>OX031033.1:12658333-13987500 GCA_943735995.1 Sesia bembeciformis | reverse complement strand
ACGCCCCCGGATGCGCTGCCTACCTTTGGAGATATAGGAATGGATTTGGAGAGGGTTGTGAAAATGGGCAGGGATAGGATGGGATGGGAATGGGCTCTGGCACATCTCACTCACTACCGAAACACGTGCGTACATTGGGGAAATACGATAAAGTGGGAAATGCAGTACATTTCAAGGTAGTCTTCTGTGAGAGAGGGGTAACGTGGCCAGTCGAGCGCGCCCAGCGGCTGTTGGATTGCAGCGTGCACTCTCCCCCTCCTAAAAATTCAAAGCTCCTATTTCATTACATTTCGACAAAGGGAGCAATCAGACACACCACAGCTACAATCCAGCGGTTGTGTAACGGTACCGCTATACATAGCTGCTTGTGGTTGCGTTGTGTTTCGTGGAGCACAAGACACTCCCGCGCGTGGTGTCGCGGTCCAGTGGTTGCGTGTGATCGATGTCGTCCTCCGCCTTCAATATGGACTACAAAATTTTTAAGATATCCTTCGAATTCCCCAGTAGAACCAGGTCTAAGGATCTGTTCTTGACACAACCATCGAAAACTTGTTACGCTTAGAACATATATTTCAGACGCGCGTGTAAATTTTATAATTGTAACACACAACGTAGCCATATTGATATTTTCAATTGCTTGTTAAATGTATTCTAATTAAAATTTGTCATGTTTATAAATATGTATTAGTTTGTAAATAGAAATACAAAAATAGAATTTATGTTGACCAGTCAAGCGCAGGTGGACCCAAGAAGGTAACTAATACAAAAGAGTACAATTGGGAGTCAGGGGTCATATAGCTTGACAACAATAAATTTATTCCATATGGCCAGTCCTATTTTATAAATTACCTCATTCTCTTATTATTCCATAGGTACTGGTCCTATGTTTCCAAAATATATCTATTTCAAAGCTTTTATTGTAAAAACAGTTTCAAAATATTAAAAAAAACAATTAAATTCAGTGCTGGATAAAGTTTATAAAGCGTAATACCTATTTCGAATGAACATTCACTGATGCCATTTGAGATCTTATGTCTGACACACAACAGCCCTTCAGTAGAAAATTAAAAACTATCATTAACGTGTAACGACACATTTTCACATAAATTCAATGTCATGTTTCATAATAAGAAACGTTTTATTAACACTCTAAATGTTGTAAATAAAAAAGAATTATGATGGTTATAAAATATTGTTATTATAAGCTTTCTTCGTTATTTATGGTAGGCTTCACGACGACTTGAGAAAACACTCTAAAAAGATCATCGAATAATATAGTATTTTTGAGTACTCAGCGTTATCTATGTATGTTATTTGTAAATGATTGTTTGACTTTACAAATAAATAACCTCGATGGGACACCGTGATTTCGCTATTGTCTGTACCGTAGCCATTTTCTGGACATTTCCAGCCCATATGCTCATTAGCTTCCTAATGCGCATTGTCTTGTTTATGAGGTATGTATGGCCTTTAAACAGCACGCTGGCCAAACGAGTTGGCGAGTCCACTCTTTTAGAAGTGATGTAGTTACTGAGGGCATGTGGTAGAGGCTTTGTTATCTATTAGTCGCCTTTTACGACACTTGCGGGAACATATATGGAGGTGTTAAGTCAGCCGTGACCACACGGCCAGCCATCATCATCATCGCTGGCATTATATTTCCACCTTCTGCTGAGTATAGGAAGATTAGAGGTGAGTTAAGAGTAGATAGCCTAGGGATACCTTTTGTCGATTCACATTAGTAAGATCATGACTTCGAAACCAAACCCGTACTACTGTATTTCTCCTTAAGTATTACTAGATCAATTATGAAGAAAACCGTAAGCTCGAAAACTGTGGGGGTCTACTCCGAAAACACTAAAAAAGAAGTCTCGACCGATATTTCGGTAAATTCCTACCACGAAAACGTTCACTATGATATATCGCCCCGAATGAAGTTCATTTGACATTTGAAACTACTCTGATCGCATGAGACAACGATCGAAATATAGATTTAGACAAGAAATACTTAGGGATCAAATGTCAAATTTCACGATAACAATATCTCACCCTTTTAAATAATCGGAGGTACCCGAACAAAGGATAGAGTAGTAGGGTTATAGCACTTCGTTCGAACTTCAGTCGGCCTCAAAACTTCAGAAGCGTAAAAACAGAGTACACCCCTGGGCCGCCATGTTGGTGTTTTAAAGTATGACTGCGCGAACTTCCCAGTCACAAAACAAAAATTTTTTCCTTCAGTTTTAATCCACCTCTCTAAACATTTAGCCGCTAACAGGAACTGTTACGATAATTGTTACATTGTATAGAAACACCCAGAAACATTTTGGCAACAATCGGTGACCAAGCACTGTGACAAACAACGCGATAATTTTACACAACAAATAAAATATTTCATGACGTAATCGGTCACAGTCCACATAACTGAAACACATTCAAACCGACTGTAGTAAATCGCAGACAAATTATTAAGCTTGTGGCACAAGTTAAGAGTTAAAAGCGATTAAGTTTTAGACGTGGTACATAGATGCGTCGAGTAAAATGTTTGAATGATCCAAATAAAGAAATTCAGATTAATAAAAAGTAATCATAAGGTAATCAATTGTTTTAGTAATAAAATTCCACAGTTATTAGCTTGAAATGATACTAAGAGTAACTTCACATTTTAAAACCTGTATAGACGGCAAATGTTACTTGTATTTTTGAAAGTTACCTTCTAGCATCCTGTGTGTCTCCTGGCACTTAATGGCTGGTACTAATGGATTCCAACGCTGGTACCACAAGCCATGGAACCTAATTTACCCTCAAAACAGTGAATTCGCCCACTCGCAGTACTCAGCGCTGCGTTTTACGACATTGACTACAAATGGGGGCCTGTACCCTGCAGCGGAACTATAAAGGCTGATACAAGGGGTAGTAATAGGAACTATATTTTGTCTTCAAGTACCTGATTACGTGCCTCGAGTGAGATAAGCGAAGAAGGGAAATTGTGTACACGGTAATGGTAATTCGGAGATGTATTTGAAGATATCTTCAATCTGTCTATTACGACATTTGAAACAGTCACAACAACGAGACAAATAAATAACCCCCTGGTGTTGCAGGTGTCCATGGGCGGCGGTAACACTTACCATCACGTGGGACCGCTTGCTCATCCGCCCACTAGTCTATAAAAATAAAAAGTTTTGAACTCCATGCAGTAGTGAGGCACTTGAAGACAAGCTATATTACCCACTATTCTTTCATTATTTGTACTATCCAACATAACGAAAACCACATACAACACAGAATTGTATGAACCTTGAAAATTAGATGCTGACGTTTTTGTCATAAAGTAAACGGAATGGTTCACCAAAATACAACTTTAATGTGCAGTTACTGCATTTAATAATGTCGTAAATAATTGCAACCGATGCAAATGTTGCGTGTATTGGAGTGAGTAAGTACCTACTGCGCTTTAGTTGCAGTGGTTAGTTTAGTGACTTCGGTAGCAAACCTTACAAACAGTCAGCGGTATTGATATTTTCTGTGACAACATCAGAATGTTTAAAAGTAAAATCTTGCAAGCATGATATCCTTTCCCTAATTTTACACACTTTTCTTATTGTACAACTGAAATGTCACTTGTCACTGAAATAATGTAAAAGTTGAAAACAGGTTGTGTAGTATTTCACGATTTGTGGTACAATTCTAGTATACAAGGGGAGGTCAAAAAGTTCCCAACCTGACAAAGAATAAAGACATTTTTATACTATTTTTCAATATAGTCTCCGATTATTTAACAGTTTTCGGATCGTTTAATTAGCATTTGTATCCTAGTATAAAAATAGAATATGAAAATAGTATAAAAATAAAAATCTTCAAAATGAGCTAATACCGCAGCGGTCACTTCATCATCAGTAGAAAATCTTCTACCGCTTAAGTCCTTAAGTTTTGAGAACAAATAGTAATTATTGGGAGCCTAGTCAGGGGTGGGTGGCGAATTTCCGTGAAGCCACACTTTGAAACAGCAGCTTTTGAAACTGCGGCGGCGTGGATGGGTGCATTGTCATGCACCCTTGATTGCTTGTCTTAATTGCTTTGTAAGGTTAGCATAATATTTTTCGCTCACCGTTGTATTGCGTTCTTTTATGTCTATAAGTAATATTCCTTGTCAATCTCGGAATACCAAAACCATAAACTTTTCGGTGGACTGAGTAACCTTCCCCTTTCTAGGCGGTGTTTCACCAGAACGACACCACTCCATCGACTCCCTTTTGGAAAGAAGATCATAATAAAGAACCATAGTTTCATCCCCAGTAACAATTGTTTCCAAAAATCGTTTCCTTTTCTCTGGAGGCCTCCAATTGTTCCTTAGAGTACGCTACTCGTTCACTTCGGTGCACACGTGAAAGATGTTTTGACACCCACCTCGCACTAACTTTATTCATTTGAAGATGTTGTCATGAGTCCTAAGGACTGTAGTTTTTGTAAGCCCTGGCCTTGCTGCTATTTCTTGCTGTCTTTAGCCGTCGGTCGCTCAGAACTTCTTTTTCCACTAATTTGATGTTGTTTGGAGTGAGTACCGCAACGGGTCGACCGGCGCGGGGTTTGTGGTCGATGGACTCTCGTCCTAAACGAAATTGCTTACACCAATTTTTGGCGGTGGAAAATGATGGAGAAGAATCCGCGTACACATTATCCAACCTTTGTTTAATATCGGGCGGGCTTTGTAAGGAACTTAATCACGGAACGATATTCCAGTTTAAACATTTTAAAGATTTTGCGACTTCCTGTTGGAACCGTATTATATGCAAGGTTCCGATCAAATCAGATCAGATGTCAGGCTGTCTTGTAAAAACTAACACCAACTTTTCTCATATCTAATAAACTGAAGGGATCATTAACTGTTACTTTCTTGAAAATATGCTAGAATAATACCTAACAACTTCAGGTAGACGCTCATAACATGTCGTGTTGGTTTGTTGGAATTTCGCCAGCAGAATTTAACTTGCAAATATCTTAGAAATTATATGCATTTATTTTTGCTTTTCGGTCACTCTCTGCTAAGTAGTAGGTACAGTAAAATCAATGAGACATAACCGTTGCGGTTGTGTGAGTGCACACCGATAGTGTACAGTGTGAACCATTTCGACAATCGACTTGGACAATTCGGTATCCACTCACACAAATGCAAAGTTCATGTCTCGTCGATTTCACTGTAACATTGTATTGTTTGTTCCATTTAACGGTGATTTTAATTCTAATATTATGTGAAAGATATAACTGGTAAAACTATATAACACGAATGAGAATAGTGTGAATATATAACAGTGTGAATGAACGATTGAATAGTTATTTACAAGATGGACAACGTGTCTGTAATGATCTTGGTATTACAGGTGTCCATGGGCGATACTAACTACTTAACATAGGGTCGACTGCCTATCTAAAAAATATTTATATAACATGCTATTATAAAATTAAGGATTATTTGAATGACTAAGTTATAGAACGCCTTAATCACGAATCAACTTTTTGACTTTTTTGACAATTATATTATAATTTAATCTACTGTTGCCTTAACGTGAATAACTGAATAATTTGACACAATATAATATAACACAATCTCCATGCTTCACCATCAAAATTGTCGGCCACAAACACCTGCAAAGGACTTGTTCCTCAAATAAATTCGCGAATTATTAAGAGAAAATGACGAGAACACTCTGGTACCTAAGCAGTTTTGTAGATATCGTTCCAACTGCCAAGTTGGCATGTAAAAGCCGTGACAAAGTTACTAGGGAGTATTCAATGAAACCCTTTCCTGGCATTTAACGGCACCGCCCCTTCTGAATTCAATTTACTTTAAAATTTTATTTGAATTTGGAAACTTTAATTTCATTGGTAGCTATGCGTAAATGGAAGTGACCTTTGATAATATAATTGTACCTGTCTTGCTATTTTTACTATTTGTATCAGGACTTTTACTTACCTTGTCCAAAAAAAAGCACATGTTCATTTTGATGACATTCCAGAAAATATGCAAAAGAATGGATAAAATTTTCAATAATTTAAAAGTTAGAAACAAAACAAAATGAATGCTTATTGTTTATTTTTAATTTCCGAATATAATGCTGTATCTATACTAATATAATAAAGAGGTAAAATTGTGTGTTTGTTTGTCGTATGTTGGGAGTAATCTCTGGAACTACTGAACCGATTAACCGATTTCAAAAATTCTATCACAAATAGAAAGCTACATTATCCGTGTCTAATATAGGCTATATTTTATTTTGAAATTTTGAAAAAAAAAATTATAAACCGAAGAGAAGCGAGGGCGGGTCGCTAGTAACTTATATATCCGTTAAAAGTGTTATTAATGCCTTTTCTTCTTAGGAGGGCAATTTATGTCTGGCAACTTTAAATTGCCAGACCCGTATAGAAACATAGGTATTAGATAATTTAGGTAGATATATAACAATCAATGTAGGTATGTACGTGTATCAGTCTATAACGTCCCACTGCAGGGCACAGGCCTCCTCTAGTAAATCACTTCGGGGGTTTTGGGCCGTAATCCACAACTCCCAGTGCGGATTGATGGATCACATACATACTCTAGATTATTTTATTTCTGGGTTTTTTATTTCCCACACAATGTTTTCCCTTACCGCCGAGATGGTGATTTTTTTTAAATCCGTACTTTAGTAGAAATTCAATGGTACTGGCCGAGGATTTGAACTCATAATCACAAGAATGTGAGTCGAGTTTAGATACCCCTAGGCTATCAACACTCTAGCAACGTAGGTGTATTACTCGTACTAGTATTTATACTACAAAAATATTAATTAAATCATAGTAGGTATTTATTATGCTATCGCCCATTGTTGAACAGAGGCCTCCTCCAATTTTTCCCGTTCCTTTTTATTTCCTGTTTCTCTTTTACGTGTGCCACCTTCCTTCTTCTATATATTTATATATTTATATATATATATTTATATTATATATCCACTTCTTTATATCGCTTAAAATAAATATAGTAGCTACTAATTGTAAAGAGTATATAATTTTCCTAAATAAACAGTATTAAAATCTTAAAATTGAAATGTTTAGGATCAGGTTATTGCCCTAGTCTTTCATCGCAATTTAATTTACTTCTATTGTCTTCGAAACTTTTAACAAATAAATAAAATGAAGAAAATAAATAATAAGTCTTTTATTTCTCAATTTGCATTAGTTATTATACACCGCGCCAAACAAGTCACACGTTATTTTTTTTTATAAAGACATTTTCAGATATAAACGATATTCGCTGCCGCTTTCGGTAACGATATTCGCGTGCGTACGTGATAATTCCTTCGTTCAGACATATGCGATATTCGCTTACCGTTTCGGGCAGTGATATACCGCGTATGCCTATACGCATCCCTAGGCCCAGTATTAACAGTATCGCTTACCCAAGCGGTAAAACGATTGCCTATGCGATATTCACTCCCGTTAGCGATACTCATACAAAATACCTCGCGGATATCACCTAGACATTATAGTTACCGCAGGCAGCAGTAAATATCGCTTGTATCTTTAGTCTCGGGCTTATCCCCCTTTCAGAGTTTTCGAAGTTTTTCTGTCCTTGACTAATTCTGTCCAGTAGCTCCTCACAGTACATATTATGTTGTCGACCCATGGTGAATTTTTATTTTGCTCCGACCCACTCAACTTTGTTACAGTAAGAGTCCATCCGTCATCTTCCATAGTACTACAAAATTCGAAATTTTTAATTCTCTTTATTATTAGGTTAACGAGCGATCTCGATGACATATAATTGATAAATAATCCTACAATACAATGTATAATAAGAAGACATTAGCCAAATCATACCAAAATCATGTATAAAACCAAATAGCAGCGAATCCTCGAAAATTCCCTTTGTAGGGTCCATCCCTTCGCGGTGCGAAGAATTTTACCAATTTCCATGATGGCTCGGAAAATCTGTTTTTATTTACTTCGATTAAACTAGTAGCCAGTGAATTCTTTTCCGTGGTTTCTAATTTGATTTTTGTTTACAACTGTGAGTCAGTTTGTGATTTTGTGATTTATTTTTGAATAATCAAATTGAAAGAACAATTTATAAGCAATTTCCTCGAGGCAAGTATTTAATTTGAGACTCCGAAAAAGTGTATAGCTGTATTTTTAATTTTCAAAATTAGATATTGTAAGATAAGGAAAATATAATTTTGATCTTCGTTCGATTAGCCTATAACGTCCGACTACAGGTCTAATCGCTATAATCGTCCTTATAATCGCTTGGGGGTTTCGAGCCATATTCACAACGCTGGCTCAGTGCATATTTTTGGATACACAGGACGTGCAATACATTTTACCCCTGGTCTTCTGTGAGAGAGGGGTAACCTTGCCAATTGAATGCGCCCAGTGGCTATGGGATTTAAATTATCACCTCGGCAGTGAAGGGATCACCGTGAGGAAACTCACGATCCACAGCCACTCGGCGCACTCCATTTCCCACTTTGTCCTATTCACCCAATCTACATACGTGTTTCGGTAGAAAGTGAGAAATAGAAGACCCCATTCCCATTACATCCTATGCTGTTCCTTCCCATTTTCCCAACACTTACGTCAAATCCATTCCTAAATCTTCAAAGATAGTGCCAACATTTGTCATTCTGGACTAATGTAGGACTAATGTTTCGCGGATATCCACCTTACCACCAGATGGACTCTCAGCTCGTCTGCTACCTATTCTCTTTAAAAGATAATCGTATAACACAATAAATCAACATTTTCTCATAATTAATTAAATCAGACTGACCAACCACCTCGATTTTGGAGGCAGACTGATTGATGCCGTCTTCCGTATACGAGAGCCTTCGTTATACCTGTATTCGTAGGTAACAGTATACATACACGTACAGCTCATGTTAATGGAACGATTTCCAGTGCAACAGGAACCGGATGCTTTCGACGTAACCGTCTGGTAGCAAAGGTCAATAGTCAGGGTAAAAATAGACTAGGTATTTTTTATGTATCATGCATGTCTTCTATTCGTAATAATAAACAATAATATACATTTTTTTATAAAAGAAATGGCAGACGGGCGGAGGCCGCCACGTTGGTAAGTGGTCATAAGTGGCCGCACAGAAGAGGGTTGGCGAGTCCACTCTTTTAGAGATGGTCTAGTTCCTCAGGGCTTGTGGTAGCCTCTTTGTTATCTCAAGTTGTCTTGTACGACACCCACGGGAGGAGTATTTATGGTATATATGGCAATATTATATTTATATAGCAATATTATAATATTGTATTATCGCATCAGGGGCCTTACCACCATTCCTTATAGCAGTATTATTTTAACCTTACTTCTCAATTTCGTACCACGGCGTCCTTGATGTAAGCTTACTTTATGAATGTTTTAATAGGAAGTTTTGGTGACGTCAACACAATTCTATAGCTTATACTGTAGTGCAAATCGGAACGTTGTATGAAAGAAATGGCGTTATACAGTTCATATAGCGTTATCTCGTTTTGTTTTTAGCAGGGAATAGCCAAATAATTAAAATCATTCGTTCTTTCTCTGCACTAAGCATTAATACTTTGATGGAGGTCATGGTACGAATATGAGTAATGTTGTTTTAAGCCTGAAACAAAATGTTCCTGCAACAATATTGTTTTGTAAAAGATGGTGGTAGAGCCCCAGGTCTTTTATTGACCGCTACGTACTGAAAGCAAAAAATTACCCACCGGGCGACGCCAGACCTGATTTGGTGGAAGACCGCCACGGGCGCGAGCCACCAGTTAGTGTTGTGTAGCGTCGAACACCGCACACACAAGTTGACCTTCCTTGTATATATAATTTATTGTTCGAAAAGATCTAAATAACATTTACTTGCTATTTT
Organism: Sesia bembeciformis; assembly: GCA_943735995.1. NCBI lineage: Eukaryota > Metazoa > Arthropoda > Insecta > Lepidoptera > Sesiidae > Sesia > Sesia bembeciformis. The sequence continues at coordinate 13,977,616 of OX031033.1, read as the reverse complement.
TCGGACGTTTTAAAAAAATGCGTATACATAAATTTTATATCTTCATTAATCTATACATAAACATATCGTTTGGAATTATTTCTGGGAATGTTTAAACAATCGTAATCGTTTATCAATGGAACTTCTAAACAGATTACAATTAACTCACAATTTAACTTAATGTCGTTATATCTCAAGGATGTAGTGAAATTCTAGTTAGTCATGTTTTCTGCAAAATCGTCCCTAACTAGTGTCCCTAATATTTCTTCGAAGCCTACCTCGGATATCTACTCCCTCAGCTGTAACCGGGACTAACTATGCATAAATAAAAAATAAAATAAGTCTTTACTTTTCATTTTATGTTTACATGATAAATATGAGCGAATTTCGCAAATTCATTTTGAGAAACAGCTTTCTCATACTTTCTCAATGCTTAAAAGATGTAGCGGCTAACTACGAGCAGAAAAGTAAATAAAAGATAAGAAAGAAAAGATGCATAAAGAACAGATAAAAAAAGTAAAGACTTTTCTTACAACCGGAAACACCTACTCTCGGCAGTAAGCACGGGACGAATTTCTCAAATGCATCACGTTAACGTGCTTTCTGCACTGCTACTTCAGTGCAGATTGTTGTTTGGTGCAAGTGTAAAGAGATTAGTATAAATTTTTAAAGTATGATATATACACATATAGAGGAAAGTATATAAATACAACATGTCAAATATTATATAGGTATTAAACTGTTCTAGAGAAAAATTAAATTATTTTAAGGAATAAATCAAAAGTTATAAACATGTAAAGTTCTGTTATTCTATCTCAAACATTCGTAGCTCTCATTATTCAGTACAGGGCGCCTTGGCGGCTGCGGTGGCGCAGTGCGGGTGAACGGCAGGCAGCACGCCGCATTGATTGCGTAACTGGGCGTAGAATCTATATATATAAGAGAGGATGTTGGTATATCTGATGTTAATAGACTTCGACACCGTTTGACCGATCACCATGAAAGTTGGTACATATATGTATCTTTGCATGGAGAAGGTTTCTATGCTATCGACCTTGTTGTAACTCGCCACTAGATGGCGTTGCAGCACATCAACTTCTATACCGTTCAACCGATCGTCATGAAAATTGGTATACATAGGATACAGAGTATACAAGGAGCACGGAGAATATTTTCGAGCTATCAACTTTGTTGTAACTCGCCACTAGATGACGCTGCAGCACATCAACTCCTATACCGTTCAATCGATCGCAAAAATCATATCGACGGCAACACAGAATAATTTGTGATTTTATATACATAGGTAAATAAATATACACAGGTAGGACAACGTCTGCCGAGTTTTGCTAGTAAAATATATGCTTGAAATGGAAGATAAATTATGAAAAAAAAAGTATTGTAATAACTGGTAGAATCGACTCTACTCTCGATACTGAAGAACCTATTGCCAGCTTTTACATTATTTCAGTGACACGTGTTCAGTGCAATTCCAAGCTAAAGGCAAGATGACTAAGTTCAAAGTGGTCACTATGAATAAACGGCAATATCATAGGTAAGACCCTAATACTAGAATTGACAGGTTTGGGTGCTCTAGTATGTTGCCAATTTTGCCTGTCAGGTTTTCTCGGTTCGAAATAAATCCCACTTCTGTGGTTCAAACGATTAAGTAATAATTTCAATTATTAATCGCTCATTCTTTTCACTTGTACCAAACTATTAGAAAGTTGGATCGAAGCCAGAAACGAATCCGTTTTATTGCACTTTTACTTATGTTTCGTTGCTATCGTATGAAACGGTGAAATGTTATATTCGTTGAAGGCATTTCTTGTTACATATAAATACAATATGGAAACAACTTTAATATTGAAAACACATGAAAAATATAGAATATACTGCATTTCCCAATTTATTCTATTTAATTTCCCTAATGTACGTAGGTACTAGTGAGCGAAATGTGCCAGAGCCCATTTTTATTCCATTTCTATCCGTCCTTATCGTCACTGCACATAGTGCCGGTCATCGAAACAGTTTATACCGCGATCCCGAAAGTTGTAGAATTAATTGCCAGCTGAGATTTTCCCGCCATGGTTCTTAAATAAAGCTATGAATAGGATTTAGCAATACCGGCAGCGCACCCGCATACTCCCTGGTTTTGCAGGTGTCCAGGTGTAACCTTCACTACAAAACAAATCAAATACAAATCTGTAATAATATTAAAGGCTCGAACACGTTTCATCATTAAGTAATGTTTGTTAAAACATTTTTCCATTTAACACGCAAACAATGCTTTTGAACCTAATCGCGTGACCAGGAAGTGCATCAGCATAATAACACAAGATATACAGTACTGAAACACGCAAACCGTAATGGTCATATTTAAACATCGTCTACCCAGGGAGCTCTTTGTTTTACCTCGAGTTGATTCTCTTAGGACTGACATTAATGTACAGGTTTACACACAGAATGTTTTAACTAGAGTGTCTGCAGAAATAACCACAGATAACAGTGCAACTAGAGACGTCAGTGATGTCTGTATTTTTACAGACATCTCACTCACTTACAGTTCTAACACATCTCACTCACTACCGAAACACGTACGTACTTTGGGGAAATAAGATAAAGTGGGAAATGCAGTACATTTCAAGGTAGTCTTCTGTGAGAGAGGGGTAACGTGGCCAGTCGAGCGCGCCCTGCGACTGTTGGATTGGAGCGTGCACTCTCCCCTTCAAAAAACCGTAACCGGCCTTTTTGTTATCCACTGCTGGACATAGGCTTCCTCATGCACATTATATTGTTCATAGGGATGGCTTCATACGCCACGCTGGACAAGCGGGTTGGCGAATCCACACTTTAAGTGGGTTTCAAGGTCTGTGATGGCGATTATCCCTGTGATTATCCCTTAGTCGCTTTTTATGACACCCACAGGTTTTTTTATCTGTGTTCAGGATGTTGACTTACGAAGGCATTTCTAGATGAAAATCGGGTATATTTTGCAAGTCCGGTGACTCTTGAAAGGCCACTAGGGCCACAAGAATTTAGTCAATCCGAAAAAAAAAAGTTATGTTTTCGAAATGATAGATAGGTCTATCATATATAGATAGATATAGATATAGGTCTATCATATATAGATAGATATAGATATAGGTCTATCATATATAGGTCTATCATATATAATATATAGATAGATAGGTCTTTTCCACAGATCATAATCACACACAATCTAGCCACTCCTGCTTATACAGGAGGGACAATAGGGTATGACATGATATTCGAACGGAACCTATCGAGATATGAATACTATACGTAGGTACCAGACGTCATATATATATCACTGAATCTCGCATGAAAAAAATCTTAGGTACATGTTATCATGAAGAATACTCCGTACCAATTACCATAACATACCATCAGCCATGTCTCTCTACTGCTGGATATAGGCCTCTCCCAAAGCTCGAAAACACACAAGTTTCGGCTCTTTTCATCCAAACCATCACCGCTCGTCATCGTCGTGAGGTTCATCCGCACTGCCGTGTCATACGGGTAGCTGCGTACAGTGCGGTCAAAAAGACACTTTATACCGCGTATTCGAAAGTTGTGGAATGAACTGCCAGTTGAAATACTTCCGTTGCGTCACGACATGGGGCTCTTCAAAAGAGCTTCAAGCCCCTTGGTGTTGCAGGTGTCCATGGGCGGCGGTGACTACTTACTGGCCCGCCTGCTCGTCTGCCATCTATTATATAAAACAATAGCGAACTTTTTCACCTAGCCACCTGGCCGAAGTGCGTCCCGCACTGCGCTTCCTCGTACGTAGCTTCCGATCGAGGACTCGTCTTCCCCAACGACTATCGGTCCTGAGGCAAATATGACCTGCCCATTGGCACATCAGCATGCTGATTCTATGAGCTAGGCATATCGGTGACTTTGGTTAGCTACATCTGTACCAAATACCAGTAACAATTATATCAAAACCGATATTGATGGCAATACACCTAGGTAATAATAATAGCTAGTCCAAAATAGCGTTCGGTTGTAGGGAGCCGTTGACGTGACGCTAGTTATACAAAACAAATAGAAGGAAATCCGAAGTTAATTAAACATAAACATTCCAACATATTTCAACATACGACAACGGAGACATATTTGGCACTGTATTCCTGAATGAATGTTGTGGTTATAACAACTCACTAGAGGGCGCTGCTGTACCAACTTTTGTGTTCCAAATAATTCTTTAGTTTAAAAACAACTACACTTATTCGAAGGTATCTTTAATTAGTTGATAGTTAAGGAAGTACATTAAAATTCAAGCAATGTATGAATGACCAAGTGTAAAAGAACAATAATTCATTATGCACGATATCGGTGGAAGGTTGTCCATTATTGTAGATTGTCTATAATACTGGTATTTTAATTTTTTGACTTGAATTTTTTTTTATTTAGAGGTTTTTAACCGTCGTTCAATATTTCTAACTTTGTTTTTTATTAATCGACAGCATCCTGCATAAAAGATGCAAATCGCGCTTTAATGGATCCGTAATTTGAGCTGGAATTAAGCCCTTACCTTCGTATGCCAGCACACGTAGGCATCTCAATCTGAAGGCATCGAATCGCCCTGTACGTACCGAACAGCTGTTTGACATACCACGGGCTAGAAATAATGTTTCTTACAATAATCCATTTTATAGAATATGTCGTTATTATAACGACCTGGATGTCGAGTTTGACATATTCTATTTAAACAACGCCCGTTTTAAAATTCTGTTAGATAGACATTTTTCCTTTTAGATAGTTTATATATATATTATATATTGTATAGTTTCAATTTACCTATTCTGCATGTTAAGAGTTAAAGTTGTGTATAACTGTAAGTGAATTTACGAACGTACAAATGTTTTATGAAATGTGTCTGTAACTAGTTAAGTTTGTAAATTTGTTGTTATACCTAATAAATAAAATAAAATAAAAAATAAAATACAAAGGCAGAGTGTTCAGTAAGTAAGTACTCATTTATAAAGTAAGTGTGAGTTTCCGTGGTACCTCCTTGCATAACCTTTGAACTTTGTAAGAAAATATTCACATGTATCTCATTCAAGAGAAAAGCTTTTACACTTTAATTTTTTAATTTGTTTTTCTCTCCTAGGTTATCTTAGAAATATAACAGTACGTTGATTTTTGTCTCTCTTTATGTATATTTATTGCTAGTTACTAAGTATTGTAACAAAAAGCTGCGTCGAATCTCTAGACAGGGTCGAGAACTTGCCCCAGGCGCCAGATTTTACGCAGCGTTGGGGTAATTCCAGCTAAAGATAAATTCATCAAACCGGTCCCTCCCTTGTCATGTAGTGACTTAATTTTTTTTTATTATAGGTTCTTGTCCTTCCTGAAATGTTTATACCCGGCGAATGTCAAAAAGGTTCATCTCGAATTATGACACCGTAGCATGTAAGATAGTTGATTATAACTCGAATACCCTTCATGATTCATAAGGGTAGACCCGTGCTTATCACACACCTTATCAGCTTGTCACACACTACGACAACGCGATATCGAGATGCCATTATGGGTGTTTTTCGGATGTTCTTAGTTATTTACTTGTACTTGAAATGATAATAACATTATGTAATAAATAAATATTTGACATTATTTGAGCAAAGGGACCTCATTGTCTGTATAGAGTTTGGTTAATTGGTAATATTGATATGTTGTAATTTTATTTTAGACTAGCTGTGCCCGGCCACGCGTTGCTGTGGCTGCCCAACAGATGGCGCTAAAGGTGGACAACCCTTATCACTAAGGGGTATGAAAAATAGATGTTGGCCGATTCTCAGACCTACTCAATATGCTCACAAAATTTCATGAGAATCGGTCAAGCCGTTTCGGAGGAGTACGGGAACGAACATTGTGACACGAGAATTTTATATATATAGAGATATAGAGAGAGATGTGGATTTTGTTATATTTATCATCGACTTTATTATAAATTGACATAATTTTACTGTCACATTCTTCTTGCTGTAAGTCTTTCAAATGGTTTTTAAGTAGAAACAATTAACATTTTATTTCTAACACAAAACAATGCGAACATGTCATCTTTTAAAGATTTCACTAAAATCTCAATAAAATAAAGTCCCATTTCTCGTATAACGTCACATAATAATATACGAATACGTATTTTTTTTCTTTACCACAATGGCACAATCCTTATAAATTAGGTATGTATGTAATGGAAAATAAGGTGACTACTAACCGTTACTCCTCTGCGGGTCTATCTGCGCGTGCAGTATCGATAGACCCGGCACGACGATCGCGGGCAGGGTGCGCGAGCGCAGCAGCGGGGGCGGTACACGGCGGACGCCCCCGCCGCCGAGCGCCTCCGCTGCCGCCGCCGCTGCTGACGCCGCCCTGATGTAAATAAATTTATGAAAATGAAACATACATTGTATAAAGAAGAAAATACATTTGTATAAATGAAACACATTTTAAAGTCGCAAGAAATAATTGTTGAGCCACTATCGGTATTATTAATTTTGCTGTGTTATAATGTTGTCTCGCTTTATACGTGAGACTGTGACGCGATAGCATTGTACACACATAACAATATTGCTGTATATGATTAGGGTTCGCTGATATATATCCATTAATATTTATCGTCAAAACAAGAATTTAGGCAGGTACCACGCTTCTAAATTGTTATTCTGACATAATTAAAAATTACGATCACTGCACTAAAGATTTTAGTTGAATGTTGATTAAGTAGACTGATTTATTATTAATATCAAACTCTAATTTTTTGTCACTCTAATATAACTCTTATTATTTGTTTTGTTTTACAATAAATAAGTCTATTAATCAAACTCAAAGTTTCATTTAAAAATTTTGACACATTAAAACCACTTACAGAATGAAATTCGCGCCTATTTTAATATACATGATTATATCAAATATCGTATATTTTGATATTTATTATGAATATCGGATTTTTACGAACCCTGGTTCTGGCCTAGCTGGTTTCTTTACTGCCACCTAGAACCTAAACCTTACCCACCTTGTGCTGCCATCAATTTGCTCTCTATTCAGTATTTTCAAATCAAATCATTTTTTTGCAATGTGAGTAGTAATAGATGGTAAATATATAAAAAAGCTCGTCACATTTACCAGAATTGGGGTGAAGAAATGAATGTATTATAATTCATTTCAAAATGTAAATTAATTCCATTAAAAGAAATAAGATGTCAGTTTTATAACTAACAAACGACCTATTTTTTTTTTTCAATTATTATTTTTCAAAATAATAATATAGCCTATATTAGACACAGATAATGAAGCTTCCTACTTGTGAAATAATTTTTGAAATCGGTTCGGTAGTTCCAGAGATTACCCCCAACATACAAACACACAATTTTTCCTCTATTACACACAATTATATTATATTAGTATAGATAGTATAGATTTACAATAATTGACTACATATGAAATATTAAATGCTGCATAAATATAAAACATTTCCTGTTGCCCATTTAATTATTTCTCTATAAAAAGGTCTAAAATGAAAGTATGTAATAGCTGAGTAGATCCGCATTCCGAGTTTAAGAGCTTCATTGTAATTTTTTAATGAAAAAGCTTCCGCAACCCAACAACAATATTTACCTTTCACTCTCGTCCGCTTATAATAGGCATTTTCAGAACAGTGACCTTTAAAGAGAAAAAATAAAAAAATAATGTCAAAATTAAGATTAGTCAAATTTATTTACGCTACTCATGAAAACAATACCTTACTGATTAATTAATTGATTGCCGGAATTATTATATTATCATAAATGATCGAATAAATGTGGAAAAAAAAAAGGAAATTGCAAAAAACATTTATCACAGAAACAATTACTTATTATTATTATTATTGATCGAATAAAGGCGGTAGACGAGCATACAGTCCACCTGATCGTGGCTAAAGTGGATACTGTAGCCCATGGACATCTGTGATACATGCCAACATTAGTCTAAAATGACAAACGTTGGCACGCCCCCGGATGCGCTGCCTACCTTTGGAGATATAGGAATGGATTTGGAGAAAGGGTTGGGAAAATGGGAAGAGATAGGATGGGAATGGGCTCTGGCACATCTCACTCACTACCGAAACACGTACGTAAATTGGGGAAATACGATAAAGAGGGAAATGCAGTACATTTCCAGGTAGTCTCCTGTGAGAGAGGGATAACGTGGCTAGTTGAGTTCGCCTAGCGGCTGTAGGAATGCAGCGTGCACTCTCCCCCTAAAATAACATAATATAACAATAACAACAACTAAACATAATATAACACTAACAGAACTAACATGCTACGACATGAGGCTCTTCAAGAAAGCTGTGGAAAGGCTTCTGCAAGGCCGGCAGCGCACTCGCATATACCATTGTATTGCAGGTGTCCATGGGCTGCGGTAGCCACTTACCATCATGTAGGCCGCTTGCTCGTCAACCTCCTTTAACATAAAAAAATATATTTGATAAATGAACATGCCATGCCAACGTGTGCCTTTCTGGACTGAAGTTGGCATGTATCGCGGTTGTCCAAGCGTTGCAGTATCCACTTACCATCAGGTGGACTGTATACTCGTCTGCCGACTTTATTCTATAAAAAACAGTTACCATATTTACCTCTGTACTTATTAACATTTACTTTTACACCACCTTGACATTTACTCCAGACAAAAGCACTAACAACGTCCAGATATCCCCACGATAATGTTCTCACGCTACGCTTTATCTATACTGAGCGCATTTTGGTACCTTTGGCGGCACGCACAACACCCCTGACAGTTATAAATAGCAAAAGTAACGGGGCAACTGTTGCTCGCCTGATAGCTGGCCTATTGTCGGTGGATTTATGTGATTACAACACTGAAGTACTGCTGATGTAAGTGACCGTAAAGGTCACTGAAATAAAATAGGGGTCGCAGAGACGAGCAAAATTCTAAGGTAACACAAAGGCTTTAAGATAACTTGATATTGATAATAAGTCATTTGAAATTTTAGTCAAAGATATTTGAATTAAAATTTGTAATTATCTGTTCTGAATGTGTTTTATTTACTTTTTTTAATTAACATAACATACAAATATAAGATGGCTATCTGGACAGTATCTGGAATTTCAGCCCTTTGGAATAATTATATAGTATAATGATAGTATAACTTCAGAACGTCCTTAACGTTTGACTTCAAAACTATTGAATGTTCAGCATATGTATGTGCAATTTTAATTGCAAGTATTATGTAATCAATAATGTAATGTTGTACAATGTAATAAAATGAATAAATAAATAAAAGAGCAACTACAACATAAGACTGAAGTGAAAAGTAAAGAAACCGTGAAGATGATAAAATTTAAAGCAAAATAAAGAAAGTTACGGCGTGAGATTGTTTTCACCATGAAATAACCCGCTAAGCCCCGGTATATGCAAGCTACGGTCGCCGACACCCACGTCTAAATGGGCTTTTCCGACATTAGATATTCGTGTCGCGTCTAGGTTCAAAGTGCTATTTTCTAGAACAAATCATACAAGTATTTCTTCATGTCTGAGCAATGTATTGATTTTCTAACGTAATAGTTATGATAAATATTTGCCCTTTTACTAGATTTTCCATATTTAATCTCACAACCACAACGCCCACAACATTAATTCCATTTGCCTTCAGTCTGATATTCACATCGTTCGGTAATATCTCACATTTTGCATGATCTGCGCGAGTTTCGTGATCCAATTTCTTCTATTTCTTATCATTAACTTCTTTCAATTTTGTTTTCAACTACAAATTTTAAGAATGCCTTTATTCCAATAAATATACAGCAATAGAATCTAATAAATTATTTCTCAATCACTCCAGATATTAAATTAATTTAAAATTCTATTAATGATCGGTGATCAATTAAAACTTTAATAATTTTTAATAACTTTACCATGTTCAGCAAAACATCTTTCTGTTCCAAAAATGCTTCATCTACTATATTCGTTCATCTTTTAGAATCCAACGGTGATTTTGTCGCTGTCGCTGCATTGACAGCTTGTCTGTAAACTATTTCATGAAGTATATTAAGTATTATCTGCAAGAAACATACAAAATATAGCATAAACAAAAACGAAAATAAAAAACGTGATTGGAAGCTATAAAACTTGGGTATGACCCCAGAATACATAGTGGCACTAACAAACACAAATGAGGTCTCGACAAGAACTTCACATACAATGTCTTAAACTTAAAAAAAGAAAAAGAAATATCATTTGTACGAAAAGAGAGTTCGTTCACACAGATAATTTTAGTACATCAGCATTACCAACCAGAATCGCGAGAAGCAAATGCGAATGTAGCCATTCCGCCAATTTTAGTATTATTCCACGCGAAATTGTTACCAATCGCCAATACACTGAAAATTTTACGACCATTTCAAGAAATCGACGTTTATTTATAAATGCAATTTAAATGCACTTTACAGCCCCACACGCCGCAAATGCACCAAAATCCATTAGGACCGTTAAAGACATGAATCGTAAAATGACAGAAATAAACAACACTTCTGATGTTGATTTAAAAAAAACACAAAATAACGCATATAAGCTTTATTCTTTCACGTTGAGACCTTTTCAAATGATATTTTTTCCTATCCCGCTCTTTTGTACACATTATCATCTTTAAATTATTGAACTGATCCAATAAAGAATATTAAAAATCACGTCATGAAGTCATGAATCATTGATAATCTTAAATATACATAAATTACAATAAATCGGATAGATAATGAATAAATAAGATTACTACGGTTACACATTGGTATTTTATCATGTAGTTATTGTAATGTACCACTGAGATAATGAAAAATAAAAATAGACAATTATATAATTACAAATCTAATAAAAAAAACCTTTTTGATCTTTTTTTTATTTTAAAGAGGATTCTTTTTAACGATTTCGTTACCCAAAGGTAAATAGAAATCAATTACAGTTCTCTTCATATTAAATTTAATTATAATTAAACTCATAGTAATCTAGTTACATTATACATTTTCCCTAGAGATCGATAATAACTTTCATTAAAATTTGATGAATTCTGAGATAAGCGATCTCAGGGGTCTCAAGACAGTTAATAAAGATACATTTAATAAAATTGCTAATGTAAATGGAGAGGCGTGTTAAAAGCTATCGGATCGGTGCTATTTATTTAATCAAAATATTGTTCGTAGTTGAATTTCATAAGAATGGCCATAAAACTGAAATCCAATAACATTTCCAAATAAAAGGTTTCGAAATAGACTGATTTCGCTTAGTCCTTAACCGAGCAAACATACTTGCAATATATTTTATTCTCTATTGCTTATAACTTTGACGTCAAACGTTCAAATATTTTGTGACTTCGCGGGTAACAAGAATTTTTCATATTTCTGAACATTTTCTCTTTTGTAATTCAGCTTGAACTTATTTATATTTAGACTCCTTAAAAATAGTTTAATATTTGAATTAATTAATACAAAAAGAGATAGAAGTATACTGTACAATCAGCCTATGTCTCTCCATTGCTGGATATAGGCTTCTCCCAGAGCTTGCCTCCACACACACCGTCTTCAGCTCTTCTCAACCAACCAATACCGGTGATTTTGATTGTCGGTCCACCTGGCAGGAAACACAGCGTGGAACGCCCTCCGGCCCGTATAAAGATATTAGCCTATAATGTCCCACTACAGAACAAAGCTCTCCCATACTAAATGACTAAAGGGGAGACCCGGTGCGCATTGGTGGATACACATTCTCCAGAGATTTTTAAATGCTCGATGCTGATTTTCGAACGATATTTTCGTCACCTTTTCTTCACTCTAAGTTTTATTTACCGCCAAGCCAGTGATAATTTTTAAAATCCATACTGTAGAAACTCCACTGAGTTTACCACTGGTACACTCCACGGAGTTTATACTGGTACACTCCACTGAGTTTATACTGGTACACTCCACTGAGTTTACCGCTGGTACACTCCACTGAGTTTACCACTGGTACACACCACTCAGTTTATACTGGTACACTCCACTGAGTTTACCACTGGTACACTCCACTGAGTTTACTAGTGGTACACTCCACTGAGTTTACCACTGGTACACTCCACTGAGTTTACTAGTGGTACACTCCACTGACTTTACCACTGGTACATTCCACTGAGTTTAATACAGGTACACTCCACTGAGTTTACAACAGGTACACTCCACCGAGTTTACCAGTGGTAAACTCAATGGGGTGTACCACTGGTATAGGCCAAGGATTTAATTTCAGCGATAGTTACGAACAAATAAGCAATATCAACAACATAATTATAAAGTAAGATTATTTTGGCATATTTCGTATAGGGAGTGTGGCGTTGCCAGATGAATAAGCTACAAATTTTGGTCGCCTTACTGGCGTCCCTAGGGGCTGCGACTTGTCGCGAAAATAGCAAGGCCAACAAGAACGCAAAGTCTATACCCAGCGTATCCCATTCGATAATAAATCTTGGAAAAATGGAGGTGTCATTCCATTTTAATGCTAAGGACAATAAGGATATGGGTGAGTAAATAATAAAATTATAAAGTAAAAATTCGTATATTATTACAGTAGTCACGCTACAAAACTTATTAATTAATTAAGTGATACTGATAGGGACCCCACCCTGGATTCGCTCAGGTGGCATAATTGGAAAAATGCCATTACTAATTTACAAATAGTGCGCTTTCCTAGGAAACCAAAAAATTAGCAGGATTCTTAGTTTAGCATTCTAAAAGTAAAAAAAAAATAGTATGTAAAAGTTAAAGGGGTCTAAAGCGCGTGCCACGAGCAGGAATAATTCCGGTCATTGACATGAGGTCCCTCCCTATTCCCATCCTATCCCTCCCCATTTTCCCAAGCCTTTCTCCAAATCCATTCCTATATCTCCAAAGGCAGCGCATCCGCGGGCGTGCCAACGTTTGACATTTTGAACTAATGTTGGCATGTATCGCGGATGTCTATGGATGACAGTATCCACTTACCATGAGGTGGACTGTATGCTCGTCTGCCGCCTTCGTCCATACCGAAAATTTTATTATTTTTCATACTAATTAATCTAATCTTTTTTACATATTATAAAGATTAGGATCTTGTTAACACACACACACGTATATTTATCTATCTCAATTTTAATATAATAGATATAACGCAGACTGAGGAACATAGTTCGTCAATAGTAAACAAAAACGTAAACAAAAAAAATGTTAAATGGTTGTTATTTTGTTAAAAAAAAAATATTAAAATTTTACAGAATTACCATCAAAGTCTGAATTATCCACGCGTAAGCACTCAACGAGTTCATTTATTTGGAAACCAGAATCGATGGCTGAAGAGTCGTGTCCCTGTCATAATTCAAGAAATTTCAAGGACACATCCTTCTCAAATCCATCCAACGTCCTTAGCAAAATTTTAATGAGTAATGACCTTTTCTCGTTTAACAAAGAGCCCATAAACTCCATGTTATGTTGCAATTCTCCTGAACAGGTCGAGGAAACTATTTTTCTTGAATATGGACCCCAAGTAAGTCAGAGCGATGTGAGTTTTCCCATAAAACATATTATTCCTCAATTTATGTTTGGAAACATTAATCCATTGTCAACTAAAACCACCACGAAGCCGAAGACAATAGATATACTACTATTCCCCCAACAGAAGGGACTGGCATACGATGTAAATAAGATGCTGCCAAAGAAAAAGGCTGGAAAAGATGAGATAAATGTAGTCGGTATTGAACCAGAGAACGAATTTAAATGGATGCCTGCATCGCCGTTAGCGTCCACTATTAAAAAAGATCTAACTATACAGGAGAAAGAAGATAGAAAAACCAAGATACAGAAGGACAAGAAAGCGGAAAACGCCAACAAAAATGAAGTTACTGTAATTAGTACTAATGTCTTGTGAAAGAAATATTGAATAAAGTTTCTTTTGCACATAAATGTTATGCATTTCTTTATGCACCTTCATAAGGTAATCATTATTGTAATGGATTTTCCCAGAAAAAACAGTTAATAACTAAGTGGACGAAATAGGCAAGACGTTGAAAAGATGAATTTCGACAAAAAAGAAAAACTCCTAATGATATTAGTAAATAATATATGCTGAAATTCCTAAATTAATGGTATTTTGGCAATAAAACTAATAAGGCGAAGAAAACTAAACTGTTGTTTCAGCGATTTAAAGAAAAATAACGGAATTATGACTGGATGAAATGAGAGCGAAGTTTGTGTACTGTGGCGATCCTTGGACCTATATTCAGCAGTGGAGAAACATAGGCTAATGGTATAGTATGGAAAAAAGAAATAAAAGAAATAACTCAATCAGCAAAATATGCAGTACCAAAATTACTACAAAAAGAGTATCATTCATAACTGCCGGTACACGTCCGTTTTGGTCGAAGGAACCGAGCATAATGAAGCAGTTTACGTGCCACGTTGCCCCGGGACAAATTTACAGTTGCACCTTACTTTACCCGTTGGAATCACGAAGATGTAAAACGGTTAAGTCTGAAAGCAGCGATGGAAGTGTAAGCGTAGCAATATGCTCGGGGAAAGGTTTCAGGTGCAGGTAATTTGACTGGTACAAACCACGCGCTCGGTAAACTCGGTACGTGACTTGAATCTAAAGGGACGTCATTTGACAGTACTCGGGGATTACCCAACTCAAAATTACGTTCAGAAAATAATACTGAAAGTTAAAGTCGCTTAATTTGTAAGAAGATTTTAAATAATCTCTCAATAGCTACGACCACAATTCCTCAAAATTCGTCTTGGCATGTTCTGTCAAGTTTTTGTCTTATTATAAATATTCTGACGATTTATTATTAAGGAGTTTCGTTAATATCACAAGATATTTATTTATATCACATACTTTCGTCGGTTTAAGATATTAATTAATTGCTACTAATATCGAAATTAAGACACCAACATTTAACTGATAAAACCGAGCTACTAATTCGAGGTATTAAGTTGTTTATACTGCATAGATTCTTCGAAAGAAATTCCTGGCATGAGTCAGTACTCCTTCCAAGAATTTCTTAGACGAATCTTTGAACAAATCTTTAAATTGCCATAGCACACCTTCCTTGCACATAATCAAGTGGGCGTCCAGTCAACCTAGCACATCTTAAATAAAAGTTCTAGCTATTACTCACTGTTTATCCTTCCGCTGCTGCCTCTTCTTCTTAAAGGCTCTCTTGACCCTCAATAGAAGGAAAGCGGCCCTGTCTATAGTTAGGACGGAGGGCCGCTTGGCCGAGCCGGGCTCGTCCATCCCCTCTTCTTCCTCCGCCGGTTCATCGCACAACCTCAGGCCGAGCCATCTCTGTTTCGTCGCAGTCCTCGTCGCGCTGCCAATCCGTAAACACGACCGCGAATTATAAAGCGCGTCTCATCTTTTAAACTTTCATAATATTCAACAAACTCTTTAAAATATTTAAAATACAATTTAACCTACATGACACTTTTATTATTTGATTGAAAACACAGAATCACTACACAGATTTTAAACAACACTCAGCAATTCTACCTGAAACAAGGAAAAAACACCATTATTAGTGTATAAAGTGTAGATCATGGTGTAATTAAAATGGTTTGGCTAACCGATCGTTTTCGTGATTTCAAATGTTTTGCGTTCGTAAATGAGTTTTTATGGTAACTTTGAAATTTATGCTCGTTGCTCTAACTGGTAGTACAAGCTTGTTCTACAAAGCTGCAATTGCTGTTGGCGCCAGCTAACAGTCTAAATTGATAATAGGTCGATTAGAATAGTGACACCCCACTGTCCGTAGGTGATAATAGTGATATTATTGATAATATTGATAATAGTGATATCAGTAGGTGTAGCAAACGGTGACTAAAAGATAACAAAGCAGCAAGCGCAAGCCCTGAGAGACCACACCAACTCTAAAGGAGTGGATTCAACAACCCGCCAGCGTGGCGTTATAAGGTCATACATCCCACATGCATATTTTCTTGTGTCTTACGCTCAGCATTTGGCAATAAAAGGCTGGTTATGGTCGTGGAGTGTTTAATAATGAGTATTAGATAAATAAAAAAATAATTGCACTCTCATAACACTGGATTTCTATCGTTAAAACTTTTTTCTGTACTTGGTATTTCACCACAAAAAAAAATGTTTAAATTCTCTAACGTTATTGCTCTGTGCTAAACACTATCATATACGCTGCTATGAATGGTAATTGACAAACAGGTGAGATGCGAGTGAACTTGTATCAAAAAAGTGGTTTGTATGAAAAAAGTAGGTAGTCAATTTTAAAGACGTAGAACGAACATTCGGTGTTAAGAGATTGTAGGTATTTTGTATTTAACATTAAGAACACGACTATAAAAACTGTAAAATATATATGTAACTATAAAAGTTCTTGTAAAAGCATCAGAAAATGGAAAATTGTTAATTATTGTATCGCTATACGCATAAATAAAAGAACATTTATAAAGATACTTCAATATCACTTGTTCTAAACTAGGTTCTGTTGTTCTGTGTTCTAAACACAGAACTTCTGTACATTAATTTGATTTATACTCTCACAACTTACACATTTAAAGCACATTTTAATTAAAATAGACGGCAGTCCCCTATTTATCTTATTCCATTTTGTCCAAACTGAATTTTGGTGACTTCTTGTTGAAGGAAGATTATTGAATAACTCAAAAAGCGTATCATTTTCATTAAATAATATCAGGAGTAAATCATCCAGTAAATAAATAATTTCAGTCAACTACTTCACTAAAATGTAGCAACTAAAAACTAGTAGTTGACTAAAATTATTAACTGTCAGGCTGGTCGTGTGGCGTCGGCAGGCTGGCCGTGTGGCGTCGGCAGGCTGGCCGTGTGGCGTCGGCAGGCTGGCCGTGTGGCGTCGGCAGGCTGGCCGTGTGGCGTCGGCAGGCTGGCCGTGTGGCATCAGCCGGCTTTAGAATAGTACCGCCCCATCCCTTCCCGTCGGTGTCGTAAAAGACGATTAAGAGATAATAAAGCCGCTACCACAAGCCCCCAGGAACTACACCACCTGTAAAAGAGTGAATCGCCAACTAGCCTGGTCAGCGTCGCGTTTTCAGGCCATACATCCCCATGGACAGAACAGTATGCATGAGGCATATTCAACAGTAGACTATAGAAGGGCTGGTGCCGGACTCGTATAGTACTGTAAGAGTCACAACCACTGATTTGGATGATGGTTTATAATTATTTTTAAACGATTAAGTAATTAAAATCAACTATACACAGTAGTATATGTGAAACTTTCTTCGTAAGTACGAGTAGCTAGAAATGATTATATCGATCGCCTGCATAAAAACATATTCAAGATTCCATTTTAAAGGCAAATACGCAAATTGTTAAGTAAACCTTAATTATAATAGACACGGATTTAATGCAGCTCTAAGTAAGATATAGAGTAAGGAAATTTGCATTTTAGTTTATGTTTCTTAACTACTGTATGTCGCCAGTTCCGTCCGCACGGAGTTGCTTTTGCAATGAATCTTGCAAACGGTCAAACTTTCTTAAAGTTATTGTTATGGTTTCCATTACAATTCTATTATTATTACAATTGCAAGTTCTAAACACAGTTCTGAAACATAACTTATGTAATGAATTCTAAAAATGTTTCTCTTATGTTTTGAATTCTAACTGGTATGTGAATGCAAATGATGTTTTTTTTTAAAACAACATATAAACATTACTTATAAATCACTAGAGATCCATAAACCAACACTGGTTTGTATGGATCCTGCATCATACAACTTCTGTATGGTAGGGGTGCATGCTTCATTCCACAGCCACTGGGCGCACTCGAATGGCCGGCCACGTTACCCCTCTCTCACAGAAGACTAACTTGAAATGTACTGGCCTTTTCTACTTTATCGTATTTCCCCAATATACGTACATGTTTTGGTAGTGAGTCAGATATGCAAGAGCCCATTCCCATCCCGTCGTATCCCTCCCCATTTTCCTAATCCATTCCTTAATCTGCAAAGGTAGGCAGCGCATCCGGTGGCGTGCCAACGTTTGTCATTCTGGATTGATGTTGGCATGTGCCACGGATGTCTATGGATGACAGTATCCACTTACCATCGGGTGGACTGTATGCTCGTCTGCTGCCTTTTTTTGATAAAAAAAAAACTTAATTTACAAATAACTGAATATCTACCTATTTGTAACCTATAGTCAAATGCAATTAGGTTTTTACGTCGGAATACAATTATACTGAATGAGTTTTTATATCGTTGTATTTCTTAGGTCAAGTAATCGAATGTTTTTTACTCTTTAAAAATTAGCCTTAATTTTTATTAGTCGGGTTTTTCAAAATACATATATTACTTTATTGTTTCAAAGTACACGAAAACAGCAGTATTGTGCTTTAATTTGATTATCACAAACATTATGCACAAAAACATTTTGAAGTTTAATAAACTATCTAATAATAAACTAATAATAATAACTAATAAACTATAAACTATTAAACCACTAAACTCACAATACCTACACATTTTTTATAATGCGACAAGCTCTTTCGGTATCTACTGCTTGACATGAGACTCCTCAGCACATTGTCCTGTGCATGAGGGATGCATAGCTTTAAAACGCTTCGCTGGCCAAGTGAGTTGGCGAGTCCATTCTTTAAGACGTAGTATACATAGTACCTCAGGGCCTGTGGCAGCCGCTTTAAAACAATATAATAATAATCAAACAAAAATTCGACTTGAATTCTCGAGGTCCCGCCAATAAATCATGCAAAACTGTTTTCAAAGGAGTCAATATGCGTACTCTATAATCTCACAAAAGAAAGTAGTCTTTGACAAAACTCATAGTGTTACAGTAAGAATTGTGGCAAATAATCTCTAACAGTGTTTCCTCGGGCCAAACGGCAGCAATCGGCGAAACCCTTCAGCGTGATAAGCTCGACCCGCGAACTGTCAAGATAATGGGCGAGACTATCAGTTTTCTGCCCCGCGATGTCTTGAAGGCAACAAGCCTTGAAATAACAAAGTTTGCAGGTAATTCTCGTTCAGATTTTTGTTCGATATATTTTGTTTTGTTTGTTCGATATATTTGATTTTGTTCGATACTTTTTATTGTGTTTGATTTGATGTGGAGTTTGTTGTTGATTTTGTATTTGACTTCAGTAAATTAGTAGTCAAAATTAACGTACAAGCTGACTGAAAAATTTTCGCATAATAAAAAATATAAAACTGTTCGATTCGGTGAAACTATTAACGATAGATGGCATCATTGATATAAATCTAATACTAATATTCATATACATATTGTATATCAGACCTTGGGCTAGCGGCATTACCCCGTTGGATGGCTATACTTATGCGTTGAGCGGAGTCGGTAACCCAACTGAGCGTACGATGTATATGTGCGAGCATAGCCCCTAGTAAGCATAACCCGATTTCGTGAGATGAAAGAACTGTACCTCATCGATTAACTACCTACCCAAAATTTATGTATTTGCGAAGACCCTTCGTCAATTTTATCACCTGGGCAATAAACCTTTTAACCATAGTAAAAGAATAATAAACCAGAAGGGAGGAAGTATGCCATAATTGAGGGCGGTATCTGACTTACGAACCATATAAATTTGAGTGCCCTCCCGGTTCTCTGTTGTTATGTGTTTGGGAACGACTCGCGCATTTGGTCGGTTATTAAAATTTTACGGCAAGTCTTTGTGATCTCCCGGTGCCCCGTATCTCCACGGGGCTAGAAATATGTGTTACGACACTAATAAAATATTTTTAAATCAAGTTTAGCAGTGGAAAAGGTACAAACCGCCGTCAATAAAATCCTTGACTGGGCAAAAAAATGGCGAGTGAAATTAAATGAATCTAAGTCAATTCACATAGATTTTACGAATAAAAAACCCAACTATCATCCGGTGTACATAAACGGCCATGTGATACCGTACGCGAATACAGCCAAGTATCTAGGCATGACTCTGGACGCGAAGCTTCGCTGGAAGGCTCATGTCAAAAAGAAACGTAATGAGTTAGAACTTCGCTACAAGAAGTTGTACTGGTTGCTTGGGAAACATTCCTCTCTGTCATTGTATAATAAAATACTATTGTATAAACAAGTCCTCGTGCCAGTTTGGACTTACGGTAGTCAGCTGTGGGGCTGCACCAAACAAAGTAATATCCTCACGATCCAACGATTCCAGAACAAAGTACTTAGGGGCGTGGTCAATGCGCCCTGGTACATTAGAAATGACGACCTCCATCGGGACCTTAAAGTGGACCTCGTTGCCAACGTTATTAAAAAATACGCCGAAGCTCACGAACGAAGACTTCATCACCATGTGAACGTTGAGGCCATCCAGCTCCTTGATAACACGGACATAGTCAGAAGACTGAAAAGGACGAAACCTTTTGAGTTAGTGTAGTGTTAATATTATGTAGGTACTTAGTGAAATAAGTGCTCCTAATAAAGTTCACAAGAACAGAGTGACTTCCCCTTAATAGAGACAATAAGTAAAGTGTTATTGGACACATTCTTAGTTTTACCCTACTTAGCAATTTAGGTAAAATTTAAATTACTCATTAGTCTTAATATTATGACTAGATCGTAATTTTAAATGTAATACCTCGTTATTAGGTATGTCATTGTTAAATAAAAAAAAAAAAAAAAAAAAAAAGTTTAATCACAATTTTTATGATTTAAGACACTGACTTTAAAAGTCTGTGTCTCGATCTGGCTGTGACCGGGTAATGCGTAATGAATAACGTTTTCTCCTGTACTTACTAATTATTCATATTTTTATAATACATTTATATTATAGATAGTTTAGTAATTATTACCTATGTATCAATAGATAATAATAAATATGTTAATATATTCTCCCTAAATACTCGTTTCGGGGATAACGGTGCTGCTTGTACAATTATATTATTTACCGTATTTTTTTTTATTATAGAGAAGTGGGCGGTCGAGCAAGCGGTCGCACGTGATGGTAAGTGTTACCGCCGCCTATGGACGCCTGCAACACCGAGTAGCATGCGGGTGCGCCGCCGACCTTGCAAAATCCTATTTACAGCTTTCTTGATGAACCCCATATCGTAGCGTAATGGAAATACCTCTTGAGGGATTGGTTCCACAGCATACGGGTTCGCGCTACTAATAGATTAAGTGAAGTTTTATTGTACAATTGTTTGATATCCTAAGTAAAATGAAATGAAAATATAATAATACATAGAAAACTAGCTGTATCAGTAATGAGACTAATAATATTATTCTAAGTGAAAGTGTAAAACGGTGATAGTCTTACAACCTGGGAGCACCGATTACATTAAATGATACTAACGGTACTAATGATGGCGTCACTAAAAAGGATGAGAAGTAATGGTCTAGGATTATTTATTCTTGACTCTCATTCATGAGGTCATCATCCTCGGGCATTTTAAAAATTATCACTATCTCGGCGGTGAAGGAACACATCGTCAGGAAACCATGTGGGTTCCAGATTAAAAAAAAAAACATCTTTAGCAAGTGTGTTCATCAACCCCCAGGTGATTTACTTGTGGAGGTCTGTATCCTGCAGTGAGACGTTTAAAAGACTAACATCATCGTCATCAGTAAAATTGTAATGACAATATATTGTAATAATATTAATAACTAAGATGTTGATTACTTTAACCCGAAATCTGCTAAAATACATGAAGCGAATGAAATTACCTCCAGTTAAAGTACAACGTGTCACCGAGGGCTTTGATAACCTCGTAAACTAAAACCGCAACCAACCTTGAAAGACCTCTATTACATTTGCTAATTATTCCTTTTACATTTTACCTTTACGGTAAAGGGGAATGATGGAAGGTCAATGAATACTGGTTATTTACTTCAATGCTCGGGTTAATGTACTAAAAGTTTGACAATTATATTAGGTACTGGGATAAGTTCGCGGTCTTTTTATAGTGAAAATAATAAACATTTTTTTTTGTATTTCATAAAAATTTATTGAACGGAATATTGTCCATTTAATTCGACTATCCTTCGCCATTTTTCTGGCAGAGCGTTTCTGAGCGAAAAACTGATTGAAATGGTTTATACAGGCTTCTCTTGAATGTAATTTTACTCAATTTAAAGAATTTTGTAAACAGCGGAATAAATGATAATCCCAGCTTACTTCTCATTGAAACTTCCCAGCCAAGGTCCATCGTGTTTCGATAGTGACTGAGAGCTAGAGCCCATTTTCATCCTATATTTTCATATTTTATATTTTCATGGTGAGGTGTTTTGACGGAAATCACTTCACAGTTGTTTTTATGCAATGTATTTAATTATAACATATTACTACATAGCACACTATAGTCCTTCGGATTCTATTTAATATGTACTGACGAATCTATTCAAATAATTGTACAAACCGTATGTATATGAGTATATGCCACCGTTAGCTAGGAGAGCTCTTGACTACTGCGGCGGCGCGGCGCATGCGCAGAACTCCTGCGCACCGAGCCGGCCGGCGCACGCGCAGCGGTTTAACTATAAGCGCCGAGCGATTCTACCTTGTAAGGTGTATTATTTTATATGTTACTCCACCACAATCCCATCCTATCTCACCCCATTTTCCTCACCCTTCGTCAAAATTTCCAAATGTGGGCAACGCATCCGGGGGCGTGCCAACATTTGTCAGTCTGGACTGATGTCGGCATGTATCGCGGATGTTCATGGGTGACAGTATCCACTTACCATCAGGAGGCCTGTCAGCTCGTCTGGCGCATCTTTTACATTGGAATTCATAGATAGCATCTTAGAAATATGTGACAACCTGGAATCCTTTTGTCATCATAAAATTCTTTCTAGGTGTTTCTATACTTGACGTCCCAAATCATTAGCTGCTTGCACAATGGAAGTCTCGCGTGACTATAGCCTAGGCATACGATATACTCAGTGGCAGAGATGAATGACTCTTTCAACTACAAAAGGCCCATCAAGAAATCCAATAAAACCTGACGCATCGCCTGAAATAAAATTCTTCAACCTTTCATTCAATACAATGATTTCATTTCATTCATTGCAGAAATACTGTTTATGTGATAACCATAAGTGTCACTTTCTTTTTTTGCATTTTTTTGCACAGAGATTTTTTCGCACCCGCTTATATTCATTGATATAACTTTAAAATTCGCCGTTGTACCTTTTGGTGTAGTAAATTTATTAAGTAAGATTTAAATAAATATAATATGAACCTAGACTTCGCCAAATATAACATAATTAATTTATATTTTTTTATTTAGACATGCAACACATTTGTGTTGCTACCAAGGGGATACCATCGCCCATGAATGTATGTACATTCATGGGCGATGGTATCCGCTTGGCGGACTTTCTAATATACTACCACTTTCTACAAAGAAAAATATTTCATATTTATACTCGTATATTAAAAACAGATCCTAAACGCATGTGTTTGCCTATTTTATTTTATGGCTGGACCATCAAACCATGACTGGATTTAGATTGCATACTGCGAACTACAATACTTATTATTAAAACAAACAATCCACAAGTTCTTATCATTCCCCATATACGTTTCGTATACGTATATTCGATACGTTTTGGAGCCATATTGATGCCGCCATATTAATGAATGTGTATAGAGAGTAACAAAGAAAGAGAGAGAGAAGAGTTATCTATACATATAATAAAATTGTAACAGGCCGATGTCTGTACATTATAGATATTGAAAAAAACTAATATGGGGGGTCTTTATTAGAGCAACAGAAGCCAAAACAACAGTTTTTAGAAATTTTGTCTGTCTGTCTGTCTGTATGTTTGTACACGCATCACGCAAAAACTACTGCATGGAATTGAATGCAGTTTTCACCGATGTATTGCTAGAGTTCTAACTTAAAATATAGTTTCCATTTTACCGCAGGAAAATATCTTATTCTGATTGTTTTAAATTTAATAAACCGAAGCGAAGTGAGGGCGGGTCGCTAGTCAAAAATAAACAACATTAATTCCAATATAAACATCAATCATTCGCACCACAAATATTAGGAAAAACGTAAAAAACATAAAAAAACGATTGCATAAATTATGTTTATTCAGAAATTTTTATGCATAAATATTGATCACGAAAAATATGGAATTTCATTACCTGCTCATGAAGACTTTATATGACCAATCCCTAATCAAGTCCAGGAAATTAAATGCCATTAAAGTACCAACGAGACTTAAATTCTGGCAAATAGCCAAGAGAAATGACGTCAGAAGGGGATTATACCTTGCACTGGAAATAAAGCGCTTAAAAGATATTAATGCGCTTACTGTTTCTTTGTCATATTTTCTTGTTATTAAGGAACTCATCTTCTAGTTACTTAATATCCACTCTCTTTAACCTTTCAGTTAATTGTAAGTTTATTGGCTGTTACGTAATCTTTGTTCACTAATTTCCAACTAACCATGACTCTCTTAGCTATTTTGTTCGAAGAACTTCTTTTTTTTAAATATATTCAACATGGTAATGATAATAGAAAAAAACTATCAAAATTTCTACATGTTTGTCATAAAAATTACATGCAAAATTTAAATGTAACGCATAAATGAATTTAATACAATAAGACAATTTGCATAGTTCTAGTTACATAATTATTATAAGAGTCAGTACCGAAAGGCAGTCAATCATAATTACAAATGTCTATTACATGTAGGTATATAGATTTGCTGCTTATTCAGTATTTTCTGTCGCTTATTTAATAATTTCTCCATTAAAAAATATCTGCTTGTATTAGTAGATTCGAATATCGTCTTCCAAATATTGACAGAGAGATCACGCTTACCTTCTTTTGACTTATCGGCATACTAACTGTTACTCGCGGCTTTGCTTGTGTGGATTTAATTAGTATTCGGCATAGGATAAAAGAATCTATTTTTATTTGTATACTGATAAAGTGAATTAAATTCAAAATATATCAGATCGCCTTACAATATTTAAGTGATTCCATATAAAATTTGACACCCTGTATTTTTCATAGCCCTGTGACATAATTTTGAAAAACGCGTGTTCAATTATTTGTATTGTAAAACATTTTTAAAAAAGATTCAAATTAATAGGGCCATCAAATATTATTATTATTAGGGGTTGGATTTTGAGAAATTAGTAAATCTATACGTCATAAAAGAATGCTACTATCCAAATTTTATGTTTCAGGCTACATCAAATTCGGTGCGGCACACGGCGCTGACGAATCAGTGAATCAGGACATTTCTCATTATTATTCAAGATTATTCGAGTAACTCTCCTGGCGTAAAGAGGGCCATAAAGAATACTGAAAATTCGATTTTTCAAATTTCTTCCAGCTTCGTATTCCAACGCCAACACAATATGGAATTTTTGGACCGAAATCTGCAGAGTATATCATTTTGTAAATAGGTTGACCTTTCCGGGAGGTTGGTATTAAGATTACCCATGGGTGGTGATCCAGAGAATAATTACGCCATTTCGTTTTTATTTGTTAATTAGACTAATTGTTCTGTTTTCTCACTGAAGCTAGGTATACATATATACATGCTATTAAAGAAACGTGTTTGGTTGCTCGTAATTAGTATACTGGACAATTATATTATTTCCAATTGAATACATAGGTATGGTGTGATCTAATATATTTTTTACTCAACTGTAAAGTTTACTCAACTTTACACAACACAAAAAAGTATTCCAAAGTATTCCAAAGTATTCCAAAGTATTCCAAAGGGGTCCGATTTAATTATTTTTTCAAATGAGTCCCGAATAGTTTAAAATCAGTTCCAAAAATGTAAAATAAAAACATTATAATCCGTTAAAACATACAATAAAACGGCCAACAAAATTATGAAAGATGAGCAGAAGTATTCCCAAACAGGCTTTAGTCAATAGTTACAGAAAGATTTGTGTATTTACATAGGAATCGGACGTAGCCTAGGTTTGTTAATAATCAATTTATAAGTTTATAAGCACTACATATGGGTGTGCTCACGAGCGGTACATTCTTTCAGAAGTATCCCGCATAACGTGATCAATCGGTGTGCGATTTACTAGCACACTTTTTACAAGCTTAATTTTTTTCTAGCAATGTTTGTGCACAAATATTAGTATGCATCGGCTTAAAAATAATAATCTATTTATTTGCGTAACCACGGTACAATATGATAAATAGTATTAAATCAATGAGCTCACGTTATAAACGGAAAACGGTGTGGTGTACAAATTTAAATTACAAATAGCCAAAAAATTTTACATTACGTTCTTAAATTATGTATCAAATTACCAAAAAATATCAAATTACTAAAAAATAACAAATTACCAAAAATCATTAAATTATCAAAAAATCTGTCATTATCAAAATGTCGCAATTAACTGTAGTCATAATATTCGTAATAGTCTCCTTTTTAAAAATCATCATTAGAGTAAAAACATGCGTAATAATAATAGTATGCTATTAAATACCAAGTGTATACTGTAGGTATACAGGTATGTAGGTATAATGTAGGTACCGTAGTGGTAGGTCTGTAGGTCTGTAAGTGTAGGTCTGGACCTATACATACTTATACATAATCCTTGTATACATAGTATACATTTTAGATTATTTATTTTAATAAGATAGTGTACAGAATGGTAATGTCAAAGACAATATGAAAATATTTTCGAAAGTTTTTTATGTTTCACTTCGCCATTTGTATGTCCACTTCAACAGTTCTAAGTTTTTGGGACGGAATTAAAATGTTTTTTTTCTAACTTACAGCTTTTCGAGAGAGGACAACACAAAAGGGAGTGCGTGACTTACACAATGGTCCGAGGAGTGAGCTATGAACTAACTTATTGTACTGAGTATACGGTGGAGGACACTTGTATAACGGAGTACTTACGATAGCCTCTTTAAGGAGATAATGTTCAGCTGAGTTCCTCAAGTTTTACAAGTGAACCATTTGGAAGAAATATACTTAGACATAATATTGTTATTAATAATTAGCTTTGCTCGCGACTTCGATCGCGTGAATTTTAGAATACATATGCAATGTGTGTTTTATTGCACTTTTTGCACAGATTACGACTATCGAATTTTGGAAAAAATTATACATATACAGGCCGAATCGGTTCAGTTTGTAGGGGAAGAGTGCCACAGCCGCGGGGCGCACTCGACTGGCCACGTTACCCCTCTCTCACAGAAGACTACCTTTATAGTATTTCCGCAATGTACGTACGTGTTTCGGTAGTGAGTGAGATATGCCAGAGCCCATTCCCATCCCATCCTATCCCTCCCCGTTTTCTCAACCCTTTCTTTCAGTCCATTCCTTAATCTGAAAAGGTAGGCAGCGCATCGGGAGGCGTGCCAGCGTTTGTCTGCCGTCTTTTTTATAATAAAAAAAATTAGGTTAATATTAGAGCCGTGATAGATGTACATCTCCAGATCCTGCGACGGGACTCGCATCACAAACAACTTAAAATCGACATTGTGATGCGACTCCAGCAGCTCCACAGACTTTATATTTTGATATATATTTATTATTTTTTTACAAATTATTACAAAAGGCGACTATCAAAGTAACAAAGCGACCAACCCGACACCAATCTCCGTCGTCTTCGCGTTTATTTCTGAACCCACGACACAAGGAATCATAGTATACGACACTAAGTGTTGATTCATAATACCATTTGAGGTCCTACTTCATTATACAATGATTACTCCGTAGTTCAACTATGTAGATAGTTCTCAGAGCAGAAAACAATCAATTACATGTATCCAAGGATCCAGCCCAGCAAACAGCGCCTACAATTAAACTTCAACTCGTTTAACCAACAACTAACGTTGTCTTAACTCTGCCCTCTGGATGTCTGACATTTGAGGTTAAAGTACAATTTATTTGTACTTAATGTTTTGAAATTTAGAGTATTATTTAATAGAATTTTCTTCCTAGTATACCTAGTAGTAGTAGCAGTTTCTTCCTAGTAGTAGTAGTAGTAGCAGTAGTAGTAGCAGTGTAGTAGCATGTTCCGTATGTTCGTTTTAGCGAATACTCGACAATTTTCAAATATACGTACTCGTATTCCTCATTATCTAAACGAATACTCAAATACTAATCGAATGGTAGCAGGTAAAAGAGATTTTCAATAAAAATATCTTTTTTTATATAGAAAGAAATTGATATACGAGCATACAGTCCAGCTGGCGGTAACTGGATACTGCGTTACACGCCAACATCAGTCCAGAATAATAAACGTTGGCACGCCTCCGGACGCGCTATCTACCTTTGTTGATATAGGAATGGATTTGGAGAAAGGGTTGGGAAAGTGGAAATGGAATGGAAAATGGGTTGGGAAAATGGAATGTTTGGGAATAGAGTTTGGGAATTTGGCATATCTCACTCACTACCAAAACACTTACGACGTACGCACTTTGGGGAATATAATGAAGTGGGAAGTGCAGTACAGTACAAATACCTTAAGTATCAAAGTTTATTTAAAAATCAATTACGTTGTAAACATTACCTAAATTGAACTAAATAAAATACTTATTAACTTTAAATTAAAGTAATGAACTGAAAACTAATTACTTCGGTACTTACATATTAATTTAACAAATGCGTGCGTAATACGCTTGCAAGAAATAATTAATTATTAAACCACTATACTTTATTCTCAATTTTACCCGTTTACTTAGACACTGTCATGTTTGATATATTTGTTTGATTATGTGATATTTGATTATATTATGCCTAATTAATAATAATAAAGAATGATGGCTCAACAATTAAATATTGCGAGTGTACGTTATGTACTATTCATAATCGCGAACAGTCAGACAAATTATTCAGTTGTATTTCTTACTATCTATACATGCCTAATCTCTACATAATGTACTCGTAAAGTACAGCCCATGGCGTGTATCTAAGCAACGGGGCATATAAACGGGATAGAAAAACCCTTTAACTGTCTGTCTCTCTGTCGATCTGTACAAATTAATCTCGAGTTAACTGGGACGATTTTTGAAGTTTGACACAGAGATGCGGTGTAGCGTGTTTATACTGGAAGCTTAATGTAAATAGGGTAAACCGGTTCTTAGTTTAAAGAACAACAAACCCTTGTCTGTCATTTTCAGCGCAAGTTTTTGTTATTAAGTTATTGAGACATAGAGGCAGATTTGCTTGTAACCCTTCTCACATCCTCCTCAGGGGGTGGAGGTAACTGTTCGGGGCTGAGTCCTCTTCAGTAGTGTCACCTCTGTCCGCCAACACGGACAGGTCGCTGGGTTGACCCTTTGGGCCGTAGTTCCCCCTCAGGGTTTCTTCATACCGTCCTCGCGGTATTAACCGGCTTGGGCAGCGACAGGGAGACCCTTTGTGGTGCCGCGCCTTACGGCGCGTTCAGATCGCGCGGAAGAGCCGTGATGTCTGGAGGCCGCGCGTGCAGTGGCGCCAGCCCCCTGATATGGGAGAGACGTGACGTATCAGCGCGAGTAAACATTGTGGAGGCAATTGTGGATTTAGGCTCTCAATTTTCTAGTCCCTCTGGATAGTGGCGTTCCTCACGTAGGGAGTAGCGCGGACAATGATACGCAGGGTTTTTAATTGTTCAATGTGTAGGATCTTCCTGTTAGTACTTAATAGAAAGGAGTTCCGTGCGATACTCGTCTTCGCGATGGCGTTCTTGACATGGGGCCTCATGCTGACATGCTGAGGCGGCGGTCTAGATATTCGACCGCCTAGATATTCGATTGTGGGCGACCAGCCGATGTCCTGTCCGTAGAGGCGGAGTGGCGGCTGTAGACGAGTCTGGCCAGAAGCAGACTTTTATTTTGGGATTTAGTAGTAAATTTCGAAAACGGATCGGGAATAGGACTACGGTATAAAAAGCTTCCATCATATCCTCCTCATATCCTTATGGAGAAGAGGAGATGCAGTGCGGAGAGAAGATATTAAGTTTTCCTTTATCTCATTATAATCTTTGCTCGATGGGACGAGATGGAATTGAATGGAATGTATTTTAAAGGAGTATGGAGTATAATAAGATGTAGCCAATTTAATAAGTAAACAAAATCAGTATGAACAAAAGAATTCATATTTTACTTTTAATATTTACTGTAAACAATACTTTCGTTGACAGTAAATTTCCAAAACTGCGTCACATCTTGAACTTCAATTCTGTCTAGACGTCACAATGGAAAATTTAGATCTAAGTTAATAAACTAATTGAAACTAAACCGATTTTGATATTGTCGTCTCTTTCCCCCACAAAGACCCGCCTTTAAACTGAATCGACGTGGACTTTGTCCAATAAAATGACAAATTTAATAAAGCAAGGGCTAGTGCGAAGTTGGACACACGCTAACTGAATTTCTGGGACCCTTGTTGATCTATTAACTATTATTTTGTTACGCAATAACTCAATAATTTTGTCCTACGGTCTAATAGATTATAAGTTTCGATTCGTTTGTGAGTAAAAGCATGTGGTCGATGATATTGCAATATGTCAGATATAAATACAATATGGAGATGCGCGCACCTGCATCTCTCCCTGTATTGTCAGGTATTCATGAGCGACAGTGACCACATGCCATCGTGTGCGCCAAACACCAGTCTGCCATCTCTACTATCAAAAAATACCTGGTCTTTATGCGTAACTATCTTCTGCCCGTGACCTCGTTCCCGTCGTCTACATGATTAATATCGGATTAGAATTTACCTATTTTCCAAGTTTCAATGACTTCGGTTCAGTTGTTTCGACGTGATTGTGTAACAAACATCCCAAATCCAAATCATCCAATCCATATCCAAAAAAACATCCAAATCGCATTTATAATATTAGTGGAATGTATCTTTTAAATTTCAATCAATGTTTCTAGCTACGAGTAAGTATCATGTCCAGAGGAATCCCTGTATCCAAGCTGTCTAATCGAGAAAAAATAAGCCCAAAGCTTTTGAAATACGAAAAGAAATATTCAATTACACGTGGGTACCCCTTAAGGGAATTGTGTCCAAGAGATGATAGGGCGCTTAAGGCAAATGGTGGACGTTTAATCCTATCTGAGTCAGATTTATTGTCTCCCTCGAGGTGCGCCGCACCGATCATTCCGGGGTGTGCTCTGTTACTTAGTAATTATGAAGTTATTGATTAGTAATTAGACATTTGGAACTAGAAATTATGAGTAGAACTTAGAGACTATTATCGTATATTAGAGATTTAAATGTGACGTATGGTAGACCGATAATGTACTAAGGATTTCATTGAAATAATATCATCAATTATGATGACTGTTATAATGTCCTCAGTCGCGATTATTTTGTTTAATATTTATTAAATAGTAACTTTTATTAATAGTGTGTCATTTTGGTGTCGGCCGGCGTTAAATTTGCACCAGCCCTTGTCTTCCCGTGGGTGTCGTAAAAGGCGACTATGAGATAACAAAGCCACAATCACAAGCCCTGAGGAACTACGCCAAAGCAATGGATACTGAAAGGGCTGGTTGCATTGTTGTTGCAATTTGTATTAATATAATCTGTGCACCATATTCGTGTAATTCTTGCACTCGCATACATCTTCTCCTGCCGAAAGGTTGCTTGATAGAGATAGCTTTAGCGAAAAGACCACCATTGTATAGTCGATAACATATCGTTAAAGTTATATATTCAAAATACTTCTTATCAAACCTCCCAATGTATCTTTCTGTTTAACCTGGACTTTAGCTGTTAGAGAATGCCCTAAGGCATTCAATGTATGATAAAATCTGTATGATAAAATGTGTGATTGTATGATAATGTGCAATAAAATTTGTTAAATAAAAAAAATTACACATATTTTCAAAATATTTACATTTAGAAATCTCATCTAACCGAAAAAGATTAACAATGCAATCGACTCTAAAACGAGAGTCAGAACTAACTGTCAAATGGCACAAGTATCCAAGTAGTCGCAAAGGCCCGCAGTCGGGATAAATATGTATATCTCGAAGTGGTTTATAACATTTTGGTAGGCGTTGTCACGACCATTATGATTTATGATGACAAATTTATGATCATACACAAATCATGACACAAAGAATAATTTTTTTGTGTCGCAATAAATTTTAAATTGTGTGTATAATTGCTTAAAAATATTTTCTTAATACGTTAAATTTGGTGATGTTTTAAACAATATATATCAATACTCTAAACTGGAGAATGATTATGATTAATTTATATATAATTTGTCACATTTAATAATTTCTCAAGTTCACGAGTAATCTAGCTAGACTAATTGAAACGAAATTTGCATATTACATTTTCTTCAATTTCCAACAAAATTCCCATTAGTTTTTATCGTTTCCAATATAAAAGGTAGCACTGAGTAGATGTCTTAAAGCCAATTATACGACATTCCGTAACTTCACCTATCTATCTTTACCAGCACGTGTCGTTCGTGACAGGTGGCATTTTCAAGGCCCACTTGAATACGTTTTACGTGAAAAAAATAAATTGCTTTCGTCTAAAGGCACCTTATTAAAATTTGACGCGACCCTGCCATCAATACGGTTTAGCTAACAATGAATACCCCAATAGCCAACGTATGGGCGGCAATTTGTCTAAAACGATTGCTCCGGTCGATCATCTAATTGAAATAAGAGAAAGGTCGGCATAGAAAAATTCAATGTCCTTTATTCAGAGAGTGATTGATTTAACAACGGTCGCACAAAAAGCAATTGCGTATCTACTTACTATATATTGTTAAGAACGGCGTGGCTTCGTTTACGTTAAGCTCACTATACACATGCGACAAAAAGTATTTGCTCCGATTGCAAAATGCGACCACATGTCGCACCACCTTATTAATGTGGTCGCCTGGACCCACACAATATTATGTTTCAGGCAACCATATTCTGCAGTCGTATTGACGTGAATTTGCTAATTTTGTTTAACTTTTGTTGCTAGTAATAGAGTGCGTACGTGTGTAACAGTGTGTAATGTGGTCGACGCGTTCGCACGATTTGAACAGCAGTGGTCTATATCGCACTCGTGTCAATATTATTTTCCAACAAGAAAGTACCCACTTTCTTGTAGGAGGCCACATTTTGTGGTCGAACAAGCGCACATGGCCGATTCAAATGAGACTCGTGGATAAGGGCTCTTAATGTGAGTTTATCGTGATGCATTTATTTATTATCAACACCAAACTTACGATAAATTTGGCATTGATAGTAAATGAAACGTTCGGTAATGCGACGAGTCCTGGCGGGGGCACTGCCGTGCCCCTTGATAGCATCTGGGTTCAAAAAACGTTTTCGTGAGTTTTATTTTAAAATAAATTACAAATATATATTATACATATATAGATAAATTGATAGAAATTATACAAACTGATACTAAATATTAGAAACTGATACAAACGGGTTGCGTGATTTTTGTCTAACCATTTGTTTTTTTTAGAAAGTCGTGTCAGTAGTATTTCTATTTTATTCTCGTTTTTTCTATTCGTTATTCCCTATTTCTATTAAAGTTTCCTCACCCTGATTTCCTTCACGAGCTAGTCATAGTGAGTTAGTGATTCTCCAGATAAAATTCATTATTCTAAACCGTAATATTTCATTGTTTTAGACTACTGAGGTTTTAGATTACAGAAATTGAAAAATATGAAAATGGCGAGCCCGAGGATTTATTCGCCAAAAAGGCGTATAAATATTTAAATGCAACCAAAGGGACTTGAGCGAGAGGTCGACACCATTTGAAATAATTTACTGAGTTTATTTTTGTTTTAATTTATTCAAATCTTTATTAGGCTCGTATTTATTAGAAGCCTTTTTGGTTTGTAGATAAATTGACAAAAGCATTTATAAATACGTCTAGTGTTTATGTATGCTACTACCACTGTTACCACTTTCAACCTTTGTCTCTCCCCTGCTGAATTTACGCACTACTGCTCCACTGCTCAAGACTCGCTACCACAATCAGTCTTCTGCTCTTCTCATCCAGCCATAGAGGACATGGTCGGAACTTCACCGGTACGCGGTCTCCACTTGGATAGGGTAGACGAATGTCTATCGAATGTCGGTCCTGCAAGCACCGCAGTTAAGCTAATCCTTCTATTAGTCTGAACATATATTGGTCTAAGTCAAGTCATCTAAGGCTATTGGATATATATAGGTCCTATGTAGGTTTAGCCAAAGATTAGCCAATATACACGATCTGTTACTCTTTAGCATCACTAGATTTCAATAGATGCGGATTTAATACATGCTAATTCCATTTCGTTTACTTCATAACTCGTTCCGTTTTCCTACGAGATAGTTACAAGCTTCTACGAATTCTCGCTACGGGAATTTGCTACGCTATTGCTACGAAATAAGCTACGAGCTACAAGACAAGACACAGATCTACGCAGGTCGCATATAATTAATGACATTATCTGTTTCACAGATATCGTGATATTAGTGAAATATTAAAGAAATACCATAATTATTTTATAACTTTATTTTAAATATCATGTTAGAGCATGTTCCTATGTAAATAGAATTATGAAACAACGAAATGTTTAATATAAATTAATTTTATTTTTTTTGTATATCACGATAGAGAATTTACAAAGTCATTTACAAAGAAATTAGAGACTAGTGAAAATAAAACTATCCGATGTATATACATATAGTAACATATTTAATTCAATTGAGAAGAAATATAATTAGTTAAATGATTTTTAAATGAAGGACATTTTATTTTTATTAACCAAAGTCAATGAGTACATACCGACAATAAGGTCCTTTTGCTCAGATAACGGATAACAGATAACGGTTATTCCGTAGAGAGGTAATAACATAATACAATTTTTTATAATATATCTGTTAGTATTTTTATTTTAGCACATGTATTTTACCATATTGTATTTTACGTTCTATAGCGTTACGTTAAATGGTTGTTTCATTATTTTCTGAATTCAATAAACTCCAAATTTTTGATATTGTACTGTAATACCCTCGTTTGCGTTTGGAGTAATATCGTGGAAGCGATTTGAGGGGCTTTATGAATGAGTTTGATTATTATTGTATCCTTTGCTCGTTGATTACATTTAATTACGGGACTTTTAGGTGTCATTGTGGTAAGAATAATACAATGCCTATTAATACTACTTTCAAACTCTAATCACATAATCCAAAGGTGCGTACAAACTAGAACATTCACTTGTAACAGAACCTCGTGCACTTATTTTAATTTAAAAAACTTTATTGCACTTAATCGTGCAAAACGCGAGCCTGAGCGCATTCTCTATCAGCCAAGGGCATATCAGAGAGTCACTTTGTGAGGTACGATGGATATTCTATAGTGTAAACAATTTATCGAACTAAACATTAACCATCGAACGCTCGAGACAAAATGTTACTAGTAATCCCGGCTGGACCACAATATCAGACTAGTAAGAAGTCGATAGTTAGTCGAAATTCATTCAAGTTATTTTAAATTGTCAATCCGAGCATTTAATATGAGACGCCCACCGATCACGTGGACGGATGATTTGAAGATGATTGCCGGTAGTGGCTCAATGAGAAGAATGGAAGATCATGTGTGATGGCGAGCCTTAGAAGAGGCCCATATCCAGCAGTAAAGATACACAGGCTAATTATATGGTATGGATCATTTACTGGAACGTTACATTATATAGAAGCACTAGTCAACCAAGCATTTAAAGTATTGGCCAATCAGGCGTTCAAAACTAACGTCGTAGTATAATTTTATTTTGAACTGAGGCGAACACAGTAATCAGGACAGACCTGTTATTTGCTTTGTTTATGTACGAAGGCGGCAGACGAGCATACAGTCCACCTGATGGTAAGTGGATACTGTCGCCTATAGACATCCGCGATACATGCCAACATTAGTCCAAAATGACAAATGTTGGCACGCCCCCGGATGCGCTGCCTACCTTTGGAGATTTAGGAATGGATTTGGAGAAAGGGTTGGGAAAATGGGCAGGGATAGGATGGGATGGGAATGGGCTCTGGCACATCTCACTCACCACCGAACGTACGTACATTGGGGAAATGCTATAAAGTGGGAAATGCAGTACATTTCAAGGTAGTCTTCTGTGAGAGAGGGGTAACGTGGCCAGTCAAGCGCGCCCAGCGGCTGTTGGATTGCAGCGTGCACTCTCCCCCTCCTATCGCTTATCGGATGTTTTAAAATCACTACCCATCTTTTAAAAAAATAGTTCTGTCTGATTATATTACTCAATGACGTAACCGCGGAGAGCGTGTACAGCAGGTATGGGCAACCTTTGACATGTTGAGGGCCAAACTTTAGCGTGCAAATACGTTCGCGGGCCGCGTTTAAAAGTACTGAGTGCATTTTAAAGTAGTGATAATATTTTTTACGATAGATATTAGACATGAAATAATACGACAATGTTATTATAGTACAATTTATTAAAATAACAAAATGAAATTTAAAAAAATGGTACATTATAATTAAATCGTTAAATTTGCAATTGTTACAAACTACGAAAGTTAAATACACCGAAATCAATGAGACACTTGAGCTTGAATTTGGGAAACTAATCCATCGATATTTGGATTAATTCCACTGATACAAAGACGTAAAGAATTTTCCAAATTATCGTCAGTCAGTCTTGTACGATGTGTTGATTTATTAACTTTCATCAATGAAAAGAACTGTTCGCATTTATAAGTACTGCCAAACGCACAAATCAATCTTCTTGCGAATTTTCTAAGCTGCGGAAAATTGTCTTTTTCTAGGTATTTTTTGTAGAAATCGCACAACTCTACGTCTTCAAATTTGGATTTTAGGAGTGAGTTTTCTTGAATCTCGATCAACTCCATTTGTAAGTGTATTGGAGCATTTTGTACATTATATTTTGTAGGAGTAGCAAATAAACTGAAACAGTCTTCCATGTTTTTGAAGTCGCTAAATCTGTTCGAAAATTGTTCCGACAGTAACTTGAGTTCTTCAGCATATTGAGCATAAGCAATATTTTCATACGCAGAGAGCGTGTTGAAATGGTAACTGTTACCAGACAGCATCTGTGACTCCCACAAGCGTAGTTTGATCTGAAATGCTTTCAAATGGCTGTACAAATCATTTACTAACTGTCCTTGTTTTTGAAGTTTCAAATTTAAATCATTCAAATAGCCTGTAAGATCGACCAGAAATGCTAAGTCACATATCCATTTTGGGTCACTTAATTCAGATAGTGGTTTATCTTTTATTTTCATAAAGTCTGCTATCTCATTTCTAAGCTCGTAAAACCGTTTCAACATTTTTCTTTTGCTCAGCCATCTGACTTCACAGTAATATGTTACGTCGTTATATTCAGCTGATATTTCATCCAAAAACGCCTTGAACTGACGATGGTTAAGCCCTCGGGATCGAATAAAGTTGATGGTTTTTACTACCACATTCATAACATTCTGGAGTCGAATGGACTTAGAACACAAGTTCTGTTGGTGGATAATGCAATGAAGGACTATCAAATCATCTTTTTGCACATTTAATTCTGTTGCTTTTTCATTCAAAATTCCGATGAAACCTTTACGTAAGCCGACCATAGAAGGTGCACCATCAGTGCATACTCCAATTAATTTTGACCATGGCAAGCCAAAACTTGTGAATACCTTTTGAACTTCAATAAAAATATCCTCTCCTGTAGTGGTTTCTTTTAGCGGCTGTAAAGCAAGCAATTCCTCAGTAACAGTGAACTCCTTATCAACACCTCGAATAAATATAGCCAGTTGAGCTGTGTCAGACAAATCGGTGCTCTCGTCTAATGCTATGGAAAATGATTCAAAACCAGCCATACGGTCAGTCAATGTTGTTTTTATATCATTAGCCATAATTTCTATACGTCGAACAACAGTTCGTCTTGACAAACTATTTTTTTCAAATTCATTTTTCTTTTCAGGACACAAAATACCGCAAACTTCTAACATACACTCCTTGATAAATTCTCCTTCGGCAAATGGTTTTAATGCCTTTGCCAATTTTGAGCTAACTATAAAACTAGCTTTCACAACATTATCAAGTTGTGTTCTTTGTTTATGAAACATTTGTTGCTGTTTTTCCAAATTTGCGGTAAGCTTCTGGATTTTGTCTGTTCTTAATTGTCCTGTCAGTGAGTGCAGCGTAGCATGCTTAGTTGAGTAATGCCTCTTTATATTGAATTCTTTCATTACTGAAATGGATTCATTACACAGCAAACAAATAGGCTTACCATTGTGCAAGATAAAAAAGAATTCTTCAGTCCATTTTTCTTGAAACTGGCGACCCTCTGTATCTACTTTTCGTTTCTTTCCACCAGACATCATTTTTGTTTACTTTTCGTTCAATAAACTTAATAACAAACTATAGTTAGTAACCACTCAAGATGCACACAAAGTCACAAAGCAAGTTGACGGCTCGAGCAGTTAGCTGTTAGAGGTGATAACTTGGACAAGCGATATCGCTTGTCCAAGTTATCACCTCGAAATCAGGGATGTTAGACGGCCACTTAGAAATACTTGTGCCGAGCTGGCTGAAAGCTGGTATGGGAGACGGGAAACTAGTACGCCTGTGCTCCGCTCTAGCGCTGCCAATACTTAGAGACAAACTGTGTCGGAAATCGCATCCCAGTAAAAAAAAATTATATTATAATTTCGTATACCGTTAATAGAGGGCAGTAATTATTGAACACACGGAAGAAATATCACTTTTAAGTTTTATAACATTAGGGAAATCTGATTGGAATGTTTTTTTTTTATGCATCTCTGAAATTTGTCGGTTATTCTATGCTGTCAGTGTATTTTTGTCGGTCAACGGCCAATCTTGGTATTTTTGCGTACAAGGACCGAGTAGTCTTGGTACATGGTACGTGACACTAAAAACTAGTATGTTTACCAAGAAGTTGGTACGTCTGACATCATTGGCTCAAATAGAACTGAACTAACGTTCGGGCCATCCACCCGCTTATATAGGCAAAATGAAGGAATAATCTGGAATAAACTAGTTTAGAATAATTGAGAAGCAATAAATCTTTTGATGTGTCGCCCGTGAGGCGGCAAACCTCAAAGAATTTGATCGAGCAAGCCGAGTGGCGGCGATTATCAAAGAGTAAGTGAGTGAGGCGGCAAACATCAAATCCTTTGATGTTTGCCGCCTCACTGTCACTCCCGTGAGTATAAGTACCTAATGTAATATTTTTTTAATTGGGTTTTTTCAAAATGTCTCGCGGGCCGGATCATATCTTACAGCGGGCCGGATCCGGCCCGCGGGCTGGTTGTTGCCCATATATGGTGTACAGATTCATCAAGGACAAACCTATGAGTGTGGTCGATCGTTGTCGATCGCTAATTTAGTCTGAAGTTCCTAGATCAAATTAACGATCGACATACTTCTCTCCGAGCATCTCCTGTTCATATTTAGGTTCGCAGCTTATCATGAACGTCGTTACACGCTAAAAACGCTAACGCTTGGAACGTTACATTACACAGAACGAACGGCTCATGTCTGTACGTACCTTAAGAAATTGTTAACTAGTTCTTTGCCTCGCCTTTGTATTTAATAATAATAAGTGACAAGTCACTGTCGCCTATAATAGGTTATACTGTAAAGAGTGTGTCGTTGACAACTTGATCATGACCACGACAAAGTGGATAACAATACATGACTTACAAATTGGACGACAAGGACAATAGGCGGCAGCATAATGGCATATAACGGGCAGACAAATAACAAGCTTTGTGCTGTAAATAGTATAACTACAAAACCAATTTGAAAATATTTATGTTTCTTTAAATAAGTATATTATGTTGTTTTATAGTGTGTTGTTTCGTTAGGTGTAAATAAGTATATATACGACGAAGAACTGTACTAACGTTACCGACATAGCTCCAAGGATTAAACTGAGGTAGTAGTGAACAGGCCACTTATACCTCAGAACCGATAACCGATATGGGAGACGATTCCTCGAATAGAGATCACGTACCGAGACATACGTTTCTCGTATCAGCGTATGAAAAATACGTTCAGCGTGGAATGCCCTCCGACCAGGTGGACTGATGACTTAAATAAAGTCGGTGGTAGTGGCTGGATGAAACGAGCGGAGGACTGTGTGTGGTGGCGATTCTTTGGAAGGGCCTATATTTAACGGTGGAACGACACAGACTGATGGTATAGTATGGTAAGTATGTACTCGTAAATAATACACTCATTGGTGCCTTAAGGCGCTGTTAATAAGAGTTAACGCTCCCCAGCACGTAATAGCGTCGCCAAAACTAGAAGGCCCTGTTTATCAATTTACTAACATACTTATTTTCAATTTAGTTATTAAATAATTCATACATTTTTTTATGGGGAAGTAGGTGGACGACCAAGCGATCCCACGTGATGGTAAATGTTACCGCCGCCCATGGACACCTGCAACACCGGGAGGTATGCGGGCGCGCCGCCGACCTTGCAAAATCCTATTCACAGCTTTCTTAAAGAACCTCATATCATAGCGTAATGGAAAGACCTCTTGAGGCAGTTCATTCCACAGCCTACGGGTTCGCGGTATAAAGTACGCGAAATCTTCGTATCGAGGAAATGCGAATGAACCACACTGCTGTGACGGTTGTGGAAATCCGAGATGGAAATTATATAGAAAAATTCTTCAGAGTATTCTTCATTTAACAGGCGGTATAACACACACACACAGAGAGAGAGAGGCAACGTCTCTCCGAATGCTGAAGGGTTATAAACCGTCCGTGAAAGTGTAATCGTCGACATTCGAACAGCACGTCGTTGGATAGAGTCAAATGGGTTCAACTGATATTTCGGTGCACCGCCCCAAAGATCTCAGCAGTACTCCATATGGGGCCTTTGTAGAGCGTTGGAAGTTACCCAGGGGCGAAGTATTGAATTGGTGTTCAGCACATCGAACTTTTTGAAGATCATTTGGGCTTTATTTTCCAGATGACCCCTGAATTGGACTTTGCTGGAAATGTCAACACCAAGGATCCCGATACTCTCCAAGATCTAAAAAGGTATGCTCTGAAATAAAGCATTATAACATTATTAACATAATACCATAAGTTTACAATCACATAGTAGGTATATATAGGTAGTATGTTTAGGTAGTATGTAGGTATATATAGGTATATATAGGACTAATCAAATTTCCGTTTCCGTCATGCACGACGCATGACAACTGGTTTATTAAAATTGGTTATACGCGGGCGGTTAACAATTAACGAATCAGTGATAAAATGAAAGAATGGAGTAAAACGCCCATTGGCACAACACAGCAACGGTCATTGCCGCGAGCACAAATGATACACGTTATAATACGAGAATAGAATGCGAGAATATTTAATAGTTTTGGGTACTAGTTTCGGAGTTAAAATTAACCTTGCAATTGTTATAAAGAGGGATCATATGTATATATTATTTTTTTCCTGCAAGAATGTTATTTTTGCGGAAAAAGACGCTCTTACGGATAAATGTCTGTAAAAGTTTTTTTTTTTTTATGTACGTAGGCGGCAGACGAGCATACAGTCCACCTGATGGTAAGTGGACACTGTCGCCCATAGACATCCGCGATACATGCCAACATTAGTCCAAAATGACAAATGTTGGCATGCCCCCAGATGCGCTGCCTACCTTTGGAGATATTGGAATGGATTTGGAGAAGGGGTTAGGAAAATGGTGAGGGATAGGATGTGAATGGGCTCTGGCACATCTCACTCACTACCGAAACACGTACGTACATTGGGGAAATACGATAAAGTGGGAAATGCGGTACA
The DNA here is from genome assembly GCA_943735995.1 of Sesia bembeciformis. Taxonomy (NCBI): domain Eukaryota; kingdom Metazoa; phylum Arthropoda; class Insecta; order Lepidoptera; family Sesiidae; genus Sesia; species Sesia bembeciformis. The sequence goes on along the minus strand of OX031033.1, from coordinate 13,935,854 downwards.
TTTCAAGGTAGTCTTCTGTGAGAGAGGGGTAACGTGGCCAGTCGAGCTCTTCTCTAGAAATTTTCCTTTTCATATTCAATATTAAGTGATTCAATATAAAGACAATTCTTGACAATATTTTTTCAAAATTATTAGCAAGCTATATTTATATGCAGACTTCGGATTTACACAGCTGAATAGAGTTTGCCAATAAATTGCAGCGACATTTTCCGCTCCATTTAAGGAAAATCTGCATTCCCCTGTCGACGACACGACTTACGCTACGCTTCTTTCTGTCTAGTGCATTTCTCTGTACGACGCAATGTAGGAGCAAATGAAACGCATTTCTCGTGGTATATAAAAAGTTTTAATTATAAAATTTCTCTGAAACAGGGATAAAAATAAGTAATTACACAAAAATTCAACGTTGTTAACATAACCGACAGCGGTGACAGCCTAGGGGTATTTATCTCGTACATTCGTGTAATAGTGAGTTTTTGTTCGCCCCCTGAGTTCAAACCTAAGTTTCTATATCTCGTAAGTACGGATTTTTAAAAATTGTCACTAACTCGGCGGTGAGAGGAAAACATCTTACTGGCTATAAAAAAAGGCTTGCACGCATTCTTAAATGTTTCTTTTTTATTGCACTGAGTGAGAAAATGCGGTCTTAGTGCTTTGAAGTATTATCTCCCAGTCATGTTTATATGGAAACATTACTTTTTGTTACTACAACGTACATCACTATACTGTACCCTAAATCATTCTATTCTACTCCTTACTAATGGCTCATCAAAGTACCAATTGGTACACGTTGACATGTTCTTCGCATAAATACGAATATACTTTCACTTCTCTACTCTGTACTTTTAAACCTATAACTCCACAATATTCAAAGGAGAGTTTTGATTTCCTTACTTCACAATCCATGTACTTGCGTTCTTCTGAACTACTTAGATACTTAGAACTTAGAACTACTTAGAACTACTTAAATGGTTTAGTCAACTGAACCCTGGCCACTGTCTACCACACACTTGTTTTGAACTCTGTTTGAAAATGGATTTCGTGGACATGAGTTGCGACTTTACTTATGTCGCTCCACTGCGGAATATAGGTCTCTTCTAAGGCTCGCCACCACACACGATACTCGGCTCTTCTTATCCATTCACCACCGGTGAACTTCTTTAAGTCGTTGGTCCACTTGGTTGAAGGACGTCCCGCTTACCTCTTACTTATCACTCACACTCTTTGTCAGTATTCATAGTTTTAATATTATACAAAGTTTTTTTACGGAGTAGGTGACTAGAGGGCAGCCCACATGATAGTAGGTGGTTAGCGCTGCCCATAGACACCTGCAACACCAGGTGTCGACCTTGCAGAATCCTATTTACAGCTTACTCGAAAAATTAAGAAGCAGTCAACAACCATGCAGCCAGCTGAAGCAACATTTGGTGATATTTTACTATTCGATTACGATTCGATAATGGCAAATACGAATATTTGAAAATTGACGAATGTTCAGGAACTATCAAATTGTGTCTATTCTTACTGCGTACAAACGAATGTTCGCTTCAATAAACAATAAAGAATTTAATGCCTACACATTGAAAACGTTTACCGTAATTATGCGTTAATGATGTTCTTTATTTAAACTCGTAATTGCATGTTTATCGGTGTAGACACGAGCGTCGTCGCCGAGGGGCAATAGACACTGACGTGTTCCTTAGGTTAATATCCAGCAGCAGAGAGAGAGAGAGAGACGTAGGCTGTTAGTATGATATTGTATGTTGCGGTAAGTGGGTAGTTATTATAATATGATTATAAATATAACAATACAAGTATAATCGTATCCTATAATTGTATTAATAACTTGTATAATTTGTATTAATATTACAATACAGTCGGGCCTTGGATTCCCGATTTCAACGATTCCCTCCTACGCTTCGGAGTCAAAAAATAATTTTCTATACAATTTAACTCAAATATTCAGTATAATTTCGTGACTTATAAAAGTTGCGAGATAAGATATCTCTGACGGTACTCCCACGTAACCTATTGTCAGTTTATAGCCGACACATTAACTATAAAGTGAAGGCACAAGCGAAGGGCAATTTCAGTAAAAGTGTATGTGAATTCTTAATGTACCCACACTCACTATTTGTCACAACCATTATAATAGTAAAATATTAAATTTTCACCACATTTGAATAAATTTTAACGTCGACAATCATAATAAGTTGTGGAATGCCAGCTGAAGTATTTCCGTTAAGCTACGATATGGGGCTCTTCAAAAGAGCTGTGAAGCTGCAAGTTCGGCAGCGCACCCGCAAGCCTCCTGGTGTTGCAGGTGTACATGGGCGTTGGTGACCACTTACCATCATGTGGCCTGACCGCTCGTCTGTCATTCATTCTATAAATATATTAAAAAAAATACTGTGTGAAGGAATAATATACTCGCAATATAAACTTAAAAAAGTTCATCGGAGGTGGTTGTATGAGAAGCGGCATAGATCATGTGAGATGTCTTAGCCTTCAGAAAGGCCTATAGCAGCAGTGGAATGACACAGGCTAATGGTATGGTATGGTAAAAATATTGATCGCAATCGCAAATCGAAAAGGAGATTTCATTATTTTCGGTACATATTAATAGTGTTTAGAAAAACGTACGAGCCCTATCCATACCAGGTATATAGATTGGCGTTGATTTTGTATGGACCATACTAACCAACCACGAAGTCTGGTCTATTTATTATTATTATTCCATTTCTGATTAGTGACTGAATGTTTTTTTAATAAATAATTTTAAAAAATATTATGTAAATGACCGTTATTAATAATGTTACTTGCCTACTCGTATATCAACTTTTCAAAACTCATATATTTATCCTTCACAAGACTGGAGCAGAATCGAAAATGTTTCAACTATAGTCTACTCTCGAACGTCATAACGACAACGTTGATTGTGAACACCCAACCCTTTCATCCCTTCGAGAGCCACTTAGACCCAAGATAGAGGGTTTCACGACGGACCGGAATCAGGACATTTACTGAATAAGAAATTTCGATGAGCTAGACTTGTACTTGTGGAAATTTATTCTTTTTCAGCTCAATCAACGATTTGAATACAAGCAACACTCTAGGGCAGGCACGCTAGAGTCTAATAGCGTTCTATGTTCAGTAGCCTTCGAATTGTTTAATTCATATGTGTTTTGATAATGGAACATTCCAATTACGTAGTAGTTAAGTTTCAAATTTGTCTTTTTAATGCTCCCCTCCTCATCTGTTTCAACCCCCCCCCCCCCCCAACCCTAGAAGTTGCCAATCTGATTTCTTTGATAAGAACGTAGAATGTGTCATTTTACATCTAGTTTATTCCCATATCGATGGGCTCAAAAGACTACTTATATAAAAATTTGAAATAGATGTAAATTTATTCATTCGCAGAATTTAAGTTGTTGAGTCACTATCCCTTATTCTGACACGTATGACTGTAACATACACGAACAGACATCAACAGAGTGTTAGCAAACTTAACTAAACTTAATACAGAAATGGGGTAAGGTATTACATAAACAACCAGCCGATTGTACGCGAAAGGCAAGAATGTCCCCATCCGCATGTTATTTCGGGTTTTATCTAATCTATCGTGACAGTAGCCCCCTCTTACAAGTTTCTTTTGGCGGGAAACAGATGGCGTAGCCGGTATGGCAACGAGAGGTAGTATGTAGTATTATGTTTTATCTAATTATTTTATTCGCACTATGTTGTACAGAGGCGGACTCAATGCCTTCTCTACCAGACGACCGTGTTTGTCGATGTCTGTTTTACAGCCAAATTAAAAATATTGGATAGTGGCTCAACAATTAAATCTTGCGACTGTATGTGTAGTATCTATGTGTAAAGATATTGTTGTAGGTAAATACGTTTTTTAATAGGTATTAACTCATTTTGGTACCATTTTTGATATAGACTCGTGGTAAAACTAAAACTTTAGCGATCCCCTTTTTCTGTCAAATTAAATGACTGTCAAGGCTGTCCAGAGAACTTTCAAAACGGAGTTTGCAATAGAAAATTAACTCATAAAGCTTTGTGTAATTTATGAGAAATATCCAGTCAGAATATTTTGTGCTAAAAACTTTTTTTATTTTGTTTATTAATGTAACTCTTATATACACAAATATCATTTTGAAATTCATGTCAAAACTATTCATAGCAGCGGGCATAAAATTTTAAACATTAAACTCAGAAACATTTTGAATACGGTGTTTTTGAAACACTTCTAATGGTGACACGGTAACTAACGTCTTTTTAATCTGGAATACATTTTGAACCATTCACCTGTTTAAGGAAACTGTTGTGTTTACTCCGAATCTCTTTGAAAGTGGGACACACAAATGTACCTAATAATAACCTGTATTATGAGGCTGTCACTTCACAGTTGATATACGAGCAGGCTTATTTCAAGGACCGCCTCTACACATCATTAGAACGAGAAGAAAAAACAGATTTTTAATAAAGATTTATCAATCACATGAATAATACATACTACATATACTGCGATACATACTTACTAAAGAAATATGTATAAATGAACACATTAGTAACATTTTTAAGGAAGCAAATTCGGAAATTACAAATAAGCATAGAGAATAATCGAAGGTTTTTAGAATTTAGCTTAATTTTAAATTGATATAATTATAATAAAATTTGTTGCATTGGTCCACGATTGTTATTAAAATGCGATTTTGCCTTATTCTAAGGACGGCAAAATAAGATGAATGATATAAAGATATACTAAATACATAAGGTTTATCGAATGTAAAATTGATGGGGATGGGTTGGATTAAACTATTCCAGATTGTCAATAAGACTACAGACTGGTTTATGTTTTTTATTTTAACCTTTCCAACGGTAATTAGAATTCTTTAACAGTCGTCGGGGGATTAATAAAAAAAATATTTTTATTTTCAACTTTTAAGTTAAGAAACATTCAATCTTATCTTATCCAGTACGATCCCGCCCCCTTTCATCTATCAGATAATATAGTAATGAAGGTAACACCATATACTATTTTGCAGAATATTCATATTTCGCTATCATCTGCGTTACATGTCAACATCGGTCAAAAATTATATATCGGTCAAATATTATATATCGGTCAAAAATTATATTCGGTCAAAAATTACCACTGATAATCCGTACTCAAGTAGAGTACGGATTTATAAAATTATCATTAACTTGGCTGTGAGGGAAGACATCGTGAGGAAACCCGCATTGCTCCAGAAATAAAAAAAGTTTGGCATGTATATGATACACCAATCCGCACTAGGCTCGCGTGGTGGCTTACGGCCCGAAAGCCCCCAGTGTTTTACTGGGCCTGTGCCTTGCAGTGGGACGTTATAGGCTGATACAAATACGAACTGACCCCTGAATACGTAATTTAATTAATAGTAGAAAAGGCGATCTTTGTGTCTGCAATTAAAATGCTTTTTCCAACCCCCACGTAATTCGATTCTGTCGCCTCTGACATGGGTCCCAGTGACTCAAACATGGGTAGCTGTAGTGTTGTCCTTTAAAAAGGTGGGGTAATTCTAAATTTATTTCAAGAATTTTTCATAATCCAGCTTATTTACCTATAACCTACATAGTACTGTGCAGACGCGCATAAATGTGATGAATTAATCTATAATAATCTACAATATATTAAAATGAAATAACCATTTCGGTTATTATTATTTGGATTAATACACGTAGTCGGGTAAAGTGAGATTGTTTAGTACAATAAACTGAGAACATTGATACATTTAAATAAACTGAGAAATCTGCAGCAACTGAAAAAAATAATGATCTCCGACCGTTAGGCGTCATAATTATTTTTATTTTAAAATCTAAATCTCGGTCATTTCTACCTTACTGCGACATATTAACAAATCTAACTTTTAACGTGGATAGTTGTTTTTCCTCGCAGATTTACAAGACTTTATTATCTAAGTTAGCCATAACATATTTCTAATAGAGGTTATCGAGTATCGACATATTCGTAACCACTCTATTAATCGACGAGAACTTGAAAAGCGAAGTCGAGTTTTGTTTGATTATTATAAAAAATGTTTATTGTGAGTTAGTGATAGTTTATTGAACTCCAAAGTGCCAATAATGTTTGTGATTAATCAAATAAAAATCAACTGCGTTTTTCGTGTGCTTCCGAGGAGTGCTCTTCTGTCCTCAGTAAAACTACTATCACTTTATTGAGCGACTCCTGACTTACCTCGAGGTCTTTCCATTAAGCTACGATATGGGGTGCTTCAAGAGAGCTATGAATAGGATTTTGCATGGTCGGCGGCGCGCCCGCATGCCCCCTGGTGTTGCAGGTATCCATGGGCGGCGGTAACACTTACCATCACGTGGGACCGCTTGCTCGTCCGCCCACTAGTCTAAAAAAAAAAAAAAAAACTAGGCATTGACAAGTTGTTAATTTGTTTATTACGAAGAAGACTTGACACTGACACAGTGCGCTAATAGCGCTATTTCCATAATAAGAGAAGAAGAAGACATATTTGTTGTTCTTTCTAAAAAAAATCTACAATGTTGTCTCCTAGCCGCAACCATGACTAGACGAACAATTAGCGTAAATGTTTTTTTTACAGAAAGACGACGACAGACGTGCAGGCAGTCCACCTGATGGTAAGTCGATACTGTCGACTTGCGACACTTGCGATACTTACCAACATCAGTTTAGAATGACAAACGTAGGCCGCGCTCGCATGTGTGAACTACCTATGGAAATTTAAATGGATTTGGAGAAAGGGCTAAATAAATGAGGATGGGATAGAAATGCGCTTTGGCATATCCCCTCACTATCGAACTCCTTTGCCTGACTTTCTTGTAGTACCATAGTGAGTAAAAGCAACTAGTGCATAGCTAATGTTGCCCCGTTATCAAAACTAATTTTTATTTTGCTTTAAATCGGGTTACATACTCATAGATATTGTATGTTTAAAATGTCGGTGCCGGCGACTTCGTTCGCATGACCTTGTGATTTCAGTGGAAACTTTATAATGGATTTAGATAAAAAGACCCTAAATGTTAACACCCAGCTCATAAGCTATAACTATGCCTAGTTTCATTAAAATCCATCTAGTAGTTTTAGTCTGACGTGCGTTCAGACCGACAAAAATTGAAAAAATTGAAATTTTGAGCTCTGCGTCACTCTTACTTTATACTGTAATCACTTTTGTGAAGAATATTTCATATACAGACACGGCTCTGTTTCGTTTTTATTATATGTATAGATAATTTAATAATAACTTTATTTTCTTCACAGTTTATGAGCAATGTGACTAAGTTCCGTTGTCAAACTGTGCAAACATTTAATTAACAAAATTAACTTTTAACAAATGATTATAAACAATATACAAATGCTTTAATCTCAGACTGTAATATTAAACTAGAGAATTACCTGCACAATTACAAACAAGTAAATACGACAAATTGGTGGCGAATGGGGACCTTCAAATTTAATTAAATATTTGTAACAGCTGGGCTACTAACGATATACATATTCGATTTCGAATCGAGTTAACATCGTTTTCTCTTAGCGCACAAGTCGAATGTAAATTAGTTAGTTACTCTTGAAAACAACAATCCAATGTCATTGTATTTTTCAAGAGTAGTGACTAAAGTGCTATATATATAAAGTAGTGACTTTAAATGAGTTGAAGATTGAATTTTTTATTGGATAGGAAAAAATAATGATTCTGCACTAACTCCAGCTGATCAGAATTTACAGGGAGATGAAATAATATCGATGAAATATGAATTGTTCTTGAACTATGCAAGACTAGGCATAACTTAGCATACGTTGCAGTTGCGTGTTTATTTTTTATGCCAACAGACAGTTCATCTCATGATAATCGGGATGGGGTCCAGGTTGACCAGAATGCGCCACGTAAGCTTAGAGATTTATGAGAATAGTTTTGAGAAGGATGGAAAATCCCATTATACTTCCTATTCTTCCTTCAGAGTATGGACAAGAATAAGGGAGTAAAAGATTTTTTTTAATTCAAGTGCATATCGATACCAAAGTGGTTTTATGTGGCGCCGTTTTCGCTCTCGTGATTCCGAAATTAACAGAAAATTAACTAATATAACTCGAACCTCGAAACGATTCGAGGGTACCGACAGTAACCCTCCAGCCCGTCTGTCTCGCCCGCATACAGCACGTGTTATCATTGTACTTTGTGTTTATGATAATTACTTCTATGTTTTGTAAAGCTTTGTGGGTGAATGTAAATGGAATTATAAATATAATTTAAATCACAGGTTTTGTGGAAGCATTAACCATACAATTTATTGTTCAAAACTATCCAGGCGGGTGTTGCAGGTGTCCATGGGTCGCGGTAACACTTACCATCACGTGGGACCGCTTGTTCGTCCGCTCACTTGTTTATAAAAAAAAAAACTACTTCCCGTATGTAACTATAATATGAAAAAATTATAACCTATAAATCTTATACGCAACCTTTTGTCAAAGGTTTCATTGGCTTTTGAGATTATCTCACATTATTATTTAAATAACTATCTATATCTTCATTGTATATCGTATCATTCATTGTATTGTATATCACAATCCTAGTATAGCTGACATAGGCTGATGGTGTACCCACCATACCATCAGTGTATTTCTCTACACTGATTGATATAAGCTTCTTCCAATGGCAGTTATCCCACATAGTGTTCTCTTCTTCCGGCCAGATAGACTGGCGATTTGAAGAACTGTGGACTGACGACTGACACTAGTGGTTGAATAAGAATTATTTTAAAAATATAGGCCGTTAGCAACTGCTAGATTTTTTCTCGACCTATTGAAACATTTATGGTATCTGTGCACCCACTCTCAAAGCTTTATGTCAGTTTTTAAACTGATCGAAGTTTAATAATGTGTTTAATGAAAAACAGAACTAGTACCTTTCAAACACAACAACCCACCCACACAAAACTCGTGTAAAAAAGGTTACGAAAAGGTATAAAAGCTGTCACATAATATAGGAAAGTAATCGGTGATGTCCCTTTTTACCGTGTTTGATAAACTTCGTTATCATTCTATAGGAAAAAATGAAATACCTTTAGTTGACCTATCTGCCAAATAGAAATTCCTTTCAGGTTATGAAGAGAACTTAAATCACTATATTGCAAATATGCAGTAAGAAACCTCCATAGTATTCACAAAGTTGTTACTTGTGACATTATCTGAGAAAAGAAAGAACATTGTCGATTCTAGTTCCCCAAATATGAAGATTTTAGTGTTTTTTATTATTCCTATACCATCAAATCAGATGATAGAGTATGTATCTGTTTAAACAAAATCTTGAAACAACGAAATTTTAGGTTAAAAAATCTAAACCAAAGTTCATGATTCCTGAATGATGATAGCATGTATCGTAGACGTCCATGGATCACAGTATGCCACTGTTCACTGCCAGATGAAATGTCTGCTTGTCTACTACTATCTTACCATAAAATAAATACGCAATTTTCTAAAGAGTTAATATATGTCGTGTTGGTTTGTTGGAATTTCGCAGCAGAATTTGACTTGAAAATATCTTAGAAATTATATGCATTTATTTTTGCTTTTCGGTCACACTCTGCTAAGTAGTGGGTACAGTGAAATCAATGAGACATGAGCTTTGCGTGAGTGCACACTGATGAGTGTACAGTGCGAACCATTTCGACAATCGGTTTGGACAATTCGGCACCTACTCACACAGATGCAAAGCTCACATTTCGTTGATTTCACTGTACCCCATTAACATTTTGAATAATTACTGCTCAGTTAGTAATGCTTGACTGTCGGTAATTGACTGACTAAATTGTAATTGTAATTGAATTTCTCAGAGTTAAATCAGTAATGTTTTAACTTAATCTGTCTTTACTATGTGACACTTGTGACTTCCGGGTATTGTTACATTCTATACTGTTTCTTAAGGATGCTGTGGTCGTATGATCCCGCCTAATCTCACGCAGCTTTTACAGCGGCTTCCAACTTTTTATGGGTCGTGAAAGTAAATTTTAAACTGTAATCAGAAAACAACTTTTAATGCGGAAACGGCGAGAATTAAAAGCATGGAATTACCAAAACTTATTATTGTGATTTAGTTCGATGACAGAATTTTGGAAACATTATAAAACACGAGCCGTAGGTTTGTATATCTGTTTGTAAATAATCTAGAAATTGATGTTTATGTATATTAATGATGATGTAAAGGATGCTGAAACGTATTTCTAGTACAATCCATAAGTTAAAAGTCGCTCAGCGAGCTATCAAGCGGGAGAAATTACTTTCTTGTTAATTCTGCAGACTCTCAATGTTGAAACTTACTGAAGTTTCGGCATTTTTCTGCTGAAGTCCAATAAACTGACAGTATAAATGAATTCTGCTTTGACGAAACAAATATTGCCGTTAAAATATCAACATTGTATTGTAACTTGAATCTATATCTATATATCTCTTTTTTATTTGAATATGATATAGATACAATTAAATAGGTTACCAATTATCCTATATTTGTACTTATCTTAGAATGGATTATTTATATTGTTTACTCCATAAATCTCGTTAAATAAGAGATGCGACTACCCACGCATAGCATTTTGGAACCATTGTAATAATGAGACAGAGGCAAGCTGAAAATCAGCGCTGTGCAGGCGAGTACACACAGCATACGCTGAGCTTGTGACCTCTTGCGCACTGAGATAATTAATTCTGTATACCATTGCTTTGTTTGTGTAATTTACAGTATGACAAATAAAGAATTTATTTATTTAACATAATAATACATATGTGTGAGTTACATACAACAGTATCTACGTATAAATATCAGTACCTACTTCGTACAAACTTCACTATCAATAGCGAAAAAATCAGTTTTATCCCGACGCATCTCATGTATACAAAGTGGACTTATGTAAATATAGATGGAAAAAAGCGTTTGAATCTTACTATTGTTTTTGGTGGTTAACAAGTGTTCGCCCGCGACTTCACTACTTATACATTGTTTCTATTAAATCCGTCATATAATTTCGACAGGAATCGTAATCAAGTCAACGTGTGTAAAATTAGACAGCGTGCAAGCTACACGTGTGATACCTCTCTCTCAAAGAAAACTACCGAAAAGTGTACTGCATTTTCTATTCCCCTAATATGCGTAAGTGTTTCGTAAGACAGTGAGATATGCCAGAGCCCATTCCTATCCTATCCTATCCCTCCCGGTTTTGCCAACGAATCAAATCAATTCAATCTCAAAAGGTATCCGGGGGCGTGCCAACGTTTGTCATTCTGACCTGATGTTGACGTGTAGGTATCGCGGATGTCCAGTATCCACTTACCACCAGATGGACTGTGTACTCGTCTGCTTCCTTCTTTCTTTCTTTCTTTCCTTTTTTCTGCGTTATAGATGAAAAATCCGTTTTTTTTTTCAATAATTAATTATTCATTCTCTTTCTTCTTTTTAGCGGCGAGACACGTCGCGTAGTGGTCGCACCGCTAATTATTGTATAACACACAAACGCCGACAGAAGCAGCGCTAAATTTGTCACCACAATTACTTAATACTACGATACACAATGTTTCCTTGTAAATATTCGGCTTTACAGTTTTTTAGTAGTTATAAATCAACCTAACGCACCGCTCATAACCGATGGATGTCATCGACCCGGCCTCCATTCAAGGCAATTTGTCGGGAATTACCGCCCGACGTTCATTAGACATGGGTTTCGTACGTTTTATTAAGGCAATACACATTCGAGCCCATTCGAGCAGAATCGAGCATTTCCAATCGAGCGAAAGAACAAACCAAGTAATCGGTGTAATAAGGTACGGGTTATCATAAGGGTTTCTGAAGTTTTATTTAGACGAGCCAATGTTTTTTTTATAAAAAAAAAATATTTTTTTTTATTTTTTTATAAATTTTTATAAATATATTTTATAAATATATTTTTTATAAAATTTTTTTTTTTTAAAAAAGGCGGCAGATGAGGACATAGTCCACCTGATGGTAAGTTGATACTGTCGCCCATAGACATCCGCGATACATGCCAACATTAGTCCAAAATGACAAACGTGGGAACGTGGGCACGCCCGTGGATGCGCTGACTACCTTTGGAGATAAAGGGATGGATTTGGAGAAAGGGTTGGGGATAGGATGGGAATGGGCTTTGGCACAACTCACTCCCTACCAAAACACGTGTGTACATTAGGAAAATAAAATAAAGTGGGAAATGCAGTACATTTCAAGGTAGTCTTCTGTGAGAGAGAGGTAACGTGGCCAGTAGAGCGCGCCCAGAGGCTGTTCGATTTCAGCGTCCACTCTCCCCCTCAAGCTTATTATATATACAATTACTTATTATACAAGCTTATATGAAGCTTATTATTTACACCTCTAATAAAAGCTAAGTATTCGTCCAAAGCTGTACATAGTGTATACACAATAGCAGCCCAAATAGATATAGGCTTAGTATTTATATCTGTAAATATTTTCAGTTACTGAACATTTTACAAAAAAGTGTGTTCTGCCCTTTCTAAAAACCTACTGCCTAACAGGTATTAGTTAGTGTTAGTGTGATAACCTAGAGGTATCTACTCTCGACTCACATTCGTGTGATCGTGAGTTCAAATCTCGGGCCCGCACCAATGAGTGAGCATCTACTTGAGTACGATTTTTTTTAAAAGAATGTCACTAGCTCGGCGATGAGGGAAAATATCGTGACGAAACCAGCGTGCACCAGATATTAATGAAATAATAAAAAAATCTAGAGTATGTGATCCAACGATCCGCGCACTGGTTCCGTGTAGTGAATTGCGTTCAAGACCCCCCCCCCCCCCCCCCGACCCCCCCGGTGATTCAATAGCGAAGGCCTGTGCCCTGCAGTGAGACGTTATAGGCCGATACAAGTACAAGTACAATTAGTCCCTTACACCAATTGAAATTTATAAAGTCAATATCCCTCCCGCAACTGACTTAATATCTTACGTAAAAAAATATGGCTCACTAGGAGCCGATTAATATCAGGTTACCTATTAAGTCGTTAATTACGGTTCCTTCTCTCAACGGCCGGAAGCAATAATGCGACGGCGACACAATTTTATCGCCGCCCCGATACAAGGTACAAGATGAGAGATTTATGATGCAGGGAAATAGAAAAATCCGATATGACACCCGCCAACAGGAAATGTACAATGGATATATTTGTTTCCACTTCATTACAAAACTGCATACTACAAAAGCCGAGCTTAGTGCCTTTACATTTTACATTTTGTACTTTATCTACCAAACCACCTATTGAGTCAAAATAAAACTAAGTAGGTATAAAAACATCAAGTGGATAATAAAATTGTTAACAAGCGAGTATACAATTTTGTTAACTCTTGGGAACTGGCTGTAATTTGTTTATATATTTTTCCGATAAAAATGTTTCATCACGGTAGAAGTTTATTACATTGGGGAGTTGAGCAGTGCATATGAGACCAGAGCCGAGCGACCGAAGAATACAAAGTTGTAATTTCAAAGTTAAAATAAACAAAGAACTTCATGTGCGGTTTTAGGAGTTTTAAATTTTTAGCAAAGTTACAAACAAACTGTAACTCGATTTTTAACAAGAAAGTTGTGTTTGTGTTTACCATTAGGTACGTTCACCCTATGACTCTCCATTGATGAAACAACATAGGCAGGCCACATCAGGACCAACAACCGTTGCAGGACGAGTTCATAAATGAAAACTCCATACCGGGAGCGCAATGTAGAACCCAACATACGACCTTGGTAGATTCTACTTCTAAAAAGCTATATGATACTGAATAAATGTATGCAATGCAATGCGGTTGCATTGCCCCGCATTGCATTGCGGGTGCATGCTTTCAGTATCGACTGCTGGACATGCACATTGATTTGTGCATGAGGAATGTTTGACCTAAAACGCCACGCTGACCAAGGGGGCTGGCGAGTCCACTCTTTTAGAGTTGGTGTAGTTCCTCAGGGCTAGTGGTAGCCCTTAGTAGCCTATTGCGATATTCACGAGATGAAATGGGATGGTGTTATTCTATAGCCGGCCTACACGAAAAAGTTTTACTATAAAAAAATAAGCTGACAATAATAATATAAGAAAATTAAACAATGAAAATTATTTATTGCATGTTTTAACTATTTATTAAATCAATCATAAGATTGAGAATACCACTAGGCATTAAGTTCGCCTTTTGTACAATGTTTGTTTGTGTACTAAAGTTATAATAAATATAGAGAAGCAATAGGCTTTCTGCTTTCTTACTAAAAAATATCTACTTACCAAAAGCTTAATACAATCAGTAACAATCAATAGTAATTTATGTCTCTTTATTTACGTATTGTAAAGTACACACTGACGCCTAAAAACAAGTACGTTACCTACAATATTAAAATAGATATACAATACACTCGATTTGTGCTTTGTGCTGTTGGCCGGCTATAGAATATCACCACTCCATCTCTTGCCGTGGACATCGTAAAAGGCGACTAAGGGATAACAAAGCGGCTACCACAAACCCTGAGGAACTGCACCACATCTAAAAGAGTGGACTCGCCAACCAGTATACAATAAAATCCCTACAATTCTGTTAGTAAGTGCGCAATAGTAAGCATACAACCAATGACTGATGTACTATACAAATCCATAATCCTTCAGTAGAAAAAATCTCAGAAAAGCATCAACAATCGCAGCTTACATTTTCAGAGTAATATGACTGCCCAAGATTCGGTGTGCTATTCTGTAGAATTCAAGGCATTTTACAGAATTCAACCCTACAATCTCTACAGGATTATGATTTGACCCAGATATGGCTTACGAAATTCTGCAACCGTTGGCTTCTCGTCGCGTTAAAGGAATGAAGGGAGGGACTCATTTTCAAAGGTTGTCCCTTGAAAATGCTTGCGCTTTGCTCAAAATTAAATCAGATAAATTTATTTGCAGTCATTGTACTCATGAAGCTGTCTAATTTATAACAAGAATAGATAAACAAGGGTTTATCTATTCTGAAAATTTATTACAATCTCAATCAAGCGAGCTGCGCACTAGGCTTAACAGTCTGTGCGTAATTTAAAAAACAAGACAATAACATTATGTGAATATTGATTAATAATAATAAATAGATGTTGCCATAAGTTGCATTAAAAAAAAAATCTAAAATCACCTTTGAAGGTCTTCCACAACATAGAGCTACGAAATGTATTTCGTTCTTGGTCTTTTCTACTTGATTACAATACTATAAGGACTACATATCTAGAGGGACACTTATTTTTATTGTTCCTTGAGCAATTACATTAATCTCGGAAACCACTGGTTCCTATTTTTATTGCTGTTATTACTGTTGTGTAGAGTTTATTCTGAAAAGGTTTTCCTGTCCATATCGTAATCGGTTTAAATTTTGAAAATATATATATATATAACTAGCAAAACCCCGCAGACGTTGCCCTGCCATAGAAGTTGATGTGCTGTAGCGCCATCTAGTGGCGAGTTAGTTATAACAAAGTCGATAGCTCAAAAATATTCTCCGTGCTCAAATATCTATGTATACCAATTTTCATGGCGATCGGTTGAACGGTATAGAAGTAGATGTGCTGCAGCGCCATCTAGTGGCTAGTTACAACAAAATGGATAGCATAGAAACCTTCTCCATGAAAAAATACATATATGTCAAACGGTGTCAAAGTCTATTAACATCAGATATACCAACATCCTCTTTTATATATATAGATTAGTATTATTACAAATATCTATTCTCATACGACACCACATGCCATAGGACATTGAAGACTGGACGCATCCCATATATTCAAAATTCACTGGATTAGAATAAGTAGACGGTATGAGGATAGAATAGGATGGAAAGGGTAGGATTGAAAAGATTTTGGGATGGTAAGAAAATTGGAAAAAAAAATGTGGATGTACAGTTAGTACGTACCATACCATACCATCTGTATATGCCTCTCCACTGCTGGATATAGGCCTCTCCCAAAGCTCGCCACCACAAACGATTCTCGGCTCTTTTCATCCAACCACCACCGGTGAATTTCTTTGAGTCGTCGGTACACCTGGCCGGGGGCGTTCCACACTGCGCTTCCCGGTACTTGGCCACTATTCGAGGACTCGTCTACCCCATCGGTTATCAGTCCTGCGGCAAATATGACCTGCCCATTGTCACTTCAACATGGCGATTCCGCGAGCTATGTTGGTGACTTTAGTTCTTTGCCAAAAGTCTTCGTTTGTACATGCACCATTCGCAATTTTACCTACCCTCTAAACTACAATTACGGCTTAAGAAACTTTATTCTCATAACAACATGTTCACTAACAATGAGAAATAAAGTGATTAGAACTAGTAATTATGTATTAGAACTTCATACCTACCCGCACGGAATCTATTACCTTCCTTCACAGTCACATCCATTAACCTACACGTATATGAATCAATTATACCTACAAACATTCATGAACTTCAAGCACTACCATTTTGTATTATATGACTTTATGATAAGGTTCACATTAATTGCAAATTCATCTATGGTTTAGTCTGTCCTCACCGCAACACTAAGTACAGTTAAATTGGTTCGTGTCAAGCTTTATCGTCCTAATCAAGAGATAGTGTCGATGCAATAGATTAAATCAGCGGACCATGTAAAACTGGATACAAGATAAACGCGATATTAATTTTAAAGGATTGAAAAAATAATAATTAGGAATCAAGAGTCGGTGTAATGACTTCAAGACTTGTTACTTCGTCTGTTTCGTCATATTATCTGCTGTGTCGTCTGGATCGTTATATTATATACCGCGTCGTCTACTACTTTTGAATAAAAAAACAAAGACATCAGTATAACGAATCGATCTAGTGGCTCGTCATAATAGTATAACGACAATAATTATAGGTGTATGTATATATTTCTGTTGGTATAGCGTGTATTATTTTATTTTTAATGTCTATCTATGTATTTTGTTATTGTTGGTCCTATATTATGACATGTATGTATTATTACTCTTATTTAGCATGCACTACGCACGCCTTTTCTGTTCCAACGAATGTCTCTATTTGGCTTGCCTTTTCTACATCTTCTCTCATTTAATCATGTATGGCAATATTGTTTTGTAAGTACAATAAAATATATGAAAAATAATTGCTCGGAGACGTAATTACATTGATTACAAAGGTAGAAAACTTTAAAGAAAAGAATCATACCGCATTGTCATTACATGATATTCATTACAATGGAACGATTGTTTCTCAAGTCAATGTCAGTGTTTTGTTTATTTCAATAAAGTCATAAAACAACTGAACAACTATCGTAAATAAACATTGAACGCATAATAATTGTGTAAGGCGAGTTATGTGCGGCTACAGCAGAGGATTTAATAAAAAATCAATTTTTGATTTTATTTATTAAACTAAGATTACAATTTATAATATTACTAACTAAAATGCTACTCTAAAAATATACGTCTTGACCGATGCTAGGTCTAAAACGAAGTATCTCTACATTTGATAATACAAACTAAAATACTAATCTAAACTACCCGTCTTGACCGATGCTAGGTCTAAGACAAAGTGTCTACATTATAAAATACTACAAACTAAAATACTAACTAACTAACTAATCTAAAAATACACGTCTTGACCGATGCTAGGTCTAAGACGAAGTGCCTTGAAATCCGAGCCATTCGGAGCTGCTGGCGGGAATTACGTCATTGCAAACAGTGCCGTCATTGTTCGATTATTGAGAGCGCTGTTTATCCATAAATCTTTATAAGTTTATATAAACAAATAAAGCATGTCGCACGGTGTCAAGTGTCGTTCACAGGGCCGTTATTGTTCTGAGGGCGATTACATAACACCTCCCCCCGAAGATCAGCGGCTATTGAAGACCTTTGTCGAGAAAGACGCTGAGGGTTGATTCTCGTCAGGCTGGAATTTAGGCGTAGGTTTCTTCAAGATTTTGTTCCTCTTCTTTCCAATCTTTCAGATCGTTCAGACGAGTACACATGCACTGAGTATGGTCACGTACAATAGGATCGTGGTATGATAAGTATGTGTAGTTTGTGCTAGTCTCGAGTTCGATCGGCGACTGTATTGTAATTCTTGTATTGGTTGTATGCAAGTGGTCCAGATTGACGAAATTGAGTTTCCATGGTGGATGGGATGATTTGGCAACGACTTCTTCCAAAGCTGGCTTCTCGAGTGTAACGTAGGATGGCTTGTAGATTCCGCTCCTCTGTTGCGTAACGATAAATTGCTGGATACAATCTTGGGATGACTGGGTCCGGAAGCTATGTGTTTCTTCGCAGAGGTATCCTTTGCTGTTCTTCGGACATTCTGCCTCTATGAACTTGAAATCTTTCCCGTGAATAGCAAGGAAGGGAAAGGGTGGTATAAGGATTTCGTGGTTTCTATTTGATATTATGTATTTATAAATATTTAGAGATAACCACGGGGACTCTGTATACTATGACCATTACATTATTAACGTAGTATGATCCTTAATTATATCATAGCACTCCCTAAGATCAATAATACCTTATCCGTACCGTAATAACTTGATAGTGTGGTAACATGATTAAAATTATGATCAAATTAATATGTGAGCATAAAAAAATAATTGATAATTTAAAAATTAAAATTATATTTGATGTATCTTATATTATAATTAAGTTTTATATATTTTTCTCTGCATTTTTATTGTTATTAAAATAAAACCATTAATATAACTTTGAACATATGTATTTATAATTAATTGTCTGATAATTAGAAAAAAACGTAAACGGTCAATAAATAGCGTCAGAAGATGACTAAAGCTGATATATCGCGATTATAAAGAAGCAAAGGTGTTTATTTTACAGGTCAGGCTTGATCTGTGATTACAAAAAAAAAAAATTGATTTCAGGAGTGCCATTTAGTAGTTATTATAAAAGTAATTTTCTAATGTTCTTACATTCTTATATTATTGTTACATTATCTCGTTTCACGAATATTTTTTTTGTTTACTGCATTATTACAAGTTTTTATTACCATAAAATTTTATTGTTAGTAAGTTTGTGATTTTGAGACTGATTTGTTTAATAAAGAAATGAGTATTCTGATTTAATTATGGAAGTTTGTTTTTGTTCCGGATATCCTACTATCTGTGATGAATTTCCTCAACATAAAATTTTAGATTTTTAGCGATTAATCATTCATCGATCATTTACAAACCTGTTTTCATTTAATATTTCCCTAGCATTCTAAATATTTAATATAAGTTCAAGTCAAAATTATTACTTATAACTATTTCGACTCTAAATAAATTTTATTTTATATCATTTCTAAATCCCTAAACTTGTCTAACCTACTAGAACG
The DNA here is from genome assembly GCA_943735995.1 of Sesia bembeciformis. Classification (NCBI taxonomy): domain Eukaryota; kingdom Metazoa; phylum Arthropoda; class Insecta; order Lepidoptera; family Sesiidae; genus Sesia; species Sesia bembeciformis. The sequence continues at coordinate 13,916,464 of OX031033.1, read as the reverse complement.
CTTAGTCAGCGATCTATTTAAACTACTGTGCCTAGATCTCCTTGGGTGGAGAATTTTGGTGATTACACCCACACAGCAGTAAATACGAAATTAACACAAAAATTGACACAAAAGTAAAAAAAATTGACAAAAAAATGAGATAAGGAATATAGGATAATTTCTTAGGACTAGGACATGGGAATACACTTGAAAGATTCAAGCTACTCACAGTTTCGTCGTTGAATCGAGTTCTGGATTCCTCCTCTGCGCAGCACGCCGTAGATTCTTTATAGCAACAAGATTCGAAGTTAGAAACTTTTAGCTATCCTACCGACTGCGCCAGTTATGTGCGGCTACAGCAGAGGATTTAATAAAAAATCAATTTTTGATTTTATTTATTAAACTAAGATTACAATTTATAATATTACTAACTAAAATGCTACTCTAAAAATATACGTCTTGACCGATGCTAGGTCTAAAACGAAGTATCTCTACATTTGATAATACAAACTAAAATACTAATCTAAACTACCCGTCTTGACCGATGCTAGGTCTAAGACAAAGTGTCTACATTATAAAATACTACAAACTAAAATACTAACTAACTAACTAATCTAAAAATACACGTCTTGACCGATGCTAGGTCTAAGACGAAGTGCCTTGAAATCCGAGCCATTCGGAGCTGCTGGCGGGAATTACGTCATTGCAAACAGTGCCGTCATTGTTCGATTATTGAGAGCGCTGTTTATCCATAAATCTTTATAAGTTTATATAAACAAATAAAGCATGTCGCACGGTGTCAAGTGTCGTTCACAGGGCCGTTATTGTTCTGAGGGCGATTACATAACAGGCGTACAGAATGTACTCATCATTAATATGCATCGAGCAATGTATTTCGCTTAATCGGTGTTAACAATATGATGATGTCACAGTTTCATTAGCATAAAATCATTAATATTGGTTTATGTACTCCCGTATCTCATATAAATTAATCCGATGAAACGTTCTATGTAAATTTTGGAAATACCATGTCGACGGTGAGTGTGAAGTGTATTTTGTATTGTATTAAATGCAATTGTATCGTTGTGGTGGATCACTACGATAATAAAAAAAAACAATACAGGTTATATACTATGTTTGTCCATACAATATAGCAAAAAAGAATAACGTTAATGACATTTAAGAACATCTGGATGTCACGTAAACGTGTAGGTGTACGTTTTAATTTTTTTTTCTTTTCGTTTCATCGGAGCATTAAAAGGATTCGTTGTTACGAATGCTAGATATATTATTATTTACATTAAATAACATTCATTTACGTAATGATAATGCTTTATAAAGTAAACGTGAATTTTTGTAATCTGTAATAGTTGTGAAATCGTAAAGCTGTGTGTGTACGTAGATTGATATTTATTTGAAAAAGTATATTTGATAGTCATTAGAACGTAAGTTCTTGCATGTGGAAGCTAAAAAACTCATATACACACGGAAAAGCTTTTAGATTTATCGTTGTTTGGTTGTTATCGTGGCACACAAGAATAATTAAACGGATTTTGTCGGGGTTTGTTCACTGCGTAGTTATATTTTTTTGACATTTGACATAATTTTACTATAACAATAGAGAGACGAACAACGCGAATAATTAGTAAAAGACTTGAAAATTTGGTTGTTAAAACACTCTTCAAAAGAAACAAATTACGGCACCATCTATAGATTAATTAAATATCACAAAATAATACATCGACAAGTTTTACTTAACAACATAAAGGCTCTCCCACACGGCTACGAATACTTATGGGCTGGCAATATTGCAACGAGATATTGCGGTAATTGGTATCGCGGCTCTCTACTTTTAACGCAGTGCGATATTCGCCGCTGTGTGTAAGATTTCATGTGGTACCATATGCGACATGTACTAAGACCAATTACGGCATTTTTTTTATGGACAAAGGCGGTAGACGAGCGTACAGTCCACCTGATGGTAAGTGGATACCGTCGCCCATAGACATCCGCGATACATGCCAACTTTAGTTCAAAATGACAAACGTTGGCACGCCCCCTGATGCACTGCCTACCTTTGGAGATATAGGAATGGATTTGGAGAAATGGTTGAGAAAATAGGGAGGGATAGAATGGAAATGGGCTCTGGCACATCTCACTTCCTACCGAAACACGTACGTACATTAGGGAAATAAGATAAAGTGGGAAATGCAATACATTTCATGGTAGTCTTCTGTGAGACCTGTAACGTAGCCAGTTGATCGCGCCCAGCAGCTAGGCATTACTGCGTTGTGATATTACAGACGTCTGTATATATGTCTGTACGTCATTATGTATATGGCGTCTGTTTGAGAGAGCCTTAAACCCGTTGGTAAGTACCGCATTGGTAAGTTGGTATAGTATTACCGCAGTCTTAAGTTTCAAGTATAGTTTCTATATACTACGTAATTTCCGCTCAAAGGGGAGCTTATGTGAGGTTCTCCAGGCAAAATTTGGTGAATTTAGCCTGTGAACACTTTGTTTCTACTTTGTTGTTATTTGTGTTATTTTGTTAATCTTATACCGCGAACCCGTAGGCTGTGGAACGAACTGCCTCAAGAGGTCTTTCCATTAAGCTACGATATGGGGTTCTTCAAGAGAGCTGTGAATAGGATTTTGCAAGGTCGGCGGCGCGCCCGCATACCCCCTGGTGTTGCAGGTGTCCATGGGCGGCGGTAACACTTACCATCACGTGGGACCGCCTGCTCGTCCGCCCACTAGTCTATAAAAAAAATTAAAAAAAATTTATTGCTGTTCGCTGATAAATATGAAATGGGTCAAATTAATAAAACATTAATTGATTTACAAGAATCAAACCGTGTGAAGAAAACAATAAACAATAATTTCTATTTCTACATTCATAAAGGACGTTTGTCTGTCTATTTGTTCATTCGCACTATTTTATTACGGTTTTCGGTGTTGTGTAGAATGTTTGATAACGAATAAAATCCGATTTTTATTCTGGAAAGTTTCAGAACATTCGTATTCTGATAAAAATTTGAAATTTTGATGCTTTGAAAATAATTAAGAGCCGGCGAAGCTGCCCATAGAAGTTAAATAATTTAAATAACCGTGACATTCTTGATATGATTATAGACTATAATTCATTAAGGTATAATCTATACATAGTATAAAACAAAGTCGCTTTCCGCCGTCTGTCCCTCTGTATGTACGCTTAGATCTTTTAAACTACGCAACAGATTTTAATGCGGTTTTCATCAATAGATAGAGTGATTCAAGAGGAAGGTTTATACGTATAGTTTAATATTGTTTTGTTTTAATTTGTTATTTTAACGGGCACGCAACGCCGCCGGGCACAGCTTGTAGTCTATATAATAGTATAATAGATATTGTCTCTCCTTACAATTAAAAACTTTAGCTATAAAATCATTTTCTTAATTTCTTATTTTCATAATCATTCCCCTTGTAACTTTTAATATAATACCTTTCCAGTCAAATTTCCCAATATACAGAAAAAAATCACTTATATTCATTATTTTAGCGTACTTACATATTGTAATACGAAATAGAAATGTCAAAGTATGATTTAATAAGTATTACAAGAGCAAATTCGTTTCACGATAGTAATCCCTTGCCAATCGGATACCAAATTTCCGTATTTGCGTATTCATTACACGACAAATTAATTAAATTTACCTGATGGATTGAAACCCGATGTAAATTGAATAAATAATTGCTGGCCTTACTACATACTGAGGGATCAACACGACGACGTAAATTTCTCTATAAAAACACTAAACAACTTATTATATGTTCAAAGTAAATATAACGATGAAATTATTTTAGCAAATTTCTAAAATATCCTTATAAATATCTAAATTTAAGGTCCTTACTTATGAAATTGCCGTTCTATGTGGAAAAATTAAAATATTTTGTTTTTGTATGAAAATTATATATTTAATTAAACGAAGCGCTGTCCATTTTTATCAATGCACTTTTGCCGTTTTAATGGATGTTGATTGATGCCTCTGCTATAGAACTATAGGGACCGGGAATCGATGGGTTCTCTGAAGACGTTTTTCACTGCGTCATAGAAGTTTCCCCTCCCCCTGTAAAAGTTATAGGAATTAGGAAAAAAATTAAAATCAGTAGGGGTAAGATCTGGCGAGTACGGTGGGTGACGGAGTTTCCAGTCGAAGCTCCTGTAATATTGAGACTGTCTGTGGTGCAGTGTATGAGCGTTATCATGGAGACGTCTGGGACATGTCTCTTGAGTTCAACCATTGTGATGAACGTTTACAATTAATCACACAGGATCCCATTCTCATAGTGACAATACGATTCCAAATCCCTTCATTTTTAACCCCATTTTTAATCCCAACTTAACGAGAGTAACATTGAAATTATTATACTTGACAACATTTTGGATAGTCAACAGATAACTTTATAACTTAGCATTTAATTTAACAAAATTCGCTAAATCATAATTTCCGAAAAATATTTACCTTGTATCCGAACGCGCACCGTCTCGTTTCCATTACGGAAGTTGTTATTCGAGCATTAAAATATAAAACCAAAGGTTACGAAAAGCATTCTATTTACTTTTTAAATTATTTGCAAATTAGGTACACAGTTTTTTTTTAATTTTATTCTTATAAGATTTCTTTGTAAACGATATTTAAAAGCCTAACGTGTTTAATTTTTGATAGGTTATATAGACTGGTTAATTTATGAGATACACATATGATTACGGGTGTGCCATTATAAAGAGTTTTAGTTATCACACATTATTAAGTATACAGATCTAGAAACACATATAAAACACAATAGATAGATCGCAATAACTAAAATAAATCGCATTTTGTATACATTATATTGTAGTATTATGTTGTTTTTTTCAATGGTGGACAATAAAGAATATTTACTTACTCACTTACTTACCTATTTAAAATAAATGGAATCAAAATAATAGTTTAATGTTTATTTTAACACATTTAATAAATCAGTGTTACCTTAGAAAGCCTATTGGCTGTCTGTGACACGCTTTAGTCAGCGTTACCTTAGATAGCCTATAGAAAGCTATCATCGCTGCTTTTCTTTTACCTCATTCAAGATATATTTCTTTTGCAAAAAAATTTATTTGGTTTGTCTTACCCTTCTTAATCTGACAACTCAAAGTTATTCACTCAAAAAAGGCTTCGATGATTCGTAAATTAAACACGTCCAGAGTTAATCACATTCGGCCATCTTTAAAAAAAGAACGCGCCGTCCAATGACAACTTCCCCCTCTACTTGTCACCCAAGAAGCTCTTAACACAACGACATAAGACAGATTTCTGTGTGGATTTATAAGCCAGAAGCATTGTCAGCATTCCTGTCTTCTAAAATTGAATCAATTTACGTTAACAGCAAATTGCTACAGCGGGGTGAAGCGGTGCGGGGGGTAGGGTAGGCAGTTTCCCTTTTTTCCTAATCAAGTTAAATCAGTACACTGGTTTGATGCTCCACTAATGGATGCCGGCCTAATTCTGAGATGTCATCGCGGAACAAGGCTTTCATTCGATTGAACATCGGGGACACTTGAAGTGGTTGTCTAGTGAAATGAGTAGTTGTTTCGTAAAGATTTTCCCTTTACTCATAAATGCTGCCTGACCACTCAATCGTGACTTAGTTTAACAGGGCCACTAATTAGGTTATCCTATCAAGTTACATATAACTTACCCAGTTGCGTCAAGTCGCGCTTTACTGGTCAAGAGTAAAATAAAAATATTTAAATCAGCAACAGAAAATACTGAATGAACAGCAAATCGACGGTAGCAAATTTAAAGATGGGTTAGGTTTGGGTTCTCTAGCTTTAGGTTTAGGTTAGGTGACAATTAAGAAACAGAAGTCCAGCGAAACGGGTCTCCGTCATCTTGGTAATGACATTCTTAGTAATTCAAAGTTATTTATTTTAATTATTCAAAAATAGTTTTTTTTTTTCTTCTTAATCATAATTGTATTCGCTGCTCATTTAGTATTTTTTTTCTGCTCGTTTAATACAAGCCTAAAAAATCTCTAATTCTACAGGGTTCAATTTATTTCCTGAAAAAGGAGACATAATTGTCTCCGTAGTCATTTGTCCTAGCTACCTACTAAATAACTATACATTAGAAATCGCTAGAGCGTGCCAATTGTCCAAATGATCGCACAAACATTAAACATTTATTATTATTATTTATTATTATTAATTTATTATTGTATTATTATTAATACCCCTCACTAATAAGTTTTAAATGTTGTAATGTATTATTTGTGGTTGCACGAGGACACCCATATTATAAATAGTGTCTATTTTGTAATATATAAATTCAAATATCGAGACAAACCTTGGTAGATTTAACGATATTTTAACAATATAAAAAAAACAGAAATATAAGGGCAGTCATAGAAGGACGGCAAGTTCAAGGGAGCTGTAAATAACATCAACACTGATCCCATCAAACTTCGTGTCGCTATTTGTAAAAGAAAAATGTTTTTTTTAGGGAAGTGCGTAGTTTGGACTCGCGACAAGATAAATCTTAGCAAATACATATATGTGAGACATTTGTTGACCATAATGTCATGTCTTAAAAATACAAGTAATAACTTTGGTAGTACAATAATATTTAGAACTATTGGGGCCGGCACAGACCTTGTGCAGCGCGGTTTTCGTTAACAATCAACTTTGTCGACATTGGTATAAGATCAAAAATTCTTCGACGCACCGTTTTTTATAGAAAAAAGGCGGCATACAGTCCACCTTTGCAGATTAAGGAATGGATTGGGGAAATGGGCAGGGAGAGGATGGGATGGGAATGGGCTCTGACATATTTCACTCACTACCGAAACACGTACGTACATTGGGGAAATACGATAAACTAGGAAATGCAGTACATTTCAAGGTAGTCTTCTGTGAGAGAGGGGTAACGTGGCCAGTCGAGTGCGCCCAGCGGCTGTGGGAATGCAGTATGCATTCTCCTCCTACCATGCCAGTCTTGTAGAACTTGTGGAAGTTTTTCCAGAATTAGTTAATATTGTGTGTGGAAATACAAAAGATTGTATTTGGTCCCCAATACAAAGGAGTACTCATACAGTTTAATAGGTTAACATGTTCATGAAAATTTATTTTCAGATATGTAAGAATCTATTTAGAACCAAACGATTTCTTGACCAGCTATATGCGGCTTAGGCCAGTAAAACCACAGAAAAGTACAATGGGGAGTACAATAGGAAATGCAGTGCAAGGTCAAAGGTCGTAAGACAGATTGACAAATAAATATAAAAATAAAATACCGTCGAATAATCTACACAGTCAATATATAATACTCATGTTAAGTTTCTTAACCAGAGGCCTTCCTACAAACAGAGAATGGGCTCTCGCCGTAAAATTCTCCATAAAACGGACCGAGAATTACGTATAGAACCCGAAAACGTAATAAATGAGTCGCAATCATTTCTACTACCGGATACGAGTTCTGCTATCACAATTTGCGGCCCGGCCCGTAAGACATGGTCCCATTGCAAGCGAATTACAAAGAACTAGGGTATGTTCTATTGTTCAATTAGATTATTATTATTGTTTAGAAATGATAGGTTTTATTATTGGAGGCATAAGATCATTAAATGCAGGGAAATTGGCCCTAAATGTCATTTTATTGAATTCGATGTCAAAACCCATGGCCTTATTTTTTAAGCCATTTATTTCTAGGAATCTTTTGGAGCGGTCAACAGCATTACGAGTTTCACATATTCAGTGTAATATGTTGGTTTTGGATATGTTTAGAATAAATTGGATACCATTCTGCATAACTGATGCAAGCTACAAAACAACAAGCGGTATCGTGTAAAATATAACTAAAAATTCAGAAGTCTGTTGAAGGCTAAATAAATACCTAAATTAACCTAAATTGAGTCGAATGACCCAAAATAAAGCAAAAATATCCAATTTGGCGCTTGGACTAGATATGTACGAGTATAAACTGTAACCAATTAAACTACAGCGTCGGTCATATTTGACAAGTGTATTTTTCTGTTCTCTGTTACCATAGATTTAATATTTGTGCCACAGACTGATAACACTGCATAGTGAGACAATTGAATGAGATCAAACCTTAACACTCATTATACCTATTGTAACCATAAATACGTTACTTGTTACAAATTAATTTGTTACTTGTTATTTAAGCAGAATTTGTGTTATTTTAGAAATAAATAGGTAAGCATTTTAAAAATATAACGTTTTTCGACATGGTCACCGTTTGCTTTACAATCTTTAAGACGTGGCCAGTTTTTGATTGAAACAAACCTTACCATGGGAAAATTGGCAACTGCCACCCTAACGGAATATTTTGGGTATTTAATAAACAGAGCACAAATCATAATCAAGTGGACTATCGGGACTAGCTGACGGCCAGTCTTCAGCTCTAAAGAAGTTTATATTCCTTTCTAGCCCCGCCTGTGTTGAGCGAGCCTCGCTCAAGTTATGACTTATGCTTATGACTAGTGCTGAGTCTTGCTGAAAGGACCATTCTAGGTTATGGAACAGAGTCGTATCTTGACACACTTGAGCCGACGTTATAACACCTTTTTCACAAAAATATGGTTCAATCAGTCATTGTTAGCTAAACACCCTACCAAACTATCACTGAAGCCAGATAATGGCCACGTTGCACGCTATGGACCAATTTTTATTATAGACGAAGGCGGCATAAAGTCCACCCGATGGTAAGTGCATACTGTCGCCCATAGACATCCGCGATACATGCCAACATTAATCCAAAATGACAAACGTTGGCACGCCCACGGATACACTGCCTACCTTTGGAAGTATATAAATGGATTTGGAGAGTGTTGGGAAAATGGGGAGGGATAGGATGGGAATGGGCTCTTGGTATATTTCTTGCAACTAACAAATACACGTCCACCTTGCATGTTCACAATATACATTAATTACTTTTCGCGGGCTCGTGAATTGAGTGAATTCAATGGTCCTATAGTTCTACTAGGGATTGCAATATCGCAAAACGGGATCCGGCAGACCTTCAAATGATGCGGGATCCCACTCCAGCTATGCAGATCCGTGAGGATTCCGCAAAAAAAACACGTAAACATTAGCCCGTAAGTGTGTCTGTGTCGATTCTACGTGTTTCATATATATCCTCTAGAAAGGCAAGGTTTGCTGCCTTTGTTTTTCTCAACCCTGTACCGAAATCGGATTATCGATTTCACGCAAATCAGAGTTTCAAAGTTGGCAACAATATATATATTGATATAAAAGTTATTTTAAGACTTATGACGTTTTCTCTTGAATTATCATTCCAATGTATTTATAATCATTACCTATATCACCTAAAAATATCACAATTTCCCAGTTTGACACAGACGATATCAAAATATTTTTAGACAAATATATGAAGTGAATTTCGGAAAGCGACAAAACGCTCTAAAAATATAATGGTTTCAACGACATTGTCATACCCTCGTCATAAGCGTCACGACCGTCATATTTCATTAAGAATAATATTGTAAATATTTAAATTCATTAGAGATGTTTATTGTTTTATTTAATGCTGCAATCCCATAGCCGCTGGGCGCTCCCGACTAACCCTCTTACCCCGTACCGTGTTACCCCTCTCTCAGAGAAAATTGCCGTGAAATAATATACCACGCATCGTGGGCCCATGATAATGTTGAGCAAATTCGCGTTTGATTCATTTGAAAGCACAGACAATAATAAATTTCCAAATATGAAATGACAAAGTTAGATTTGCAAGCGAAAATCGGCCCTTGTTTTAGAAATGTCACATTAAAACTCGACTTTGAAGAAATCAACATTATTATTGGCCGACATGTTCCGGGAATGTATGAAAGTTGCCAGAACGCATTTTCTATTCCATGCCATTGAATGGTGCAATCCCATGATATGATGGGACCTCTCATTCCATTATATTCCCTACTCGTCATCGCATCCCATCCAATCTTACCGAATAGGAAATTCAATGGAATAAGGAAGGTCGCAAACTTGAAATGTACTGCATTTCCCATTTTATCGTATTCCCCAATGTACGTACGTGTTTCGGTAGTGAGTGATATGTGCCAGAGCCCATTCCAATCCCATCCTATCCCTCCCCATTTTCTCAACCCTTTCTCCAAATCCATTCCTATATCTCCAAAGGTAGGCAGCGCATCCGGGGGCATGCCAACGTTTCTCATTTTAGACTAATGTTGGCATGTATCGCGGATGTCTATGGGCGACAGTATCCACTTACCATCAGGTGGACTGTATGCTCGTCTGCCGCCTTCGTACATATAAATAAAAAAAAAAATTAAAATGTCACTAGACAATTACTATTTGTCATTTAAATCAGTGACTGTGGCATGAAAATATATTACATTTCTGTGAACTGTAGTCAAAAGTGACAAACATTTCGATACTTTACACATTCATATCGATTTACTGTATGTATAGATAATTATACAATACACACGTAATACAATAATTATACAATACATACGTAATACAATAATAGCGTAGAATAAACAAAATTTGCAATATCTAATGCACAGATAAAGCGATGACGAAATCCTAAAATTAAATGTGCGACAGGTGGGCCGCGTTCAATTTTTTTCTATCTATTCACGTCTAAAATCCAGCTACAGCTATTCTAATATTCTATCTGTCAACACGATATAAATTTCTGTTAGCGTCTTTGAATTACAATTTATTTTTAATTTCCTTTACAAACGTATAGCAGAAGTAGAAAAACAAACTTTATTAAATCCACAATGCAATAAAGGATATTTCATCAATGTAATAAAGTAAACAAGATTTGTCAATGGAAACTTTAGCTCAAAGGTGCTCAAATGTAGATAAAGACCGAATGCCTTGGTTACGACTCTGTGGAGATAGACATAATTATGCCTGCTTTTGTTTCCTTGTCGGGTTATTAGCGTCTAAATCATTCCACAATTAATAAAAACCAACGTCATTATTTTTAATAATAATAAAATTTTAACTTATTAGCTAGCATATTAACTTGCTTGTAAATTTTATTTATTATGTTAACAGTCACTCTCCCAACTCGATGTATTTATTTGCTCCTTGTATTTCCAATTCAAACGAAAATTAATGTAAAATTTTGACTTGTTAAACTATTCATTAGCTCATTTTTAAATGGCTTATGTATTTCATATAAAAAAACAACATTCAGAACTTTGTTATTTGATTATTCCGAATTTATAACCAATGTCTATAATTTTGTTATTAGGTTATTTAGGTTATTTAGTTTTTCTTCTTCGGAATTAAATTACGCAGTGTGTAATTGATTAATTTGTTATAGTAATTACAGCACAACACACACTCAAATGCATTTTAAGTACTTTAGTAATTTGTGGAAACTACTTAGGAATATTTAAGTACACATATAATAAAAATATATAATAAAATAAAAATAACAGAAGGGACATGAATAAAAACCTATCAATTTACATATTAAAATTCACACTGTTTTCACACTGGCAATCAAAATAGCCATTATTATTTTTATAAGGCCATAAATTAGAAGCTAGCGCTACCGCGAACTATGTCAACGACTCTCGATCCCGCGCTCGAGGTGCTGCTAGTGAGGTCACTCACTCATTTTCACTGGAACTCATCGACTCACTTGTTTTGCCTCTTAATTTTCAGACGTCAAACAAGTATTAAGATGCAGTTTAGTTACCTTATAAATATTTATTTTCTTATATAGGAAATCAGTGGCAAACGAGCAGGTCGTTCACGCCGCGCCGTCAGCCAGTGCCCGGTCTTTACCCTGTACTGAGTAATGAGCGCCACAAACGTTTTAGATAGAATAACAAAACTTCACATGTTTGTATCTTTTGATTTATTATGTAAAATAAATTTATTTTTCCTTAGAACCACTATATGTATATTAAATTAATTGACGTGTTTCAGGTTTCTCGTCATTTCAGTGACACGTTGGCTGCATGTGATCACGGCTTCGTTCACGCAGAGTTTATAATGAATTCCGCAGAAACTTAAAAGAATAAAAAGTAGCATACATCTATTGTCCCAATATTCCCTGCAAAAAATTCAATTCTTTCAATGGAACAAAATTTTATAATTAAAATGAATGAACGAATGATTGGAGGATTGTGTAATAATAAAAAAAAAAATATCTAACAGTATGATGTTATGACTTATAATTCGGATGTTTGTAGAAGTACAACCTTAAACACTGCATTCTTAAAACAGAAGATACTATTATTAAGTCTAATTATCAGTAAACTATGATTTAAAGAAAATTGAGTCGCCATTAGTATAATGGATGAGGATAATGAAAGACAGAGTGTGGAGAGATCTGTGTACGGTAGTCGAGAGACACAGGCTGATAGTATGGAATGGTCTAATTAACTCTGATATAAAATTTGTGAAATTAAAATATGTAGATATTAATAATATTACGGGCCTCCTAAACATAAAAGATTAGACCTTAAACGAATATATCCTATAAAATGACATCAATTTTCAACTTTTAAGCTTAGCAGATCGTAAGAGGCTTACAGGGGTACAGGAAAACAATTTTGTTTTGTTCCCAATAAAAATAATAAAAAAGGGAATGATATGACAGACGTAAGTAATAAATTAATACTTTTGTGTACTTACATTGAAATAACCTTCGGATAAATTATTGGCAATTTGGATATAGTCCAATTTGTTATATGTCGAATTGCTTCCACAGTCGAACTGAATGAACCCTAAAGAACTATCCGGCCTTCAGCCAACAGTTTTACGAGGTGTCTGCACATATCTGAACGCTTCTCACCGATTCTCGATCCAGCGCTGCGCTCCCCAAGTAACGCCCTAAGCCGAAATCCGTTCCGCCGGTTAAGCGGCGTGGCAGCCCTTAGGTTCGTTCCACTATATATACTAAACATGTCCGGTGACTCTTGAAAGATCGCTAGGACCACAAGAATTTAGACGTTCCGAAAAGAAGCCTACAGAATTGAATATAGAAATTAAAAGTCTGGAACGTATGATTAATCAAACAAATTATTATGAGAGTATAAAGTTGAAGAGAGATATATCGTATTTAAAGCGCTCAACATTAAGCCGGACATTAGGATTACGATGTGTTCACGCTTCACTTGTAATTAATTATAGCAATTTGTCTAGTGGAACCCTCGATAACGGGTCCTATTGTTCATTGGGTTCGACCTTGGGCTCTTAGACAAAAATAAAAGATTTTTGGATAATCTAACCAATCGCAGGATAATTTGACAATGATGCAATGTTGGAACGGCAACGCACTCCCTACATCGTGTCCCAACGTCTGCGACCATAGACTAAAGGCATACAGGTGAATCCAATTCAGATACTATTTATTGTTTATTAGTTTATATTATACTTTATATATAGTGTACTTATTCCTATGTAATATTATGTATGTGTAGGTTTGTATGTATGTATATATATATAATAAAACAGTATTTATATCTACATTTTACCATACCATCTCATTTGAGTATTTCTCGTACCTTTCAATTGAACCCCTCTGTTCAACCCAAAGGTTGACTGGGAGAGAATGCCTTAACGCAGGGTTCCCAATCTTTTTCAGCCCGCGGCGCAGTTACAAATTTAGTATTTTGTCACGGCGCCCTACCCTAGCTAGCTATTTGAAGTTTTCAAGCGCGTAGGTACTTTTCGGCGATGTACCTATGTTCTTTACCGATGCGAGCGCTCAAAAAAGGTACACGCGATAATATTTGTGGTTTCGGATAATGATAGAGGATCGACTCACGGCGCCCCTCTTTACTTTCTACGGCGCACCAGGGCGCCGCGGCGCACACTTTGGGAACCCCTGCCTTAAGGCATTAAGCTAGCCTTTTGTACAATACTGTGCAATAAAGTGTATAAAAAATAAACCCTAAATATACAGTTGGCTCGTAATCATGACGGAGACGTAAAAAGAACGCTAACATAAAGAACACAGTTTCCCTCTTTTCACGTAGACATCAAATGCCGACATCAGATAATGGTTGGAAGTAGAAAATGGTTTTGTTGAAATATTCACCCAAATGGTCCCAGTTGTCTTGTCGGCGCGAGTTTTAGTCGTTTTCCTGTTTATACTTTGAACGACTTTGCATGTTGTAATCATGTTTGAATGCAAACACATTGTAAGATGTTAATCGATGCCGACTACAGTACTCATAGCTAACTTACTTTCTATCATGTTATCCCACTAAAACAATTGAAAGTAAAGCCATTATCCCATGCTGCGGACTAACTGCGTATCAACAGTATTTTTTATAGAAGAAATGACAGATGTCACTATCATCTGTGGACACCTGCAACACCAGGGGGCATATGAATACGCTGCAGAATTTGCAGAAATATGTTCGCAATTTGTTTGACCCTCATGTTGTAGCATAACGGCATAACCTTAGCCACAGGATAACTAGTATAAAGTACAGTAGGGCTGTTGATAAAATATCGATATATCGAAATGTCGATATTATTTTTTAGAAATATCGACATTTATGAATAATGTTTTTTGGAACGATATACCGATAGTACCATATTAAAATCTTAGTATCGGTGTCGATATTTTTTTTTAATTACCAGCTTTTAATTTACGCTTATATATTTACCAGAATCCACGATAATCTACGGACAACGGTAATCCGAGTAAGCAGTGCGTGAGAGACTACCGGTACACATAATTTTATCTTTTTATATTAACATTTACGGAAAATACAGTGATTTAACATTTTTCTTTATTTGTTATTTAATTTCTTTAATGAATATGCTTTATTAAAAAACCTAGATATATTTAAATTTACCTAGATATTGATTTAGTGAAAAATATCGATATATCGAAAATTCGATATTTCTATAATAAAATTATCAACAGCCCTAAAGTACAGAAGGCTGACTCCCAAAGAACGCACCATAAAACCTACAAAATAAAATTTCGTTCAGCACGAGCCAAATTGAATCGTACGCGCATCGGAGAAAGGCCATATTACATTTTTTTTTTTTTTTTTTATATACCAATACTAGTGGGCGGACGAGCAGGCGGTCTCACGTGATGGTAAGTGTTACCGCCGCCCATGGACACCTGCAACACCAGGGGGTATGCTGGTGCGCCGCCGACCTTGCAAAATCCTATTCACAGCTCTCTTGAAGAACCCCATATCGTAGCTTAATGGAAAGACCTCTTGAGGCAGTTCGTTCCACAGCCTACGGGTTCGCGGTATAAAATAATTTTTGGAGCGAACAGTGCGCGACACCTCCGTATCGAGGAAATGCGAATGGACCGCACTTCTGTGACGGGAGGTGCGGTTGTAGAATCCCGAGGTGGGAATTATATTGAACAATTCTTCAGAGCATTCCCCATTGTACAGGTGGTAGAAAACGCAGAGAGACGCAACGTCTCTCCGAATGCTGAGGGGTTCTAAACCGCCCGTGAGAGTGGGATCGTCGACAATACGAACAGCACGTCGTTGGATGGAGTCAAATGGGTCCAGTTGGTATTTCGGTGCACCGGCCCAGAGATGAGAGCAATACTCCATATGGGGCCTCACTTGAGCTTTGTTGAACCGCTGAAGGTCGCGCACACAATGACACTCCGTGCTTTAACCGCAATCACCCATAATTATAATGTAAAATGTAACTAATTATAGTAAGTTTATAACACAATTTTTTTATCTATTTTAACGACTCGTAACGCGAATGTTTACCTTATTTATTTTACTCACTTACTCACTGGATTAATCACCGGATAGAACTCCATAGTCCAAAAATCCTCTCCACTGATCGCCACTATTTCTCCAGGAATGTACGTGAAGCAATTGAAATAAAAAAAACATAGAAATTTCAATCGTGAAGATGGACACAAATTGTCCTCGACATGGCATCCAATGATTAATGTATAATAAATTTAATAAAATTGAACCTCACGATTTTTCGTCTGACGCTACTTCTGATATTGTGTGTTGTGTGCCGCAAAATTCCGAACTACGAAGACCAAATGCGGGTAGTTGGTGAAACTGCTCGTAACTCTCGACGTGGACTACCCGTCTATTCAGTCAGCTCGTGACCGTGGTTGGTGCAACCCAAACGAAACGTCGAGTAAAACAAATAAGGTTAACATTCGCGTTAAGACCCGTTTAAATAGATAAATATGTGTGAAAAACGCGAAAATCTCAGCTGTTATAATTTTAAATTGAAATATGTATCTTTTATTTTTTTATGTACGCAGGCGGCAGACGAGCATACAGTCCACCTGATGGTAAGTGGATAAAACATAAATTTCATAATTCCCGTACATTTTAAAATAGAAATGTTTATAAATATATATAGTTCCACGTGTCCTATTCAACAACATATCGTTTGAGCAATTTTTTGAATATTTTTTTTTGGAATTTTTAAAGTCGTAATTTTGGAACTGTTGAACTGATTTAATTTCATCTGTGACTTTGAACTTGTGAAGACTTCGAACGTCAGGACACCACTTGTCGGCAACATACAACATATTATAGATACAATTATGTTAGCTATATACTTAATCTTTGTAAAATTGTTAATAAGAAAAAAAAAAAAAAAAACATCGAAACGGCGAGAACGCAGCACTTGAATACTTTCGCCTTAAAGCATTGTGGTATTATAGGTATCAATTAAGACTTAGGTGGTATATTGTGGTATTACTTGAAGGATTATGTCAAGTTAGTCATTAACATGTCGGATATTAGGTACCCACTTAGATCGATCGATGTCATCGCCGAAGAAACTGAAAATAAACCACCCTTACACAGTTCACTGAACTCATAATACTTCATATTGACATATTATACGTCAATACTTTTAGGGTTCCACCTTTGACACTGACAATATCGTTTGTAAAGCATACCTCAAATATTATTAAATAAATTGACCTGCGAAATCGATGTGTATTTAGTTTATGTCAAATCTTCTTCTGGGAAATATGTAATGAAAACATTGCTTATATCTTTTCTTGATATTGCTTTATTTCTTTTGTAGGTTTCCGAAAAGATCGTTAAAGATTTTATTTTAAGCTACTTAAAAGATAAATTATTTTTTGCTCTCTCTCATTGGGAGGTTCATAACTTAACTAGGTTTTTGCCCATGGCTTCGCCAGCGCGGATTTTGCTTTAAAAACAACGGGTTCCCCTGGAAAAAAGTGTGCGTGACCTTGTCCGGATTTCGGGCTACATCTTTCCCAAAATTTCAATGAAATCGATACAGTTATTTAATTATGAAGACATAACAAACAAACTGAAAAACAAACACACACTGCGATTAATAATATAATACACCCCGTTTCATACTTTGAGGATTGAATTTCGATAAGTCCTTACTGCGTAAAAAAAGTTTAAATTTTCATGTTCGATAGTCAATCAATCAGTCAGGATTCAGGACTCTATATATATATATAGAAAGATGAGAAGTCTATATGTTAAATTTTATGTCTGGAACTTAAATAGTTCTTGAGATATACGCATTGTATAAAAAATCTTCTCCCCTTTCTTCCCACTCTTCACAGTAACATTTCTAAAAAAAAATCCTTTATAGGTACTACATATGTCATAAAACCTATCTACTGTACAAATTTAATGTTTCTAGCTTCAGCGGTTTCGGCT
Source organism: Sesia bembeciformis (assembly GCA_943735995.1). Lineage (NCBI taxonomy): Eukaryota > Metazoa > Arthropoda > Insecta > Lepidoptera > Sesiidae > Sesia > Sesia bembeciformis. Next base: position 13,898,803 of record OX031033.1, on the reverse strand, counting down.
CGCCAATGATGAATCAGTCAGTCAGTCAATCAAGCAGGCACTCAGGACATCTCTTTTTATATATATAGATTCATATAATACTTTTTATACGCACCACGCTGGGCAGTCGAGTTGGTAATCGCAGTGCTGGCACTAGTGATGTTACTGCCCATCACCGGTCTCTCGTATAGAGATCTAGCGACTCGAATGGTTACAAGGCGATTGATCGTTCGTGAGAGCTTCGCCCGTTATTCAGCAGGGTACGCCGCGTGCAAAACTAAAAGTAACTGGCATAGAGTTCAAATTTTGGTGTCATTTTATAGGTTTACACAAAAGCTATCGATCTAATGAAAAAAAAAAACGGAAACAGATGTTTTTTTTTGTATTTATGATCGCTATTTTTTAGGTCTGTTTTGTTTAATTAATCGATGGCCTATACCTTTATCTCTCGAATGAGACCATTTTAATGTTTCTATGACCCCTATGTTCTTAGATATTATATTATTTATCTTTTTTATAGTACTGCAATCGACACCCAAAAAGATGTGAAAAGGCGACAAGAGATCACGTCGAGGGGGCAACATGCTTTTTTCCAAAAATGATAGCTTTTGCATCATAGATGAAAGAACAGTATGAGTTTTTTCGATTCAAGTGGGGAAAGGGTAAATCGCCACCTAAAAACTACACGCTTTTATTCTCTTTTAGATTATGTGCCGTAAATCGGCTTGAAAATGAGTTCCATTATGTTTTTTTGAGTTGTTGAACTCGGATTCGTTGTCAAAATTGACTAAATTGTCAAATTAAACACCCTAGAATGCGGGGGATTTGTATGCTGGTTGCCTGAAATAAATAATATCCATCAGTTTTGATGAAATATGACCCAAGTTTAATTAAAGTTTTCTGAAGTAAAAATACCTTAAATACCAATGAAAACCGCTACAAAATGCTCCCAGTATGTCCCGCAATTGGCGCCAATAAACAAACACACGAAATCTTTTTATATGTGGTGATAAAGATATAAAGATCTATTGGTTACGTATATACCTACTATTATGTATATTATAGTGTGAGTAACCCGAATATGACGAAAATAAACGTTGCTTCAATGTTTCCCGATCCAATAGCTGAAGGGATCACGATAATGTTGGAATACAGAGAAATCGGACGTTGGTTTAACACATCTATACTTTGTATTCCAGAGGATTCGTCGATAAATGGTAGTACAGAAATATACACGTCGCAGCACTATGCGAAACTAGACTTTTTGCGACAAGCTTATCTTTTCTTTTAGATTACATCATTTATTTATATTATTCCATTTATAATTACATTCATTACGAAAATAGGTGAGACACTGACTCTCTAAACACAAGTTTTATATGTCTTGAAAATCAGGGTCATAATGGCTATTTCACCGAAAGGAAATCTGTGCCAATAAGTATTCTTACTATTTTCTTGAAATGACGCCTGGTTACAAGTATATTTACGGGTAAAAATCTTTAATCTGAGAACATGTTCACTAACAATTATAAGAAAACATTTAAAGCAGACAATATGCATCAAAAACCGGAAAAAACCAAGCATGGGGTGTCAACTCCACAGGACGGAACAGTCAAGGCTCTTAAAATTCTTAAACCGTAATACAAATATATTTAATGTTCCTTTCTGTAATTGTTGAAAGCATGCCGTCATCTGCTTCCTAGTTAACCTCTTATAATTTGTGTTTTAAATCAAACCTTTAATTAGTTTTGCAAAAAAGCAGTTTTATTCGGCGAAAACGGGTCCTTATTATAATGAATATATTATCTCCAGTTTTTCTAAACTGTACTGTTTATTTAGTATTTTAATCTGATATCAGTTATTCATTACGGACATATTTTTTTTGCAAACGATTTAGCAATCGGGCTTCCATTTTACATAAATATTACTTTTTGTCAAAATGTTCATTTCGCAAAAGTCTGTGACATGTCTATGACGATAATACCTTGCAGTCTAAATGTTGGATGTGTGAGTGAGATTCTATGTGAAGCAAAAGTAGTTAATTTGTAAGGGGGGAGTGCATGCTGCATACCCACAGCAGCTGGGAGCACTCGACTGGCCACGTTGACCTTCTCTCACAGAAGTCTACCTTGAAATGTAGTGCATATCCTACTTTATCGCATTTCCCCAATGTGTAGTACGTGTTTCGATAGTGAGTAAGATATGCCAGAGCCCATTCCCATCCTATCCCTCCCCATTTTCCCAATCCATTTCTTAATCTGCAAAGGTAGGCAGCGCATCCGGGGGGCGTGCCAACGTTTGTCACTCTGGACTGATGTTGGCTTGTATCGCGGATGTTTATGGACGACACTATCCACTTACCATCAGGTGGACTGTATGCTTATCTGCCGCCTTATTTCTATAAAAAGAAACTTATCGAATACGTAACTAACTCGTTATAATCGATACTGTCCTAAGTATACACTTTACTTACTTAGCTTACAAGCTAATCGTGCCACTGAGCAGCAATAATTGTTATGTTGTTGGGTCCACAGTATTGAGATAGCAAGCGCAAAAAATGTTACCTAACCTATTGACTTATTTACACAAGGAGAGTTTCTCGAACGCGTGTAGGCGACATAATCGGTCAGAAGCTTTTTTTTTTCAGAACAACGTGTCACTGAAATAACGAAAAAGCTGAAAATAGATTGTTCAGTATCGAGAATAGAATCATTTCTACAAGTTTATTTCTTTTTATTATATACGAAGACGGCAGACGAGCATACAGTCCACCTGATGGTAAGTGGATACTGTCACCCATAGACATCCGCGATACATGCCAACATTAGTCCAAAATGACAACCGTTGGCACGCCCCCGGATGGGCTGCCTACCTTTGGTGATATAGGAATGGATTTGGTGGAAGGGTTGGGATAGGATGGGAATGGGCTCTCGCACATCTCACTCACTACCGAAACACCGAAAAGATAAAAGTACATTAGGGAAATAAGATAAAAGTAGGAAATGTAGTACATTTCAAGGTAGTCTTCGAGAGAGGGGTAACGTGGAGAGTCGAGCGCTCCCAGCGGCTGTTGGATTGCAGCATGCACTCTCCCCCCTCAAAAGCCCTCATGATAATAATAAACAAGTATATATTATTATCATGTGAACACTATAACTATCATATGAATGGTTGTAGGCGAGAATCGTATAAAGTTTGGTCGCATTTGAGAATCGAATACAATATTCTCGCATGGATCATTCGAAAAACTCTCCTTGTGTAAACGAGCCTTAATGTCAATATAGAATTTATTATATGATTAAAATTTACAATTGATTAAATTATGTGTATAAGGTATTTCGGTGTAATTAATAAATGTATTTAATTTAATTATCTTAATACAGATATCAAGTGATAATTTGAGAATTATTTCAACGAATTTAAAGTTTTCAACTTATAATGAGCTTCGATATCAGTGCTAGAGAAAAACAGTAAATAAGAAATTAAATTAAACATAATTGGATAGAAATTGTATACCTAGAGGACTGAACCAAAGGGGTTTATAGCAGGAAAATAACAGCGTTACACATAGATACAAATTTGATAAACGTAAATTTACTGGATAAAAATAGTATTTCTTTACTATGCTACGAGTGTACAAAATACTGACAGTTCCTTCACGCTCAGTGGCATAGGTACACAGGCATATAATAAGTGCCTACCTACATTTCAATAAGCGCACGAGCTGTTTTGTCTACAACTCCTCACCAATGGAGTTTTCAGTATTCTGTTTAGGTACGAGACCGGGAGTTAACCATTGTTTATCTAGGAGAAAGCCGTAAACAAACAGGCTGTAAACAAATGTTGGCATCTCGTTTACATCAACCACCGCCGTATACATTGTGAAAATGACGAGAAAAATGATTCTGTTAGAAGTGCCCTATATAATATTAACAGTAAATAGACTGGCAAATGAAATATCAGACTGGAAAAGAACGACAAATTTAAAAAAATATATACAACATGCCACCTAAATAATGGAAAACCTGAAATATGTCAACCGATCTAAAATATATAAAACTGTTCCAGCGAAAGATAAAATTATTTTATATAATAAATCAAAAGTTACAAACATGTATAGTTTTTTGTCCCATCTGAAACGTTCGTAGCGCTCATTACTCAGACCGGGCGCCTAGGCGAAGCACGGCGAGTACAACGCTGCCCGGGACACGCATAGAAAAATATTCAAGAATTGTATTATAAATCACGAAAAATTTACCTATTATAAAAACTTAGTTATACCTTAGTTATTTTGAGGGGGAGAGTGCATGTTTCGGTAGTGAGTGAGGAGTGCCAGAGCCCATTCTCATCCAATCCCTCCCCATTTCCCCAACCCTTTCTCCAAATCCATTTCTATATCACCAAAGGTAGGCAGCGCATCCGGGGGCGTGCCAACGTTTGTCATTTTGGACTAATGTTGGCATGTATCGCGGATGTCTGTGGGTGACAGTATCCACTTACCATCAGGTGGACTGTATGCTCGTAGTATAAAACAAAGTCGCTTCCCGCCGTCTGTCCCTCTGTATGTACGCTTAGATCTTTTAAACTACGCAACGGATTTTCATCAATAGATAGAATGGTTCAAGAGGAAGGTTTATACGTATAGTTTAATATTGATTTGTGTTAATTTGTTGAAATATGACGATAATAGTTCAAGATGTCGGAAAAAATTAAGCCAACTGAGAGCTTTCATCGAAAATGCTGTCTTATTCTTTTGAAATATAACAAATATATGAGGAATCACTCCAAACTGACACCACATTAGTATCTATATTGCACCCGTGCGAAGCCGGGGCGGATCGCTAGTATATAATAAAAAGAAATAAACTTGTAGAAATGATTCTATTCTCGATACTGAACAATCTATTTTCAGCTTTTTCGTTATTTCAGTGACACGTTGTATAAGTTATCACTAACGATCGATCAAAATATGTAGATTAATAATTCTTTGTGTCAAAACTGTGTACATGAGCGATGTCATGTTAGTCTTCGCAGCGAGACATGAGCTTAGCATCTGTGTGAGTGGATGCCGAATTGTCCAATCCGATTGTTAAAATGGTTAGCACTGTACACCGCGCAAAGCTCGTATCTCGTTGATCTCACTATACTATCACCATATATAGTAATAATTATGTTTTTAAGAGACTGGCTTATTTATTTACTTAAATTCAATTACACAAACACATTTACCGCGAAATATTACTTCAATAAAATTATTTTGGTTTATATAGAAAAAGAAATACTTTTCAATTGTTCAAAAACATTACAACAATACTGTCTTTGGTCACTTTCTCTGGATACTAACTGGGATTAATTATTATTATCAAACTTGTAGTTCCTGAAATTTGCCACCACACAATGTGTATAATAATATACATTAATAATAATATTAATTTATTATTATTATTATAATATACTAATTATTAATATATTTGTACATTATTTACTATCTTTATGAGGTCCCGTAAAGGCGCACGTACTCTGACAATCGTTCGTTGGGGACAAAAGAAGAATGGCGCGTCCAAATTCCTCCAAAAACTCAAAGCACCGAAGACCTACTTCAGAACACAATGGTGGAGGCATTAGAGTTATGCTAGGTATTTATTTAGGCCTTATTGAATCCACTGATGCTTCCATATAAGTCATGGAATACTAGCGAGAAACGGACAAATGAACATTCATTTAATTACTGGGACAACCATAAAATAATTTCCTTTATACATTAGCGCTCAGTTCATTCGTTTTTCTATTACCTCAATAAAAATAATTTGATGTATTTTTAGTGACCACACGCACATGTATTTAGTGACCACACGCACATGTATTTAGTGACCACACGCACATGTATTTAGTGACCACACGCACATGTATTTAGTGACCACACGCACATGTATTTAGTGACCACACGCACATGTATTTAGTGACCACACGCACATGTATTTAGTGATCACACGCACATGTATTTAGTGACCGCACGCACATGTATTTAGTGACCACACGCACATGTATTTAGTGACCACACGCACATGTATTTAGTGACCACACGCACATGTATTTAGTGACCACACGCACATGTATTTAGTGACCACACGCACATGTATTTAGTGACCACACGCACATGTATTTAGTGACCGCACGCACATGTATTTAGTGACCGCACGCACATGTATTTAGTGACCGCACGCACATGTATTTAGTGACCACACGCACATGTATTTAGTGACCACACGCACATGTATTTAGTGACCAAACGCACATGTATTTAGTGACCACACGCACATGTATTTAGTGACCACACGCACATGTATTTAGTGATCACACGCACATGTATTTAGTGACCACACGCACATGTATTTAGTGACCGCACGCACATGTATTTAGTGACCGCACGCACATGTATTTAGTGACCACACGCACATGTATTTATTGACCGCACGCACATGTATTTAGTGACCACACGCACATGTATTTAGTGACCACACGCACATGTATTTAGTGACCAAACGCACATGTATTTAGTGACCACACGCACATGTATTTAGTGACCACACGCACATGTATTTAGTGATCACACGCACATGTATTTAGTGACCACACGCACATGTATTTAGTGACCGCACGCACATGTATTTAGTGACCGCACGCACATGTATTTAGTGACCACACGCACATGTATTTATTGACCGCACGCACATGTATTTAGTGACCGCACGCACATGTATTTAGTGACCACACGCACATGTATTTAGTGACCACACGCACATGTATTTAGTGATCACACGCACATGTATTTAGTGACCACACGCACATGTATTTAGTGATCACACGCACATGTATTTAGTGACCACACGCACATGTATTTATTGACCGCACGCACATGTATTTAGTGACCGCACGCACATGTATTTAGTGACCGCACGCACATGTATTTAGTGACCACACGCACATGTATTTAGTGACCACACGCACATGTATTTAGTGACCACACGCACATGTATTTAGTGACCGCACGCACATGTATTTAGTGACCACACGCACATGTATTTAGTGATCACACGCACATGTATTTAGTGACCACACGCACATGTATTTAGTGACCGCACGCACATGTATTTAGTGACCACACGCACATGTATTTAGTGATCACACGCTCATGTATTTAGTGACCACACGCACATGTATTTAGTGACCGCACGCACATGTATTTAGTGACCGCACGCACATGTATTTAGTGACCACACGCACATGTATTTAGTGACCACACGCACATGTATTTAGTGATCACACGCACATGTATTTAGTGACCACACGCACATGTATTTAGTGATCACACGCACATGTATTTAGTGACCACACGCACATGTATTTATTGACCGCACGCACATGTTTTTAGTGACCGCACGCACATGTATTTAGTGACCACACGCACATGTATTTAGTGACCACACGCACATGTATTTATTGACCGCACGCACATGTATTTAGTGACCGCACGCACATGTATTTAGTGACCACACGCACATGTATTTAGTGACCACACGCACATGTATTTATTGACCGCACGCACATGTATTTAGTGACCGCACGCACATGTATTTAGTGACCACACGCACATGTATTTAGTGACCACACGCACATGTATTTAGTGATCACACGCACATGTATTTAGTGACCACACGCACATGTATTTAGTGACCACACGCACATGTATTTAGTGACCACACGCACATGTATTTAGTGACCACACGCACATGTATTTAGTGACCACACGCACATGTATTTAGTGACCACACGCACATGTATTTCTGTGTTCAAATAGTGTTTTTGTTTTACTAATTGTCTAGCTCATTGGTTATCTATATACATATAATAAAAATGTAACTGATCGCTGTCTGTACATGGAAGATATATGAGAGAAATATTATTGGGGGCCTTTATCAACGCAATAGAACCCAAAACAATGATTGTTAGAATTTTTTTCTGTTTATCTGTTTGTCTGTGCGTTTGTGCGCGCTAATCTTAGAAACGGCTTAACCGATTTGGGTGCGGTTTTCACTAATGTATTGTGGTAAGCTTCACTTAAAATTTAGTGTTTGTTTTATTTCAATCAGTTCATAAATAAAAAAAGTTATATCAATTTAAAGAATCACGTCGAACATTTGTTCGATAAAAATGCTATAAAATGTTTATAAACTAAAGTCCACGCGGACGAAGTCGCGGGCAATAGCTAGTTTTGAATATTTAATATCAGGAACCTTAGGCCTATTTAGAACATATTTTATTTGTTATACGGTTTATAATATTATGACGGGAAGTTTCTCCAATAAAAGAACAATAATTTCTGGAACCAGCTTTAGAGAAACTTGTGCTGAATTTGTGATTATAAAATTACGGGAGAAAATATAGAAATTGAAGATTCCCGGTTTTTATTCAGAAACGTCGAATAAAATTAAAATTTAATAAATTAAAGACACGACTATAATAAAGTAAATATGAAAAAGTGTCCTGGTATGAGAAAAGGCTTTTCTTCATTGTGTCACCGCTTCATCGCCAAGGGTCAAAATTCTACTTTTTGCTATATATACTAGGACCATCGATCTATTCCCATATCGATACCAAGGACCGAAATCTCCAGTGTTTACCTATAATTGTATTCTCCGGTGAAAAAAAAAAGGTTATCAAAATTGTCTGTGGTTCAAGGTCCTATTTTGGAGAGTCCATGTTGTATCACAATGATAAAAGTTACTCCTGTCACTGAAGACTTTCATGACTCTTTTTTGTATTCACAAAACCTTTATAACAGCCCAAACAGTTAATGTTTTTAAAAAAATACGAAAAATTATTATTAGTTAACTCCGAATCATAAAGTTCATGGTTTCAACCTTCGAATAAGGTTTTGGAAGTACCTTATATAACAGTAGCTTCTAACTTGTACCTCCGGAACATATTTTCACGCAAAGCGATTTCCATTGTCAGGATAAGTCAATATGTAAATAAAAATATGAATGCCCTTCTTCAGGTATTCGCCATTGAACGCCGTCTTAAACGATTAACGTCCTAATGGGTTGTATTCATAGGGGATAACGGGCTGTCGTAACGGCACACGACAGAGACGACACTACAAAACCGAAGCTAGCCGATTGTCTCTTTCTAAAGGCCGATGTGTATTACTTTCAGCCGGTAAGTGTAGGTATGTTTCGGTACAATAAAGTATAAATAAATTATAATAATAACACTCCACCAAGAATCAGTCATTGACATTTTACGCACAGAATTTTCAATTGCGTTTAGAAAATCACAGCAATGAGTCTTCCATCAATAATTTGGTGTTAACTTGTGCGTCCGCTAATGACATCTTTCACTCCATCCGAAAACCAATTAAATCCAACGAATATCGACCAATCGGAAATTCGTACCAAATGGCCTCTCGTTCGCAGAATGATTGAGTGGCGTAGAATTTTAGTATTGAACACAATACTATAAATGAGGGAGAGAATGAGAAGAATCAAGAAAGCGCCGACTAGTTGTCATCAAATAGTGTCATGACATTCAGTCAGCGCTTCTTTGATTCTCTTCGAGTTCCAATTACAATAAGTGCGGACACATTCCTATCCGTATGTTTTTCCTTCTTCTTAAAGTGTACAGGATCATGGAAATCATGTAACCAGAAGAATATAGTCTACAGAATTGTTGTACTCCGACATAACTTTGAAGAGCTCTTAGCTGCTCTCAACACAGCGGTGCAAATGAAAAATGTCCACAATTTTGAAGCTTAAAAGGGTCACGTGGAAAAGGAATATTTTTGCTTATTTTTGTAACAACTCGTCTGGGGTTGAGTGGTGATACCTGGTTCAACTTTTTATCAGCCACCGCCCCTTCCTGTCTGTCTTTAGCAGCATTTTGTATTTCGGCATAATATCAATTTAGCACCATTTTGTATACCGGCGTAACGGTTGAATATCAGTTTAGCGGCATTTTGTATGCCAATGTAACAGTTGAATGTCAGTTCAGCAGAATTTCTATACCGGCGTAACGAATGAATATAAGTTTAGCAGCATTTTATATACCTACGTAATGGTTGAATATCGGTTTTTATCCATTAATCATCAATATTAGAGAATACATCATATCGATGCATTTAGTAGATGAATATGCCGATGTTATATGTCAGAAAATAAGGATTTTCTTTCAATGTAGGTATAGAGATATAACAAACTTTGTACTACACTTTAAAAGCTCTCTTGGTACATCGGTATACATGTATAATTTATACATGTACTCGTATAATGAATAAGAGGGATGGGATAAGTCGGGATGAGTTGGAATAGGATGGGAGTTGACTATGGCATATCTCACTTACTACCGAAACACGTGCGTACATTAGAGAATAAAAAAAGGATGGGAAATGTAGTACATTTTACGGTAGTCCTTTATGATTGAGAGGTAACTAGGCCAATCGGGCGCGTCCAGCGACTACGGTATTGCTGCATGTACTTTTCCACTCCCGTGTTATGTTAAAGCGGCAACGACACAACACTAAATATCTCGCGATGATAACCAGTATCCCTGGTTTCCCAGGACGACTACCACTAGTCGTGCAGTCTAAATAACCTCAAAATGTTTGACTCGATAACCCTCAATAGCCAGCGCTTTAAAGCCTTTAAACCAATGTGTCCATATTCATCGTCACTATTACTAGCTAATTAGGACGTGGTGTAGGTGAAGTGCGTGAGGAGTGCTCGCGACACCGCTGCGTCCATTAGCCTTACCTATTTATTTATTGTTGTTTGGCTAGGAAAGTAGCGACATCGAATGTGTAAGATAGAAAACTGGCGAAGTCTTCAGCGTGTTGTTAAAACCCTCGGCACATTGTGCGTGTGCGCGAGGTGAGTGAGAATCATATATGTACTCATGCGGGGCGCATGCGCAAATGTATACGTAGCTATCTCTTTTCTTTACGCAGTCATTGTATTCGCGCGCTTTTGGAGTACACGATATGACACGTGGACTTTACGCAATATAAAACCTATATAATTTAATAATCACAAAAATATCTGTAGTTGAGAGGGGTTTTTTTATAGAAAAGGGGTGACACGAGTAGACAGTCCACCTGAAGGTAAGTGGATACCGTCATTCATAGACATTCGCGATACATTCCAACATAAATCCTTTCGAGACTTAGGAGTGGGTTTGGGAAAGGAATTAGTAAAATAGGAAATATAACGGAACGAGCTGTTTTCCTCATCACATTACAGTTTCCATTCCTCCTTGGTGGGGATGGGATTCATTTGTATTTACCGTATATAAAATAGCGCTTTGAAAACTCATTAGTCAAAATAAAAATTAAGAAAAACTGAAGAAAAGAAAACCTTTACCTCTCGGCTACAGTACCTACCTAATATTTTTTTCAAATTTATTAATTTTATATAACATTTTGTATCCACATATTAATATTAATAATAATAATTGCTCCATTAGGTCCCTAATGAAACAATCAGCTACCATCAAATAAATTATCTAAGTATAAGTATTACCGATTATCATTTCTCTCTTCATAGTTTGAAACACGAAAATCGTTTGAAACTCGCCTATTTACTGGCCTCACTATAAAATTTGCCTCAGTAATGGCGTGTATAAGCCTCGTCATGCTTTGGCATATGGCCAACATGTGATATTGTTTGTGTATCGCGACATTACACAAAATATGCTCTAATAACATTTATCTCTCACATTAATCAACAAAGTTATTTATATCGAGAGACTTTAAATAGCCTGTCGTTATTAGGGTTTCAACCCTTTGTGGGGGGGAACCCTTACAATCCTTACGATTATAATATTTTGGGATTTACAACACACGATATCTTCTGGGATTATTCTATTTGTAATAACTTATTTTTAGTGCCCACTAAGATTCCCTTTGAAATATATTATCTATATTGAAATATTTTTATTTTTAACATGCTAACATCAGAGTGACAAACGTTGGCGCGTCCCCAGATGCGTTGCCTTGTATTAAAAGTTTAGGAATGGATTTGAAAAAAGGGTTCGGAAGGCTAGTGAATAGGAAATACATTCTATTGGAATGAAAAATTTTATATTCCATCTTTAAGAGGATGGAATGGGATGGGGAGTAAAGAGTAAATGGTCCATGGACGGACACCACGGGGCATGCGGGTGCTCCGCTGACCTTGCAGAATCCTGTTCATAGTTCTCCTGAAGAGCCCCATATCGTATCAGCTGACAATTCATTCCATAACTTTCTGGTTAACGGTATAAAGTGTCTTATTAACTGTATCAAGAAAGTGCGGATGAACCCCGCACCACGAGGACGAGCCGGACCATGGTAAAAACCCGAAGTTGGCATCAAACTGAACAGCTCTTCAGAACATTCCCCATTTTATAGGCGATAAAAAGGATAATGGAATAAGGAGATTCCTTTATCTCTTTTATTCCCTGCACAATTATTTCTGGTGTATTTTTGTTACAGAATTCCTAGTGAATGTGGAGGTTATATTTTCGAAAGATGTCCTAAAAAGTAGTCATATACAGAATCATCGTTTGATTTTAAAAATGAAAGCATCCGATATCTAATTCATATGAATATGTGATAATATGGCGACTATGTCGTCCACGTGCGCAAGCAGAAACCTTCGATACCTTGCACGCGATCACTGGGTGGTGCTAAGGAACGACAATGACGACTTAAGAGCGGTGGCAAATTACCCGACCGCCTTCTAATTTTAGTAAATGAACTTGCCTACTTGAAACGTCACACAAATACTAAGAGCTTTGTATTTGTGGATAAATTAGTGTCACCCATTATCTTCATTTATTCTGTTAGGTCTGGCTACATCAGCGGTCGAGGAACCGGCGGGCTGAGAATGTGAGGCTTACAAGTATAATTTTTTTGGAAATCCGTCGGATATTACTTACAAACCGTGATTTTTTTGAATTCCCTACATTTAATATGAAAACATGGAATACGCCTTTACGACTACGGCTATTCCACATAGGTTCTCCTGTTCAGTTGTTCAAATACAATATAAGACCCCAACATTTAACTGTGTTGAAGGGGATGCCGACCATGATCACATTATCTTCAATCACACTCTTAACAATAAATTGTGCAGGGGGAGAGTGCACGCTGCATTCCCACAGCCGCAGGGCCACGTTACCTCTCTCTCACAGAAGACTACCTTGAAATGTACTACATTTACTAATTTATCGTATTTCCCCAATGTACGTACCTGTTTCGGTAGTGAGTGAGATATACCAGAGCATCTGGCTCTGGATTGTCGTTCTGGACTAATGTTGGCATGTATCGCGGATGTCTATGGACGACAGTATCCACTTACCATCAGGTGGACTGTATGCTCGTCTGCTGCCATTTTCTATAATAAAAAGAAAAAATACCTTTATATCGCCCACTAAATAAACACAAAATTTCTCTATCGAGGAACCAGCGAGGTGAAAAAATTAGATTCTTTGGAGAAGAAAATTTCACTGCCGAAAAAACAACCCTGACGATGGCGCAGATATGAGAAGAATAAAATGAGAAAGAAAAAGAGAGTGCAACGGGCTGATAATGATTATATAAATACACGTTAACAGAAAGGCGATAAGGTTTTCCTTATTATAAGAGACTTATAAGATAAAGAAATCTTCTTATAAGTATGCCAGCTTACAGATTAAAATTATACAGGAAAAACTGCGTTTACATGGAGTCATTTAATATATAATTCTAATCCGAAAAGTCTTAACTGATCTTCCTTGTAGTAAATTTTATTTTGAAATAGCTAAATCAACAGAGCGTTTGTTCCAATGAGGATTTTCTGAAACGATATCCGTATGACTTTGATAGATTAAGGTAGCGAGATAATTAATATAAGTTAGTAAGAAGTTATGCATATTTTAAGTTTTATTTTTTCTCAAAATGCCAATTCAATTGTGCAATAATTTGGCTGTTGTTTGTAATTGCATACCAGTTTTACACAGATACAATAAATTGAATAAGATAATTTTCTTTAAATGGTAAACCAGTTCAACTAACTTTGTTTTATTAATTTTATGGTGGGAAATTATAAAACATTTTTTCTAAATTTCAGAAACATTTCCACCATGCATTATATTCGTGTAACTCTTACGGTTATTGCAGCGCACGCCGAAATAGCTAGCAGATGGCAAAGTTTTTTCCGACTTACTTGACACTTATCGTTATATTTTGGCCAATTTACACAATATCTTTATAAATTATAGCCTATGTTACTCAGGGATAATGTAGCATTCTAATGGTGAAAGAATCTTTGAAATCGGTCGGTAGTTTTTGAGTTTATTCGTTACAAACATACAAAAATACTAATCTTTCCTCTTTATAATATTAGTGTAGATGATTGCATCCTCCCACTAGTCCTGTCCTACATCTACATTAGAATTTAACGGTATTTATTAATATAATTGAAGGTGAGTTACTTTGATTTGTATCGGTCTAATAACCCTAACTCTATTTTAGGCCTTGATTAATATAGATCTTTATAAAAAACTAGAAGTATCGAATAAACGAAATTCACGTAACAATTACTGAAAGACTTTTATAACGTTAGTCAAATATAAACACATACCCTATGAGAAATTCTTATAGTAGTTATCAAAAATTTAGATATTACGAGTATTTAGATATCTGCCCATATCTCTCCATACGTATCGATAAATGTTTTATCGATAAAGGAGGAATTTTTTCAGCCAATTTTTCGACTACTCTGAATTCTTCAAATTTTACAAGAATATATAACATTTAAATTGAATAAAATATATGGAATGAATGTAATAAAAAATCTCTTTGTTTCTCATGAGATTCTTTCACAGATAAATTATTCTTAGTTATATTTTCCTTCGCAAAGTGTAACGAGGTGAGCGTGCCTCTTTAATGTTAGATAAAATATTGTAAGTAGTACCTACAAAGTTTCCAGACGTTAAAAGTAAATACTAGTATCAGTCTGTGCCTCTCCCTTGTCGGATATAGGCTCTCTAAACCGCTGAAAATTCTATACTCCAAATGCAATTTGGCAATTATTGCCAATTAATCTCTGAAGTCGGATTTTTTATTCAAATCAGGGATATTACATGTAGAACTGTCAAACAGAGTAAAATTTGTACGGAGATGAAACTCGAATAAAAAATCCGACTAGAATGCGATTCTCGTTGACATTAAGAAAACTCCGAATAAAAATAATTTAACAACGGAAACTTTGGCTACATTATGTGTCATCACTAAATACTTAATTAAGAAACGGTTCCGAATCTCTTCTACTTCTCTTTTCTACTCTTCTACTTTTCTTTTTCTAATATATTGTATAAATGTATACAATATACATTTATACAATATATACCTACCACAGATCGAATAAGCCTATGATAAATATACATACAATATATATATATATATATACATAAATACATACATGTTTACTAATTATCGTTTAAGCTATACCTTTCATCGCACCTCCCAATCAACATGCCTCTTGAGTCCCGATTAAATCCTAAGGAGACTTTAGGAGAGATCCTAAGGCTCGATACCAATAATGATTCTCGGCTCTTCTCATCCAACCACCACCGGCGAATTTTATTAAGTCCTTGGTCCACCTGGCCGAGCACGTCCCACACTGCGCTTCCCGGTTCGCGGTCTCCACTGCGATAAATGTAACCTACCCATTGTCACTTCAGCATACAGATCCTGTGAGCTGTTTTCGTACAAATTTCTTCGTTTCAGATCCTATCAATCAAATAAACTCGGAGAATAGCTCTTTCCCACGGTAACAGGTCCAATAAGATAAGTTTACTTAATGAAAATCCATTATTCAATCTATTAATGAGATATAATATATTAGTCATACAGGCATTATTTCGCTCCATCCGTTTCTTGGGCTGTTATATAGAGTGAATGCTTCTGTATAATAAGCCTATTTTTTGTGTAATTTACCTTGAAATATGTGTAAAACTTTTTGTAATCCTAACTTAATATATACGAGTAAAATAGAGCGACGTCTGTTTGTTTGTTCGAAATGTTTTTAGGCATCAATGAATGGACTAATCGGGCTAAAATTTTGCATTAAACCTTTTTGGGGACTACGAAAAGGACGTGGGCTACAAAATTAAAGTTCCCGTGGCACAATGAGCACGCGGGCGAAGCCGAATGCAAGAGCTAGTAAGTAAATAGTATTTATAAAAAACTTTTCCAAAATCACTTTAAAATCTTCAAAGATAGGTAAAGCGATTTTTGAAATCATTTGCTAACATTTATCAAATAACTATTAGAGACACAATTGTTTGATCTCGCAGTAACGGTCATGTCATAACTCCAGAAACGGTCATGAATAAAACATTTTTAGAGTTAAGAGATTTCTATTACAGAGATCACGACTTTCGAGTTTTGGAAAATAAATCACCACATCTTCACCTAAGGGTGATGAAATTTCGAAGGTTTTATACCGGTATATTTATGTGGGATATAACGACATTTGTGGACAGACCGCAGGGCGCATTTCTTAACCGATTGGAATTAAATTCGGCATAAAAATAGTTTGGATGTACACTCGGCATCAGGTGATCAATACCTTAAACCATAGATACCTTAAACCACTAATAAGGGCTAAAATTGAATGATTTTGGGTACAATAACGTGTTACTGACTATATATACATATGCATATCTCAATTAAATTCACAGATGATTCTAAACGGTTCGATATTTCCAAATCCACGAGGGTGTATAAACTTTTGAGATACCTTATATAAAAAAATCAACGCCAATATAAACGATATGTTGTTGGAAAGGGCTCAAAAAGCCCTACAACTTGTCTCGACGTTTTTTTTCTGAAATGTACACTGTACAGTGTGATATCGGCCGGCAATAGTATAGTACCACCCTGTAACCAAGGGATTACAAAGCTGCTACCACAAGCTCTGTAGCTCCACCACCTCTAAAATAGTGGACTCGCCAACAAGCGTCGCATTGCGTTGAGTTGCGTTCCGTTGCACGGCAAATAACTAAATCTCTTTTCCAACTGGCGCCGCCATGCGGATTTTTCTTTTCTCTATATAAATAAAAATTAAATGCTATTCGTTCGTAAGCGCATCACTTGAGAACGGCTGGACCGATATGGATATATTTTTAAAATTTTCATAATAGTCCGAATAAGGTTTTCAGGGAAAGATAAATTAGAAGACTTGCTCGGAAAATTAGAAAATTCGGGAAAAACTGAGTGTTTTTTTCTATGGGATTTTTGTATGAACTCAAGACCATAACTCACGATTCGAACGATGGATATGCGTAATTCTTTTTTTGTTTTGTTCGTTATGGTCTTGGAAAAGATTTCAGGAAAAAATGAATTATTCATTGAAATTTGAAATTATAGAAATATTTTATTGAAATTTATTGAAATTTGGACAGGACAACGTCTGTCGAGTCAGCTAGTCTATATACATATAATAAAAATGTAACTGATCGCTGTCTGTACATGGAAGATATATGAGAAAAATATTATTGGGGGCCTTTATCAACGCAATAGAACCCAAAACAATGATTGTTAGAATTTTTGTCTGTTTGTCTGTTTATCTGTTTGTCTGTGCGTTTGTGCGCGCTAATCTTAGAAACAGCTTAACCGATTTGGGTGCGGTTTTCACTAATGTATTGTGGTAAGCTTCACTTAAAATTTAGTGTTTGTTTTATTTCAATCAGTTCATAAATAAAAAAGTTGTATCAATTTAAAGAATCACGTCGAATATTTGTTCGATAAAAAATAAGCTATAAGAAATAATGTGTGTCATCGTTTTTGAAAATACCAAATACCCCTAAGAAGGTAAAGACGGTGTTTATAAACTAAAGTCCACGCGGACGAAGTCGCGGGCAACAGCTAGTGTATAATAAATTATGGTTTTTCTTGTGCGTAATTTGTACATATTTATACATTTGTACCGAAATGTCAATTTATTAGATTAAATTAACATTTAATACCAATCAGTGTGACACTCGTGTTAGCTACCGGTAACATGTGATATTTCTAACATGTAGCTAACATGTGTTAGCTACCGGTAGATAACGTGTGATATCAATTATTCAGAAAAGACTTCCTCGAAACGTCAGCATGATTTTTCTTTCCAGTGGAAACGTGGCTTCTCAATATAGTTCACCAGCGTGTGACCGGGGGTCTATGACCTCTCGCCCTCATTAGGGTGTCTGCCTGTCTGTCTGTCCGTTAGGCACGACACATACGAGTACAATCGATACATAACGACCTCTGAAGGTGAAAATTTTCTTGATGGATTTTTTATCGATTGTAAATTGGTTTTAAATTATAGGCTATAAATACTATATTTTAATAGGGAAACGTTGAAGTAATTATGTGTGTTTATAAATCACGATATAAACGAGTCAATGAACGCAATTGCATATCCGAACCTTCCCGAAGCTTAAAACTATAGATTCTGCTCATAATCCCAAATTAATTGATATAATATTAATTGCGCCCGCGTCACTATTTCTGATTGATCTGGTGGTTGATTGGTAGAAAATGCCATATGGCATTAAGTCAGTAGTGTGTACAATTACTTGTGCTATTGTACTTGTACTTGTGTCCTATGTCCTATTGTAACTATGTCCCATCCTATGTGCAAGACACAGGCCTCCGCTGGTGTGTCACTAGAGGTTTCGGACCATAATCCACCACGCGGGCCCAGTGCGGATTAGTGGACAAGCATATTCGAGTTTTTTTTTATTTCTCTAGCATGCCGATTTCCTCGCGATGTTTTTCCTCACAACCGAGCAAGTGACAATTTTTGCAAAATTTGTAATTAAGTGGTACGTATTCAGTGGTAAGGGGAGAGGATTTGAACTCACGATCCCACGAATGAACAATAAAACGGCTTGACATCGAAGCAGCTCTTTTACTTAGGATGATGGCATGGAAGCCATCGATGCAAGCGTCTGCAAACATGCATATAGATACTGGTATTTTAGTTATGGATGAGTCAGACCCAGTACGAGCAATTCCTCCAGGCGTTTTATATAATTAGTATGCAACTCTGGCGTCTGGAAGGCAATTAATGGCATTCTACTCCAATAAAACTTGCACTAATCGCACCTCTAATAGAGTAGTGAGTGAACGAGGGTTAATGTTCCATAGTCAATTTAGAGCGACGATAGCCTAGAGGTATCCTAGGGCGGGCTAGCCAAGGTATACTCGACTTTCATGTAGTCGTGAGTTCAATCCTTTGCCCGTACCACTGAAATTCTTCTAAAGTGGTTTTTTTTTTAAATTCTCTCTAGTTTGGCAGTGAGCGAAATCATCGTAAAAAAACACCCATGCTCGAGAAATAACAAAAATCTGGAGTTTGTATATCCACCAACCGCATAGAAACCAACATAGTAACCAATATATTAATACAAGCTGCTTGTCTATTAAAATATAATAATTCATAACATCAAACCAGAACGGTACACTATCCTCAGTTCACACCTCTCGTCGTGAATACGAGCCAACCGCTCGTCGCTAATCGCCAGTGAAACAAAGGCCGAACCGTAACAAACGGTAGAAACAAGCGAGAACTGTCACGATCAGAAATTACATGTGCGGGCCAGGAGACACGAGGAACGCTGCAATTCAATTACAAAAGTATTATATAAAATAGGTAAATGTATATAACGTATGTAATAGCCCCAAATCCTAGAATGTAGCGGAAAACTAGCGCTGTAACCCTCTTTGGTGTTGCAGCATATGCTGAGCCACAGTAACGCTCAAGTATTATCTCTTATGTCTGAATTACAACAACGAATAGTAAAAACTACAGCAATCATTTATTGCATGTAATGTAACATCTCTATACATATAAAAAATATCTACTTATTTCTATCTGTTTATGTTATTAATCTCGAGCTAATTTTTTCTCTGAGCCAAATTGAGTTGTTAGCAATCAAAATTGCAGATGAAAATTACATATTTTTTTTACGGATAAGGCAGCAGACGGGCATTCAGTTCACCTGATGGTAAGTGGATACTGTCGCCCATAGACATCCGCAATACATGCCAACATTAGTCCAAAATGACAAACGTTGGCACGCCCCCGGATGCGCTGCCTACCTTAGGAGATATGGGAATGGATTTGGAAAAAGGGTTGCGAAAATGGGGAGGGATAGGATGGGAATGTGCTCTAGCACCTCTCACTCACTACCGAAACACGTACGTACATTGGGGAAATAAGATAAAGTGGGAAATGCAGTACATTTCAAGGTAGTCTTCTGTGAGAGTGGCTCAGTGTCAAAGTAATGTGGCTAGACGAGTGCGCCCAGGGGCTGTTGGGTTGCAGCGTGCACTCTTCCCCTCAAATAGTAATGCTACATAGTAAGCATGTTTCAAATAGCAAAAAAAAATACTATTCGCGAATACGAATAATTTGACTCATTATTCGCGAAAATGAATACGATTACGAATAGTATCTAACCTAGCTTTAAATTAAACTAAAAAATAACTTAGTAATGAAACTAAAAATCAGCTACGTAACTGATTTTCAAATGATGGAGAAGTGACCTCTTTTACCTACTATTTTTTACTATTCTATTAGTATTAGTATTTGGGGAATACGAATACTTAAAAAAATAGCAAGTATTCGCCAAAATGAATACGAATATTCGGAACATCCCTACTACATTATATCCAACAAGCGACCCGCCCTCGCTTCGCTTCGGTTTGTTTTTCTTTTTTTCAAATTTTTTTTTCAATATTTAATATTAAATATAGCCTATGTTAGACACGGATAATTTAGCTTTCTATTTGTGAAATAATTTTTGAAATCGGTTCAGTAGTTCCAGAGATTACCCCCAAATGTACAAAACACACAATTTTATCTCTTTATTATATTATTAGTATTAGTATATTAGTATTAGTATATTAGTATTAGTATATTAGTATTAGTATTAGTATATTAGTATTAGTATATTAGTATTAGTATTAGTATATTAGTATTAGTATAGTAGTATAGATAATATTCCAAAGAGCAGCAGACAGTTAAAACAAACTCTAATTTACATTCGCCGATGAAAGTTGCTACCAACTATCGAATGCAGACATTGATTACAATATCGATGCTGTTTGCTTAAAATTCCCTAATTCTAGTTTAGATTGAGTCGTAACCCTCGGGAATCTCGATAAAAGTTTATTGAACAAGGTTTGTATTCGATCTATCGAGTAAATTTGGTCAATGCTTTCATAAGACTTATAATTTTGGACTGTTAAACTTTAGAACTTTTAATTGTTGAACACATGCACATTGTCTTGTGCATGAGAGATGTATGGCCTTCAAGGCCATACATCTCTCATGGCCACGCTGACCGAGCGGATTGGCGAGTCCACTGTTATCCCTAAGTTTTGTTAACTTTTTTTGACATAAATCTCTGAATCTGAATGAATGATGACTATTAAATATCCACGTAACATATATCGATTCTCAAGATTATTTCTTGAAAACTGAAAAATTACTGCATTGTTTTTTTATCATACGTATTGCAAACTACAAGAATAACGCAAACGTAATAAGAGTTTCATTTAAAAACTATCGTTAATAAAAAAGACCTTCAGTTGATTGATTCTGTTATTGTTTTGTTTACGTTTCTGCTAGGTACATTTCAATGCCCGACAATAACGCTAACTGAATTAAACAGATTCTCTGTTCTCAGATTAGTACATTATGTTCGAAGTTTGACCTCAATTTGTGTTTTGCTCAAACTCTACTGTAGGTATTTACTTATCTGATCAGATACCGTCCAGGATGCATGGACTATATAGACGGACTTGTCAATGATGAACAAACTGAAGCTGACTGCGTAAGAATGTGTGTGTTCAAAAACATTCCTATTGGCCCGTCGCTGTTAGAATGCATACATTGGCCATAAGGGGAGCGATCAGCATGGTATGACTATTTTTTTTGTAAAAATAGGCGACAGACCAGCGTACAGTCCACCTGATGGTAAGTGGATACTGTCGTCCATAGACGTCCGCGATACATGCCAACATCAGTCGAGAATGACAGACGTTGGCACGCCCCGGATGCGCTGCCTACCTCTGCAGATTAAAGTATGGATTGGGAAAATGGAGAGGGACAGGATAGGATGGGACGGGAATGGGCTCTGGCATATCTCACTCACTACCGAAATACGTACGAATATTGTTCAAATACTATAAAGTAGGAAAAGCAGTACATTTCAAGAAAGTATGTTTTAGCACATACCTACTTACGTTTAACTAAATACTAACTCATACTCAAACCACATGTACTCACATGTACGCACTCATTACAAATAGAAATAGAGGTCAACCCGGAGAAAAGTGCAGCCATGTGCTTCCCTTTTCCCACGCATAGCCCTAGGCTCAGTCTCTCCCCACTCCCTATCCCTTTGCGCTCAAACTATCCCTTGGGTTAGAAGGACCAAATATCTCGGAATCACTCCGAGACCATCGACTGACCTTCCGAGAACACAGGAAAACAGTCCGGAACGGAACCGCTTTTGTTCTCGGTCGCCTCAACCCTCTCATAGGCTTGAGAAGTAAAATGTCGTTTATAAATAAGCTAATATTGTACAAAACCTGCGTACGTCCCATAATGACCTTGGCCAGCGTTGTTTTTGCACGCAGTCCCCTCCAACATTAAAATGCT
Source organism: Sesia bembeciformis (assembly GCA_943735995.1). Taxonomy (NCBI): domain Eukaryota; kingdom Metazoa; phylum Arthropoda; class Insecta; order Lepidoptera; family Sesiidae; genus Sesia; species Sesia bembeciformis. The sequence continues at coordinate 13,876,085 of OX031033.1, read as the reverse complement.
AAAAACCCTCCAAAATAATTCACCAAAATAAAACCACTGTCCTTTAACCTCTGCCCTTTTTAACCCTTCTTTAACCTTTGACCTTTAACATTTGTCCTTTAACCTCTGTCCTTTTGTCTTTGATATTTAACACGTTTGTCATTTATCCTTTGTCCTTTAATATTTGTCCTTTAACCTCTGTCCTTTAACATTTGTTCCTTAACTTCTGTCCTTTAACATATGTCCCTTAACGTTTAACCTTTGTCCTTTAACCTTTGCCCATTAACCTTTGTCAATTATCCTTTGCCCTTCAACATTAGTCCTTTAACCTCTGTCCGCTAACCATAATCGGTCTACTCGCAGCGCGGCAGCGTTAGCAATGCTTCTATCGTGTGCATATCTTCAACATACTATTTGATAATACACGTTACATTACGCAGATTTCTCCAATATTACAGTCATCGAAAGACATTGATGACGTGTAAATACGTCATCAATGTTTTGAATATCTCGTATTACTCTTAACTTAACTTAATTTTAATCTGATCTCATGTAAATAAACTCTCGCGACAATTGGTGAAGCACAATAATTATTCTGTTCAGGATTAGAGTACGACAAACATTATTTATATATAATATATTATAGATAAATATTAAACTAGTCACAAACTCGTATATATACGTATTCTATTCTACTCAATTATAGATTTTTTTTTGCGTGTGCGAAATGCGAAAATTTTAATAGTTTATTTATTTCAACATTGACATCTTTCCTGTGCAATGATACTCTTCTCTTCAAAAACAGTTAATATAAAATCCAATATGTACCTTCTAAATGAGAATCTGCCTCTGTTCCTACCAATTTTTTTTCAATCTCAAATAGTGATAATTTCTAAGATTTCAGTGAATAGTTAATAAAATAATATCAACCATTTCAAACATTTTTATTGTGACAAAACGCTTACATTACTACATTTTGCAGATATTATTTACTGAATTAAAGAATAATACCTAGGTATAGAAAATATTTTGTAACATTGCCAGACATGAAAATTACTAGGAGAACTTAGTAAGCAAAATTTTTATATGTAGGTCGCACGTGGGGTCTGAACGGCCTCGAAAGTTAGATCGAAACCTATCTCTAATATTATTTATTTGAAAATACCTAACTCAAAAACAATTTCCAACATTATATCGAAGGCTGGTTGATAGTAACTTTGACTACTGCCCAAAGTCACGCAAAACATTATAAGCAGGCGAAAGAGGTAAAATTAATAAAAGGATATTCATTTCCCAGCGGTTTTATTTTGTAGTGAGATGGAAAAAGGGTTACATTCTTAGTCTATATAGAGCATTCCGTTTAAGTTACGTTCTTTTTTTTTTCTCTGCCCGTCAACCTTTGGTTAAACAGAATTACCAAGGTTGGTGCATCGTGTAATCAATCTATACTAATATAATAATGAGAGAGTGCGAATTTTGTGAGTTTGTGTGTATGTGGAGGGTAATCTCCGGAACCACTGCACCTATTTGAAAAATTCTTTCACGATTTGAAAGGTACATTATACTAGATGGACATAGACTATATATTATGTGCAAAAAAAAATCCGGGCATGCAACGCATGCCGGGCACAGCTAGTAAGAAATAAAAATACACAATACATATAATACCTATAATACATACAACAATAATTTATTACAATAAATTGTATGACTTAAAAGATAATTATAAGCCATAATCCCTGTATGAAATATACATAAGTGAAGAATTCAACTTCATATATAAAAATCATTAATCAAATGCGTCTGTTACGCAACTTCAGTATTCGTATCCACACAGATAATAATAAACAATATGTAACCTCAGCATTGCAAAGAGAACCGAAGCGATGTTTAGACACGACGCATGCCGCGCATGCGGTGTGTAATCGAACCCGCGACCACATATCGCAATGGGAACCACGAGCTCAAGGTGCCGACCATTATTAGTTACCTAATTAATAGTTACTTATTGAAAGAATGAATGTAAAGTTTATCTATATCTATCTATACTAATATAATAAAGAGGTAAAATTGTGTGTTTTGTATGTTGGGGGTAATCTCAGGAACTACTGAACCGATTTCAAAAATTCTTTCACAAATAGGAAGCTACATTATCCGTGTCTAATATAGGCCATATTTCATTCTGAAATTTTGAAAAACAAAACCTATAAACCGAGGCGAAGCGAGGGCGGGTCGCTAGTTTGTTATAAAACGACACACAAAATAATTAAACACTTTGTTTTAAGTAGAGGAAGTAGCACAACACAATTTCTGAGTGTTTACTTAACAAAGTTATAAAAAGTAACGATATATTAAAACAATAAACACGACACTTTTTGTATAATTATGTTTCTATAAATGCAGATCCTATAATTCTATTTAGTATATAATCATTTATTTCCTAGAAACATTTCTTTGCAATTGCAAAAAGCCCCTTCAGTATCCACGGCAGGACATGGGCCTCCTCATACACATTCACTTGTGCATGAGGGATGTATGGCTTTAAAACGCCACGCTGGCCAAGGGGGTTGGCGAGACCTGTCTTTTTTGTGGACGTAGGCGGCAGACGAGCATACAGTCCACCTGATGGTAAGTGGATGCCTGTCGCCCATAGGTATCCGCGATACATGCCAATATTAGTCCAAAATGACAAACGTCGGCACGACCCCGGATGCGCTGCCTTACCTTTAGAGGTAGTGTAATTCCTGATGGCTAGTGGCGGCCGTTTTGTTATCCCTTAGCCGCCTTTTACAACACTCACGGGACGTGATGGGACCACGGCTTGCATAAACAATGCTGTAGGTACTTTTTTTTTTTTTAAATCTATACTTTCAATATTCAAAAATTACTATTTCTTATAATTGTGACTTGATACATCAATTAAAAGATATAGACATCAAAATATATAATCTTAATGTGTCTTACCGGGGCAAAATAAATTGCATACCTATTATATCAAGATACCAAATATCAACCTCAGCCAGCATCAGGCTCGGCTCCTAGAACATAGCTGTGCAGAGCACAGGCCTACATGTCCCAGGCCCAATACGGACTGGCTGACTTTCTTCAAAACAATAATATTTACCAATAATTGTAAAAGAAATTGTTAAAATCGAATGCATCAAATATTTTCTCCAGCCGATGGGAAAGAATGAAAAAATACACCATTAATTTATTTAATCACTGGCATACATAGTTATAAATATTAAATAGTATTTAGTAAGGATGAAAATAGTATGTAAAGTACTTACATAAATAGTAAATATTACGTAAAGAATTGAGAGCTAATTCGCCATCACAGTCAAATCTTAAAGATTTGTGTGATGTGTATATAGTTAAAAAAAAGTGTATTGTGGTAAATGTTATAGTCGATAAATAAAAAAATGAACAAAGTGAAAAAGGCGGAGCGTTATCTACCAGTCAACTTTTACGCTGCGCAGAGGTGGCGCGGTAGCTGCAATAACAGTTAAGATTAAGAAAAACCTTTAGTGAATAGTAACATATAATATATTAATTAAATATTATTATATAATACTAGCAAAACCCGGCAGACGTTGTCCTGCCTGTGTATATAATATTTATTTACCTCTGTATATAAAATCACATATTATTCTGTATTGCCATCGATATGATTTTTGCGATCGGTTAAACAGTATAGAAGTTGATGTGCTGCAGCGCCATCTAGTGGCGAGTTACAAAGTGGATAGCATAAAAACTTTCTCCATGAAAAAATACATATATGTGCCAATTTTCATGGTAATCGTCCCTGCCCTGCTCTGTGCCTCTGTGTGATATTTTCTTAAAATTTCATCCTTAATTCATATACTCGAATGTGTTATCTCAACTTTTCACAACCCTGTTCCTTTAAAATTTGAGAAAATTCAAAATTTAACGCTATTAACGTGGCTCAAATAAAATCTTCTTAGCGCGAATCCGGCCGGTTTAAGAAAGTCGTTTCAGTCCTCGATCTTCACCTTTCCTTGGGAGTGTCGTGGATAAATGGTGAAATCTCTCCACGAGTAATTTAGGGTTAATGAAGATATATTTATCGTCGGTGCTACGAGGGCGGGCGGAGGATGAGAAAAAAACTGTGTAAAGAATTGTACCTACTATAAGACGTAGGGATTTGTCATTTAACTTTTAGTTAGAAATCGTAATTTTATTTCTTTGAAATGTCGCTTTCATGAAGTCATAATCCCAATGTATTGTTGGTCTGGTTATATCAGAAAACTTCGATTACTTTTTAAAATGTTTATTTGTATAATGTATTTCCATGGGGACTTATGAAGAGAAACGTATGAAATAACGAAATATGGTTGAGCAAAAGATGTTAACAACAGTAACAACAGAACTGGGATTTCCTTGTTCATATATTCCGCGTTGCCATTGATATTTATTGTTTGAATTATCCGATCAAACAAATATTTCGTCAGTTCGACGGATGGGAATTGTTATATTTAAATTGTCCCTTCATGTTACTTTTTAAATCACAGCTTGGACTACCTTGATATCATCAAATTACTTTTGAAATTCAAGATAAAGTTATATAGAGTATAGTAAGTATTTATCTTGAGAGTATTCAAGATAAATATATATTTCAGATGTATGATGGGAAGCTTCAGAAGGTTTAAATGAACTATTGAGTATTGTCCTCCTTAACATTATATTGTGCGTAAACATGATTAACTAAAATTATTCTATTCACTGTATCCCTACACAGACAGATAAAAGAATCGTGCTAAAGTATACGTATGTTCGGTATTATGTAGAAACCTAAAGTGGAGTGGAGAGTGGAGTAGACTCAACTTCATCTTCCAGAGCCTCTCCACTACTTCTGGCCGTAACTTCTGCAAATTCTACTCTGTCTCTCGCCAAGCGAAAAACTTGTTCGGCGTTAGTTATAGCCATACACTCTTTGCTGTTGTACTGTGACTTTTATCGTCCACCAACTAGTTTTCTCCATCATTATAAGTTGAAGCAGTTGGTATAATATCGTGCCTAAGCGCGAGTCCGAGCTATCCAACTTTTCTCTTTTCAAGGTCTGAACCAGCTTTTGTATGTGTACAATGCAATACCATATCGTGTGACAAGACCTAGAAAGAGACCTGGGTAAACGAGAGATATTAATTAAATCTATCTACTTATATACTGTCAAATTTAGAATATTTAGCTGTATTCAAAACAACAATCGATTTCTAGATTTATTCGTACGACAAACTGCAGGACGTATTTGTAACGGATTGAAATACTATTTGACAGAAAAATACAATGGATCTATTAAGATCCTCGATTAAGATTGAAGACAAAAAGAGTCTGTTTAGTAGCTCCAAAATTATGGTAGCGTAAACTTTTAAAAAAATCCCCAAAGAAAATTCCTCGTCTATACAAATAAAAACGTCGTCGTCGGATTGGCGTGATAAAACAATAACTTTTGTCTAAACAATTTCTTTCTGCAACGTATGGAAAATCTCCCCGTTGCCTTAAGTAAAACTCAGTGGTATGGGCCGAGGTTTAGATACCCCTAGGCCATCACCGCTCAGAATATGATATCAATCTTGTATTATTAATATCAAACCTTATTACAATACCATTAACGTCATTATCAATCAAAACATAAGTGAGTAAAAAGCAAACATTTCAGACATACATTTCAGTCAATATTTATAATTATAATTTAATTTTAGTCGCAATACTGTCCGTACACTAAAGGTTCATTTACATAAGGAGAGTTTCTCGAACAGTTCGAGCGAGAATTGTATTGTATTATATCCGCGAGTATTGTATACGATTCTCCTATGTGACTAGTATTGCCAGGTGTCCCGATTTGCGCTGGACGTCCTGATTTTCAGGGGTCCGGTGACACGTCCCGATTCACCCTTGACGCCGAATGTCCCGATTTTTCACTAACCTCCTTAGTCTGTATTTTGATCGAGAATTTTGACAGGAAAAACGAATATATCTGTAAGCTGTTACTCCATAAAAATATTTTTGCTTTCACATTTTCATATTTTCTCACCAAACTCGGACTGAATAGTCATCATAGAAGTTTTAAACTTCGCGCGTATTTTATTGGCGAGATAAAGATGATTATGATTCGATTTAATTAGTCAAAACGGTTACGTTTGAATTTTGTTATATTTTAAAGAAGTTTATCTAAGTAGTTTGTTTAAGTTTTATTTGTTTTGTTTGTTGTACTAACCAATGGTAACATACCATTATAAAAAAAAATTGACCGACCGATAAAAATAAATGATGATTCACAAAAACCAGATTTTTTTTGTAGCTGTCCTGATTTGAAAACCAAATTCTCGATTATTTTAACCTTCTATCCCGATATTTGACACACTGGACCTGGCAACACTGTATGTGACTAAACTAAATACAATTCTCGCCTACAACAGTAACTGTTCACATGATGATAACAGTGATCAGATGATGATAAAATTTGTCTATACTAGCTTTTGAGCGATGTTCGTAAGGGGAAGAGTGCATACTGCATTCCCACAACCGCTGGGCGCACTCGACTGGCCACGTTATCCCTCTCTCACAGAAGAAATAATGTAGGTACTGCATTTCCTACTTTATCGTATTTCCCCAATGTACGTACGTGTTTCGGTAGTGAGTGAGATATGCCAGAGCCCATTCCCATCCCTTCCTATCCCTCCCCATTTTCCCAATCCATTCGTTATTCTACAAAGGTAGGCAGCGCATCCCGGACGTTTGTCCTTCTGGACTGATGTTGGCATGTATCGCGGATGTCCTTGGACGACAGTATCCACTTACCATCAGGTGAACTGTATGCACACCTATCGCCTTTTTTCCATAAAAAAACACTCCTGTTCGAGAAACAATCTTTGTGTAAAAAAGCCATAATGTGATCTGTCAAAATTTAAACGATGTAATTGTATAATTAATTCATAAATGAATTCTTGTGTAAATGAATTTCATATTCCAAACGACGACACGTCAACATAACCCTGAGCCACACTATTCTAGTGACACCGGGCAAGACCACGATATCAACTGTTTGATACAGTTGGTCAAATAATTATCACTGTTTCGCCAATTATCTTCAGGAATCTGTTAGTATAGAATTATGTACAATACTTCAGGATTGTACATAATAGGTATTATAGGAACAACATTTATCTCTCTGTTGTATATTTGTTCGTGTTAATAACTGGGACCTGCGGAGGGACAATTCTGTTGTGGTTTTCACTGTTGTTAGGCATTTAACCTTGAAGGTCTTTGAGATATCTTTCATCGGTTTAGTCGTCATTCAAATCAATACTAATATAATAAAGAGGTAAAATTGTGTGTTTGTTTGTGATTATGTTGGGGGTAATCACTGGAACTACTGAACCGATTTCAAAAATTCTTTCACAAATATGAAGCTACATTATCCGTGTTTAATATAGGCTATATTTTATTTTGAAATTTTGAAAAAGAAAACAATTATAAACTGAAGAGAAGAGAGGGCGGGTCGCTATTTAACGATAAAATTGAGTTTCAATCATGAACCAAGACTAGTCACCAAGCTTTTTATTGTCCACTGCTGAACATGGGCCTCCTAATTCATGAGTGTTGTGCATAAGGGTTGTATAGCTTCAAAACGCCGCTCTGGCCAAGCGGATTTAGAGGTGCTATAGTTCCTCAGAGCTTGTTGTAGACGCTTTGTTATCCCTTATTCGCCTTTTACGACAGCCACAGGAAGAGATGGAATGGTGCTACTCCAAAGCCAGCCGAGACATCACACGGCCAAGGTCCAAAACTAATTATGTATTATTATAACTTTCAGTTATGATCGTTTGGATGAAAACATAGCCTTGTCAACACAATTTCACCCTGTGAAAACATAATAAAAATTTATTTAGTTTTGTAATTTGAAAATACTTACTTTTGTAATTCCACTTCCTTGGTAAGTAATTCCCTCGTTTTTCTTAACGGAAACCTAAATTCCATTATTTTTTTATTTTCACCTTCTTTTTTTAACATATTTTTATATCACATAAACTCAACACCCCTTTATTACATCGAAATCATTCATAATTATGTAGTTAACTATTTTATTTTAGAAAATTTCAATGATTGATCGTAACCTCATTCATAATGGACAAGTGTGAGATCTACGCAGATGTTAGTTACACTACAAAGTAGAAACTATTTCACAGAAACGTTTTACAAACATTTACAACAAATAATTGTAGGCAAATACGAAAATAAATGACCTTGTAAGATAAAAAGTCTAATTCCGGCCTATATGATTTACAAGTGTTGACATTTCTCTGAAAAATGCGTAGATAAATTATAAGAATGTTTCAAAGAAAATTAATTTATATTCCGCAATTAAGACCTGACAAAGTATGAAAAGTCAAACGTTAATTAAAATGTTAACTTAGTCTTAGATAAATTATAAGAATGTTTCAAAGAAAATTAATTTATATTCCGCAATTAAGACCTGACAAAGTATGAAAAGTCAAACGTTTTAAAATTTTAAATATATTTTAAAAGAATATCTAACTAATTTTAAATTAATTAAATTTTTGATTAATTTAATTTTAATGTTTAATTTTTAGCGAAAGATGCCGGTAGAATCAATAATTGTAGTAGTATTTACTTATATATAAAAATCTATTAAACATACAAACCGTTTCTATTAGCGTTGCCAAACTTAAAACAATTACCGTACAAAATATGAAATCTAACTTCAAGCTAGTAGTAGGAAACACATATAAAAAGGAGTCAGTTTCCTCACTTGGCCAAGCTGGTATAAGAAAGCATTCAGAGCACACCTCTTAAGATCCTTGGTATCGACATTTCCAGCAATGTTGCATTCAGTGGTAATCTGGAAAATAAAACCAAAATGGCCTCCAAAAAGCTCGGTGTGCTGAACAGAGCAAAGCGGTACTTCACCCCTGGGCAACTTCTGACGCTCTACAAAGTTCAGGTTAGGCCCCATATGGAGTACTGCTCACATCTCTGGGCCGACGCACCGAAATACCAATGACCCATTTGACTCCATCCAACGACGTGCTCATGGGTGTGATCCCACTCTCATGGGCGGTTTACAACCCCTCAGCGTTCAGAGAAACGTTGCGTCTCTGTATATTCTACCGCCTGTACAATGGGGAATGCTCTGAAGAATTGTTCAATATAATTCCCACCTCGGGTTTCTACAACCGCTCCTCCCGTCACAGAAGTGCGGTGCAACCGCATTTCCTCGATGCGGAGGTGTCGCGTACTATTCGGTCCAAAAACCATTTTATACAGCGAACTCGTTGGCTGTGGATCGAACTACCTTCGTACAAACGAAGTGGTCTTTCCATTACACTACGATATGGGGTTCTTCAAGAAAGCCGCGAATAGGAGTTTGCAAGGTCGGCGGCGTAACCGCATACCTCGTGTTGTTGCAGGTGTCCATGGGCGGCGATAACACTTACCATCACGTGGGACCGCTGGCTCGTCCGCTTTCCATTACGCCTACTTAGAACGCCAAAAAAACGGCTTTCTAAGTTGAACTTGAAACTGTTTACCATACCCCTATATCACCAACCTTATGTAGGTATTGTCCTGTAGAATATAGGCTTTTCGAAGACTAGCTAAGGTACTCGTGTAGAACGGCTCATATCCTAACCAACAGCAACGTGAAAACTATCAAGTCCTTTAACACCAAAAATAATCCGAAAACACGACAATTTTTAACCAAATATAATAATTTAGAGTTGGTACGCACAGAAATGGTTAGACTATCCATCGCCAACACTATAATGCAAATGCAAGTTTGTTACGAGTTTTCATTTAAAGTATTTTTTTAAATGCCTTAGAATATTTAATATTTGACTTATAAAATGACGAGCTAACTAACGTTATAGATCGGTGTCCAATGAAAATAAATTCTTTTCAGCTGCGGCCTCATTGACACACTTTAGCTGGTGACGGATAGACCCTCGTTGCCACTTTAATTAAACATGTCTTATACTCAGTTTATTCTCATATAAAGTATTGATTTTACTTCATATAAATATGTGAAAATAACGCCTTAAAATGTATCAAATTTAATATTAACTACTTACAATAAAACTTTTTAAAAACTTACCGATTTAAAAAACTGTTCCGTAGTTATGAAATAAACTAAAAAAAAACACTAACTTTAATCAACGAACACCTTTTAAAACTAATATTTAACTTTTTTACACGAGAAACACTTTTTTCACTTAAAACTGGCCAGTTACAATTGGCGGTTTAAAAAAAATTGAAATACTCCGAAATTCGAAATGAGCGCGCGTCAAACCGTCCCCGAGCGTGCGTCCAAAGGAGACTTTCAGGCGAACTGAAGGGCGAACCGCTGAATGAACGACCACGAGCGCTCATGCGCGCACACCACTCGCAACGAATAAACCAACGGACTTTCAGCTTTTCACACTTTCGCTGGAAAATGTATTTTCGTCTTTAAGTGCACCAAGTGCCTGAGGGTTTGTTCTAAAGTCGAAGGAAAATTCTCAGCAGTAAATATCGTCCGTAGTAGCGCTTGGCGACAATCTAATAATAGCGAAATTGCAATTTTCTGGTAAACCACGGGTTGTTTAATTACAAAACACGGTTCTCCAATTTGCCCTGACGCAGTTAGCTAACTTAGCTAATTATCAGTATCATAGAGGTAAGTATAGCGGCTTTTAAAAGGAAGTGCATCTTCTGGTGGATAAAAAGAATGCACCAAATTATAATGAGGGATTTCATATTGAGAAGCGATACTAATGGCAACTGATGCTGGCCATCATATTTTTACCTGTGTGGAAGCAGTGTTCGTTTTATACATTTTGTTTTTTTATTGCTTGCTACCTTCTGTCGTTGCTAGTTATTATATTTCTTTCTTCTCAAAAAGCTGCATTTTCCTTTTAAACTATAAAAACCAGCATTTTCATCTTACAGTCCAACATCAGCTGCGGATGCAGCAGTATCGTCACTGACAAATATGAAACTTCTATCCCATACCATCGAACAAGTATAATGGGATACAACTGACCACCACTAGTGACCCTGCCAACCATACGTTTGGGCTATATTACACGTGCTCCAGATTTTTTTTATTCTCGGGCATATTGGTTTCCTTGCGATGTTTTCCTTCACCGTCGTCGATCTAGTGATAGTTATTGTAAAATTGGCAGATACTTAAGTAGAATTTTAGTGGTACATGCATGGGATTGAAACTAAGAAGGCGAAAAAAAACATACGTCTCAAGCTCATCGGAAACAGGCGGTTAGACTACCACGATTAAATTGGAGGTTGCTACTGAAACGTGAAATACCTTTTTTTTTAATGTACATCACGCATTGAGATATTTCATCTCCATATCATCTTCTTAATCCTCTCCTCTTTGCCCAACAGTAGGAGACAAATCCAGGTTAAGAAGATTTATATGCAACACATAAGTTTAATTACGCAAAATCATTCTGTTCTAGCCCTTAATTTTATTTTGTAAAAATCGGGTCTGAACGCGTATAATAAAGCTATTTGTTTACCATTTATTCCTACTTGACACGGTGGTCACGTGGTCACGAGTTGACTGAAGAGGCGAGTAGTCCAGGATGGGAGCTGCAACCAGTTTCATCAACTTCACATTCGGAAAGGCTGCGACACACTACATTAACAATGTCTGTGGACGTATTCGATATCAGCCCAAAGCCCAATTCGATTATTATAAATAACAAAGAGAAACCCGGTATATTTATCTATTTAAACGGGTCTTAACGGTAACCATAAAAACTTCTGGACAGATTTTGAAAATTCTTTGATAGAACTAATTCAGATGGACGACCCACAGCCGCTGGACGTACTCGACTGGGCACGTTAACCCGCTCTCACAGATTACCTTCAAATGTACCGCTAGAGTAAGATATACAAGAACCCATTTCCATCCCATCCTACCCCTACCCAATATCCTAACCTTTTCTCCAAATCCATTCCTAGATCTCCAAAGGTAGGCAGCGCCTACAGGGGGGCGCCAATATTCGTCATTCTAGCTAGACTGATGTTGGTATGTATCGCTCGTTGTATGTATCGTGGACTGTATGCTCGTCTACAGCTTTCTTTCCATAAAAATATATAAATACGGGTACCATCTCATACAGAGGTTACCACGGGGAGATATTGAAGTTGCCACTAGAGCGAACCCCGGATGGGTTGCTTGTAAACGATAAAAGGTATTCATTAAATTATGTATCCAACATAACCTAAATCACTTTCTGTTGACGCCATCCAGTGCCGGCCCGAGGCAAGTTTTAGGATGGAGCGAGATCCAATTATGGCGCCCCCTTGCTTGCCCCTAATACATACCAGTTATGCGTGCAAGCATGGAACTTAGAAGATCACGACATCTTAAGTCTGTGTCTAATTTGTCGATTGAAAACAGCCATGCTCGTTGGCACTGCACTCCTCACAGGACCTATAGGAACAGTTGATATAGAATGACAAACAAAATATGTAGGAATTAAGGTACATTTATTTATCACAAAAAATACTTTTTTATAGAGATCATTCATTTGTATTATTTTAATTACTAATAAAACAAAATTAAGTTAACATTCATTGATGAGATCAATAAGCATAATCAACTTTGATACTGGTATTTACTATGTTCACTAATTAATGTAACAATGCTTATAAAAAATCTAAACTATTTAGACTACAGGCTCCTAATAATAACGATAATAATGATGACCCCATCGCCCATGATGAGAGCCGTGTGAGACAGCTATCCCATCACGCAATCAGTCCTCCCTTTCTTCCCACGGGGTCAGGGAGTACTCACCCTGCAGGTGTGGGTCCCGTGCCTGCAGGCGACCATCAGACTGGGTATCGATACTGAGCGATACGTGCTTCAAAGTCAACTAGCCAGACGCTAACTAAAATGGCGGCTAGCATGAACACTAGCGATGTAACCGAGGCGGAGCACCACCGGGGGTGGTGCTCTGCCCGCGCACTTGACCCGCGCGCGTCTAAACAAATAAGGTTACACGCATTCGCATACTAGCTACACGCTCGCAATCAAAATATCGAAAGGCGAAAAATATTTTTTTTTGTCTACCACTGAGGCGCCCCTGGGTCTTGGCGCCTGGAGCGGCTGCTCCGTTCGCCCTATGGTAAGGCCGGCCCTGATGCCATCTAGTAAAACTTTAGTTCTCATTGATTGGCAGCAGATAAAAGGTAGACCCATCGTTTGGGAATAGACTAGATGACACATCATACGTTCTTATCAAAGAAACCTGCTCGGCAACTTCTGGGAGGGCGTGAAGCAAATGAGGGGTTCATTAAAAAGTCAAATTTAGAATTTAAATACTACGTAATAAAAAGGTTCCATATTCAAAATACATAAATTAAAGAATTCAAGAGCTACTGAACATAGAAAACTATTTAACGTGCCTGCCCTAGTGCTTGTAAAAATATCTAATATGTATTCTCAAATCGATGATTAGGCCCTATCAAGTCAGTATATGTGTCAGTATATCAAGGCCCATAACTATGTGTGGGATGAAAAATTTGAAGTAGTGTTGGTATGTATCACGGATATCCATAGGCGATAGTATCTATCCACAATCAAAAAGTGGATCCTATCGAATCCAAAAACTAAGTCTCGAACTGTCGACTGAAAAATTTAAATTAGTTTAAATCAAGAGCGTCGCCAGCCAACGCGCCGTGGCCGGTGGTGGGGGGGGGGGGGGGGCAAGATGAGAGAGAGGATGGGAGAAATATGAATTGTAGGTACAATTAATATTTTTTTTTCGAATCTCTAGAGGGGGGCAACTGCCCTCCCCTGCCCCCCGCCCCTTGGTTTAAATTACGTCTAGCAGAATGCTTAAAGTGTTTATTAATTAATTTATTATTTGCTTAGTATTGGTCACAAAATGTGACATTATCTGAGAATAGGGATATTATAGTCTGTTCTAATTTTGTAGATATTGAGACCACTGAAATTAAAAAAATATTTTTTTTTTCCTTGTCTTAAAAATCAGATACAGGTTTCTATTTATTTAAGTAAAATCTTGAAAAGACATTTGAACTTAGAAAATCTTAACTGTTTTTGTAACACTTGATTGCGGAGTGCAGACACGTAAAGGGTAGAAGCGGCGCAAGGCGTGGGCGACGTGAGCCACCGCCTACGGCCTCGCGGCCCGAGGGGCCTCGCGCCTCGAAATTTCATGCAGCTTTGATTCGTAAAAAATGTGACAATCGGCTAGCCCTGTGGGCCAGCCCCAGAACTTCCCGCTGTGTACGAGGTTTTCAAGCTCGCAAAGAATATTAAAAATATATAAGCAAAAATATTGCTTGCACAACTTGCACTTTGAAAATCATTTTTTGTGTGTTCCTGATTATAATATGTGAAAATGAGAAATACTGTATTTTTTTAAATTTCGCCCACATCTAATTTAGGTCTTGCCCCGCCGCTGGTAAAGGGTGTTCGATATAGGCACTTGTCGCAAAACAGTTATTGCATCGGGGAAGTAAGTAAGGAAGAAAGATCAACGGAAGCCGTCTCGGTAGCGAGCGATACAACTTCTTTGAGAGAAAAGGACAGTTGCACTTCGAGCTGATAATATTTATAAAAAATCGATAAAATCAAGGTTTCGTACTCCCGTTCCCTCCTCCAAAAATGGATTTTTTTTCTGAATAGTTTCTCCATGTACGTACGTTTTGTTTTTGTAAATAAGTTGTTAAATTTGCACAAGCGGACTTCGTTCATACAATATTTAAAACCGGGCTATTTTTCTATTTTTGGAGGGTCCTAGCTAACTAATAAAATCAAAACGTAGGTCATGCTCATGGTAGACATCTATAACATGATTAAAAATAATTGCCAGAATTCAGGGAGAAAACAGGGAATACGTTTGTATGGACAAGCGACATCTCGCTTCCGCTCATCCTCCCCTCTGTAATCCTCAGTCAGCCCTTGACAGACGTGAGGGAAGCGGGGTGAATTTGTATAAATTTGTTATACATGCCCTAAGATTGGGGGTTGATAGAGGGCAGACAGGATTATAGTGACTATCAGGCTGGCATAGTCGTACAAACCGACTGGCCTCAAAAAATAAAAAAGGCACATTAAAAAAAGAAAAAAATGTTAACTAAAGTCGAAACTAAAGTTCAACATCGAGACAATAAAATCTTTGATTTTATTATGCTTAGATAACGACATAATACACGAGTATAGTTATTACTAGAGTACTAAGAATAAAATTATTGCTCATGTATCTTTACTGTTGCCCATGAACAGTAAGTACTTTTGTTATAAGTAGTCATACACGTGCCAGCACTTGCTCTGTAAAAAAAAAACAATTTTGGTGGGGAGTGCATTAGACAGATTTTAAAAAAAAAACTGAAACTTAAAAAAAGTTTTAAGAAATATCTGACTTCTCGGTTTTTAGTGCAACATTAAACACGAAGAAAAATATTTTTTTTCTTCTAATCTTAGTGAGCAGTATGACCAGGAGCCTATTTATATAAAACATAGGCTTGGCTTAGGTTAGACTTAGGCTTAGGTTCGTACGATTAGGTTATATATGCGTTTGACGCTACCTAACCGCGCGTTCCGATCAGACGATCGGGCCTGGCCAGTCTACGTCAAGATCGTGTTATGAAAAAAAAAAATGTACTTTACTCTTAGTACCTACAATATTAATTGTACCCAATTGAACACGAGATAAAGGATATTTTTTAACATGAACGTACACGGTGCAGCCCGCCCACAGAAAATCCTTACGATCTAGTGGTCGAAAATAGTTGAAATGTAAATAAAGACATACATAAATATGTGTGAAAAACGGGAAAATCTCAAATGTTATAATTTTATTGTGGTAAGAGAACATTTAAAGTATATTTTTTTTGATATCATTTTCGGTCTAGACTGGTCGGGCCAGGACGGAAAACGCCATTGAATAAGTTAATAAGTTGAATAACGCCATTGAGCCGCTTATTGAATAAGTTAATAATGAGCTGCAAAGGATTTGTGTGTGAACGCTCGATTTGGCTGGAATAAAATATGTTTGACTACAGGGAAACAATGATTATTTTCATCAGCATTTCATGTTATCAAACCGCGGGCAGTTAAGAATTACATTGATTCTCAAAGCAGCCATAGAGTGTCGGTCGCTCCTGGCTGAGCGCCTTCTGCGCTCGCCCTAAACTAAACAAGTCCGATGACTCTTGAAAGGCCACTAGGGGCACAAGAATTTAGTCAATCCGAAAAAAAAAAAGAGTGGCGGTTGCTGAACTCACGCCTAATATCATGGCAAAAACTGCCAGCATTTTGGGTAAACATATTTAAATTCTCCAATAGTTTCATCAATTGTTTACTTTATACCATCAATAGAAATCCTGTAATATCTTCTAATATAGCGTAACAAACATATAAGACTAATTAAAAGGCCATTGTCCATTTGAAACATATCAATTTAATATGATTTCTATAAAAATTACCTATTGTATAATACATAAACCTAACACCTGTTAACATTGTGGAATCGAAGCTTATAAGATTTTTGTGACTTGTTCCGGGATGAAGGTACAAAAAAACGTTTGTTACTGTTGTTGGTTTTATTAAAATTCTTTGTGAATCAGTTTCTATTTTCGGTAGGTAACCGCTCTTTGGAGGTCGGAGTGTTGGTTCCGACCTCTTAACGTTTATACTGTATGGCGACTACTCGATGACAGTGGTTTCCTCTTTCACAAAGAATTCAACTATTTCTTCCATTGTATTCGCTGAGTCGGTGTCGAGACCGTCTGTGTCCACGTCTGGAATAGAAAAAAAAAGTATTATTTATTTATTATTTTTTCGGCGAACTTATAGCTAAAAACTTAATAAGTAATAACAAACACAACATATTGATTTCCTTAGATTGAAAGTAATAATTGTGATCGTCTTTCGTTCTCTCAATGTTTACATAAGTACCATATTTTGAGTTAGCCGTGACTCTTGAACCACATTTAGGACCATATAGTCCCCACATATATATATATATGTAGCTAAGTAGTGAAAACACTTGAGACACAATCTAGATAGTAAGTATAGTAATTGAACAAGAAAAAAAGATACAAAGTCAACGATTAATCTAATCGAACTTAGAAATTTTGTAAACTTATTGTATGATGATAGGGCTACTGCAAAATAAATCAAGTACCAGGCGTCAGTACCAAATAAATAAACCAAATAAGTATCAAATAAATAGTCAGTACCAAGTACCAAAATAAATCAAATCGTGGCAAATACTATTAAATAGTGAACAGGATCGTAAATGTATTCCGTATGTACTTTGTGTTAGCCGATGGAGCAAATAGGATTGACTTATGTCGCAGTTGGTTATATGGTATACTAAGATGAACTTTACTAAGTAATTGGGGACAACCATGGCACCTTGTGCTACTTACATAAAAAATGAGATATCAGCTATTTCTCCGTACATATAATGGAAACGAGCACATATCACCTTATAAGAATAAGTTTATTTTGTTATTACGGGTCATATCATGTCGCAGGACCGATAACCGATGTATGAGAAAACTTAAACACAAATTAGATAAAATCATAAGTTGCAACGTATATTTATAGATGTAGTTACGAATAATAGTTAGCTTGTATTATAACCGAAACTATGTATCGTTTTGTATCAGAATCACTCGCTATATCTACACCACTTTGCCACTGTACTGATACTATTATAAAAGTCCGTTCTGTTCGTGAGGAGTGTCACATTGTACTTTCTTCGACTCCCTAAATCTTTTTTATCGTCTGTAGAGCATTTTCCATTTGAATAAGCTACTGGAATAGTAGTGTCATTATCACAACGATTTTCATACGAAGTTAGCCTTTGTTTTAAAAAAATATAATTTATTGATTATGTGATAGCCTAGGGGAGGGGGGGGGGGGGTGTCTATTTATACTCGACTCACATTCGTGTGATTGTGAGTTCATATTCCCGGCCCGTACCACTTTTTAATAAATTGTCACTAGCTCGGAGGTTATGGAAAACATGGTGAGGAAACCCGCATGCACAAAAATAAAAAAAATAAAAATCTGGAGTATGTGATCGATCAATCCGCACTGAGCCCACGTGGTGGATTAAAACCTGAAACCTCCCCAGTGATTTACTAGGGGAGGCCTGTGCGCTGCAGTGGGACGTTATAGACTGATATACAAGTACAAAGATAGCAAAACATGAAAAAATTGGCCATTAGCCCCATTGAACAATAAATTCAACGACTGTCCAAGTCATGACATTGGACATAACTCGTCAAACCCAATTAGAATGTTAGTTCACTTACAATTCCTGAGCTCGAGCCGGCGCGGCTTCTGGTCGTTGACCTCCTGGACCTTGGCCTCACGGTACTCCACGTATTTTTTCATCTGCTCGGTACGTTTCGCCACCAGTTCCTGACATAAAAAAAACACATATTATTATTAATTTAGTCTTTTAAAGGTTTCAAATTTCCAAACAAACAAGTTTCTAATTAATTCTAAATTTTCATGTAAATGAATTCATGGATTGAGGCTTCAGGAGGGGTTCGGACACACCTATTCATAATTTAAGATTGTTTCAGTAAGTTTATAATTATATTTTAACGAAGAAACAACACTAGACCCCAAGGGAGGACCATAAGAATAATAAATAATACGTATATAGAAAGAAATCTCCTTTGTCCGTGTCCCAAAAGCCGCTAAATAAACACCTTTTTAGAACATTAGTATATATATAACAAGTATATCTCACCTTGCTGGCCTTGCTACTGCGCATCCTGTCCTTAGACTCGAACTGCGAGTAGTACTTCTTGAGGTTCTTCTTGATGTCCTTCTGTTGTTTCTCGGAGAGCAATGTGGGTGGCCTCGGCCTCCACAAGAATTGAGCGAAGCCTTCTTTCATCACCCTGATCACGATAAATAATAATGATAAATAACGCCACACTCGATGACCCACACTAGGATTTTGCCTGTGGCGGGTCCAGAGACACATACGAACATGAACACAATACAAGTAACACCCAGACTCCAAACCCGAACAAACACCTGTCTTTAAACAAATGATTATCCGATAGAAAATCGAACCCGAGACCTTTTGCATAGCAGGCTCCCAATAACCGCGCGAATTGGTCGTCAAATAAAAACACATTAATTACTAATTATATTTATTCTTCATATTAATTATGCATACAGAACCCAACATAGCCTAAATAGCATAGAGCACCCAAAGATACTCTATGTATTATACATCATCAAACTAATGATGATGGGACATTTTTAAAATCGCTCCAGTAGTTTTTGACACTGAGTCTCTTTTTGACGTCCTGTTTTTATGGTTTAAGGGATGGTCGCGGTTTCCCATAAGAACTGAGCGAAGCCATGTTTCATCACCATAACCAGTCTCCTTAGTATTCGCTGCTGGACATTGGGCTCTCTCACACACATCGTCTTGTAGATGAGGAATGTATAATAAATCCTTAAAAATCCACGTGGGCCAAGCGTGTTGGCGAGTCCACTCCTTTAAGAGGCGGTAGAGTTCCTCGAGGCTTGTTATCCCTTTACGAACTTCTTGGTACTAAATTATAACAACTGGCCATTTATACTGTATTATTATACACGCGCAATTACAAGCGTTTTATAAAACATTCACAAATATACAGATGCAGGCTTTACCGAAGTGTAATTGCCACATCTTTACAGATCAAAAATTAGACAGCAGTATGAATCTAAAAGCAATCGAGTCAAAGAGTTTGGAGCAATTTGAAATTAGGTTTTCCATTAGCGGCCAGATGTTATAATTTAGTAGCAAGGACTTAGGAAAAGTACAATCTCAAAAGAGTATTTTTACAGTGTTTCTTCTTTATTTGTCGAATAAATGTGTAAAACATCAATTGCTAGAAAAGTCAACTAGCGTATTATACAGTACGTACCTCCTGATGATCTTGCCCTGGAAGGACCAGATGTAGTAGCCACAGTCCATCTTGCACTTGAGCGATGACACTCCGGTCATCACGAAACGACCAGTCGGATCCCACTCAATGCCTGACATCTGAAAACATTCATATTCACTAGATTTGCTGTAAGTTAGGGAAAATTCTTGAATTATTTTATGCATATCCACTATTTGTTATACAAGGTTAAATCAAAAAACACCAACACCCTTTTAATACTGAATTTCCTTCGTAAGTAAGTAAGTAAAAAGTCGTAAAACAATAGTTGTTAGTTATAAAACAACTATTGTTTTACGACTTTTTACTTTTTATTTCACACGAACCACACTCGCACCGTGTACGTACTCCTACCAATTTACATACATGTAGTGATAGCTTAGGGGTATCTACACTAGACTCACATTCATGTGATCATGAGTTCAAATCCTCGGCCCGTACTACAGTTTATACTTAAGTACTGATTTTTAAAATTGTCACTAGTTCGAAGGAGAGGGAAAATATCAGGTTCAGAAAAAAATCGAAGAACAAAAGATTGTTCGTTTTAATGATTGAAATTCCGTATTAAGAGGATGCAGATATTTTTTCATTAACCCTGTAAATCTTCACAGGTTTAAGTGACACTATAAATCTCTTAAGTCTGTAAACTTCAAAGAACTTCATACAAACCTGATAATGATCCGACACATTCATAATAGTGAAGTCATTGGTATCTAAGAACTCCAACGCTCCACCAGTCAACCCAAGGTTCGCTAGCACTATGAACTGTCCCGACGGGGACCAGAAAAGGTGGTTAAAGGGTTTCCTTTCAAACTTCTTCAGTAACGTAGGAGCCTGCCCTGTATTCACTTGATAGAAACTTATGCAAATATTCGCCGGATCTCCATGAATAATTGAAAATTTTGATCCAACTGGCTCCCAAGCAAAAGCTTGTATAGGCTCCTTGATTTCCACCGAATCGACAGGTATTTCCTTCTCCTTCATGTGGAATATTTCAAAGTTACAGTACATCCCGGAGTATTTGATCTCATTCTTGTCTTTTTTCACTTTCGAGTAGCGATCGACTTTAACGCAAAGGTAGTCGCCGCTCTTTTGCCAGTGTATTTTGCAGTCTGCGACTGAGAATAAGTTTTTTGAGCGGGTTTCGGTGCGGTTGGGTAACTCGAGCAAGGTAACTCGGGCCGGAACGTTTTTGTCTTCCGCCACCCAATAAGCAAGGACGTTGTCAGTTGGCGACCAGCTAAAATCTCTATAATGAAAAAGAATAAAATAATAATGTAAAAATATTACGACTGAAAATAGAAAACTGCGTGAAACATACAATCGTGATTACGGAGTGCGAGACTTGGCCGAGTTCATTTCGCTTCCCACTTTATTATAATACATGCCATCAATTAGAGAGTAAAATGGGATGAAAGGAACCCCTTATAAGAGGCATGCATTAGTTTTGAAACTACTTAAACAATATTAATAGTATGCAGTTATTTCACGTACTTTGATTGGAATAGAAATAGAATAATTGAAGTAGATTATAAAACATTTCAAATGAGGCCACTGATACGCTGAGTTGACAAATTAAAATAAATACGTAATCATTTAGAAATTGCAATTCTATTATTGTTTACAGTTACTTCGGCATGCACAGCCTTTACACATAGAACAATCTAGGTCGACTTGGTATACGACATTAATACCTAATGAAGAGAATGTTATTCGAACACTTTAACGAAAGTGTCAGTAGTTAGAATGTCAATCAGATATTTTAGATCCGCCTGTTGTTCGAATAATCCTCTGGTCTATTTAACTGATTTAAAAAGCTCAAATGGGGACAGTTTCATAAGGATACCACTACTTGCAGTGTGTTATCATTTGTATTATCCGGTGTTCGTTTTTGTAGTGAATGTACTTTGAAGAATAAAATGTTATTTATTTATCACTGTAGTAGTGTCATTCCTTATCTGACTAAATATTGGCTGTGGCTTCGGCTGCCATTGTGTTATACCCTATTAACAATAATAATTTATATTTCGAGCAAATACTCTCAAAAAATTGACAACAGTCGTATAAAATGTAAATGTATTATATACACCACTTCATAGGCCAAAGGTTGACTGGAAGATAATGCTGTAGTATCATTTTAAGTCTGCCTTTTATAATAATTTACAAAAAAAAGAGTAAATAAATAAATAGCCATATAAAATGTAAATATAAGACGTTTCTTAATAGAAAATAATTTGGTCATCGTATAAATATTAATATAGTCTGTAAATTTGTCTGCTTTGAATATTAACCCAATTTCTAAATTAATTTCACAATGTCGGTACTGGGACCGGTTTTTGCATAGGATTTGATATTAAACTGACTTTCGAACAGGAAGTCGTCTAAAAGTATGTTTTAATGAAAAAAAAAGTGTATTTGTATTTAGTTTTGATTAAATTAAAAGGATTTTTTTTTAAATAGCAGCTTTATATAGTGATTATTTTTAATATTTCAGTTATTTATATGTTAATTACATCTATTCTAAGTGAAAAGTTACCTTATCCCGGGAATCTTGATGCTCTTCTTATCGAGTAAACCGAATCCGGGCGTTTCATAAACGGAGAGCACGTCAGTGCCGATCCTCGCGAAGAAACGGTCGTCTTTGCTCCACCGGAATATCGGCCACGTAACGTACTCGTCCGGAGGCGGGAAACTGCGCTTCTCTTGACCAGTCCTAGTATCAATAAGAAATGTTACAATATGTATATCGACTGGAAATTTCGATTGGAGTAAAGGACAAATCACAATTTTTCAGAAGCAGAAAACAACTTTTTAAAAAAAAATCTTGTAACTTTAATCAGCGCCCCTTTAAGGACAGCGTTATTCGCGCGTATAAGTAAACCGACCATTTTTAATGATTGACATTTTAATGTATATTTTGGAATCAAACAGTTTATTTATTGAGATGAAATATTAGATTCTTCCCTTACGACGCGGCGCCCTTCAATTACCTGGCGCCTTGAGGGACCGCCTAGCTTGCCCAGCCCTTTATCCGGCCCTGATTTTAATAGTGTTACAGTTATTGTTTTAATGTTAAAATTAGTTTAGTAAACGGTAAACTAAATGAATTATTTAAAAAACAAACCGCCTGGGTCCAACTCCTATATGAAAACCTATGTATATTGAAATAAATTGATTTGATTTTTACTTTCTGTGATTTCACTATAATGGTCTGAATATCTCGAGAACTAGAACCGAGAACCAGGTCCCTTTTCCGTGATAACGTGACATATTATGATAATGGTAGTTGCACAAATAATGGTAGAAAGTAGTTTTTTTTTTTTTTTTTCTTTTGTAATTTACAATCAGTCGCCAGACTATAAGTAAATTTGTTAAAAGGAGAATGGCGTTTAGTGTTACTGCAGGATTGGGCTGCAGCCCTCTTTTAGGTAAGGAGCACGTGAGCTCTCTTCAGTCTTTTTACAGGCCTTGAAGTCGTCAACTGGTAGGCCAGTGGATTAGGATGTGCAGAAAGACGCTCCATGTACTTTTTCTTGTAACGTTCAATTTCCGCCGTTACAGTTGGAATCCCAAGATAATCATGGATTTCATAGTTTCGAGCAAACCACGGGGCGCCAGCAATGACACGCAGAATGTTGTTCTGTACTCTTTGGAGACACGTTATATTAGATTTGCTGGCTGTAGACCAAATCTGGATGCCATATATCCAGATCGGTTTTAGGATGGTAGAGTAAACAAGCAGTTTGTTGTTAGTGGATAGAGTTGATTGTCTACCGAGTAACCAAAGCAAGTTTCTGAATCGTTGGTTAGTTTTGTCTCTTTTGGCTTTTATGTGATAGAAAGTAGTTGAAAAGAATATTTTCTTTTGCACATCAATATTTATGATCAAGAAGTCAGTCTTTGTATTTCTGGTGATCGTGAGGAATTTTAAGGCCTTATTCCAAACAATCAGAAATCTTTTATAAAACATTTAACTGATAAGCTGAACCATAACTAATTTCTTATTAACCTGATAACTAATTCTTGCAAGAAAATTAAAAAGAAAAATGATAGTAACACATTAGGTACCAAAGATATCTTACCTAATATCCCAAATAATGAGTTTCTTATCTTCTCCTCTGTCCCCACTTGGTGAGAAGGTAATTAAATAGTTCTCACACGGCGAGAATGATATAAACCTGGCCTCGGGATGGTAGAACTTTTGAAATTGGGAGAATTTTGGACCTGCCCACAAGGCCACACCTCGCCAATGGAAGGTGGCCAGGTAGGTGCCCAGGGGTGACCACACTGCATAGGTTTCTGTCCAATTCTGTGAATAAATGTATTGTATGGTCATAATTATAAGTAAGTACAATTACTTATAGTTTACTAATACTCAATTATTTAAATTTCTTCTATCGCCAAGGAATTTTTTATTTATTTATTTATGGAAAGAAGGCGACAGACGAGCTGTCTGTCTACCTGATGATAAGTAGATACATCCGCGATAAATACCGACATCAGTCCAGACTGATAAATGTTGGCACGCACCTGCATATCTCACTCACTGCCGAAACATGTACTTACATTGGGAGTTAAAGTAATGTAGTACATTTCAAGGTAGTCTTCTGTGAGAAAGGGGTAACGTGGTAACACATAATTATGTGTCCTTTTATAACAGATAAATTTCTCATTCATTCATTTATTTTTTGGTTTGTAAATTTTTTGGTAGTGTAAATTTTGAAGAGTTCAAGTGCCCGTGAGGTGGCGAAAGTGTGTAGATAATATGGGTCAATACTTCGACTAACATAATAAATATTCCTATAACAAAAAATTTTCAGTTTCTCATACAAATTGGTCATTTCATAGCACCTAATAACTGGCGATCGGAATTGGTAATGCTATTTACAGGATTTTTGATAGCTATCTTATTATGGACATACCTATAAAAATGCTGGGATTGTTAATGGGTAATTAAAAACTCAGGGTTTTCATAGTATTATTAGTATATCCAGTAGTGGAGAAACATAGGCTGATGGTATGGTATCATACTAAAAATAAATGTACTTATTATATAAGTACATTTATGGGAAAGTAACATAAGTAAGTAATTTGAATTTATCCTGGTATCATGAAGTCATATCCATATTGACATAGACATTTGAGTTAATTGATTTGAAATGACTTATTTGTTAAACTATTCAAATCACTAATAATAATAACCTCAAGGGCCTTTCTCACCATCTCCTGATACTTTATCAGAAGGTAACAGAAGGTCAGTTATACTTTATCAGAAAGTCAGCATCACATAGATTTAATTCACAGATATTATAATCAGATTGTTAACAGTTAATTTATCAGGTGGTGAGAAAGGCTCTAAATCTTCATGAGAATTGGACGTGAGAAATGGAATTGAATATATATATATATATATATATATATATATATATATATAGCAGAATGATTAACAAATATGTGATATTAATATATATATATATATATATATATATGGTCATAAATATTGAAACCAGTATTTTTTTTAAAAAATATCAATATTTTATTATTATACTTTATACTAGAAATCATATTTTAGAGCATGTTTCTATTTATACTATAACTAACAGCATGAATTAAAAGCAGCATTTCATTAAAACAATGAAATTTTATAATTTCATTGACAGGATTAGGTTGAGATTTCTTTAATGTATGTTAGAAAATCCATACAATAAGTCCATACTGATAATAAGATGTTATATATCAATTTATAAATGATTTCTATGATAACATAATAGAATAAATAATAGTAATTTTAGTTAGTTATATAATAATAGTTATATATATTCAAATAAATAATTAAACTTTTTGATTGAAAGTCAAATATACTAAATAAATAATTAATTATAATTACCTCATCAATAAATTAGAAATATGCAATGCAAATGAATAAACAGCATAAACATAAAAAATACATACCGGTCTCTCTTGCAATACCAGTGGTTCGGGTAGGGCATTTTGCCATACCTGCAATGCCACCCCAGTACCAATGCCAACCATAAATTGATCATAGGCATCTGGGTCCATCAAGTACCATTGTAGATCTGATTGAACCTTGAACGGCTGCGGCAAGGGTGCTTCCCACTCTTTTGGAATTTCTGCATACCTGTGGTGTAGAGAGAGAGGTTTTTATAGCAGTCATGTAATGCAAAGCTATCCTAATACCGATCTCCTACTTTAATACAACCTTTCGAATCTCTTTAATTAATATCTATTTGAATTATTTACTCTTTTTGCACTATACTGTACAGAAACGGACTTAATATCTTAAAGTATTCTTCTACCAGACAACCATTACTTAAAGAGATTGTTTAAACAGATTAAAAGATTTAAAAAATCTATTGATAATCTCAGCCTTTTTAATGGGAGTGTTAGGTGTTGTTAGCCCTGCTGCAGTGGCAGCAGGGCACAGGCCTCCCCAGTAAATCAATAGGGGGTTTCGGGGCATAATCCAACAATGTGAGTCCATTGAGGATTACCATTACTGGAATATCTATTTAAATGGACACTTTTTACATTGAAAGATGTTACAAAATATTATAGCTTTATTTACTTATGAATTCTTCATTTACAACTTTGTAATATGTAATTATGTATATTATGTAATTTAATATATTAATATATATGTAATTTAATACATATAGTATATTATGTAATTTAATATATTAATATATATGTAATTTAATACATATAGTATATTATGTAATTTAATATATTAATATATATGTAATTTAATACATATAGTATATTATGTAATTTAATTATTTATACTGTACATTATGCACTGTAATTAAAATCATTATTTCCTCTCTACCCAAAGGTTGTCTGGCAGAAATCACTTTTAACAATAAGGCCACCTTTTGTGCAATTTGTGTATAGTGTTTCTTGTTTTAGTGTGCAATAATGTTTTAGCTATGCTAATAGTTTCTTCAAGATAATAAATAAATAAAAAAACCTAAATTAGAATACCGCCAGATTGCTTGGTATTTTAAAATGTTTCAGTAACACTGTTTTTACACCACATAATTAAACAAAATGTAAATCATTATTTTAAATTAATATTTACACAAACATTTGCAATTTATTACCAACAGAACTGTATATTGTTAATGAATTAAGATATCCATTATTTGTACTTACTTTTTGAAGTCAGTGAATAAATTCACCAAAAACGTATGCTGTTTATCTAATTTACAATTGTTAGTCGCTTTGACGGCCTCGGCGGCGTTCTGAGGATTGTTGTACTCCAAGAAAATGTAACCTGTAGTTAATCCATTTTCATTTGTAGGATAGTATTCGTTCACGATTTTCCCAAATTTACTAAAGATTTTGTTTATGACACTCTGCAGTTTGTCTAGACGTTCGGGTCCAACCTGTGGGCACCCGTCTACCAAGACCACGTTTTCGTAGCCATCAGATTCTTTAGGTTTCTGGTCTAAAAGGTCGGCCAACAATTCTGCAACGTCAATTATAGGTTAGGTTTAATTATCTCCTTTGGAAAGATCAAGAACAAAAAATAGAATTACAAGAACCATGAAAAGAATGCGGTCGCTTCGTCGATTCCCGTAATTACGTGAAAAATAGTAAAAACATGAAAAAAAGGGGCGAAAAATGCGTGGGTGACACATATGGGCGGTCCAACCTCTACAACGAAAAATGCCCACCTTCGTCAGGGATGTCATCGACGAAATCTTCCGGATCGTCAAAATCGGGCTCCTCATCAAAATTCGGCTCTTCATTATCACTTTGAGGGGTTTGATTCACTTTTTCGTCGCCTTTTTTCTTAGCCATTTTGATGTTTTATAGTGTGGTAAGAGAAGACACGCCATTAGTGGACTAAACCATAAACTAGAATTTCAACTACAACAACTTTCTCTTTAATTTCCATAGACTTTATTTATTTCAAACTACCAGCTGTATAGACTTAATTCATGTTTTAATAAAAACGTATTTTTTTGCTAAAGATTTAAAAAATATTAAAAATAACAATGCATACAACAATTTAATTAAGTGTTGTGATCCGCTAACTCTTAAAAAACTCATCGTGCTATCCGCCTACCAGTGCCTACTGTGCTATTCGTATTCTAGTAGGTTGGGCGCTCATTTTGGCTATATTGCGCTGAACATTTTGCCGCGCATCCATAGCGTGCTTGTCGCGCTCTTTTTTTTTTCTTGAGAGATTAACGAGTTCTAAATTTGCAATAATAAGTTGTTCACTTAGCCTCAACTAAAAATACACGTTTCTTGGAAGTTAAAAGCATTTCGTAAATCTCCATCACAGTTTGTATATTTTGTGCCTAAACAGTTATTAATCTTGTTACGAAGCACTTCAAAGCTTAAATATTATGCATAGTGCTACACATCTGTTCTTGCCATTGTAAAATTACAGGTGATACGACATTAACGTTGTAATTTGTTTAGCTCACAGACGAATAATACTATAGACCCAGCCAAGGCGTGGCCACATGCGAAAATGAGCTACACACATAGAAAGGGTACAATCACGGCATAATGATGTAATACCGGCTTTGAAAAAACCGGCACGGAGAGTGAGATGCACGATAGCAATACCGTGTCACTTTTTTTAGAGGTGATTGATACGTAAACGCTTCTCTTTTCTGTTAGACAGTGAAGGAAGATATCACTATGTCTATAGTGATAAAGACATATTAGATAGCTATTGGGATTTAATTTTTTTCTAAATTGTCGTCAAATAGTGATGGCCCGAAAACAATGCCATTATTTTCAATATATTATCGATCCAACATGTCATAGCTATACTTTATTAGAATTTAGAAAAAATAGTATTATAACAATACTTATACCTAGAACATGGTATAGTATAGAAATATTATAAAACATCGCTTATAGAACATGATAGAGAAGAACAGAAATGTTATCTAGGTAGATATATCGTGAAATATATCGTATATATCGCTTCTAAACCTGTAAAGCGGACAGAATGTAAAAAAGTTAGTTTATTATGCATATAAAAATTAATATTCTGAATAAAATTGATTGATACGTATAAAAGTTAATTAATGTGTATATTTTGATCATGATGCTTATTTTAAGAACGTTAATACTACTTTTGTGTCCCAGCTAGATAAAAGATCTAGATAAAAGATAGCTAGATCTCGCACTAAAGTAGTGGATAGGTAATGATTTACTCAAATCTAAGTAGGTAGGTATGCTATTTAAGAAGAGATAATTTAAAAATTATATAAATCAAATATTAATAATAAAATATTCCTATTCAACTAAAGCAACTCAATTGTACAATCACAAATAAAAAATAATTAAATTACACTTCGATATTTTAGACCTCGATAATTCAATAGTTCATGGGTCGTATTACTCATAATTTATGTAAGGTTGCCAACCGTCCGGCAAGATTTTACTTATTTCCATTCATCTGAACCAATCATATATTTTTTTTCCAATAACATTATATTATTTCTTTTTTTCTACTAACTCTTAAGCTGCGACCATATGTTTTCAATCGGATTGAAATCCGGATGATATGGCGGTAATATCATTACAGTGCCTCCATATTCAGTTAAAATTTTGTCAATAGAATATTCCACAAATTTTTCCATACGACGAAGAATTTGTACTGCCTGCGTGAACTATAACAAGACGTGTCTTGTAGAAATGGCTTGTTGTATACCTTTTCCTGTAGTATCAGTCTAAATTTTACCTGTGATATGAGCCGCATGTAGGTACATCAGTTTCATTCGTATATAAAATTTCTCTGCCTTCAGATCGAAATCTTTTATTCAAATCTAAGAATTTTATCCGTTTCAATATCCTTTTCCATCAAACTTTCCTGCTGTTGTTAGTTTTAGTGAATCGAAAATACAACTGATGAAGAATTTTTCGTAATGTACCTACTCTCGCATCCTTTGAAATCAATGGCTTCTATTAGTTTCAGTTTTATAGACTTGAGTGTCGGCACTTGCTTAAACCTCAAATGAAAATTATGTACCTATCATTCTTCTTACAACAGAATAGTCAAAATTGTCAAGATTCAATAAGAATTTCTTTTCGGTTTACTTTATTTTTGAGTTTCTGGTGAATTCGAGCTGTTGTCATGGGCTCTTTCAATTTTACGAATACCAGTTGCATCACGAACTCTTTGTTGTATCTTGTTAAAATAATTTTTCACGGACGTATTTTGTTTGTTCAGTTAAAAAATAAGGATATATATTAAGAATAATTTCACAGGCTTGTTTATTTATGGGTTTTCCTTGTCTTGAATTCTTCGGCATCTTTACGAAAGCGACTCTTATAGTTGACTGCAGTAGATAATAATGTTTTTTTTAAGGCGTTAGTGAAGGATTTTGACATCTATCACAACATCATAACACCGACAACCTACCTTTTTGAAAATTAAATATAAAAAGGTAATTAAAATGAGGTTGGTAACAGTAGACGGAAGCGAATTATTATTATATTCGTATAAAATTTATTATCTATTTAAAAAGATATTTTGGGGGTATTAATATGTAGTTCCATATATTTATGAATTCGACGTTTACCTAAGATACCAGAATATTCCCGATGGTCAATGTTTACTTGCAAGACCTGTGCACAGAAACGCAACATATCCAAAGCCACATAAGGTGTGTTGCCCAATAAGAGTTCAGCTTTTGTTCGTGATATACATTATGTTCGTAAGCGTTTTGAATCCCGTTAACCCATACGAAATAACGTATTTTGTTTTGGGCCGGCAGAGCGCTGTCTGTGGGATTAGATGTGGTTCCGACATTTGGTTTTGAATGACCTAAACGAACACCTATCACATATTTACGAATATCATAAATAATCCATTTATAAACAATAAAAAAGAAAAACGCACATGTTTCTAATGAGATTCTTGTTAGAAACAAAAGAATATTTCATTGCTATCAAAGCACCATTTATAAGTATTTGGTTAGAAATTCAATCGTAACTGCACGCACCCATCCGAGCTTTGAAAAATATGTATAATAAAAATTTAAATAACATTATAAAGAACTGACACCGTTTTAATCCGTATCCCTTTGTCCGGTCCTTTTAATAGATACAATATAAAATGTTTGCGTATAACATACCGAAAATTGATAATTTTCAGCTAAAAAGAAAAGGAAAACGTAAGACAATATTTGTTCATTTAAATCCACGTATGTTTTTATCATTTATTACGTCTATAGTGTTAATGTAATAAAAAAATGTAATATTTAGGAAGCGGTAAAGGGTTGAGCGTTTAGCCAGCGACACGGTTCGCCGCGCGCATTGGTCCGCTTAGGCCAGGCCACCCACACCCCCAGAGTTTAAGGAACATATGCAGAGATTAAAATACAAAGCCATACACAACAGAATCGCTGTACTTACGGCAGTTTGATATTTATCTATTCAATATTACAGGATCTTAAAGTACAGGATTTACCTGGTTTATGATTCGGTTGCGATATACGAGTATAAGCTGTACCTACTGTCCTTTTGGTTAAGACAATTGT
Organism: Sesia bembeciformis; assembly: GCA_943735995.1. Taxonomy (NCBI): domain Eukaryota; kingdom Metazoa; phylum Arthropoda; class Insecta; order Lepidoptera; family Sesiidae; genus Sesia; species Sesia bembeciformis. The sequence goes on along the minus strand of OX031033.1, from coordinate 13,844,580 downwards.
AATTTTGAAATAAATAATAAAAAATATACCTATGTGTAAATTTATACAAACCTTCCACTATTGCCGATTGTAATATAAGAAGGTAGGTAATAAATATCTTTTTGGAGGTCTGTTTTTTATCACTGTGCCACATTTGAATTGTCGATTTCCCGCAAATCAGTATTTCCAAGTCGGCAACCCTAGTCATATTATTAGACCTATAAATAAGACAAGTCGTACAAGACACATCTCTATAGATGAGGGCATTCGTAATGAGTATGTTGTCGGGTCACCGCACATGAAAATTGAGGTCATGTGCAATCTGCTATAGGTATGCTAGTAACTGGGCTACATAGCCTAGTTACCTACCTGAGTATAACATAGGTGTACACACTATAAATGTATATTATATTGATTCCATTTATTCATTGAATATTAAACTAGGCACCGTAGATGAGTGTTTCTCAAGAATCGTGACCCACACGATAACTGCATGATCATCTGCTGGAATATAACTATTAATGACAAGAAGTCTATATAAAAAAATCACAATGTTGTTAGTCAGTGTTTTGGTGTATGTTACTCCGAAACCATTAAATGGTTTAGTTTTTTTTTTACGTATCCTATTTACGTTAGTGTAGCTTTACGTATCCTATTTACCTAGTTCAGTAACACAGTCCACCGATTCTGATTTATTTTGAACTCATAAAACTGAATATATTCTTTACTGAATACGTATAATCTAATATTGTGATCAAATCTTGAGCTTGTGATAATCAAAAGTCGGGAATTTATTGATCACTATGAAGAATTACCCAAACGTAGGTAGATTTAATTTAAAATTAGGTAAAGACTAAGCACAAACAATTTAAAGCAGAAGCCTTTATAACTTCATCATTAGATAGGTACCGACTACTTACATAACGTGTAAAATATTTACTATTTATGTCTATTGCTATGAATCCTAGAAATCTACAGTATATTTCATTTGTAATTTCTTAAATTATGCTAATGCTCTAAGTACCTAATTACTCTTGATTAGTCTTGATTGGCTTGGTATTGTTAGTTGCTAGTTTTTGAGGGAGGGGGTGCAATCCAACAGCCACCTGTGGCTATTGGATTGCAGCGTGCGCGCTCGGCTGGCCACATTACCCCTCTCTCACAGAAGACTACTTTGAAATGTACTGCATTTACCACTTTATCTTATTACCTTAAATGTACGTATGTGTTTCGGTAGTGAGTGAGATGTGCCAGAGCCCATTCTTATCCTATCCCTCCCCATTTTCTCAACCCTTTCTCCAAGTCCATTCCTATATCTCCAAAGGTAGGCGCGCATCCGGGGGCGTGCCAATATCTGTCATTTTGGACTGATGTTGGCATATATCGCGGATATCTATGGGCGACTGCATCCACTTATCATCAGGTGGACTGCACGCTCGTCTGCCGCCTTCGTACATTAAAAAAAGTTGTTCGTTATTGGATAGTATTAATAGATGTAAGGAGAAGAAACATAAACGAAAGCATAAGTAGGTACCTAACAATATATTACGAAATTAAAAATAAACAAAGAAAATAACAATAGTTATTCCTATTGTTTAATCTGAAATTCCAAGTTTCTAGCTTGATATACGCAATAACTTTTCAAAACCGAGTCTATACTCGTCTTTTAACTATCGAAAGACCAGAAAGTAAGTCGTATTTTACTTCGAGTACTTAATACAAATAGCAATAGCCATGTCCTTACTACGCTCTTTATCAAATAACTAGAAACAACAATGGTTCTTATCAAGGACTGAGAACTATAAAATAATATGAAAACTACGACCTACAATTCCATGACGTGCCACTTTCTATGAGCTTTGAGTTTGTAAACGAACACGTGTCTGCATTGGGTCGACAATCGACGCGTAGTTATTGCATCACAACAGTCGGTGAGTGCAGCGACCGGTGCTAAGGCAACGGAAATTGTAAAAGTTGATTTGTCCAATATTATGTTATGTCTCTCCAGGGAATGTGGTTTTGCTGCTAAACTATATTTTATAAGGAAATTTCGACGAAAAGGAAAGACGGAAAACTAAAAAGTCAATTCATTGGTATAAATATTGGTAAATAAATTGTAATATTTATATTTATTTATTGGTAATCCAACAGCGAATATGTGAATAGTTGTATACATTAACATTGTAATATTACAATTTGCAACTAATAGAGTATTAGACATTAATTACAAATTTAATTTAAAATTACTAATTTAATTAAAAGTTATTTATATTAAATTAAAAATTTATTGCACTTAATCGTACAAAAAGCGAGCTTAATGCATGGAGGCATTTCCTGGCAGCTAACCAACGAATTTGAACCAACACCTACCTTTTAGTAGTAGATGTTGGTTGAATACAGTATTATTCAACCATTATTCACATCTTATTCACAAACACATCCATACATCAACTCACACTCAATGACAAACGTTGTTGACTCTGCGCTAAATTTTCTAGAATCAATTATCTAAAACCACACTCCCACACATTCACATACAGGCATACTTGCATAGCGCACAAACACAACAACACACACACAACGTAAATATTATACACAATAATTACCACCTGATCAATCTGTTTTCTTAAATAGCTGTAACTTATAACTTAGTCCTTACTAAGATCTAAGAGAAGGAGCTGACAGGTGTAAGACAGATTTTCTAGTACAGACGTCAGCACACATTGTCCTTATGTATACCTACTTGTAAATTTGATGTTTTGTAAACTACATTGTTATAACCGACAATTACCGCATAGAAATCATGTAATTGTTTTAAAATATTAAAGACCGTATGAATTATTTACAAAAGGATGTAGGTAATTTGATTGACATGCAAATTTTCTTTTTATTATTATCATATGGTTGATAGAGATCGTGTTAATTGGTATTTCGGTTTCAGTTTTAGTCGAAATATAGTGTGATTTTTAGATCTAGCTCTGCAATGCAAAATCTCCCTAAAAGAATATGCTGTGTGTTATTTACCAATCCTCCTTGGGCTCGCGTGGAGTATTATAACCCGGCAACTCATTGTCATTACAGGGGAAGTCTTGTGCCCTGCTGGGAGACATCGAAATCAAAAAGTGACTATACCTACTAAAGTTTTTTTTTTTACTATAGGTACTTACTAGACTTTTTTAATACGTAACGTTGATTATTTTTTATATTTGACGGGATTGAATAATGCTATTGATTGTGAAAAAAGTAAAATTATTATTCATTTTTAATTAACTGACATCAAGATTACAAAACGATACAAATGAAAAAATATAGATTTGTAAAATTATCAATAACTTTAAATAATCATAATAACTAGATAGTTTTGCTAATAACGTCTCACGAATTTGCTAATAGCGTTGTTAGCGTGTTTTTTAATCTTAAAACAGATTATTATTGATGCATTTAAGAAAACTCCAACTATCGTATTATTATTATAAATAACTAGCGACCCGCCCTCGCTTCGCTTTGGTTTATAAGTTGTTTTTTTTTTCAGTTTCAAAATAAAATATAGCCTATATTAGACACGGATAATGTTTCTTCTTACTGCTTCTTACTGGTAAAAGAATTTTTGAAATCGGTTCCGTAGTTCCAGAGATTACCCCCAACTTACAAACACATAATTTTACCTCTTTATTATATTAGTATAGATTAGGCTTTAAAGACAAATATACGGAAAATAGAGAGGACATCAAAATTACAAAAAGTGACAAATGCAAAAAACATAGGTTTTCAAAAAGTCATAAATTTATACTGTTTATAGTGATTTGATATTGTGTTTTTGAAATCAATCTTAAGACTAATCTTTTAATGTTTATACAACTCGAACGAGCGTATTATCATCATTCATTACAGTAACCGGTGACTTTTAAGACACATACACGGAAAATAGAGCGTGTGGTACGGTTTACGTCATTTTCTTATGGTGCTTTATTAGCATCCACAACGAATACTGTGAACAAAATACACTTGAGTATAAAATTTATTACCTAATATCATCGTCACCATATTTTGAAATGGTAAGATACCAATTCACATTATGCCAATGCGTGCTGATGATGGAGTTAAATATGAATGATTTTGATTACTTTGGTTTTTGTAATAGCTATTGCAACTGCAACTAATTCGAAATTAAATTCACTCGTTAAAACGTAAGTTCACTTCAACGTTATGAGGATTCACTATAAGTAACAAATCGCATATAAGTATTTATAAGTACTATAAGCATATAGCACTATAAGTATTAGTTAAGTACCTACGTGATATTAGTAATTCGGTATTAATATTTTTCTATACGTCACATATTTTTTAAAATTTAATTACGTAATTAAAGGAAGCAAATTTTAAGTATAGAATCATGCGGCCCGGGCGGGCCGCATCTAATGCTCGTCTCCCATTCATTCTATAAAAAAATACAACAAGATCCATCAAATGTAAACTTATCTTATGAACTATATATAGGTAGTAGATATAACATACAAACTAATGACTCAGTAATGATACACGAGACACGATTTATGATCGATCGAAACAAAATTTATAAGTTTAATTTTTATAAATTCGTTTTGTCGCATTCTGTCGTATCAGTCATATAGGTAGCTACCTATTGTGATATAAGTGTAATTCAGAGTAGGTACACCATTCTCATGCGGGGCACCATAGGAAATTGGATAAAAATCATACCAAAAATGATATTAGCGAGTTTTAATTAAATTTTCATAGATTTAGACAATTTAGATGTTGATCTGATTGAACATCTCCAAATTAAAAATTTTACATAACTATTTCCAGAATAACAATAAACATGTACTTATCTAAAATATTTAAAAAATATATAGGTACTTATGTAATTTGCAATTCCGGTTTAGTCCTGTCATTATATTTTTTTTAAGTGAAGCAATATGCATGGATGTAAAAGTTGCTGTTTTATATTGTTTCAAATTTCAAATGATAATCGTTTTGTTGATATTTTTATTATCTTTGTGTTATTTTCACTCCTGCTTAGTTTCCTTATTTATCCTTATTTTCAAAATTCGCTGTGATAACAATTTCTTATGACTCAAACCACATTTCAAAAGTGAAAATGAACAAAAATTGATAAATCATGTTTACCTATCCGCAATATTGAATATATATGGAAATAATATTATCTCTATTACAAACAATATCATATGAGTGTTTATACTCAAATCTCATTGCACTTCGAAGACGTTCTTTTCTACCAAAAAAATAATTAAAGCGAAATTACGGTTTAAAACATAACGGTTTAAAGATTTCGTGGGCTAATGATATGTAAACATAATGTCATCCTACTTATTGCTAGACCTACATTTATGTATTATTAATACCAAATACTCGTGTATGTATTGTATTTTTATATTATATTATGTTTTTAATCTTTTATCGCTATTTGCTACATTAGCCCGAAATTGTTGCATACATTATTTATTGTCGATTGTCTGTGACATTTTGGTACCGTAATACTAGTATAGTTAACGTTTCATTCACTTCCACGGCAACATCAAGTAACATTGTTGTGGTGTACCTACTCGTATACTAGCAATTGTAGGTTGCTTGGGCGTTTGCTCTCATCGCGAATGCCATGCCACCGCCAAGCCAACCAGGCCAGTAGGTAGTCAATCAGTATTCAGTACGACCGCCATCGTGTTATAGGCACGCCGCGTTTCCCGCGCACTCGCACCATAAACCAAACGGGTATATTTATCCCGAATCTTCCCGCGTAAAGGTAAAATTTCCGGCCAGTGTTAATATGTGTTCCTTGTATAAAATTAAATGCGAGTGAAATAAAAAATGTGAATTCTCTCACGGAAGGAGTCAGAGTATTGTATCAATTGCTACAAAACTTACCCACACAACTCTTTGTGATATTGTTTGTTTAAAAACTGATACCTACCGCAGCTGCAACATTTATCAATCAGTTAACGTTTTTTTAATCTAAGGTTATTTATAAAGACCGACCTTTAATTAGTTTAATACGATTTCAGTAATGTAAAGAGATCCCCAAAGCGGCACTGAGTAACTACATGTATCTATTCTTACCTAAATTACGAGACTCACTGATTCTTGTTTGACCAGTTTTTCCTTAGAAGCGTTAACGTAAGCGTTTTAGTGCGTAATTGTATCAACATCAGTAGATAGAACAAACAAGTTACTATTATAATAATTAAAGGTATAAAGGGTAAATAAATAATAATTTTATGAATTTACCCTTTAAATAGATAAGTATTTTACTCTAACAATAAAGACGATTAAAATCATTTACATATAATGTAGTTCAACTCATATTTTTATACTAAAAACTTATTTATCTCTCGTCTATCTATAAACATGTTATTAATTAATATCTGAATATGATATGTAGTTATAACTAAATAAACTTATAAAATTTGCTTTAAAACTTATAAACTAAATAACCTAAATGGTGCATAAGTAGATATATGCATAAGTCATAAGTCTTTTTTTATCACAAAAAGATGTTTTATAGCTGTGCCCATAATATTTCTAAACACATACCACATAACACATAGGGGAATTGTGCTTAAGATGACATACTTTTTGTTTTGAGGCAAATATTTGAAAATTCAAAGGTTATAAAAAATAAATGTAAGGCTACACATTTAAAACGTTTATTTACGACGCACGAAAATTAATCTTGACGCTATAGAAAACTTAATAATTGAAATAAAATAAAAAAACACCAATCATGTCCATGTGGGTAAGATGACACACGTCAGTCTAAGTTGACATACCTAATTATCGGTGTACATTTCACTTTTGAAAACCTTAGTTCTTGGTGCAACGCCAGCACATAGTGTAACACCATCGCTTACATAATTGGCAGCATACCCAATGCCCTCCTGGCTTCCATTTGCTATATAATTCGTTACAATAAAGGCATGCAGCATCGGAGTCATCAACATCATCAGCGTCCTGATTAAAATCTTCCATAGATCCGGCCATCTGAGTCATCCTGAAGGATAGTACGCTTCACCTGCTTTCGAGCTCTAACGCTCTTGCGATTTTCCTTCTCTTTTTTATTTTGGACTTGGGCTTTAACTTCGTCCATAAAAGGAGTGCCTGTCAGAACCCGAGAGCCAGTGATTTTCCTCTTCGTGCTTCTTGCTTGCCCCGTAGACATTGATTTCGGAAATGGAGAAATTTCTATTTGGTATCTCCTGGGTGGTAGACTATCCAGCAATGACTTGGCAATCACGCTGAATTGGACCGACTGATGTAGGATTTTTAGTGCTCTTTGAGAAAGAAGGTCCACCAACGATTTGGCTAGCACGCTGAACTAGATCAACTGTTGCAGGATCTATCATATCAATCAAACAATAACAATGTTAACCATCAAATAAATACTATAAGAAAACTTAAATAATAAAATCTACTCAAACAAAGACTTAAAACTATTGTCGCATCGGTCGTCCCGAACAAAAATAAAACAGGATTTTAAAGTATTCATAAACGCAAGAACTTCAGGGTAAGATGACATACTATTTGCTATGTCATCTTACCCTACGAGGTAAAAAATATTTGCCACCTTTTGCGACTTAAAAACTTTAAAGTTACTTTAATTATTCTTCAATATTCATAACCCATATTAACCACAGTTCATATCAAAGTAGTCAAACACAACTAAAATCTTACCTGAACATATTTATTGGCACAAACACTTTCAACAAAATAATATTTTCGAGTGTCGAAATCAAAACAATCCACACCACATCCAAACAACGCAAGCGGTCGCTCACAAAAGTTTTGAGTGGTGACGCTATCTGTGAGCCGATGTGTGATCGTCGTTTAGGCGTTTCTGGCGCGTATATTTGAACGGATATAGGCACTATGTCATCTTACCTGAGTATGTCATCTTAAGCACAATTCCCCTACCACAATCATAATATCTGACATATTATGATTGTGGTAACCTTCTTGTGACATATTATATTCTTGTGGTAAGAAGGAAACCTTATTTTCGGTTCTAGTTTCAGGACACTTAAACTAGTTACGATTAGACATAAATTCTAGAATAGTTCCAGTTTTGGCGTTGGTTAACGAAATCTTAAAAAACGAATAATTATTATTATTTTTGCTTTATCTTAAAAAATCAATTGTTAGAGTATGTTCGTATTTAAACAGAATTTTGAAACAACAAAATTCTAGGTTAGAAAATTTTGAATTTTGTTAACTAAGTTCAAAATCCCTATGCTCGGAAAACTTTTCTTTTTATCCAGTTTCTTTTTATTCTTTTTAATAACCTTTATGTTGGACTTGAATCTCAGATCAAACAAATTGGTTTACCTAATCGATAGCTATACCTAAGCATATTATCTTCCTACTCAATAAATAACAGGTAGTAGAGACGGCCAAGAAAGTGGTTTACCAGTTTGTAAAGAATGTTCTAGCTATTCTAAGATTGAGTCTTGAAATTGGGTTCGAATACTGAAAGAGATGCACAACGTAATACATAGTTGACTGCAAGCTAATCAAAATAAACAGGTTAAAGATGTTACTTATTTTGAACTTTGTTATCAAAGCATTAGTTTATTATGTCCTAACATTTTGTTGGGAACCATTGTAGACATTTATAAACAATAAAAAATAAAACAATATAAAATAAACATACATATTTTGGTGTTCACTATAATAAAATTAAAATTAATTTAGTGACTTGTTTCATTAATAGAAATCAACATACTTTCAAAGATAAAATAGATTTATCTTAGCATTCTACTAGGAAAATCAAATTTCTCAAAATAAATTACTATCAGTTCTGTCAATTCAAATTAGGAACACGCAACAAACCATTGACGTCATTACAATGAATGATAAAGCGAAAATAGCCCTTATATTTCTATGACTGTCGACCTTAGGGTGGTAAGCCACTTTCTTGGCCGACCGTACGTAAACACAGCACAGACGTTTCACAGCATTTTTTAGCATAGAAAATCCACATTATCTAACTTTTTTTCTACCTATATAGCACTTTTTATAGACACTTGCAGGATATGAATCCGCAATTTCTATATCCCGTCACTGTGCTTTCCGCAATACACCCATTACCGCCAGTAATGGCCGCCAGTTAGGATTATATAATCTGTGCCACGTGATCACTGTAACAAGTTGATAATACTCGTATTTCATTTATTTTATTATTTACTAGCTGACCCGACAGACGGTTGTCCTGTCCAAATTTCAATATTACAATCATTTCAATAAGTTCATACAAAAATCCCATAGACAAAAGCACTTTCAGTTTTTCCCAAATTCTCCGGGCAACTTTTCCAATTTTTCTTTCCCTAAAAACCTTATTCGGGCTATTACGAACATTTAAAAAAAAATAGACAAATCGGTCCAGCCGTCCTCAAGTGATGCGCTTACCAACGAACAGCATTTAATTTTTATTTATAAATATATATAGTCATATTGTTGTTAGGTTGGCTTTAATTAATATCGTAGATAAGTACGTCCTTTGGTAATACGTTAATTTTATTTATAATTTATGGAAAGTTAATCAATATTTTATTTATCAATTTTTAAAACATAAATACCTACATTTATTTTTTTGTTACTTTTAATAGTTCGAATTGAGGAACATTTTTACTTTTTTAACTGTTTGGTTTAATGCAATTTAAATAGAGTTATTCCTAGCACATAAATATCGTCGCGGGCCGAAATTAAAAAAAGAAAGCTACAAGTGAATAATAATATGAGTTATTTTTGAACGATCATTCACTTGCATTTTGGCTGTCTGGCCAAAAAAATATAATCAAATTTCTGAAAGATTTAGGTATTTGTTGATTCTGGTGTATTTCAGGTGAATATGAGGTGGACACTGCTGACTGTGCTCGCACTGGGCACCCTGGTGAATGGTCAGGAGACCTGCGTCTCGGCTGACACAAACCCTTACCTACTTTTCGGAACAAAAACCGCATACATCTTCTCCAACCAGGGAATCCCAACTAACAGACTTCATGATGTTCCCGGTAAGTGTTTTTGTACTTACGACCTAATTTGAATCTACCTCTTATTGAAAGAAGATGGCAGACGAGCACAGTCCACCTGGAGGTAAGTGGATACTGTTGCTCATGGATATTCGCAATACATGCCAACATCAGTCCAGAATGACAAACGTTGGCATATATAAATGTCTGGATGCTTCACCTTTATTCTACTCGTATTTAATAAAAATCTGTTTAACTTTAAACTATTAAAATATTTTTTTCTCAAATAAATAAATGTCCAACCGCTTAAATAAAAACATAGGCACTTACGTATCTATCTAAGATCATTGGTAGAAGTCGATAAAAAAAGTGGTCACTTAATTAACTAAGTATGCAGGTGCATAATTTTATGCATTGTACACACGATGCTGAAAATATTTGTTAAAAAGTCATTGCCCTCTATACAATGTGCATCATTCAATGTAACTGTCGCATCACGAATTCGTAATCATTTTTTTAAATAATTTTGGTAATTTGAGGCAGTCGTTAAATTATACTTACCTACACGTAATGTGCAGTGCACTCTCGGTAAAGACAGACATTTGGTTGTATTCGAATTTTCAACCGTTAGATAGGTACGAGGATAGTTTGAATTACAGTATGTTCACAAAACCTTTTACAAATAATAAACCTTTTTCTTAAAGGCTATATATGTATGTATTTTATATATGTTTATACATATATTTATATATTTGTTTCATGTTTGGTCTATACTTACACAGGGATAAGATCCGTAGGGCTTAAAGGCTCCGATCACCACCGATATCTGTAATACATAACAAGTCTACCTAGTATACCTAGAGGTCGGAACATATTGTAACTATGGTAACCATTGTATCGCTTAACCCATTTCAATCCCGGGAGTAATCGGGAATTATCAACAGTTTATCCTGTAATCATCATCTTTGACTGTCCGATTCCACCATCATCATCACGGAAGGAGGAGGCCCTCCTTCCGTTTGTACGACTTGTGCTATGATCTCATTTACTATATAAAATCGATACGATTTTGGAGAATGTCCAACATTTACTTTGTGCATTAACTAGCGAGGAAATAACGAGCTCAAATTATTAACGCGCCTTTGAAAAGTTAATTTGTGGAAATTTTGCTTATAGCGAGGTCCACACGTGGGTGTGACGTTAGAGCTATTTTCGGTTCAACCTATAAAACCTACCTGATAATCATGGAAAAGACTATATATAGTGTGAATCGGTATTGCATTTTTTTATGCATTTAATCTATTTATACACTTTATTGCACTTAATCGTACAAAAGGCGAGCTTAATGCCCTTACAGCATTCTCTATGAGCCAACCTTTGCGTTGATCAGAGGAGATCAATAAATCATATATATCTGCCACTTTTGTATACGTACTTATTTATTTGTATTACTTATACTGTTATTATTTGTTTTATTTACGTACTTCTTTGTATGTACGTTAATATCTTTCAGTATAATTTTATTAAAAACGCTTTTATACCTCTTTTATGAGCATTTTTAATAACTTAATTAAAGTTTTAACTCAATCTACCAGCAAACATTAGTACTACGTATATCTACTTGTTATCAGTATTCCAGTGCTAGATACATACATAGGCGGCGAGCCTTGAGGGATATTATTCACATCGTTTCTAAATGCCATTGAAATAAGTAGGTACAAGATCTTTAATATTCCTTACGCACACGTAACACCTACACAGCCTTAGGTAATAGTTACTGACACCCAATTTCACACCTTTTACTCTCGCCGAGGACATTGTGCGTAGGTTTGATAACTAACGAACCCTTTTGTGTCCCATCACATCACAAACATCCTATTTACTAATAGTTACTGTAGTGACTACCAGAATCGTTATTTATGCATTTTCGATGTTTTTCGTCATTGACCTCATCCCAGTAAATAGACTCAACTGAGTACACATTGTTACGGTGTTCAAACAGCCCTCAATGTAAAGAATACCTAAGTAAATATAAAGCAATGTCATCATAACAGTGTTATAGCACAATAGTGGGGCGATTTGACCTAGATTGGATTTTCTCACATGAGATGACACCCTCATAGGATAAAATGTAGGCAGGTAGGTATTATGTGACACAGTTTTCGCTGAAGCGCGTAGGAAGATGACATGTATTCCACTTAGTTACTTTTATATGTCTCTTTTATAAGAAGGGAGTCATGTAATAACTTTCTATAATTTATACACTGTGTGTGTACTGTATTCACGGACTTAAGTCCCCGTTAAACCGTTGATAGACAGATATACTGCGTGCGCAGTAGAAATTGAATCGTGAGCTATACTCATAAGTCCTCTGTTTGTAAATATAATAATTACAAAATAATAATCTACTTAACTATATAATCTATCTTTATATATAAAAGAAGATGTTGGTATATCTGATGTTAATAGACTTCGACACCGTTTGACCGATCACCATGAAAGTTGGCACATATAAGGTAGTTGGCACCAGTCTTGGACTATGTTAAGCAATATTTTATTCCAGATTTGTTTTTTTTTTTAAATTATCGGTAATATCAGTTTGACGAACTGCACAAATGATAAAATATCTCAAAAAATAAACAATTTGGAACATAAATTAAGTTATAGGGACACAATTCAAAAATAAAATTACAAATAAGTAACACCCTTTCTGAGCACCAGTAATGGACACTTCCCAGTTATAGACATTCAGTAATGGACTATCTCTATTGATGGATAGGCATAGATGGGTACAATTATGTGTATAAGTAGGTAACGATAAAGAAACAATAGGAAAATGCTTAAAAATCTTTTATTTCTTAAACTTCTCGACTTTTATCAGTTTAGTCTTTACATTAGTCTATCTGATTTAAAAACAAAACGGTTAACTAAAATGGCATTTCGAAGTTTGACAGATGAATATCTCTAGTTTACGGTTTAGTGTTGCCAATAGTCAAATGTTACAGCAAATTCTTATTTGGGAGGATTTAGTAGATATTTGTTCAACACTGGTGCCACTACCTTATGTATTTTTTCATGGAGAAGGTTTTTATGCTATTGACTTAGTTGTAACTCGCCACTAGATGGCGCTGCAGCACATCAACTTCTATACCGTTCTACCGATCGCCATGAAAATTGGTATACATAGGTATTTGAACACGGAGAATATTTTTGAACTATTGACTTTGTTATAACTCGCCACTAGATGGCGCTGCAGCACATCAACTTCTATGGCAGGACAACATGTGCGGGGTTTTGCTAGTAAAATATAGAAATATACATACGAAATCAAATCAATATTAAATTTATTGTGTTATCTGTTTTCCTATAACTGACATTATCTGAGAAAGTAACATTACTCGATTCTTGTGTACCTACTAGATATCGATTCTAGTGAAATTTTTGTACATCTTTATAGAGTTAGTTATCTTAGAAATCGGATGTTATAGCACATTTCAATTTAAAGTGAATCTTGAAATAAAGAAATTTTAAGTATTCAGAATACCTATGTTAATTAAAGTCAATGATGTACCTAAATGTTAAATCAATAAGCCCAACTCAATAAGTCAAAATAAACCCATACCGACAATAAATTCAATAAGTCATTGAGTCAATAAGTTTAATAACAACAATAAGGTCCCTTTAAGGCACTCAAATAACGTCATATACAATTATACTTATCTATTTACTTTTATTTACAAAATCAACATTGTTAAAACTTGAATTTTTTTTTATTGATGTAGGTACCAACAATGATAGTACCTTTACGGATCAAGATTATGTTTACACTATGTATTATTCAATCTATGACTTGAATAGGCGCAATAATGTCTATATACATATGTGACGTCATGTGAGCAAAGACATCTTGCGGCCGGTATGGATTAATGACTTTAGTTATGTTTTCCTAACCCACGTATAATATTTTCCTCTTTTTCCGTGATGTCGTAAGAGGCGACTGAAGGATAACAAAGTCGCTACCACAAGCCCTGAGAACCTGAGAAACTACACCACCAAATGGCTTCGCGAACCCACTTAGCCAGTATGTCGTTTAAATTCCATACTTCTACCGATGCAGAAGGTTGGTAAAGAGTGCCTCCAGGCATAAAGCTCGCCTTTTGTACGATTAAGTGTAATAAAGTTTTTTAAATAACAATAAATATACAATGTGGGTGGGGAGGCCCAATTCTATCAGGTCTGGTTACTGAAATGCAAATAGGAACATGATTATTTAACTAAAGTCATTGCATTGTTAATTCGATACCCTTCAAAGAATGCGGGTTGTACGATTAATGAGAATAATGAGTCATTTAAACAGTTTCGTTAGAATCATCGATTTGAGAATACATACCTACTACATATGTTATACAAGCACTAGGCCAGACATGTTAGAATCTAATAGTGTTCTATGTTCAGTAGATCTCGAATTCTTTAATTCATATATATTTTGAAAATGGAACATTCTTATTACGTACCTAGGTAGTACTTAAGTTTCTTTGATAAGAACGTATGGATGTGTCATCTAGTCTATTTTAGATACCTACAGTTTATAATGATGATTATAAACTCGAAACTGTTTTAGTTATGTTCTTTGTTATAAAGACGAGTTGAGCAAAAAACTAATATGAATGAATGACTAATGTTCATTAAACTAGTATTTGTGCTAATACAAGTGTTCTGAACAATGTATCCGTAGGATGAATCACGTTCCTTAATAAAACAACAATGGTTAGTTGTACGTACCTACCTCCGTGATTATGCCATTAAATATATTTTTAATTTATTTCATTTTATTTATTACGTACAACAACAAATTGACATAGTCATCTAGTTAGTTACAGACACATTTCATAAAACATTTATACGTTTGTAAATTCACTTAAAGTTATACACATGGTATAATCATGCAGAATAGGTAAAATAAAACTATCTAATCTACATATAATCTATCTAAAATGATAATGTCTATCTAACAGAATATTAAAACGGGTATTATTTAGATAGAATATGTCAAACTCATCATCCAAATCGTTATAATAACGACATATTCTATAGAGTGGATTATTGTAAGAAACTTTATTTCGATCCCGTGGTATGTCAAATAGTCGTTGAGTACGTACAGGGAGATATCGGTGCCTTCAGATTGAGATGCTGCAAGAGATCCCCATCTAAATGGTTATTCAAGATCTTGTGTAATACTTATGTAATATCTTGTAGAATTCTATGTATATCCTTGTGGAATAGGTAATCGTAACAGTAACCAGCCCTTTCAATATCACCTGCTGGATATGGGCCTCTTGTAGTTCCTCAGAACTTTGTCATCCCTTTTACGGCACCCACAGAAAGAGATGGACTAAAGCCGACAGACACCACACGACGAGATGTGGAATATGAACTCATAGCCATTCTAATCTGTAAATAGGTATTTTAAAATTAAAATGTAGTAGGTAATTAAAATGTAAATAGTTACATCCCTAGATTCGATAATTTTAATAGCAGCATTACAACGGAATCTTCCATTGTTAATGATGCTAATTAAACCATTCTGGTACGTCTGTGAGCTCATCGGACGTAGGTATATTATAATTTAATTATACAAATCAGAATTTTATCAGAGTCGTATCCAATCGATTTCTCACAATTTCTTTCACTACTGACAAATGGCTTCAATTAGGTCCCTCCCTGAGTCATGAGGTCACCGTTTAGCACGCCGACGGTCTATTTATATTGTTTATGGCCGGCACATTATGCCATCGACAAGATATGCACGTGTTGTGTATTTTTTAATGTCTTCTGCCGTTTCCTGGAATGTTTCCTTCAATTTTAATTTAATAAATAGGGCATGAACTTTTACTGAAACGAGTGTGGTTTATATTTCTGTTTGCCGACATAGCAGAAAAGTATAACTTTTTTTTTCGCCTTTTGTACACATTTTATATTATAAATCGCGCCTGGACGCTTATAACAAAGGTTTATCTTTTAGTCCTACTCGACGTTTCGGCACAAGTTATACCAGCTGCGGTCACGAGTTTAGCAGTAAAGTTCGGGTAATACTCGTACAGACCCAATTTCAGGGCAGTACAAGTGTTTAGCATAGGTACACCTAATGTCCTAGCTAAATCTATCTTCTAGCTAAATAGCAGTTAATCCTTGTCCTTTGCTAAATGCAGGGTCAAAGAAATGTATCAGTGTGCGATTATTCATATAGGCACACTATATTCAAGATTCAAAAGAATCTATTACTATTTAATAAACATTTTGAAGATAGGTAGTAGGTACCTACATGAAGAGAGTAACTTTGCTATGCCTATACTCGTAGGTACAATTTAATTAGTGCCGAGTTAAACACCCGACTCGAATATGACTATAGTGAAGTGTGTTAGTTTTTAAACTATTATATAATATGATGATTTTAAATTATACATATTTTATTTCATTTTTAAAGGTTGCCAGCCCAAGGCTGTGTGGCTTCTAACCCGTCACGGGTCGCACAACCCTGAAGCGAATGAAATGAATGATTTGCAAAGCCTTGCCAATCTGAAGAATAACATTCAAGACAACTACCGAAATGGCAACTTTAGGAATACTAATGTAAGATTTTAAACGCATGTCTAGAAAAAAAAGTTACTGTCTCTCTTAAAGTCTTAGTACCTAATATTTTTTGGGCCGAGACTTGGTTTGCACGGCTTGTATTAATTTATGTGGTTTTTAGACAAAATTATTTATGTGCTTTTGTCCGTCGGTTTAATAAATGTTTTATTTACAATATGTCCATATATACCCATATATATGTCGCAGTAAGATAGAAATAGCCGAAATATAGCTATGTTCCTAGTAATTTAGCTATACCACGGAAGATATTAACCGAACTGTTTTGATTCTATTTCTCCAGCTATATCTATACACCTAGATATAGCTAGATATACCTAGATAGGCAACGACATCGTAAGGAGTCCTGGATGATACTAACTAGCAAGTAGCTTACCTTTATTTATTTTTTTATAGAAAGAATGCACCTGCTGGATACTTACTGTTGTTCATGGATATACGCGATACATGCCAACATAGGAGGGTTGGGAAAATGGGGAGAGATAGGATAAGATGGGATGGAATAGGGGTCATTTCTTCTTTGCAAATTCGGTGTTTATAAATCATAAATTATTTGTTTTTCAGCAACGCATTTGCGAATCGGACTTGAACCTACTGTCCCGATGGGAGTGGAATCCTCGTCAGAACGCGACGTTCGCCGGGGACCTCACGAGCGACGGGTACCTCACCACGGAGCAGCTGGCGCACGCCTGGAGGCAGCGCTTCCCGGGAATACTTACAGACAATCGACACGACTATCTGGTAACATCAAACGCTTAAAGTCCGAAAATTTATTCAAGTCGGGGATGTGACATATAGAACTGTCAAACAGTGAAATTTGTACGGAGATGACACTTTATTGACAGCTCTACATGTCATATCCCTAACTAGAATAAATAATCCGACTATACATTGAAAATTAATATAAAATTTACTATTGAACTTAAACAAATAGCTAAAAATAAACATAGATTTAAAAGTCGAGGCAATTTTTTTATAAATAATAATTACCTTTTTATTTCACTATTTAATATTTTTCCTTTTATATCAACGGAAACTATATACCATAGTATTCAGAATTGCATATTTAAGTGTTGTCCTTTCATAAAAGTTATTCATTCTCAGAATTATTCTTATTCATTAAGAAATTGAGTTTCTTCTACGTACCGCTCTTACGTAACTCTTACGTACGCTTACTCTTCTTACGTTCTATGTACCTACGTACGTAACGTAAATCGATTCTATTTAAATTGTTCTACCGTAACCAGCCTCTGTATCCTTCACTGCTGGACACGAGCCTCCTAGTGCAAATTGTCTTGTGCATGAGAGGGTTGGCGAGTCCACTTTTTTAGAAGTGTTTCTTGGAACTTTTGGCAACGGCTTTTTTATCCCTTATTCCCTTAACGATAATCCACGGGAAGAGATTCTGAAGTCGGCCCACCATACTGCCCAGCTGTACAAACTGTTTTACTATCAACGTATTTCACATCTTTGAACTATTTTGTTTACTTCAATTTCAGTTCAAGTTCGCGGATGACAAGCGTTCGGCCACGTCATTCAAGGCGTTCCTCGAGGGACTCTTCAAGGATCAGGCAGAGTTACGCGGCTACGACATACCTAAACAAAGTGATGAAAATTTACTTAGAGTAAGTAAATCTAAGGAACATATCGTAGAGAAGTAAAGAATACATGTAAAAGAACATATGGGAAAATGTGTGATGTCGAGAAAAGAGAAAGACTGTATAAGAAACATGTCGTCCCAATCCACCAACAAACATAAAATTAGCACTGATGTATTTGTTACAATCAAACATAACCGTTGACCGTTTTAGGGAATTGAAGGTAATTGCTACAGCAATGACCTTTTTTTTACTAAAAAGTATAAAAACTATTTTGGTTGGACAGTTCGACATATTTGTTCGGGTCTGGGTGGTTTTCGTCTTTGCATGTGTCTCTGGACCCACGACACAGGGATACCTGTCGTGGGCCATTGACTGTGGCGTTTAATTCAATTTGTTTCAATTTCAGCCGTACAAAAACTGTCCAGCGTGGGTTAGTAATATCCAGAAAAATAACGATACCACACAACAACTGTTAATATTTGAATCCAAACGGGAGTATAGTGAAGTAAGTATCTAAAGTATTACTAAATGAGCATGATTACAAACTTTTTTGCGTTCATTACGCATTACTTTATTACCGTGGCTTTAATGTTCATAATTCGTCACTCCAATTGAAAGTACATGTTTGTTCTACAACTTTATATTTGCGGCCGGCGCCTCCTAATAGCCTATTGAATATGTTGATAATGAACTGCAAAGGAGTTTGTGTTTATTTGAACACTCAATTGACCAATACTATAATGTTATTGTAATGTAATCTGAGCGAAGGGAATTATTGTCGGACGGACTTACTGATTTCGGTTGATTTTCAAAATTAAAATTTCGGTGTTTTAAGATTATGTTTGAATAGAAATTTGATTCAAAATAAAGCAATAAAAGTTATGTTATTTTTTTCTAAGATTTCACTGAAGTATATCCGGGAAACTAAAATCCAAAAATTATCGAAAATCGTCTCTTCTCTCGGATAATGTCGTGAGCAGCAAATTTCGAAGATTTATTTTTTTAATTTGAGTTTCTCGGATTTTTTTAAACTTCCGAAAAAAACTTTAAGGTAGGTACCTATATCTTTACTCTAAAACATGTATAAAATTGAATTCAAAAAGAAACCCTGGGTGATTTTTAAAAATATGTCTGTTTTTTTTACAAATCCTGTATTTCTTTGGCTCGTTTCATTTGCGAGACAAAATTTTTTGTAACAAATATACTAATGATATATTTATTTATATTTCTCTACAGATGATAAACAACATTTCTAAAAGGCTGGGTTTCAACTACGATATAGACAAGGGCACTCTCAAACGAATGTATAACATGTGTCGGTACAACAAAGCATGGGAAGTCACTCAAATATCGCCCTGGTGTTCTGTAAGTTTTAACACTATTTATAACAAAAATCCAAAAAATATATATCTAAATGGTCCTTTCTTAATACTTAAAGAACTGCTAAGATAGTCAATTGCCTCCCGATCAATATACAACATACAAATCAATATATAAAGCCATATAAAAGATCCGATATAAGCTGAAAAACGCCCGACTATTGAAATAATTATGACTAATCTCAAATAAAAAAGTTTACGATCGATTGATAAAATGCAATTATGTACATACAACATTCTTTCTTTTCCAAAAAATACAACCACATAATTTTAAATTAATACGAACCAATAATGCATTGTAGCCCGAAAGCACACATTCTAAAAATAAGAATTGTTTGTTTGCTTGTTACCTAATCAATCTGCAATAAGTAAGTGAATAAAGAAATTTGGTATAATATGTGTAGTTTTTAGGAAAAAACTCAATCTTAGCAACATTATACTAAGGTAAAGTATAAATATAGTATATAAAGTATAACTAAGGCAATAGCTAGTATAAAATACTTGAACTAATTCTGTTACAGGCCTTCACCCAAGACGACTTAAAGCGTCTAGAATACGCAGAGGATCTTGAAACTTACTACAAATACGGATACGGGTCGCAAATCAACCAAAATGTTGGATGCCCTTTGGTCAAGGACATGATGGATTTCTTCAAGAAACACGTCGAAAACGGTACCTTCTACATTACTTATTTTTTAAAATCACTTCCTTCGTGAACGATAAAATAATTTTATGTACTTGAAAAGAAAGTAAAAAAAGTAAAGGCTTACAATAACTGCAGAGGTCCTAGAACATGTCCTTAGGGGACACCAGTGTTAAGAAATTTGTCTGCTTACGTTCCAACCTAGCGTTACCCATCACAAACCCGTAATTTAATTAGTGTTCATTTAGTACATTGGTCAGTAAAGTAATTCTATAAACAGTCTAGTCTTCATGGCTTTTGTGTAAGTAGATTAATGGGGTGCAACACGCAATCAAAGGCTTCTTCAAAATCAATAAACTTGAGTGAAACAGACTGTATTATACATACTTGATCAACTTCCGGGCAAAGGTGATAGCAGCACTAACGTGGTTTTATAAGTATTTTTCTTATTTTATTTTATTCTTATTTCTTATTTTGGATCCATGTTATCTGAATGAATAAATAAAAAAAAATACTTCTCTTAAATCCATAGAAGTGCCTCAGCAACCCCGAACTCAGATCTATATAACGGAGTCAGAAACCCTACAGCTAGTAGTAACTGCGATGCGAGCTCGCAGGGACTCCGCGCCTTTGACAGGTGACAACTACCACACTAACGCCGTACAGACGCGGAAATGGACCTCATCAACCATCTCCCCATTCAACGGAAACTTGGCCGCCATTTTGTATCAGTAAGTGGTATTATACTTTACTATCAATTGCCTTGGATCAGTCACCATCAACCGTTGGGCGCATTCGACTGACCTCGTTACCCTACCTGTCACAAAAGTGTATCTGGCAATGTACCTACTGCATTTCCTACCTTATCCTATTTCAAAATATACGTAGATACGTGTTTCGGTAGTGAGTGGGATATGCCAGAGCCCATTCCCATCCTCTTCTACCCATCCCCATTTTTCCAACCCTTTCTTTAGAGGGAGGCAGTGCATCCGGGTTCGTGGCAACGTTGGTCATTCTGGGCTGGTACTGGACTGGACTGGAATGTATCGCATTCATGGGCCAGAGTATCCACTTACCACCAGGTGGACTATAAGATCGCCTGCCGGTTTCTTACTACATATAATGAAATAATAATTCTTTCTAGATGTTCTCCAAATGGCAACTTCCAAGTCAAGGGTCAGAACCAAGTACTGTTCCTTGAAAATGAACGAGCAATGTACTTCGAAGGTTGTCGCGTCGGTCTCTGCGATTGGAACTACGTCAAAGATCATTTCGGCGAAATCGCTGATAAGTGCGACTCGAAGGCTTGTAATAGTGCGACTAGTCGCAACGGGTTTGTCGCATTTAGTCTCGCTTTAGTCGCTTTCTTTGTGAGATTCTTCGTTTAAAGACACTTGTGATAGAAAAGCAGCTTTAATGTCACACTGACATAGCCCAGAAACACGCCAGGCTAACTAGTAGTGGATTGGAGAAAGTATTAGTTTAGCTTAAAAGCTTAAAACCGGGCTTAAAACTGGTTTCAAATTTATCGCCCTCTTTTGAACCGATTTTTTTTATTGGGCGTCGTTGGAACAAAATCATCGGGAACGGAATTTTAAATCGATTTCTAACTTTCGTTAATTTCAGTGCCCTTTGCATGGACGCTATTTTTTGTTGAACTCTTATTAAACGAATGTCGATTTTTTGCCAGATTATGTCACGAATGTTGGACGTGCCAAACGACAGGCGAATTTTTCATTTTCACTCGTCCCAATCCTTTTTCCTAATGCACTCGTAAACGTCCGAAAATAGGCGGCGTATCCTAGGTTGTGCCAACATTTATCATTTTTGACAAATGTTGGCATGTATCACGGGTATCCAGTGCAACAGTATCAGTATGCCACTACACTGACTGTCTGCTCAGCCGTAACCCTTTCTCTATAAAAAAAAATATAATTCAAAGCCCCATCCGCTTCTAATAGGTACAAGAAACCTTCAAGTAACCGATATTTAAATTTCGTTCCTTCATTAACGTTCGCGAACTTTTAAAATGAACACAACCTTTATTTGAACTCTGCTCGGAAAAAAATAAAAAAAATCGGTTTGTACAATAAACCGGTGCTAGGTCCAAGTTAACTGTTTACAAATCAATCACAAAACCCCATGAAGATGTTTTAATGCCACTATGATCAGGTTATCATAGGAGGAGCGCTAACAGTTCTGTATTTAATTAATTTTATGTAAATACCGTTTTTTTCTCAAAATAAAATTAAAAAAATATTCTTAAAGGACTTAAAGGAGTTGTAAAATGATTATTACTACATGTTAAAGATTTATATGAACTGCCAATGCTCTTCCTATAATAACCGGACCACAGTACTCGTATTTATAAGTACTTACAAAACCTTCAAAATGACCTCTCAATGTTCTGATTTATATTTCAACTAGGGTATTGAAGATTTACTTACCTAACAGGTTAATTTGATTTTTTTTTAAATAATTTAAAATGCCGTTAGAATCCAAATTGATAGCAATTTCAGCTTCTATTTTAGTCTTTCATTCTCGCTTTACTGTAATCTCGTATATCCTTTGTCTTTTCAAAATTTACGTCAGCTCCCAGATGATAATATTTACAATAAATAAGATATCCTAGTACAAAATAAATGTTGTTTGTTGATACCATAGACATTTTAAAATACCACCAAAAAGTATTTTTGCAAATAAGATTAATTACTTAAAACAAGTATTTTTCTAATCTATCCACCGAATCCATTTATGTGCGTGCTAATAATACAGATTATACCATTTAGAAACCAAATAGTAATAATATGTGCTGCTAAAAATTAATCATAATGTTAATTTGTAAATAATATTATTATTTCTTTTGATCAGCCAAAATAATAGCATAGGTAGGTTGTGGAGATTTTAAAAAAAAACAATATCGTGATTTATTATCTATGTTACCAATTTTTTTAACCCGACATACCCTCAATCAAGTATGTTTAATAAAAATAAATAAATAAATTGAAATTTGTTTCAAATGTTTATCCGACTTTCATTTTGTGGCATTAATCATAAATATAACAGTGTGAAAAAGCACTCCGTTATTGTTATACTTTTATTATTAGTGTTATTAAATACACACAAAATAATAGATTTAGGGAAAGATTTAATTTTTATTTTTACCTTTTAATAGTTTTAATACCTACGTATTATAGTAATAGTTGATTACATGTGCTTTTAAAAAATAATCAAGTACACTAATCGACGATATATATGGCACATCATCATTAAGTAAGTAGGTACGGAATTATATATAGACGGTCGTTGCATTTTTTGCATTATAATTAAACTAACCCACGTGGAATTAGGATTAAAAACTATTTTTTAATCTGTGCCGAGAATTTGGTAGCGATTCGTTGATAAGTAATTGCATTTATAAAAACATTTTTTTGCATTTATAAAATAACGATATACAAGCCACAGGCTTTCCCTAGTAATTGCGGTTTCGGGCCTCAATTTACTACGCGAGCCCAGTACGGATACACATGACAGATTTTATTCTTGTACATGCCGGTTTTTTCGTGATGTTTTCCTTCACCGGCGAGATACTGACTATTTAAAAATCTGCACCTACTTACAGTAGAAACTTATTAGTACATATATAGTATTAGCGAACTATTAGTTAACCGGGTCTTATTATTATAACCCTGTGGAGCCTGATTGAGCCGAACTTATAGAACCTGAGGACATGCAAATTTTTACCAAAATGTTTGCATGTTTACAAGAAAGAGATGATCGATTTCTCATCACGATATGCCATATATGTCGTTGGATATCGTATAATACAGGCATTTTAATGTTACATTTGCTCTATATTTCTTAGAATTATAATCGTATTTCTATAGTAGAGTATTTAAGCTAAATGTTTTTGTCTACTTTCTTAAAAGGTACCTGTGTTTGAATATTGTTGTATTCTTACCATTTTTATAATTATGTTCTCACTGTTTTCATTATTTTGATAATTAATGTTTGTGTCTGTAAGGATCATGCAATGAAGTCACCATGTCATGTCATCCCATCCCATTTCTCACCTCTGCTGGATATAGACCTCTCCCGAGGCTCGTTACCACACACGACCTAACAAGCTAGCTTTTCCTATCAAGCCTCTATTGGCTGATTTTTTCGAGGCGTTAGTTTACATGACAGAGGGCCATATAAGATAATGTTGAAAATATTTTTAAAAAAGGTAGAGCTTTTGCACAACAGAATGCAGAGTTTTGAGTTCATTGCATCACCTTGATTGTACTAGAAGTGTTAATGTTTACATTTTTTTATCGTTGTTGTATCTGCACCAAATAAGAGTCTATGAATAGATGATGTAATAAAGTTTTTATTAAGTTATTGCTCATTTTATTTCACACCGTTTTAATTAAGAAGATAACAAAGCCGTTATCACAAGCGCTGAGGAAGCTGAGGACACGCCAGCCCGCTTGGTCAGCGTGGCGTTTTAAGGCCATACATGCCTCGCAGAAGGCAATCTTTATGAGGAGGGCCACGTACGGCAGTGGTCACTGAAAGGGTTGGTTGCATCGTGTTGTATACTAGAGCTTCTCGCTCTAAACACGCATGTGCATTACTTACAGGCTGCGCGGCGCAATAAACCAAAATGGCGTCTACATTTTAAGCAAAATGTTTTATGTTTAGAACACATTTTTTCCTTAATATTACATGATGGTCAACCATTAATATCATCCATAAAATTATGAATGTATATTTTAAAGAATTCGAGGGTTTTCTTTCACGGGGCACCCCTTCCATTTCATTAACATCGAATTTAAATATAAACAACTGATTTTATGATTATAAAAATATGTATTTCATTAAAAAAGATAACAACTTATATACAAATCACAAGTTATTTACAATGTATTATACATAATTATAAACAGGCAGAGATGAAACGCAGATTACAAGTAACAAAGCTGTGATAAACCATAATCGATTTTATTGTAAGGGTTTCATTTTATTGTAACTTTCGATTTTTAACCTAATTTTTAATTATCAACTCACATACGTGTCTATGGTCCAGATAGCAGACGATTAGGGGTGAATTATATTATTGTAGGGTGGAATCGTTCTGGATGAATCTAAATCATTGGTCAACACGATTACAAACTTCTTTTGCGTACTTAAACGCGTTATTACGCTGATTTTAAAGCTCATTTAGTTCTGAATGAATAGGTTTATATAATCTACGCGCGCGAGCAGTTAGCATAAACTGGGTGGTTTTGTGTATTGCCGTACTCACCGTCGCTACCATCGGCTTTCCTCTTTGGCTTTCAATTCACTGTTGGAACGAGCTGTCTGACTTTTAGTTTAGTTTCCATATTGGCATAAGCCTTCAAGAGGTGTAGTTTCAGCCTAACATTAAAAAGGTTTAGAACATCTGAGACATCGAAAAGGTTTTACACTTGATACCTCCTCGTGAAAACAAAAGATATGTGGTGTAGAATGGGTTAATATGAAACTACTTTTATCTATTGCATCATAATAATATGCCATAACAGAATGAAATTGAATATCGTTTTAAAATTGATCTATTTTTTGATAGACATTGATTAATTTTGACAATTATAAATTTCAGTGTAATTCTATTATGATTTATATGTATATGCAACAGACCCCCCCCCCCCCCCCCCCAATAAACAAAAACAAATGTACATAATTCCCAAAAAGTTTTTACATTATACATCGTATGATCGTACTAAAAATAAAATAAAATCACTTTTTTTTTTGCCGCGCAATATTTAAATGACCGTTAAAATACATAATTCACATGACCCGCATGTGATTCATAGAGTTGCGAACGTGTTAAAACTTGCTTGTTTTCAACTGAATAATTTAATAGAACAAGATAATGAGGATTGGACTCGTAAAATAAAAATCCAATTTATTTGAAAAATTAATGATCGAGTCATAATGAGGCTTAGAAGTCACAAGTTCAAAAGGACAAGTACTGTGTGACAAGGACAATACTGTATATCCATGCGTGTGTGACAGAAATAACGATAGATCTCACCTTAAATATTCTCAAGCTCGTGTCTATTTAATCTTGTAACGAGATTCATGAAATATTTTCCATATTGTTTGATATTTTTCTCCAGTTGTGAAATAAGTCATCATACAACATAATATTTATTCTTAGTATAATCAACTAATTTATTGTGTGAGGCTGACAGCTGATTTATAATTTGAACCAAACAAAACGCGAAAATGTAATGAGTTATATCCAGTTCATATTTTTCTTATATACAGAGCGACTGTCCCATATCAAAGCCCAGTACTATTTTTTTTAACAAATTTTACAGGAGAGTCCAAAAACATTCAAACAGCCAAATTAAAAAATACAAAGTTAACATAAAAATTTGATTGTAATTATATTACACACAATACAAAATATTGTATATGCGAAAAAATATTATAATTCTCTCATATATTCTTATCTTCATAAATACGAAAGATTTTAATATGGGTGTCTGCACACTTTGGTGAAGTCAAATTTTGTCAAAAAAACATCTTTTTAAATTTGTTCCTTACTGGTATGGGGCAGCCGAGGATGTAATCGAACCTTTCTCGAATCTTGAAACCAAGAATTATGCTTACGATATATATGCAGTGTCACTGAAATAGGGAAAAATCTGAAAGTTGTCACCTAATTTAAAATATATAAAACTGTTCTAGGGAGAAATTAAGTTATTTTAGGGTGCAAACAAACGTCACAACACTCGATACTCACGTATAGGGAGGGTAGTGACCGTGAGAGGCGCACGCGACGCGCGTATAATGCAACTGCGAGTACAATAACAGATATACTAGATATGAACAGTAAGTTATGAAAAAAAAAACTTATTATAAAAAATAATAAAAAATGGTAACTGGAACAACCTAATTTCAAGTTTTTGCTTTATTTCCGTGACACGATGTATATATATATAAACATAAAAACATAGTTATGTTTATGAACTTTAGATGAAAATTTGGTAAAAACTGAACAAAATAAAAATTCAATAAGAAGTTCCATGTTAATCACGGATTAACATGTTAATCGTGTTAATCCAAGGTTTCGAAATTAGAGAAAAGATTCGGTCACGCCTGTATATTTTTTGGCTTGTATATTTATATGTATATTTAAACGAGCAGTAAAAATATACTAAAAGAGCAACAAATCATGATCAAACGAAACAAAATATTTTTAAATAATTAAAATAAATTCTTTTAAATTACTGAGAATGTCAAAGTATTTAAAAAAAAAACTGCTTCGAGGAACTCCTATCTATTGTCACCAGAGAACGTAAACTTAACCCACCTTTAATTTGCTACCATCGATTTCCCGCCCATTCAGTATTTTCTGCTGCTCATTTAATTATTTATTTAAACGCCTCAATATTTAATAGTGATATAACCTCTAATAAGTTACACAATTATGCGGCGTAAGCAATAAATAACCAACAATTTGATAACCTAACTGGAGTGCCAAACGAAACATGACACAAAAATATAATCTCAATTCTTTTCATGGCAACATTTTTGAGGGCTTCTTGGCGGGAACTCGAGTTATTTATAGGCTGACCAAGAAAATAAAAAACCTTGCCATGATGCGTAAAACTAATAGAACTAATAATATCTTCTACTGACAACACCAACTAGCTATGAAAAAAGCAACTGTGGCGCCCCCAGAATAAGTTTTTTATTTTTCTGATCAGGCTTTATAACTTCAAAGTACGTATGTAATATTTGTGTATATTTGAAGAAAAATATTAAGCTGCGTTTCTCATGTTATCGCTTTTACTTAGCGACTTAAAAAATAAAGCTTTAAAAAAAAAAAAATTCGCTTTAAAAAATAAGCGACGACTGAATTCGACGGGATGGGACATTGACGAGATGTATTTTGAATTGTATCGACGGTAAAATTGTTGATTACGAAAATATCTCTATACTATCACAATGAAGCTTTTTTAGCAAACGTTTCACACGTTGAATCAGAATACACAAATATTACATACGTACTCTATACTATTACAAATAAGCTTTTTTTAGCAAACGTGTGAAAGATTGATTCAAAAGGACTTGAACCCAAATCTGAAAGACAATTCCAAAAAAGAAATGTTGTAGTGATAAAAAATGGAAACGTTTTAAAGTTGGATCTTTCGCTCCAGTCAGGGATATGACATGTAGAACTGTCAATAAAGTGTCATGGTACAAATTTCACTCTGTTTGACAGTTCTATCTAACCGTGACTGGATTTTTGTTTTCCTTTAGCAAACGTATGAAACAGTCTTAAAAGGACTTGAACCCAAACTGTAAAACAATTTAAAAAAGGAAGTTGCACAGTCTGCCATAAAGATCTTCATACTCGTTGTTTCTTATTTATCTTTTTTTTTATTTATTACCAATTTTATAAACAAAAAGCATAAAAATATCATAATTGTATCAAATAAACCATAAAGATTTGTCTAAGATACAAGTTCTGCAGTATTAAAGCAAGATATGAAAACCTACATGTGTGAACAAATTATAATTTAGACAGGAAATATCTTTTTAACCAATATTTTAAATTATTTTTACTAATCTGATTTTAATTTATAGTCTAATTCATTTATTAACCTGGGAACTAAGTAAGCGTTGGTCCGCTGACCGTATATATTGTTCGCGGCGTTAGTTACCAAACGCTTGTGTTATAATACTACGTGTAATGTAAATACAGGATATGAAATTAAGGTTTGAATTTTGGTATTAAAATATTGTTCTTTTAATACATTATATGTGCTTTTAATAGGGACAGGTAAAGCTTAAATAGTTGCAATACTTAAATAGTTTAAGATCACTGTTGGCATATTTTAGTTTAATACTGAAGGGAACTATTTGTGTTGGTTTCAAATTCGCTTTTAAGACTATGTCACATGATTTATTCCCATGTTTATGGATTTGCCGCTTCTGTGCCATATTCCGTTCGTTACACTCTAACCGTCGTGTGCACTACTTGAACTAAAATTCCGTGTCCGTTTACCACTACCGCTGGCCGATTTGTTCTTGGGCCGTTTTCTATCACTATCGTCGTCACAAACACTATTACACCTCTGTTTAGGACTCATCATAGTTTCGGAACTCACTGATTCCCGTTGGGACTTTTTACGCTGTCTTCTGGGTACATTTTCACCCATAAGCGTTTCGTTGAACTGCCTTTGTCGAGCCTCCCAATATAAATTTTGTCGATGGACAACATCAGGGTATTTTGTCTCGAAAGCTGTGTCCGGTGGTAGCAAAAGTTCCCACCCAGTTCGAGGGTTGAATTTGGCTACGGAGCGTATGATTTCTAATACTTCTAGGGGGGGTAATCGCACTGCGGCAGCGACCTTTCTTCTATCTATATATGGATGCTGTGTGAGGAGATATAACTGGAAGAAAGCATTATTAATGCATTAGAGAAAAATAACTTTTATTTATACCAATCACAGCGCTCAAATCAATTATCATTTCACAATAATAAATTGTTAGAGGACTGAGATTTATTTATTTATTCAAAAATAGAAGTGAGGCCAGGGGGACTAGTTGTAATTTTATTTACTACCATAACAAATAGTCTAAATTATTTTTTTTTATTCTAGTCAGGATATTTCGTAACAACTACAGTGCGAACAACGGACTGTAGTTGTCCTCACTGATTTCAGTGGACACGGCAGGAATAATTTCTATTACAGTTTCCGGTGTCTCCACCAGTGGAGACAATGGTACCAAGCCCAGGTGTACACGGGCAGCGGTGACCAATTACCATCCTGCCATCTATTCTAGCTATATAATGTGTAATTTGAATAACGCAAAAGCTGAAAATAGGTCTTTCAGTATTGAGGGCAGAATCAATCCTACTAGTTATTAAAATCGATTTTTATTTCATAATTTATAGTACATTTTTATCTAGATACACTTTATTGTACACCAAAACAATACAAAGAAATACAAAGTATAAGTAATTAGAAGTACAATCGGCGGCCTTACCGCCAAAGCGATTTCTTCCAGGCATCCTTGGCGTAGGCGCCCGGTACTGAGCAATGAGTGCGACGAACGTATTAGATCGAACAACAAAACTTTACATGTTTGTAACTTTTAATTTATTCCCTAAACTAATTTCCTTTTCCTCTAGAATGGTTTCATATATTTTAAATTAGTTGACGCGTTTCAGATTTTGCGTTATTTCGGTGAGACGTTATTAAAAAAGTGGGTAAAACTTGCCACATGATCCCTGGCGGCGCACATCGGTTGCGGCGGTACGGGTGAGGCGTGCGTGTACAGGTCAGTGGAGCGCACCGTCCACAGCCCTCGAACGCAGCACGCGACTGTACTCAGCGCTATGAGAAGACCGCTCTCACTTATCAACCCGTCCTCCGTACGGATCAGGGTACGGAGGTCGTTGAATGTCAGCATTTTTGCTAGAAAATGCAAGTTTGTAGTTATTAATCAATCGTATCTCTTGAGTAATTTAACAGACTTAGTTTTCTTATACAATGTGTCACTGAAATAACGCTAAAGCTGGAAATAGATTGTTTAATATCGAGTACAGAATCAATTCTGCCAATTTTTACAATTAGTTTTTTTTTTTTTGGTTCAACTTACTTTGGTTCAATTTAGTAGAATTGTCTCATAAATGTTATACTTTGTCCTATAAAAAGAATAAAGGATATACTAATATCATTTATTCTACGCGCGTGGCTCGAGCCGCGTCACGCTCGCTGCGTAGGCGCCCGGTCTGCTTAATAAGCACTACGATGTTTTAGACAGGACAACATAACCTTACATGTTTGTAACTTTTAATTTATTCCTTATACTAATTTTATTTTCCTCTGGAATGGTTTTGTATATTTTAAATTATTTGACATGTTTCAGATTTTGCGTTATTTCAGTGACATATACAAAATAAAATACTCAAAAATTAGAAGATGTAGACATTATCGGCAACATCCTACAGTGATGGGACTAATCTTGTGACGTCACTACACTGCGAATATACAACTAGCCATTAATAAACAGACAATATGTTCCAATGTAGTGGGTTTGGCGTCCAGTATGATGCCTCAGTCTTGTGGCGTCATCCAGCGCCGGCTCTAGCTCATGTAGCGCCCGGGTGCAGGGCGCCCTCTAGTAGGCGTTTTGAACTCTTTGGAGGTGTCGCGAGCGGCGCTCGGCGCCCCCTAAGACCCTGCGCCCGTGTGCACCGCACCCCCTGCACCATAGGTAAAGCCGGCACTGAATTCAGCGCTCGACAGGCGCCCCGGGGCGCGGGGCGCCCGGGGTGCACCGCACCCCTTGCACCCCCTGGTAAAGACGGCCCTGGCGTCATCACATGGGATGTGACGCCAATACACTGTGAACACACAACTTACCATTGATAAGTAGGCTCTTAATCTGTTCGGCCACAGTGGGATTGGCGACGGGCGAGACGTGGGCCTCGTCCTGCGGCGGTGGTACTAAGGCGCGCAAGTACTGTTGCCCGCCTAGAGACAAAGCTGACCCTTGTGATGTCACCGCACTGAATAGCTTCAAGCGTTCCAGCTGCAAACAAAAGTCGCGTTTAAATTTTCTTCTTTTCTTATAGCACAATTAGCACATTGTGCCAGTGTAGTTTTCTTGGTAATTAACAATTTTAACGTCAAACATTGCCGGTCATTGTCCTGTACCATAAGAATAAATATTAACTAAAGTAGAAGGGGGCACTCTCGCGCGTCCTCGCGCGCGTTAGTTATTATTTATTCTTCTTCTTATTATTATGTATTTTTCGTACCGAGTAATGAGCATTACAAACGTTTTAGATAGAGCAACAGAACTACATGTTTGTAACGTTTGATTTATTTATAAACTCACATCAGCTTGATCACTATTCGAGTGGCTCCACATGGCGTCGTACCAACGCTCGCCGGCGAGGCGCTGTGACATCGCGTCAAACGACTTTTCGCGCGCTTTCCTAGCCACATCAGTTTCTTGACGGGCGAACTTTACTGTTACCTGTAACAAAGGAATGTATCCTTTTAAATATCTGTTATGTATTAGGGAATTAAACATGGTAGTTGATTCAGTAGATGTGGACAGATATGTATTTAATGTCTTTGATTGTCAACACCTGAAATAGTTGATTACCCTCAATCAAAATATTCAAAATTGTTAGTATTCACTAATTGTGATTCCAACAATAAACACACAAATAGTTACAAGATAAATTTAATATTTATTATTACAACCCTTGAATACGCTTCAATATCAATAATTCATTATATTACGGCTTCATCTGTCTTGAATCTTTCACGAAATCTGGTCTAAGCTAATTATTATTCAGTTGTTACTATACCATTAGCCTATGTTGTTCCACTGCTGGATATTGGCCTCTCCCAAAGCTCGCCACCACACACGATCCTCGGCACTTCTCATCCAGCCACTACCGATGAAATTCTTATTTCATAGGTCCACGTCTTGGACCGCGTCCCGCACTGGGGTTCCCGATACGTGGCCTCCATTTGAGGATTCGTCTACCCCATCGGTTATTAGTCCTGCACCAAGTATGACCTGCCCATTGGCTCTTGAGCATCCTTATTTCATGCGGTATGTCGGTGGCTGTCTTTTCCCGCAAGGAAACTCCGAGCATAGCTCGTTAAGTGACTTTGAACTTATGGATCAAGAACCAAATTGAACCTCTCTGATCAACTCAAGGGTTAAGATTTCCTTTTGTACGATATTGTGCAATGAAGTATATAAATAAACCAGTTCCACCGTCAGAGACCACGTTTCGGCGTCAGAGACCATGTTTCGGCGCCACACGACATCACTGGCAGGATGCACTGATTGAAGACTTTCATTTTCAAGCATTGTGGTATAGGTGAGGAGAAGAGCCGACTCATCACTGAAGAGCGTGAGGCTTGACTTACCCAGTTGGGTGGTCTGTCCAAGATAGACATAAAGATCAATAACTTCAAGTGCCACACCTTCGACGCTTACTAGTCCCGGTTTGAACATGATTTCTGTCTTGTCCGTGTGTTCATTCCGAGACCAACGTTACTTTAGTTAAATATGTCATCTAAGATTTATTAACAATTTCTTAGAAATATCTACTTATGTGACCAAGTAAATACTACCTGCTGTGCTTCAGATTCCTTTTCATCGTCATCTGAATCATCACCTTTGTTTTTATCATGTCTATGTTTGTCCTGCTTATCATAATATGATAATGACGGCCGCAGTTGCACAATTCCTGAAAAGATACCCATATTTTATTATAAAAAAGATACATTTTTAAAGGTTAGTTTGGAATGTGTTCCTTATTATTTTGTTTTAATTACTATTAAATACCGAAGAGTCTTTGGAATCCACAGGTAGTGAGTGATATTGGAATTGAGGTACTTTTGTGTCTTTTAGCCATATAACTATTTTGCAGGTTGTTTATGAGGATTTTAACAACTTTGGGTAACAATGTGAACACAATCTATATAAATAAAAATGAATGTTTGTCCCGTATGCGTTCCTATACCATTCCTCCGATTGTGATGAAACTTTGGTGAGTTGTTGTGCGCACGCCCGCGAAGGTTTCTCGATTAGTACTTGAAGACCACGCGAACGAAGTCGCGAGCAATAGCTAGTACAATATCTAAATAAATACATTACAATAAATTCATAAGAAATTAAAACTTATTTAGTTATGAAATTACGCATTCAGTCTCAAAATGTCTTCTCCGTGGCCGTCACAAGACCGATTTTCTCATGTTCAATCAATAATACAATCAATATACCTATTACAGTAGTGGGCTGTTCTGAAAGTTTTTAGGTGATTTGTAACAAATCAATTAAATTATCAATCCAAATTAAATTAAAAATATAATAGTTTCATAAATTTGCCAACATCCGTATTGTACTGTGGTATGTCAATGTCACATGTTACTCATTCCAGTTCACATTTAAGGAACACATTTATAAAATGTTCACTGATAATTCTGATACATAATTTATTGTTCACTAACTGATAAATAAACCAATGTTGAAATAAATAATGTGCAATGTCTGTCCATCAACCCTATTGTGTTTAAAAGTAATTAAAAGCAAAACATTGTTTGAGGGATTTTTTTGTAAATTGAGATACCTTGAATAGGAGTGCAATGGAGTTCCTTATCCTGAAGGATGCCAACAGCATAATGCTTGGTCTCAGTACATGTTGTAGTACTTTCATAAACTATTTTATCCATCATGCCATTTTTGAAATACACTGATTTCTCGCGGTCCTTGTCCCTTATGAAGCGTGAAGATTCCTGTCAAAAACAATAAATCCTATGAAGATTCTTTTAGAGATTTCCAACAAATGTTACTGACAATAAATAATAAATGACAATAATTTGTTTTTTTAAACATCTAGAAATATGTTAGGCCAGAAACTTAGACCTCACTGGTGTAATATACAATATATATTTACCATCCACACTATCAGTCTATGTCTCTCCATTGCTGAATATACACATCTACCAAGGATTGTTGAGATGGTACCCAGTCTTTTATCCTTCTCATCCGGCCAAAACGAGCAACTTTCTTCAAGTCGTTGGGCCACATGGCTGGAGGGTGTCCCACACTTCAGTTCCCAGTAAGTAGTCTTCATAGTCTTCAAAGCATATGCTGGCATCCATTTTGTTATGGATTCAGTATAACAAAAATATGTATATAACATTTTACTCGACTTTGCTTCTGTGTATTGTCTTTTGTGTATCAAATAAAGATACAGTTATACAAACAAATACAGGTTTATTTTACTTATTATCAGGTTTCCATAAAAAGGATGGTTTTGTAAAAAAAAATACACAATAAAATATCTCTAAAGCTATCAAATTTGCTTAGGGCATATAACAGAGCATTTTGCTTGTTTCCACTTCTACTATCACTACCTGAAATGCTAAAAGGTATTGGTTGAATTTCCTACAACCCTGTATATATATACATTTCATTTCATATTCATATACAATATGTATGAAGAATATAAAAATGTGGACCAACTACAGGTGCATATCTTACCAGACTGAAATTTTGCAGGATAATGGTTATATACCAGGTCGGCGGGCATGGTATATATGTGGTTTAAGACAGCAGCAATTGGGTCGTCTAGGACATGCTGAGGATGACAATGGTAATTTATGTCGGGGATATAGGTTAGGCTAACAACTACTAGGGAGTTGGAATAGTGAAGGTCCCTGTCTTAGTAGTGTTGGGCAAAGTCATTCACATATTTCACGATGGAGGGAAGTTTTAAGTTTTTGTGGAGGTCAACATTGTGTGAGTAACAATGGGCAGCCACCGCCTTATGCACAAATCTATTTTGGAAGGTTTGTAGCATTTAATGTAGGATGCAGCTGATTGTGCAAAGACAACACTGGGGAAGGTCGTTGTAGGGCATATGCAGGTTTTGTACAATGTCAGCTTATTTCTAACTGACATTTAGACAATTGTGGAGACCTCATGGAGACCTTCAAAATACCAACTGAATAATACAGTGGGTCACATTTAGGCTATCTATTTACAAAACAACAACCATAGAGTACACAAGGATGAGTTAAAGCTACAAATAATTTGTGCAACATCAAAGTCTTACTATCACTTCATTACAATAAATAGAGTGGTCAATCAATGAAATGGATTACCTATGGAAGTCATATCATCTGACAACATTAATCTTTTTAAAAATAGGCTCATGAATATCTTAAGAGTACAAAAACAGATATGGACACATCAGTGCAAGCTGCTTATCTATCGAGTAATAATAGTAATACTTTACTTCTACTGCCTATGAGGAGGTTGAGGCAACCAAAAACAAAGGTAAAGGCGGCTTGGTCATACCATTATATAGCAATCTTTCAATCATAATATCTCCATCTTGTGACACTTTAGGACATAATATTAGGTAACATTTTTTGTTTATCTATGCACACCCTATTGATATACGTAAGTACAATCTTGCAACACAGTTTTAAAAAATAATAAAAATGAAGTTTGGGGCTATGCCAACCTCCATAGTAAAATGTTATCCATAGGTACCAATGATAAAGTACCTTTTCTCAAATAACTTCAATTTTTTTTAGTTACTTTGAGTTACAGAAATCGAGATCTTTGTGAAGCATTTAACTGCATTGTATAATGTTTGCCACAATGTCATGTGAAAGTTTTTTACATACCATAACTACAAAGGGAATTTACCTACGTGTAAGGGAATTTTCACACAGGGAAAGTCCTTTACACTATTAATAAAATTTCATAATTCAAAGAATATTAATTCATAAAATTTTATGAAATTCATTATTTACCTGTTGACCATCGGTGTTAACTGCAATTTGTTCACCTTTAGAGGGGCAAAACTTTTCACTGTACGTATCTAAGCCCACTTCGAGCCTCACAATCTGATTCCTTGGCTTCACAGTCGCATTGACAACGTTAACGTCTTTCCAATCCCTATTCGCCGGTCTCACGGGAAACTGATATAGGTAAAGATTCTTCGCTAATGCCTGAGATAAATATACTGGTATCTGAAACATTGAAATATTTAAAAATTGCCCTTGAAATAAATTATACGTACATCAACATAACCTAGTCGTTTTTAAGAACACGTTGTTAAGAACAAACCGGATGGAGGATTTTACCTCTTGAACCACTGGATCATCCTCCATTTTCAAGAGATGTGTTAAGAAAATCTATTCCATGTCCAAGAAAAAAAAAACATGAATGTTATAATATAAACTTTGCACATTTCATAACATCACGGTAAAAAATGTTTGATTGACTTTGACATTATTTGACAACCACGAACCAACTTATGATTTTTTTTATAATTAATTTAGACAGTGGCATAGCTAAATAGATAGTAAATAATAATATAATTGTTTTTATTTAGACGTCCTAATCTAAATGATAATTATAATAGTTACAGTAGCGCCGGGATCTTATCAATCCTATGACGTTTCTTTATTGTACTTTCATCAACTATCCGCATTTGGTCTTCATAGTCCGGAAAGTTGCGGCACACAACACTCACAATATTAAAAATAGCGTCTGACGAAAAATCACAAGACGAATTGATTTTCTTATTGATATGGACCTTCCTCTATAGTTGAGATAGTGTTGTAAAAGGAAGTGTAATAATATGGGTCATTTGACACAGAATTAGACAAAACCAACTGGAAGATTGGCTTTATTGAGCATAAACAATCTTTTTTTATCCATGCGAGCAGATGAGTAGTGATGATTAAAAAAGTTAATCTCAACATAAATGGTGTAATAGCATAACATAAGACCAATTAAAGATGAACATCATTGCTGCTCATCACAGTAGTAAAAACCTTAAACAATTTTGGAAATGAAATGAATCATGTGCCTGGTGTTCCTAAGAGCATCAATGCTGTGAGCGATAAGAAAAAAATAGCTTAAAATTTCAAACACCACTTTAAAGTTACAGAATTCGCTCAGATCAATTTTACATTACATTACATTTACACATTACAGACATAATCGCCTGCAATGAAAAACCTGTGATCGATGTTGAACCTCGTAGTATAAATAAAGTCTCCCATTTCTCGTGCAAGGAAGTCAGAAACGTCATGAACAAAATAAGCCGAGGTAAATACTGGGGCACGATGAGCTCAATATCGAGCACTTAGAACAGCGCAGAGTATTGGACATGCTGTATTCCTCTGTGTTGGCCATGGATACATTCCACGGGAGTTGAAAAGAACATAGTTGTTCCTATAGGGAAAAATAAAACGGGGGGATGTGTGCCATAAGAAACCGTAAGCCTATATCTTTGGCGACTATCTTGGGCAAGGTGCTTGACAGTTTGCTTGATTGCCGCTAAGTAGGCTGATAGGTTCATATAACTCACAGTTTGGGTTTCGGGCTGGTGTGTCAGCCGAAAGCACCATCGTAAGCTTAAAGCATACTGTCAACACGTCCAGAAGAACACCTATTTATGAGTGTTTTTTGGACTTGTCGAAGGCGTTTGATCTCGTGTCTTATCGGCTCCTGTGGGAGAAGCTACGTGAGGCCAATTTTTATAACGGAGTTCATTGATATTTTTAAATTCTGGTATCTCAACCAAGATAACTATATCAAATAGGATGGTAAGCTATCTGAAATATGTAGATTGAAATATGGGTTAAGGCATGGTGGGTTGGCTTTAGCAAAGTTG
Organism: Sesia bembeciformis; assembly: GCA_943735995.1. Taxonomy (NCBI): domain Eukaryota; kingdom Metazoa; phylum Arthropoda; class Insecta; order Lepidoptera; family Sesiidae; genus Sesia; species Sesia bembeciformis. The sequence goes on along the minus strand of OX031033.1, from coordinate 13,806,100 downwards.
TTAACATTTACATATATGAGTTGATCCTCGCACTCAGCAGTATGCATGCGGGATGTTCTTTATACGGTGTAATGGTTAATAATATCCGTTACGCTGATGATGTGGCACTGCTGAGTTCGTCTTTCAACGGACTTAGGGAACTGCTGGACACTTGTGAGAAGTATACAGCCACGGATAAAAATATAATTCGAAGAAAAGCAAACTGTTAGTTTTTAAGACTCGGCATAAGATTGTGGAAGACGTGTCCCCGGTTAAACTATATGGTACTGCTCTGAAGAAAGTCTAGCAGTTCAAGTATCTGGGGCACATTGTTACAGACAACTTGTCTGATGATGCAGATATTGAACGTGAGCGCAGAGCGTTGCTGGTGAGGGGTTTCAGGAAAGGTCAAAATTACCTTGTTTAAATCTTAATGTCAATCCTTCTGCTCGAGCAGGTCAACTATACGCAGTTGTCCTACAACGCTCTGCGTGTTCAATATAATAATGCGTTCAGGACGTTGTTGAGTCGGCCCCGTTTCCGCAGCACATCCAATATGTTCGCAGAAACGCGAACTGATAGATTTCACACAATTATGTGTAAGCAAGTCGCTTCTTTATTAAAGAGAATGAGGTGTAAATAGCGTTCTGAGCATTATAGCGGGCAAATACGATTGTCCGATAAAATCAGACACTGGATGAGGGTGTTGATCACAGCATTTTCTCGCCTGGGTGTGTGCCTGAGGCTACCGCCTGTCTCATGTCTCATTAGTTTGTAAGCTATATCTACTAACACTCATAAAATATTGTTTACTAACATAATTTAGTGGATCTTGAATCTGAGATAGGTATTAAATTTAATAATAAAAAAAATAAAACATACATTTTTTATTATTTACTATATTATGTAGGTATATAATTATTTTAGAAACCTTGGGTTTTGAAAAAAAAAGGATAGAGAAGTTTTAACTCGTGTCATAAAATGCTTCAACTAAATATGGTGTAGACGTTGACCTATTCGTTTACATACTTCATTTAAAATATTAGATCTGTGCTTCATTTACAAATATGAAAATGTAAAATAAAGAATTGGCTAGTCAGACTGATACCTGAAAAAATTCTAAAGTGTCTATGTAACTTTTGACAAAGCTTTTATAAACTATTTTTTTATTACGAATATTTATTACGATGTATTACTAAGACCACTGATATATTTAGTAAATAGGACTACACAAAACAATTTCTAACATGTCTGATATGATAATAAATGGTCAGTATTTGAACAGATATATTTTTATTACCATCTTTTCATACTTGATTGAAAATGAGGTAAAGGTAAGGTATAATATTTAAAAATTGCGCTCTTTTTTCAGATTCCGTTCCCGTAGATAAAAAATGGGCTGAACTTATCAGATACAATATATTTATCATGAAATTGGTGGAATTCGTAAGTATAACTAATGTATTATATGAAAGGTGAAGGCGTTAGATTAGGGGCGCACAAAGTATGATTGTATTTTGTCATTAAATAGGATAGTTTACATTACGGCACAAAGATTATAGTGGTGAAGTTTAAATAAAGAACTATCAATTAATTTGTAAAAGTGTCGTAAATATTAGGTATACCTACTATTTTTTTATTATATTCGATATTAAATGAACGTATTTAATTTCTAGAGTAAATGTACCCCTTAATATGGCGCCCATCCTTCAAAAAGTATGTTAATCAATCACTTTTATACAAATGAATCTGGGACATTAGGTATATATTTAGATACTTATCGACAGCGCCGGCTCTAGCTCATGTAGCGCCCGGGTGCAGGGCGCCCTCTAGTAGGCGTTTTGAACTCTTTGGAGGTGTCGCGAGCGGCGCTCGGCGCCCCCTAAGACCCTGCGCCCGTGTGCACCGCACCCCCTGCACCATAGGTAAAGCCGGCACTGAATTCAGCGCTCGACAGGCGCCCCCGGGCGCGGGGCGCCCGGGGTGCACCGCACCCCTTGCACCCCCTGGTAAAGACGGCCCTGCTTATCGAGTATCCTAATAACCTCTCAAGCAATGTCCTTTCACCTTTCTACTGTTTGTTGGTATATATACATCCCTTAGTTAAAACTAAGGTGTGAAGGTGTGGCGATTATAAAATATTAGATTGATTGATATACTTTCATATACAAGTAGGAACTATGAAACCTGTCCAATTCAGTGTGTAAATTAATCGTTGTAGGTAATTGCGTTTGTACTCACCTTTATCATACCGATGGTTATTCCAAAGCCAGCTGGACATATGTACTGCATATCAACAGGTCCTACTCTAATAATATCGTTACTATTCATCATATTATACTTACGAAGAAAAGTGCCACTTTTTATGGAGAAAATGTATCTGTTTTTTCAAATTTTATTCACTTTCGGTGCATTTGTACAGTGCTTCCTTTTGAACCTCGTCAGAGTTTGGTTATGGTTGATATATGGCGTATTTTATTTCGCTTTACTAACAGCCTTATCACTTGATTTATTTTTGATCGCAAATGAAAGAGGTTGTACTTTTAGCTGTGCATAATTTATTTCCAATATATGTAGTTTGTACTAGCAATAATAAAAATAGTTAACTTATTAATACATTATTTTATCAAAACGGTAAATGACTTTTAATTTCATGAGTAGAGTATAGTAGTAGAAGAGCCCTCGTGTTCGAGGGGATTTGATTTCGTCCCGCCGCGCCGTCTTTCGCGGATATCTGAATCCGATTTTTCTTCATGTAGGTACATGAAGAAAAATTAAAAAGAAGAAAATCAAATAAAAATGATTTAGGTACCTATATAATATTTATTTAAAATTATCGTGAAACTGTTTTGTCCAGCGGACACGGGGGCATCCCCCTCGCTACACCGGCACCGTAAACACACACCGGCCTTCAGCCAACACTTATCACATAACGGCACGTGCCTGGGCGCTTCTCACCGACTCCCGATCGCGCGGTACCCTTCCAAAGCAACGCTCTAAGCTGAGGTTCGTTCCTTCCGCCAGTCTACCGGCGGGGGAGCCCTTAGGCTCGTTTGCTGCACACACTTTTGGCTCCTCGCACTAAACCATATACGATGTCGTATGTCAGGTGATTCTTGAAAGGCCATTAGGGCCACAAGAATAATAATATAGCCAATATAATATCCACAATAGCCTTCCAAAATAATATAAAAAGTTTAGATAAGTTTTTGTTTGATTAATTGTAAAAATTGATTATTATGCATTTTGTGGTTTATATATTAGTGTTTATTAAATTTCAAGTCATTTTCGTGCGTCATCTTTGTGATAATCAAATAAAAGCGTGGGACTACGTTTTCCGTGTGCTTCCAAGGAGTCCTCTTCTATCCTCAGTAAACCTTATCACTTGATAAGAACTACTTAATATTACTGAGCGACTACTAACTTACTTCCAACTTACTTCGACGGGACTGAACATTATGATGGATGTGTTCTAAAATTGTTTTGACTACGAAAAAAACTTAACACCAGCAGAATGTGCTAATTGCGCCATTGCCATATATGAAGAAAAAAAATAGGGGCGTCAAAATCATCTGTAATCAAATGAGCTTTTACTAATTGTAAACTTGTACATATCTACAATAAAAAATATGAACAATGTATACAATTATTGAAATGTTTCCTTTACAATATTCCAAATTATCTTGCTATTAAACTATTTCACGTGGTATAGTTATCAAATACCAAACGATTTCAATGTTGTACTGGTAAAAGAGGATGGAGACACTAAATCAACACAGGTACCTATAGCACAGCATAGCACTATTTTATAACAGATATTCATATTCCACTAAGCAACATTATTAAATAAATAAATTTTAGACTAAGCATTTCATAAGCTCTAGATAGTGTTTGGAAAATAATCTATCATAACAATAATAAATAATATGAGTATAGAAGAAATGAAACTCGCTCCCTGAAGGTATTCAAAATCGCAATAAGTATCATATAAGCCGTCAGTTAGAGCCGCTCTACAGCTCCACCTGACTCCTTAGTATTTACTTTTAAGGAAACATAAAACTTTAGAGCCACTCTGCAACTCCACCTGACGCCTTAGTATTTACTTTTATGGAAACATAATACTAAATATTTAACCTAGTCGGATTCTTACTTATAAGTACGTCCTCACCAAAGGAAAGTTGACAACTTTTGTGTTGGTAACCAAAAGTTTCTGTCTTTAATTTGTCTTCATTATGAATTTGTCAACAAAAGTTAAAAACAAGTGTTGAGTTTCTGGTTTCCATTTGAAGCGATAAACATCAAAAAGAATCGCCATGTTGTAAACTTTTATTCATTGTGTGTGTGTACCCGCAGTTGCAAACATGTCTGTTTGCAACTGTAACAGGAATTTTTAATTTGTCCATTTTTAATGTGTCCTGACAATAAATCATCTCTTCTCAAGGCATTTAAAATCTGAATCCCTTCACGTACGATTCATTCTTTGAGGCTTGGTCGCACTCAATGCTTTCGCTTTTGTTTCTTGTTGCTTAAAATAATAAACAGTGCGAATGCAAGTGCAATATCACGATCATCATCTGTTAACGACATGTTGACAACTAGTCTTGCTGTAGACACAACTAGTTGTCAACTGAAATGTTCCCAACAAATTGTTAACAATCAGTGTGGATACAATGCTACCAATATACAATAAAAGTTTTGACTTTCAGAAGAGTTACAAACACTGAAGTTGCCTACTATTTTAGTAAGGAGGCACCTATAAGGTGCATGTTATAAACACATTGATACATTGTCAATTTCCCACCTAGCTTTTTTATAAAACAATTGATAAAAAGCTTTCACATTTTTTATAATAATAATAATAATTAGGTTTTAATAACTATACAGTTTAACTAACCTAATAGGTATATAGGGATATAATAAATTATTAAATAAGTAACAGCCCTCACAGCATCTGTAGGCGACAGAGGGACATTATGGGCTGGGGGGATTAGGTGTTTATAATCGCGGCTTTGCACACAAGGAGATTCCCTTCTATACCTACTCCTATTATTTATTATTATTATGCAGACTACATTAAAAGTCCATTAAAACTTGACAGTCTAAATACCAGTCCACTGTGCTCCGAGTTTGAACTTTTGAACTCATTGTTCAATAGTTTAGCATAATTAATGTTTCCCACTATTTCCCAATTGTGAATCAATATTATTGAGAGACATTTGTACCTAGTGAATAAGAGTCATTGTTATACACTCTTAATAATTATGCAGGATAATTGGAATATTTCAAGTAATTTTAATATTTATTAAAAATATTTAATTTTTTTATCAAAACTAAAGACCTTGAAAGTTGTTATCTATACAGTCAGTATGACCATAAGAATAAATAATAACTCAAGTAGAAGGGAAACTACTTAGTGGGGGGGGGCATGATTCGTTTACAGACACGACGGTCGATGGTGAACTGTCAAGTAATGGCTCCGATATTTATCATTTGACTATTTCTTCCCGCCTACCGCTATCCACCTTGCGTTCCTTTCGTTGCCACCTTGCGTTGCCTGCCCTTTTTTTTTTCGGAATGGCTAAATTCTTGTGGCCCTAATGGCCTTTCAAGAGTCACCGGACATGGCCTTATGCCTGTCGACCGCGTCAAGGTTGTCACTATAGACATACCCCAGACATGTCTATATGTCTATCACTATAGACATGTCCAGAAGACATACCCCGCCTGCGGTATGCGGGACAAGTGGGGGGGGGACATGATTCGTTTACAGACACGACGGTCGACGGTGAACTGTCAAGTATTATTCGGGTAATTTTGAAGTGAATGATGGACTTCAAAATTACCAGACCTGAATTGACTGAACCATTTTCTGGAAGTAGTTTGAAATAAAGCATCTTCTCTGTAAACACCATAGATCTCTTTTCGAGCACTAAAAGCATTCATATCCTTATCGAAAAAAAATGTAAAACATATCTAATTTTCTCCTTATTAACTTACATTTTAAAATTGTTACAAAATATAAAAACATAAATAAAGCTTTTTACAAAAACGGTATATCACTTTCCCGCCAGTGATCAGTGTTGCCAGAAATATAGCACGCTAAAGTCATGCGTTCAAAAATCCCGCGAACTTTTCCGACTACCTATTATAACATATAGTAGATCTAGCCTAGATTTGGGGTTCTCTAAACCTAACGGATTTCAACCCCAGTAAGTCTGTGCATTCACTGCTAAAAAAGCCCCTTTTGTCGTAGCATACCTCTTAAAATCTCGGAAGGTATCGGGATCCTTGGTGTCGACAGTTCCTGTAAAGTCGAATTTAGGGGTCATCTGCAAAATAAAGTCAAAATGGCCTTTAAAAAGCTCAGTGTGCTGAATAGAGTGAAGCGGTACTTCACCCCTGGGTAACTCCTAATGCTTTACAAAGCTCAGGTTGGCCCCCAAATTGAATACTACTCACATCTCTGGGCCGGCGCACCAATATATCACCATTTGATTCCATCCAACGACGCTGTTCGTATTGTCGACGATCCCACTCTCATGGGCGGTTTAGAACCCCTCAGTATTCGGAGAGATGTTGCGTCCCTCTGTGTGTTCTACCGCCTATACAATGGGGAATGCTCTGAAGAATTGTTCAATATAATTTCCACCTCGGGTTTCTACAACCGCACCTCCGTCACAGAAGTGCGGTCCATCCGCGTTTTTCTCGATACGTAGGTGACGCGTCGCGTACTATTCGATCCAAAAATCATTTTATACCGCGAACCCGTAGGCTGTGGAACGAACTGCCTCAAGAGGTCTTTCCATTAAGCTACGATATGGGGTTCTTCAAGAAAGCTGTGAATAGGATTTCGCAAGGTCGGCGACGCACCCGCATGCCCCCTGATGTTGCAGGTGTCCATGGGCGGCGGTAACACTTATACCGGCTGTTCACACTCGGCGAGAGCCTCTCGCCGAGACTTTCCGTTGAGAGAACTCTCGGCGAGAGCACATCATCTACACACTCGTTGTATCAGTTGAACTGTATCCAGACCCTTTGACTCGGGTGCCAAAACCGACACGCGACCGAGAGGTGGCGAGGCGAGACGAGAGAGGGGAGACGAGACGAGAGCAGCATGTACACACTCGCTCTCGGCTTGCCTCGGGGTGCCTCGCCGAGTGTGTACAGCTGGCATTACAATCACGCTTGCTCGAAAATATAAATTATAACGCTTGAAAATATAAATTTATATATATAAAAGAGGATGTTGGTATATCTGATGTTAATAGACTTCGACACCGTTTGACCGATGACCATGAAAGTTAGCAAATGTATGTATTTTTTCATGGAGACGGTTTCTATGCTATCGACTTTGTTGCAACTCGCTACTAGATGGCGCTGCAGAACATCAACTTCTATACCGTTCAACCGATCGCAAAAATCATATCGACTGCAAAACAGAATAATTTGTGATTTTATATACAGAGGTAAAAAAATATACACAGGCAGGACGTCTGCCGGGTTTTGCTAGTTCAATATAAATTACAACTAATGTGGGTAAAATGGTCACATTGAAAATTACCTGTTAAAATGCAACACGAGCCCGCACTTTAGAAAATAGTACCACAGGTCCCTCGTTGTCGCGTTCTACAAACGTTTCAAATTTAAGATAATGTCCCTGCCGGCACTTTTAATTACTTTTGGCATGATGATAATGTTTAGCAAGGCAAATACAAATAAAAACAGCACTCAACCACAAACAACGCCTGACGTTCCGATTTCGGCCGCCCGCAAAGTAGAAGATCGCGGCCAGAGTTATGTCATTACATCCACATGTAAATGACAAACGGCGATACCTCCCCACCACAAATATTCTTATTACCTTATTTCCCAATTAATCAGATGAAACATTAAGCCAAGAAACATTAATATCAAGTATCTTATTGCTATTTTTCAAGTGATTTTACTTTTAGGTTATATCATTGCTACTCATGATATTACCATTTGTAATGACTGGCGCTGGCGGCTTGCACTGCGTCGCGGTCGCGCCCACCCTGGTCATGTCCCTTATGTTCATCGTGCTGTACCTTGTGGATCAAGTACACGATTTAGCCGAACAACTATATCTAGCCCTACAAATATTTTTTAACATCCTTGCTCTAATTGGTGTATTAATCGAACAAGCCCCGACAGAAGCAATATATGGACTATTTTACCTTCATCTAGTAATTGCATTGATTATAGACCAATATTATGTTATCAAAGAACGGGGATTTGTACTATTGCACAAAGATTAACTTATTTTTAATAAATGCTACTTAAATCACTTTTAGTATTATTTTTCAATATGAAAAGTTATTTATATGATAAGTTAGCTATTATTACAATATAGTATAGGGACACTTAAACATGTGTACTATTGGATGTATCTTACTTTTAGGTAGTGGCACTGCTTCTGAATATTATACCTCTTGTTGTGGAGCCAGTGGGTCCATTACATTGCCTGGTCGCTGGTCCTACCCTCATGCTATCCGTTATGTTCATGGTGCTGTATGTTGTGGATCAAGTACAAGATGAGGCCGAGATGTATTATGTTATGATAGAACTATTGCTTACAATTTGTGCATTTGTACAGCTCTTTATTGTTGGTAAAATTATTGGTGCCATATATGGACTATTTTACGTTGACCTAATCGTTGCATTTTCAATGGATTTATATTACATGCAAAAAGAGAGGGGATGGTCATTTTGATTAATTAAATGTTGTTTCATTTGTATGAATATTGTTGGATATTCATGAAATTTCCGTGTTTAAAATTATATATTGTTATAAATGTCATTTACAAAATGTGTGATAATGTATACTTTGTAATGCTAAGAAAAATTTTGAAAAAAATTATAAATCAACTGTTTAATAGTGTTTTAATAGTTATAACTTGTATACTTTTGTGGACTTTGAAATGTCATTATGAAGGCACTTTGAATAAAATATCGCCAATTAAAGGTAATCCAGATATTCCCATGATGATGTGGTGGAATATAAAGTTTACAATTGGTAGAATTAATTGTCCAGGTGGATTTAATTGTTTTATACTAAATAGACCAAAGAATATTAGTAGTCCTTTCAATGTTGATGCTTACTTGATGTATGGAAGTAGAATCGAATTTGATGATCTCCCATTACCACGACGACCGAGAGATATAATTTGGGCATTGTTCCACGAAGAATCACCGCGGAATGTAGAAGAGTTCTTGCATGAAAAATTGTTAAATCTTTTCAATTACTCTGGTACATTCAGCAGACACAGTGACGCGCCATTTCCTTTACAATATTTGAGATCATTAGAAGATATAACAAGCACTGAATATTTCGTAACAACAGCAGAAAAGAACTCGTATCTAAACGAGATTTCTCCAATAATGTACTTGCAATCAGACTGTGAGACGTCAACAGAAAGGGATGCTTATGTGAAGGAATTGATGAAGTTAACACAAGTGGACTCCTACGGTGCTTGCTTGAAAAATAAGAAACTTCCACATAAATTTACAGAAGATTACTTAAATCGTTTATACGAGCATGATTTTCTCAAGTACATTGCAAGATACAAATTTGTTATAGCAATAGAAAATGGCGTGTGCGATGATTATGTTACAGAGAAGTTCTGGCGGGCAATCACCGTCGGCTCCGTTCCCATTTACTTTGGCTCACCTTCTATCAGAGACTGGCTGCCCAATAACAAATCTGCAATTCTTTTAAAAGACTTCCCGACTCCACAATTGTTATATGAGCACTTAAAAAAACTAATGCACAATGATAGTATGTACGAGGAGTATTTAGAACACAAGACTAAACATGTTATAACAAATAATAAACTTGCAGAAGAGTTACGAGTGAGACCTTATCAGATAGGTAATGTTGACGGCGCTCTTAATAACTTTGAATGCTTTTTATGTGAAACATTGTACAAGAAAAGGGAAGGAAAGTTAGAAACAAAATTAGTTAATAAATCTCACTACAACTGTCCAAAACCGATATCAGCGTTAACATTAGCAGTTAACCCAGGAAATTCTTGGGTTTATACTTGGGAAACGGCTAAAGGAAAGGTCGAAAGAATATATGATAAAGTAATGGGTGAAAATAATTATGTATCCAGTGGCATAACGCCATTACGTTTCTGAGAAAATATAGTTTTGATATTTTTGTTATTACAGCAAATAAATTTATATTTTATACGACTGTTTCTTTATTATAAACTAGCGACCCGCCCTCACTTTGCTTCGGTTTTTTTTTTTTTCAAAATTTCAAAATAAAATATAGCCTAGCCTATATTAGATACGGATAATGTAGCTTCCTACTTGTGAAAGAATTTTTGAAATCGATTCAGTAGCTCCAGAGATTACTCCCAACATACAAACAAACACACAATTTTAACTCTTTATTATATTAGTATATGTTAAATATAGATAGTTACAAATGGACGCCGGCCTAATATACGTTAGATACTGGCCGTTCATTACGTCACACAACGGTATATTCGCAATTGACGACCGGTTAGCCTATTGTGTACACTGCCGATTATGTAAAAGGTCCCGAGTTCGACTCCCGGTCCGGCATGCATTTGTTTGAAGACAAATGTTTGTTCGCGTCTGGGTGTCGGTTCTTTGTGCCTATGTGTATCTGCATCCACGTCACAGGAAATTCTAGTGTGAACCATATTGAGTGTGGTATTTATTTCTTTAGGTACATTGTAACACTTCAAAGTGTACGAATACTATAAACATATGTATGCTTTCAATTGTTAATGGACATGTACTTAAAGGGATTCTTTTGTATCTATTGATTGGAAGGGTTATATCCTAATGCTCAATAATCATATTTCTACGTGTCGCAAGCAATTTGGAATCGAATGTACGTACATTAGGTAGGTACTGAATAGGAGAAGCTTTTAAATTGTTTTACAATAATTACACCGAAATTCATACCCGGGCCCAGATCGTTATTAGATTTGACTAGTGGTAGGATTTAAGGTAAATATTTCTTGGAACAACACTTGAAAGCTGAAAAGGATCGGGGGCTCTTAATACTGGAAGCATTTCCATATACGCGTCGCCCCTAGTGAAAGGAAAATAGGAAGACGGGGTTGGGGTAATGGAGTACTTTGGGGAAGACCTATAGCTAATATTGGAGAGATACTGGTAACGTAGTACGGCACAATAAAAAACGGTTAATTTTAATAATAATATAATTTTATAATGGAAGTGTGATTTATTTATTAAAATTTTATTGACAAATAGCGCCCAAAGGCGTGACGGGGTGTACTTGATATGGCAGTCCCCTCTTGACCACATGTGGAATTGATTTTGTCACCATTCTGTAAAAAAAAAATCAAGTGATTTGTTAGCATATTGTAAACTTTCGCATTTTACAATACGCTTTCTTTCCGTTGCGATTATTCCAGCCAGTAAGTACAACTTGAAAGATACACCTGTGATATAAACCTCCTCAGACGTAGAGTCATAACAACGAAACCCATTGTCTACCAGCTTGTTTTCCTTACCATTAATAAACAAAATCTATATATATATATATATATATATATATATATATATATACATATATATATAAATGGATTTTGGTATATTTGATAGTAATAGACTTCGACATCGTTTGACCGATCACCATGAAAGTTGGCACATATATGTATTTTTATCATGGAGAATGTTTTTATGATATCAACTTGTTGTAACTCGCCACCAGATGGCGCTGCAACACATCAACTTCTATACGGTTCAACCGATCGCCATGAAATCGGTATACATACGTATTTGAGCACGAAGAATATTTTCGAGCTATCGACTTTGTTATAATTCTCCACTAGATGGCGCTGTAGCACATCAACTTCTATGGCAGGACGACTGCGGGGTTTTGCTAGTTATATATATAACCCAAAGTTTGGTTGCTAAATGTACAGGTATTTCACTAAAGCGAAAAGTTTTAAGAGCTGACTGAAAAATTATAAATTTGCTAATATGAGAATGAACATTACCAAAAGTTTACAAAACCGAACATGTTTATGCATTACAATACAATTTATGATTTACAATATGCTAATAGATATATTGAAAAAATTCTGAAATCATAGAAAATGCGGACGTTTTACAATATGGCTTACAAATCAATACAGGACATTGCATTTAATAACTAGTTTTTGCATCGATTACAATGATTACATTATAGTTAGGTACTCGGGGTTTAAATTCTTATTATAACCTAATGAAATGAAATTTAGCAGAAAAATAGTTTGGGTCGATATCTCAGTTAAGTTCGACGATGAGGGCCAAATCGGTCCCGTACTTCCAAAATTATGACGATGTAGGTAAACCACAGATCTAATTTTACAGGTAAACAGTTTACAAGGAATCCTAAAAAGTTTATGACGTCTGTAGAGATACAAATAATAGCATTGTATAAGGCTCCTAAAGCTCTACAATGCTTGTTTCTTAAAAGTAAATAATGAAATCTCCCTTCCAACTGGCGCTGCCATCGTTCTTATTCGCATCTATTCCTACTTATTACTATCTGCTCCCTCCCCAATGGTGACGATTGGGAAAAAATCTCCCAGTGGCAATAAATTATTCCCGATTGTTACTTTGACATTTAGCCCTCTTGTTAACGACACGGTTTTCCGCCGGCACGGCTAACGTACTTTAGGTACGGACTTCCTTTTTATCATTTTTATGCGTCATTTTTATTTATTTAGGCACTACAACCTTATACATACAACACATGATTACTATACCATACCATCAGCCTGTGTCTCTCTACTGCTGGATATAGGCCTCTCTTAGGACCGCCACCACAGACGCTCTTATGCTATTTTCATCCAGCCACTACTGGCGACTTTCTTCAAGTCGTCAGTGCACTTTCCCGGAGGGCGTCCTACGCTACATTTCGCGGTACGCGGTTTCCATTCGAAGACTCGTCTCCTCCATTGGTTATCGGTCCTGCAGCATAGTTAGCCCGCCAGTTCACTGCCACTGCAGCTTGGTGATCCTTTGAGCTACGGATATTGTCCAGCAAAGAAGCTCTCTCCATTGCATCGCTCGCTGAGCGACTTTAAATTTGCAAATTAGGCCTACCGTCAGAGACCACGTTTCGCCACCATACGTCATAACGGCAGGACGTACTGATTGAAGATTTTCGTCTTCAAACATTGTGGTATAGACGACGAGATGTAACGCAATTTAACATATGATTAGGAATATACAATTATAAAACTAAAGTCCAGTATGTATTCCAATTAAAGCCAAGCCAAGAAAAAGTAATTAAAATAACACAAAACTCGAATCAGGCACGCAGGTAAGCGGTCACGAAATCGTGAAAACTTCGGGTGTCATTAACACTCCCATAGACTGTTATACAACGACAACACTGCTTAATATCTCGCCGTCAGTTTTCTGCCGCGCCGTGGTATCGCCGTGTGTGTTAACAAGCTCCCATAGTGACCCACAAAGGGCGTCGCCAGCCAATGGATCGGGGGAAGGGGGGCAAGATGAGAGAGAAGCTGGGAGAAATATGAATTGTAGGTACAAATACATTTTTTTTCGAATCTAAGAGGGGGCAACTGCCCTCACCCGAACCCCCCCCCCCCCCCCTCCTTCCTTGGCGACGCCCTTGGTGGCCCATACAACACTAACGGCCGTAACGTGTTTTATGTATAAGTACTCACGTAATACAGTCTATAATCGGACAGACGGAGAGACAGAGGTTGCAACCGGTGCAGTCATCGGTCACGCGAGGAATGTGTGTTTGAGGGTCCAATCTGTAACAGAGTGCATGTAAACTATTGAATAACCGCCCGATTGAACATATTCAAACAGGCGGTTATGTGATGCCAGCAGCAAAAACAACATTGTAATAAAACGTTATTTATTCACTTGGGACTTACAGCGTTCGGAGCATTTTATTATACCTATGGTATGCATGGATTTCGATTTCTATTAATTATTTTTATTATTAATTTGATTAATTATTGTTATTTGTCAATGGAAAGATAAAGATACTAAATATTACTAACTTTACAGACAATAGAAATATTTTGATATAGAACATAGAATAGAACACAAAATAGAACATCTAATATTTGAGATAATGTGGCATATGAGTATGTATATGTTTACTTACTCGATGGCCTGATATCCCGAGTCTGCGCACGCCATGTAGCATTTGCCGCAATTTATACACATGTCCTAAAACAAGAACAATTCATTAGCCTTTTTCGATTATGGATTTTGGAAATTTCGAGACTAGTCTTGTTCTTTCAAGAAAGGTTTGAAGATGAACCTGTAAAAATTCAAAGGGAGAGATGATAATTGCCTGAGATATAAAAAGTATCGAATTGTATTTTTCGCATTTTTGACTGAAAAGCCATTCTTCGCAATGTTGTCATACTTTAGATAAAAAATAAATTCAGATTCAGCGACATCGAAAACATTAAAATACTTCAAAATTAATCATTAGGACGGAAGTGGCCAGTGATTTCGATTTCTAAGCAACTTTTCAGGGCTGTCCAGTCACCTACTATTTATGGTTTGATTATTATAGGAAGAGCTCTGACAGCTCACATAAATCTTTAACATGTAGTAAAAATAATTTTGCAACTCGATAGTTTTTTAACTATTTCTTTTTCTATTTTATTGTATTATGTTATGACTTACGAAAGAAGCGGTAGGAACATAAAATTAATTAAATACACAACTGTCAGCGTTCTTCCTATGATAGATATCCGGGATGATAGATAGATAAGGGTAGAACTTCTAGAAATCCCTACTTAGTGTGTCTTTAAGTCGTACAGGAAGATATTGTCCAAATTTTATGTTTCTAGCTCCCATAGCTCGGCTCGACGTTGATAAATCAGTTGGTCAGGACATTTATTTTTATATGTAAGTATAGATAGAATAGAAACAGATATACTCACATCATCAATCAACGCTACAACTTGCTTTGTATTGTCTAAATGTTTGTATGTGCTGACTCTCGGTAACGCTTCTCCTACAATATCCTTGATCTTTGACACATCAGAGAATTCCTTGACATTAGTTGTAAGGTGACTTTCGACCTTATTATCTCCAAGCAGGTCTCTTTTTTGCCTAATTGTGTGAAATTTTTCTTCTCGTTTCTTGCTGTACGGTCCAAAGTGGGCTAAGACCTAAAAATAATTTATACAAGTTAGGAATGCGTAATGTAAGTGTCTGTTCGCATAATCGTGTTATACTTGATTGATGAGTTTTTATTTGATTTCTTACACATTTATCGCAAATACACCACACAACCACACAGGTGTATACCACACACGGTTTCTAAGCTCTTTCTAAAGAATGTTTAGGAACTTATAACGATATGCATGTATTGTACCTTTCCGTTTTCATCATAGATAGTTTGCACAGGTTTCCCCTTCTGGTGCTTGCCGGTGGGCGGCGACTGGCCCGTCCACCCGGAGAGGCCCCGCGCCCGCAGGTACAGGAGCGCCTTGAGCCCAGTTATATAGTCTTCTACCAATGTGAAGTCCTGGTTTTGGACTGCACTGCATATCTATTTTAGTAAAAATATAATAATATCATATTAATTATATTATTGCAATCCAGTCTTTGAAAGTAACTTATTTAACAAATACAGGGTGTAAAATTAATTCTTTGTAAAAATAACATTTGTAAAATAATAATCTCAATTAAGTTATAATCAGGAACGGAATCCATGGTTTCACTCTTTGGGAATATATGTGAGAGCCTGTATAACAAAGAGAATAGAATAAACAAACAAAAAAAGTATTTATTTGATAACGTCATATGCAATGGCCCACGCTAGCATTCCGTGTCCTGGGTCCAAAGACATAAAGACAAACGCACCACACCCAGACCCGAACAAACATCGGAAACGAGAATCGAATTCGGAACCTATTACGCAGAAGGACCAAAACAAGAAGAAGCCCAGTTGCTAACGGCCCGGCCATTAGCAACTGGGCTAACCTGTCGTCAAATCCAATATAATAAATTTGTGTTTGTGTACAATATCCAGCAAATACAGTAGGTACGTACTTACACCTCAGAGGTTTTCTTCTAATCTGAGACTCGTAATAAGGTTTTCTTTTTTCTTCACTCACACATAGATGTACACACATACTCTCACCTGAGTCTTACGCTATAGTTTGTTGTATAAGTAAGCCTATCGTCTACAATAGTAGCTATTTTGCATTGTATACATAGTAAAATCCGTTTTTAGCAATAGTCTTAATTTACATGTGGATTTTTGTTCAGAAATAAATGAACACGATCACTTGACCTGTTCGATGTCCCCACTAACCTGTACAACGGGCGCTCCGCACAATATAAACTGGAGCGCGGATTCTGCGGAGTCTATGCCGCCGATGCCAAGTATGGGGAAGCCGGGGTGTTTGTTGGCGATGGCGGACACAGCGCGAAGCCCCATTGGACGCGTCGCGTTGCCCGACACACCGCCGTACGTTGTGCGCTTCTCTATACCTGGACAAAATTGGAAGTAATTGGTAAGTTATGGTACACACAAATCATACACCCGAGAAGTAATATTCATATTCGGGTAAAATCTAGACAGCGTAGATTTAGCTCGCATAGACTAAGTACCTAAGTTCGCACAGACTAAGTGCTTGCTGCAGCACATGCTGAGTTGTGGCCCGGTAGAGGGGTGGCAAACCTTTGTGATTACCGTAGGCTATAACATGGTTTATGTATTATTAATACTAGTGTGTAGTGTTACTTGGCACTAATAAATTTCATCCTTTCTTAGTTTCTCTCTCTCTTTCTTTTACCTGTAAAACATTTATGGAAACCTCATAGCAGGGATATTTCTGAGGAAAAGGCGTGAAGCGGAGAGGTGTAGTTATTAAACATTACAATATTATTATAAATATGGATGAAACATGACTTACCAACCGCTGGCCAAGGCGTGCCGTCAGCTCGAAGACTCATCAATCCCGACACGGTGTTAATAGCCGACACGCCGCTGGCACCACCTTCGATAACAAACACATTCAATCGACCCGTTACCCGTGGTACAACTGCTATGCCCAACTATACCATGGGGATTTTGTTTCCGGTGGAACTACATTCCAGTTGTACTATGGGGAAGTACATATCTATGCCCATTAGTACGACTATTTACATAATAATAGCTTAGTTAAGAGGTTCAGTTCGGCTTTTCCAGGAAAATCTCAATTTTAAGTTAAATTTTATTTTAAGGATATAAACATGTTGTGTCACACAAATATCAGTTTGTGTGAAGTCACACAATTACAATTAATACATACTTTTTTCAGTTTTTAGGTTATAAATATTAGTATTATCTTTGTATAAATTTACTCAGTTGAAACACATTAAAATAACTATCGGTTGTTCTTAAGATTTAGAGATGACACAACTAGATGGACACAGCAATTGTAGCACGGCTAACGGGGCATTCAATCAGACTAACCGATGGTCCTCTCTCGACATATCTCTTACCTAGCTTCCTTATTTTAAATTTTATTTCCTACCTTGTACTACAAAACCCGTTATACTTTCAAGGCTAATGGAAAAACTTTGATAAAATATACACCAATATGTTTAAGAATAAATTGGTTATATTTTTTGGTTATAGTTGGTTTAATGGTTATAGTTTTTTTGGTTATATAAGAGTTTGGTTATATTTTTGCAACTTACTTTACTGGTAGGTCTATTTTGTAACATCTGCTTGAAATTTTTCGTTATTCAATTTGTTATGAAGGTTTTTGTTGATATTTCATCTTCTTGGGTTCTTTGGTTGTCAAATAATCAAGTCCAGAGTTGGCAGTAATGGGTTTTTATTTTCGACGTAAAATCAGAAGTTTTTTGTACATGGGTCATGTCAGCTGTCAGCTGTCAATTGATCAATTTTTAACAAGTTCAGAAACAAACAAAGTTTAGTTTTAATGATTTCTTAGAATTTCGGTGAATTGTAACTTCTAAATTTTTAACACTCCTCCTTGATCAATTTACAGCGGAGTATCTCAAATACTCTTCTGTTGAGTGGCTTGGTCAGGATATCTGCAATCTGCCTGCTGCTCTCAACATGTTGTAGTGTCACAGTATTGCCGATGTGTTGCTGGATGTACTTTCGTGGTATCTCAATGTGCTTCTTTCCTCTGCTCGTCTTTCCTTCGTGTGCATTCTGTAGCATGTGTATGGCTGACATGTTGTCGACGTACAAGGTGATCGGCTGATCGGCTTCCAGGATACCAAGTTCAAGTGCGATTCGTTTGATCCAGCAAACATCGTCAATGACTGACACTGCGGCTCGGTACTCGGCTTCTGCAGTTGAAGTCGCTACCAGTCGCTGCTTTTGTGAGTACCAGATCACTGGTCCTCCTCTAATCACTAACACTCCACTCGTCGACTGTCCTGTCTCAGAGTCTCCTCCATAGTCTGAATCGGTGTAGGCCACGAGTGTTTTGTCTCCTCCAAAGTGAATTCCTGCTGTCGCTGTCCCTCTCAGATACTGAAATACACGTTTCACCATTGCTTGGTGACTTTTCATGGGCTTGTTGCAGAATCGACTGAGGTAGTTCACGGCAAAGCTGATGTCTGGTCTGCTGATTGTAGCTAAGTACAATAAACTCCCTATCGCCTCACGATAGTTGTTGTTCGCCGGAAGTAGCTCGTCGTTCTTGAAGTCTGTCTTCTTGGTGATCATTCCTTGCTCAATGGGTGTGGATGCTGGGTTGCACTGCTCGAGTTTCATCTTTCTCAGTATCTTCTTCGTGTAACGAGGCTGATTCACGAAGATACCGTCCTGGTCGATCTTGATTTCCATACCCAAATAAATTAACTTGTCCTGTGCTTTCTTGCTGAATGTGATCTCAAATTCCTTGCTTATCTTGCCTAGTAATTTGTATATTTCTTCTTCATCCTTGCCAGCTATCAGTCCATCATCCACGAAGAGTGAGAGCATAATGCTCTTGTCCTTGTTATAGTAAATGCACGGGTCGTCATCTGTGTTGATCAGGCCTATTTTCTTTTCAAAGTGTGTGGTGACCCTCTCGTTCCACATCCTTGGAGCTTGTTTGAGCCCGTAAAGACTCTTATCCAACTTGCAGACTTTCCCTGATCCGTCGTCGAACCCTTCAGGCTGATACATGTAGATGTCTAGTTCCAGGTTCCCATACAAGAATGCCGTTTTCACATCGAACGATACCAACTTCATTTTCTCTGACGCTGCGTGGCTCAAAAGTAGTCGAATCGATGCATGGCGGGCTACTGCGCTGAATGTTTCCGCGTAATCCACCCCCTCTTTCTGTTCAAATCCTCTTGCTACGAGTCTGGCCTTGAGTCTTCCGTCTGCCTTCTCTCGAAGTACCCAACGACAAGTAATAGGCTTCACTCCTTCTGGACAGTCCACCAGCTTCCAAGTTTTCATTTCCATCAACGAGTCGTACTCCTCCTGCATCGCGTGTCTCCACTTCTCATCTTTAAGTGCCTCGCTCACCGGGATGTCCTCCGTTTCGCCAATCATGGCTACTTGGGCGCTGTTTCCTCCATGACGAGTTTCCACAACGTAATCCTTGAGTCTTGGTGGTGGCTGCAGGTTCCGACGATCTCGCAGATTTCTCTTTTCTGGCTCTTCTTCAGGCGGTGGTGTCTCATATTCGTTGTCGCTTGGTTCCTCCGTGCTTTCTTCAGTCTCACTTTGCTCATCTTCTTCAGCTGTCTCACTGCTGCTGTCTTCTTCTTTCTCAGGTGTGCCCTCTGTTGCCAGTGTCTCAAGTTCAGTGCCTTGCCTCAGTCTTATCTTCTCCTCGTTGAAGATTACGTTGTCTGAACTTACTACTTCTCTCTTGTCTTTCATGTAAATCCTGTAGCATGGTGAATCAATGTCATAGCCAACTAGAATTCCCTTTTCTGACTTTCTATCTATCTTGCCTCTTTTCTGTCCTTGCGTGAGCACATAACATTCGCATCCAAAGGGTCGCAGCTTTTTGATCTTCATCTTCCTTCCAAACCATAGTTCCGCCGGGCTTTTCCCTGGTACGTTGCTGGTTCCTGTCTGATTTATCGTGAAGATCGCATGGTTCATTGCCTCTGCCCACAGTTTCTCGTCCAAGTTCTCAGCGTGTATTGCTGATCTGGCTGCCTCGACAATCGTTCTCATCTCTCTTTCTACCCTTCCGTTCTGCTCTGGCGTGTGTACATTCGTGAATGTGTGAAAGATTCCCAACTTGTCCAACATCTGTTTTGTTTTTGCATTTTTCAGTTCAGTGCCGTTATCAGATCTCAAACTCTTCACTCTCCTTCCTAGCTGATTTTCCACAAGTCTCAAGTAGCTTTCCATCTTCTCTGGTGCCTCTCCTTTCGTCTTCATAAAGAAACAGCTTCGGTAGTGCGTGAAGTCATCCTTAAACATTAACCAATACTTCATTCCTCCTAGCGATGGGACGTTCATCTCGCCGGTGTCGACATGTATAAGATCTAATGGCTGTTGGGCTGTCTTGGGGTTGGTTGGGTGAGAGATTCGGTGTTGCTTACCATACGAGCACCCTTGGCATACATAGTCATTCCAGTCATCAATGTATTTGATCCCTTTCCTTTTCAAAATGTCCCTCACGTACTTCACATTTTGATGGGCGAGTCTCTCGTGCCAAGTTTTGATCGACAGTGTCATCAAACTTGTTTCTTCTTCTCTCCTGATCATCATCTTGAAGAGATTTCCTTTGCGCTTTGCAATTGCCACAATTTCCTTGCCATCTTGATTATAAAATGTTGACTCGTTTCCATTTGCCTTTTGTGTATGTCCCTTGTCCAGCATCTGACTCACTGAGAATAGATTAAAGTTGAGATTCGGCACGTAAATGACATCCTCCAGTACCACTGGATACCACTTCTGTCCATCAAAAGCTTCCATTTCGATGTTCCCGACTGCAACGCCATCTAGCCTTGTTGAGTCTCCAATCACA
Organism: Sesia bembeciformis; assembly: GCA_943735995.1. Classification (NCBI taxonomy): domain Eukaryota; kingdom Metazoa; phylum Arthropoda; class Insecta; order Lepidoptera; family Sesiidae; genus Sesia; species Sesia bembeciformis. The sequence goes on along the minus strand of OX031033.1, from coordinate 13,785,143 downwards.
ATTGAGATGGGCTCGTCCAGCTCGACCAGTTGAACAAACCACTCTCGATGAGACGTCATGTGTTGACTGGCTCCACAGTCCTGGTACCATGAAGTTGCCCTGTCCTTCGAGATGTCGTTGTCCACAGTTGAGAGTGCTGTGGTCAAAAATGCCTTCCTCGGTGGTTTCCCACTTGCTGACTTGTTTGCTTCTTACTGGGATGGGCAGTCTTTTGCGAAGTGTCCTTTCCTCTTGCATATGTTACACGAATATTTCTTCTTGCAGTAAGCAATGTATTTCTCACACGGTTTGCCTCTGCACTCCTTGAGTATGTGACCTTTTCTTCCACACTTGTAACATTCGAGCGATGACTTGTTCGGTTTGCTGTTTGACGACTGTCCCTGTTTCTCACGTCTGGCCATGAGAGCGTTGTTGGTGCTGCCCTCTAGTTTTTTTGTCGTTTCCCTGAGTCGCTCATCCTCAAGTCTCAATCGTTCGATGAGAGTTTCCACGTTCTTTGATGCTCCGGTCACATTGTCCCAAGCTGTCCTGAAATGCGCCAATTTCGGTGGTAACACACACATGATCCTCGTCATGATCCAACTTTCCTTCATAGGATCATTTTCAGTTGACACTTCATCGGCAAGTTCCAAAATCTCCATACAATTTTCTACTGCTGACTTGCTTTCATCATATTCAAAAGTAAAGAATTTGATTCGGGACATTTCTTTAGTTACATCAGTCTTTGTACCATATAAACTAGTTAATTTATCAATCATGTCTTTGGCAGTTTTGCAATTTGCAATTTTGTTCGCAATCTTACTGTTTACATTTAAACCTATCAACGTTTGAGCTTCGACATCTTTCTTTATCCAAGCTGAAACGCCTTCTGTTGACACAGCACCTGCTGGTCTGACTTTTACACCTATCACAATATCGTACAGGTCTTTGTTCTTAAGTGCTAGGTTTAATTTAAATCGCCATGAAATGAAATTTACATTTCCTTGACTGTCTTCGCTTAACATTTCCAACTGAGATTTTACAGTATCCATTTTGCTTTAAATTTTACAATTTGACTGACTTCTGACTATTTTTAAATAGACAAAATGAATTTACAATCTTTCGTGGCGATTTTCTGACTTAAAGCGACTTGCGTGTTCGTTGCAGAACGTTGACTTGCTGTGCGATGGCTGCTCCAATGTCGCAAATTTGTAGGTTATGTTGTCCTTGCCGGTTCTGACACTCTGGGCTGCTTTTCTCGACTTGTCTGCCGCTTTCCTGTCCTGACGTCCAAAGAAACCTTCTACAGCTGTCCTGGGCCCATAACCTGTTGATAATTCATCTTCTTGGGTTCTTTGGTTGTCAAATAATCAAGTCCAGAGTTGGCAGTAATGGGTTTTTATTTTCGACGTAAAATCAGAAGTTTTTTGTACATGGGTCATGTCAGCTGTCAGCTGTCAATTGATCAATTTTTAACAAGTTCAGAAACAAACAAAGTTTAGTTTTAATGATTTCTTAGAATTTCGGTGAATTGTAACTTCTAAATTTTTAACAGTTTTTGATTTGCTTTGCTTCCTGTCTTAAATAATTATAGCCTGATGAAGAGTACTGTGTATATTTAATTTATTGTCGCTTACGGCAACTCTTATATAAACACTTACACAAAAAATTACAAATACGTTTTTTTTTATATACTAGTGGGCGGACGAGCAAGCGGTCCCACGTGATGGTAAGTGTTACCGCCGCCCATGGATACCTGCAACACCAGGGGGCATGCGGGCGCGCCGCCGACCTTGCAAAATCCTATTCACAGCTCTCTTGAAGACCTTTTTTATACCTATAATAAACAACGTTACTCGCCTTCATACGCAGCCGTGGCGATACTGACTATGTCAGTGATGTTGGGTGTCAGTTTAATGAAGAAGGGTATTTTGATAGCTTTTCGCACCCATTCGGATATACCTTTGACTAATACTGGATCCTGAAAAAAAAAAATTTTACTCATCTATTTTTAGGTAAATTACATAACCTTTGTAAACAATCTTTTTTTTTTTTGTAAACAATATTAAATTATCCATTTACTATACACATATAATATATTCATTACTGAATCAAGATGCACATCAACTAACTCTCAATTGTATAATTTCGGATTTTGATCATTTGACCCGCTGAGCGTTGACGACGTCACGAAAGAAATATGTATGTATGTATGTAGTAGGTAAATGTTTCGTGTTGAAACACTGTATGGGTTACCTATACAAGATAAATAAATAAGATATAACTAAAGTAAAAAAACAAAATTTCACGATTCTGATTTAATTGACTAGTAGGTACGTATTTTTTTTAAAAGTAGATACCTACCTATGTTTTTTGAAACTCGCGTTTTGTACACATTTTATATTGTAAATCGCGTCCGAACGCGTGAAATTAAAGAGTTTTGTTCACCTTTTTGTTATTAACGTCGAGTAGAAGTAAAAGGTACTTAAACAAAAGCTTAAATTTTCCACGTTCAGACCCGATTTACAATATAAAAAATACGATTTTATGGGCTTTGTATGAATTTTTTTCTAAATACTTAAAAATACGTACAATGTTTATGTCAATGATCTCAGAATCGTGAATGGAATCCATGGTTCCAGGCTGTGTTAGACCGTAAAGGGTTTAACCCTACCTAGGTTACACTGCAACCTATTTTTCTTTATTACCTGTCCACAAGCGAGTCCCATGCCCGACTCGCCCATGCCGTGAGGGCACGATAAGTTGAGCTCGAGCGCGTCCGCGCCCGACGCCTCCGCCTTCTGCGCCAGCTCCGTCCAGTCCGCTTCGTCGTATGAACACATTATGGACGCTATGATAACCTGACAACGAAATTGATTTAAGGGCTTATTACACTTCGTTATTCGGGAACCCTAAGCCTAGGCGTATACAAAGACGCAGGCGCAGGCGACGCAGTGGAAACAGTAGTAGTGCAGTTTTCTTGTGGGACACCGTATCATAATACAGCGTATACTGAAAATTCTCAAACGCTGGAGATGCAGAAGTGTTTATCAGGGCCGGAATAAATAAACGAGGAATGGAACAGTAACTACCGAGAATTGTTAGTCCATGATTAGGTATAAGGATCGCTCATAGTTCCGTAATATATAATATACTCATATAGGCATAGTCACATAACAAAAAAACGTGACAGAATCGATACATGAGTAGTTTATGTGAACTGTGATATGTTCTCTAAATATATTATACAAGATGTATCTAATTGAATTTTTGCAAAAAAAAAAGATTATAAAACTTCGTACCGGAATCATAGTTGCAAGGTTTAATTAAAAGATTCGGTAACAGGTGTTAGTTTTTAATATACTTTTGCCGCTAACTTCATTTACCTTATCGGGGAAATCCCGCTTCAATTCCCCGACACTCCGACACCAGTACGCCTCGCATTTCTCGGAGATCAGCTCTATGTTGAGGAAGGAACCCTGTCCCGGGCCGTAGTTCTCTCCGGACGTGACTCCTCGCACGATGCGGGGGGAGACGTTAGTCACCATGTCCTGCAATTAAAAAATGCACTTTAAAACAATGGAATAAGTTATATTTAGCTTTAAAGTATTTACAATTTATCTATTTATTGAAAAATCATACTTATCAACAATGTAGGTAATAAACAAATAGTCAAACAAACTGAGATTTTTTTCTAAATAACAAGAAATTATTGCATTAAGAATGAGTAAACTATTTTACTACATAATTCTAAGTAGGTATCTAATAATTTAATGCAGTGTTTTCCAACCTTTTTTACTTGCAAATTTTTTTTACGTCGATTAAATCCAACAAGCAGTTCAATATAGAAATTACAGACAAAGAGATTCAAATATTGCCTACACATATTTTATGTAATAGAATATTAACTAAAAAAAATACCGGTTTCGATTTCGCGGTATTCTTTTTTAGTATAATTTATTTGGACACTGGCATAGCCATTGGCCCACACAGCAAAAACAGAACTGTTTTCATCACGTCATTGTACAGTCCCGTCGAAGTAGGAGTCGCTCAGTAAAGTGCATAGTAGGTTTACTGAGGACAGAGTTGGGACTCCTTGGAAGTACACGAAAAATGCAGTCTCACGCTCTTATTTAATTATCACAAATATTACGCACTAACTACAAATCCCACAAATACACAATTTTTACAATAAGCAAACAAAAACCCAACTTTAATTCTCGGGTTCCTGCCAAATAGTCAAATGTTCCGATAAAGACGTAGCAGGCGTACGTAAATCGGTAGAATATTTATTGATCGTTATTTTAAAACAATCAGTCTCTAAAAAAATAGCTGGAGTTCTTGATGAGTTATGTTTTCCTAATAGATAGTTACCGGCATCCATGCCTTGAGGTATTTATAGAAACTTTCAAAAAGGTAGATAGATAGTTAAAATAGTCTTAATTTTTAGAGGAAGATCTCGTCAGTAGTAGCACGGGTGACTAAAAATATTAATTTTGGTGGTGCTACCGATAAGTGGTACAGTGGGAAGAATGTGGGTCCAGCGGGCGTCCATCCCATCTTGGTCAAGCATGAAACCTATACTAACGGCGAATAAATATCCCGTTAGTCACACTGGTGTGACCACGGGTCCTACGCCGAGAATATAGTGATGAACTAGCGACCCTCTGGATATGTGTACAAAATATTTGATAGTACCTACATACCTTATCTAAGACAAAAGTCTTGGTGACAACAAATCCCCAGCCTTGTTCGAAAGCGCGTCGTATCATGGCGGAGCTGGTCGTGGGCGGGGCGCTCGCCAAACCGAACGGGTTCTCGAATTTTATACCGCACACTTCCACTGATAAATCCACGTCGTCTATAGGACAGTGGAACTTTGGCAGCTCGATTGGAGAGTCGAAAGGGATACCCTAAAAGGAAAATAAAGTAACTTTTAGTAGTGTCTGAGGTTATAGCAGCAATTAAACAGTTCTAAGATGACGAAAAAACTAAGAAACACAGATGTCAACTAAGTTAAAACTAATTTTGTTTATGTGTATCAGACAAAGACGTTCTCCCGCGGGCTCTGCGCCTGCTCAACGATTTAGTTTGTAGGCGAATTGGTGGGCAACAATGTAAAACATACTCGGGTAGGTAATACGTAAATAAATAAAAAAAAAAACACCTAGAATTTAAATCTAATTTGAATTATACGCATGGGGATATTTTTAAAGAAAGTAGTAAACGAGCAGACACCACCCGGTGGTAAGTATATTGTCGCCTATAGACGACCGTCATACATGCCAACGTTAGTCAAGAATGACACACGTTGACACGCACCCGGATGCGCCGCCTACTTTTGGAGATTTGGGAGTAGATTAGGACAAAATACTGGGAAGGATGGGGAATAATTGGATGAGGAGTTTCCTCAACTCATTACACTAATCATGCGGATGTGTCCTGAAATTTAAAACACCAACCTGTAAGTAGCAGTGCATGTACCAAGCGGCCGTCTTTCCATCATTAACGGATTCAACTGTGGTCTCCGCGACCCCGGCGAGGTCTCCTCCCACAAAAACTTGAGGGTTACTCCTACTCTGCATAGTAATAGGCTCCACGTCAGGCAGACCCCACCGGTTGAGTTTCACGTCTGACATCGCTTCGATCACTGGAAGGGTTAACGGTAATTGATAATAAATAAACTTCAGTCCTTCTTTTTTATGTAGTATTTAACAGTAATTCTCGTAAGTATATTAATTACATTTATGCTCGGAATTTCACCGCTGCAGCTGGACAAGATCCGAAACGACGAAATTGATGAAGTTGCCAACATAGGTCAAGATATTAGTAAGACATTTTTTTTTGTAAAGGTTGGGTCATAATATCCGGTCCACAGGACCGAGAACCGGTGCTGTCCTCCTAAGAAGAAAAGTCATAGTAACGTTTTTAACGAAAGCATATATAACATTATATTCGGAAATGAAAAATAAACAACACTACTGAACACGTAGAACTAACTCGATTCTTACCATCGTGATCGTAAAGACCGGAACCGAAAGCAGAGATGATGAAGTTAGCCTTCAGCTGTGTCGTTTGTTCAACATCCTCGATCCATTCGCCGTCGTCCATTTGTTCTGTTCTACACAACTTCAGGGCTGCAATCTGTTAAAATTTGACGCATCAATTATAAAATCAATTACATAACAGGCTGGTATTCTATCAAATAGGCTTATCAATTATCAAAAATAAACCAATAAATTCTTCACAAAGTACTCATAAAGCTTAACAATGTGCACAGAAGATCCAATGAATCCAATTACGTAAATCCAAATGAAAAAAAAGCAAAATAAAAAAAAATCTTTTTTGCAATTCTAGTCAAGTATCGCCGCCGTACAAGCTGTTCCAGGGAAATCAGGTAGGTAATTTCGAAAAAATCAAAGAACCATTTCCTTCTCTTCTCTAAAACTTGTGGCTGAAAATCTATCCTCACATCCGCGTGACGACTTCATAAAAAAATATTCATTTTTTTTTATTTCACAAATCTAGGTTACACTTTATCCAAATATGTTCCAAATAAGTTGGTACCTAGATTCTTCGATGTTTCAAAGTAAAAATATTAAAATACATTTCTACATACTCATAATAATTAGTTTAGAGTTTTCTGTTAAACACATCGATCATTGTTACATTGTTTCAGTAATTGGCATTGATAAATACACAATATTATTAGTAACGGGGGTAACTTCGGTCGTCGGAACAGGCTGCTCCCAATTATTGTATCGTAGATTGTTTTATAAAGAAATCGTAGAAGGTTCATATGTTTAAAGGGGCGGTTTCTATCTACAATATCTTAAACTGTAAATCTTCAAACAGCTGTATGACTGTAACTGGCTGGGTAAAAAAAGATATAGTCTTTTCTTATACATAATAAATAATGTGTTTAGTTTGTTTAATAAACATAACAAGCCAATGTTGGGAAATAAACGTATCTGTTATTTCAAACATATTGTTCTTATTCGTAAAGCAGTGAATATAATTATAATTCGACAGCAATAAGAAGAAATCTTACCTTTCCCTCTTTCACAATAACTTCTTGCGGCGACATGAACGGAATGAATTCGCATTTCTCTTCTTTAGCCAAATCGACCTAAGTGATCAAAGAAATATAAATTCTAAGACTTAATGGAAAAAAAATCATTGATATTTCAATGTACCTATTGCTTTTTGAGCTTGCTAAATGATGTAGAGGTAAGCATGAGGTATCCAATCAAAAGTGCTGATGGTATACCTACAGATGTCGTCAAAATATTCACAACTCTCTGGGGTTGCCGATTTTCGACGGTCATTCAGAGCGGTCGCGTCTCAAGCCTCTTACCATCGGGTGGGTCATTTGATGCTTCTACTCTTTGCCACCAATTTCATATGAAAACGGGGCCGTTCATAAAATGCGTCCATACAAAATCCACGCATTATCAATCTCTCCCTTCATCCTGTAAATATTACGTCACGATATCTTGCAACCTTGGACGAAAAATTAATGACTTTATTTAACTAATAAATCAAATTTTAGGAACGAGCTATATTGAATAAAGTGGAGTAGGTACATTGGATTATTGCACAGCCCAATAGCACCAATCAAGGGGCCGGGCTAGCCTGACGCACGCAATATCGATAGGCTTACTTTCGCAATTTTATTGTTTTAATATCTACGTAAAAGTTTAAACTATGAATACTATAATAAGTTCACTGGCAAGTAAAAATTAAATATGTGGTGTGACGGTTGTTCTGATCTCTCACCTTCTCCCTTTTGTGTACGTACCTCTTCAGGCACAGCCCTGATGTTGCTAAATCCCTTCCTGAAAACAACGAAGACTCTCCTCGCGCCGCATCTGAGAGCGGACGTAGCGCAGTCGAAGGCCGTGTCACCAGCACCCAACACTATCACATTGCCGTACAATTCCGGCAGAGCGGATTTACATGCGCAAATTCCTGGTAAAGAAAACCATTGTGATTCTGTGATAGTTTTCCAATAAAATTCTGTGATACAGTTTGCGAAAAGCTCCATATAAATTGGTCTAGTAGTTACTTCTAGAGAAAATTGCGAAAGTATATTACATATATTATTTGGCCCCCTTCATACGGTCTCTTTAAATATTCCAAGGACAAATATTCATGCCACAAAGATGTGACTTTACAATTACAGATGTCTTCTTTAGAATGTGACGTTTATTATGACGATGTTTATTTATGTATTTGAACTAAGAACGACTCATCAGTCTGGAAGCAAGTTTAAACAACATGGAGGGCGGTAGCAAAAAATCCTTGATCGGTAATTTTAAGTTTGTTTTTACGACTTCAAGGGATTTGTCATAGAAAAAAGTCGACTGTGAGAGTTTAAATTCTGTGACTTCACATACAAAACACTCCTTTATCGATGTCGGTATCAATTCTATTCTTGTTATCCACAGCAAGAAATATTCTCTAAATAAAATGCCCATAAGAACAAAAACAGCATTACAATAATAAATAATAACAGGGTATGTGTAATTTTTAATATATTTTCAATTACTTCTATGTATTCTACTACACGAGCAATTCTGAAGAAAAACTTTGTCACCGTGGGTTGTACCGGCTGAGGTGCGGGCAGCGGGGGGGGGGGGGGGGAGCATTTAATTCAGTGATTAACCGAACGCTCACGCAGATGAGACATGAAACATTCTTTGACTATTTTCATTTTGTCTCAGAGTAAACTTTTTTTTATCTCGGAAGTTTGCCCATTTGTAGTGAAATGATATAAGTATTGCAATGTGAATTTAACCTATACCTACACAATAATAGAGTGGGTTCAAGTAAAATACTAAAGTAATATAATTTCAGCTATTACAATACATATATACGCACGTACATACTTAAACACATATCACTAATGTTTTATATATGTACATGCTTAGAAGACTATAGATAAAAGTAAGTAAATTATATACCTGCGTAATTATCAAATGCTATGCCCTCAGAATATCGAAAGTTGCAATTCGGAATTTTCATAAATATAGTTTCCATTAACCAATATTTATACAAAAAAAAAAATCAACTATCTGCAAACATTTATCTTCTACCTACTTCTATTGTTAGGAAATTGTCTCATCTGTATAGTGTTTCTCATATTCTATGCCAAAGTGATTGGTGGTAGTCGCTCTCGCTACTCGCACTTAGGTACATCGACAATATAATATATATTGGTTTTGTAGAAAAATACAATTATATTTAATTGTATATAAATTATATAAAGTAGGAAAATGAGTTAATTATATAAAATGAACTTCAGATCAGTTAAATACAGTGCAGATGTAAAATAACAACCTTATATCTCCCACACTAAACTAAACATGTAGTATTTTGTCAATTGCAGCGTTTGATGTCAATTTGATGTACCTATTACAAAACAAAGCACTTCTTCTCTCGCTTGCGGGTGATCGACTAAAGGAGTTGAGGACAATTGACCGTGACGCGTTAGGAGCAATTTTTTAGTACTGCATTGCTTGTAGAATACATAGAAGTCATTGTATTTATTACCTTTCTTGCTCCCTTTGGATACAAGAGGCAAGAAGTCCTTGCTGGTGTAGAAGCCCATCTCCTGAGTGAGGCCCATGAAAATTGGAACGCTTTTCGGCTCAGGTAGACCAATACCAAGGAATACTGCTGCATGCCCATCTTTTAGGAGTCCCTAAAATATATTAAAGTAAATAATGAAGTCGTGGGCAACGGCCCAAATAAGGATTTTCGATGCCGTGGGTCCAGAGACACAAAGTCGTATTCAGCGCGGGGCGTATAGCTGGTGTGGGAAGCCCTTTAATTGAGAAAGCGCGTTTTTTACTTGGGATATTTTGATATACTCGAAAAATGACAAAATCACCGAGAAGTTTTAAACATGCACCAACTCACACTTAAAACTGTCTGAACCCGCTAACAACCCTCGCAGTTATATCGACCACACCTCAACCTAAATGCGAGTAATATGATTGAAAAATACGCAGCAGATTCTGCTGTCTGCCACTGCGACCGCAGCCTTAGACTTAAAAATAATCTTGATTACGTGAAATATCCACTGATCCGTACTACGACACTACTCGTGTTTTGCAAGGGGAGGACTGTACCCTGCAGTGGGACGTTATAAATTGATATCGATTGTATAAAAAATAAAACATACGGTACAGGTTTAACACAACAATGATTAAGAAATTATGCAATTGACGACTTTACGATTTCTTCCAGGTGATCTTTTAACAGCAAACAGAGAACTTCAAGAAAACTGTGAATACAGTTCTGCAGGGTCGGCAATGGACCTAGCAAGTATATCTTGATATTTCAGGGGTCCATGGGCTAGAGTGACTGACTACTTGCCATATATAAATGATAGACATAGAAATCCTCTTACGTTAACAGTGATGTCGTCAACAGCCAGTTTTCGTCCAGTGACGAACTTCACGCCAAGGTTCTTTACGAGATCCACTTCGAATTGCACCACGTCGTACGGCAGACGGTACTGCGGGATTTCCGACGAACTGCAATTTTAAGAGAGCTTAATGGACTTAAGAATTTTTTCAAAATATTCGTTCAGGTAAAAAAATCATCACTTATAATTCGGAAAAAAAAATATATATTTGCTAAATACAAACCACAAAAAAATATTGCTATTATACAATACATAACATTTTATTTCAATTAACTGAGAATCGTGAGTAGAATCCAGTTTCAAGTGGTGGCACAATGATCGTGTACTTGAATGAATGAAAAAAACATTTGTTAGAAGTTTATTTAGTTACCTCAATCCACCGAGATATCGTTCCTTCTCAAATACAGTGATGTCTTTATACCCAAGCCTGGCCAGGTAGCAGGCGCAGCTGATGCTGGCCGGCCCGCCGCCGACGAGGGCGATCTTCTGTTCACCGCCTTTAGGCAGAGGCTTCGTGTTCGGATCCAATGTTTGAGAGATGCCCATCTTCATGAAAATCTATAACGATACCAGTAGACGTCAGACCCACGGTGTCTACGATGAGCTCTTATTGCGAGTCACTTTACGCCGTGAAATCAATTTAGTGTAATGAACGGAATAAAGAGGTTCGCAGAATACCATTGAAATAAAAATTATTTGACCATTAACTATGGAACTAAACAGAAGTCGCTCAGTCATTTCAATCGCATAATATGAACTACAAGAAAGCAGTTTATAGCAGTGAACTGGAATTGAATGGTTTTTATAAGTTCATAATACTCTTACGTTACGAGGAGTAGGTATGCACAGCAGGGTCGCACGACTTGACAGCTAGTCGCCATTTTTTAAATGGTTCCCGTGTGATTATAGAGAAATTAAGAGAGATTACTTATTAGGTATTTGCATTCAGTATAAAAATGGAAAATTAAGCTAGTTTATCCGTATCTAATGAGTTTTTAGCCTAAAACCTACACAGCTTTTTATCTCGATTAGTTATATATTATCTAGTATGTAAACGTTACTACATCAACGCGAGCGAAGCCACAGGTAGAGACCAGTATCGTATTCTAGTATTAACCACCTGAAATGCAACTTGATAAAGTACATCGAGGTATGTGTCAATATAGCGTTGAACGTGTCCAGTATGCTTAGAAATTATCGTTTTGTGTGCTCTTTTGTAACTTATGCGTAAAATAAGTGGCGAAATAAGTACATAAAATAATATTATCATTTATTTTTGTATTTTTATTTTATTTCACATTTATTGGTAATCCGATAGCGAATATAGACAATTAAGTAAATATTATAATCACGTCAAATTAGATTGGACATATTTTATTGGGTTTTTATTGGGTATTTTTATTGGATAGTCAAGTACCAAATACTTTCATGCTTTCCTACGCATAATTTATTTATTACATAATAAATTAATAACCCAAAGGGTACTAAACGTTTTGCTGACCATTGATCAATGGCGTAGTCAGAATTTTATCCTGGGTGGAGCAAAAGCAAACAATTTTCTTATAATTTAAATAGAGGTAGTGTAATGCAGAAAGTCCGTTACTTATTCTTATTCTTTCCTATGCCAGAGTGGGGCAAGCGCCCCAACCTGCCCCACCGTGAGTTCGCCCATGTCTTTGATATATCTAATCCAGACCATTAAATGGGGTTTTAATGGGGTATGGGGTAATGGTACGCTTGTAACTGAAAAACTAATTCACCTTACTAGTTCTTGTTCGATCAGAACCGCATTTTGGCATAAAATGTACTCACATCGACAGCAAAGTGCTGCAGACCGCCGATGTTTATAGCTCCTTCCTCGGTGGCGTGGAGGTTGCAGCCGCCCACGCACAAATCGCTCGTAGGACAGACCATGCCGCAGGTCAGACCTAGTGGGTTATCGGATAGAATTGCTTTCGCAGCTCCGTAGTAATTCTGGAATAATAATATGGGAATGATGTTTAATAATAAATTTCGAAGAACAAACGGACAAAATTATCTTTTTAGCTATTTTGGAATTTTCCTTTAGCGGATAGTCCTTTTGAAATCCTTAGACTAAATGACTAGAGACAATTCAATGTATGAAAAAAGTATAATATATGAATAAAAATGGAATAAAGCAAAGAAGTGATGATAAATAATTACTATCGACTCTATATGAGAGATTGACAAAAATCTACATAGAAATGCATCGCAAACAACTGTTAATCACTTGCTATATCAAAGTATACCAGAATTTTATAACTACCCGCACTGGAAGACGAACTTAAATATCGTAAATATTCACCTTATTGGCGATGCTGGTGATGAAGCTCTTGACATCGATCTGCGTCGGGCAGGACTTCTGACAGGGTGCGTCGGCGCACTTCAAGCATCTTGCAGCTTCCTTCAGCGCTCCACGTTCCGACAGGGTCGTGTGCTTGATGTCCTCAAAATTCTTAGCGAGGGACGGACAGGTCTAGAAATAACATCCAAAATGACTGAAGTCCATTTTCTAGTTGTATATTATGGTGATTAAAAATTTCATGAAAACGTTTGTTTAAAGAAATCATGAGTTAACAGAAATTATACATTAGTAAAGGTAATTATAATTATAGCTAAGACAATACAATCTAAGTTTTATTGCAAAATACTTACGGTACATTTTCTATCAGCATTCCTCTTCCAATGTTGTTTGTTCTTCTTGGTCTGCGCTGAAGGTACCAAGTTGGAGTAAGGTTTTACAGTTGGGTTTAATTTTAGAAGATTCTGAAATGATTATTTATTTGGTGTTTAATGAACATCTCAAATTACAAACGGACACAGGCACTTGAAAACAAGGATGTCTGTTATTTACTGCTAAATATTATTAAACTTTTTCTACCAATTGTAGCGATATAATTCGGAGCAGCCTGTGAATGTAGAGGTATGTCTTACCGAGAGACTATCAAGATTAAATTTAATAGTAGCCAAGTATTTATCAATACATATAGAACGCAACAATGTAAGTTAGATGGGTTTAATAAACGTCTTGCAGACGAATTATTAGGAATACAAATTTTAATGTTAACAGATCCGGGTTCCAAGACAAACTATAATAACATTGGTTTAAGGGATTACATATTTAGATCAATTGTGGATATTTATTTTTATTCGTTAAATAAATAAGGAAATATTTAAAAAACTGATCTATTTTAGTTATTTCACTATGTTGCTTCCATTCGATGTCAAAAACAGCGCATAAATGCATTCTGTTTCATTTCCGCCTTGATGTAGGCGCAACAAGATCCATAGGTACTTTTAATTCAAACAGTTTCTGATCAATAGTGATGACCTCCAGTTTAAAGGGCACTGTACATGTTTATCTTATTTTGTTATCGGTTGACGATACGATGCGTGTATGTTGCGATACAAATATTTTCATAAACTTGTGTAAGGAATACAACACTCTTGCGTGAGTTATCGTAACATAGAGTATCATGTTCACATCCATAATCTTTTACGTATTATATTATTGTCTAGGTACGGCCAGGATTATCATAAAACATCGTCCAACAGACCAGTCGCACAACACCGAGCTAAACACGAAGCATTTTAACACGAAAAGGTAATTTTATATCACAAATAAGTGATATTAAATTATTTAAGACTAGCGACCCGCCCTCGCTTCGCTTCGGTTTATAAGTTTTTTTTTTACAATTTTTTTTTCTAAATTTTAGAAACATTTCCACCATACATTATATTCGTGTAACTCTTACGGTTATTGCAGCGCACGCCGAAATAGCTCGCAGATGGCAGAGTTTTTTCCGACTTACTTGACACTTATCGTTATATTTTGGTCAATTTACACAATATCTTTATCAATTATAGCCTATGTTCCTCAGGGATAATGTAGCATAAATAATTCTAATCTAATGGTGAAAGAATCTTTGAAATCGGTCCAGTAGTTTTTGAGTTTATTCGTTACAAACATACAAAAATACAAATCTTTCCTCGTTATAATATTAGTATAATATATAGTCATTTGGGAGTTTTACCTGGAAAGTTTTCCGGGAGTTTAGATAATTTGTATTTTTATAGATTTCGACGTGCTCTTTTCGAATTTTCACTTTGCCACCTCGTATCTTTGCCGCTCGGGCCGCCATATTGGAAAAATGGCGCCCAAAAACGGTTTTTTGACAATATCTCCTTTCCAACTCATTTTACAATGAAAATAGTTATGTGATAAATTAAACTAGAGGAAATTTCCTATAATTTATGTACTAACATTTTTTGTTGTAAAATGAATAGTTTCCGTGTACGAGCGCTGCAAAGTCTACTCCAACACGCGTATTAAAACCGTTTTTCGGCGCCCTTTTTGAGCACCAAATGACTGTACTATAAGTGATATTAAGCTATAATATCCGTCGTGGTAACTTGTTGTTCATTGCAACAACACAACTAAAAAACTAAAATGTCACATTAAGGACAGTATCGCTCCATTTGCAATGAATACCAAAATCCAGCCAATGTAAGCGTTGTAGGTTTAGGTAACTTTATAAGAGCGATTTTTACTACATTTTTCTAGTTGAACGACTGGAAACCTTTGCTTTCGTGAACGAGTTACAAGTAACTTCAACGTTAATATTCGTTGCTCTAACTGAAAGCACAGGTTTGTGCTACAACGGTGTACGAGTATTGGGACGGCGAGTATTGGAGTATTGTACGTTGTACGGGGGGGGGGGCAGCACCCTATGAGTTTATTATATAAGTTAATAAAGAACTGCAAAGAAGTTAGTTTAAACATTCAATTGGATAGTACTCTACGAGTATATGTACAGTTAGAAATAGGCTAATGTATCCAATACCATTCTATTCTAGTCCTTAATACTAGCGAATTGAGGTGCCGATGAGTATACTCGTATGTTGACCCGTTGCTGACTGTACATACATTGCTTCTTGAATAACGTAATTAAAATACCAACACAAAGAACCTTGGTTTGAAGTCAAGAAAACCAGTTTTATCTTGTGAAATATTAAAATTTATACACGGTATTAAAATAATTTGTTCCTTATTGTTGTTACTACGTAATAATAAAATTCATTGAAGTAGAATAGGAGCTCCTTTTACTTTTTCGCTTACCTAGGTAGTACGTGACGTTATCAATTGTCGGTATTAATCTTTTAGACTAGAGTTAGAAAAATTCTAACATTTTCCTATTCAATCTATTTTCCTGTTTAAAACATGCTGTAGGATCGGATTTTTTAGATAAAGCTATAAACATTACAAGGGAAACTAGAAGCGACGGGTCCTTTTCGCAGATGATGTCAAATAAAATCTTTTGAATTAGAGACTCGCTCTTGCTCTGTCAATCATACTAATATTATAAAGAGGAAAGAGGAAATTTTGTATTTTTGTATGTTTGTAACGAATAAACTCAAAAACTACTGGACCGATTTCAAAGATTCTTTCACCATTAGAATGCTACATTATCCCTGAGTAACATAGGCTATATTTAATTTTGAAATTTTGAAAAAAAAAAAATAAAAAAAAAAAATCATAAACCGAAGCGAAGCGAGGGTGGTTCACTGGTTATTAATATTTGAATATAACTTCTACATGTATCATAATTATTACTTTAGTATAATTATATCTAAACAACGGAGTAATTATTAGTAGGTACTAAATCAATGAGCAGTTTGTTGAAATTTGATTGACGTCATTGAGTGTCAATTATGGTCAGACAGTTTCAATATTCTTAGTCATTTAAATACAGAGTTTAATACTAAATGTCGCGACATTATATTTATATTATAGTAGATTATATAACAGAGTAGTTAAATTATGCTAACAATGTACTATGCTGTTGATTGACGTAATACTGAAACTATACGCCCTTTGGGCGCAAATAAGTAGGTACAGAAATTGTGTACCTACTTATTGTGTACTTACTTATGTTTTTTTTTGTCGATATCCGATTTTTATATTCGGCGTAATGAGATTTACTATTACATTTGATAGCCACAATCGCTTTCTGTGGACTATCCTATTAATCTTTAGCCGAGAAGTAGGTAATAAAGAATAACAGCGGGAATTGACTGTTTACACACTGTATAGGAGTACCTACTTACTACGGGTAGGTATTACCTATAGTTATGTAGTCAAATACTGAAATAGAGAGACCAGACTCTAAGGAGTCGAAGTTGGTACACTTTATTGCAAACAGGCGAAGTTGGTAAATTCCAGATTACTCTTAACTTTGCTTATACTCGTACTCGTATCGATCATTATTATTAGTGTTTAGCGATTTTCTTATCGATGTTAGCAAAGCATTTACTATATATAACAAATTATTTATATATAGTAAGCGAATATTGGGGTGGAAATGTTAATTTCGTTGTTGACTACTGACCAGATTTTGATGAAACAATGTGTTCCTTACAAATTCAATATTATGTAAGTACGGTAATCAAATTGTAATGCTATTTTTATCTATGTTAATGTGGGCTAAATCGTGGGTGGTCCGTAGTAATAGATAAAACGTGACTATCTCGACAAGATATTGTCCTAAGTAAGTATTGTCTCTATTGTCGGAATGAACTACGTAATATGTGATTAATATTTTCTAATTTATAGATTCTGTTTACATAGGATACATGATTTTAAGATAAAGCATAAAAAAGTTATGTTTTATTATTTAACAAGTCTTAATAATTTTAAGAAAACTACAACTAGAAACGTCGTCAGAAATACCTA
Source organism: Sesia bembeciformis (assembly GCA_943735995.1). Classification (NCBI taxonomy): domain Eukaryota; kingdom Metazoa; phylum Arthropoda; class Insecta; order Lepidoptera; family Sesiidae; genus Sesia; species Sesia bembeciformis. Next base: position 13,767,975 of record OX031033.1, on the reverse strand, counting down.
AGGTAAATTAATTTGGATATCTTCTAGTGCAACATATACTGATTGCTATTTAAATATTTTTAGGTCAACCAAGAGGAATGTTTAACACGATTTTTACTATAATGATAACAAATAAAAACTTCGGTAGCTAGGTAGGTAACTTCGACTAATATATATTTTATGTTGCTTAGTATACCTACTTTAACTTATCGTTTCTTATATTATTAAATGCATTGTGATATTTTACTGACCTCGATGTCTGGCAGTTCTTTGCTCAATAATATTTTCGCCATGTTGTAGAAAAATGAACGTTATGTGGAACACAACACGATTAATTTTAGAACGCAATATTTTCTATATTTTATAGAGCGTTAGGTACGCGTAGTGGACTGCTCACTGGCAGCGCCACATCAACGACTGAGCTCTCACTGTTTTTAAAAACACTATCATTTAGTAGCGACCAGTTTTTAAAGAGCTCTACTACTCTATTCATTAACTCTTTAAAAACCGTTTCTTGTATCAAATGCAGAGGGAAAGGTAGATCCACTGAAAATAGACAATTGAAGTCGCATTATCTACGTTCCTATCTCGTAATCGATATACTAGATGGGTCATGGACGAAGTTCAGATTAGTTTATATGGAGTAAGTGGGATAAGTTCAAGGCCGATAAAGACCAAAGTTGCTCAACATTATTAACAATAGACAGTGCCTGGGAAAAACGCCATAAGCTGCATTCCGATAGACAGCTTCTGAGCGGGCCCGACTGGGCGATTACTCCTCTCTCTCGTAGAACACTACCGTGCGTACTAAAAGGGCTGATTACCGTGTGTTCAACGCCTAATGTTTGATAATATAACGTTTTTAATGGAAGAAGGCTGCAGATAAGGATACAGTCTACCTGATGGTAAGTGGATACTGTCGTCCATGGACACCCACGGTACATGCCAACATCAGTCAAAAATTACAAACGTTGGCACGCCCCTGGATGGGTTGTCTTGCCTACCTTTACAGATTAGAGAATGGATTCAGAGAAAGGGTTAGGAAAATGGGGAGGGATAAGATGGAAATGGTATTATACATTGGGGAATAAGGATAAAGTAGGGAATGTAGTACGTTTGAAGGTAGTCTTCTGTGAGTAGGTATCCGAATATGTTGTAGGAGTGAGCGAGTCTCTCCAGAGTGCCATTTTCAATTCTATCGGAAATGAGTATAAAATGGAAGCCTCGCATCCCGTTATACAGAGTATAATGCGGATAAAATAAGTGAAATTCTGATCGCGTTATATTCCCTTTCTTCCTAATTCTTTTTCATTATCTACTTCTAAATTTCCGAAGATAGGCGGCGTATCCGGGGCCGTGCCAATATTTGTCATTATTGACCGGTAAGATGGGAATGGTACATACGTACAGTTAAAAACAGTTACTGGGATACATATTAATTACAGATAACAATATTTGCATTTTTGTAGTATTGATACTTTATTCAACGGAAGCATTTTTTTTTCTATAGAAATAAATGAGCAAACAGTCCACTTGGTGGTAAGTGGTTATTGCCGGCCATGGACATTGCGATCCATGCCAATTGCCAACACGTCAATAATGACAAATATTGGCATGGCCCCGGATACGATAGCAATTGTCTTTGACGATAAATTTGGACCGCTTATTTCCCACTGCTCAACTAGTTGAGCATTGGGACTTCAATGTGATTCCCCGCTGCTCAACTATTTAAAATTGAGCACTTCAGTTGAGCAGTGGGGAATAAGCGATTTGGACGCTATAGGATTAAAAAAATATATTTTTTCCACATATACGGATGGCATTTAATAATTTTAGTTGCCACGTATACACATCTTAGTAAAACTAAGGTGTGCTAATTGTTTCATGCAACTAACAAGCGTGCGTCTGCCTTGCCAGCAGTAGTAAGTGTCCGTGTGCGTAAAAAGAGACCTTATATCATTCACAATATACCTTTAAATACATTGACGCGAAAGTTATTTTTGCGTATACGGATGTTTATCCACAAGCAATGCTGACGCGCGCTCGTGAATTTCAAGGACGATACAGACTGCTTAAAATAAAGGTAGAACAAATAAAACAAACATTTGAACAGTTAATATAAATATATTTTGAATTATTCAGAGGCTTTACAATATCTGGAAGAATTACTCGACAGCGTGGAGGTTAATTATGTACTTATCAAACGAATATAATATACGTAATCGACCCATCAATTATACAATTCATTTTGTATAAAAAATAATTATTACATGTATGTAATACACATTACCCGATTAAAAGCCGTAGACACGTAATACCTATAATTTCACAAGTGGACAATGGCATGTACAAATTGTTACAATAACACCAGCCACGAAGCCATAACAAGGTTATATGCTAACACCAATAAAATGCATTGATATCAAAATAAGACAACAGATAAAAAATTTAGACTAAATTATAGGACCCTAGTGCGCTAACTTTGAAGATGCATTCTTGTTTAAAGAGAACGGTAGACAATACTTGAATTTTTTATACACACTTTTATAAAAATGCGAATGATTGAAGACAGCCTATTTTCGGCGGGTTGCGGGTAAGAAATTCCTTTTAAGTAGACACAAATTAGATACAATGTAGAATGGTGCTTTCCCATAAAGAGCATAAAGCGGGTGGCGCCGATTAAATTTATTTGATAGTAAAAAAAAATAACATGTGTAACACTTAGTTGATTTCCATAAAGTGTGATTTTTCACCTTATTTTATATTAAAGTTTTATTTATTTGACTTTATGTTCCTGTTTCAAGATAAATAATTCAAATAATAGCTAGCGCAATGAACCACGTTCCAGTAGAATATTGTTTAAAAAATAAATTTATTTAATTATTAGCAAATTCATTTAATATAAAAATGCAATTTAAGCCCCTCTAACAGATATTTGGATTATATAAAAATGTTCCACCATAGACAATGGCGCGTTTAATTACTTTTTTTTACTTACCTAAATTATCGTTATTTACACCTTGATTCTTCTAAATATTTGCTTCTGAACAATACATACATTAATAATCTTAACCACTACGTTTGTGCAATTGTTAGTGCTTTTACTATAAAACACGCAAATAATACAATAAAAGGTATAACTTTTAAAAATTTAAACCAGTAAAACTTTTGTCTATGGCAGCCCTGAGCATACAAAACGTTTAAACTAGCAATAACAATTGCACACATCTTAAAACGCAACCTTACATGTACTTCATCTTAATTTTAATATTTAGGAGTGGATTTAGACAGTAATTAACTTAGTGCCATCTTATCTGAGCTGCGTTCCGAAACGTGCAAAAACCGCTGTTTGGCAACTCGTATCGTACTCCGTCCTTTATTGTACTAAGAATAAAGAAAAGAATACAACAAATTTGGATTGTTAAAGAGCAATTATTGCTCGTTTTGGAACTCAGTCTAGTTACAAAATAAGATAAGATTATTATATATTGTGAATTCCATTAGGCGAGCGATAATAAAAGAAATTAAAATATTAAGAGGCCGTGTGAAATGAACAGTCAATTAAAGCCTAAACCCTTTATCACATTTTTATTGAAAAATGCCTCCCAGTGACATCAAGTTGGGTATGCGACCGAATATAAAAGGGCATTAAATTTAATAGGGTGATTAAAATCGCTTCCTTCGCAACTCGGTCGGTTAATGCTAAATGTAATTGTGCGGTGTTCTTTACCCATTGAGGACTTGAAGTTCTAATACAACTCTTCGACGATGATAAAACGACTTTCAGTGATAATAAGAAGAATAAGGTAAATTTTGTGTAACAAGTCGTAGGAGAATGCACCCATTATTAACCCAAATGGTGATTTTCACATTTTTGACCAATGTACAAGAGGTCAATTTGATAAATAGGAATTCTGTCAGGGTAACTGTCACTCTCGTAATGACATTTTTATCGGAAAATCATAGCTTGAACTATCGCAGACGAAATTAAACGCCATTATTTTTTAAACATTACAAGATGGAGGAGTACTAGTTATCGTGAGATATTTGCTAGGGGGTTTAACAAAAATGTGAAAACTATATCAAGTCAAAAATGTGTTTTTGCGCGATATATTTTATAAATGATCCTTAATGTGTTCTCCAATTGTGTCCTGACTGATTTTAAATGCCTCATTACCACTTATGCCACTTGTAGTTCTCTGTGGCACACAATTCGAGTGCAATTAGAACCGCAAATGTGATAAAAAAAATAAGTTTTTTATGAATAATCACCAAAATTATATTATCATCGTCGTCGTCCCTTCCCAGCTTAGAATAAGTTTCAGCTTCGATATGTATCTAACGTATAGCCGTTCACTTGTATACCTCTCACTTGTATGTTAAAATTGTATACTTCACTTGCTTCTATGTAATACTAAGCTGACATTATGACTCACTAACACGTCTGTATACACGATATTTAGTAAATACATATTGTATAATACAGACATTTACTAAATATTTATAAAAATTGTATGTTATTGGCCAATCAAGTGTTCAATCATATACAAACTCTCATTTCATTATCAGCATATTAAATAAGCAACTAGAAAACGCCAACGGCAAATACAATATTGTAACAAGCTTATTCTTTTAGTTAGAGCAACTAGTATGAACAATAAAGTCGCTATTAATAATTAGTTAGCGAATGCAAAAAAAGTTTGTAATCATTCAAATGCTCGGTTAGCCAATGTCTACATGACCAGCTTGCTTTTTTTATCGCTTGCAAATATAATAATGACACGAATAAATAAAATCTGGCGTTAAAAAAACACATCTGCCATTGTAATGAGGCGTGTTTTCTTACGATTACATTTATCAGTTGTGCCACTATTACATTCAGCAAGTGACATAGATGATGTATAATGGCAAGTAGTTATCCATAGTCATCGACAAAAATATTGCCATAGACAAAAAGAGCTGCAGAAATGCTGCCGTATGTGTAAGTGTAATTGAAATCGATGTATGTATAGATTTATGTATGTCGACGCTGCGTTATTTTTCGTTTGTTTAATTTTATATAACTCGTATAAGAAAAGTTTCATGAGCTCTATAAACATGTCATTTCTATTATTGGCATTGAAATTATTTTTTTCGGATTTTTTATTCAAAATAAAACCATCTTGGAACTACCAAACGGATTTTTCCTATCTATGAATTTAAACAAATTGACGGCACATTTAGGATATGCTGGTTACGCTCGGTGAAAATGGAAGGAATATTTTTTTCCGAAATTTGTGATTGTTAGAACAGGAAAACTTCTTTAAAATGTATGTAATAGGCTTTATTTGCCTTCAATTATTTTTAGGTATCATTAAAAGTTAGCTTAGATTCAATAGAAGCACAAGCAATATTTTTTACCAAAATCACATTAATTTTGTTCACATTAAAGGTTAGAATTACAATATTTTTACATAAAACTTCAAACAGTGCCGTTACCGTTTATATTTTATTATCGGCATTTTTTCATTAACATTGAATACGAAAGTTACATTTTAATAACTTCCCTTAACAAATACTGTACTTATAATGAGTTACACGGGAATACAACAATCGGCAAACAATAAGTAATAATAAATCGAAAAATATAACCTCTGCCTAACACAAATTTCAACAATTACATTTTTTTAATCTCCACTTTGAGGAAAGTGTTCTAAAGAAACAATTTGTACCGAAAGTAAAAGGTTTCAGCAACAATGCAGGAATGTAACACTTGTAGTAGAAAATTCGCAATAAGAAAAAGCACCCAAACACGAGTTATACTCAGGAAATTTAAGGTTATGCCTCACTGACAGATGTTGTCTCACTCTCGCATACATACTGATATATGTATATTTTGTCTTACTCCTAGCCATAGACAATTCGACTGACGGATGTAGCTCATTATCAATTGAACACGTGACAGTAATTTGTAATTTTGAATAAAGGGTTGTTTTTGGATATGTTTATAAATAATTCACTATTTATAATTATTATGAATATAAAAGTGAAAAAAATTATTTGAAAACTATATTTGAAATTATTTATTATTATTTGAAATGTATTTTAAAAATGCGACGTATTACCTTTATCGTTATGTATTTAGTGGTCTCTTTCACACTTGCATAATGACAAGTGTTAGTCCTCTTTCTAAACCATAGACAATCTGTCAGTAACGCGCAATAAATTTCTAGATTAAAAAAGCGTTTACATATTAGAGACCTCACTCACACTAACCCACGTTTACATATAATATAACCAAATGATGCGCATTAACAGTAAAAATTTTAGTCTATATACCTATGTATGCATTTATTGCAGTCCATTTTAATATAATTCATTTTATACAGCACACTGTGTCTATAATATGCGACATGGAGACGGATCTTTTGGTGCCCTCTACATTTGTAAGCTGTTGACACCTCATTGGCATTGACGTGTCTATACACATATACCTGAAAATTAAGAACGTACATTTTTCATTATTTTTTTTTAATATAAAGACGGGAACACACTAGTATACAGTCCACTCGGCCGTAAGTGGATATTGTCGTCCATGACATGACATCCACGTTATATACAGATATTAGAGCAGAATGCTTGACTCAAAGTCACACATTAAGTCTATGTTGGACAAACCATTCACCTAGGCAAGTTCAATTTCAACGAGGAAGATAGACGCATTCGGATTGGCAGCAAATGTGACGGCTCTTCTCGTCGCCTATATCACAATACTTGACGACAAACGTCGTTCAATCAGTGTGTCCTGCCAGTTACGACGTACGGTATCGAAACTTGACCTCTAACGGTAGAAAATTATCAAGTACAAAGATACCAGGGTGTTTTTTAAGATGGGTCAGTATGGAAAAAATTGAAACTATTAGAAATAGAGAAACTTGTTCCAAGGAACCATAGTCGGTTTTAGAGTTATGAAAAACTGCATTCGAAGATTTTCAAAAACACATACACAACCAGGAATCTAACAATCAGGCATTAAACTTCCGGAATTATAGAAAATCTACAATTCCGGAAGTTTAGTGCTCAGGGCAAGGAATGAGCACATTTGTAGAATTGGCGATCGACTAGCAAGCTATCCTTCAGGAAGCTGAGCTTTCTTGTCGCTGGCCAAGGTTGCTGAGAGTACTTCTGTCAGTCATCTCTCCCACCACTGCGGAAACCCGATGACTCACTAGCCCATGGGCCGAAGGAGAAAGCCGACCTACTGGGCTATCATCTATTTGCCTCAAACTCGACTGTGAACGATAGAGATGCTTCACCGCCGTCTATCACGCGGTGCACAAGCTCCATGCCGAAAATCTGTTTCACCCAGCTTGAAGTCCGGCGAGCTCAAATCGCTGCTTTCCAAGTTGTCATCTTTTGGGATTGTGCAAATGGGTTGCCAGTTTCCTGACTAGATGGAGCATCAGAGTCGTTACAACCTACACTATCAATTAACGCAATAAAATAACTTACGACTTTTTAAGGAAAGGGAACTGGTTCAACTCCCTATTGTGTATGAATTTTTTGAATATCCTTGAATATAATTTTTTCAACTAAAATCGACGCCATGCTTCCTTAGAACAAATTTGTCTATTTCTAATAATTTCAGACTTTTACATACTAACCCTCCTCAAAAAAGACTGTATACTTTAATTCGTATATTCGATACCCATGTTTTCACTCAGCAGGTCACTACTGACTCCGTATGACTACCATCCCCATATCATAACCAGGCACTACACTGTTTGGTAAATAGGCAATAATAAAAAAAATATAATAATAATAAATAAATAATAAAAAAAATATATGAATACCTTTTGTAGGTCGTCTTAGAGCAATAAGCACCTGTGGCTCTTGGTGGGCTTGGTGGGCATCGGGCAGAGCACGGCGCGGATGGCCTCGTCGAACACTGTCTTGAGCCCCTTCTGCGTGAGGGCCGAGCACTCCAGGTACTTCACTGCGTTGATCTCCTTCATCATGCCGAGACCCTGTGACACATACAAACTGGGTTAGCGGGGGGAAATATATTATTTGCCTGTATATTAATGCTGGAGAGTCCAGAGAATTAAAATTAAAAAAAGAGAAGAAAATTATAAATAGGCCATAGGAAGACAAACTGCATTCATTTATCTATTTAAACGGGTGTTAACGCAAATGTTTACGTTATTTATTTTACTCAACGTTTCGGTTGGGTTGCACCAACCACGGTCACGAGCTAAGACCCGTTTAAATAAATGTATGAGAAAAACGCGAAAATTTCGAATGTAAGACTTAACGAATGTAAAGTCCACAAATTATGTATTCAAACAATTGGATATGGACACAGGATATTTTTTTTAATAATAACAGCCATTGAAAATGTAAGAAAAATAATTATTATTTTTGTTAACTTGAAAAACGAAAAAAACTTATACATTTGAAAAGATTTTACAATAAAACAATAATAAAAACTCCATTACTCCGTCAAATAAGTTTCGGGAATTTTTAATAAAACAAAAAAACATTGCTTCAATCGTCTATTTATTTTGTCGCCCTCGAAATAGGCTCCATTTGACGCAATACACTTTCGCTAGCGAATAATCCATTCGTCGAAACACTTCATATAGGCACTTTTCGGTGTGGAATTTAGCTCTTTTAGCGAATTTTGTTTTATTACGTCAACGGATTCAAAAAGTCTGCCACGTAGTGGTAATTTGCGTGTGGGGAATAAGAAAACGTCACACGGGGCCGGGGCCATATCTGGCGAATATGGTGCTTGGTCGATAACAAGTGGTGCAATATCCAAGAATTGTTGTTCCACAAATCTGGTCTTTTCCAACGAATAATCTCTGGTAATCGCCTCATGACGCCAAGATAATAATGTTTATTGATCGTTTGACCCTCCGGAAGGAATTCTGAGTGGACAATACCATGATAATCAAACAAAATAGTCAACATCAAAGAAAACGGTGTGGAGCTCCTTATGTTTGCAGATGACACTGTACTTTTGTTGCATGATGTCTCCTGACAGGATCTTGCCGTGTGTGTAGAGGACGGAATGTGTGTAGAGGAGGCAGTGACCACTTGGTTACTGCCTGGCTTGAAGACAACTCGAAATACATCAAAAATCAAATATCCCGAATTATCAAAAATAATTCGGGTAACGATTTTTCGTTAAGAGTTCATACTTATCCACGCGATCGTATTCGAACTTTAGGTCCACGATGTGAGTGCTCCACACTCACGGGTTAACGTTATAATATACTTAGGAGGTTCTAATAGATGGTAGACTGGTATGGGAGCTGCATTTAATATAAAGCAATTACCTTAAGATTAAGAGGACTTATTTACATCTTTAGGAGTTTGCGTCCGGTAGTTAGCCATAAATTGTTAGCACAGACTTATAAGGCATTGGCTGAATGCATCATTACCTATTGTATTACTTCTTGGGGTGGTGCGCCGACAACCAGTATGTTAAAAGTGCAACGAGCTCAACGAACTCTTTTGAAACTAATGATGCATTTACCATTTAGACATCCTACTTCAGCTGTTTATGAGGAGGCAGGTGCCCTCTCTGTGCGCAAGCTTCGTTTTGCAGAGCTTAAGGAAATATCATCGTCTTATTGTTCCTGTGCTGTCCAAATCGCAGGTTTAAGTAGTTTTAAGATGTCCAGTGCCGACAGCTAGGAGCAGTTTAGCTAAGAGACATTTCAATTATGACCCCTAGAATATATCTTATTTAATAAGTCAGAGAAAATTATTACATTCAGCATTAACCAAATTAAAGTAAAAAAATATTAGTTGCCTTAACAACTTCGACTACAGCACCGAAGAGCTTTTATTCAAAACTTTTTAAAACAAATAAGCACGTAGGTACTTAATTAACTACACTAGTCATATATTTTCACACGCTCTGACTCAAAATTCCCACATGATTTTGCTCTGCTGATGGCGTTTAACACACATATCATAAATATACTTCTGATTGTTAGAGACTATATAGATTCACTCACTCACTAACAATTACACATTCAAATACAAAACCAAACAAACATATATAGTTACACATACACACACATAAACAGACATTCATGCATACATACATGCAAATTCTTATATACATACATACGCAGCCACAAAAATATATTATAAATTTTCTTTTTTATAATTTAAACTTTGTTTATAAGCTTGTTTTGTTTGTACCTAAATAAATAAGCAGTAATTGTTGCATAAGCATAAATTACTGCTATTATCATATTATTGGGGGACGGGGGGGGGGACTACTTCGGGAGTTAGGGGTTTCATATCATGTTACCATACCATCAGCCTATGTGTCTCCACTGCTGGATATAGGCCTCTCCCAAGGACTGCCACCACACACGGTCTTCAGCTCTTCTCATCCAGCCACTACCGGTGATTTCTTCAAGTCGTCAGTCCACCTGGCCGGAAGGCGTCCCACGCTACGTTTCCCGGTACGTGGTCTCCACTCGAGGACTCGCCTCCTCCCTCGGTCCTCGGTCCTGCGGCATATATAGCCTGCCCACTGCCACTTCAGCTTGCTAATTCTTTGAGCTATGTACTTTAGTTCTTCGTCGAATTTCTTCGTTGCGGGTTTTCTCCAAACAAAGAAACTCCAACAACGTTTCGGCAGCATAACGTAACGCATTGATTGAAGACTTTCGTCTTCAATCATTGTGGTATAGACGACGAGAAGAGGTGACGCATTTTCACGAATGCTGCCCAGCCGAGCTGGATGCGTCTATCGGCCTCTCGACTGAAGTTGGATTTATCTAACTGGATTGACTGGCCAAGATAGATTTATTCGTTTACAACTTCTAGTGACACCCCCCGACGCTGACCGGTCCAGGAACACTTCATCACATCACATGAACATCACTTCTGTCTTGTTCAGGTTCATCCTAGGACCAATACGTCGCGAGGTAGTATTGAGGTCATTCAGCATCTAACTCAATTCCTCCAGCGATTCTACCATGATAACAATGTCGTCTGTGAAACGAAGGTGAGATATGTATTCGCCGTTAACACTAATGCCGCAATGTTTCCAGTCCAGCTTTTTAAACGCGTCCTGCAGTGCGTCCTGCAGTTTCCAAGATAATATATCCCCCTGTCTCAGTCCCCGACGTATATGTATTGTATTAGTCTGCTGGGCCTGGATTTTGTCTGTCATTGTAGCAGCTTTATACAAGCATCTCAACACCTCAATATATTGCCAATCAACTTGGCATCGCTGCAAGGATTCTAGAACAGCACAGGTTTCGATCGAGTCAAAGGCTTTTTCCTAGTGCACAAATGCAAGACAAAGTCGCCGATTATACTAGTTAGTCTTCTGTAAAATTAGTCGCAGGGTGTGAATGTCGTCTACGGTACTGTAGTCTCTTCAAAACCCAGCCTGCTCCAGATGCTGGAACTCATCTAACCATCGGGTGAAACAGTTCATGTTATGTCAACAAAAATCTGTTAACAATAAAGATTTTATTATTATTTATAATTAATTATATTTGTTTTTCTTTTCTGTGGTCTATAAATTAGTATATAAGGTGTAAAGTGCTGTAAATTTGATTTCAAAAAAAAATATTGCTAAAAATGCTTCACTTAAGAAATATACTCCTGTATATTTACATTTATTTTGTAGATAGACATGTAACAATGAATGGAGCAGGATAGAACAGGATGGGAATTTGCTTTGATATATCTCAGCCACTACTAAAACACCGATAAAGTGAACACTACTAAATGTTAAAAACTGAAAACGTGATCAGATAGGAAAATATTTTATTTATTTTGGCGGTTGCATCGAATCGCGCTATCAGATCGGACAAAAATATTTTCATTTTGTAAAAGCATCTGATCAATCAAGCATAGAACAAGAAACTGATCACAGTGACCACGCGACCAGACCGGAATAACCCCTTTTATTTTATGTCGCATTGATAGGCAAATACTTCCCCCCATTTCTTCCAATCGAGTGCATTGGAGGAATAGTGTTTTAGTGCTATAAATAAATATATCATAAGCTTCATAGATCAGAAAACTGAACACTAAATTGTTCTTCTGTCTTTGTGTGTATTTGTAAACATTTTTTTTGTGTGTATAAACATTTTTTTCGGTATACCTGTGGGTAGGTGATGGGCGCTAGTTTCTTGTCTTTGAGCTTCTCGATGGTGTCCTTGTCCTCACGCAGATCTAGCTTGGTGCCCACTAGGATGATGGGCGTCGACGGGCAGTGGTGCCGCACCTCGGGGTACCACTGCAATTACACATTACGTGACAAATACCATAGTTGAAAAATGATCTGAAGTATGACTTAGTGGAAGAAAAGAAAACTATATTAAAAAGACTTTTCTAAATCCATTATATAATTAGGTAGTTATAAAGCTTGAGAAGTTTATGCCCTACACTCCACTTTGGCCTTTTGGCTGCTGCCCGTTACCGGTCTCTGGTCCCATGTCCTATGTGCCAAGTTGGCTGATACAAAGAAAGTATTGAATCATTGGCATAAGGGCTAGTTACCTTAGCTCGAACGTTCTCGAAGGAGGCGGGGTTGACGAGTGAGAAGCATATGAGGAAGACGTCGGTCTGTGGGTAGGAGAGAGGCCGCAGTCGGTCGTAGTCCTCCTGCCCCGCCGTATCCCACAGGCCCAAGTTAATCGGTTTGCCGTCCACCATCACGTTCGCTGAATAGTTGTCGAATCTGGAATTGCGTATTAACAAATGAAAGTACCCTATGTTTTATATGTCAATTGCTCAAGAAGAATCTTGTTTCAAACGAATGATATGCTGACAGCGACGTGTAACCCATCGGAATTCATGAAGTTCTTTTTTGGAGGTACAGTCTGGTTACAAAACCTTTAAGCCAATCCACAAACTTCAGTGTAGCATTCTGTGGTGCATGAGAAGCATTAGGTACTATAAAATAATGCATCAATCATCATTGTAATATCGATCAAATTGAAATATCGTATTGGCTTATAGCTTACTTTAATAAGAAACGGCGCCCACAATTCTATTAATTATCGGCATTGCTTTGTGTTAAATATTAAAACTTTTTTAATCTACAATTTTTCATAATATAGGAACGTTTAGTGATCTTATATTAAGAAAAAAGTATACATATGGACTTTATTTGACCTTACGTAATAGGTGATAAGTTGATAACCGAATCTCCGTAGAAAAGTAAACCTGACTTTTTAATTATTTTTAAATCTATTTTATATGAACTTATCAATCATTCATTCATTGATTGGTGATCCTGATCACTCCCATCACTAAAAATAATCCAAATTTCAAAGACAATAAAGATACACGTAATGTTCGAAGCCGTCAAATGTGTTTCATAGGTCAGGACAATAATGTGATTTCGAAGGAAATTTGTTTTCAATGGTTAATTTGAATCAGTTTTTATGTGCAATTCATATTGTTTGAGTTTCTTTTACAACGCAAGACGTTTATTTATAGCCTTATGTTGTGTGATTAATACAGAAAGTCATGAGTTTGTTACGAAGTGATGTTTGTTTACAAAATAAGAAGTAACAAGAAACGCACTTTAAAGCTTCTTAGGTGTATGCAAGCGTGGCAAAATATTTTAGGAAGATAGCTCGTTGCTTTTTTATGTTGCAAGTCAACAGAGATACATAGAGTCCACCACCTGCTTACCATAACCAAATCATGCGGCCAAGCTGCTTTACGTTTAATGTGTTCTGTTATGGACACAAGTCAGTTACTCGATCAGATAAGGATGCCGGTGTCATAAACAATGGGGCAAGCAAGAGCCACATACAATCGGGTAGGCCATCTACCACTGCATTCTAGGCCACAAGAGATTGAAAATCATACTTACACTGTGGGTATGTACTCTCCGGGGAAGGCATTTGTCGTGTAACTGATGAGAAGGCAAGTTTTACCGACGGCACTGTGGACAGAAAAAAAAGTAAGGTTAACTTTTGTCAAAATTATTCAGCAGCAACGAATATTCATTTCAAAGTTCAATGTTTACCACATAAGATCGTGTACGAGTATTAAGAGAGCCTTGGAAAAACCTATATCCAGAAGCGGAGAGGCTATAGTAATCATTATTTTTAATCTATTACCTATCCGTATCTTTCTCAATTATTAATAATCAGTTACACTCGTGCAAAAACGCGCACAAAGGGAACTCTCGAGGACTAAACTTGTTCGTTTAGGTGACCTAAAGAAGAACAACACTTGAGCACGATCTCGTGCGCCTGGAACGTCAAGGATTTTTTATAGTCCCTCGACACCGAGAGCTTAACCAAGACACACAGAATATAGTACCAACTTTTAGGAGTTAGTATAAAGAAACGATCACGGTGTCATAGTAATGGCCAGTCTTTCCACTGCTGGAAATATAAGCCAAAGCGCACGATAGTGATTCAATACGAGGAGCTGTGGGGACCATTATAAACCTGTAAATATCGTGCTGGAGAAACCGTATTAAATGCAAAATTAAAGATTGTCAATTGAAGTGAAACGTTGTTGTCTCAATAGTCTCATAAAATTGTTACAATCGCTATGTATATTTGATTCATACATACAATACAGCACTTTGGCCAATTTAGCTCGTGTAATAAAATTCTGTAGTTCAAACTCTACCATAAACAAATCAGTTAAGTGCTTGTTTACCCAGTATTAACCAACTACACAGAATTGTCTCATTGTTTCCAAACACGTCTGGAGGTCAGAGTGCAATTCAAATCGGCCGAATGATATTACCATGTAATATTCAACCCTCGTACCAGTCGAGTACAACGCATCCTGTCAGATACACAATAGGGTTGTGACCTATAATACTAAAATATAAAATCAATTTACGAATACCAGCGTTGAATATTGAATATACATTTTCTTGCCAATCTGACTAATTTACCAAAATTACATATATGTATGTCTACATAGAGAAAGAGACCAAAGATGTATTAAAACAATTTTAATGTACCCTTTATCAAAATCAATTTAAAATTTTTGCAAGACACGATACTTTTTTTAATTTTTACAGTTTATCAAAAGCGAATGCTAGTGTGAACATGTAAGAATTTGCTACTGTTTACAATAAAATATATTGAAATTTTGGTTTCGAAAACGGACGCAATTAATACAGTTTTACTGTGATGCTGCTGCAACATAATGACGGTAAACAGATGAATTAAAACGCAAACTACGGCTCGGGGCGGAAGGACCTCTACACCGTGCATTGTTCCCGTTTCCAACAAGGATACCCGCCGCTGTAAAGATCTAGGACACAATCAGAATACACAGTTAAATGCGTTAGATAGATAGTTGCTATCAAGTAATGCACAATCAGTGACATTAAAATCCTAGATACATAGTACCTATTCAAAAATATATTGCACAAACTTATCTAAACAGCGTATATAATGAGCATAATTTAACATCATTTTTAGGTTTATTCTTAAGTGAAACAGCTCGTCAGATGAACGTCGTTTTGGTCTTGGAACGCAAAAAGTAATATTCTATGAACAAAAAGAGCTCAAACAAATTATTTAGTGCTCAAGTTTTAGAGACGGATTTGAATAGCGAGTAGTAACCTTTGATTTTTGACAAGAATGTTCCCTGATTTATTTTTTATTTCAGACTAGGTAATTGAAGACATTGACTTCCAAGAGAATCGTTAATGTTTAAGGGAATCGTATGATTATAAATAAACCCTTTAAAATATTGCAATCTTCGGAAATAATACGTTCTACGCAATGGCTATTATAACGAAGGAGGCTCTGCCTACTGGCAAGCGGCTCATCTCTGCCTATGTCACCCACAGCCCTTTTACTCCTTTACGCAGCCCGAGATAGTTGCACTAGCGATTAGGATCTGGATAGTAAGGTGAGATGCCGAGGACGACGACGACGACGGTAACGTGGAGGGACATAATCTCATGACTAATCTATTGTTTATGTGTAATTATACTTATAAAGTGGCAACCCTAATGTAATCTCTTCGCCGGGTCCGTCGTTCGCCATAACCCAACGACCTGCAGCGTACGCGTGGTCGGCGCCGGCTCATGATCATAACGTCAAATACATTTATATGCACTTGCTAAGCTATAGTCTGCCGTTCAGGATAAACCATATTTTAGAAACAAAAGAGTTAAGTATAGTTAGAAAAAGAGAAAAGAGTCAGTGTTATTGCAAATAATAGCGAGAGTAGTCTTGCTATAGTAAAATCGTTGATGTTTATTCTTATTACACTTGTACTTTTTACAAGTAATTGTGCGCGGCTTCGCCCGCTTAGGGCCGAATGAGTTTGTGAATATGCCTGATTAATATATCTAGACGACTTCATTATAATAGGGCTTGTATTTACACGCACAGCAAAAAATACTAAACGGCCACCAAACCACGTTGAACAAAACAAACTATTTTTGAATAACTGAAATAAACAATTTATAATTATTAAGAATGTCAACACAAAGTCGGCAGAGAACCGCTTCGCGGGACTTCTGGTTCTTTGTTGTCACCAGAAAATCTACACCTGACCCATATTTAAATTTGTTGCCACTTTCTGTATTTCTGGTGCTCATTTAATTATTTATCTTGGTATAGAATTTGGTTGAATGAAAATTACCTTATATCCTTCCGCGATAAAGACACTACACAACAGTGAAAACCGCAACAAAATTGACCCAGTATTTTGAGACATTAATGAGAATGAACAAACGGACAAACTATGTTTGTATTGCTTAAAAAATCATTCCTTATCGCAAGTGACTCGTCTTGTTGACCGTGTCCCACCAAGCCATGACTCAAGGCGAAGTCAACTGATGCTAAATAAATATTACGAGTTAGGAACAACGAATCGGAAAACTGAATCTAACAAGCAATAATATTTCGATTCCGTTGAACAAACTTTGACATTGGATTCCAATGATCGAAATTCTAGTATACATGATGTACTTAGGACTGACTTGTAAAGAATAAAGATCACATTAGTCCAAAATATCTCAGGTTTTCTTTTTCACTTTTCCTTTTTCTTGGAACAACTTAAAACGGTGCACGAGTAATAGCGTACGTTATTATTTCTGCAAATACACATCTCTCCGACCCACAAGGAACAACTGCTTTTATTTACCCGGGCTGATACTAGTAACTATAAAATTCAGTACACTAGGTCCCAACATCCTGCCCGTGGTCACCCATTAAGGCTCCTCATCCCTAATTGCACCCACCGATTTGGTTAGATTAATAACGGTCGGTGAAGTCGTTGGTGGTCCACGTAACTGAAGGGCGGCTCCAGTTCCTTGACTCGTCTAGCCCATCGGTTCTCCATTCACCGGTAGTAGCAATAAAAAAGACACGATCGTGTGTGGTGTAGTCTTGGGAGAGGTGTATACATACACATGTAGTGGATACACATGATGACATGATGATGAATACAATAATCACGATTTACCTGATGTTAACACATTTACCATCAAGTATACCGTCTTCTTCACGTATACAAGTCAGTAATTCAGCCATTTACATATCAGTATAAATAGTTGTTCAGACTAAATTACTGCTCATTTCTAATTCTACGAAGACACGGATTCAAACAACAGTTACAAATTGTCTAGTTATTATTTTCACAAAGGATTCAGGGCTACACACCGTTCGCGTCATCAATCACATTAAACAAACACGTGTGCTTTGTAAGCTGAAACACGGTTGTGTTACCAAGTGTTATCGTTCAATTATCACTCTTTCATGGTGTAGGACAAAGAATTAGCGTAAATGTTTAGGCAGGCTGAACGCAACTGAGTTCCAGTTGGTAAGAAGTAATTTTCGCCCAGTTTTATTCAAATTGCATCGTCAAATGGTAGGTATATCATATAGCAACGAATATCAAAAGCAATTAAAAACAACTAAGCATACACTTGTGTTTTATCGGTAATCTAAAGTAGATACAGATTATTTTACAAATTTGAATTATATCAAACATTTTACACACGTCAGGCAACAATGTCCAAATTTTTTTTTGAAATAAAGATTAAGTGGTGTATGTATGTAATACAATAAATATTCTGCATGGTAATTATACAAAATTAAAGACGGAACGTCCTTCGTTGGTATATATTTTTTTTTATTTATTCATTTAATGCAATCAATTATGTACAACATGAGACCACATCTGTACTTAAAATTTGTTTCAGCTGTTGTACCCGCACCGGGCGCGCAACGTGTATAAGCTTAATACCTACTATATTGATATTGATGTACAAAATTACATTATACTCATAAGCGATGACTTTTTGATGAGAATATACTCTCAGAACCAAAGGACATAATTAACAATAAAATTAGTTTCAAAATCAACAATAGATGGTAAAAACAACAAAATGTCAGCAATTACTAGATGTCGCACAAAATAATAATAATTTATTTGTAATCATAGGTACAGAAATACTTAGATCTTAAATGTTTAGATAGTCCGGCTATGATTTACCCAAAGGGTGTACAAAAATTTAGTCTACGTTTTTATACTAGGTATATTAATTATTCATCTTTACGTTACATCTTATGGCATAAAATTAATTACAAATATATACTTTAAAAAATCATAATAATCAAATAATATAGTCCATGATTAAAAGTTATAATAATTCCTAGCTTTATGTCATATAATAAAATGACATCCCTACGCCTTGCCTATATCTAGAAGTAAGTGTACCTTACTGGTGGATAAACGTTATAATAAATAATAATTGATATAATAATTGTGGTCATAACAGAATGAGAACCGCATTAAATGACGAACGTAATCATAGTAACCCATTTAAGGGCCGGTCGCAAAATCACACGGTGCGGGAGAGCCGACATTATAAATAAATTGTCAACATTGGAGAGATGTTAACGAATGTGTTTAGTCATACAATATAAGTAACGTAATGTAATAAATAACTAACATGTTGGTGGACAGTAGGTATTAGAGACCGAAATTCGTTTCACATTTAGTAATTGTATATGAATCATGATTGTATATGGTTGCTATAAATGGTGTACATATGTAATTAGTCACTTTAAAATATTTTTAGCATCAGTTGCATTTACTTTTTCAGAATTATATCACGTCCATTCCGAAACAAGTCCTATGAAAACGTCAGGATATACATCAGGCTCAGGCTCAGGAACATGACTACACCAATAAATAAATAATAATAATAAACCGTTATTTCATCGGTTTAGAAACTCAAGTTAAACAAACTCACAACATGTTCCGCTTAATTTAAAGTTATTATTTAATGGCTTGTATGTCGCACGCTTTACTTAAAAAATCTAAATTAATAATAATTATAATTCTTTTTAAAATCTTAGTTCAAATACCATCATTTCAGACTGGTTAGAAATTCAAAATGAATCACGATTCACGAGAAACCATTTAACTCTACGCAATCATGGCAATGAATCAAAGCTGCTTCACTTTGTTACAATGTTTGATAACATCTTGGCTCCTTAGCGGATAGCTCACGTCTGAAGTGCACGTTGCACGTACATAGGTACACCCGACCACACTATATTTTTGTACTTTATTAATGGAACCACACCTGTAGCACTCCACTGCTGGTTAAGAGCTCGTTCTCGCCACCACACACATTTATTCTTCTTCGCCATCACACACAGTTATTCTTCTTCGTCTGCTATTACTAGGGAATTCATTAAGATGGTGAATGTTCTGAAGAGCTCTTAAATTTGATGAAAACATTTGATTTTTACCGTCGTACCTATCGTCATCGATAAGCGATTCATTTGCTCTTCTAGACAAAGAGCTACAGTGTACATACAGTTCAAGACATTTTATACCGCGAATCTAAATGTTTTAGCTATTATGCTAATAAATGTTTTCCAACTGAGTTACGACACGGGGTTTTTCAAAAGATCTGTAAATATAATTCTGTAAGATCGCGTGGCAGGTGTCCACTTATCATCGGGTGGGTCGTATATCCATCTGCCATCTCTTTTATATAAAAAATCATGACTATAGGTGGGTCATCAAGTTATACCGTAATTAAGATTACTCACGTGAGGGATATATGGCTTTAAATCACCACGCTGGCCAAGCGAGTTGGCGAGTCCACCGTTCTAGAGGTGTGCTGTACTTCCTCAGGGGTTGTGGCAGCGGCTTTGTTATCTCTTAATCTCCTTTCATGACACCCATAGGAAGAGATAGGGGTGGGATATTCTATTGTCGACCGACACCATACAGCCGCATGAAATCATATATGGCAGTCACCAATCTAGCATCAAGGAAGTGAACACCAGTAAAGTAAGACTAAACTTTTAGTCTTATGGGCAATTACACCCGGGTCAATGAGTCAGGACAACAAAAAACGTGACGATTAGTTTGTCGAGACTCGAAGTCACCTTCCAAATTTTTTATTAAAAACTATGAGCACTAGAGGTCATTTTCGTATTTCCTTAAGAGCCGAAGAGAACCAACTAAAAAATAAAATGTCAAATGTTATTGAACAATTGTAACTTCAAAATAAGTATATATACGTTTGTTTACTCGTCTTGGTTTTTAATCATTTTCATTGGAATCAAGGAACTTGCAAATGAGGATAGACTGCTGAGATCCACAATTACGTACCTAGTATACATAGGTTAGGAATGCCAAAGAAGTTACATAGATATTATTATCTACTATTATTTAACAGCTGTGCTCCGACTTCCTGGTACAAAAAGACACGAAACAAAGCATACAGGACTAATGACGCATGTCCTCTTGAGATAGTGCCACACAGCTGAATCAGTTTATTGTCTTTTTTATTACCATATACAAAATTATAAATACATAATAAAATACACCTGTGAAAGGTAAAGAACCATGTATAGATTTTATTAATTCCACAATCATGATGACTGATC
This sequence comes from Sesia bembeciformis, assembly GCA_943735995.1. Lineage (NCBI taxonomy): Eukaryota > Metazoa > Arthropoda > Insecta > Lepidoptera > Sesiidae > Sesia > Sesia bembeciformis. The sequence goes on along the minus strand of OX031033.1, from coordinate 13,747,105 downwards.
AAATTCCAATAAACCATGTTGTTAGAACATTAATATATTTGGCGACGAAAAGGCATAGGTAATAAATGAACAGTTCCTAAAATGTGAAAGTAAAATATCCTATAAATTTAAATCGATCAAGAAACATATCAATTTCTCATGATTATTTACTCAGATATTACTGAATATATTATTCGAAAACTTAAAACGTATTTTGTGCAATATTTAATAAAATAACACTGAAATTAATTAAACCAAGAGGACAAGAGGAAGTGAGTACACAGAACTGCACACAATTTATTTCCAAATCTGACAAACTAACTCAAGCCACAAATCTTATGGAACGATTTCAGAGGGCTCTCGAACTTATAAATTAAAGGCAAGCACGTTGAGGAGACAGAGCGGACTGTACCGTCAAGTTTTTATTTATCATAGATGGTGTTGCCATAGTATCTATTCTATTTTTATATAAAGACTAACACCCCCACTTATCAAAATAATATAGATACACAGCCATTTACACAGAATCTAAATTAAATACAAATATTACTAATATTTTACATCCTGTATGCCTAACAACTGCATAAAATAATAATACTTGGCATTACCCAAACTTTTTGTAAACAGGTCTGCTGGCATTTCAGCTGTTTCCAAATATTTCAGTTCTACTATTCCATCATTAACACATTCTTTACAAAAATGATGGCGTACATCTATATGCTTAGTTCTTTTATTAAAATTATTATTTGAAGACAGCTTAAGTGCACCCTGGTTATCATTAAATAAATTTATGGTGTATAACTCATCAATTATTTCCTTTGACAAATTAAGCAAATAAATATCTTCCCTACAAGCTTCGGTTATACCCATGTATTCAGCTTCTGTGCTTGAGAGGGCAACTGTCTTCTGCTTTTTTGCCTCCCATGAAACAATACTTCCAGCTAACGTAAAACATAGGCCTGTATAAGACCTTCTGTCTATGACATTATTTCCCCAATCTGCATCGACAAACCCTTCTAATTTTGAATTACCCTATCTAGTATATTTCAATCCAAAATGTATAATTTTTTTAAGATATTTCAAAATTCGTTTAGCATATGCCCAAGTTTCGTAATTATAGCAATTGTTAAATTGACTCAGAAAACTTACTGAAAATGCTATATCGGGTCTAGTTAAGACTGCTAAATACATAAGTCCACCTATGAGTTGCTGATAAGGTATTCGACCTTCACAACTTCCATTTGCCGAGTTAATGTTTAATTTACTCTCTAAAGGTGTATCAGCTACTTTACAATCTGCCATATTGAACCTGTTCAACAACTGATTCACATAATTCTCTTGGCTTAATGTAACTGTGCCATTAACTTTATCAATATTAACACTCATTCCCAAACAATTTTTAACCTGTCGCAGATCTTTTATTTTGAATTTTGAAGCCAATACCTTCTTCAAATTATTACATTCAATATTATCATTTGTAAACACAAAAAAATCATCAACATATAAGGTTACTATTGTCTTTTTATCATCCGTATTTTTGGTGTACAGACATGGTTCCAATTTGGAGCGTTTATAACCAATACCAACAAGACATTCGTCAACTTTCTTGTACCAGGCCCTTGAGGACTGCTTAAGACCATAAATTGCTCGATTCAATTTAAGTACTTTATTATTATGGTTATTTTGAGAATCTAATAAGCAATCCGGTGTTTGCATGTAAATTATCTCTTCAAGGTCCCCATTCAAGAATGCTGTAGTGACATCAAGATGTGTAACATCCAATCCAAGTTTAACAGATAATGCGAACAACAATCTCAAAGTTGAATGTTTAACCACAGGTGAAAAAATATCTGTATAGTCCACATTTTTCTTCTGCATATAGCCCTTGGCTACCAAACGAGCACGGTAACGAACATTATTATCATAGTCCAGTTTTTTACGCAGTACCCATTTACACTTCACTACAGTTTTACCGTCCTTTGGCATATCCACTAGCTCCCATGCATTGTTGTCCTCAAAACACTGAAGTTCTTTCTTCACTGCCAATAACCATTGTTCTTTTTCTGCTCCCTGTAATGCTTCTTCTAGAGACAGTCCACTAGCATCATCAAACACTTCCTCAGAAATACACATGTTTGACATCATATACCGTTCTGGCTTCTTTCTGATTCTACTGGATCTAACACACTGCTCAGGTAAGTCATAAGCATCTTCATATTCACTAGGAATGTAAGTCATCTGAGCCATCTGATGTTTCTTTAACTGGTGTATCCTCATCTTTGGTTACTTCTACTGAACTAGGTGTATTCTTGTCAGTTGTATCCCCCACTGAACATGAGTTTTCTCCTCTTTCAATAATTGGTATACTGATATATGGATACTTTTCATCTTCCATAACAATGACGTCTCTGTTTGTTGTCACACATCCTGTTCTAGGGTTATATATTCTGTAACCTTTGATGTCATCTGGATAGCCCACAAGTATCTGCTTCTCAGACTTTCTGTCCCATTTCTGGCGTTTCTCTTTAGCCACATGGATCATGACACTGCTGCCAAATATTCGTAAGTGACTTATATCTGGTTTACATCCAGTCCAGATTTCATAAGGGGTCTTATCATTTAACGTAGGAAGCACAGTACGATTTTGTAAATAAACCGCAGTATTAGTCGCTTCTGCCCAGAACTGTTTGCCCATATTCGCATCAAATAACAAGCATCTAGATTTCTATACAATTGTGCGATTATTCCGTTCTGATAAGCCATTCTGCTCAGGAGTATACGGGTTACTTCTTTGATGAATGATTCCTTCTTTCTTGAGATATGAGTTGAATTCTTTGTTACAGTACTCACACCCATTATCGCTTCTCAATATCTTTATCTTCTTATTTGTTTGTTTCTCAACCTTTGCTTTAAATTCTGCAAAACATCTATGTGCTTCATTTTTATGTTTGATGAAATACACAAATATCATACGACTGTAGTCATCAATAAATAGTATGAAGTATCTGGAACCTGCAAGTGATTCATGCTCCATAGGTCCACAAATGTCAGTGTGGACTAAATGAAGTAATTCTTTGCTTCTTGAACCCTCATTTGTGAATGGTAGACGACACTGTTTACCCTCACAGCAAATTGTGCACGATGACTTGTCAAGATTAATTTTTCTTGGAGGTTCATTCCTTCAACAGCACTTGTCATTTTATTCAGGTATTTACTATTGACATGACCCAATCTGCGATGCCAAGTATTGCCTGATACGGTCAAATTAGCCACTGCACTGTCAGGTACTCTCAACTTGTACACTCCATTGATTAGCATAGCTGTAGCCACCAATTCATTGTTTATATTGAATACTTTACAGCCATCTGTCGTAAAATGAATTTTATTACCGGATTTTATTAACTGGCTCACCGACAATAGGTTGGTAGTCAATCCTGGAGCACATAATACATCCTTAACTGAAACTTCAAATTCATATTGATCAGTTTTTGTTACAATGGTCACATCTCCGGAACATAATACCTTCAGTCTCTCACTATTAGCCACGCAGATATCTTCCGTTTTGTGATACGTTGCATTATTTATCCACTGTTCATTAGCAGTAAAGTGCCTACTCGCGACAGAGTCAATGTACCAGTCGTATTTGTTAAATTGACCACTTAAAAACACCACACTTATTGCATTAGTTTCTTTACGTTGCAATTCTTTCCTATTAGTATTGGTGTTATCATTTTTTGGACACTGATTCTTGTAATGTTATGGTTGTTTACACCGGTAGCATTTGACATGACTTTTGGCGTTGACATTGACATTTTGTTTCGTTTGACTTCTTTGCGCGCTGGCCATAGATAATTTATTAATTCTCTTATGTTGCCATCTCTGCGTGCCGCTTGCGAATGCGCTGCTAACTTCATTGGATTGATCACGTCCACTCACTTCCGTTTCCATGTCCATGAGTTTCGTTCTAATGGCGTCCGTCGTGATTTGGATACCAGAATGTTCGATCGCCATAATCATCGGCATAAATTTTTCTGTCAATCCAGCTAGCAATAAGCAACCGATCCACTCGTCGTTAATGTTAAATCCTGTCCCACTCAACTTTTGTCCCGTTTCGACTATTTGCGTTACGTACGACTGCATAGAAACACAATTTTCTAGGCGAATTGAGATCAAATTACGTAATAGAGATATTCTTCGCGTAAATCCCGAATCGTCAAATAATGCCTTTAACTTGTTCCATAGCTCCAAGGTAGTCTTTACGTTTTTTATATGTACGTACAACGCACTATCTATAGTCATTATTAGTTTTGCCTTAGTTCTCGCGTCATCTGCGGCTTCTATTAACTTCCCAGTTACTGGCTTGATGCAATGCAGCATATCCTCGAGGATTAGAAAATTCTCCGCGGCGAAGATCCATTCGTTGTAGTTTTCACGGCCTTTTAGCTTGGGAACATTTACTAGATAGTTTGCCATTCTTTCGACCTTTTGGTTCTATTCACTGAATAGAATGAATGAACACGTCGCTAACTATGTTTCACCACTAGCACTGAGAAAAAACTACTTTATTAAAATAAACTAAGGACGCTGGGCCCATAACCTATAAATTAAAGGCAAGCACGTTGAGGAGACAGAGCGGACTGTACCGTCAAGTTTTTATTTATCATAGATGGTGTTGCCATAGTATCTATTCTATTTTTATATAAAGACTAACAGAACTTATTCACGTTTCTAATTTCAAATACAACTGAAGCAAAGTAAAAAATAAATATTATGTTATATTTTCTTGGAAATCAGTACATTAGATGGAAATCATTAAGGTCAATAGCCGCTGATTGTTGAATCAGTTATTATGAACAATGAGTTGTGCTTGTACAGCTGTTCATGATATTAATACAAATCGTATAATTTACTTGCATATAGAATTATCATAACCTAAATAAAGATAGAATACAAAATAGATAGCAGTTCATAAGAGTAGATATTCGTTGAAAGGAAGGCTAAGATCAGACCAGGCGTGTTCAAATTACAAAACAATTTACAAAATGATTTAAATAACAAAGTTAATAAATTGTGGATTATTTCTGATTTAAGTTTTAATTTACAGATATGTATAAATGCCTAAGAAACAAATTATACGTCAGTGGCGTCGTTCTGGTGAAGCACCGACTAAAAAGGCAAAGATGACTCAGTCCACCAAAAAGATTATGGCTTCGATATTGGCTTGTCAAGCAATATTGCGTATAGACATAAAAGAACGCAATACTGCGGTGACTGGAAGCTATTAAGCTAACCTTATAGAGCAATTACGAGAACAATCAAGCAGAAACGTCCTCGTGGTAAACTAAGCAAAGATGTGCTTAGAGTCCACGCCGCCGTAGTTGCAAAAGCTACTGTTTTAAATTGTGGCTTTACGGAAATTCGCCATTATAGTCCTGAGTTGGCTCCCGGTGATTACTATTTATTCTCAAAACTCAAGGCGGACTTAATGGGTAGAAGAATTTTCACTGATGATGAAGTGACCGCTGCGGTTTTCGCCCGTTTTGAAGACAAAGCTTCTTCGACTATTTTACTTCTTCTTTCTTCTTATAAATATATACAAAACTTGTGAAAATAGTTGTAGAAAATGGGATATAAATGCTAATTAAACGATCCAAAAAGTGTGTTCAAATAGACGGAGACTATAATGAAAAATATGAAAATCGTATGAAGTTTTAATTTATATAATAAATAATAATAAAATAAAAGCCCAAGATTCAAGAACAATGTGGCGAGCCTCGGGAGAGGCTTCTAAGGTTCTTACATTCTTCACACATATTTATTAAACCAATTTATAACTATATATAGAATAGAATATATATAGAATAACTATTATATATAATAGAAAGGAAATAAAATATATAAAATACTTTGACAGAAAAAAATATTAATATTGTTTATGATTATTAAACGAGTTAATTTATTAAAACACAGTAGGATACAATACGTCGGTAAACATAGCGCTTAAGACCACTCGCAAATATAGTAATGCGATCTTTGTATTCTATCTTTGTTCATTTCATAATATTCGTATTCGGGTCAGCATCGCAATGGGGTGGAATGAGGCGAATTAAAGTTGGGAATCAGGCGCCGACGTAATTACTGGATTGTTCGAGTTGATTATCTCGTGGTCCGCAGTTGGATACAAGCGAAAATTGACAGATTTCCGCTATTTGTATTGTTATCTCTTTCGTTGTGTTAATGACAGCTGCGATAATAAATCCACTTACTTGTTTTGTTTATATCGATGATTGTAGAAAATTAGTACTATTCTTGAGTATTATTATATTGTATTTTTTGTATTCAAATAATAACTAAAAATTAGTCAAAATATACATGGCTTCAATACAAACCATTGAAACGTGACTTCAAAAAAAATATGTTAAACACAATGTATGAAGTGGAAAATCATAGAGCAGAGAAGCTTAGGAAGCAATTATTAATCTCCTATGTCAACGAGAAGAGGAAAATTTTAATTATGGAACTCATTATTTAATGTCGACGTAACAATGAAGCAAACCGGAATTCTCTGTTAGTCTACATTCTACGTCGAATAATGTTTTATCAAAGTTTTATATTTCGCAGTGGAGAGACATGGGGCTGATAGTATGGCATGGAAATAAACCGAGCTTTTCTGTGAGGTTTTACCACATACCCCCTACTCACCAGACGTTGCACCCTCAGACTATATTCCAATAAATCAGTGAACCATGTTAAAATGACTTGAAATTTTTTATTCTTTAAAAAAGCTGGGAACTTTATAAAACTGGAAAATATACTCTTCCTAGTGGCCGTGGCAGAGATCATGATGTATCTTATCTTGTCAGGGTAGTCATCCATTTGGATTCCCCATCACTTCGATCCAATGGGATCTTTTGTGTTCCCCTAACCTTATCCTCTACTCTTGCTCCTCGAATATTATATCCATATACTTCAGGATATCCGGCAATCGTACAAGCCTGTAATCTTCTGGCTCCGGATTATGGTTGGCTAGAAGATTCATTTTGCATCACGTCAGTCTTCCTCCTCGTTGCAGGCTCTGCAGATGTTATCATCAGCTAAATTCTTTTTGCAGAAGAGGCTTTTTGTAATAAAGTTGCTCGTGAATACTCCAGTCAGTTGGATCATGATGTAACTAGATACAGAAACTTTAATATTTTTTTTTTTTTTATAATACATAAGAAAAATTAAAAAACTACGGTAGCCCGAATATTATAGAAGAAGCCCGAGAAGTCTGTCTGTACGTCTATTTTTATGTTTTAAGTAAGAGGTAAACTCAAAAAGTACCAGAACGATTTTGAAAACTTTTAAGCTAAATTTACGTACGAAGGCTATGTTTGGATTTTCTATAAATCCGTTATAGTACCAGAAACCTGCTAGTATAAAAGTGACTATGTCTTGAGAAACATCTAGTTATAAACAGTAACGGGAACTCGGAAACTATAAATGCTACTTACAATAAAAACAATGTGTGAATCACACACACCGCACTATTTTAATTGATCTATGACCATTATTATTAGACCCTCAAAGCTCAAATTATACGATACAAAGTTCTAAGAATGTAGAGAAGGAAGTGGTTCAAGCAAACTGGTTACTAGCATATATCTTGTATCTCCAATTCGCCATTCAAGTGTGTAAGCGTGAGTAATATTACGCATGCGTCATGGATTCCTGTGAAATCTAAACGTAAGCGTGAAATGAATTTATAGAGTTAATGATACTTCATTCAATTTGTTAGAAAGTATGCGGGACAAGGAGTAATCCAGTATATAAATTTGAGTAATTTCATTAATTTGGTTTTCTTTTCGGCAAATTGGACTGGAACGTTCTATCTACCTACATGCAACAAGAGGTCTAGGGGTATGTTGTTTTTTCTTCAAAGACAAGAGATCTGGTTACGATACAATCGTTAATGTCTGTCAATGAGAATATACTGGATTTCAGATACATTTGTATGATGTCTTTATATCGTGTCTGTGATTTATAGTGGATTAATTGCATTCGAGAAACAAGGCAAAGAGCTATGGTAATTCCACTTAAGATCTTTCATAATGGAGCAGGCTGGCTAAATTGATTGTGTGAACATAAATAGCTGTGAATTGCTCAAAGATGGGGTCGAATGGTTCCATGGGGAGCAATGAAAGTTTGATTTTAGTCGGTTATTGGATAATTTCAATATTCGCGTACATGTCATAAAGGCTAATGAGTTTTTGTTTTAAATATGCATTCTTCATATTGATTCTCCATTAATATAATCGATAACTCGAATAGCTCGAGGAAATTAGAAAGAAGGTGGCAGACGAGCAGACACCTGGTGGTAAGAGGATATGTCGCTCGTGGATATCATGGACTCATTGACAGAATGACAGACGATTGCACACCCCCAGATGCGCTGCTTTCCTTTGAAGAATCGGTAATGGATTTGGAGATAGGGTCAGAAAAATGGACTGGGATAGGATAGTATTAGATCAGAGTGGTGGATTATGATCCTAAGCATACATCATCATACACCCACACGCTTATATACTCGTAATTACATACATACGTCTGCGTGTTAGCCACCTATAATATAAAAAATACAGTTACTTACAAATATACATACATAGTTATAAATAATAATTAGTAATACTAGTAAATAATAGTAAGCAGTACAAGAAAGTACTAATAATAAAGTACATAATTGTAAATATGTAAGAAACTGAGAGAATGTTTGTGATTCTCAATGCCGGATAAATTAATTAACGTTAGCGAGCGTTAATAACAATTCTCTAAACATTTAAATTGTAATTTACATTTACAATTTAATTTAACATTTAATTGTAATTAATCTACAATTTCCTAAAAACAACTCTTAAGCGTGGTTTACGTGAACGCATAAAATCACACTAACGTAAAACTTATTCTGAGAACTATTGTCGTGTTCATAAATACATACATACGTATCCCTACATACATTCAGAGTGTGGCAATAGCCTCCAGTGGAGTACTAGCTTATCATGTTTTACTTCACCAAAAATATGAGTTGGTTGAACAAATATTTTGGTTTCCGCTCCTTTGTGTCTCCGCAATCATATGTTTACAGAGCACCCTCTGCCAGATATCCAAACATTTTTTCGAGATTAAATTCAAAGTGCTATATTTTATACTGTGACGATAATGCGAAGAAATTGTGTTCGTAAAAATGGACCAATCGCAAAATTAGAAAGGCATTTCATTCTAAATGTGCAGTTGTAGAAATAGGCTTTACCTACCACAACCGTACATTTTGGCTTCTACATATTATAGTTAATAAGCAACTATAGCAATTTTAAATACAAGAATTTATTAAAATTCGCAATTAAACATTATTATTATTTTCGCTTTTATAAAATAGGTATATAAATATGAAAGATAATATTAAAAAAATGGAGATATTTGATTGGTGGATAGTATTATTGGTGGTCGTCGACAGATTCAAAGATGTTTATTTCCCAATGTTCCGTAACAATCTAAACTCCCCCGTTAACTGTTAAATGTCAGCTTTTGTTCATATTTACATTATATTTACTTATCGCTGTCACACGATAACGAAACACGACATGTGTCAAAATATTTCCTATTCAAACTGAAGGAGAGAGGAATCCCATAAAAATGAATATGGATGCAAGAGGTTGTAATAACGAGATCAGCAAAAGGACATAAAATGTTACAACCTCCATTACACTACTGGTACATTTTCCGAATGCGTCATTTTGTATTGCGAGGCAATACTGTTAAATATTATCGTTTTCGCCGCCCTTTGTTTCTTATCGAAACAAAGAACAATAGTGTCTAGAACAGTATTCGTATGCTTTCGTGTCACAACTTCCGTGTTCGTGATTTTCGGTCAAAAATTTCTACTTTCTGTTTGTTCATTTTGTTGTTTGTTGAAATGGCAGCTGTGGTCCCGTCAGTCAGAATGACGTAATCTGATCAAGCTGCCGCAGTTGGAATTGGAACTGGGAAACACGGCCGACTAATTGGATATTTCATTGACCTCTGCCATGTCATGTATTGGTTTGTTTATGTAGGTGAGTGCATTCGTAGATTAAGCGACTGAATGACAGTTTTTAGTTATTTTTCTTTTTAAATATATGAATATGTGTGAAAACGCGAAAATATCAATTATGAATGTGGCGGAATTGTAACGTTAAAAAAAAATTGACGAATGGTCGTTGAATCAATTACTGATTTTTGCAGATACGTATATATGAGTATTAAATTTATCCGTCGAGGATAATATTTCTAATTTATTGGGGCAATTAAATTTAACTATTATATGCTAATGAACAAAATATGTTCTGGTTTTGTATAGAAATTGAGCAAGAAACCGCATCCTCCTTTGAGGTTGAAACAATAACGAATGAAATACTCTCCTGGGTGCGCTTACATGGGCGTAGGCGGGAAAAGGCAAAATGTGCCGTTTTTCGTAATACGGTGCTAGCTAGAGAGAAGTACCTACGCTTTAAATGTTTTTTATAAACATCATTTGTACACTACTACAATATGAGAATTGTTGAGGTTGTGCACATAAGTAACAAAGTGAGCGAATGTGAAGTGAAAATATATAAATTATAATTATAATTTGAGGTACATATTTGTAATTCTGCACGAATATGGTAAAAAATAAATTAAACGTAGAATATATATTTTTTAAATAGTCAATATTTTTTTAACAATATACAATTTTTTTAACAATAGTCAATTTAAACATAAAATTTATTATTGATTTTCTCTATAACAATAATATGTAGATAGATTGTATATTCAATAAACATTATTAAAAACATTATTATTATAATAATTAAGGACATTATTAAAATATAACAGTATTATACGTATCTATGTACTTAGTTAATGATGAATCCATTATTTGCACGTTACATTGTTATTATTTAGATAATGAATATTCTCAAAGCAGAAGACCTTTGAAATGAAATTAATCTAATGGCCCCGAGCAAAATATTTATGTTAAAAAACTAGATCTTCTACGAACTAGCCCCCCAATTTTGACAACCTCTTTGTGGAGGCAACGAACCAGCAGTTGTATCTAACCAGCCGAATTTGATTGTATTGACCAATGTATTTGACTTAAGTACTTGTAATGTATAGTGTATTTGACCAGCCAGTATTTGACCAACGAACCAGTTAACAGTGTTCGAACATTGTTTACTTGTTAGCAATATAGTGTAATGCAAACTTAGTAGGTTACCTACCTACGTATGTATGTTTTAGTTCTAGGGCAAAAGGTTCGCTCTATTTAATAAAGGTGTTAAAAAAATAATGTCAAGGCCATTAAAAAAACATCTAAATGATCTCAAATGGCATATATTTTTTTTAACCTTTATAAATGTTAATATATTTGTATGATTTTAACAGGTAACGGTGACTGTATTCCCACAATATGTTAAATTCTGTATTAATTTAGAATCCGTGGCAGGCGAAAAGATTATGTGTCAAACGGCACGTATTTTTTACCTTGACATTTCCCAAACGAACTTCTGGATTTGTTAAAGGGAATATTCAAAAATTAAACATCAAGTTTAATGTTTTGCTTGCCTGTATTTAGGTCTGTATTTATTAGTTAATCCGATTTTATTACAGTAGGTATATAATAGAAACAGTATTCAAATGCGACAGGGATATATTCCAAAAAATACAGCAAGACAAATGTTTCGCGAGCAACGTGGGTTTTTAGATTTTGTAATAATATAAACAACAAGTAACCTTGACCAGTTGGTAATATTTGCAGCAAAACTAACCGGTTCGGCGACCAGTTAATGCCGCGGCCCCACATTGGTTATATTTGCACCAAGATATAGTCTTGGAGCCAATACACCCATGTATGTATCAGTCTTGGACAGGCCATGGACATAAATGTGACCTAGAGTTCAGTAGCCAACGCCAACACGCGCCGTGTGGGTTTTTGTGACACGATCAAAGGCTAGGGGAATGAAGGGGTGTGCGCGTGGACTCCAACGTCGCTTCCCGCTCTAGACATTGGGTCGCGGCAGTCATCCACCATCGCCCTTTCCTTGGTAGTTTTACTGCACGATGAACATTTACTATATAATAAGCATATGAGCTCATTGCATAGGCGAAGTCGCGAGTAGGTGGTCTTCATCGATGTTGGGTCCGCTCGCGACTCCGTCCAAAATGCTTGGCCTAGTTTGGTGATGTTGAGTATTGGAGTCAATGTGTGGTGCTACTTTGTTACAATAATTGGGAATTCAAATTTGTAGCAAAGCTTGGACCCAAAGCATAAGCCAATGTGTGGCCGCGGTATAAGATAATACATATTTGACACTAGTTTTTAACTTTCCTTTATCGACGATAAAAACAATAGTGATATAGAAATATAATAGGTACAGCAAGTTCTTTTTTCGGAATGACTATATGCTTGTGGCCCTAATGGCCTTCCAAGAGTCACCGGACATGTATGTCACCGGACTTGGTTATAATACAGCAAGTATGCTTAAACTTATTCTATCGGCAATTAACAGTTAAAATTTTGGGCGGCATGCAATCGACTGGTCTAGGCAGGAAATAAGCCAACTTTTATTAAAGGCATTTATTGCACATTTGAGTTATACAAATAAATACCAGATAAGTAGGTTCAAAATCGGACATCCGGTGAAATATAAAATAAAATTAGGTGACGATGTGAAATAGTAAAACAGACAATATTCAGGCCAATGGAGCGTTCGCACAAATACAAATTCCTCTGCAGCTCGTTATCAACTTATTCAACAAGCGGTTAATGAGCGCCAACCGCAAATATAACGTTGCAAAACAAACCTACTTATTCAGTTAAAGCAAAGAAAATAAACTTTAAAATCACCGTAATAACTCATTTAAACTCAAACGCAATAGTGCGAATGATCGGTTTAGGTAATTTTCGCCAGAGATGAAAGGCGGTCAATATTTTTTTGTGAATGTTTTTTATAGGGCAGTAGGCGGACGAGCCAGCAGTGGTCCCACGTGATGGTACGTTACCGCCGCCCATGGGCACCTGTAACACCAGGAGATATGCGGGTACGCCGCCGTAGACCTTGCAAAATCCTATTCACAGCTTTCTTGTACATTGTACAATTCAGCTTCACATTGTAGGTAATGGAGAACTATTTCCGGGATCGACCATTTGAGCAGCCGTAGAATGCAGCATACAATTGGCATGGATGTCATCGTATACACACGACACGTTCGCCAAATTCGAACAATTTAGATCGCGTTGGCGTTATTTTTGTCGTGTTCTTGCAGTCACGTCGACTTGCTAATTTTATTGAAATATTTTTCTCATAGAAACCCAGGACCTTTGCTCGAGTATAATTGAGTAATACCATCGCAAACTTAATTTGCTTGCTATGGAATTTTATTTCAGCTCCTTTGGCAACGTGATTCGGTTTCAAATTAGATTGCTGTAGCAATTCGAGGCCGAATTTTTCTTTTGATGTTACCAATGAGATTTGAGTTATAAATAGTTTCAAGAGTTATTTTTCGATTACGATACGAATTGTAGTTTACTATGATGTTATATTTACATCTATTCTTTTAAGTCTTAATTACAATAATGGATTTTAATGAGACAATCTTAGTTTTACTTACACAAACAATCTAAATTAAGAAATAGTAAATGAATTTGCAGGTATTTTTCAAACACAACAGATGCCCAAAAATAAAAAAACTGATTATTGAACATCTTTTGAATGAAATTGGCTTGACTTAAATAGTAAATCATCTCCATATTTATGAATATTAACGTCTTTCTGTCTGTTCGCTTATAACTTGAGATCGACGGGACTGATTTTGATGCGGTTTTTACTATCGAGTAACTTCTTTCGTAAGGTTCGAGTATCGAGACCAGACAAGAAACCGGTGAATGTGAGACATACCGCGTGTGCTGAGCCACGCGCAAGGCTAGAAATTCATAACATGAATACCGACATAAAAGCACACCAAGGAAAGCGATTTAAAGGATAATTTTAAACTTAGTTCTAAGGAATTAATAAATAGCAGGTCGATCTATGAGTCATTTTTGACAAATGGACGAGTTGACATTGCAACCGTGGGCGACAACGACCGCAGCACGTGACCATGTCAACTACTACCTACTTACTACATTATCGTGACTCATTCCAATTATACAATACGATTATTAATTACGGTATACTCAAATATTTCAGACGTAACTTATGTTAAGACAATGGTTACTGGATTATGTAAGAATTCAGAACGAATTCTGTTCACAATACCTACTACCCCTATAGACATTAACGATAAGCTAATGACGAAAGAATTACTTCTTCACACAAAGGAGTTTAACTAGGTAGAAATCTCCCCTTAATGACTGACACAATGTTAAGTCATAATTTATCGGTCCGTAAAACAATACTTGGGCAAATATTTAAAGGAATGATAAAATAGTAACGAATACTTAAAATGGCATAATAATAAAATATGGTCTTTTGAAGAAAGACGAAGAATATTTTCTAACAAACGAAACTTCTAACTTATTCAACAAACCAAAACGACGAGAAATCAATAATTGTCGAAAATTCGATGGATAACTACACCTCTATACTTAATTATCTATTATAACCTATATTTAGACTTTGCAAAATTTAAAACCAATGCAAATAGACATACTCGTAGACATCACTTTATTCCGATACAAAAACATACAGTAAAAGTGAAGAACAAACAAACAGCAGCCACTTACCATCACGTGGACCGCATCTCTCACCTTCACCATAAAAAAAAGCAATAAGATAAAAATAAGGGACGTAAAACAAAGAAACACCATAAAAAGGTTCCGATTACAGAACTCAGATGCCGGAGATCACTTTTCTCTTAGAAGCATGACTCAAAAATGTTGTAATAAGTGTTCTCACTTCTTACTTTTAAGTATCACTAATAAATAAATATCACTAATATAACTAATAAATTCACTATTAGTGTATCACTAATAAATTCACAGCCACAAAGTTAATATGTACCATTAAATGCATTGTGTTCCGTTAAACCCGTATGCACAACTAAGAGCTATCACAATGCAACCAGGTCACTGGACTGTCGGGTATGGAAGCACTAGGAATTAGGGCAGAATAATAATTATTTCAACACCCGACGTGGGTAGTACCCGGTAGAGCTGAAAGCTTTGTGAAATGCTCGTATAACGCGACACGGTTCGTTGAGTAAACTTGTTACGGGCTCAAGGTGTTGAGATACCGGGTAAGTTGAAAATAGGGTTGTCCATTTTGAAAATCAGTTTTTAGGATTATATTACGTGAAAAAATAGACAAGCAGCGAAAAATCGAGAGGCTTTCTGTTTTCTCTGTGTGAAACAATGATATGATTAATGATTTTTTATTAATTATCATCATAAGGTAGCAATTATCATCAAATAAAACAAACAAAAAGAATGTATCCAACAAATCATCTTAAGTTCCAGTCATTTTCGAAATTCCAGTATGAAGCAAAATTAATAGAAGTAAAACAAATAGGTCTAATTGGAATGCATTTAAAAAGGTGTTTATTGCGACACATTACAACACATGAGCATTAAAATGAATAATAGCTTACTTTTTGTGGAATTATAGATAATTGTACGGGGGGGGGGGGTCCAAAAGTTACCGGTCTGACAAAGAAAAAGGAGACTCAAGTTCATGAAACTATTTTTATTTTTCAATATAGTCTCCGTCTATTTGAACACACTTTTCGGAACGTTTAAATAGCTTTTCTATCCCAGTATAAAAATAGTAAGAAGTTCTGTCTTCAAAATGGGCGAAAATCGCAGCGGTCATTTAATCTTCAGTGGAAATCTTATACCCCTTATTGTTTGATATCGGTCCGACTAACGGAATGATATCTCAGTATAAACAATATAAAGATTTTGCGACTTCCTGTTGTTCTAAGAGTCGAGGAATCAAAACTAACGAGGACTGAACTCTAAAAATTATACACGAATCAGTACGATAAATGACAATTACAATGACGTATAATTGTTTTTTTTTGACATCTAGAAGTATATCAGGCCAGAAAATTTTGGACCTCACTGGTTACTCTGACTCTGAAACTAGGTATAACTTGTGCTTCAAGAGTCTTTCCTTTTTTACAGAATAACAAAATTAAGTATTTAAATAAAGGTAGTCTTAATAAAACAATTCGCGCGACTTGAGGTACTCATACAAAATACCAAGCGGGTCATCGCCTAGACATTATAGTTACCGCAGGAGGCATATCGCTTATATCTGAACAGGCCTTATGACGTCGGGATTTTAAACTGTCTGTATACACTAATCAAAAACGTGATAATTAATGTATAACATTATCATTGAATTCAGCCTCATATAAAGTTACATCCTGTTAAAAAGAATAGACTTCGATCAAATTATCGCAATAGTTATTAATTAATATTAAACAAAGTTGCGTAACTTTCACTGAAAGTTGGTTCACGGAAGTGTGATCACACATTCGGTATTATTCTCAATTTCGCATTGCTCTTGAATTGTAACTATTCCACGAACATTCAGAACGTCGTACTCCTCCCTTGTTTCTGCTAGAAATATGTGCAGATCTAACAAATCTGCGATAATGTAAATAATACGTATCTAGCCTTGACGGAGCCCACGCGTATTGTTACAAGTTTCTAAAAAAGAATGTGGTCTACATTTCATAATAAAATTGTCCTATTAACATATTGTACGGAATGATGTAGCGTAAAATTATTTTCTTCAGATCCCATTTGTTTTCGAACATATTTTTCGTATTCGCGAGCTGTGGAAATGACCTCAAACTCTATTGTTACTTCTTTTCTCGTATTGCACTGAACTTTTACTGCATTGATACAATAAACATATGACGATTTAATGACCGGACGGAGCCTGCCAGCTTGCTTGACCCTATTTGTTGTTGACTTTTGCCTCCTGGGAGCAGTTAGGTCAATAAACTAGGGGGACCTAAATAAACTGGTTGGACTATGGTCTCCAGGCAAGACGACTCCAGTAGATACGCACCGGATCGACCGGTTCCCGCAGGACGAGGGGAGAACAAGGTTGCCAGTCATTTAGCACGTGCCAAGGGCCCTAAGTTTTAATGGTACGTTCCAAAGCCTGAAGAATTTTTTTTGCAGAATTAGATGTTCGAACACATGTTAACTGCCAAATTTGTCTGTTAGTCTCGATCGTAGCCAAGGCTGATTTTGTCCGCTGGTATCATGGTTAGAAAATACTTACAGAGCCTTAACTTTGGCACACGCTTGACGTGTTGTCAGAATATGTAATTACGCTGTAGTTACTCTCAACTTTGTACCTACTTAACGACCATCAATCATTACTTTCTGTTTGAACAGTTTTATGACTTACATTATAAAAAACGGGTGAGAAATATCAATTCACGTGGATTTCATTGACACAATAGCAAATCAGAATAAATATTACATAACAATGGAAAAATTCTCACTGGTGTGTGCGCAATTCACGTAATAAAATTTAACAAGGTAATTAAGATAAGGTACCTAAACGGCGGGTTAAGCTATATGCTCTTATTAAATAAATAACATTTCTGTCAGAACAAAATCGCTATTTACTTTTTACTTCGAACAACATCACCAGCTTAAGACGAGCCTTTTTATTTTTGCTGTTTTAGAATCTTGGAATTAAATAAGTAAGCGTGAGAACTCTTGTTAGACTGGACGCCGATTTACTGAACCCAAGTTGAATGGCCGAAAAAAGGGCTTGTGAAAAACGAAACGAAATACGAGACGAGAGCAGAACACTCCGGGGGAAACTTGAACCATGTACAGCTAAAAATTACAGAGAACAGACCTGTAAAATATGAAATTTCAAAACGAGCTTCGTGATTAAGTGCGACAGTCTAGAACTTTGTCTCAAAAGTTTAATGTCTGCAGATATCTCTTTTGAAAAATTCAAGCTAAGAACATGCTTGAAATTTTAATAATTTCAGAATATTCCTCGCTGATTCTTACACTTTTTCAAGTTCACTGTAGCGAATGGGTTTTTAAGAATCTCAACAGACCGTTGACCTAAATAATACAATTATTAAAGTGAACCCCGGAGGTTCCGGGACATGACTGATGACGACACAACAGTTTGTTTAACATTTTACAAAATCTTAGTATTCCGTCAATTTGTTACAGATTATGTAAGAAATGTATTGTTACGATGTTCCGGAGACTCAATAGGCTGTGGTGTAATTCCAGCCGCTACAGACAATTTCTTGACAGAAGCAATTTTCTTAAAAAATCCTTGGAAGTTTTCATAATGTACACTTGGAAACCGTTGAATTAGGAACGTTATTTGTGGATTTTGATGGACACGAAGACTGCAGATCACAGACAAAATATATCTATAAGGTTACAATAATCATATAGACAATGACAATTATGCATGTAAAATATGTAAAGTTAATAACTGACTCCATAATCCTAATGAAGTTACGAAGAAGTGTATATAAAACTCTCTAGAAATAAACAAATTCCATGTCCTCGACGAGAATGAAGCGATTAGTGTAACCAATGTAGCGTTAGCGGGTGTGACGAAAATATTGTTTAATTAGTCCAACCGAACGAGAGAACGGATCAACCCAATTGAAGCAACTGCTTTATTAATTTAATTACGCCTTTTTTTGACTAGGTCGGAATTTTATATGTATTAAAGTGGAATGCTCCACGTGATACGAGTGGTTTACTGCTACCTATGCCGCTCACTACATATGTTTATTGACATTTGGTTGCAAACTTTCGTCTACGTTCGAAGTCCGATGGCACAAATAAAGAAGCAGATAGATGGAAGTCGGAGCTACTGGAGGCCGTCGTTGCGTCGTCAAGCCTTAGACAAGGGGAGAGTCAAATTAAGGAAAGAACGTCGGAAAGAACCCCTACAAACGCGGTGAGCTTCTCCCGCAATTCGGTCCGAATAATCAATTGCGAGGTTGGTAGTAAGTAGTATAAATACATGGTGACCGCTTTTGTATTTCAATTAAACAGGCCTGGCTCAGATCAGACGAAGCGCAGCGCAGAGCAAGCGAAAAAGCGGGCGAAAGTGGCGGTTCGCGAAGTAGCGCGCTCCTGTGCACTACCGCGCATAAGCGCTGCGGCTATGTCCGCTTTAACGCGCTCGAAGACTGGTAGGTACTATCAAAAAAGACATTTTTCATCTTATTCCAATGTGGACAAAGTTGATTGTTATTTGTTAATGAAAACCGCGCTGTGCTGCGCTTTGCCAGGTCTGCGCTGGCCTTTATGCTGTACTTATACTTAGCTTTTCAATCCATTTAATTATAGTAATACTTATACTTACTTTATATATATACATACTTATATAAGCCTTTACTTATACTTATAGTAAATGGCTTCAAAATCTTCGCATCGGTGTTTCAATGAATAAAAAAAATCCCAGAGGGTCGGTATGCTCACCCGACCGTGCTTTTGGACCCTTTAAATACAAATGCAGAAATATTATACTAGGCGTTACAATAATGCAACCATGACCAATGATTGTAGGCACTGGTGCATAATGCATAATAAAGTGATTACTGTCCTAGCGTCAATCCGCACCAACATGAATCACTCAATCGACTTGACAATCGAATCAATCCGATTGTCAAGTCGAGAGATCGAGTCCCACATTCAATTCACCATCATTCGTACACTAATTTGATAATTTGATTACAGTATAAAGAGAGTTTAGTTATGCGGGCCTGTGTGCGGTGTTAGGGGAAAACATACGGAATGGAATTGCAATAGAAACCGTTTAAATTTCACAATTGTCGGTTATAGAGAGATTACAATTAAATTCCTAAATATCTCTCTGGTACTAACGCAACCAATGTAAATAAATCAACCAACTCAAACGCTCTTATTTTTTACCTCAAAATAGCTAAAATCTATCTAGAATTACCTTATTAGAATTAGCTAGATTACTAACATTTCCTACCATTAGATCTAGAATTTACTCACTTCATGTAGTATAAAGATCTAGATCGGATTTATAATTTACTATTTTAAATTACTCATAGTAATTTAATCATAGAAACAACTGGTGCGGGCGCACCCTGAATACTATGACGTGTTTTAATCGAACTGACAATTTGTGGATACGATGCCGATTGGTGAATAATCTGATTACTACTGATCAGTCGTGCGGAGATATCGTACAGTTATCTATCTAAATATTTATGATGTAATATTTAGACTAGCATTTCACTGTGGCTTGGTCCGCTTCGAATCTAGTTACGAAATCAGTTTGTCGGTGTTTTTAAATGGCTACATTAAACGTTCCAACAATATCATATTATCATCAAGATTTATTATCACGATAACACTTACCGGTATTTTCAAAAGTACTGCCACAATTTTGATAACGAAATAGAATTGAAAATGGCAGGAAATTCTCGCGAACAAATAAACGTAGTCTTAAATACATGTAGAGACAAAGATACCTTTTTAGCGAGAAAGAATATTCAGTGAAGTACAATAAGATTACCTGCACTTCATCATAAGATTATTTATGAAGGAAGGCATACTTTATTATATGCAATTGTAGTGTGAATACTACGGAATTATGAATAAAAATGGGAAACGTTCTACGGAAAGGGATTTAAAAAATATAATCAAATATTTTGTGAAAGATTTTCTGTTGATATCTAAGTATGATTACAACATGACAAAAAACAGCAATACTTTATAGAAATAAAAAAACAAAGCCGAAATCGCTCGATCGACTACTTTTCAATTTGTAATTTATCTTTTCTTTCTTTTAAAATAAAACACTTACCTCGCACAGAATTGGACATTAGAACAAAATATCCAAAAGACTTTCACTTTTCCTTTAACGACAGAATGCTAAAAAGCGAAAACGTACCGCTACTGCTGTTTATGGCGACTGTTCGGAATATGAGAAATTAAACAAATTCATTGTTTAATATTTGTGAGCGCAAACTGATTAGCGGGTTCGATTCTGTGTTAGGTTTCAGGTCAGCAGATTAGTATTTGGGTCACATTGTTTGTTGAATGACGTTGGCTTATAACATTTCAAACCGTCAAATAAGCTTATTTTGAACGACCAACTCAAACAACACGGCACAGAGAAAATTATAAAAATACGCGACGAAAATATAAGGGTTCTTTAAGGGCTACGGAAAATTAAGAACAACTTTTACCAGCAAGTCTCTTTCATAAAAAGTATTTTGTCTTCGAATAGGAAATATTAATTTGACATGTTATTAAGCGGAAAAGACATATCATTGTTACTAATGTAATTTGACAAGAACCCTATACCCTATATAAATAAACCCTATATGGGTTGATTTGCTAACAAATGGCAGAC
Source organism: Sesia bembeciformis (assembly GCA_943735995.1). NCBI lineage: Eukaryota > Metazoa > Arthropoda > Insecta > Lepidoptera > Sesiidae > Sesia > Sesia bembeciformis. The sequence goes on along the minus strand of OX031033.1, from coordinate 13,725,722 downwards.
TTAACACGATAAGACGACTTTCGGTTAGGTGAGATTAGGTGAGTTTCGATAAACGAGATTAGGTGATTTGCCGTTTTAGGCATATGAGAGACAAACCACTAATTTTAATGAGGTACAGTACAGTGAACGAAGTGTTCGACTGGTTCTAAGAATATATTATACAGTAGGCTACAGGTTAAACTGTTAACTCACACTTCATATAATGATTTTATTATAAGTTTTAAAGTGATAGCGACTCGTCCTAGGTTCGCTCGGATTGAATAATAACTTCATAGATAGGAAACTTAAACAGCCTTTCCAATTTGTTTTCGAGTGTCTAAAAGTTATTACAACTTTAGGTAGGTACAGATACATTACGATAACATTGGCCATCGGCTAATCCGCAAACAACCGAACGTGTCATGAATTAATCTACGTCTAATTGCATACTGTATTACGAGATAAATACAAAACTTTATGAGCATGTCACGAGTCAGTGCAGAAAATATATGGAGGTGTTATTTTCCCTTGAAAAGCTAGTTACATTATATCTTAACTACACAAGTATTATTATTTACGTATATTTGCATACTAGATAATTATTTATAATAAGTATGTATATGTATATATAACTTTTTATTGCTTTTATTAGCCTTATTTAAATTATATCTTAAAAATCAACACCTATATCAATCATCAGTCAAACGTTACAGATCTTTTAGATTTTGGTTGACCCTCTGGTGGGCATATATACAATATCTATCATGTCATAATCAGTAGTAGTAGTAGTCTCCATCGTCACTTTCAGAATCATCAGATCTCTCAAGCTGCGATTATATATTATGTTTTCAATCCCATTGAAATCCGGATGATATGGCGGTGATCTCAATACAGTGTGTCCATATTCAGCTAAAATTGTGTCAATGGAATATTCCACAAATGTTTCCTTATGACGAAAAATAACTTGGTAAATTGGTGGCTTAAAACAAGTTGGATCGACGTTAATGTCATGTTTTACCAACCAGTTTATCATATCGTGTAAAATAATAAAACGTTGTCCTGTAGAAATGCCTCGTCTTATACCTTTTCCTTTAGAATCGGTCCAACTTTTACCTGTGATATGTAACGTATGTACATAAGTTTGATCCATATATAGTTTATCTGCCATTAGATCGTGTTCGATCATCGATTGATGTTTTTTGGCGTAACCGAGAACGCCAACAGATGGCACTGTTTCAATGTTTTAATCAATTCTAAGAATTTTGTCAGTTTCAATCATATCATCATCCATTTGCATCAAAACATCCCTGTTGTTGTTAATTTTAGTGAACCGAAAACCCAGTGGACGATGAATTTTTCGTAATGAACTCTGTGGCATCCTTTGAAATCAATGGCTACGATTAGTTTCAGTTTTAAAGACTTGAGGCACCTGCATAAACTTTCAATGAAAATTATGCACAATTCTTCCTACAATAGATTGACTATTCCAGACTTCAGGTCTAGGACATGAAGAATTTCGGAAAAACAGGAAGATTTTCGGTCATTGACATGAAGTCAGCCAAGACTGTATGACTTTAAGATATTTGTATGAAATCGACGATCACTACTGACCACTTTACTAGACCGCTTATTGAACCTTTAATTATTATAGAACCACTTTAACCCTCTTATTATTGAATCTTAATATGAGGGGTCTAATAAAATGGTCGATGATAGAACATTTCATACAAATATTTTTACCGTCAAGTCTTGGCTAACCCCATATCAATGACCGAAATTCTTCCTGCACGTGGCGTGCACTTAATTAAAGTTTATTCTTATTTTTTATGAATAAGACAGCACCTACGTACACATATTTATAAGTTAGACGCAAAAAACAAATTGGAAATAATATCGGTTGAAATCAGGCGGAATCACTAGTTTCGTAAGAGCTGGACAGTGACAGGTGTAATAAACGGCGACCTCGGAACCCACGTTCGTTTTTGTACTAAAATAACTTTTTATTGGTCCATTTCCACCAATATGTTTGTTAACCTAGGTTGCAATTTATATTGGCATGGATGTATTACGTCGAATTTTGTCGTGGATATTAACGTTATTGCCTCACTGAAATGTTTTTACTTACGCAAAAGTTATTGACAGTTTACGTCTTTTCTTGTTATTTTGTAGTCATTATTTTTGTTAAATGAGGAAGGCTCTTAGCTCCATTCTCCTTATTGAAACTGCTTGTATTGGTTTAGAGCATGTGGGTATTTGCTTAACTTTCTTTCGGAACTACACCACCTCTGCAAAAGTGGACTCGCCAACTCGCTATGCCAGCGTGCCGTTTTAAAGCCATACTTCCCTCAAGTATAAGACAATGTATAATGGAAGTCCAGGTCTAGCAGTTGATGTCAAAAGGGTGGTAACGGTAGAGAAACAAAAACTTATCTTTGACGACATTGATTGTAAAATTACGATTCCTAGGTACTATAGATAGCAATTCACACATACATAAGATGGTAACAGTCTATGAGCCTACAAGAAGTCATTTGTAATTCAATACATATATTTACGTCAGAGCCATAAGTAATTAGATATTCTTAGGCCTAGGTCATTTGACTCATACAATTAAGGTCAATCTGAGGAGCCCTTCACATGGAATACTTCTGTTGCGAATTTCTCTATTAGAACATGAAAACATGACCGGACAGATACTATACAAAATTTAAGGTATATATTGTACATATAATTTATGATTATATATGTTGACGACCGGCTCACTAATAGTAATGGCTCGGCGGGCCGACCGGTCGTATACGAGCGGAAGACGCGCTAGTGCACGTTACGCGGACGCGTCGGGTGACGATTGACCGGGCAACTGAGCGCCCAACTGAATGATTGATCGACGGGGCAACTGAGGGCCCAACTGATGAATGTTCGAGGAGGCAGGCCGGTTCTCTTGATGTGCCGAGTAGGCAGGGTTCTCTTGAGGTAGCTTGAGGTAGAAGTAGTGAAACACGTAGGACTGCTGAATGACGACTGTGTATTTTGACCCAAATGGCCCTATTCTTATTCTCGATACAAGCTGCTCAACTAGGGATGTTTGCGACCGAGGGTTTCGACCTTTTGACCAATAACACGCCACCCTGCGCTGCCTCTATTGTTACGGCAAACTTATACCTGAAATGGCCGTAACGGTACTTGCGTCTGTCTTGCTCCCCCACGTGGGAAGCGCCGGTGCAGACGTCTCGTTCTTGCGCGTTAGTCCCTACCCGACCCAATTCCGAGAAAACGCCATGTGCCAGATGTTGTAATCTACGTCGCTGCCCCCACGTGGGACGCGGCCGCATGGACGCTTTCTTTGTTCTTTATTTCTCTATTGAATCTACGTATTTGCTAAATATATCTAAATGTATAGGTTTTAGGTCGTGTAGGGCTCTCGTGTTAGTGTAGCGTGTTATTCGTAGTCTCTCCTCTCTTTACTTAGGCCTCGGTTACAATGTCTCCCTCGCATTCTCTTTATTGAGCAACTTGTATCGACTTTATTTGTACATCTTACGTTACTATACAATTATATTACATGATGTACTTATCCTAAACATATTACATGCTATAGCTTATCCTAAACACTTTACATATGCTTATCCTAGACACCTTACATACTATGCTTATTCTAAACACCTTACATACTACACAACACTGCACTGCACAACACATGGTTCATAGGCTGTCCGCAACATTCTCCCCCCGGCGAAGACTCGTCGCAGCCTCTCGCTCCACAGGGAGGACAGCCAGTCTCGTCACCGGCCTCAGGAACGATCCTCCGCCAGTCCGCACCATCGCCGTCCGCACCTTCCCGTCTCGTCCAGGGAAGACTCTCTCCACGATGCCGCGCGGCCACACGTTGCGCGGCAATTGTGCGTCGACGATCACCACGAGGTCCCCTTGCTGTAGCGGTCGCACGTCGTCCGCAGCTTGGCCTCGTGGTTTTAATGTGGGCAGATACTCCGTGACCCAGCGCCGCCAGAAGTGATCGGCGAGCGCCTGGGTCCTCCGCCATGTGGACCTGTCCGCTTCTGTGCACGGGCCGGTGAGGGGTAGGCCCGATGATGACCCCAACAGGAAGTGGTTCGGGGTCAGCGCCTCTACGTCGTCGGGCCCAACAGCAACGTGAGTCAGAGGCCGAGCGTTGACTGAGTGCTCGGCCTCCGTCAGCAGTGTGTGTAGCGCCTCCTCTTTAGGCGCCCTCTCGTTCAGTGTAGCGTGGAGTGCGACCTTCACGCTGCGCACCAGGCGTTCCCAAGCGCCACCCATGTGCGGCGCGCCTGGCGGGATGAAGATCCACCGCACTCCCCGCTCGGTTGCGTAGTCTCGTAGGTGCGGCTCCCACTCGCTGTAAGCCGCACGTAGCTCGGTGTCGGCGCCGCGGAAGTTGGTACCATTGTCTGAGTACATGGTACCCGGCCAGCCGCGGCGCGCTGCCATCCGTCGTATGGCTGTGATCGCTGAGTCTAGGGTTAGACTCGCGACCAACTCCAGGTGCACGGCGCGCGTCGCCATGCAGGTGAATAGTGCGCCCCATCTCTTCTCGTGGCGCCTCCCGATCGTGACGGTCATCGGGCCGAAGTAGTCCACGCCACAGTGCGTGAACGGACGCTGATGCACGGTGACCCGCGCGGGCGGCAAGTCGCACGGCGCGGGGATGCGCGGCGTCGCTCTTCTTACGCGACACCACTGGCAGCTGCGTGCGGCGGCCCTCACTGTAGGCCGCAGCCCCAAGATGCAATATCGCTGCCGTAGGTCGTTGACCACGCGCTCGTTGTTCGCGTGGCCCGCCTGACAATGCGCGTCGGCGACCAGTAGACGGGTGAATGGGTGTCGCCCGTCCAGGACGATCGGTGACTTCGCGTTCGTCGGCACTTCGGCCGCCTCGATCCGTCCTCTGACGCGCAGTATGTCCCCTTTCAGATAGGGGTCTATTTTGTATAGGCGACTCGTCCTCTTGATGAAGTCGCCTCGCTGTAGGGCCTCCACCTCTGCCCCGAAACTGTCCGCCTGCGCCCTGTTGATCCACAGCGCCGTGGCTCGCTCGATGTGCTCTGCGCTCAGCTGCGTTCCCCTCTTTCTCAGCTTGTCTGTAAACAATAGAACATATGCGGTGCTTCGTACTAACCGCCGAAACTTGGAGAACCTCGTCACATCGGGCAAGTGGTCGTGCCTTCTCTCGTCGTCTTGCATGTGGAACACAGCTTCGGGTGGTGGTGGGTAGGTCTCTTCCGCTTCTTGTGGCCACTCGCTCTCCTCCAATCGCAAGAAGGCTGGCCCGGTGAACCAACGTTCCGTTTCGACGGGCACGTGGTTGTACGACGCCCTTGTTGCGTCGTCCGCTACGTTTTGTGTCGTCGGGACCCACCGCCATTGTTGTGGGTTGGACTCCTCTTCTATTTCGCCGAGCCGGTGCGCGACATACGGTGTGTATTTTCTTGCGTTCGTCCGTATCCATTGCAGCACCGTAGTTGCGTCGGTCCAGTACGTAACTGAGTCGATGGCACGGAACCTGTGCTCGCGGCATACGGTTTTGGCGAGCCGGACTGCAATCGTCGCCGCCTGTAGCTCCAGTCGCGGCACCGTCAGCGACTTCAGCGGCGCTACCTTCGCCTTGGCGGCTGCTAGTGCGACTTGTACGCCGCCCCGTGATGTAGCTCGCCAGTACGCCGCCGCTGCGTACGCCTCTCTGCTGGCGTCGCAGAACACGTGTAGTTCGAGCCGGTCCGGCGTCGAGGTGAAGTAGGTGCGTGGGATGCGCAGGCTCGCCGTCTCCGTCCGCGCCTCCAGTCACGTGCTGAAGCTCCGGGCCGCGCCGCATCTTCCGCTTGATGGCGTTCTGCCTCTTCAGCGCGTCGCCGTAATTCAGGGGCCTGGTGACGCTATCCACTGGTAGGCCCACCTCGTATTGGCCGTTCACTCGTCGCGCTGTCTGTGTGACGATGCGTTCCGCGCGCTTGTCCTCGGCGCTCACCTTCTCCGCCCGTGACACTCCTAACGCGTCTGTGCGGAAGTGCTCACGTACGAGATTCTCCACACGGTCCCTACTTTGTGTGGCTGTCACGTGCAGCACTGTGTCCTCGCTGTATTGTATTACACGGCGTGGCATCTTGCCGTGCAATACCCACCCCAGGCGCGTCCTCGATGCTGCGGGCTCGCTGTGCCCGCCGACCCGTAACTCGCGTGTTACGATCGCTGCCCAGTTGTCCGCGCCCATCAATATGCGCGGCGTCGCTTCTCGACGCGGAGACATCGGCAACGGCAGGTTTCTCAGATGGTCGTATCGGCGCACGCTGGGTATCCGCTGGCCTCTCAGCTTGAGGCCGCTAAGTGTCCGGGCGGTTATTCGCAGGCTCCTCTCGCCGGGACCGCGTATCGTACACGTGACGCGTTTACTCGTTGCCTGTTCTAGGCTTGGGCCCACGCCTCTTATGCGCAGGGCTTGTGTCGGTCCGTCCAACCCGACTTCATGGGCCAGGGCTTCGTCCATCAGCATTACAGTGGAGCCCTCGTCGAGTAACGCGTACGTGTGCACTACGCCCTTCGGTCCGCTCACTGTTACGGGACATACCTTCAACAGGACATCGCTCGCCGTGTCGCTGTGCGTCGATAGTACCGCTTCCGTTGGCTCCGCTTCCTCTGCTCTCTCCGTGGCCGGTGGGGCTGGACCCGCCCGCTCGCTATGTAGTAGCGGGTGGTGGGGACGGCGACACCCGTTGACACCGCATGCTCTCGCGCGGCACGATGATCGCCGATGGCGCTCTCCGATGCACTTGAAGCAGACATTGTTTTTCTTTGCCCACTCCCATCGCGAGCCCATGGCCATCTCCTTCAGCTTCTTGCAGCTGGTCGTGTTGTGCCCCTCTCCGCAGCAAAGACATGTAGTTGTTTCGGCGGCTGTGTTGTAGGACGCCTTGTAGGCTACACGCCGCGGCGCGCTTGTGGGAGCTGCGCGCGCCTCGTTCCTTCTAGGCGCGCTCGTCGCGATGGGAAGCTGGGCCGGGCGGGTGTATAGGGCCGCTCGATCTGCTTCTCGTGACAGGAAGCGGGACAGGGTGACGATCTCTGCTTCGCCGCCTTCCCCGTACTCGTACGCGTAGTCGCACCACTTACTCATTAGGTGCGGGCTGAGCTTCTCGACTACTTCTTGCGCGAGCATGGGGTTTTGTAGGTAGCCCCTCTTGTCCACCGTAGTCAACACGCCGACGATGTTCTGTACCCGAACCGCGAATCTGTTCAGGTCGGCCGCGTAGTTCAGTCGCTGCAACTTCTTTAAGTCTTCCAGCGCCTTGTACACTATTGTCTCCGGCCTGCCGAAACATCGTTCCAGAGCTTGGACGATGATCTCTGGATCTGAGGCCGTGTATAGCAGCGCCGCCACAGCTTCGCGTGCTTCCCCCCTCAGGCTCGTTCGTAGGCGCGCTAGGTTCTCGGCCGGCGTGATACGACATAGCTGCGTCGAGTCCCTCCACGACGCTTTAAATGGCAGCCACTCTGTGGCTGCTCCCGAGAATGGCGGCAGCTCCATGGCTTGGCGTGGCGGTGGACGCATCCTCGTGATACGGTCCAGCGCCTCTGCGAGCTGCCTCGTGCCCCGCTCTCGTTCTGGCGTAGGCGATCTGGCGCGGCGAATGTCGTTCGGTACATTCGCCCATCGTAGCCCCTCTGTGGCCGCGCCTCTATTCCAGCAGGGTTCTTGTGGACAGTCGTCCCCGCGGCGTCGGTGTGGCTCCCTATCGATCCGCTTCTCCCGATCTTCCATAGGTGCAAGAGTCGCAGGCCAGTTCTCCCTCGGACACACGTTGTCGAGGTCCCTGCGCTCCCCCCGTGAATTGACCGGGTCCGTCGCATTCTGGATCCAGCTGTTGACGCGTGAGTGTGCGTCAACAGCGCTGCCACGGTCCGATTCCTCCGCTTCAATATTGGCCAAGTCCAGCTCTAGTTGGTTTCGTACCAGCCTAGCTTCTATTTCCAATTCTTTCTTCTGAATTGCGGCTAGGCGGGCTTCTGCGGCTACTTCGGCGGCTTTCCTCTGCGCCGCTACGCTAGCTGTGGAGCGCCGTGATCGTACAGTGCGCCTTGATGCACTGTATGTAGGCGATGAGGCGCGTCGGCTTGTCGACGCGTCTTCCTCGTGGTAGGCTAGCTGTGGCGGCGTACCTCTCCTCTCAACGTGGCCGTATACCTCTAGGGACGGTACTCGCGACGACGCGTATAGCTCTCGCTCGCGGGCGGGCAACGCGGGCTGCACGGTGCTGCCCGACGTCCTCGACGGCGAACGCGGCGGCTCGGTAAACACGTGCATGCCGGGCACTCGCTGGGAACGTTCATCCAGCGCCGCCCCCTGCGGTGGGGCGGTAGCGGCGGCATGACGGAGAGCCGGCTCTCTCGCGGCTTCCCTCGTGGAAGTGGCGATCGCGTGTCGTGGCAACACGTCAGCGGTGACGGTGCTCCTCGCGGCGTCGGAGGCGACGGCGGTAACGCGGGCCGTCGCGGCGGGCGACGGCTGTGCGGGCGGCAACGCGGTATCGTAGCCCGACTCGCTTCGCGATGTACTGCGCGTCTTCATGGCCGGAACGTTGCGGTGCTGATGATGCGAGCTGCACAGGATCCGGCTCGAAGGACCAGCTTGTTGACGACCGGCTCACTAATAGTAATGGCTCGGCGGACCGACCGGTCGTATACGAGCGGAAGACGCGCTAGTGCACGTTACGCGGACGCGTCGGGTGACGATTGACCGGGCAACTGAGCGCCCAACTGAATGATTGATCGACGGGGCAACTGAGGGCCCAACTGATGAATGTTCGAGGAGGCAGGCCGGTTCTCTTGATGTGCCGAGTAGGCAGGGTTCTCTTGGGGTAGCTTGAGGTAGAAGTAGTGAAACACGTAGGACTGCTGAATGACGACTGTGTATTTTGACCCAAATGGCCCTATTCTTATTCTCGATACAAGCTGCTCAACTAGGGATGTTTGCGACCGAGGGTTTCGACCTTTTGACCAATAACACGCCACCCTGCGCTGCCTCTATTGTTACGGCAAACTTATACCTGAAATGGCCGTAACGGTACTTGCGTCTGTCTTGCTCCCCCACGTGGGAAGCGCCGGTGCAGACGTCTCGTTCTTGCGCGTTAGTCCCTACCCGACCCAATTCCGAGAAAACGCCATGTGCCAGATGTTGTAATCTACGTCGCTGCCCCCACGTGGGACGCGGCCGCATGGACGCTTTCTTTGTTCTTTATTTCTCTATTGAATCTACGTATTTGCTAAATATATCTAAATGTATAGGTTTTAGGTCGTGTAGGGCTCTCGTGTTAGTGTAGCGTGTTATTCGTAGTCTCTCCTCTCTTTACTTAGGCCTCGGTTACAATGTCTCCCTCGCATTCTCTTTATTGAGCAACTTGTATCGACTTTATTTGTACATCTTACGTTACTATACAATTATATTACATGATGTACTTATCCTAAACATATTACATGCTATAGCTTATCCTAAACACTTTACATAATATGCTTATCCTAGACACCTTACATACTATGCTTATTCTAAACACCTTACATACTACACAACACTGCACTGCACAACACATGGTTCATAGGCTGTCCGCAACAATATAATTGATGGGATTTTTCGGCTGTCAAATATACAGCCTGCGGACCGCATACGGTCCTCGGAGTATACTTCACGGCTCGCGATCTGTAAGATTCATTTTGATTTTAGAAAATAAATCTTTAGATCTGTATCGAAATTATTGAAAATGAGCTCAGCCATGGGCGCGTGTATTTAATTGTACGTGTTATTCGTATTGTTTCAGTCTGTAACAATGTACTCTGCGTATAACTTAAAATAACTTCAACAGAAAGTACACCCAACATCGAAGAAATAGTTAAGAGAAAAAGAAGTCAGGTCTCCGAATCATCGAAATTATTTTTATACCATGCTACTTCTTCAGTTATTTATAAATAAAACATTTTTTTCATATTAATGTACTGTTAATGTACATGCAGTATGTCTGGCTCTACACACAACTAAACTTGAAAATCTTAAATAGCCCTTTGGAGAATCCATATCATAATTTTCATTTTTGTGCTGGTTCAGCACAGTATCCAGTATGCGTAAGCTTCAACGCGTGTTTGCAACTGACTTTCATTAAAGTCCATACGATACCCACTTTCCGAGCTTCTTCACTTTCCCGATTTGACGCAAAAGAATCGATATCGTTTTGTCACTTACGCTGAAGGCAGCTGCTAACTCAGACGCGGTTTGAGAAAAATCAGCTTACACTATTGCTGACATTTCGTCATTATCGACTGTCTTCGGTCGTGCACAGGGGTTCTTCTTGAGGTGGAAATTTCCAGAACGGAAACGATAAGGCAAAAACGCACTGTGCGTTCGTTTGCGGTATTTGGTACGTACATACACAGATTTTTAACATTGCGTGCCGTCTACGTTGCGTTGCTGCCACGACGGAGGCTAATATTCGAAAATAACGCGAATTTTTTACCTTTCCATGGTCGCAAATACAACGATATCTAAGCAAAAAGTCGTTTGACGGACAAAAACAATTAAATAACTGATTTTGAAAAAAAATCTTAAAAAAAGTCTGGAGCTAAGTAATTGTAATTAGTGACAATTAACTATTAATAAGGTACAACTAAAGCCAATATTCACAAATGACTTATTATTTTATTTCGCGTGCATTTATACATTTACCTTCAAATGTCAAATTTCTAGAAAATTTATAACAGCAACTTAGTGAATGCATAGGAGTAGTATATATATTGATACATTTATAGTATATAATATTGATACATGTGAAAGATTGAAGAGAACATAATTAAATAATTAATATGTTTGTGTACATTGCTCTAACTGGCAACTCCTACATACATAAGTACATTTGAATAATTTGGATAATTACATTTGGATAGGTCAGATAAAAAATTGTACTCAAATTATTGGGTTATCAGCACAAGGCCAATTTTACAGGATACTTTTATTTGACTTCCTAGTAGGCTAGTGTAGAACGCAAGAATCCAGTGATGCACAACTCCGCTTATATTCTAGCTTCTAATACAAATTGGGTACATAACAGTCTGGCCCTAGAATCACATCATTTCTTATTTTATAATCTTGCTTCCCACCAGGGCGTCCCTCCTTTTTTCTTGACAGCCAAAACATCGGAAACCCGTCTTTGTGTTGACATAACAAAAAATATATTCCAATTATTTTCGACAGATATTATAATAAAACATTAAAATGGAAACTTTAAAAAAAAAAAACCTTACATTTGCCCATCCCGACGCGTGTAATACCCTCATACACGAAATTACTGTTTACCTTTGTTTTTTAATATAGAAAAAGGTGGAATACAGTCCACCTGATAGTAAGATACTGTCCTCCGTAGACATCCACAATACATGCCAACACCAGTGCAGAATGACAAATGTTGGCACACCTATGGATGTGCTACCTGCCTACCTTTGCAGATTAAAGGAATGGATTGGGAGAAAGGGTTGGGAAAATGGGGAGGGATAGGATTAATTTGGGATGAGATGGGAATGGGCATATCTCACTCACTATAGAACTTAAAAAATGGGGATAGGGCATAGCATCAATCTATTATTTTTTTAATTAATTAAGCAATTAATCCACTAAAATTATAATCTGAAAAAAATATTGAAAGACTAAATCAACTGGAATGAAGAATATTGTCTTAATCACATTTAATTTTGAGTAATCTTTTGTCATTAATTTAACATTAGCCGCTAATTGGATAAAAAAACAAAATTATTAAAAATTAACAACTATTAATTTCGTCTTATAATTTCCCTCCTCTTTTTTAATTTTATTGAGTTTGAGACTAAAGAGTAACATAACTATTATTCAAAGCTAATAATAATTATAACAATTTTTTTTCATCAAAATGTGTGTACAAAGGCGAACTTAATGCTATATAGCATTTTCTTCCAGCTAACCTTTGGTGGTTGAGAGCAGGCTAAGGGTAGTGCTGCTAAATATAATAGAGTTTTGATACTATTACACTAAGTACATAAATACAACATAAATATAAATTTACATACACATATACACATGCATATATACATTTATACATACATACATAAAAATATAAATAAAATAATGATAAACATATCAGTCATTCACACTGTTTGAGTAAAAAGTATTCAGATACACAGGATTTGAAGACATCAATTGACGACATCCATCAATTGACCGGAGCCTCCCTAATCCCAACCGATAAGCTATTCCAGAGTTGTGTTGCTGTATAGGTAAGCGAATGGGCATAATAATCTGTGCGACACACAGGGGTAGTTAACAATTTATTATGGTGCGTGCGGGGTACACATCCGACGAACTGTTTAAATGCGAAGCGCTCACTAAGGTATTCCGGAGACCAGGTGTTGTGAAGTATGTATGTTGTATAACATAGTGAGTGCGTGTACATTTCCTCTATTACGTATGTTAAGCCACTTTAGCCGAGTCCGGTAGTGTGACACGTGGTCATATTTACGCAATCCAAAGACAAAGCATATACACAGGTTAAGCAATTGATCAAGTTTATTAAGATGTATTTCAGTGACATCTGTGTAGAAAACGTCAGCATAGTCAATGATGGGCAGTAACAAGGAGTTAACTAAAGTGATTCTAGTGGGCAAGGGAAGGGAGTTCTGCATGCGCTTAAGAGAGTGGAAGGACGCAAAAACCCTGTGACTAACCTTCGTGACATGAGGAGACCAGGACAGATCATGTCCAATATACAAGCCGAGATTTTTCACCGTTTTACAATATGGGAGAGCTAAGCTGTTAAATGTCACGGGTGGTAAGGTGAGCAGGTCAATCAACGAGAGGTTTCTGGAGCTACCAACCAACATAATTTGCGTCTTTGCAGAATATTCACTTTTCAGATTATGTTCTCCCATTTTAATTTCTAGTAGACTATATAATGAATTAAAGATTTAATAGATTAATGTCAACACTATAGCCGTGCCATTTAGCATGGCAATAGCCTCGACATTCACCCCATACTAATGTACTTGTGTTTATGATAGGGACACTTGTCAATGTTCCCCATAATGAGCGAAAATAGCTACAGGAGTACCAGCGCCGGCTCTAGCCCATGTAGCGCCCGGGTGCAATCAATACCCTGGCGCCCTCTAGTAGACTCTTTGGAGGCGTCGCGAGCGGCGCTCGGCGCCCCCTAACACCCTGCGCCCCTGTGCGCCGCACACCCTGCACCATAAGTAAATACCAGAAGTGCCCGCGCGCCCATTTCAAATGAACTTACACTCTATTGACTTAGAGATCATTTTGCTACCGGGCGGCAACGTGTCAAACGTACATACATACACTGTCTTTGGATTAGAGATTTTGCCGCGCGCGTGTTGTATTAAATAAAATTGTTATTTGTGTAGTGTAGTAATGCGGTATGACAAGCGCCGAAAGCGTAATAAAAGTAAAAAAAATATTATTGTTAATGACTATTTTTTTTTGCTTGCGCATACATATTTGTCGTAAGTAACAAGTATATAAAACTGTGCAATGGCGTTAAGTAGATAAAAATGATAGAAATAACTTGATGCTGCAGCCAGGATTGTCTCCTCACGAGGGCGCTCCTCAACGGTTAGTAGCACGGACACAAAACTTTGCATATACATTTAATTTTGATAGCTAAACATGATCTTCACCATGAACTGATGCTGCAGCCAGGATTGTCTCCTCATGAGATATGATGGGACTCACACCCAGTGAACAGTCCCAATGGCAGGTGGTTAAAAGGTTGTTTTATAAAGATAATTATAACCACCCAGAAAACTTTGCCATGTAATAGAAGAAATTGTGTGTCAAAGATCAATTAATAAAAATAAAAGAGATCCATTTGTAGAGATCCATCCTTTAAATGAAAAAAAATGCACATTGGCAATAAAAATCCCAAAATGAAATCACATCAACAAAAACCAACTAGATGTTGTGGAGTGCCAGAAAGATCTTGGAGTACACATCACATCAAATCTAAAATGGGAAAGCCATATTATTAAAATAACTAAAAGAACGAACTCCATTCTATACACAATAAGAAAAGCTTTCTCCTACATAGATGAAAATCTCATCCTAAAGATCTACAAAACTTACATACGTCCACTACTAGAATATGCATTCCAGATTTGGAATCCTTACTTCAAGAAGGATATTGATCTTCTCGAAAGAGCACAGCGCAGAGGAACCAAAATGGTCCCATCTTTGAAAAACTGTACATATGAAGTTCGACTCCAAAAACTAAGTCTAACCACCTTAGAACAAGGAAGACAAAGAGGAGACTTAATAGAGACATACAAAATACTAAATGGACATTACAACACACCAAAAGAGTCAAACATTTATGCTATGAATGAAAACAAAAACCTGAGAGGACACTCACTTCTCACAACTGTGCCAACTACAAGCAATCCGAAGAAACACTTTTTTCCCAACCGTGTGGTGAAAGACTGGAATAAATTACTGGAGACTGTTATTAGTGTCCCCTCAGTGCACTGTTTCAAAAATAGACTGGACAATCATTTAAAAAAAGTGCAACAAAACAATGTACAGGCATCAGCTTAAAGCTGCTAGTGTATCGGAAATAATAATAATTTGTTGAACTTTTAAAGGCTGTAAAGCATAGTTATAAAATTGATTAATTAATATAAAGAAAATCTTTTATTAATTTAGTGGGTGTCACAGAACCGTGTACTTGTCTTGTGTACTTGTGGTACTTGTCTGCCCTACCCCTAGAGTGTTTTTATAAGCCGGAGGCGCGAAGGGAGGGCAGCCCTCGCCCGCTGTAACATAGCATAGAAACCCGTGCGAGCCGTAGCGGCTGAGGCTGGTCGCAGAAGGCGACCAAAAAGCCGACGCTGCGGAGGCAAACATGGGTTTCTATGCTGTGTTACGCAAGGGCGAAGGGGCTGCACTTCCCGTAGCGCCGGAGCAGTTGCAATGACCCCCTCAATTCGTGCGATGTCTATGAAAATCTTTTGTCGTAATTTTGAGGTTAGTTTCTAAGAAACTTCAAATTAATATTTCTCACTAAGCATCTCCGCGGCAGGGGAGTGGTACCAGGGGGTTATCCTGTCCCCCCTCTCCCTCCCCGGTCCCTTTCCCCCCCTTAAATCGTGCGGTCATATTCTAAAGATTTACCGAAAAACTTAAAAAAAATTGTTTTCAATTATAAACAATTAAAAATTGATGAAATTTAAAAAAAAAATCATGTGACTATGAACGCGCCACGATTGGTCACCATAGTTGTGACGTCATAATGTTAAAGCTATTTTAGAACAGTACAGCGTTTACGGTTATTACACGTGACTTGACAAAAATATTGAAAATTTACTGCTAAAAAACGATTTGTTAGTTAATTCCGATTAGCTATGTGTGATAAAGGATTTATAAAGGCAAAGTCTGATAATATTCCTGATGTTGATATATTTATGATAACCATTTTTTTAAAAAATGACGTTCGGTTCAATTCTGCTGAAGTTCGAAGTGCCAAGGCATCAAGGTAAGTGTTAAAAAATAATATTATAAATG
This sequence comes from Sesia bembeciformis, assembly GCA_943735995.1. Taxonomy (NCBI): domain Eukaryota; kingdom Metazoa; phylum Arthropoda; class Insecta; order Lepidoptera; family Sesiidae; genus Sesia; species Sesia bembeciformis. The sequence goes on along the minus strand of OX031033.1, from coordinate 13,710,133 downwards.
AAAATATTTAAGTATTTATTCTCCATTATATTAAATATAATTATTTATTGCATTAATTGTAGAGCATCACGTGAGAGTTACGGCGCACTATTATCTCGGTGCACTGCTTGAAACCATTTGTTTCGAAGTTTTTCATCTTGCGGAACATTTAAAAACATTTTGTCAGGAGTTGTTTTTGTAGTATTCTTACATAATGGTACAAAACAATAAGGATAACTTTTAAGGTTCGACATTTTCAATATATATTTGAGTATTTAACAACAACAGAATCAAATAGATCAAAACACTGTACTTAATATCTCTGTAAACTGCAATGAGTGAAAACTAACATTATGACGTCACGCGCGCTCGGGTTTGTTCGGGAGGGGTCAGCGGGTCTTCGGTACTGGATTCAAAAATTAATTTTTATTTTGATATCTTGAATTATTGCAAAAAAAAAATAGTTTTGTTATAAAACATGATCTTTCCATTTATAACAAAAAAAATTTCAAAAACCCAAGTGTTTTTCAATTGACTCTTTTTTATTCCAACCTTTGTTATACTTGTATCAGCCTATAATGTCGCATTGCAGGGCACAGGTCTCCTCTAGTTAATCACTGGGGAGTTTTGCATGTTCCAGAAATAAGAAAAAATCTGCAGTATGTGATCCACCAATACCACTGGGTACGTATGGTGGATTACAACCTGAAACCTTTCTTATACTCATAATTATTTGTAATGTGCATAATCACTGGTGTTGTTAATGCTCCTTATAGTTTCCAGTTATTAAAAACCTTTGTATAATACCTTGTAGTGATAACTGCATACTCCATACCGAAGCAAAAGATATATAGATACATTACTATAACATTGGCCATCAGCTAATCTGGAAGCATCCGAATGCATCATCCAAATCTATGAAATGCATACTTTATTATGAAACATTTTATTACTTTATTACATAGACATACAGATCAGAGGTTTACATTGTTTACAAGGCAGGTCTTCATTGTTTTCTGAGGTATAAATACTTATATTGAGTGTTTTCCTAGTTTTCATTGCCATGGTAAGCCTTGATTTTATTTTATGGGCAATGAATGCTAAAGATCTCTTTTGTATTTGAGGCCCTATTGGGCTACAAATAAATTAATATTCAATTTTGATATCAATCCCAGTGGAGAGCACAGGCCACCCCTAGTAAATCACTAGAGGGTTTCAGGTTTGAGTCGTGAATAGATATTCCTATACTATCACTACTATTTAATATATTTTTTATAGAAAAAAAGGTGGCTTACAAGCATACAGTCCACCTGATGGTAAGTGGATACATAGATAGACATTTGAGATACATGCCAACATCAGTCCAGAATGGCACACCCCCGGCTGCACTGCCTACCTTTGCAGATTAAGGAATGGATTGGGAGAAAGAACTGGGAAAATGGGGAGGGATAGGATGAGATGGGAATGGGCTCTGACACTACACACTCATTACTGAAACACACATGTACATTGGGAAAATACGATAAGGTAGGAAATGCAGTAATTTCGAGAGTAATTTCGCATTCTTTTACAAAACGTATCTCCCCTAAAAACGTATTATAAATATAGGGGGAAGTAATGGACAAGTCCAAATAAGTGACAAGAGACCATTCCAAGACGGTTTAATGTGAATGATAGTGCATTAATTTACACATACATGTACATGAGCTGCAGTCAGTTATTGTAGTTAATTAAACTGTTACGAATTATTACTGACATATCCAACAAAAGAATATTATTTGTCCATTGTGTTGGTGATATCGTTGTTACTAATAGCAAACGTACATAAAGAGACAACGAACGCTGATAAAGCCCCATGTATTGCATTATCGTACAATACGCCGCGTTTAGGAACTAGATGCGGCCCCAGCGAGTTTATATCAAGACGTTTCAATTTAAAAATGACGTCAGATAATTATTTACCAATGGAGTTAGGAAAATATAAACTACAAATAGAGAAACATTGTAACGTAAAACTTACCCGTCGCCAACCACCACACATTTGATCGCTTGCATTTCTACGTTTCACAAATCCGTTGTCACAAATATAGCAGAAATATTAAAAGAGTCGCTCTGGCAATCTTTGTCACTTGCTAACACTACACTTATAATACCACGTCTAGATTCAACCAATACACTACACAATCAACACTGGTATAAATCAACAGCACCGTATTCTGATAACAGTGTTAATTTCATGTCTTTATCGGGTCTATGGTGGCGATAAGAATAATAAAATTCACTAAAATGCCGTTCAGTGAACGACGTTCGGTGTAGGTGATTAGTTTGATTAGGTTCGGACATTGAAATAATGTTGCCATTTAAGAATAAATGTCTCCTTTTTCTTGAAAGAGTAAGGTCTGGATGCCAAATGTTTCCCCATGTGAAAGGTTAGGATTTAACTAGGCTAAAAGATGTTTACTTAGAATATAAATACATCTGTACAAGCTAGAACGGAGAAAATTCAAGAGTATAATTTCTATAATATTTTGTTTTAACAGCGATTAATCTACATTTACTATTTTATAATTCGCTTATATAATCCACTAGCTGTGCCCGGCATGCGTTGCATGCCCGTCAATTTTTTTGCACATAATATATAGCCTATGTCCATCTGAAGTAATGTACCTTTCAAATGGTGAAAGAATTTTTGAAATCGGATTAGTAGTTTCGGAGATTACCTCCTACATCCAAATTTACAAACTTTACCTCTTTATAATATTAGTATAGATAAATAGTATTATATTATAACTAAACTATTAATTTATTATTTTAAGGATAAAATTATGTTTTCATGCAATGAGACGTAAAGATGATTATACATAGGTAATGAAATCTGGGCACATCAGTCAAATTCATCCAAAAGAGTGGGCAACACTCGTGGGAATTTTCCCGTGGAAACGAAAAGTTTTTCGTTTTGTAACACTAAACAACCAACAATAAGAAAAACATGATAATTCCATACCATGTAAGAATATGGTAAATAATTTCCTCTTAAATACTTTCGCTAAATTTGCATGTGATAAAAATATCAACAAAACAAATCAAATATAACAAATCAAAGGTACTATTTTATAGTCCAAATACCATAGAGTATCGAAATATTTTGAGACCATTTTGTACTCATTCTGTAATCTATGGGCACTCCTAAAGAGTAAAGATTCGCATAGAAATTTTCTTGCGTCTTCCCCTGTACAATTGTTGGTTCTTAATTCATTATGTCAAAAGTTGACAAAGAATTAGAAAAACCTATAGTGAACAATGAATTGCCAAATCCAGAGTGCGGGAGCACAGGTCAAGATAATGCAGAATCGCCACAGGAGCACCCATTGGACATAGGAGAGCATTATTTGGTACGCCGTTCGGATGAATCATGGCGCCCGGCTGAAATAATACAGACCCGTTTCAATGCTGCCGAATCCGGCTACGATTATTACGTGCACTACGTGGGCTACGATCGGAGGCTCGATGAATGGGTTTCCCGTCACCGCGTCATGTCGGATAGGTTTGACATGTGCGAACAGTCTAACATAAATTCCGATCACCTGCTCACCGACAAGTCTGGCCGAAAGATAACGCGCAACCAAAAACGTAAACATGATGAAATCAACCACGTGCAGAAGACGTACGCGGAGATGGATCCCACGACCGCTGCCTTGGAGAAGGAACACGAAGCGATAACCAAAGTCAAATACATCGACAGGATACAAATAGGGAAGTATGAGATAGATACATGGTATTTCAGTCCTTACCCAGATGAGTACGGCAAACAATCGAAGCTTTGGATATGTGAATATTGTTTAAAATATATGAGACTGGAGAAAACTTATAGGTTTCATTTAACTGATTGCACCGCTAGACAACCACAAGGCAACGAAATATACAGAAAAGGTACAATAGCCATATTCGAGGCAGATGCCAAGGAACACAAAATTTACTGTCAAAACTTATGTTTGTTGGCAAAGCTATTTCTGGATCATAAAACACTATATTTCGATATAGAGCAATTTTTATTTTATATTTTATGTGATGTTGACAAGCATGGGGCACATCTGGTGGGTTACTTCTCCAAAGAAAAAGATTCACCCGAAGGTAACAATGTTGCTTGTATATTAACTTTACCTCCCTATCAAAGACAAGGCTATGGTAAACTGCTCATTGCCTTCAGTTATGAGTTGTCACGGTTAGAGCAAGTTGTTGGGAGCCCAGAAAAGCCTTTATCGGACCTCGGCAAGCTCAGTTACAGATCATACTGGTCATATGTGCTGTTAAAAGTGTTGAGTACCAGTAGAGGTACCCTAAGCATCAAGGATCTCAGTGCCATGACTGGGATATCTCAAACAGATATAATATCCACCCTCCAATCAATGAACATGGTAAAATATTGGAAAGGCCAGCATGTAATTTGTATTACACCAAAAATGATTGCACAGCAGTTGGCTACACCAAATTTTAAGAAGCCTCGGTTGACTATAGATCCATCAGCACTGAGATGGACCCCACCAAATAAGCAAGGGAACTCTACAAAGGCTAAGAAGTAGTAGAGGCTTACAGGCAGTGATCAGAGAATCTTGCAATTTCTCTTAGGTATAACCCTCTTTGAAAATTGTCTAGTATAAGTTCATTATTTGTAAATGCAGTGTGTACTCCATTGCTAGCCAGTATTACAAATCCAATTTAGAAAATAATTGATAATGATAACTGTTTATAAGATATATTTTTTGTCAATAAAATATTAAGGATTAATTTTTCAGAAAATAAATCAATGAAGGATTACTGAGAATTTATAATCAATATTGATAATTGATGTGTCAATATTTCATAATGGGGTTCTTTGCCTTTGTTCAAATGGTCAGCCATGATTTAAAGAACTGTTTAAAGAATTCTAAGCAGATCTGATTTTATATTGCATTATGGTTTTTAGCGCCAACCAAAAATACAAATACCAAAGAAATTATGCTTTGGTAGGGGAATTACTTTACACCAGGATAAGGGATAATTCTTGTAACAAATGAAAGAATATAATAGTCAAAAATAATTTAATTTCCATAGCACATCTTTGTATATTTTAACCACCCCTTTTAGTATCCACTCCTGGACATGGGGTCTCCTCATGCACATTGTCTTGTTCCGCAGCAATGATTTGTTTTTCAAAAAATGTTAAGTGTAATCGCTTTGTTTACAATTTTATAATATTATTATATCTATAGTTTCCATTCTGTTACTATTTTATTATGTTATTATATCTATAGGTTCCATTTGAAATGAAACAGAATTTCCTTATATCTATGGAATGAGTTAGATATACCGGAGCCCATTCCCATCCAATCCTATCCATCCTACTTTTCTCAACCCTTTCTCCAAATCCATACCACGGTAGACTCTCAAGGTGTTGGCATGCATTGCGGATGTCATGGGACTTTTTGTACAGAAATGGCCCACGAATACTCCCCGTTGCCATAGCTGTTGCTGGAGGATAAAATTTTCCTTCTCCACCCTGAATTTGTCTTTGAGGAACTTATTTGCATGCTTTAAGCATTTAGAGCCTCCGATTGCTGTTTGTCCTTTTGTTGGGCTTGTTCTCATAATATCTTATTTATTGTTCCTAATGCAAGACCTACAAAAAGTTCTGGTCCAATGGATTTGTCTCTGATGCCTTTCTTGCCAGTTCATCTGCTTTTTGCTTTTTCATTGCCTTTAAAACCTTCATGTCCGGGGACCCAAATAAGGTTCACCCTATTGCATTTACCTAGGTAGATTATTAAGGTCTTAAATGCAATTGAGCACCAACCTGGAATGAATTTTATAGGACATGAGCGCCTGTAGAGCAACTTGACTGACACTGAGAATATAAAGTCTTATTTTTCTTCCATTCTTCTCTGGATGGGATCTGTAATTTAAAGTTTCATTTGAAGATGTATGAGGGAAGTCACTTTCCATCTGCATCATCCTATAGTTCCTTTCATTCCATTTCAGTGTGATTAGTCATTGGCATGTTCGGTTTCCATAGACCAGACAGTTCTAGTCTATGTAGGGCCCTCCTCACTTCAAACTATCACAATATGCAGAGGTGTAAGGTTTAAGACTAACATAGCTGCTGGGGGTGTTTGTCTTGAATGCTCCCTTGATTGCCACGCAAGCTGTTCGTTGTACCTTTGATTACGTTTGTTCAGATGTTTCAATTTTCGTCCTGGCCCACCAGACAACAATGCTTCCGTAGGTTAACATCGGTCACACCACCACAGTATATTATTATATCCACCGTAGGACCTTTTGGGAAGCCCCCACGTTTTGCCATAAGCTCTTCTACATAACAAAGGACTCATTGTCTTTGATTTAGTCCACCTCTAAGCATTTCCCTTTGATGTAATGTACTCTACATGTAATCTCCATTTTGACTAACTGTCAAGTATAACACTTAGATACTTCGTTGGAGATTTCAATCTTTTTCCTTAGTGTTAGTTCCTCTAACCCTCTTTACAATCTTTTTCTTAGTGAATATTACCACTTGTTCGGATTTATGGTTAGATGATTACTATTGCCCCATCTTTCTACCCTCATTTATAAGTAGGGTTACTTAACGCCATTTCCATGATTTCCGATACTCTAGAATTTTCTTTAGCATATCCAGTTGTACAGAGTGGTTTCCTATTCAGTTCCCTTAAGATAGAGTCCACTACCAGGCACCACAGTAGAGGCCAAAGTACTCCCTGTAGGCAGCCTGTAGTTAATGCTGTAATTGTATTGCCTAGCAGCCTCCATTGAATCATTCCACTTTTAAACATGTTGTCCACCCATTTGTATCGCCTCAAAGGTCGTGCGATGAAAAGCTCCCTCTATATCGAGAAAGGCGCGTAAGCAGATTTCTTGGTGTTTCAGTGCTGCCTCTGCCTTCCTCAAGGCAAGGTCTCAACGTGGTGCAAGGCAGTCTCCGTGGACTTGCCAGATTGGTAGGCACACTAGTTTATGGAGTGGTTTCTATAAAAGAGCTCCCAACCTTAATGTCATAAGTAGATATAAGTAAGAAAAATAATGTCAGCTTTCGCTTCTTCATAATCCAATTTGCTGGTCGTAGTAAACTTTGCCTCCGAGGAAGACTAGGAAGGTAAAATTTTAATTTAAGAAAGAAGTTTAGATATTTTTAGTTTGTTTTCAGTTATGTTTAATTTAAGTACATATTTAGAAATAAACCTAAATAGCTGTATGATTATTCATAACGTCTTTGATTGTAACTTAATAAAGTAATTTAACCTTTAACTGTGTACCTACGTCATTTTTTTTTCGAACTCCCACGGACGTGGTGTCTCACAGACCTCTATTACCTACTTAAGAGCTCAATTTTTAGCAAACACCAATGAAATGTCTAAAATAACTACTGAGGTTGGTAAATAGGACTAAAATAAAAGCCAAATATGTCATCAATTTAGTTGTTTTTTCATCAATTAAAAAAAACATTAACATGTTCAGACATGCGATCACTTATAAGAACATAAACAAGTTTCGAAATAGATAATATAAAAAATCAACATATTTATATCCATATATTTTCTGCACTGACTCGTGACATGTTCATATATAGTTTTGTATTTATCTTTGAATAAATGCAACTAGAGGTTCGGTAATTCATAGACGTGTTCGGGTGTTTCCGTATGTCGATGGCCAATGTTTTCGTAATATATCTGTAGCTTATTTTGAGCGTTTCAATATTTTCATGGTAGATTGTAAAAATATGGCCAGTGGGCGGCAAATGTCGGATCCGCACCAGGTGCCAGTGGACACATGCCACACCAGTCTCAACTTAAATTCTGATTGAACCGTGTAAGCTTGGTGTCCGCCAAACGATAAGACAGGAATCTAGGTTATAAATAAAAACAACAGAATCCACAATATCTAGGTATCATTCCAATTTATTTTTTTATTACATTTCATTTGCATTGAACACTTAGATTAACACATGATATCGAAGTATGTGTGTTACACATATGAATATAAATATTACACATAATTTTGTGCGCGTTTAAGAATCAAATGATTTTTTTCACTTCTAATAACCGTTGTATAAATAAAATGTGATTATATTTTTTTAAATAACTACCTACTATATAATCACACTTATTATTAATATTATCGTGGACGCCAATCAAAAATTCAACCAGTTAATCGATGATATTATATAGTTCTGAGTATGTATAGATTAGTAAAACCGTAAAACATTATAGATAAGTGTAAATGTTATCAAATTTCATCGTATGTTGTTACTCTGAACGAATTAGGTCACCAGAGTACTGATAAATGATATCAGTAAATTCAGACAACATTCAATTGTTATTATAAAGTTATTTTAGGCCCGGGTGGTCTATTATAGCTTTCTTTCTAAACCGAAGTTACTAGCAGATATTTGTAAAATATGACAAAATATTTCTGTGTAAATACCGGGCTTCTAAGACAGTCAGTTTGCATCAAACATGTTTGACAAGGGACAAATGAGCGTTATAAACTTTTAACAGAAGTTTGACAAACATTTAACAAAACGGCAGTCAGATAAACTTTCGGTAAAACAGCGGTTTGACAAACTTTCGACATAACATAGTAGTTTGACGAACATTCCACAGAACAGCTGTTAAACAAACTTGACAAAATCAACTAATCAACAAATGTTGCTAGCCGATAAACATGTTTCACAAAAAAAATTGCCCTTTGATACACACAATTTGATAGTCTTAAAAGCTCAGTATGAGCGGTAAATTAATATACACCATTTTTTTTTGTCTAGAGCTCGAAACAATATCAATTATATATAATATTTATATTCAAAATGTGTGGACATAATTAACAATGGGATTGTGAACCCTGCTCCAAAACAATACACCCGTGATTTTCAGTTTTCCGAATACAGATATAGAGATGCATATAAACGATTTAAACACCGAAAATCATTAAAACACACATCTAGACAATAGTAGGTACCATGGTAACTATTATGCCAGTTTTATTCATGAGGTCATTTTATAGTCTGTGGTTGCGAATTCATTTTAAAATGAAACATTATGGTCGAATTATATCGACCATCATTGAAATTGACAATAAAATCCAAGTTTTGGATGTTTGCGACATCGCGACATAGTATTATCTCTTTACGAATAGCCAATTTATACGGTTTGTATATCTGTATTTAGAAAACATATGATAATAACTAAAAGCGTCCGTTATAAGTACATACATTCTTTGGTTCAAACATAATGCTATCGAGACTGCAGTATCTTTATACTTACACCCTTACATTTAAGTATTCGTCAAACACTGAACGACTTTAGCGTAATACTCAACACTTATTACAATATTTTTTTTGTGGTTTATTCATTTAATATTTTTATTATCATCCGAACAGACTTCTAACCAACATACGTGTTACATATCTACATCTAGATAAATAATAATGTTGCTACGTTATTATAGGTATTTAGTGTACAGAATTTCATTACAACAATTATTATTATCAATCATGTATTTTAAGGGCATTTTTAGCCGAATTTTTGTTTAAGATGAAACGTTTGTACAAATTCATAAAGCTCTAATTATAGATAGCGGTAGTGTCACAAAGTTGAGCATATTCGACAACAGATGGCGATCAACGCGTTCGAATAGCGATAAATGAGAATACACAGTATTCGTTACATTTATTTTATAAATGTTTATTTGGCATTATATGTTCGTCTGTTTAACCACGTATATATTTATTTACCTGGAAAATATATTAGATAAAACTACATAAGTCCTAAATATGCCCTAATTACACGACTGATATGAACATACCACTAGAATTGTTTAGATGTACTTATTTCAATTCAATTGGGAATTCAATTAGAAAGATTTCAAGCAATATTCCAAGCTAAATATTTTTTGCATAAGTAAAATTATTAGAAATAGTACATCTAAACCGTTGGTAATGTCACCTTTATTGCTAAGAATTTCTTTACAAATAACAGTGCAAGCTATGGAAGTGATAAAACATCTACATTCTTGTCGAAATGCCAATATTTGAGATCTCTGACCTTTCTAGCTACAGTAAACTTTTGATGTTATTTCTTTTGATTTATGTGTAAAGTAATCAAAATAATACAGTTTTATTCAGCGCAGATATACCTACTTTGCTCGGTCTGAAATAGCGCTAATGTGAAGAGTATTATATTAAAATAAATTCATATAAATGAATCATAGGCAGGCATACATTCCTTTATAACCTATTGCCGGTAAATAGGAGAAAACATATTTATTTTATCAACTTAACATTACTAAATAATGTTAATATTCATAAAATATAGCTGGGCATTAATTAGTTGACTGCATCCATTCAAAAACAGACTATGGGCACAGTAACCTCGCCCTAATTATTTTATCTATTTATTCGGTTTACATATGGCAGCTACATTTTTAAATGATAGAATTTAAATTAAATTTTACATGAAAACAATGATAATAATTTTAGGGAGATCAAGTAATAAATAGCGTTAGTGTGCAACCGTATTAGGTATACATTCTTAAATTTGTTTTATGTTATCTATTGCAATCTGTTCATAAAATATTGGCATTTCGATAAGCCAACTGGCCGTTACACAACACTACGGAGACCACTTTTAATTATCACACCGAAGCTTTTGTAGTTTTGTACTCAATTTTAGACCTAATGGCGATACTACAAAGTTCAGTTTCAACACTCCTTTAGCAGAAAATAGCCACCCTTCTAGCACTTTCTATTAGTGACAATGGGACAGTCACAGCACCAATCGAAGATAAATGCTTCAGTACAATAATTAAAATTAGTCGTATTTGAAATATACTTCGCTAGAGATAGCTATACTTTTAAAATATATTCTTTAAAAAAATACTATGATCTTGAATAAAGCGCTTACATATAAGTTTATTTATAGTTCAATATAATACTGAAAGCATCAGATCATTGTCGTATGTGAAACGGAAAAGCAACTCTCTTCCATTTGAACAAGTTTTAAATTGTGTTTAACACACAGCAATTCAGTAAAAGCAAAGAGAGCAGCCGACTAATTTTTTTTTAATAGTCGAACGCGGCAAATAAATTTTGTCCTTTCTTTTTGAGTTTATTATATTAAATTTATATTACTTTTTACAGAAAAGGTATATTCAAATTTTTTTTTTACTTTTGTTTTAAATTGTCGCATCCAGTTTCATAAATGAAAAGTCCACGTGCTATCCAAATGTGACGACATTTGCCAAACATAGTAAGTTATCCAAGGAGTAAACTTCGTGAACACTTATATTTAGAAAGATTCAAGTAATTTTGCACATAAACTGACCTAATTATTTTTTAGTGATTTTCATTCATACCTCGACAACTTTAAAACAAACATACGAGTACATATCGATATGCCATTATAAGTTTATCTAATATTTTTCTAATATACAATAATGAGATTTGACTAAGTTTTTAAGCTTGATTATAGTTAATAGTAGTAATAATACGTTTGATGTAATCGCCAAAATAAAATGTTTTAAATTTGAACTCGTCTTCATTAAATTGGCGGAAGGGACAAGACACAAGTTTTCAAGCGGGGTGACAGATTACAGTTTTTTATGTAAAATACTCTGTAACTTTATCGGTGTTACAGCTGTTGCTTTGATCTTAATATACATTAATAAAGTTTCCCCCCCCCCCCTGGGAAGTTATGATTTGTCCCATTCGCCAATTGAAATTTCCAGGGTCGATATAGCGATTGCAGAAATCTCAATTGGTCTAAGGGACATCACAACTTTTTAGTATGGGTATTAAATATGTTATTTATATAAAACTGTAATTTCACCAGTGTTACAACTATTGTTTTGATCTTAACAAATTTTGTTGTTATAGGGGATTATGGGCTATGCGAGTCAATGAAGTCTTAGATCATTTGCGACCATTACTGATTGTCATTAAGACTTAAAAAACATTGAAACAATAGCTGAATTTTTCGTTAAAAAATCTGTAGGTACTCGTCCTGAAAAGTCGTACCTATTGGTTTGTCTATTACGCCAATTGAAACTTTACAATCGATATGGCGATCCTAGAAATTTCAATTGTCGAAATGGACAAATCACTACTTTTCAGGAGGCACAGAAAATATTTAATTTAAAAATCGTGTAACTTAGTAGTGTTACCATCTATTGAATTAATCTTAAAACTCAAGGTCAAAACCAATACCTGTGACACTGATTTTACAGAATTTTATATAAAAAAATGTCCATCCCTTCTGAACAATTATGATTTGTCCCTTACGCCAATTGAAGTTTCCAAGGTCCATATCATGTTTCCTGTCCATAGTATATTTTTAAAAAAATCCGTTTTAGCGATGACGTCATACATATTTCTTATACATTTCTATATTAACTTACACACAAAAATAATGTTTACAATGGGATGAGGTAATATAGCTCTTGGAATTAGATTGTTTATGACATTTATAACTTTTTAAAGCGCATTCATGGCACGCGTTGAAATGGCTTTGGGAAATTAAAAATAATACATTAATTAAAATAAACAGTGTCAACCACGCGCGGGGTATAGACTCGGTGTATATACTAATATATACTTTTGTTTTCCTTATGATATTTACACATAATATGTTTTTTTACAATAGATAAATTGTAAGGATTGTTTCAAAACTCTTTAATAAATAAAATCTGGAATAAACACAGATTATACAGAATGTAACTTAACCTTTCCAAACCATGTATTCCGTTCATTATTTTGATCTCATTATATTGAAAGATGTGTATATTTTTCACGGTTTCAGATTAGGTTTACAGCCTGTATTTTTTTCATAATTTGATCTGGCTAATAAATTCCCTAGATATTAAAGAGTTGTGTAACAAGAACTAAAAAGATAACAAGAACTAATTAGTAGATATTGTCATAAGGATACACGATACCTATAAGCAGGTACGATAAGTGAATAATACATTTAAACTTAAAAATATAATAAATATAGGTACAAATACAGATCGATTCGAGAAATACATATAAAAATAAAATCATAATTAGTCAGCAATCAAATAAAATATGTCCATCAAGTAAACCATTAAAATAATTATATTAGATAACAATAAAACAATGGACGTTTTGTAAATGAGGAATAAGTAATAATTGTTTTATAGTATGTTGTCATTAATACTCGTTATTTAAATAACTATATGTGAGTTAGGAGTACTCATGTGTCATTAATACTCGTTATTTAAATAACTATATGTGAGTTAGGAGTACTCATGTGTCATTAATACTCGTTATTTAAATAACTATATGTGAATTAGGAGTACTCATGTGTCATTAATACTCGTTATTTAAATAACTATATGTGAGTTAGGAGTACTCATGTGTCATTAATACTCGTTATTTAAATAACTATATGTGAATTAGGAGTACTCATGTGTCATTAATACTCGTTATTTAAATAACTATATGTGAATTAGGAGTACTCATGTGTCATTAATACTCGTTATTTAAATAACTATATGTGAATTAGGAGTACCCATGTGTCATTAATACTCGTTATTTAAATAACTATATGTGAGTTAGGAGTACCCATGTGTCATTAATACTCGTTATTTAAATAACTATATGTGAGTTAGGAGCACGTATCTCTCATTTTTTTATTTATTTATTCATATAGGTTGTCATTAGAAGGTCGCGGAAGGCCTTAGCCCAGCTGTGGGAAACATTTTGGGCTTATTGAAAAAAAAATATATATATATATATTGATAGAAAATTGATTTGTAACGTATTTCACTTTAATTAATTCCATTGCACTGTTAATACAGGGCGTAACCGATTAATTCCTGAAACCTGAAACCATGGATTTCTGCTCATTAATAACGTAATCTATTTTTCGTAAAGATATATCAATATTTCATACGAAGTATTAAATTATAAAAAATATATAAAAACTCAAAGGACATCGATTTTTTTTATAAAAAACAATATGTTATAGTTAGGTACCTAAGCTATGAAATAAAAATCTACTTTTCATATACTCCACTGATGTATTCACGGGAGGCTGACAACTATTACGTAACCGATATTACGAAATTAATTAAGTTTTTTAAGAGATGTAAATCGAGCGTGCTCTCGCCGTTGTACCGCGTAGCAGACGGTCACGTCGCGGCCCGCGAGCCGAGCTGCGTGGAGGCGCGTGCGCCTGTACCTTGCTAACACGTGACAAGACGACGATGTCAATAGAATTAGAACCATGAACGGTTTCAGGGAATAGATAAATTACATCCTGCATTATCATTATTTATTGAAAATAGACTTTCTTGTTGTATAAATGGTAATTATTACTTACTCTTGTCGGGTCAAAATAAAACAAAATGTACATGTCTTTTGATGTTGCTGTAAACTGACTTAATATGTTGGCGCTGTGTAGTCGATGTTTCCTGAAAAAAAAATGTATGTAAGTAGTAATATTTTCACTCATTTATCTTTTAGGATATTGAGTATAATTTTATTGACTTATTTGCAGTTTATTGTTTTAATAAATGCCTATGCCGATTGTTTTTTTTTATATAGAATAGATGGCAGAAGAGCGGGCGTGCCACATGATGGTAGGGGGTCACCGCCGCCCATGGACACCTGCAACACCAGGGGGCTGTCGATGTGCTGCCGACCAAGCAGAATATGTCGTAGCGTAACGGAAATACCTCAGCTGGCGTTCATTCCACATCTTTCGGTTTCGCCGTATAAAGTGTCTTTGACCGCACTGTACGCACCGACTCTATGTCAAGGAGGTGCGGTTGAACTGCACGATGATGAGGAGCAGTGCGATGGTAAAAACTCGAAGCTGGCATCAAATTTAACAGCTCTTCAGAACATTCCTCACTGAGCGATTCTGAACCACCTGTAAGAGTGGGATCGTCGACAAGTCGGATAGCGCGTCGTTGAACGGAGTCAAATGGGTGGTTTCGGGCCCCCATTCCAATTCGGGATGGGTGGATCGCATATTCCAGATTTTTTTATTTCTGGAACATGCGGTTTTACTCAAGATGTTTTTCCTCACCGCCTAGCTGTCAATTTTTAAAAATTGCGTACTTATGAAGAAAGAGGCTCAGTGGTACGGACCGAGGATTTGAATTCACACTCACACGAATGTGAGTCGCGTATAAATACCCCTGGGCTATCGACGCTTTTGTTTACATTTAGACAATTAAGTTTTTAAAGGGCATGCGGCATACGAGTTTTCTGAACTTCAACTCAGCGTCGGCTGGCGCCCTCTAGTAGGCTCTTTAGAGGCGTCGCGAGCGGCGCTCGGCGCCCCCTAACACCCTGCACCATAGGTAAAGCCGGCACTGCTTCAACTAATGTGGTTTGTAGAAGTGTGGGACACCCTCCAGTCAGGTGGACCGACGACTTCAAGAAATTAGGCCACGCCTATATCTAGCAGTGGATCTCTCCACTGCTAGATATAGGCGTGGCTGATGGTATGGTATGGTAATGTGATCTGATAGTTGATACGATTTATGTTTTTGTATATATTTATTTATGTTGTGTTTAAATACCATTTAAGAGTACCTAGGGTCTGTTTAGTGTCGTTATAGGCACCTACTTAGTTTTTCAGTAACTTCAGTTGACTAAAAGAATTAATGTGCGTGAATTGACTAAAAGAAGAAAGTGGGGAATTAATGTTTGCCAGAAGACCTGAACGAAATTTGGCGAATTTGGATTTCTTCGTGTGCGTGTGTGTGTGTGCGCGTGTGCGTGTGTGTGTGTGTGTGTATTCTCACCAGTGTTCTGGTGGTGCGAGAAGGGCGGCTCGCTGTAGGCGGGCTGCGGGTCGGGCGCGCCCGGGTACGCAGGGAAGCTGCCCGGGCTGCCCACGGCACCCTCTACTTCGTACGCGGGCGCGAACGCCGCCTCCGCGCCCACGCGGAACCGCTGGAACGCGAAGAATGCGCACACCACCTAAAATACACAAACAACCATTTATTCATTTCTTACCTAAAAAAATTACAAAAAAGATCTCGTGATTTTTTTATAGGATATCTTTAAAAAGGGATGGGAAAATGAATACAGAACAACTTTGAAGTAATTATATTGTTTTCCTACTTCAGAATTTAGCATTGTAATAATTCATAACACAATAAAAATCTATTACTTACCAATAAACATTTCATTTATATAGGTATGTACTCACCCAAGCAAAGATGGAGAAGAAACAGAAAGCGATGGCGCCCTGCATGTTGTTGGCAGTACCCAGCGGTGGGTTGTCAGTCTTGCCCCACGCGTTTGACAAATAACAGAAACCCACGAAGTACAGGAAAGCCCAGAAAGCTGGAAATGCAAAAAGGTAACATGTTCTATCAGTTAGAGCAACAAATATGAACGTTATAGAAACTTAATATGATAATTTGTTTAAGAACGCTTGTAATCTTCAAAAGAATTATCTTACGAAGTTTTCTTACGATATGGCATAGGGAGAATAATGAGAACATGCACTTCAATTGTATTGAAGTGGTGACATAGCATATTTCTTTTAGATCTTTGCATATTCTTTACCTATGAAGTTACCAATCCCCAATAGTTACAAGCATCAGTTTGTCCAGTAGAAATTTAAATTTCTCATTCTTAACATTGTCCTCGGCCGTCCTCAGGACTCGTTGTAGAGGTCAACATTTGCTCATGATTGATATTGCGTATGATTGATTGAGCCGCATAACTGCTGTGATGGCCCGCAACTAATACGAATTTTCTATTTATTATATGAATGGGACAATATATAAATAGAATTAAAAGAAAAACAAATCGCTTATTAATTCTGAAATGAAACCTAGTGTTAGAATGGGAATTTACGTCCGAATTTTTCTTCAGACTATCGTAGAAGGAAAAAGCTAATGGGTACATGTAGAGTCCTTCCTCTAATCTTCTCTTTCCACGGTTTCAATAGTCGAAAGAAGAAATCGGATGTCCATTTAAGACCCTAACGTAAAACATATTTAAAACTGGAATTCTAAGACAACCTGAAATTATATTAAATTTCAAGCGTCGATAACGTAAAAACGGCATCTTCACTGCAGAGACCTGTTTATTATTTATAGCGACGTATTTCTAGGGAACTCTGCTCTGAACCAATTAACACTCATCCACTACAGAGAAAAGATCAATTGGAACGACCTTTTGTCTGATTTATTTGAAATTATTTTTCTAGCTTTTGCTCGCGATCCATATTGTAATGACTCGACAATGACCTGAGTACAGCAGTACACATCGGAATATTACAGTGTTATTTCAAAAAAATAACTATAACCTAATGAGAAATATGTATTATGTAATACAATCATATAACATACGTAACGGTTTGATGTAAACATTACAAAAATCTAATATTTTATGCAGCACGTAGATTTCATTATGACAGTTATTGTGGCCCCATTAATAAGAAAGACAGAAAACATTCATATCCACTCCTTATAATTACAAAATACAATAACTTTAATGCTTAACAAGGACAAAATAAAATAAATATCAATTTGAAAAGAAAGCAAAGTATAACTAGACTAGTGGCAACATACGCAAGTGTTAGCGCGGCTGTCAGACCACTTCATGTGGGTGTGTGTGTATACGGCAGCGCCGGCTCTAGCTCATGTAGCGCCCGGGTGCAGGGCGCCCTCTAGTAGGCGTTTTGAACTCTTTGGAGGTGTCGCGAGCGGCGCTCGGCGCCCCCTAAGACCCTGCGCCCGTGTGCACCGCACCCCCTGCACCATAGGTAAAGCCGGCACTGAATTCAGCGCTCGACAGGCGCCCCCGGGCGCGGGGCGCCCGGGGTGCACCGCACCCCTTGCACCCCCTGGTAAAGACGGCCCTGGTATACGGCTTTGTATATATGTATATGTGTGTTTCTGTATGTATAAAAAATGAATTGTCTTATAATGAAGTCTATTTATCAAAAGAATAGACACGAGGGGTAGAGTTCTCTCCATTGGCAATCCACAGATGACCACTCCATCCATTTGCTACCCCCATCATAGAAGACAATTGTAAGTGTTACTGCATTTCCCACTTTATCCTATTCCTACAATGCACATACGTGTTTCGGTAATTAGTGAGATATTCCAGAGCCCATTCCACCTCATCCTACCCTCCCCATATTCCTAACCCTTTATCCAAATTCATTCCTATATCTCTAAAGGCAGCGCATCTGGGGGCGTGTCAATGTTTATCATTCTGAACTGATGTTGGCGTGTATCGCGAATGTCAATAGGTGACAGTATCCACTTTCTACCAGGTGGATTATAAGCTTGTCCGCAGCTTTCTTTCCGTAAAA
The DNA here is from genome assembly GCA_943735995.1 of Sesia bembeciformis. Lineage (NCBI taxonomy): Eukaryota > Metazoa > Arthropoda > Insecta > Lepidoptera > Sesiidae > Sesia > Sesia bembeciformis. Next base: position 13,691,795 of record OX031033.1, on the reverse strand, counting down.
AAAACTTACCAGAGAAGGCCATGTCGGCAAGTACATAATGCTTCCTGGTCTTCACAGAAGACATCTGCTCAAACAGGTACTCTCCCGCGATGAAGGCGACAGAGGCCACGAACGCGATGACTGAGATACCGACGCCGTAGTTACAAGCGTTCGTATCGTCGTTGTATACGCAATACTCCTTGCTGTCTTTCATGTACCAGCCCTTAGCTGATATGCAGCCCATGACGATAACGCTGAACAACTGTACAAAATTAAAACATTCTAGATTTATATTACTGTTTAATTATTAGATATTAAATAGCCTTATTATTATTGCTGTTTAATCTTTAATTATTATAAGCTGAAAGATAAAGTGCAGCCGCTTCTAATTGGAATAGCAACAATGAACTTTATTTTTAATACCAGCTATGAGCTTTATTTAGTCTTTAGTTTCAGATTTTTAACAGTTTCTGATTTTTAGACCATTGTGAATGTACACAAAGACAAATAGATACTGCTCGGATCCTGAACAAATGTGTGTCTTTAAACAAATGTTTATCTGAATGGGAGGAAATTGAAATCGAACGTAGGATTTATGGAGATAATTTTCTACACTCATTTTAACAAATTGTGATGAAGTGAGAGACAATTGTTGCAATATACCAGCTAGATATTTTACATGGATATGTTTATACTTCAATGTGTACTTCTTATATTTCAATGTATAGGTACTTTTATTTCTCTAATTTTATTATATTTTTTTTTTTCTCTTTTTTTTAAATAAAAAAACATGTAGGTACACTTCCCGGCCGAAAGTCATACACATCGACTCGCTCGGCTAGCTTCGATTTTGTAGAGCGTCGTCTCTGTCATCAGTGTCGATGCGTATTACTTTCGGTCGGGATGTTCAAGTAGTTAGATTAATAGGAACATTGGTCAGAATTACACGGACGGGTTTTTTTCAAATACTGTTTATATGAATTTATAAATAGGTATCTTTTAAAATAGGTAATATTATTATGAATTTGTAGTAATATTCTGTCCCAACATTGAGAGTTGAGACATAGGTACAACGTAGGTACATTGAAACATTGCCCACACATTGAGCCTTTCAAGTTAGTACTTACGACTATAATAAATAACCAACCCCCTTTAAATTAAAAAAAAATCCTTAAGTACTTATGTGTATATCTAAAATTATTCATATATATTCATACACTTGAGTTTCAAATCTCTATCTCTTTCGTCTCTTTTTGTGCTAAGAGTTATGATATGAATGAAGACGTCTTAATAATAGCGTAATAGACAAACATGGCGTGCGTGCGAGATTGCTAATATTGATGCAATAACAACGAAAGCGATAGAGATGGCGACATGTTGACAGCTAAAACCTGTTTGTCTAACAACATGATCACACAATCTCCCGGTCTGTCAAGTGCTCGTTGTTTAGTTTAAATTTCGGATTTATTTGTAAATATTTTCATTTAATTTACGTATTTATTGTCAATGGTATCATGTGCAGTGAATGATTGTAGTGTTACACGTAATAATTCCGACGAACACAAATTTCATAGGTAAATATGAATATATACGTCGTGAATGCCCAGTGTTCATTTTTGGTAAATATTTACGTAAATGTGATTTTTTTGTAATTGATATTGTAAATAAAACATTCTACTGTATATTGTTATACTTTTATGAAGAAATTCGTGTTGAAAATACATATATTGTATATGAAAAATCTTGGAAGTATTACATAGCGATTGTCTTCGTTTTATCAATATCAATACTTAATACATATCTACATATTTTAGATAGTACACAAGTTTGTACATTAGTGTCACGTCTTGCTGGTTTTACTACCCGAATACGAATAAGATGGGTTATGACTTTTGTGTCACTTTTTCAGATTTCCCAATAATGTAATATTAAACAGGAAATGGCTGCAAATGATTGACAAGGTTAATTGGACTCCTAAAGAAAGCTCCATGGTGTGTAGTGAACATTTTAAATACATGACAGACTCATTTCCCAATATTTATATTATTAATCTGTATACCTACTTTTATTAAGCTATCACATTCTTTTCAGATAACATTGAAGCCAAAACGAAATGTGCCTTCATATGTTTACAGAGAGTTTCGCCTAAAAACCATCGACGTCAGCACAAACAGCCAGCGACTCTAGGTAAAAGAAAGCTGATAACTATAGTCGAAATTTTAATTAGATTCCAGATTTGACAATTTCAGTGTTGCAACGTTATGACAAGTACTAAATAGTAACGTTGCGAAATTATTCGATAAGTATATCAGGAAATTAAATATTTGTGAACGGATAATTTAGTTATGACGATTAATTTTATTACGGATCTGAGAGTTTTCTTTAATAATTGTGTGTGAAATAAATAAATAAATGTGATCATGAAGGAACATGAGAAATAAAACAAATAGATGTATTATGGTAATATTTTATTTTATAAATCGTCGCCGTCATCGCTATCGCTATCGCTGTCACTTTCTGTATATATATCTTGATAATATATATGTCTCCCTTCTCGTCGAAACTGACATATAGATCGCAAGTAACGCTGGCGCCATGTTATTATATCATTTCGATCAATAAGTGTGCTCTTGCGTGACCGTGCAACAAATTTAAAATTAAGATGCTTCAAAATTTTTCTGAGGGTGTCTTTGGAAACCTTGGGCATTTCTGGATCATCGTTCATCACTTGTAAAATCTGAAATAGTAAATTTTATAATAGTTTGGAATCATTACTTATATATAAAAGATGTAGGTATAAAATAATACTGTCTGACTGATTGACTAACCTTTGCAATGGTTGGAGGTTCATTTCGGTAAAAGAACTGATGAACTATTCGTCGTATTGCGGAGAATGTAAATTCATCAATTTTATCTTTGAAACTTCGCTTTGGTCCAGTTTTTTTAGGGGGAGTTGGCGGCGCACCTTTATTTACTTCCTTCAAAACGTTACAAACAGAGCGTGAGGTTATTCCCAATATGTGAGCAACTTTGTTCATACATTCATTTTCTTCCACAACTTCAAAGGCCTCCAATTGCGCAGAAGTTTCATTTTTCACGTACTTATATGCGTTGCGGATCATTACTTTTTCAGTAACAGTGAAAGCTTTTCGTGGACGTTTTTTTCTTGGAGACAAGAAAACATCCACGTCTTTTTGTGATGTACTTGGCGGAGGATCCATTTTGATGGAAAACCAAAACAAATAGATTCACTCAAAGTTCACAAAAAACTATAAACGTAACAACAAACAACGTAACAAAACTTTAACAAAAACCCAACAAAATAACAAAATATCGATTCGCAATGAAACGAGATATTCGTGCAGTCAGACTAGGAGAATGAAGCCGAATGACAAGATAAACAAAATGGCGATAGCTGCACGAGCGCGCACGGGTTGCCAATACAGAAAACTATCTAGGCTCTTTTATTATAAGTTTTGTTTTTAATATAAAAAAAAACAAAAATATTAACTTTTTATAAAATAAAGCAGCGGTTACTAATTAATAAATAATTGTTATGAATAATTATGTATTTATTTAAATAAAAATCAATAATTTAGTCTTTAATTGGCACACCAATATTATGATTACATAAACATAAATCGCGATTGTTTATCGATTTTTGTGTTCATCACTACACTATTATATGTGGTATCATTATTTTACAAAATGACAGTAGCTAATGTCAAATGTGGAATCGAATTATAATTCCGACTTTAAATGCTACAAACTAAAAGAAGAGATAAAAAGTAAACAAAAGGCTCATATTCTAAAAGATAAAATTAAAAGAATGTCTTCAAAAATAATAACATTAGAATCAGTTTTACATGAATTACACAATCGGCTTGGTCTTAAAGATCGCATTAATGAAATTACACTTTACGTGTGTACTTTACTTTATAGTACAGAACCAAAGAGTTCTTAAAAGTCGTTGTATAGAACTACGTGTTAGGTTATGATTTTGTAACTAACTATCGACATTACTCGTTATAAGAACACACGCAGTTTTCACTCACCCAAAGAAATACAGTCACACGCACACGTCAAAGCCATCTTTGTTTGTCTATTACGCTAGTATAAGAAGTCTTTGGTTATGAAGATAGAAAAAGATGCTTCAGATTGTTAGAGAGGTAAATTCGCACGTTTTAGAACGCAGTCCTATTCATGTTACAGTATGTACTTAAATGTTTCATTTCATGTGTATTGAATTGTTTGAAACCAGGTCAATCACATGATTGTTTTGGTTACAGAATATTACAATGGCTGTATTGTGGGGAAATACAATGTATAGACTTGGTTATATAAATTGTGGTCTTCATCTAAGTATATGTATATCAGTTATTAGCCTACCACAAATTATAAAGAAGAAAACATAATAAATAATTTTCTATCCAAATGTAGACATCCAAAAAATAATCATTGCCAAATAATCCTTTTTAAAAAGCAAATAACTTTGAAATCTAAATCACCTTGTTTTTAAGGAAAAAATGTTCTTTAAATTTGTGTTTAAGACGAAAATCAGGCAGAAAAAAAAAAAATTCCATGGTAACTTTTTGATTAAACTAATGTAAACAGAATCTACGCATTACAGTTACATGAACATCTCATTGCAGTTCCTTACCCAACAGACTGCTCTCACAATCACGGGAGGCCTTTGGATGAAAGCCTGGGGATCGAAAGCTCCACCAGCTTTGCCGCCGCCATACGCACCAGTGGTATCCATTTTTGCACTTCAGAAAATCTTTTACCAAATTTAACACCACAACTTGCTGTTCATCAATAGCCCAATAAAAAGAGGCCTCTGCAAACTGCGAATATCAATTCGTATTATCGATCGCACGAGACGTAAACGAGCGACACTCACGAAATGACAACTGGAAAATCTATGTTGCGTTTCCCGTGCCGCGCGTTTTATTATCGATCCGTCGTACTTTGTTCTGATTGGGTGTTCATTGTTCTTGAGAGCTCTAACCACCAATAAGGTGTCGACGGTACAAATTTTCCGGAAAATGTGCGCCATGAGTAGACGTATGAAAACGTGCTGGCCTATTTTCAGTTTTTCATGAAATTGTGGCTTAGGAAAGTTGTCCTTTTAATTTTTGAGGGATTATAAAATCTTCATAAACTTAAAAATAGGTAGGTAAGTACTGCACATTATAGTAGGTACCCATGAAATAAATTGGTTTTGCAGTGTTTATTTATTATTTGTACTTTCCGATACTCTTTGTTATTCGTTACTTGAAAAATGCCGTACATCAAGAATAATTCAATTTAAAATGGTAGTTATCGCCAAAAAATAAATATGGCCTAGGGATCAAAATTCATGGTGTATAGTGGATGGAAACTCGAAACATAAATTCGTGGACTACAGATGATTATACTGTTAGAACTTTTAAGTATTTGGACGTCAAATTAAGAATTTAACAGCAGGTAGGATGTCTTGTAGATTGCAGTCGAACCCATAACAATACCTATGTGTCTCGAATGAATGGCTAACAGAGTTCATAATACGTGTATTACATAAGATTTTGATTAGAATAAAATGTAAATTTGCCAAAGATGCACAGTTCTTGGCTTGCAGCGGACACATTTATTCTTGGAGTTTTTTTTATTTATTTGTGCTATCATGGACACCAATATATCATCATTTATATCGTCAACCAGATGATAACCACCTAAAATTCGTATGATAGTATATTTTTTTACAAATTGTATGGCAGAGGGTATGCGGGTGCGCTACCGATCGAAATAGCTTTTTAAATTCTAATAGATTGACTGTCGTATCGCAGATGACAATATGGCGTAAGACTTCTTATTTTTGCCATGTTTACAAAAGTGGCAATGTAATAGGGATATTGATAAGCAGTATAAAATTTCACTCGTCCCTAAACATATTGATTCAGCAGTCGATTAGGTTTTCCGAATAGCCTAACAGCACCATATCATATCATGAGTCTACATCTTCCTATTGCTGGATATAGATCTTTGCCAAAGCTCGTCGCCACATACAGTCTTGGGCTCTTATCATCCAGCCGCCACCGGTAAACTTCTTCAAGTCATCAGTCCACGTGGCCGAGGGCGTCTCGCACTGTGCTTCTCGGACGTGACCTTTGTTCGAGAACTCGTGTACCCCAAGAGTTATCAGTCCTGCGGCAAAATTACCCTCCCATTGGCAATTTAGTTGATTAAATGAGTTATATCGGTGACTTTAGTCCTTTGGCAAATCTCTTCGATTCAAATCTTATCCCGCAAAGAAACTGCGAGCATAGCTATGTCCATAGGTCATGAAGTCTAATAGTGAGTGTATTACCTACTCACATTGGGAAATTATTAGATTACTTCTACGGTTTTTTTTCTTTTTGGACAAATTAGTCAAATATTTACGATTGTCGGAAGAAACTTAATTTTAAGCAGGCGAAACTGTAGGCAAACGATAAATAGAGGTGTAAATAAGACTCGTTGGAATAGGTATTACAAATGTATTTATTCAAAGAACTGAACCCTAAAAGAATGTTAAGAAATATTATGTTTACACAATGTTTTCAATTGCCGCCATTCAGTACATAATTTTGACTAGTTTTAACGAAATCGTAATTAATAATTAGACATAGAATGACCCGTTACACAAAGAAAAAAAAAATCATAGCTTAATGTTGTCACATCTAGCACCTTCCTAAGATATAAAAAATAAAGAAAAGTGACAGTTAAATAACAGATATTTATTATTAAGTAGGTATACAAAATTTCTAAATACGAACTGTTATTATCAAAGAAGGTTTTATAGAAACATTGATGTCTATTACAGATATTTACAGTAAAGCTTATTGTATAAGTTCATACAGCGCTACATTTTAACCGTATTGTTATTCTTAATGTACATTTATGGTGTTAGTATCACGAGAACTATTGTATTGTAGTAATAAAATATTACTATAGTCGTAAAGGCAAAATGTGTAAAATGTCACTAATTAAAAAAAGGATAATGGACAGTCGTGAAGGGAGATTCGCTATTTTGAAGAAAACATGTTTTATCAGAAGTTGTAAAACTTTGAGTTCTATCATCAACTTTGCATATGAAGGTACACGTGTCAGCCGTTAATGCCCCACTGCAGGGCATCGCTGGGGGGTTTCGGGCCGTAATGCACCACGCGGGCCCAGTGTCGATTGATGAATAGGTACACATACTCCAAATTATTTTAATTTTTTCTAAAGTTTACACATCGTTATTTTGGAATCACTGAACCGATCAGACCCATATACGAACGAGATATATGATTATTTTTGTATTCTGTATCCAAAAATTGTGATTTCTACAATATGCGGATTTCTCTCTAAAATCTGTCTATAGGTAAACACAAGTGTCAGCTCAAAATTATTACTTTTTATTTCCGAATCTTTATAATTTGCTTCATAAATGATTTCACATTATGCATTTTGTCACAAAATGCAAATAGTAAATTTCACACATTATTGCCATTACGAAAAATATAGTTATTTTACATACGTATGGCCGCTAGATATCACGTTCTATATAATGGACATGGGAGAAATAAGAGATCATATATTATTGATATTACACTCAAATTACGAAGGTATATAAAGAAAACAGAAGAATGCGTATATTTTCTTAACTACAGTATTCAAAATTATGAATATTTTCGGCGCGGATAATTTTATAATTCTGTTATAGCAGAAATAGTGTGGTGAGTATTGTAAAAGCAAAAGTTATTTTGGTAATCATTTGTAAAAGGTAGCTGTGATAAAATAATTGCATGGGCAATGGGCGCCCTTGATGCATTGAATGTTAGTATACAATGCATTGTCTACGGGTCTGTCTGTGTTTGTATGACCATCTATGATACATTCATTATTGTAATCCCTAAATTTTCACACTAAATCTAGAGCTATTATTTTTTGTATAAACTCTAACTAGACAACTCTACGTCATACCCAAGTACTCTACAACTTACTGTACATGGAGAACTAGCTACTGGATATATATTTATCTATGTCATAATTTAATGAAAACAATATTTACAAAAATAGCAACTTTTTATCTGTATTTGGATCCGTCTATATCTAATTTATATGTTACCCACAAGAGAAAAACATAATATATAATTTTTATGATAAACAAGGAACTATAAATTATAAATAAAAATTACACGTACAGCTCAGTGAAATGTTCAGACAAGTAAATAAAGTTTAATTGTACATATATATTCCTTATTAGACGTAGGTATAAAAATGTACTACGATGGTACAAAATGCTAGGTATTAAATACTATAAATGTTATTGTAGGTATATTTATGTCACTATGATTTAATAGTATGTTGGCAAGTCGTGATCGATTTTAAATATAATATATGTGTCGTACTTTGTAAAACGCCAAGCAAATATTTTATAAATCTTAAGTAGTATAATAAAAATAGTCACCGTAAAAAAAAAACAATTGCATAAATTATCGTAATATTTGCGACGATATCTTAAAAAGGGGACCATATTGATTTTTGGACATGATTTTTAACTCAAAATATTATTGTTTCAAGATACTGTATTTCTGTGTAAAAAAGCATTGGCCAACCGAGCGTTCACACGATTATAAACTTTTTTTGCGTTCGTAATCGAGTTATTATTGTAATTTTTAAAGTTCATTTTCGTTACTTTAACTGTATGTATAGGTTTGTTCCACAACGTTGTATTTGCGGTTTGCTGTACCTAACCGTTTACTGAATAAGTTAATAACGAACAGCAAAGGAGTTTGTATTTATGAAATCGCTCCATTGACGGACACTTTAAATAAAAACAGTTATAACAATAAAAACGATTTTAAAAGAGTTTGAGTATCTGCGAAACTAGAACCGGCAATTTTATTTCAATAGTCACACATGCTTTTTTTTAAATAAACGCTTTATGTAAAGCGGCCTTTCGTTACACGATTATCATTTCATTTGAATACCTACAGAGTCCAGAGCGATTTTTTTGAAATACCTACAATTTGTTGTTACTATAGTCCAAAGGAATAGTATTGCCAAAGATGAATGAATAAAGATTTGTTTTAGAAAAACAAAGATGTTAATATTCGAGTATAGTATAATTATAATTTCACTCAATTTCACAGGCATTTTAAAGTTTATGACATGTTTTAGGAGTCGGTCAAGCCTTGACGTTTCTCTTCTTCCAACATGGCGTCTAATTCATCTGTCAAATTTGCCAGCATATTTCCTATGTCGTTCAAAACATCGACTGGTTCTGTTCTCTTTTCGTCTGTATGTTCGGGTAGTGAATGGGGAGTGGTGGGCTTTATGTCTGTAGGGTTTCTTGGCGGGAGACCAATTCCCGCTCTTCCGTAGTCGACCGTATGCGGCCTGCCGCCAATTTGACCACGATTTTGCTTTATTGTGCCAGCGTTTTCGTTCGCGAACGGGATGCTGTCTGACTCTGTACTCGAACTTGACTGTGAAAAGAAAATATATACTTAGTTAAAAGGAAATTGTTTGTTTTCGGGTATTTTTCATTTCGGATAACAGACTGCTAGGTGAAATAGATACTAGTAGATAAAATAGTAATTGAAATATTATTATAATTCAATTAATAAAAATCGTTATACATAGTTTTCTTCGTTTCTCTGTGTATGCTTTGGTAAATCTATTTTTTAATTTTTATCATTATTGTTTATAGATTATTAAAAATTAAAAAATAGTCATTAAAAAGGTGGCATACGAGCATACAGTCCACCTGATGGTAAGTGGATACTGTCGTCCATAGACATCCGCGATACATGTCGAAATCAGTCAACGATACATGACAAACGTTTGCACGCCCCCAGATACGCTGCCTACCTTTGCAGGTTAAGGAATAGATTGGGAAAATTGGGAGGGATAGAATGGGATGGGAATGGGCCCTGGCATATCTCACTCACTAGCGAAACACATATGTACATTGGGTAAATACGATAAAGTAGGAAATACAGTATATTTCAAGGTAGTCTTCTGTGAGAGAGGGATAACATGGCCAGTAGGGTGCGGCCAGCGGCTGTGGAAATGCAGTATGCACTCTTCCCCTCTCAAATATCTTATTCTATCCTATTGAGTAAAAAATAAAATAGGATACAAGAAAATCCTTATTCCATTATATTATTTACTCCTTATTCCATTCTCCCAAGGAAAATGGGGAGTGAGTAATTCCCATTCTTCACAATCTTTTTTCAATCCACTCAATTTCCAAAGTTAGACCTACCTGCCCATCTACCGGCATGTTAATGTATATTGTTCTTGATTGATATTGGTTTGTGTTTTTACCTGCTCGTACCCACCTTAAAACTAGCATCAGAGCCGGTTCGTAATTTATCCTCTTCATATCTCCTCGGCGGCGAGGAAGGTGCGGGGGGCGGGGGCAGCAATCCCGTGCTGTCGAGCGATACACTCAGAGAATCCGAGCTAGGGTACGCCGGCAGGCTCAAAGGAAGACTCTTCTCCGGATGTATCTCCACGGTCGTCTGGCCGAAGCGAGTGAACGGTGCGTACTGTGAGCTTTGCCGCTTCGGAGGATCTGGCGGTGGTTTCCTGGCTACGTGTGGACTCGCTCCGTATGCTACACGCTGTAGTCTCGCAGAGTAAGCGATCTCATCGTATGCGTAATCCGGCGATTTGTCTCTGTAAGCCGGCGTCGCCTGTATCTTCGCGACGGGCCTCGGACGGACCAACCCTCTCGGACGTGGTAACGTCCCACCCCCCTCGTAAGAATTGTCGTTCGTAGGTGTAATGTCTCCGTCATCATACGAACGCCGCCATTGACCACCGTAGTAGTAAAAACCCGCGTCAGGCGAGAATGTTGTATGTGAAGACCTCTCTGAAGGGTCTTCTAGACTTTCCAACGATTTACCGCGCGGATGACGAATCTGTTGAAGGTTTATTGAAGGTTTAATTTCGATAGTAAATATAACAAACTATAACCTGCTTGCCTACGTATTGGATATAATTTTAATAAGTTGTATTATTAAATACATAAATAGATGAAAAATACATTTATAAATAAACATTATGTTAGAACGTATGGTTCAATTTTAGTCATGAGTTTGTCGCTCACCATGCTACAAATATATTCATTAGTACATTTTCAAAAATTCAACTAAACATTGATAATCATTAGCCTTTATAAATTCATGCGCATTGTTAATAAATTAACATTTAAATTAAGTAAGTAATTAGTGTACCGTGCAGGCATAGGTCTTATGTTATAGTAATATAAATACAAAAATCTAAAAATAGTAATATCGGTAGTTAAAACAGTAAATAAATCACACACACACACACACACATCGAAAACACTGCGTTCTGAATTACAAAAACAAACGGGTGCACGTAAAAGCTTGGGTGCTTGGGTGCATGGAGAACAAACTGACATGATGTGTGCCAAAGGTTGTCTCATACCTGTATAGGGACCAAATCTGTGCCACATAGGGACGCTGATATGGCATCGAAGCCTAGATCGGGGGGTTTATGATAGCTCCTCGCATGGCTCTCCCACTGTTGGTAATGCAGCTCCCTCGGATATAAATCCTTGAGCCGATAATGTCCAATGTGCGGTTTGGTGTTTGGAAAAAGAAAAGAAAACAAAACATTCACATGCTGCACTGGGCTAGTGGTATGGTGGATGCAGCGGTATGGATGTGGTGGCACTGGAGGATGACAACTCTGCGACTTTTATCAGATCTATGGTTGCGAGGAACTTGACAATCATTTCACTATTCAAAGTTGTTTTTTATGCTTGAATGTCATTGATCAACCAAAATACAGAGATTTTGGTATAGCATTGCGGCCTTCAAAGGGTGGCATATGCAAGGTGGTCAGATTATCCGCCTTTCAACTAAATTATAGCGACAATAAACTACCAAGAACGTATTATTATATATTACAGCTACAATATTTTTGACGTAACGATATTGACAATGTAAAAAAATATAAGAAATATAGAAAAACTTAATTGAAAACAATACTTTTTCTATAGGAACGGAGATAATATTAATGATACAATATTTCGCGATAAATATGTTTACGACATTCATTTTAAGTAAATAATAATAATAAAATCTTTGTTAAGCGAAAACAATGACTGCATAGTTACAATTACAATAAAGAAAATACACCTAAAAACTTAATTATAATCACTCTTTTTTGACAACAGTATTCTTTTATTTGATGTCACAAGGAATTATCTATCTCTATCTTTTGGTTGATCGATGTTGAATGTTAAATAGTCAAGGTTCTAAATATAACAAATACAGCCTAATATAATGCACATAAATTACATATTTTTTTATTGTATCTTATTTTTAGAGTAAGTAGCTGTATAATGGTTTTTCACATCGCAAAGTTGTTATGCATCCTACCAACAACTACGGCGATGGACATGAGCCTCTAGAAGACTAAGCAAAACTGTAACAGTTATATTGGAACGCATTGGGAAATTTCCAAATTTTTTCATTGACAACTTTTTTTTATGGCAAGTGCACGGGTTTGTGTCCTTGAGACAAACCAATCTTCTCATTCTTTTCAAACCAATTCCGTCCATACAGGACATCATTTTCCCATCATGTATCCACATCTATGGGCTCAGCAAAGAAAACATTCAGCCACATATGTGCGAGATTATATTGTCACACACACTAACAGCAAAAGCCTTTTTGGCTCAGCAGAAATAATTCATAATTAATTTGTTAATTAAAGAGTAAGGAAAATTAAGCTTAAACGCTGTTAAATAAGCGTAAGTTAGTAAATATCACAAAATATTAGATATACTTCTCACATTTAGTACTTTCGTAGGTTAAAAATTAAACGTCAGTTTTGGCGCCATTAAAAATTAAAAATTAACGTCATTAAAAATTCATTATCAAAGATGGCTATGAATGAAATGGTGTGAGATCATCGATAGTGATATGTAAGAAAATAATAAACATAGGTTAAAATAAAAAAGAAAACATTGTTAGGAAGTGAGGCTTCAGAAATGGATTCTCGATTGACAGTGGTAGAACAGATCTAAATTGCACTCTATTTTAAACTGTAACAATGTGTAATTATTTTATGATAACGGACGATCATTAAAATTGTACTTTTGATCAAGTAAAATTAAATTATCAAAATCTGTCAAACGAAACGTAGCACAATAGAATAAAAGTGGTAGAATCGAAATTCAACATGGCAACATTTATTGCATTAATTGTGCACCAAAAACATCTTGATAGTTGTTGTTTTTTTATGTCACAAGTAATAGAAATAAATAGTAAGTAAAGTAAATATTGAAATAGTTAAAATTACGATATGAAGCACGCAATAATGCAAGAGAAACTGAACTACAGAAGTTACCAGTTTAAAAAACAAAAATAAACAGTTTTAGAAACAATAACAACTGGTTTCAAAAACGCGCCAAAAAGTTTAATTTAATTATTCAATTTTTTTCTGCATTCATTTATGTTTCACTTTCATACTAGTTTTAGAACAAATAATGAAAAGAATAAAGTCCGTTTTTTCTTTATCAAAATTAATGTTTAATTGCCTATTTTTTTTATTTGCCTCTTTTGAGCCACGGTTCCTTTGCCAGACTACTTCTATTTAAGATTAAACGTCGGCAATCATAAATATAATACGTATTATCATATCATAGTGACAGGACATTAGAATCTATAATAATAATTCTACAGACACGTATAGAGTTACAATTGTCTATGGTACTGACCTGTCCCGGCTGTATCCTAGTGAAGTCCAAAGAGCCTTGGTTGCTGATGCTTCGTTTCCCCGCTCTTATATCCTTCACTCTTTTTATCGCGAGGAGAATTTTCTTTTGGTGACCAAGGCGGACGATGCCCATGTCTTCTAAATCCTGAAAACAAGAGATTTATAATGATACTTAGTGTTAAAAATACAATAAGTCAAAAATCCATTAAATATATTAATTAATCTATGGTATGAAACGACACTATCGATAAGGCAATTCGAAAAAAAACTTATTTATCTTTAGCAAAATGTTAGGTAGAGACAAGTAAGCTAAGACTGTTCAATGCCTTGTCTAAGATCAAGTTGTTCGAAAGTACCTAAGCTCTATGCAGACTGCAGTTGCTAATGCGACTAATCCTAAGAGCGAGAGTCGATTATTTATCCCAGCTTGAAGTTTTAGAAACTTTTTAAAGACGCAATTTATCATACTAATATTATAAAGAGGAAAGATTTGTATTTTTGTATGTTTGTAACGAATAAACTCAAAAACTACTGGACCGATTTCAAAGATTCTTTCACCATTAGAATGCTACATTATCCCTGAGTAACACAGGCTATAATTTATAAAGATATTGTGTAAATTGGCCAAAATATAACGATAAGTGTCAAGTAAGTCGGAAAAAACACGAGCTATTTCGGCGTGCGCTGCAATAACCGTAAGAGTTACACGAATATAATGTATGGTGGAAAAGTTTCTGAAATTTAGAAAAAAAAATTGTAAAAAAAACTAATAAATCGAAGCGAAGCGAGGGCGGGTCGCTAGTAACAAATAAATTCAGATGGATAAAGTGTTGTAATTTTCAAATCTCTATTAAAAAAGAAGCGAACGCTAGGAAAGTTTCGCTTAAGGGACTTGCGTATTTGTGTACTATTTATGTTATCTTATCACGCGCTGGAGCTCGTAATAATTAAGAAAAAGAAAATTAACGGAATAATGATTAACAGAATTTTGTTAGCTGGATTTTTAAATATTTCTATGGCTCGCCAGGGAAGTATTGTATATTTATCATGAAGGATCTAATTATGTTCGTTGTTACCTCCCAGGCGAGTTGCGTGACGTCGAGCACCGTTCTGTACTTCTGCGTGACGAGCGCGGGCCCGTACTCCTCGAGTCGCAGCAACCGCAGCCACTCTTCCAGTGAACCCTGTAAATATTGATAGGAACATAAGTTTTACATAACTCACAGTTACTACAAAGGACAGATTGCATAATATTGGTTAGAAATTTACCCTGCTTAGACAATTCTGACATGGATATTAATGAATGCCACTGAACATAATCTTTTCTCTATGGTTTACTATTTCAATTGTTTTATAACCTGCATCCATAGGTTGTGGAAACTCTGCAAGGACGGCGGCGCACCCGCATCCCTTTGTTATTGTAGGTGTCCATGGGCGGCGGTAGCCACTTAACATTATGTCCTCTTCATGTTCCTCTTGTAGGTTGACAGTCAGTTTTATATAATTTGCGTGATTTCTTTCCAACAAGTTTCTTCTTATTCTAACGTGTCTTTCCCCCTCAATCTTTCCCACTACAATGACTTAGGGAAAGTGGTACCTATCGGTTGTGTAAATAATCTTTGGTGCATGTACAAGGCAACCCACCATCCTTTTGATGATTTCTCTGAATCAATTTGTACTGTAGAGGACTCCATCATTGGTGTCGCGTTAGATTGAACTGATTCTACGGTAAAACCACATTTCTAGAGTAACGTACTGACATTATTGTTAACTTGTACATGACATTTCTTTGAAGGTGACATTACGGTAAACTGTCTGAGGGATTTATAAAGTGTCTATGATGAAGGACAACCAAGGGTTTATACAATGACTTCTATGTATTCTACTAGACAAGAAATTCTAAAGAAAAACTGTCACAACGCGGGTTGTACCGGCTGAGGTGCGGGGAGCGGGAGGGGAGAATTTAATTCAGTGATTAAGCGAACGCTCACGCAGATGCGACACGGAACAATCATTGCCTATTACCACTTTGTCTCTGGGCGTAAACTATGTATTTAAAAAAAATGATCTCGGATGTTTGCGCATTTGTAGTAAAATGATATACCTATGTGAGTATTGCAATGTGAGTTTAACCTATACCTACATAGAGTGATAGAGTGGGTTCAAGTAAAACACCAATGTAAATTGTAATGTAATTTCAGCTATTACACGTATATATTTAAATAATACATATCACTATTATTTTTACATTACATACATGCATAATATATGATATTTAGGAGTAAGTAAATTATATACATACTTATGAAATGCTACGCCCTCGGAAGACTTTGTCCTTTGAGAATGTCAATATCGAAGTATGCAATTCGGCATTTTCATAAATATACTGTTATATTTTGGTTTTGTAGAAAAATACAAAATAAATGAGTTAATTACATAAAATGAAGTTGAAACCACTCAAGTGCAGGGCACAAGCAAATAATAACAACGTTATATCTGCCACACTAAACTAAACATGTATTTTGTCTATGCAAGTAAAAAGTACAAAACACAGTACTTCTCTCGCTTGCGCGGGATCGTCTCGAGGAGTTGTGGACAATTGACCGTGACGTAATAAATAATTTTTAGTACTGCATTGTACTGCAGTAGAATACATGGAAGTTATTGGATTTATAGGACCCTGCCTATTAAGAGGTCCACAGGAGTCTAAACCTGCGCATGACAGTCACGCCCTATGATCATCCATCTGTGACTTTCCTCAAACTAGGTATTAAAAATTAATGCAAATAATAACTTTTATTATAATATATATAGTCCACGTACCGGTATGTAATCTGGCAAGTTATCCGGCACGTTCAGATTCGCAAGCTCTGCCTTTAACCTCTTGCGGTGGTTAGGTTTCTTGATCCCCACTGCGGTGAGGTCTTCGGGAGTCATCCTTGTTAATGTTGGCAGATCGTAACCGGCTTCTATGAACAGTCTCGCGTATTCTTCCATTTGGAGGTCTGCTAGCCACGCGTGGATTATGTCAGAGTCCTGAAAATTTACAGTATGAATTAGGTTAAGCCACCAATGCAGCTGGGTGATTTTTAGTTTCCAGTACAATTGTCAAATTCAGAGTAACTCCAGTCGATAGACCATTTTTAAATCGAATTTAATAGTGATTATTGGTTTCTGCACTTTTGATTTGTGAATCATTTGTTTCGACAATTACAAAGTAGTATGTTTGATATTAGTTAAAAGTAAGATTGAAATTGACCAAAGTGAAGCAGCAAAATTCGTATTCTAACGAATAATTTGGAATCCATTGACAAAACATCATCAGAAAACTTCTACTGCTTAGGATACTACAGGATAGGATAGGATGCTTAGGATGCTTAGGATAGGATAGCCCATGGAATACAAAGCTATAATGTTAGATTAGCGACATAAAAACGTGTCACTCAACACTATTGTCATTTCCCTCCTTTCCTGCCTTCCGTGCCCCTGAAACACTAAGCAACCGAGATTCCTACTCCTCGTACTCATCACCAGTCATTTTTTAGGAACGCAGAATGCCATACACATCCATCTTTACATCCCTCTTCTCCGACATGCTCTTCCTATTGATCCACAGGTACACCATTTAGATATCACTGTA
The DNA here is from genome assembly GCA_943735995.1 of Sesia bembeciformis. Lineage (NCBI taxonomy): Eukaryota > Metazoa > Arthropoda > Insecta > Lepidoptera > Sesiidae > Sesia > Sesia bembeciformis. The sequence goes on along the minus strand of OX031033.1, from coordinate 13,674,403 downwards.
TGACTTACCGGTAAACTTTGTGCAATCATCGCCCGCACCCTATCAGCTGTGTCTCCACAATGGCACGCGGTGTGGTGGTGGTGCGGCATCCGGCCCGACGCGCGCCCGCTGTCCAGCGATGCTGACGAGTGTCTTGAGCCCGACCCTGCTGAACCGGAAGACGAACCTGGACTGTCGCGGCCGGGACTCTGGAATGGAGAAGGTATCTGTGTAAGTTAAAGAACTATGACGATGGGAGCTACGAAGACTGGGTACTGGATTGTTGATTTGTAAAGGCTAGAAAATTCAGCGTCACATCAGCTATCGACATGTCTTTTGTACCAATTTTGTATAGTAAACCGATTGATTCCGTGGAAAAATATATGTCAATTTGTATATTGATTATAATCAACGGAAGTCCAAATGAAGTCTATTTTATATGGACTATGACGGTGTCTAATTTTTTTAATGTTTTTATGTCCGAGTGTGACAGAATTTGATTTTCGGAAATATTTCTAGATATGCCGGAGCCCATTTCCCATTCACCTCCTCCTGTTCCATTTAATAGAGAGTATCATTATAATTTTCCTATTTCTATTATCCCATTGGATTAAGGATCTCCTATCACATTATTCTCTTTTTACATCCACCCTATCACTCTCAAGGAAGAATGGAAGGTGTAATGGAATGAGAAAATTTCCTCTGGTTATAGTTTCTAACCCATTCCTACCTTTTCCTAGCCTTTTTCCTTCTGTAACTCCTAAATCGCTAAAGACAGATTGCGTGTGCGAAGATGTGTCGACATTTGTCATTCTGGTGTGGGCGTGTACCGCAGATGTCCACGAGCGACATTAGCCAGACGAACTGTCTCCTCGTCTTCTTTTTTACGAAAAGACGAGGAGGCAGTCCTCGTCTTCTTTTCGTGAAAAAATATTAGCATTACATTCGTACGGATAGTTCTATTAGATAAAATCCTGGCTTTGCCATGAACAATTAGATAACTATGAACTTCTAATCATGGAGATCTTAATAATTGTGTGTGTTCATGTGTTCATTTTACATACATATAATGTGTTCATGTAAACGATCTTCGATAAAGGATTTTCTTTTTTACCTGTGTCATATCGATCCCCTGGTCATCACTAAGCGCTAACTGATGGTGGTAGTACACGGCCGCCTTGTGCGTGAGCGGTTGCGAGGGTGGAGGGAATGTAAAGGTGCCTCCACCTGCTGGACTCTTGCCGAGGCTGCCGCTCGCGCCGCTGACGCCTGACACGCCGGACACCGTGCTACCGTAGTCAGAGTGGTCATCTGAAACAGAATGGTAAGTGTTTAGAAAAATGCAGAACTGGATTCAAGGGAGACTTCGTGAGGTTATAAAAAGAACAGTTTAAAAGAAGGTTTCTATTCGAGAAGCGTCTCTTCGCATTCGAGTTTCACTTGCCATTCCTTCTATAAAAATAAAATCCTAACTCCTCCGGAATTCCACATAGATAAAATTTATAACATTAAAACTTTAATATTAAACATTAAAATTAGTGTTTTAGAAAAAAAAAATTATATGTTTACACCGTCGTAATTTTGGAACCACTGAATCGATTTGGATCATCTACAACTTAAATGAGGTATAGACTCAAACTATTTTTGTGTAAAATTTCATTTTCGAAAGAATGTGTTTGCGAAAGAAAGAAGTTCAAAGTGAGATGTTGTGAATGTTTCAGATAATTGAAACTTGTGATCTCCGCAATAGGTTTATTTCTTCGATATCTCCATAAAAATGTAAGTCGTGTAGTAAGCTTCATACAACACACTCGAGCGTTTGTACTCGTATGTTTATAGATGTGTTTGGTATTTTGTGAGAACAAATAAATAAGTACAATAATTATAATAGTCGGGTGTAACCTACCTCGTGTATGAGACGGTGTGTCAGGTGGCTGTGGGTATGGCTGCTCCTCGCATGACGCGTATCCCTGTGAGCCGAAGCTGGAGCCGGAGTGCCTGTGTTGGGGAGTCCCGAAAGCATCGCCGGGGACCGCCGGCGGGGCCACGCGTTTCGCAGTAGCGGTCTTGCCGGCCCCGCTGCCGCCGCGAGACATCCCGCCCACTAGAAAGGAAGTAAACGAGCGATAAATAAAATAGTTATTGATTTATAAATCATTTTGTTAACGACAGGAAGCATAATAAAACTACGGTCAGTCATGAGCATGGGGTTCCTAATCATTAAGGGATTTTAGACCATAATTCACCACGCGGGTCCAGTGGTTCAATTTGTTTAAGACTAATCGAGGTTTACTCATTTTTTCTTCACCGCCAAGGCAATGATATTTTTAAATCCGTAAACAGATATGTAGAAATTCAGTGATACAGGCTGGAGTTTGAACTCAGACCTCACAAATAAGAGTCGTTCTGAGGACCATGATTCATCTTTACTGTGAAGGCATAGATTTCATCTTTTGCGAATGACGTAAATCTTGAAATATTCAAAGATTGTAGTGTAACGCTCTTGGATATAATTAAACTATTTTTTTAAAGCGAAACACCATTTTTCTATTTCTAGGAACCACAATAAATTTAATTGCTCCACCGTTTATAATCGAAATGTAAAACACGTTCTACGCCATGAATTTGTTACACTCATCTGGGTTCGTCGTCTAAGAAAGAAAAAATAGGTGCTTGCTTAATTTTAATTTGACACTTATTGCCATAAGATGCTATATGAATTGTTTTTAAAAGGTGCATTTAAAATACCTTATTACTTTACTAGTATTACATCTACTAGTAAAATACTTTTAGATACTTGTATGGAAATACAACAGCAACAGACATAAAACAACGTCCAACTTTATCAAACTTTATCGAAGACAGAAGAAGTTATCTAGTTCTCATTTAGTTTCGCACCAGTATTCACATCAAAATGAAATGTTTGGAAAAGAAGTATTTAAATTGAAGTCTAGAAATTCGTGTGTGATCCTATTTACAAGTATGCGCTAATTACAGGTGTTAGAGTTTAAAAAAAAAAAAAATATAATGACATTATCTGCGAAAATTGCGGTAACAATAATCCTAGGTCTGTATGTGGAGAAAGGGGACCGTGTTGTATAATTCCTTAAATGTTCAGACATGAGTAAAATTTAAAAAGGTATTATTTTGTACTGTATATACTTAATAAGACTTTTTTTTAATAAAATAAAAATGAAGTAATTTAAAAATAAAAAGTGGGTGTCAAAGTTGCTCTTCTGCGGTGGTGTTGAGAACAGTACACTGAACTCCAACATTGAAGGCGGAGAAGAGATCCCGGCGCATATCTCTTCTCCAACCCAGTAAAAGTCTAATCCAGCCAAGTCTAATTACACTTTTTGAAACTGAACTGTTGCATAGTCGTAGTCCAGAAAGATTAACAAACTTCGAACTCATTTACGCATCATCGCTTTATTTAAAGCGATTTACCGAGGAGAGCCGGACACCCGATATACAACACAATTATGTTTTATTTCAATTTAAAAAGCGTAAAAACTCTTAAACCGCGATTTAGGACTTAAATGATGAGTTCAATTTTTCTATGAAACGATCACCTATTTTCACACAGATTATAGATAAATCTAAACATTAGCATGTGCATGTGTACTAAAAAAATTATTTCTGTAAAATTGGATTACAGAAGTTAACAAAATATAAATATTAAAATACTATTATATACAGCGACATCTAGTAACAAACATGCTATTATTAAATATTATTGTTATTATGGAGGGTATTTTTAATACAATGGCATCATATAATTCTAAGTGTTCAAATGACAAATGAAGTGGACTCTCGAAAATAACGTGTGAAAATTTACTTTTTGGTGGAACTTGAGAAGTGGTTTTTAGTTTTTTTAAACTTATATGCGTCATGTTTGTACGTAATGTTTGCAATAACCAAATGATCAAATGATTGCGAGAATCGTGGCTACGCATAGATATAATTTAGAAATATTTATGCATATTATATTTTATCATTTGTATTTCAAAAGTGATGATGACTACAGATAAAAATATATTTTTTAATCTAATAAAATAAAAGGTAAAGTAAAATACAATTTATCTTAATCTCGAGATCTTGTGTTCATTATAATAACGAACACTCCTTACAAACCACAGAGTAAAAATATAGTATCAACCCTTGAAAGTGATTTCAAACAGTGTTATCTCGATTGGACGGGGCGTCACTACCAATCTCGTGATGAGTAAAACTTCCATCCTTAGGGCACAGCAATAATGATAAGCGATGGCGATTTTCATAAGAGAATTAGCGTCATCACTCATCATTGAATAGAACACTTCTACCCGCCGTGTGTACTGGTGGATTGTTTTTTGAATGTAATATTACAATAGCGTATAGTAACGTTCGGTAAATAAAAAATAACATAACTTTAGCGGGGTTTCAGCACAATAGCAGTATTATCATGCTAATCGTTAAATACAAATGTAATAATATTTAAGTATTAGTAAATTACATCGAAAAGTTAAGAGATAATCGAAAATTAACATTAATTAATATTTAAGCTAAAATTAAATAACACCAAAAAATAATGTTATAGGTAACTTATGAAAAGTTATTCACTATTGGTCATTATTCATTACTGTAAAGATGTGAAGCGGGTATACCGATGCTGTGAATTATTTTAATAAGATGAATTTCATGTAATTTTGAACACATCAATAATGTGTTTTAAAATAATTATGAGTTTTTGTAGAAAATGTTTTTAGAGGGGCTGACAGCAGCGTGTTGACTAATACAAATATATTTCCCTATTATAGCATTATTATTCCCTGAATTATTATGGCAATGGGGCAATTATTTTTAAACATGTGAGACATATCTACCATGGCCGTGTCCATATGTTTTGATTTTATTGATTACTTATTTCTTATAGGAGCTAGGAAAAATCAATAAAATTGCAACGTTTAAATGCTGTCAAAAATCGCTGCCTCGTCTATGTTCCGTGCTTACAACCTTAAGCACCGCCGCGATTCCCGATAAGACAGCGGGCGGGGGTGGTTCGGTAATTAGGTAAAAACACCATCAATCATGTTCGACCGTTCACGGATCGGATCGGATCGGACAACTAATTGCTTGTGCCGAATCGATAACGCTAACTAATGGCGGGAAAAATCTACACTAAATTGATTGCCATGAGAACCGCGCTGAATTTATGTGAAACCGGCCTAAGAATGGTATGGTATAATTGCAACATATACATACTTGAAAACAGTATGAACCACAGATATGAGAGATATATGAAGCAAGTTCTCCGTCGCTGCGTGCCTGAAGTTGGCGCTAAGCTCCTACTTCTCGAGCTGTGTTTCGACCCGTGTCGTCAGCAGGTCGTTGTTACAAAACCAAAAACGCCTAAATGCGCTATGATCAATTGTAGAAATTCGTTAAAAGTGGTAAACTGAATCAATTGAAATGTTTCGTTGCAACGGTAAGTGGTTTCCCATCACTAAAGTTTACTCGTGACGTCAGACGCTTGCGTTCCATAAAGTTTCACGAAACTACGTTGTTTATCTATGTCTATAGTTTAAATTACAAGAGAAGAATTCTGTAAAAAAAATGTCTGCCAGAAATTCTTCAATACATTTGTAATAGTTGACTGTTCCTAAAATTTGTGATTTGTTGATTACAACTAGAGTAGAAAATAAACCCATAAAAATCACAATTCATTGGAAAATTAGCTAGTAATTCGTTTTCTCTGTTGTTCAAGCGTGGTTTTTATAGTAACTATTTCATTAGTGACGTCATTAACACAATAGTGCTGTTCTTTTCTAACTTTGATAATCTAAGTCCTATATAATCTCAGTAATTTTTCAAGATTTTTTATCACTTTGATGTTTGAGTCGTGCGATCGATCGGCTCTAAAGTTATTTAGAATGATAATTATTTAAAATTAGGCTATTATATGTTAAAGGTTAATTATTTTACGAAAGGTTTTTGCAAGATATTTGCGACATCTTTAATCAAAAAGGTATTATTAGTTCTTTTAGTCTTTGTAGTCTGTTAGTCTTTTGTATTTATTATACTGTGTTAGTATTTATTATACTTTCTTTCTAAAGTTTTCACTATACAATGCTGCCAATTTAACGCCGATAAACACGATTGGCGAATTGAAAAACAAAATCATTAGAGAAAAAGAGAGTTCTCTTTACAAAAACAAGCAAAGGGTTAGTGATGCGTAAAACAGTTGTGTTGATAACATAAATATTTTGTACGTTCGTCCGAAGCGGCTTTCCTTTGCCAAAAATATTTACGCCTGCAATTAGCCGCACGCAATCACCGGAATGTTTAAAAGGTAATGCTTGTCATGCCATAAATAAGAATGCAATTCAAGTTTTAATTTGGCATGCAACAAGTACATTTATAAGAATTTAAAGACTTCAAAGAAAGGTAAGCAGCTGACTGCAAAGAATTTATAACGCATTTTTATCTACATGGGTACAGGTGGAGCGATGACTTGAAACAGATTGTCGGTTGTGGATGAGAAGAGCGGAGATCCTGAGCGACGGCGAACCTTTGGAGAGGCCTATATTCAGCGGTGGAGAGACATAGGTCGATGGTATGTTACCTATAAACATTTAAAACATATAAGAGGCTGTTAATAATGGCTCTTGTCAACATCTACGCTATAATTTTGTATTTTTGAATGATAGCTTGTGTGAGCTTGAGTGATAGCTACAAGCAACGGGTTGCGGTCAATAATTGCGTGAAGGAATCTCAAAGAATTGCTTGCATAATCAAAGAAAAACAACTAAATAATTTCTGGACACTAACAGGAGAAAATATACAAAACAAAAACATAACGGTATGGGTATAAAGAGTCCGCTTGTACTGATCCTATAACAAGTCGTTCGTAAGCCCGATTATAGGTAGGGCTACCACACGTAGCCTACGCATTGCACTGCCTTTGATCCTTGGTAACCAGTTGGTAACCTGGAATAGTTTGGAGGAGCTAACCGCGCGCGACTCGTTAAATTTTGGACAGATTTAACGAAGATTTTTCACTGCCCCATGAGGCGAGGGAGAAAGCCAACCACCATGGGCTAACTCTTTGCCTCAAACTCGATTCTGGACAATAGAGATATCTTACCGTCGTCTATGGCGCGGTGCACAAGCACCATGCCGGAAATCTGTTTCACCCAGCCGTGAAACCGGCGAGCTCTAGCATCTCTTGATATTCGAAATTCGAATGGGCCAAATAGTATTCCTGCAGTGGTGTTCAAATTATGCGCCCCTGAGTTGTCTGCGGTGCTTACGCGACTCTTTAGGCTCTCATATTCCACAAAAAACTTTGCCTAAATGGGTAACCACACCGACCCAGCCAACTACAGACTAATAGCGATCACCTCCATCCTCCTCAAGGTGATGGAGCATGTTATAAACTCCTTGAGTACCTAGAGGATTACCGTCAATATGGATTTCGCCATAATCGCTCGGCTGGTGATCTTTTAGCGTATTTTACACACCGCTGGGCTGACGCCATTGAGAGTAAAGGCAAGGCTTAAGCTGTTGGCCTAAACATTGCACCACCAGAATCACCAGCTTTCGTGCTACCCGAGGGATTAAGCGAATGGATTGCCAGCTTCCTGACTGGATGGAGCCATATCTATTAATGCTGGTGTTCCATTAATAGAGTCACGTCAGGTTTGCGTCTGAAATCGAAGACGCTTTAGATCAAGTCTCGATTTAGGGCTCTCTAAATCTAGTGGATTTTAACCCCAGTAAGATGCAAGTCTGTGCAATTCACCACTAAAAAAGCCTCTTTTGTCTTAGCAACTCGCTTTCAGAGAATACCTTTTAAAGTCTCGGAGAGTATCGGGTTCTTTGATGTCGACATTTCCAGCAAAGTCGAATTCAAAGGGGTCGTCTGAAAAATAAAGCCAAAATGGCCTCCAAACAGCTCAGTGTGCTGAACAGAGCGTAGCGGTACTTCACCCCTGGGCAAATCCTGACGTTTTACAAAGCTCAGGTTAGGCCCCATATGGAGTACTGCTCACATCACTGGGCCGGCGCATCGAAATATCAATTGGACCCAAAAGACGTGCTGTTCGAATTGTCGACGATCCCATTCTCACGGGGGGTTTAGAACTCGTTAGCGTTCAGAGAGACGTTGCGTCTTGTGTGTTCTACCGCCTGTACAACGAGGAATGTTCTGAAGAATTGTTCAATATAATTCCCAACTCGGGTTTCTACAACCGCACCTCCCGTGACAGAAGTGCGGTCCATTCGCATTTACTCGATACAGAGGTATCGCGTACAGTTCGCTCCAAAAATCATTTTACACCACGAATCCGTAGGTTGTGGAACGAACTGCCTAAAGAGGACGCTACGATATGGGGTTCTTCAAGAAAGCTGTGAATAGGATTTTGCAAGGTGGGCGGTGCACCAGCATACCCCCTGGTGTTGCAGGTGTTCATAGACGGCGATAACACTTACCATCACGTGGGACCCCTTGTTCGTCCGCTTACTTCCCCATAAAGAGAAATGAAGCTTTAGATGATAAGGGCTGCTTGCCTAATGCCTGCTTATGTGAAATAAACTGATAGTATATTTTGTACTATATGATCTGTAAAATAATACAATTAAATAAATAAGTAATGGATTGTTGCGAAAATATGTACATTCAACGAGAAACATTTTACGTTTTATTACGTTTTCATTTCGCAACTTAAAATTGAATTCAAATGTCAAAATCGGAAGAGAAAGAAAAGTTAGCATAATTATTATTAGTTTTCATAATTATTATTATAATATAAGTATATTATAATAATTATTTATTACGGAAGATATAAAGATTTTGTTAATATTATTTTGGTAAGATCATACTTTTCATAAAAGGTTCAACCCTATTTGTAGACGTCACAGAGTGTTAAGTTCCACACCTCTTAAGCTCATAATCTGGCAACACCGCCTCCCACTTCCTTTTATCACCTGCTCTTAAAGAGTCCATTACCTGACCGGATTATTTAGCTTCATCTCCACTTTTGATGGATCTTTGACATAGCCCTTGCTGACGTTTTACGACGGTTAAACGACGTAATAAAATGGTAATTGAGAATTTGCTATTCGTGATTTTAAGACATTTTTTGAGTACAAAATACACTGCAAATCATCAAACAATTTGAGGGTTATTCATAAAGCTGAGACTCGTCCAGCCTTGAGGCGAGCAACCGCTTCGATCAGAACGAATAACTGCTATAAATAGTTTTAGGCTTCTTAAAATCGAAATTTACCGTCACTATTTAATCATAATAACGCAAGCGAAACGTATGCCATATACCGCGATATTATAACCCTTACGTTATCAAATCGTACGCAGATTGGTCGAACAATGAGAAGAGACATATTTTTTTGTCATTTTACTTTCAGGAGTATATTTTATATTGGACAAATAGTAAATACGAATTATTTTAGGAGGTACAAAAATCAATCGTAACTGTAAAAGTATTTTCTCTTTTAGTGTCTTGTTTCGATAATTCGAATCCTAATTTTCAGACGAAATCACTACACTTTAATCATGTACATGTACTAGTATAGATGTATTTTTATAGCCGCTGTCCAGTCGTTAAGGGTGTGAAAAGAAATCCTGTCAGTGTTAGATATCGACTCGGAATTCCAAGTCACGATTTCGTTAACAACACCGCTAAGTAGGTGGAGAAAACAATGATTATAAATTTATTTATTGCCACTACTATCACGACTGCACACATGGGAAGCAATCAACAATATCTATTGTAATTACATACTTTATATCCCGTGAACACTTACACGAATAACACGTAAACATTATTTCTCAGTGCCGCTATCTGAGAGTATTTATCTAGATTATGGAGTCGCCAATCGTTCCTGATCTTGACACCAGTTACACTGTTTAATATAATAACCAATAAGTATCGAGTGAAACGGTAGCGTGTCTTGCATGTAATAAATATGTTCGTATCTGCTAATTATCGGCGATTATCCTGCGCACTTACCGGGAATATTACAAAGTTATCTTTACAGATTCCAAGCGCACGATACATTCAAATTAATCCGCTAAGCTATTCAATTACCGTTCAACATTACAATTTTCTAATGCACGTTAAACGTTGTTGGAACGGTTAACGCCATCTAGAGGTGTCGAAGCGAATCAATTAAGTATATCAGTGCGATCTCGCGTGGGTTTTGTATGTAACAACATTCTAAATGCTGTCTGCTTTATTAAAATACAATTATGCGGCGCCAGCAATAAACCATAGTTTATTTTTAGTGCATAATCGTAATAAATAGGTTTTGTTATTATTTATAATAAGATATGATATGATTAAATATGGTCCAACATTTTTAGTTATAAAATAAGGTTCAAACGGATGCCTAAGGTGGAATAAACTCTCTATTTCATACAAAAAAAAACTGTACTAAGTTGGTTCCTAGTGTATTATAACACAAAACAAAGCTTTTAAGACAAATTAATATTTGACATAATTTATTGATTTATTTATTTACACTTCATTGCACAATATCGTAAAGGCGAGCTTATTGCCTTAAGGCATTCTCTACCAGCCAACCTTTGGGTTGATCAAGGTAGTTGAATTAAGAGGTGGATGAAAGACACAATTTAGATAGTGTGGTAAAATAAATATAATATGTACATTATTACATATACGTACATACAAACTTACACACACAAAGATATAAAAATATAAATAAATAAATAATAAAATATAAATTAAGAATAAATATAATATATACAAGGTATACATAATCAATGAATACATTATAAATATTAGGTATATAAGTTATATTAAGAGAAACAAAAAAACATGTTGCTGACAAAAGTAAAAATGAAAGAACAGATAAAGCGAAAGGAGCTGTCTGAGCCACTAGCGATGAGAAATGGAGAGGTAATGTCCCCAAAGCATCTTTTTAATCTTTTGTTAGGTGCTTTCCGGATGTCAATGGGGATGGTGTTTCAGAGTCTAGCTACCTGCGCAGTGAAAGATTTGGTCATAAAGCCAGTACAACAAGAAGAGACTTGGAGTAAAGAGTTGGTAGCGGAACGAATTTACATTTCAAATACTCTGGACAACTAGGATCGTATAGAATTGAGAAGAAGGTGTGGAGCATCTCGCTGCTGTCGGATAGGTAGTCATTTAAGCTGAAAACGGTAATGAGTGTGGTCGTATTTACGTAAACCAAAAATAAAAAGTAAACAGTTGTTAAGAAGACAATCAAATTTGATAAGAAGGTCCTGACTAATATTAGAGCGACAAACATCTACGTAATCAATAATGGGCAAGAGAAGTGAATGCACCAACAAAGCCAGTTGTAAGAAAATTTCTGAAGCAGTACAGGCTACAGAAAGAGTTAGAGACTTTTCGACATACCTCAGTTATAAAGGGGACCCAAGTTAGTGAGCTTTCAATGATCAATCCAAGGTCTTTCACTCGTGTGGAGTAAGGGATGACTTTATCATTGTAAAGAATGGGTGCAACAGTGTTCCAATCAAGACTGCACAAACGACTAGAACTGCCCATGATAACTGATTGGCATTTACGAGTAGATGAATTTACTGCTACATCAAATCTGGCTGATCATTCAGAAATGTGACACAAATCAAGGTTTAGCTCTTGTACTGCTTTATTTATTTATAATAATCATATTATAATAAAATCGATTAATAAAATTGCAATAATATTTTATTGAGTTATGTATGAATACAAGTATAGGATTGCTGTCTATAGACGGCTGGAATGGTATGGTATGCGCTTTGTTTATTGTGTGGAAGCTTACAAATGTTCGCCGTGAATCAACTAGCGCCATTCAGACGAATCTATTAATATTATTAACATTGAGATTGTTCCGACGATAATAAATAACTAATATATCGTCATTGACACAGCACACTATTATATATTTATTAGTATTTTGAATAGAACGTGTATCTGAATTACATATTAATCGGACGTGAATAAAATTATCGATAGAATTAATTTAGTAGTAGTATAATTATATTCAGCATAATTAGAATCATGTGAAGGAAATTTGAATTGTATATATTTGCAATCTATTTCGCAGTTAAATTTGATATTAGAGTTTAAATATCGCATAGTATGAACCTACATATTCGTTTATATGTCCAAGATGATATACGCTAAAAGGTGGGCGGATATGGTCATAAAGTGTTTCATTTGAAATGCGAGGCCTTTACAGGTTTGGTGATAATTTTATAACGAAAAAAGTTATAATTTCCTTTTTCGTTTTATTTTGACACAATCATATTGTTACCTAAATTCAGAATTATTAATGACTATGTGTATGTACAAAGGAACCTCATGACGACAATTGCAATGGAAGTCCCGTTCTTGTTTTAAGGATTACTATACCGTTATTACTATACCGAAGACAAAGCAAGGTAATATACCATTCTGTTCATATTAGCAAAATAAACACAATTCCCCTTACGACCATGAATGCTACATCCATCCATGTTTATTGTTCAAGTCAGAAAATGAACACTCAGAACAGAAAATTACTAGGCAATAACCAACAACGCCTGTAAATGTTGCATACTATAAAGAGAGGTAACTTTTCTATACGCAAAGAACTGAAACAAAGTGGTACCAACAGAGTTTTCTTAGTAAGAAAATGTTTAGTTTTTAGAAAATATTTTAGGTGAAATAGGTACTAAGATATAAGAAAGCTAAATATTGTAAAGCAATAAAGAAGGTACTACTTATTCTCTCAAGCCATTGTTAGTTCAAAAACATGTACCTCTACCTTGTATAGAAATCTTCAAGACAATGCCTAAAACGATATCGATAAATCTAGAGATTTAGTAACCGAAACAATCTATTACAAGATTATTATAAGAGAACTTGTAGTTTAAATTTATTGCCAGATTATTTGCCTAAATTGATATAGTTTTGGTATATTCCACTTTCTTTCTATAAAAAATATATCTAAGTTATTTGAAATGTCTGTATTGATAATTTGTTTGAATCCTTTCAAAGGTACGTCCACAATAGTTCAAAAAATACTTTTAAATGCACGCAGATTCCATTCATAGCGGCTAGAACCTATGAATTACATCCCTGCTGGAGCTGCCAAGACAAAAACAATGCTCATGCGTTAATTACAGAGCAAGGTGTGGTGTAGTATACTTAAAAGGGAGTTTTACTCCATTTCCACGTAGCGAGAACAAAAAGCCTCGTAAACTTGCCACGTTCTTGTCACACAAATTTACACGTATTGCCTTATGCGGCGCGACCGTTATCTGTGCCGCCTAATTGAACCCAAACAATACCGACGTCTATGGCTTGAACATTTAGGTTTTCACTTACTGCAGGTTAATTTTAATAATATTTCAATAGTTTATCTATTTAACATTATACACGTAAGACGGTAGTCTATTAGTTTGTTGTTAACTGCTATTGCGCAGGTTCAATACAACAGATTATTAGTATATTAGTTGAAATAGGCCTCAGGCATCATTGATATCTTAATATACTCGAATATTTATCGTATTTAATTATAAATACTATAATATCAAATAATTATGTTTTGTAATTATAATGTTTTTACACTTTATAATAGTCGCAACTTTGATTATCTGAAATTAGGGTAACAGCACATATTCTAGACTTTCGCTCTCAATTTTTTGCTAACAGTGCCATCTATCGGTCTTTGTGTTCATGTTCTGAACATTCCATCAATTAAAAAGAAGCTCAGTAGACTAATATTTTATGTACACAAAATACGATTTATGCAAGTATCATTTGGTTAGTTTAGTTTTTAATACACTGCGTTCCGATGTGATTGGCTTTTTGTAAACGAAAAAAGATACATTTTTTGTTTGCCGACATTCAATCTGCTAATCAATTAGTAACTGAACTCGTAAACAACGATCCATTACCGGGTACGCCAATATTTTGCAACAACGGAAAATGAAAATAGCGCCAGTTTTTTATGTAGGTACTCACTTATTTTTTCAGTTAAATAAACAAATATCATTGAAGTCACTTGTGGTTATGCCGATAAAAAAATAAAATTCTATAAAATAGTTCAGATATTTCGATTTCGATTGCCTTAATTTATATTTAAAAATTTAAAATGCGATTTTCTTCAATTCACATTTTTCACTACCTTGGCATGAAAATCACTTTCAGCCTTCATATGCACTTGAATTTCGTGAAACGACCTGCTTACACGTAGGTATAAACTCTATAAACAACTGCCGTCTGTCAGTTTGTTTGTTCGCAGTAATTTTGTGATCTACTATGCTCATTTTATTGCGGTTTTCATTGTTGTGTAGCGTGTTTACTCCAGCAATTTATAGGGTACATTTTATTAAAATCGGTTCAGTAGTTTTGAAAATAATGGGCGCGGGTTACCACTGTTATCACGGATCTGGATTATCTGGATCTCATCTAGATATACCTATCTAGACACCCTAACAAACTGATTTAGAAGTCGGGGAAGCCGCGGACAAATGCTAGTATCTAGTATTCAAAACATAACTACAATCTATACTTTGATTGGTAAGTGTAAATGTCGCAACTCATGAGTTAGAATAACTCTTCTAATTAGTTCGCCAGTGTTGTATAATTGCTCAATAGCTTGATATGACATGGCATTAATTAGTTAGAATGCACTATAATTACACTGATGAGTTGATGACGAATTAATTTTTCATAGATGTACAATTTTTATCTATGGATTTTTTGTTTATAGAAAGCAGGTGACAAATTAGCATCCATAGATTATACACACGCTTTAACTCTGAAAATATAAAAACAATATTTAGTGTACTATTTTAAAATAATATTTTATTATGTTGGACACATAAACCCACCAATTATGTCCCAAGTAATTAGTGGCAGTTTAACTGGTGTATACATTAATTATATTCAATGCCTTTGTGGGTATATTTTTCGAGTATGTAGTATGCGTTTATTGAGTGCGAGTATGTAGATACCTGGGGGTATCTCTACTCGACTCTCATTCGTAAGGTTGTGAGTTCAAACCTCGGCATGTACCACTGCGTTTTTACTCAAGTACGAATTATAATTATCACTATTTAGGCGATGAGGAAATCCGCGTGTCTTTAATCGCAGCTTTAAAAAATCTTGAGTGTATCCGCCAAACCGCATTTGACCCACGTGGTAGAATATGGCCCAAAACTCCCCAGTGGTATACTAGGAGAGGATAGTGCAGTGGAACGTTATAGACTGATATCGATGTGCTTATTGAAGAAAGCAGTAAAATAAAAGATCATCGTTTAATAGCAATCGTAACACTTATCTCTCCTTTCATGCGGGTTTACAATTTAATTGAGATATACAATGCTTTCACATTTAGGACCCAATTATGTTAAACTATTTTACCACTCTATATTGACCTGTTAAAACAGTCTATCACCAGCTATTAGAGTTTACAATCGTGTGACAGAAGTGTCAGATAAATTGGCAGATGTGAGTAATTACTCCTAATCTTGATGTTGAGAATTATGAGAGCGTTGTATTGTCTTTGTTGATACATATGACGATTAATCTTAACTATCTTTATGTACCGGTGAGACAAACAGATATACAGTCGCGGTCGAAAAATGTTTATCACCATATGACCTATAATTGCGTGTACAAGTCTGTTTAATAAAGCCTGTCTAAAATTGTGACTAAATTCCCTATTATTTGTTTTATTTTAAAGAAAGAAGGTTGCGCACGAGTATATAATCCACCTGGTGGGAACTTGATTCTGTCGCCCGTGGACACAAGCGGTATATGCCAACTTTAGTCCAGAATGACAAATCTTGACACGTCCCCGGATGCGCTGCCGACCTTTGTTGATGTAAGAATGGATTCGGAGAAAGGGTTGGGAAATGGAAAGGGTTAGGATGGGAATGGGCTCTGGCATATCTCACTCACTACCGAAACAAAAACGTACATTGGGGAATTTGATAAAGAAGGAAATGCAGTAAGTACACTTCAAGTATATTTCAAGGTAGCCTTCTGTGTCTTCAAGGTAGCGGCTGTTGGATTGCAGCGTGCACCCTTCCCCTTCAATTTTATACCAGTGTATCAAATAGTTGATAGTTGTATCGAATAGTCAAAGAAACAGTTGATGGAAATAATTTTATACCGTAAATTGACAAATGTCATTAAACAAAATAGCAATACAAGAGGCAATAATAATTTTTAGATTATTAAAATAGTTTGTGGCATCATAAACTCATTAGTAAATAATCTTTTTGATACGATTGCAGTTTGTTACGTGATAAAAGGTAAGTACAAGTTGATATTATGAAATAGACGTTATTGCGCGGGATGTCAGAAAGGAATGAATTTTAAAATTGCTAAACATTTTAGGCCGCGATTGTACATAATGTACACAGATATTAACGTAATCTTTTTAATGTTTTTACGTGTATTTACGACGAGAAGTTAGGAATCGTGTGTGGTGGTGAGCCTTTGGAGAGGGTTACATCCAACAGTGGCTCTCACTGGTGGATATAACCCTACTTGTTGTTGGATATATAGACATGGTAATTAGGGGAAACTATCTTTTTAGGTCATATCTTATCTTCTACCATCTACCTGCAATTAAAATATTTACTTCCTCTCTACCCAAAGATTGTCTTTGGGTAGTGCGATCGCTTTTAGCGATAAGAGCGCGTTTTGTGCATTTTATGTTTATTCTAAACATGTTATTATTTTATTTGGTTTTGGTGTGCAATATAGGTTTTATGTATCTATTTAATTTGGTATTTCTTCGATCAGACCACACGTTTAGGTAGAGATGCGGCTACTCCTCGTGATCGCGACACGTACCGAAGCGATCTACTGAGGAGTACCTCTTTGTGAATAAGCGGGAAATAAAATGTTACTTAATTCTTGTAACTGATTAATAATCGTTAATGATAATAAAGTTAAGAGAAAATTATTTACAAAGAACGTTATGTGTAGTTTAACATTATTCAATATTTAACGTTATTTCAATGTAGGATCCAAATCCAAGCACGACTGACAGAACCTCATATCTTTTTTCACTCCCATCGCCCTTCAATACTTTCAATTCAATTTTGATCCCCCTTTTGATTAAGCACTCCTTATCCCTTTACACGAGCGTGGAATTAGGATTGCCAAGTGTCTCGATTTAATCGGGAAATCCCGATTTCAGGCCTTTGGGTCCCGCGTACTGTCGAGGGGACAAATTTTATTCCGACCTTCATTTCTTGAAATTTTTTGCTCTATGATGCTATCAGATTAAATTTGAAAATTAAAAAGTTATTTTTTAGATAATTTCTCATTTTTTTCGTAATTATTTAATGATAATTATAATCAATAAGCTTGGGCAGCTTCTTCTTGGTCTTGGGAGTGGCCTATATGCAGTGGTAGAGAGACAGGCTGACGGTATAGTAATAAATAACCAATCATAAAGTGCAATAATAAAAAAAAAATATTACACAGATTTATTATATAATCTATTTTTTAATTTTTCATTTATTTATTTACCTCAAGCAACAAGACAAGGCACATAGAATATATATATATATATATACAAAACAAATTTAAAACTAAATATGTGCACTGTGCACTGCTGTCAGAAGTCCTCCCTGGTATAGTGTACATCTCCAGGTCGTGCGACGTGTAGTATAATCCCCAAAAACTTATTTTCAAAGTTGACAGTCCTACTTCTAATTGACCACTTACCACGCAGTAATCTCACTATCGAAAAAGGCACGTTTAAAAGACCACATTAAAAAGCGACTCTAATGGAGACAAAGGCGTAGGTAGCTATTATTACTCATTACAGCGTAACAATTAGAGGGGTCATTGGGGGCATTGTACCGGCTAATGGGGTGACCACGGCAATTAGTTTAGAGTTGCACAATATTGCGGGAGCTGAGGAGATAGCCGTAAGTGCTATGACATACCAGCTACTTTGGTACTAAGTAAGTACTGGAAGCTAATATCAATAATATCTACCTACTACTCGTACTTACTGACGCGATTGGTAATCGGTCTTAGTAATCAGTAATCGGTAATCGTTAGTAATTCGGTAATCGTCTTTCCTTTAAAGGCCTTTGCCTCTTGTAAGTAAAATATGTACAGAGGTCTTTTTATATACAAAGAAGGCGTCAGGACCAACAGACAGTTCACGTAGTGGTGAATGGATACTGTCGCCATGCAACATTCGCGATACATGCCATCAGTTCAGAACTTTGGCATATCCCAATTGGGGATTTAGGAATGGATTTGGAAAAGGGGTGGGCCATTGGAGAGGGGTGTGATATGATGGGATGGGAATGAGCTCTGTACAGAGGTGGACTATCATTTGTGTACACTTTAAAGTGAAGAGCGATACAAGTCTCTTAAAGTATAAAGACATAACTGTCCTAGGGTCGAGTGAGAGCCAGATGAATCTCTTTTTATTAAGAAACTATTAAATTATAATTTATTTTTACTGTATACAAATGAGTGTCCACTTGTGTACACTGTAGATTATGTAGAATGCGAAATTCATCATTCATTTATTAGTGAGGTCATAAGCAATTTTTTAAAAGCTTATATTTTATTTTTTATAAATATCTATTTTTTCTAAAACCAGAACATATTCTAATTGTAGAGACAGCTTGTCGCAGTGAATTTTGATATTAAATGCCTGATTCTCCAGAACTATGCACAAACCCATGACTAGACTGACTTCAAAATAGCTTTTAAGAATGAGAAATTTAATTACTTTTTAAAACGAATTTATTAAATTAATGTCTTTTAATAGTGCTTATTACTTCCAAAAATATTTTGTATCCAATTTAAAAAAAATACTGACATAAGTCCTAAAAGCGGTAATAATAACTATTTTATTAATTAGCATCAAAAACATGTCATTACCATAACTTTCTCTCGTCCATATCCTATCAGTACATCAACGGAGCTTCACGTACAACAATCAGTTATACAGGCCAACACTACTGATTCTTTGAATAAACTAAACTAAAAATCTAAACTAAAAAAAATAAACTAAACGATTGATTATATTCTTTACTGAGCACGTGGTAATAAAAAATCAGTGATTTATGGACCACTTTGAATAATCACCCAAATACGCTCTGGTAATTTTTTTGTGTAGGCATGTACGCAGTTAGGTATAGTTATTAGTTATACTGACCCGTTCCGTATTCTTTGTGGCGTTTATAGTTAATTGTAAGCTCGTAACCGATTTAGTAATACCAAAAAAAATGAAAAAATAAAAGTAATATTTTCTTTTTAGAGAAATTAATATTTTTGTACTCATAAAAAATGATTGATAACTGATAAATAATAATTAAAAATTTTAAAAAAATGTTCGGGCTACAACAGAAGCGGCCGCCTCGTTGGACAATGGCAACTTGTTGCTCTTCACTCATTACTATATCCCACCATGCAAGGCGAAGAAACATTAGTCCTCGACGCCAGAATAATAATGGGAATAACTGTCAGCTTGAAAGGAGGACTCGAAGCTGCGACATTCGGTTCTCCACTACACAAACCGATACACCAAATGGTAAGTTGACTGTATATTACAAAATTAGAACTATACTTTAAACGAAGGCGAGTGTGGCGGCGTCATTGTACGTGCGGAAAGAATGAGGTATTATTTATCTGATAATATGATACAACTAGCTGGTGCCCGCGACTTCATTCGCATGAACTTTGAAGTGATTCCCGTGGGAACTCTCCAATGGATCTGGATAAAAAGTAACCTCAATGTTAAACCGGCACATGAACTATGCCAAATTTAATTAAAATTCGTCCGGTGCTTTTTGCGTGATGTGCGTTTCGATAGACAGACGGACAGATAGAAGACAAATAGACAAAAATAATATATATATGTATATATATCTTTTAGTATCTATATCATTCGTAGGTATTGCAATCACTTTTTTCAGAAAAAAAAAGATATTTCATGTACAGACACGTTACGTACGACGTTGTTATGATTTTATTAGATAATTATGTACAGATATGCGCGTAACGATGTATTATTTTAAAATAAAAAAAAATGTGTCAAAAGAGGAAACAATAAATGTTAGAAATAATAATAACCTAAATAATAAACCAATAAATTTTATTACTTTATTATTTAGGTAACTTTTATTGTTTCCTCTTTTGACACATTTTTTTTTTATTTTTCACTTCATATGATTGCCAAAGTTTACGTCGATGCAAAAATAAACATATTATTTTATTAAACTAGCTCTTCTTTGTTCGCGATCGGACTATTAAACGGCAATCACTTTATCTGAGGGTTTATTATATTTCCACACTCCTACTGAGCTGGAAGACCTGTATAGTCTATTTAAAGAGTACAATGTGCCAATGAGTTACAGATACTTAGTAGGAGGAGGCAATGAAACGTAATTTTTTCATTACAAAGCAATGTAATCGCGCTAATATTCGCTAGGTTTTATCGATACTTGCAATAGTTATGTTTTGTTTATTATGTTCAATCAGCCCCAAGTGCGATATTTAGTACATAGCTTGTATTGAGACGAATGGCCTTTTGACACACATGAGACCACGGGGCCACGACCAGACCAAAGGGTACACCCATGTGTATCATATGGTCGTCTTTTTTAAATTGTTTAATTTAGTACAATTAATTAAAGTCAAATTTTTAGTTGTTTAATGTAATTATGATATTTACAGTTAGGTACACTACTTACACTATAGTGAAAATGGTACATTGTTAGATGTAAAAAAAAGTATGGTTACTTTGTGTGGATGATATGAAATATCTACCTATAATTTGTCTTTGGAATTTGCCTACTTAACTATCAATTTCAGCAGAAGAAATTACATTTTATTTTGGGCGTACGTGAGTAAAGAGATCGATAAGAACCCGATAAGAAGTAATCTTGTTATTTTATAAAGCTGATTTATAGAGATAGGGTTTCTCACGGTTAGCCAGTAGGTACATCAAAAAATTATATTTGGTTAAATATCGCTGATCAATTTTATATAAATATCGATGTGTCAATACGATACATCATCGTACATTGACACTGGACTACATACTCATTTAATACAGTCAAGTTAGAATATTGTTTATGTTTTATTGTTAATATTATCATTATTGTTTTATTGTTTAATAGTCAATAAAATCTTCATTTCTCGGATCATAAAATTCATTGACGACAAAAGAGTAGATGAAAGTTTCCGATTTTACTTGTAATAGATTCTGCACAAGTAAGGGGAAGCTTAAAAGTAAAGAAAAAGTATATTTTGTATATTTGCATGTCATTAAAAGAAATCAGAGCACACTGCCCTATTCCTATGAAAGCCCTGAATCTCTATGAATACCTATGAAAATCTTTATGAGCTTCCTATGAAAGCATCAAAAAATCCTAGAGCTGCGGTTATATTTTAAAAATGTGCTCTTACTCCACATTTAAAACGACTTCCTTCTGATGTACAAACTTTATTTTTTTGAGGATCCGGTTTTTTTATAAATTTATCTTTTCTAAATGACTATAATTAAAATTTAATATATAACCTGTTTGACAGATAAGGTGCTCCTATACGTGTCTCTCTGTTCAACCCAAAGGCGCCAATCTACACACGGCGATATCGCAGTGTGTAAGTTTGGCTCGGCGATAGCTCAAATAATACGAGTAGTTACTATTAGGGGTACTTCGAAATTTTTGCCGCAAGAGATTTGCTCGTGTAGTAGGCGCCAAAGAATGGCTACTAGAGAAAGCCTCCAGACATTAAGCTCGTCTTTTGTACGACTAAGTGCAATAAAGTTTTTTAAGAGTTAAAAAAATAAAATAAAAAGAAGGCACATTTTTTCTTCTATAAAGCAGGAAATACTTAAACTCAATTTATCAATGAATCGCGTATTCTGTGCATAGCCTACTTTGTAAACATCATAGGTGAAACCAGCCAATGCACCCAATATCCAGGTGCGTCTGAGCTCTTGTCCCTGTCAGTTCACTTCCTAATGGAGCCAGATGTATGATAAAGTCTCAGCGATCTGTACGCTTCAATGGGCGAGATGTCTGTCACGGGTTGATATGCGGAAGCCCGTGGAAGCCACCGGTGTTACGTATCTATGGATTATTCTTATGCACCAAATATGGGCAAAGGTCTTATTTGTGTCTTCCATATTTGGTGTGTTTTTTTTATTTTCTCGGAGTGAATGTGTTCGATTTAAGAGTTCAGTTATGCAATAATGAGATTTTGTTATAAGTACTCTAAATGGTAAGTTAATAAGTACTAAAAGTTTCTTTTTGGTATGGATTTATTGATTTTGGTTGACATTTTCTAATTTAAAATTTCGTTATTTCAAAATTCTGTTTAAATATTAAATATGCTGTAACATTTTTAAAGCAATAAAATACTCGTATATTATTTTCTTTCGGTTTATATTATTTATACCTCTATATAAATTGAATGGAAATGATACTTCCTTTTATATTAATAGCAACACTTTCCTTTCTCTTCCTTTCGATAACTTTTTAGAAAGTTTCATGCTCTTAAGACGAGAATTTATTATGCAAATTGAAGTAAAATATAGCAGACTGGGCCGATAAGTTGTGGGTTACGTGGATTTAATCATACGTGTTATATCCTTTTAATTTTATTGTAAAACGGTATAGTAGTCAACTTGAACGTTTTATTGCAATGAGGCAAGGTATAAAAGCCAAAGACAATGAAGGGTTAACGGTACCAAATTTGTATCAGTAACAAGGTTTCGTAGGAAGCCCCTCGTTTCATATCTAATTGCGTCAGAGAAATGGAGTGAGTGTTATTAAATTTGGGGCCTACTCGATATTTAGACCGGCCCTTCACACGAGGATTTATGAAGATGATATTAGTCTGGAAAAGCCACTTCCTCTGTTACAGCTGGCCAGTTGTACTTTGTTACGGAATGGTGGTCATAAAGAAATTAATGCGTATGTAAGTGACAGATTATGTTCTGCTAGACGTCGCGTCGAATGTATCTCTAGAGATTTCTAGAATAATTTTTCGTTAACATTGTAAATGTTGGGGCAGAGGATTCTTCAAATGGACGTCACGTACCGGGAAGAGTAGTGCGGGACGCGCTCCGGCAACGTGGGTTGAATGTTCTCCGGTGGTGGTTGGATGAGAAGAGCCGAAGATCGTGTATGGTAGCGAGCCACGGGAGAGCCCTATATCCTCCCGCCCGACGCTACTACGACAGAGTCCCTCACCATCCCAACCCCCTAATAGTTGCCAGTCTAATGTATGTGCCCGATAGGTATGCCCCTCCCCTCGTCCTCGGCACGTCCTAGACGACACCGATAACCCAATTACTGCTGCCAATGCGATTCTTACACTACACTCACAGGCTACACATGTACACATACACATGAGGACGTCACCCTCGCATCGGCACGTGCCTGGGCGCTTCTCACCGACTCGCGATCCAGCGGTACCTTCCCAAAGCAACGCTCTAAGCCGAAGACCGCTACTTACGCCGGTCTATTGGCGGGGAGCCCTTAGGCTCGTTGCACACATTTTTTGCTCCTGGCTGATCGCCTTCTGCGTTCACCGTAAACATTACATGTGCGGTGACTCTTGAAAGGCCATTGGGGCTACAAGAATTTACCCATTCTGGAAAAAAAATGCCGATACTGCAGTGGAGAGACTGAATTCGCACTGAGCTCGCGTGGTGGATTATGGCCTGAAATCGCGTTGCGACAACAAATATAGGCCTGTCTGTGCTCTATAATAACCGATAATAATGTAAGATAATATTGATCTATATTGAGTATCAATACTTTTTACTGCAAGAAATTGTTTTTCTTTTATTGTAGCTTGGTTATGTATCTACTCTTAATATAACCTGCAGTGATTTTACAACTTTACAGTGTCCTTGTATCTTTAAATTTTGTAATAAACAAAGTTTCTTGTTAATGTTTTAATTAAATGCACAGGTCATTGCGTTTATGGATTCCGGCTTTCTTATTGCGCGGGAAAGTTACCTGAATCAATGTTATTTATAACGATAACAAATCGTAAAAAACAAGGGATAAATAAAGAATTATTGACCGTTTGATGTACATATTGGTACTTAATGTTCCAAGATTTTCTAAATGATATACCATAAAATTTAATCATTTTGAAACTATGTAATAACAAGTTCAATTTGTGGAAGTAGGTACTATTCGCTGCTGAATAACTTTTATCGAGTAATACTCAATTACTTTCTAAAATGTTTTACACCGGGATGCTACGCAAAAAAAAAACAAAATAATAATAAGAAACAAAAACCGGAATATTATCGGTAAGTTACGGTTTTGTTTACAAGAACCGCGCCCTCCCTAGGGGCAGATAATAAACGCGAAAAAATATAATGGAATTTTTCAAAAAACTTTGAAGGCGCGGTTTACGTGTTATTGTTTGAATGGAAAATTAGGTTATGATACGTACATTATAATCTACGTGTAGAATTGTAACGCGTGTTAACATATCACTGGTCACGAAATGCGTTAATTACTTAATTCTATTAAGCGTATGAATTTATACGCCTCGTGACTTTGTTTAATCGTGAGGAACCTGAAAAAAAGGTTTTTTTACTGACTAAATGGACTAGTACTTCTAAGAAAACCTTCATCTTTAGGAGATGTCAATATTAGTTCTATATAATCATGGATTATTTTATATAACTAAGTGTAAAAGTTTATGTGAATCATTTTATGTAATGTATTCAAACTTAGTACAAAGAAAGGTATACGTAATGCAGTTAATTGTTATAACCCGCAAAATGTAACTTCGTCAGTAACAATAACATTTTCATTAAATAATTGCGCGTAACAGGCTTAAGGAACACGCTACAATAGCTTTACAAAAAAGGCACCAACTGTTACATAGGCGGGGAACACGCTCCTCTCAGTTTTACACAGCATTTAATTTACCCTAAAAGAAATTAATGAATAAGCCCATTTACAAAATTGCTAATTACCCGGCTATTTAATGAGGTCGCGCGCCGCGGGCTCGTCGGTAATTTTAATTACATTTATAATTTTTTCGTATTATACGAAGTGGAATTTATCAGCTTCGAGGTATTGTAGGCAAGCACATAGAATTTACGTACGCAGAATATTATTAAATAGATGGAAATTAGCTAAAAGAGAATCGATAGGTTAGAAAATCAATTTTATTTACAGTTTAGTTTAATAATAGATATTTATTGCTTAGTAACTGAAGAAACATATAAAACGAAATATTTTCGAACTACGAAGATGCTTGTTGATAATATCACCAACAGATGATTAGAAAATACATATTAAATTTGTGAAATATGAAACATAAAATCTTACTCATGCACTTTATTCTGCTAACTTCTGCAAAAACCGGTATTAATCGTAACTTACCTGAAATAGAAGAAACAAGAAATTATTAATTATCATACTTAATTTTGTTTATACATTATGTCTATATCATAAATTTTCATAACTACCAACACTGTCGTGTCTATATTAATATATTCACTAATTGATCAAATTAAATTTGTAAATATGTGAAGCGTCACGCGTCCGTCGTTATATTTTAAATGCGCCATCAGTTAAATTATAAAATGACTCTTGTTATATATTTTATATTAACAGCAGAATTCATTTAAACTGAACTGTAGGAAATTACGTAATATCTAATGCCGCACAATCTAACAAAGACTCTAAAATGTCGCATATTAAAACGGATATGGGTCGCGTTTAAGCGAAATATTTAATACACTCATATGCATACGTGATGTGGCGATCGCATCTAAATGATCGTGACTCGGCAGTGGGTCAAGACGATCTATTAAATTATAATGGTTTATGGTTGTTTGTTAAGCACGTACTTAGGTAAAATGGTCGGACAAGAAGCATGGAAGATCAAAAGATGTAAACAAGATCTCAACGTGATTTGACAGAAACTAACAACCTGCCTTTTGAATAATGTTAGTGTTAAATTATCAACCGACAAAGGAACCTGTTTTAATAATAATATAAAAATTTACAACAGTCACTAATATAAAATAAATCAGCTACTTTTACTTTTACAATTTATTTCAACATAAGCGAGCTTACAAAAAGCGACAAGAAGTAAAAGCATTTAAATTAACATATATGTACCTAAGTAGTTTGTTGATTGTCAAATCATAAGTTCGGAATTTTGGCGCCGAACAGTGGTCTAATGTGTGGAGAAAGTGTGTTGTTTATGCGCCTGCGGCTGTGCGGATTGGTGTCATGTTCAAGAGTTAAAAAAAACAAAATAAGCAGTTCTATTTGGTTCGTTCATAATTCGCAGAAGAAGAAGAATAGGAGACAACAGATGAGCATTGAATTGAAAGCGAACTACATTCTTTTGTTCTGTTTAAATGTTGCAAAACTTTCTAATGATTTAAAAATACATTGTTACTGAAAAAAGGGCCTTTATTGTCGGTTCTAGTTTCCTAGATATTTGAGCCTTTAGTTAAATCTTTAAAAAATGTTTTTGTTCTTTAAAATTTAAATAGATCCTTGAAACTAAGACATTTTAAATTATACGTATAAACTTCACCAAAGTCTAATTATTTAATAATTTTATTAAACTTAACCAATATCATAATTGTTTCCATTACAAATCGCGTAACGTCCGCATTAAGTTTATTATCAATCTATTTAAGGTGATTTTCAGATTTTAATTAAGCTAAAGTTTCAAACATTATTTTAAATGTTATATCCATATGGATTAATTATATTACCAATACGATAACATTAGATTATGTCCTTGTAACTTTAGTTTGCGCAAGTTTGTTCG
The DNA here is from genome assembly GCA_943735995.1 of Sesia bembeciformis. Classification (NCBI taxonomy): domain Eukaryota; kingdom Metazoa; phylum Arthropoda; class Insecta; order Lepidoptera; family Sesiidae; genus Sesia; species Sesia bembeciformis. The sequence goes on along the minus strand of OX031033.1, from coordinate 13,647,614 downwards.
CATTCCGTATCCATGCGCGCAATTCGTTTAACAATATGAAATAAATCCAAGCAGCATTTATTTATTATTCCTAAACGCCCTTTAAAATATAAAGCAAAACATGACCATTTGTCGAGCCGATTTTAATCTGAGATGAATGTAACATTGTGTGCTGATCGCTTTACTGAATTAATACTCGCAATCTGCGAGCCAAAGTAAAACAATTTGTAAAGCAAATCGGTTTATGGCTACGATTTACTTAAGAATGATGTATCTCTGTAATTAAAGCATTTAATTCTATGAGGTACTCATTATAATACAGGTGAAGTAGATAATAATTAAGAAAGGAGATAAACGTTTACGGGTAATTTCGTCGTTTTTGTTAGTTTATTATTTCAATAAAGTTTAATTAAGGATTTAAGGTCTTTAAAAATTTGCTATACAAGTACACAAGACGTTGTCATTACAAATGAAATCCTTTGAACTGTTTGAACGATGCGTCAGTAAGCACTTAATGTAAGATATACTCAGCCATTGGTACAATACACATATTCATTATCTTTTCACATTTAAGGTTATCGCGTTCATTTACGTAAACCGTCACTTAATCTTTATCTTTTCTTATTATCTTTTTGTAACTTAAAATAAGCTTTCACGTAATAACCACCAATCTATCAAACTGCGACAGACTGTTACGTCTGAGACAATGTTATTATAAATTTATCACTTTCAATCTACTAGATAGTTTTAACAAATCTTATACATATAAAGAGAAATGTTTTTACTGACTGACTTATCAACTCCGACTCGAAAATACTGAAGCTAAAAACATGAAATTTGGACAGTTAGCTTCCATTCATGACCTAACGGTTTAGTACGGTATTTCTCAAAATTTAACCCCTAAAGGGGTAAAACGGGATATCGAAGTTTGTATGGGAAAAAAATCTGGTGGTCGTATTAACTTGAAACTGGATTTTAACAGTGCTTTATTATTTTTCAAAATGCTGTTAGGGGAGTTAAAATACAGGATGTCAAATTTTTAATGGAACCACAATTCAAGGGCATTAAATTCATGCGAGCGAAGCCGCGGGCAACAGCTAGTACAATGTAGGTATACAACAAACAACAACTATATAATGACTTGTATTTAAACGAGTGGCAAGAAAATGCTAAACGAGCAGCAAATCATGATCTGCAAAACAAACTAATTTCTAATAACTGAAATAAATAATTTTAAATTACTAAGAATGTGAACACAAAGTGGACGTAGTCACGGTTGGGGGGGGGGGGGGGGGCTCCTGTCTCTATTGTCTCCAGAGAACATAAACCTAACCAACCCACTTATAAATTTGCTGCCACTTTCTGTATTTCTGCTAAATGCAATTATATAATTATGTTATTGCAACTAATTTAATTATACGATAAAACATGTAGAGCATGGAGCTCCTCCCATCAGAACCGCAATAAATTTCACGTGCGCCGATTTTGCAATGAAATTTACAATGCTACTTGTTCCCACCGACGATTATGTTCGGATAACCTCCTGACACGTGGTAATGGTCCAAATCTAGTAAATAGCGACATTAGCGCTAGTAAATATCGAGATTATGTTGTGATTTGTTGCATTAACATCGACTGTTGAAATTGTACATTTAACGTTTAATATGGAGTATTCAACTAAAAGTTACAAATTGGATAGTTTGTTTACGATTAACTGTTTGCATATCAGAACTGCAGTAATTATTAATTTATAAATTTATTGAATTCAATTGAGAATTACTACAGCATAGTACTAGATGATTAAAATAAATACTTAAATCTAGAGTTCAGCTCCTTGCAAAAAGTATTCTAAAAGACTAAAGTACGTATAATATTATCAAATTAGGCTGCCATCTTTACTATAAGTAAGGGATACATTAACGATATTTATCACTCTACAATCGGCTGTGTGACTTAAGTAGTAAAATTAAATGCAGTTTTCCTTTAATTACAATATCGTGTCCTGTTCCTAATAAGTCTCCAGCCTTAAATTCACTATATTGGTTGTGTATCCTTGCAAGATTAGACATAGTATCTCGGGAGTTCTGTTTAATTTTATTATTACTTCGAATATATTGCGTATGTTGTTAATCTGAGATAAGTAATGCGAAACTTGTTACGTACTGTAATCGGATCCGAGGCCGATGCTGGCGTGTGGTCTTCTCTATTAAAAATCAGCTATCGATTTAGTGTCAATGTGTCGATACTTATTTCGTTTTTATTGCGAACAGACCGGACTTCTCGCTTATCTGGCTTAGGGCTTGGGAATGAATGTCACTAATGAATTCAAGTTACTGAGAATACAGCTTGTAATCATCTATTTAAATTAAGGACAAAATTTTAGAAGAGTTGAGGAAAGGGCTCAGTATAGATTGGTAAATATTACACACAATCTACATTTTTTTAATCCTGAGACACGGGTATGGTGGGACACGATGATTTCTTAATACGGATATAATTATGTCGAAAAAACGGATATAGCTGAAGATTGTTGGAAGAGGTTCGAATTCTTTGAAAATGAAAACAATAGTTTCTTGGAAGAGATTCTTTCGAAGAGGATGATTCTTGGAAAATTCTTACGCAAGAGCGAAAGATTACTCATACACTGAGTATGTAAACATCAATAGACTGGCTCATCTTCATAATCCACATTTTCATAATTCAATAGTTTAAAATTAACTTTAAATTTAATTTAACTGAAACTTGAAAATCTGTAATATTGTTATAATACTATAATTTAATAAAATAGTGTTGGCATTTGAAGTGAACCGCAATAAATAGGATTAAGGTGTTTCGAGGTACATGCGTGGGCGTTGCCAATCCGATAGAAATGTCAAGTGCTACTTTCGAAGACTATGTAAAAGACATCTTCTGTTTATTACCTTGACAGAAACTAATTTATCAAATATATAGCATATTTTTTTTTATCTATACATACTAATATAATAAAAGGAGAGTGCGAATTTTGTGAGTGTGTGTATGTGGAGGGTAATCTTCGGAACCACTGCACCTATTTGAAAAATTCTTTCACCATTTGAAAAGTACATTATTCCAGATGGACATAGGCTATATATTATGTGCAAAAAAATTGCCGAACATGCAACGCATGCCGGGCACAGCTAGTCTTTCTATATAGTCATAAACGATCTCAAAGGTCACACCAGTAGCTACGGTAAAAATAGACCACAGCTTTTTCGATATAAAGAGTAGGTAAAGAGCCCTCTAGAATCTTCACCCTTTTCATAACTTTCTGAAGGCTTCCTGGCTCGTAGCGTTGTATTCAACTGCTCGTAATTTCAACATACGCTGCTTTTACTCATGTGCAATCAGGTCATCGAATCAAGACAATAAATTTTCATTCTTTACAATTTTTAATGTAATCTTACATAAGCATAGTCGAAATTTGAAAAGATCAATATTGGTTCTGAAGTCTGTTTTGTTTATGTTAAGAGTACAAAATTATTTATCAGAAAAAAATTTAGAAATAATGCCCTTATACTTATTTGGGAGTCCATTTATAAGTTTCCGTGCATTAAGTGTGGGTTAATATAATCGCGTCTTACAAAATTCAATATGCTTAAATAGAGCACCTCATCAGCGACACAACATGCTTAAATTAAAATGCAATTATGCAACCTGAAAGCAACTTTAATTATATATAATGCATTGCCCGTAATGACGCAAGTCTGCTTACATTTGTCTATCAATCAATAACGAACTACCGCGTAGCCATGTTGATTTATAACGGCGAACAGCTATAATTTATGTATATCTGCTATTAAACGCATACCATCATTCAAGCTACAGAGGAATGATTAAGTAATGTGGAGTTCTGCACTATTATGGGATATGAATAATGATTTAATGTTATCGAATAAGGCTAAGTGCTCCTTTTCTATGCTTTGTCTTTGTGTCAACATGCTGCTTTAAAGGAAATTTTACGACATGATAAGATAGATAAAATAGCATGTTTGGAAGTTCTCTTTACAATAATCTATGTACATTGTATGGTACAACTTATTCCTAAAACTCTAACGAACAAGCCGTTACCCACAGCTTCGCTCGCATTGACTAGGAGAAAAAATATCTAAATCAAAGATCCATGTTAACGAGTTCCAACAAGTGCATGCATGTCAAATCTGATGGTTATTCGTTGATTTCTTGAAGATTTATTAGGTGACAAACAAATTAACTGTCGCATTTAAAATATGTAATTATTTTATTGGCGTTTGATTATATAATACTATTCATCACTATCGTCATTATCATTAACCTCTCAGCTGTCCACTGCTGAATAAAAAGTCATCAAGTTTAACAAACAGCTTATATCCGTCAAAATACGTTGATACCTTTTTACATTTCTGCAAACTTCCATTTGCACCAAACCCTATAATTCCCAAATCGTCTACAAGACAGTGATATGGATAAAACTGTGGGCTAAAGCACAATATCCCATGTGTTTTGTACCTAGATGGCACACGGCGGGGTCAAATGCTATCTGGCAATCTCAACCGGATCGCTGTTTAGAATCCTAAACACAAAGCTATTGCAAGATGCAGTTTCGCTTTACGAAAATAGTATGCATTGGGATGATTTAATGCAGGACATTTAGTAGGACTAAGATGATGCTCCATGATTCTTACAATACAATACCAAACGACAGATTACAGAAATCTGTAGAGTTTCTGATCGAGAATGTACACGTGTACAGACAGTACAAATTGGGCATGTTCCTAATAGCAAAAATAACCACTTCGCGAATATAAGTGCGAATAATTTAATTCACTATTCGCTAATACGAATAGTACTTAACTTACTACGTATACACTTGTAACATTTAATACCTAAGCAATTTTTAGTTCACTTTTGAGCATTTGCGAATAGCGAGAAAAATCATTTACGTTTCGAATAGTAAAAAGTATTTTACTGTACCTACTATAAAAATATTATAATCCAAATATAAATACGAAATACAAAATACAATCGTTAATAGTATTTTTTGCTATTAGAAATATGTCTAATAGATACAGTAGCAAATTTTAGAATTTAAGACCTGAACAAATAAACACTTTTCGCATCCGACATCTCAATTTAAGTTTCGTACGTGCGGCGCCATTTTATCGCTCTAGCAAGTCGGTCGCGTCGCGTTGTCCCGCGATATCGTTCGATGTTAACAAATGTTATCGGTCGACTTTGTCTGGCTGACATGCCAGTTATTAATGATATTAGTCCCAGTCAGATACACTGGCGTATCGCATAATGTTGCTTTCTGTAAATGCACTCGTAATATAACGTGAAATATTAATGTTTTGAAGATATTAACGTGCAGAATTTCAGACCAGGTGGTCGAGTAAGTGATTTGATTAAAATCTGGTTTGATATAAAATGCTTCCGCGATCGATGCGAAGAAGTTTTATTAATCGTTAGTGCTTCCAAATTAGGTTGTAACATACTTAAATTAGTAAAATTACAACAAAGTTAGAATTATACATACAGACGAATATTGAAACGAGAAAGTCAGCTTTAAATACAATAAGTTTTATTTGTAATGAAGGAATAAAAAAACTGTGAGTTTTTGGTCTGGGTTCCAATGTGTCCAACAATAGATTACTGAAAAGACACTGCAATTTGATTTGAGTTTCACTTCTTTGGGAACAGCTCATACCAATACTACACTACCCCGCGGTTCAGGTGGTCTGAGAGGAGTTTAGACATTTCAAAACATTTTTAAACACATGTTTTTTGTATTATTATTAATTACTTGCTAATAAAACATGTATGTCCGTCAGTCGCTCGCGTGCCTACATTGCCTAGATCGAGCGCCGCGTGTCAATCGCGTGTGGATAGGCCATGAAACATGTCACGTGATCACTATCAGCATTCCACGACACTATCTAAGCGTATTTGCGGAGAAATTTTATTACACACTAATCCTGCATCAAGTAATGCCGACAGGTTTTGCAAGTAGATATAGGTACCTACTTAGAAATCTAACGGTGACTGTTGAATTTACTACAATTTTTACTCATGTATAATCTAGTTTGTATTCTAGAGCAGACGTTCCAAATAAGAAAATCTTTGAAGTGGGAAGCTACTGCTGTCCCTGCGTATGTCACATGAAGAGTGATGGTCTTCGGTAGGTACAGTGGTGCAGTTACAGTAACTTATACCTTCTAAGCCATCAGTCATCTTTCAAGATATTTCAACATTAATTTCACGGAGTTATTTCCAGTATTTTAAGTTAGTTAATTAGGATATAATGTTTTAAAAATAATAAAATACAGCAATTTAAAAAAAGAAAATATGTGAGTGGTGAGGAACAGTTAGGAATTTTATTTAATCTGAACTCTTGGGATAGTTTTTGTGCGGGCAGTGAGTGGCATAGATTGTGGTAGCTTTTGTTTTTGTTAGATTGTACAACTTGTAATAATTTGCTTCAGAGATTTCAAGTAAAGTATGTATGTTATGTAGTGATTACCGTATATGGGCGAAATAATTAAGATTTCGTTTATGAAATATCTCGACCAAATGAAGTTTTTCTTTGTGCCTCTTGTATTTATTGTTTTAACGTCAGTAAACGTAGTTTCAAAACATATGTACCTATGAATACCTACCTATTTGTTAAACTTAAAGGTAGATAGGTACATTTCACCACAGTAACTTAGTTCGATAAATGTTTTAGAACATATATCTTAAATGTTACTATATCTAAGCGGATGTAAGTTAGCGTTATGGAAATGGTTAAGAATGTTCATTTTATTAACTAGTTAACAGCTTAATTTTAATTTTAATATAACTCATTCCTTTAATATCTTATTACCAAAACTTCCAATAAGCAATTACTATCCACGTCGTTACAAAATAACCATTTACAATTTAACTTTAAAGTGTTAATTCAGTTATTGGTGAAATATTTATCTAGCGAGTTGTAAATTGAACGAGTTTGAAGCATAAAGTTATGAGAATAACTATGTCACCAAAGTAAACAGACAAGGCGGGAAATTATTTTGATGTTGTAAAGGCGCCATATTTCAACATGGCGGTCGTGTCCTGCGCGCACATTCAGCTTGTTAGCGAGTGGAACGTGCGCGTATTTTTCTTCAAGTTGGCAGACGTGTTATCTCGCATGGAGCCAACACGCTCTATAATCGATTTACAAATCGATTTATGTACCGCTTCCATATTTTAGTTTCCGGTCAATTCCTCGTTACGCAGGCCTAATTTATGTGTTTATAATTTTATTTGAGGAAACTATTTTGCGTTGTCCATAAAATTGGTGTATGAAATGACCGATTTGTATGAGAAACTGATTTTTTTTTTGTTACAAAAATATTTATTACGTTAGTCGAAATATTGACCCATATTGTCTACAGTATCGCCACGTCACGGGCAGTTAATTGATGCCACTCCTGTAAAAGTCTAGTGTGTCAATGAATTCTTCAAAATCCCTAACTAATCACAGCTACTTCAGCATCAAATTTTTCTCCTTACAAAAAGTTGTCCAAATTTGGAAAGAAAGGGAAATCTGTCAGGGCAAGGTCCGATGAGTATGGTGAGTGAGGGAGAGTCTCCAGGTTCAGCTTTTGAAGTTTTAAAACTGTCGGTTGAGAAGTGTGAGGGCGAGCATTGTCATGAAGAAGAAGTAGAGATGAGCGATTGACCGCCTCGCAAGAAACTGTAGTGGACAATACCAGCGCAGGACTACTAAACTGATGCCAGTAGCTTTTTCTTAGTTCTCTTGCGTTTTGGACATTGCTGGGCTGCAACTCCTGGATCCACCCACTAATACGAACGTTTGCGGTTATCGTACAGGATCCATATCTCATCATAAGTCACGATGCGATTCACAATTCCTTCGTTTTTGTGGCGATTCAATAAAACTGCACATTTTGACGTGTTGTTGTCGCTGACATTCGTTCGCGACGAAACTGATGTTTAAAAATAGCACGAATTTTCAATTTATGCATTTTATTTTCAAAACAATCACATGAACAATATTTAGGTACAGAAAAACAAATGAATATGATGAATAAATAAAATACTGATTTTGAAACAAGAACATCGAGTGCATCGTAGCCATTAGATGCATTTTGTTTTATTTTTAATTTGTTTAAATCGAATTATAACAGAAGATATCGAAACTCAAAGTCAAACTCAAACTCAAATAGATACAATCGGTCATTTCATATAATTATACCTAATATGTATGTATGTTTCCCAAAAAATAATAATTAAAACAATAAATAAAAATCATGTATTTGCGCTAAAATATCAAAGCTGATTTTTTCTGAATACCTACTTACATACCTTTACCTATATAGGTATTACTAAGTGTTTAATTTTGCTCAATGATTCCGCAGTCTAACTGCAACTACTGTTGCACTAGAGATTTACTGCCTCCTTCGACGCTCAACCATTGAAGGGTGGGGACTATACAAAACGCTTGTGCATTGTTGATTTATTGTCAGTCTCACTGCAGCCTGCGTGGGCGTCTTATCTCCGTTGATAAAGTAGTTTTGGCGAAGTAAACATGTATACATCTCTCGAGGTTCAATCTCTAACTTTGCATCTTTGTTTGTAACCAATGGGTTTTCAACGATTTATGAAATGACTTACCATTGACATTGACAGGGAAAGTCGAGATTTATATCAGTTTGTGACAATTTTATCTGAATACTAAAACTTTATTAACTAACTTTATTAAAACGAACAACAATGTAACGTTAACTTTCTGAATTACTAAATACTTTATTACTAAGGAACTAGATTCCCACTGATTGCAATATACGTTTCTAGATCTTAATCATTGAGTGGTTAGCGTAAATAAGAATCCATCTGTTCTCGCGGTCCATTGACATTTCCCTTTTATGACGTAACTGTGCCCTGACTGTGCACCTTTAACTTACAAATTAAGTGGCGCCTTCCTTACCCTGTGGCTACTAATTATAATTATATCATTCAGCCACTTTCCTCTATATTTCTTGCTTAAGTTGAATTTTGGAATTTGAAACAAGATTTTCATTTGTTTCTGCTTGTTCTAGGCGGAATTTTAATTAAAAAATAAACAGCCAACATCAACGTTGTTTTTTAATTGTGTAATGAGCAAATAGTTGTATTTTTCTGGTGGTTGACTGGTAGAAAATATCATAGCGTTAAGTCCGCCATTTATACAATTATGTACTTGTGCAAAAGTTTAAATAAAATAAATAATATGTAATGTTCATTATACAAAAAGAAAAGATATTAGGTAACCGCAGAATATTTTTATGAAAACTCTTATATTCAAGTAATCAAATAGCAATAATTTTGTTATCGGAGAACAGTGAGTAAATAATAGTCTTACTACTAAACGACGAGATTACCGTTCATAGCAAAGGCTTATTAATCACATAATGCATTAAGTTTTTATGTAAAGTTAAGTGATTTGAAGGAATGGGGAATGCCCCAAAGAGCTGTTCGATATAACTTCCACCTCGGGTTTCTACAATCACACCGCTCATCACAGTGCAGGATGCACCGCTCGATTCTCGATACGGAGGTGTCACGCACGTACGGTCTAAAAATCGTTTCTTGTCGCGAACCCGTAGGCTGTGGATCGAACTGCCTCGAGAAATCTTCCCCTTATGCTACGATATGGGGTTCTTTAAAAAAGTTGTGAATAGGATTCTGCAAGAGCGGCAGCGCACAAGCATACCCCTTGGTGTCGCAGATGTCCGTGGGCGGCGGTAGCCACATACCATCATGTGGGAAAAATATAAAAAAGTAAATCCCGCCTGGTAAAGGATTTACTTACGCAAAGACAACATATTATATGATAGACGTAATTATAGTGTACTTTTCATATGTGTATAAAAATGGTGACGCATTATAAAAATAAAAATTATGGAATAACTATGTGGCAGTAATATTAGTTTGACAGTATATTAGCATATACATATGTTGTCATATAATAAACAACATATACTGTCACTGATCTATACTAATGAAAGATGAAACGTATGTTTGTTTGATTAACGTAATTTGGGAAACGATTTTTATAAGGTACTCGTTACTTGCACGTTTCCCTAACAAAATAGGTTAGGTTACAAATAATCAGAATGTAGATTATATCCTGCCCTAATTCTAGACTGTCAGCGCTAAACGTATTTTTACAGAAAAAAGTGGCAGATAGTCCACATAGTCGGATACAGATACCCATGGAATCTGCCAACATGAGTCAAAAGTGACGAACGTTAGCTACACTTACATGGACAAAGTTGCAGGAAATCGCTAGTAAGTACATTATAATCTAGATAGTGTAATGAAGTTAGGTCGAATCTTGCTTGTTTCTCTATTCAAAGAACTCGCCTGACTCGTATTCGCTTACGCGTTGACAAGGAAATATGGAACCACTTTTGTGACAACGTCATGTCATTGGATACTAATATGTACTGGTATCCGTTGAATAAAGAAACAATAGTAGAATCAGATTTGAAAGTAGATAATTACATTCCTGGTTACATGATAAATTGAAGATTTATTTCCGTTTCATAAGTCTATATTATTTTGTTAAAACAAAAATTTAGCGACAAATAAAAATTAATATAAAAGTAAATTAAGTAATTTAATTAAGTATTATTTATAAGTAAATTTGTAGATTTGACATTAAAATTAAAAACAGTATTCCAAAATGTGCTTGAATGCATATAAATGGCGAGAATAAGTTGATAAATCAAAATTTAGTTGTTTTCCAAGAGCACAGTTTATATTTTGGATTTGCATATCGAGATATCATTTTAATGCTGAAATCAATTCCTAAGATATCCCTCCCTATCTTGGAATTTTTTTCGTTTTATCCAAAGTGATACAACGTGCTAGATTTTTTTTATAGAAAAAGGCGACTGAAGAGCCACCTGATGGTAAGTGGATATGGTAAGTGGATGGAGCCACCTGAAGAGCCCATGGACATCCGCGATACATGCCAACTTCAGTCCAGAATGACAAACGTTGACACGCCCTCGGATGCGCTGCCTACCTTTGCGGATTTAAGAATGAATTGGGAAAAATGGTTCTATTGCCATTCTTTAATTTACGGAGACAAATATTTTATTCTTGCATATTTTTCAATGCCAGTAGTCGAAGGTATTTATTGTTAGTGCATTCCATCCGCTTAATTCGGGTTTATGCCCCAAGTTTCAGTTTCCATTCAAGAAATAAAAGAGCAAAAAACCTCGTCATAGATTAGCATAACAAAAATGGAGTCGCTCTAATAGACACGTCTAATATCATAGTCACAGAGATATTATTGTAATTTATATAAGTTTAAATGAATGAAAATGAAAAACTACGCTCGGGCGTAGTTTAATGTTAAATGACAAAAACATCGGTTTTGTCATTGAAAAATCACTGATGACGTGATAGAATAAATGATTTGTTCAACGCAATCGAATCGACTTTCAGGTTTATGAAACACTATAGACTAATATAAATGTGCTAAATTGAATAATTTGACATAAGGGAGCTTTTTCAAAGAGAATATTGCAGTGAGACAGTTACAGGCTAAGTAAATAAATATTAAAGTATTAAATAAAACGCTTTAATATTGCTCTGTTTATATTGGACACACGTCTTTATGTATCTGCCATTATTGGAAATTCAACAATCCAGCCAGTAAAGGAACGGATCGTAAAAAATAATTGTTATCGCCGAGTTTAAGAGGGTAGGCCATGTTGTTACATTTTTGCGACATTAGACGTTTAGGTGAGGCGCGTTTTTATGCATTCAGAGAATTATAATATGGTTTTTTGCCTACTTACATCGGACTTTTTCATTAAGGTCTAAAAAGAGTTACTTTGTATAAATTTTCTTTGAAGCAAACTTAATAGATAGGTTTGGCACTTTGAATACAATTTGAATACATTGTAGTTTAGTTTGCGACACCTTTCTGCGATACCGCCCATTCAAGTTATGTTGCTGTCGAATTCTCTTGCCCCCATAGGCGTAGCCACGGTGGGGCAAGTTGGGGCGCTTGAGGGCATAAGTAAGACATTTTGCATTACACTACCTCTATTACGTTACCTCTACCTCTGACTACGCCCTTGTATAGGGGCACCTATTGTAAGTTTGTAAACGTTACTACCGCATTTCCGTCTGTTGGTTTTTCTGTATGAAGATTTTACGTTTCACAATACAGCCAATACAGCTCGTTGCCACTAGGTGGAATGTCGGGCCGACAAAATATCGTCCTACCTCGTGGCTGACCAGTTTATATAACATAGTTCACATGCAATCCAACAAGGTAAAATGTCGTCCCCTATTTATGTCGGCTGGTTTGATACTACTATCACACAGCCCATGTGATAGTAGCGTTTGCAAACGAGCATACTTTGACTAGGGTTTGTTTACACAACGTTGTAATGTACACGCTAGTTAACTGGTCAGCGACCGTAGAAGCGTGTTATCTTCGCGAACAGAATTTAGTTAATGACGAGCAATCGAGGCGTGAAGTCACGATTACGTCGCGGGTGGCGTCGCGTCGCCGCATCCGGCGGCAATTGATTGAATCGCGGCCTCACACACCATTGACCCGCAATACCTACTGCAGTCTAGGGCTACTCAAACGACCTGATCGAACTATACGATAATATAAAGATAGATAAAAACTATAAAAACATAAATGTACAAAAGGGAAGCTTTTTACATCTTCTCTCATTTTATAATCAATATAGCAATATAGTTTTATGTGTACAAAAAATATGTAAATAAATGAATAGATATGCGAGTTTCTCATTCATATACTCTTGTCGAAAAAATAATTGCGCACCGAAGACGTTGCCGTACCGAGTCTAAGGATTCAATGCAGAACCTTAAAGTATTGAAATTAACAATTAAATAATTTTGTCGCGTCAAACAGGATTAAAGGATATTGAATCTATGTACAATAGTGTATCATGAATACAATATGTACAATAGTGTATTATGAATACAATATGTATTATACAATAGTGTATTATGAATACAATATGTACAATAGTGTATTATGAATTGTACATATTGTACAAGTGTATTATGGAACAATATGTATTATACAATAGTGTATTATGAATACAATATGTACAATAGTGTATTATGAATACAATATGTACAATAGTGTATTATGAATACAATATGTATTATACAATAGTGTATTATGAATACAATATGTACAATAGTGTATTATAAATACAATATGTACAATAGTGTATTATGAATTGTACATATTGTACAAGTGTATTATGGAACAATGTGACTAAAGTATACACCAATCTGTACAGGGTCGCGTGGTGAATTATGAACCGAAACTCATAAGTGATTGCATGGGACGTGATAGCTTCGTGTTGGTTGATTGATTATATCTAAAACAGCAGGTGTATTTTAATGCAGTTTGACGCGACAAAATTATTGAAATGTTAGATGGTTGCCAATTCAGCCTCTAAAAGAATTTAATGAATTATGGAATTAACGTGTTAACAAAAAGTACTCGCAATTGGTCTACATGACTGCAAACATTCGACTTTTGTTGATGCTGTTTGACTGCGACTGATAGAAGATACAATTTAAGATATACATTTTTTTTTATAGATAAGAGGGCGGACGAGCAAGCGGTTCCACGTGATGGTAAGTGTTACCGCCGCCCATAGACACCTGCAACACCAGGGTGTATGCGGGCGCGCCGCTGACTTTGCAAGATCCTATTCACAAATATCTCTGCGAGTTGCAAAATGCAGCTTCCTTCTAGACAACCTTCTTTGAAGCATATGTCATGTTCATAAATTAAGTAAAGAACGTATAATTGCTAAAAAAGGAATTATCTACCGAAGCAATTATATGTATAGCCATTATACTATCCAATTTTGAGCACTAAATCAAGCAGATTGGTGGACTTGCCCGCCTTAGTCGGAGCGCTTTAGTAACCGCCGCTCTGCAAAAACAAAACCTAACAAGTGGAACAAATCAGCGGGTAACGTGTAACAAATCACGCGGGATGCGTCTTCTGTCAGACTGACGCCCAGCGGCTGCAGTATTACTTTGCTAATCTAAAGTTTTACCTGCCTGAATTTTGAGAGGTTATTTGAGGCGACGCTGATGCCGCCACAAATTTGTTTATTATGTTATGTTGAAGATACGGTTATGTTAATTTTGGACACTAAGATAAGATAAGGTGGCAGCATAGAAACAAATAGATGCTTGGGATCTTAGGGAGAGGACTAATCTAGTATCCTATAGGAGTACTACAGATGTAGGTACTATATCCAGTATTGAATTATTCACTGTGCTATAGAGCAGGGGTGCCCAAGGGGTCGATCGCTAAAGACAGAGCGGTCGATCGCGAAAGGAATTTAAAATTTTTAACTTATCAAATTATACTCCTGATTTTATTAATTTGACAGAAGAAATGAAAGCACAAACTTCTCTTAATTTGTTGTTACCTATTGATATTAATTTTACCTATTAATAAATAATATAAAAAAGCTATCTAATTATGGTTTTATTTATCCCACTAAGGCACAATTAAGTCGATCGCAAGAGGTCAGTTTTTTTTTAAGTAGAACACGATTTTAAGTAGGGATGTTCTAAACAAGTTGGCCACCCCTGCTATAGAGGATGCAAACGAACCTATTCCGAAGCCTGAAGCATGACTAAGTTAATACACATATAATGTATTTTAACAAATTTGTATAAAAATTTTGGAAAACTAAAAAAAATGATGTCAATTAACCCATTATTATAAGCATAATTTATAGATTCGGCTCAGTTCAAGTATCGGGTACTGTTTGATTACATCTGCATATATGTTGACGGTATAGTATGGTGTAGATACTAAGCTACCAGAGCTAGACGTCGCGATATCATCTCTGTGCATTTCATTTTTTTGTTTTGGCCAAAATTTCATTGATCTGACACACTGACTGCGGATTAAGTCACAATCTGTCCAATTTTAGCTCGCGAATTCACCTCACAGTATCTCGCGAAATGCTACATCTGAAATACAAAATAGCGTCAAATCGGCGCATCTCAAAGGCCTCACGTATGCATTGTGCAACAGAGATGCGACGAATACTGGCTGCACACTGAATGCAGAATGAAGATGGCAAATTCTACCGTAAGGTGACATCTGTAACGCCTGCGTGGCGTGTAGAGAAATAAGGATGTCACTGGACAGGAGTGTCGTTTTCTAAAATGCTTCTAAATGTTGACTTGGAGTTTAAAGCTTTGGTTTATTCAGGTGTGAATTGTAATTTTATTGGTTAATCAAGCATTCAAACAAATACAAATTCTTTGCAATCCATTTTCAACTTATTATATAGATGGTTAAGTTGCGCTAACGGCAATCACAACGTATGTAGATAAAATTTGTTTTTCAATTATAGCAACGAATAAAAGTTAAAATCTATATAACAGCTCGTTTACAAACAGAAAATTTTCTAATCGTGTAAACGCTCAGCTGATAAAAGTAAAAGAAAATTTACCTGAGCGCTAAAGAGACGGGCAGATTGTAAACATTGTTTACCTTCAGGCTAAAATTCAAAGATTACGAAAGTAAAGGCTAGGAGGTGCCAACGTAAACTCACGCGCCACGAGTGCTGGAATGTCCCGCTATTAGGGCCTTGGATGAGGCGTCCCGCTTAAGGTGCAGGGGTACTAAATCAAAAATTGTAATTCTAAAACGAAATTATTCAAAAATTATAATACAGATCAATACAAAATTTCTGTAGATCCCCCTTTTTCAGTCGCATTTGAATTGTCGGTTTCCTGCAAATTAATTTCAAAGCTGGCAATTCTAAAACCAAAAATTCAAATATAATCAGAATTACACATCAACAAAGAGGAAACATTAATAATAAAAGTTGTCTTAACATCAAGCAAATTGACCGCCTTTGCTCTGGCAACCCTGCCTCAACAGCGGGGGCGGGTCTAATTTATGTCCCGTGTAAAATTTTTTGATGCGCAGTCGAAACCACGTGAATATCAGATGCAGAATTCACCACGCACCATACGTTAAGCTTTCTTTGCACGCACCATCATAAACACACTGTTAAATAATATATGAAACATTGTTGTTTTAGTGTTCTGGTGTTTTTTGAAGTTAGAGCCATAGTGTATTTTTAAGTAGTTTTTTTTTTTTATGTACGAAGGCGGCAGACGAGCATACAGTCCACCTGATGGTAAGTGGATACTGTCGCCCATAGACATCCGCGATACATGCCAACATTAGTCCAAAATGATAAATGTTGGTACGCCCCCGGATGCGCTGCCTACCTTTGGAGATATAGGAATGGATTTGGAGAAAGGGTTGGGAAAATGGGCAGGGATAGGATAGGATGGGAATGGGCTCTGGCACATCTCACTCACTACCGAAACACGTACGTACATTGGGGAAATACGATAAAGTGGAAAATGCAGTACATTTCAAGGTAGTCTTCTGTGAGAGAGGGGTAACGTGGCCAGTCGAGCGCGCCCAGCGGCTGTTAGATTGCAGCGTGCACTCTCCCCCTCCTGAATTTATATCCCAATGCTAATTTTAATATTTTATTATGAGCTTGCATAGTCCCACTGCCTTGTGGCAAAGGCCCATGTGCCTGTACCAGCCCTTTTATCGTCTACTCTACGTTTACGGCAGGTTATTTGTCAGTAATTCTAATATAAATTCGTTCTCAGTGAGAGGTAAAATTTTGTGGGTACAGAAGAGACAGGTAAATATTAAGTGACATCTGATAATTTGAGATTGTCATCAACAATTATTATTGTAGATAAAGAACTGACGAAGGATACAAATTGCTTTTACATTATAAAAGACAACTTTGGATGAAGTACCTAGCGTGTTCTTAACTTCCTTACTTAGATAACTCTTTCAAGGTATATAATAAATCAATTTATATTTTAGCTTAAGTATTTGAAACTAAATTTATATGACATTCCTTTTTCAATAGATCTAAAGAACCCTAAAATTTGACTCAAATATATTCCGACTTTCAATATAAAAAAACTACCTTTTAAACTTTACGTAAAATTCTTTGAAACAATTTATCTATACATATAATACAATCGTAACAGAACCGTGTCTGTACATGAAATATTTTTTTGAAAAAGTGATTGCAATATAATGTACGAATGATACAGAGCTGAAAATGCGATTTTTTTGGAATTTTGTCTGTCTGTCTGAACGCACATCACGCAAAAACTACAGGACAGAATTTAATGAAACTTGGCACTGTTATGATCTAAGTTAACATTTAAGGTCAATTTTATCCCGATACGTTAAAGAGTTCCCACGGGAATCACCAAAGTTCACGCGAATGAAGTCGCTGGCACTGCTAGTATTGAATATCTCGCCTCCATGCTGTCTCAAAACGACGTAACAGCTAATAAGGTTTAAAGGTCTGGCATAAATAGCCGTTATTATTGTATTCTTTACAGAACATTTCGTAGTGAAAATTAAAATAAACACTACTAAACTTTCTCGATAACGGCTCACTTTATTAACACTTTAATAACTACAACAAAGCGGGAAATTTCTTTTACCAATTAGTCAAGTGAGTAGTGCCTTGCCTGCTGTGCAAAAGGTACGGTTCCCTGTTGAACATTCATTTGTTTATGTTATGTTATAAACATTTGTTTATCCTGGATCAGGGTGGTGTGTTCGCGTTTGTATATGTCTCTGGGCTAGGGAATTATACTGTGAGCCATTGAGTGTGGCGGTATTTATTATTATTTATATATTACTTTTTGCATTCAAGCATTTTCAAACTTACATACACCAAAAAGAACATGTTTATTAAAAATACCAACACGTAATTTTCAATTCACTTAAATAAATTAGAAGAGCAAAATTACAACATGATAATTGAAAAAATATCAGAATATATAATTTGTGTTTATACTTTTGATTTAAACGAAAGATAGCAATAACCAACTAATTCATTGATAGAATGAGTCCTTTATCACATAAAAATGTATAGTAACAGAAATTAAATCAAATTTTTAAACGAGTAATCATCGAAAACAAGAGGTAATGGTTATGTAACGGATTGCTCAATATTTGTGTCAAATACATGCAAAATTTATTCATAATGTCCGCCAAATATTGACCCCACAAGTGTCCATTGATAAAACAAACAAGCGCAAACTCGTCTGAGAGTCACAAAGTCATCCTCTTGCTGTTTTTTGAGGAAATTAAAGTTTGTATAAGCATTTTTGTGATTATAATTAATAGGGGATTATACATATAGGGGAAATTAATATAGAACTAATAATTATTTAATTTTAATAGGGGAGGCATCGTGCCTACTGTGGAACGTTTAAAAAACTGACATCGGCATCCATTTAAAACTTCAGTTCAATTCAACTTATTCATTTGCAATGTGCGTTACGAAAGGTGGTAAATGGTAAATAAGTAGTGGGATCGACACATCTGCCAATAATAGCATGTAAAATTACATATATCTTATCTATCATCTATCATCAAAATATCTATCATCTATCATTACATACATACATCAAAATCTTCAAAATACATCAATATTCCTATTAAATCGCTAGGGCCCAGTGCGAATTGGTTAATTCGCGTGCTTCCGATTTCTTGTTAATTCTGGAACATGCGGGTTTCCTCACGATGTTTTTATTTTCACCGCCGATTTAATGATAATTTAAAAAAAATCCCTGCATAAGTTGAAAGTCAGTGAGTACGGACCGAGGATTTGAACTCACGACCACACGAATGAGAGTCGGGATTAGATACCCCCTAGGGGCCCTGGCTTTTAAATACAATTTTAAATACTAACTTACAATTTAAAATGTATATCTCCTTTTCATTAAATTCTTTTGCTCGTTTATATTTTGGATTTGGATTTGTATATTGCTAGTTCCTAGTTTTCGTTGGAGCTAGGAACTTGCAATATACCTACAATGTTGAAACAGTTGAAGGGGACAAAAGCCTCGGTGAGTGCACATAGAATATCATTACACAAATTAGATCGCCGGTAATCGATAGACATGCCCCATAGTTAACTGTTATTTAAACGACCACACATTATATTTGATGCAGCAGATGTATATCTATAAGCAGAAGAAGCTCACGAAACTCGAGTGTGAGATGAACTGGACTTATGAACTACTTGTATATATCTGACGAGTTCCTCTAGCTTTAGTCTAAACTGCTACTTCATAAATTAAATGCTCCCTGCGTTGTTACCTCAGTCACGACTTTTTTTCTCAAGGTTGTCTGGAAGTAATTGCTATAAACGAATAAGGCTGCCTGGTTGTATTCTCTTCATAAAGCAACAAACTTCTTAAACAATAAAGAGTTTTTTATCTATCTAACAACTGATAGTGGTGGGTTTATGCTCGATCTATATTTTATTTTTGTTTATTAGATTCGCCCACGATACACCATTTTCATTCTATACAAACATGGTAAACATTATTATATACACAAATGGTAGCCTCGTACAGGAGAACACAGTATTCATAATGTAACATGTTAAGATAGATATAACCCGACAACTAAACAGGAAATGCAACCCGATAAGCCAGAGTACGTAACGAAATCACTCCAAATGATTAAAATTAACAATTTAGTGTTTCATGTTAACATAAATATAAGATTTTAAAATTCAAGATATTCAAGCCAAATAATAAAAGTAACACAAAAGTAAAATAACAGAAAAAAGGAAACATTTTCAGAATTTATCTAGACTTATCCGCAATTCCTTTCTAAAAATATTAAAAGAACTATTACACACATTCAATGCAACTCTATGGGCGGAGCCACGTTAGGGCAGGTTGGAGCGCTTGACCCCCTGGCATAGGGAAGAATAAATAACAGACTTTCTGCATTGCACTACCTCTATTTAAATTATAAGAAAATTGTTTGCTTTGCCCCACCCTGGGTAAAATAGTTTGCTTTTGCCTCACCCTGGGTAAAATCCTGACTACGCCCTTGTCCAATTCCAAACCATAATTAATTATATTACGAGTATAACTTAATATACCAACACAGAGAAAAGTAGCAAAGCAACAAGGGGAGGCGATGTAAAAGACTAAATTGGTATTTCCCGATTGGTACACGAATAAACTAACATAATTTTGGCTAAGTACAGTGAGTTCTGGATATCTGCGATAGTCTAAGAGAAGTCATAATTAATGGCGACCATTAACAGAAACAAACTGTACAAACATCTAAACGTCTAATAAAAACTTACACTAAACTATCAAAACGTTGTTTCGAGCAACAACATCGAAAGTACAGATCACTCTTAATGATTGCCAACATCCGTTTGAGGACTGCCCTACAAAAGAAAAATGGGGGAGATATACAACAAATGTATTTTCGTATATAGGTGATAAAAGTACCTAAACATAGTAGAAATCACGACACAGACAACCCGTTGTTTATTTAGCAACTATGTACGGTAAAACAATAATACAATATAGATTAAATTAGCATACAAAGAAGAATTGTTTTTATGTGATCGTGAGTATTTCAACCGCGGACACGAGTCGCGGCACTTTGTTAGAATATTAATAAGTTTTGTAATAATAATAAAGCCGTCATTTTGAAATAACAATATAGCTATGTTCATTTATATTTTAATAAATGAATATATAATAGCGTTTGTCGTACTAACTTACTACGTTTGTTAACCGCCGCGCCGCGTAACGCATCGTGCATATTGAGTGCTGTTTAGTTCAAATTATGATTCAAATTAATTTCTATATGCTTCTCCGGAACAACACTAAACACTGCAGATGTACCACAAACACTAACATTGCAGATTACACGCACCTATAATGCATGATACAGAAATGCAGAAATTTGTTATAGATAAGTAAGTATACGTAGAAATATTTCAGAGCAAGGCAAAGACATTTTATTAATAACAGATAATTCCATTCATAAATTAATCCTATATCCGAAATTTTATGAAATTTTAATGTCGATATTTTGAAAACATAATGTTAGAAAATGGAAAACAAAGGTAAATTTCAATTTAGTAAATGGCAATACAAGCTGACATCAAGCAACTAACTAATTTGGAATATCAATGTGGTGAACAATGGGCCGGCCGCCTGTAACGGAGACGCGACACTTTAAAAAGTTACAAAAAGTTATAAAGCCGCTATGTTTTGGCCAAATTATGAACATTTATACATATATATACTTAAACATTTGTACTTTTTAAAGTGAAGGTATTATTAAAGTACTAGCGGTGCCGGCGACTTCGATCACGTGAACTTAAGTGATTCCCGTGGGAACTCTGTAATGGATCGGGATAAAATATAACTTAAATGTTTACCTAAGTTAGAAACTATTAACTATACTAAGTTTCATTAAATTCTATCCAGTATACAGACAGATATACAAACATAAATTTCAAAAATTGTTGTTTTGGGCTGTGTATCACATACACTTTACACTGCAGTCTTTTTACAAAAATATTTCATGTACAGACACTGCTCTGTTACGATATTCTTATTATACGTATAGATAATGTAATATGTATAGGTAACGTAAGTTATGAGTCAAATTACGATGGCATATCACTAAGGTTTAAATTTATATAGTGAACGTTTAAAGGTATTTTTTATGAGAACTATATTATGAATTCCCAAAGCCTTAGTGTTATTGGTATAACATCCTTACTATCTTACAGTAACAAAACAGGCGATTAATATTTAAATTCTGTCTCATTTAAACAAATTAAGTTCTCAATTAATTCTTGGTCTAACAAGCGGAAAGCATCGACAAGTTTACAACTATTAACGATTCTCACGTCGCGCTCATTTGGAATAACTTCCTTTAATCATTATCAAGTGTCATAAATATTGATGTGTAACTCCGGAGTTAATGAATCAAAAGAGTTGAATCCGCGAGCGGAGCCGAATCCCTTAATTGTTCCATCGAATTGTTATTCATTCCGATTCCGGCGCCAATCATGATTGTGAGTGTAATCGCGCATCGGCAGTGATGGCTAAAATTTTTTTTTTTCTTATGCAACTACCGTTAGGGAAAGGGAATGAAACGCTCTCGGGTGATTAAGTAGGTGAATCAAAAGAGTTAAGGAGTAACTAAGAGGAGTCGGATCCGCAAGTGGAGCACAGGATTAAGTGAGTTAAAACACTCCGAGAAGTCTTGATTACCCACCACTAGTCATAAAACGTTACGACAAATGATCATATACTCATAAAAATAAACTAGTCTACTAAAGCATGATACTCGTATTTGAATAAGTAGATTTCTATAAGAAGAAAACTATAAAATACATTTGAGTTGCGAAGAAAAATTATAAAAGTAAAAATCAGTGTTTATATAACCATAATAATTATCATTGTTCAATTTCTGCATAACGCATACTAAATACAAGAAATATTGATGCAAACATTTACATATAATTCATACAAAATTATTCGCCAAAACTTGGCAAGAATTAGCAGTTCGCGTCACGTCCGTCGTCATATGTCGTCAGACAATGGGAAATAAATTATGACGTGACGGCGAGTCGGAAAGATGGTAATTCACCGTTAGGTAAAGGCCTCAGTTACTACGAACATCGCGTGTACACTTGATCATTACCACAAAGTCATGACTTTGAGAGGCAATTCCTCATGAAACTTAGATATTTTGTTTTATATAATAGGCCGCTTTGTGTTCTTGGATTGTATGAACATACTCCTATGTATCTTAACGAGTTCTTCACCTGCAATTGACTTTAATCACACTGTCTGTATGACATCTCATATAATAATTGATCCAACTCAACGAGTTAGATTATAAGTAGTCACAAATTAATAACGTCAAATTTCACTTCTCGTGTGGTCCCTTTTCATAGACGCTAAATTTAAAAGGTCTCAAGCGAAACCCGCTGAGTATTTCGCTTCGACCGAAACCATACCCGAAGGTCGACTTACGTGAAGGTGCTATACAATTTTATGCGCGAATACTCTACCGCGTCCATTTATTATACTGTTTATATGGAAAGTGCATTTTGCACGTCCATATTAAACCTTCATCGACGTGTAATGATGCTTTCAGTTTTAAAATATTGTTCGCGCCAAATTCACGGATACATTGTAATTTTAATTTGCGTAGTAACTTTTAGTAATTGCCGTATAGTCTGTACTTATTAAAGCCATAATTCAGCTATGGATATTAACTTAAAGATAATTTTAAATTCGACTTCTAAACCAGTTTTCAATTAGATGTTCTCATTTCTAAAAGAATAAGTTATACAAATAGAGATTTTTTTAAACTTGTAGAGATTATTACACGGGCAATTAATATGTTTTCCGGTGTTCATTATAACTGCAAAATCTATTTTTTAATAATAAACGAACCAGTTTCCAAATCAAATGTGTTAATTAAAACATTAAAATAAACACAATATGAAAAGACTTGACGTGCTAAAAATAAAGTTTTCTTTAACGACATAATAGTAAAATCAATTTTAAACCATGGAAATAAATCACCAGTCACTGAAATAGTCCTAACTGTACTAAATGGAAGGCATAAATAAAAGTCCATGTGCGTTTCCTTCTGTTACAAATTAAGACCGTCGCTCCACTACTCGAGAGTATAAAGCAAGGGAACATGACATTCGTGTGTGAAGTGGGTTAAATAATATTGTTTACCTTATCGACATTTGCTTTATTAAATATACGGCAAATAAGCAACCTACACAATGGCAGTGGGCGCTCCTTGATTACCACTTAGCGAAGCTCGACCAATTTTGTAAAAAATGGGAGTTGCAAGGTTACTAACAATAATTTAAATCAGAATCTACATGATATGATAGCTTTTTTATTATTTATTTATAGAAAAAAGGCAGCAGACGAGCATCTAGTCCACCTGATGATAAGTGGATACTGTAGCCCATGGACATCCGCGATACATGCTAACATCAGTCCAAAATGACAAACGTTGGCACGCCCCCAGATGCGCTGCCTACCTTTGCAGATTAAGCAATGAACTGGGAAGATGGGGAGGGATAGGATGGGATGGGAATGGGCATATCACATTCACTACCGAAACACGTTGCGAACATTGGGGAAATACGATAAAGTAGGAAATGCAGTACGTTTCAAGGTAGAGAGAGGGATAACGGGGCCAGTCGAGTGCGCTCAGCGACTGTGGAAATGCAGCGTGCACTCTCCCCCTACCATCTACTTTTCTACTGATTTGTTATTTGCTCTACTATCCCTAACTTACGCGTTATGGTACATGCTTATGCTATAAGTATAATACTTATATGTCAAAACATTACCTATAGTTTGAGATTTGTTATTTATTTATTATGTAAATAAAAGAGAACAAAAAATATAATATAATACAAAAATGAACGGCTAGCGTAAGGATTGGCAATGTTTTCGATTTTATTCATGTGATAATTCTTCGTTTTTAAAGGTTTGGTGTTAGTATAATCTGCTGTATATCTTTAGCTTCTCATTATAGCTGGACTACCGGACTATATGTTAGTTTTTATAACCTCATAATTTATCGTGGGCTAAATTGATTCTGCTCTAATTGCGGACAGATGTCGTCGCGGAAAAGAGGCGGGGAAAAAATAGCGATTCTCCTTGTGTGCGATAGAGATGAACTTATGACGCCCGATGAAATGTATGATTTATTTTCTGTTCCTTTTAACTTTTTACGTTAGCCACGAAGAAAACAAATATAATTTTAGCCGTCACTGTTTTATGGGGCATGAAACGTTTTATGGTGACGATTTTGGTTGAGAAATATGACGATAAATTAAGTTAAAGGATTTAAAAAGAGTAAGTTAGAATAAGTTGAAATCCGATTTACTTAAATCCTTAATATAATAAGGCTTAATATACTTAAGCGAGCAGCAAATCCACAATTAGCAAAATAAAATATTTTTGAATAACTAAAATAAAATGTTTTTAATTAGATAGGTACAGTAAACTCAACGAGACACGAGCATTGCGTTTGTGTGAGTGCACACGGATAGTGTACTGTGCGAGCCATTTCGACAATCGGATTGGACAATTCGGCACGTACTCACACGACGGACTCCTATCTTTATGGTCACCAGAGAATCTAAACCTAACCCACTTTTCAATTTGCTGCCATCGATTTGCTGCCACTTTCAGTATTTCTGCCGGTCATTTAATTCCTTTCCCATCCTGGTAGTGCCAGCGACTTTGTTCGCATGAACTATAGAGTGATTCCCGCGGGAACTCTGTAATGGATCGGGATAAAATGTACCGTAAATGTTAACCCAAGTCATATGCTATAACTATGCCAAGTTCCATTACTGATGCGCGTTCAGATAGACAGACAAAAATTCTAAAAATGGCTGTTTTGAGTTCCCTGTCGTCCTTAGCGTACAATGCTACGATTTTTTTCAAACAATATTTTATGTACGGACACGGCTCTGTTACAATTTTATTATATGTGTAGATAATATTTCAAAATTTGTCCTCTTATAACTGAATTACACAATTGTAAGTATATTCTGTGTTTTATTTTTGAGTTTTTTTATATTGTAAGTGAACTGAGTCTCCGATCATCTTCCCTAAAACTTTTCTCTTTGCCCAATACCCATGTCATGTATGCAATCTGTTGCAATGCTTACACACACGGGTTTAAAGCATAAACATTCTTGAATTAAAACATTTTCTTACATTAAAAAAATGATGTATACATATAAAATGTTATCCACATACTTGTCCTGTTTCAAATAAATATTACAACACTTATGTACATTTTAATAAATTCTTGCACTGACGATGAATGTTTGCATACATCTGCAAGAATTATGCTTGTTTACAAACAGTGAAGTGTGTGAAATTTATGATGATAGAATATTTTGCTAATTACACGTTACGGTACCTACTGTAAACGAATTAGCGGCAGCGGTAAGTGTGTGAAATAGGTTCAGATGAGTTAGATGAGTTTAGGGTGCTCCGAGCTATAAAGATGTAAGAGAGAACATTTATTTCACATTACTGCTGTATCAAGCAGTAAATATATGTAAAATGCGTATAGTAGGTTAAATACTTATTTATTGAAAATAAAGTTTTAGTTAATAAGTGTTTACTACGGTGATTTAAAAATAAACCATGTAATTAAAACCAAATTAACTAAATGAACTATACAGGTCCGACCTTGTTTTATCCGATGTGAGATGGAACCTTCATGTGCTACTAGATATTCTATATATGTCCATAAAAAAGAATTGGGGACCTATTTCGTAAGTATTGAAGAATATTAGATTCCGAAATTACTCTCACAAAGAAATAAATTATTCTAAATAAGACAAAGAATAATTATTATAATTACGTTTTATGAATGAAACCCAACGTTTGTCTGTCCTTCTCTCTACAGATTCTGAGGGGTTTTACTCGACGGATTTTGATGTGGTTTTGACTATCGCGTAGATTATTTCTTCCGGAAGGTTTTAGTATACAAGAGATCAATATATGGTAATCGTAGCGTGGAAAACTTAGCATAGGATGCCCTTCGACCAATTGAAATGATGGCTTTAAAATGTCGCGCTGAAGTGGCTAGATGAGAGGTGACGAAAATGGAGTGCCTTGCAAAAAAGGCTTGCCTTGAGAAAGGCTCAAAAGTATATCTAGTGGAGAGAGGCTGTTATTAGAATTTCTTCTGTTTAAATATTTATAACTTATCTTCAAACGTATGTTTAAATGATAATCACAATATCCACAGAAACTGTTACTTATATTTGTACATGTATAAAAATCTCAATAGCGTTTTCTGTCAACATTCTCCCCTGTACCTACTGACCTAAATATTGATCGGATCTAGCACAAGAGAATAAAAGTGAAAATGTTAACGTTTATGTGTTTAACCTTCAAGAATTAGATTTATAGGACACTATGGCGACATTGAAACCGTTTTTAAAAATTGAAAGACGATGAAAATGTAGTAAAATTTAAACATTCTTTTCATGTTATTTACAAGTTGTTTTACTAGGTACTTACATGTATGTTATTTATGTATGTGTGCTATATATTATATATATTATTACTATAGTTATACAGAGCATTTATTATTGAAATATATATTTATAATTATAATACTTAACACGAGTATGTACACTGCACACTACCTGCGTTATTACCTCATTCACAACACATTTGCTCAAGGTAAATGTACAATTGTAATTGTACTTTTATAGAAGTAATTGCTGTAAGGCAATAAGACCGTCTAGTTATATTTTCATTTTATTAAAGAGTTTTATGTATCTAATACATTTATTTTCAATATTTCATAAAAGTTGTTTTTTGTGGATAATATGTTAAATGTCTTATTTATTTTTTCTACGTTTGTCGAATAGCTACTAAAGTTATTGATAAATAGAGGACTTGAAAGAAATATGCGTCCGTACAACTTATTTTATTGACGTCATTAGCGACGTTCGGAAGCCGTGTGGCCGACAAATCGCAGTTGGCGTGCGTCCAATCGGTTTTAAAACATTTCACTCAGACTGCGTTTTTCACCAAAGCGTTCGAAATTCGAACTTTTAGAAAAAGCTTTGTCACAGAGTACCTAAAATGTAAGTTTCGCTTTCTGAGTACCACGAACGATCACCTTACCCTTACCGTACTGGCTTTATGTCCAACACCTACGCCGCTCAGCCTACAGACTGTGGAACGAGCTCCCACTGACAAAAGAAATATTACATCAAAGATCCTTTTCATTAGGATGGTTTGAGATCAATATCTGTCAGTGCAATTTAGTTAATCACCAATTACTTTTATTTTTTATTTTAATTCGGCACAAACAGTATAATTGTACATTTGAATACATAAAAATTATATAACTAATTCATATACCAATTAAGCTACGACAATTTACATATTACATAAACATTAACAAGTGGGATACTAATATATTATAATAATATATTCATTATGTTTTAAGAAAGGAATAATAAATACATACATTCTGATTTTCCTTACAAAAGTATGAGCAGGTACATGCAAACTGTTAATCCTAGAGAAAAAAAGAGAGAAGAGAATTATAACTCTTGCAAGATCAGTAGATAAATGAATTTTTGGTTTTTATTCCTAATATTTAGTAGTTGACACTTAAAACATATTTATTTTGGAAGTAGCCAGTCAATGCTTTTGTTAAGGAGTTTGTGCAGAAATGTTTGATCTTTAACAGTGCGGCGGCTTTGAATACTGCGTATACTATCATTACAGAATATACTATTGGTACGGATGGCTTTATATATTAAATGTTTAACTAGTGTACGCTGTAGGGCTTGTAACGAATCAGTTGAAACGTTATATTAAGGTTCCAAATAATACTGGCGTATTCTAGAGTGGATCTTACCAACGTATTATAAAGTATTACGATAGTACTATTAGGTTTAAACTCCTTACCAACACCCAGAATAATAACTAAAGACCGAAATGCTAAATTCAATTTTTTTTCAACATGAAAATTTATATGGCAACTTACTGTCAAGGAAAACACCCAAGTGTCGCGTCACGGACACGTGTTGAAGAAGTTCATTATTTAAATAGTAGTTATATATTAATAACTTTTTACGTGAGTAAGCAATTAGTACCCTTGTTTACATTTTCCTTAATTAATTTTCCATTTTCAATATATATTTTTATACCAATATCTTTCGTGTCGACGGCATGTATTTTGTATGTACTTTATGCATTTGTATTTTATTTATGTATGCATATTAATTAATAATATGTTATATACATATATTTGGCATGTTTTATTTTCTTTTTTTTATGGAAGAAGGTGGTAATCGAGCATACAATACAGCCCACCTGATGGTAAATGGATATTATCGCTCATGGACATGCGCGATACATGCCAATGTCAGTCGAGAATGACAAACCTTGGCAAGCCTCCGGATGCCTTTGGAGATTTAGGACTGTATTTGGAGAAAGGGGAGGGGTAGGGTGGGAATGGGCTCTGGCATATTCCACTCACTACCGAAACACGTACGTACTCGTACATTAAGCAAATAGGATAAAGTGGGAAAAGCGGTAGGTACTTTTCAAAGTAGTCTTCTGTGAGAGAGGGGGTAACGTGGCCAGTCGAGCGCACCCAGCGGCTGTGGGATTGCAACGTGCACCATACGAGGGTGAGAGTGTTCATCAAACAAAGACTTTACTATGCACTAGCATCACGAATTATGTTCAAACAAAAGTTGACTGACAGAATATCACTCCAACTTCCGCTGTACAATTTCTGTACAGTATAGTTAAAAAGAAATAAGTATACATCTTTAATTAAAACTATTTAATTTAATAGAAACAATAGCGTAAGAGCATTTACTTATGTACGTAAAAAGTATCCCAGACACAAAAAAAATAGGCACAAATAACTTACAAACACAAAAGAACAATGCACGACACGACAGGATTTTACACAATACTATTTCCAAAATTTAGGCAAAAATATTCGTAAATTAAAAAATAAAATAGAAGTGTCTCGGGAATTTAATCTCACTCTGTCGTTTAAGCTTCAACGAAGCCATGAAAGAAGCGAATGTCTGGTGAAATATCACTTCGTCAGAGAGAGAAAGACTTTTTGACATAAAATGAATGAAAAATTACATGCGCCCAGCTTTTGAATAGTCTTGGAGTTTCATTTCGGCGGAATTAACTTTCGGGATACTCTCTGTACCAAGGATATTGTGTCTGTTGCACGAATGAAGTCATTTTTTTCAACGAAATTTTAGAATTACAGACTGAATACCACTTTTTAGTTGAACTGGTTAGTATTGGATTATAGTTTGCTTTGCGAATGGATTAGCTAGCGCTTCCTTCAGATTAAAAAAAAAAATGTAGTGTGGATAAATAAAATTATTTCATAGTTTTAATCAATTTAATTTGCATTGGGACAAATTCTTTAGGATTAACCACCCAAGCAATTGATCTTTGATCTGTTGATACAGCTTATCTAGGTGCATATTATCTTATAATGTAAATATGCACAACTGATTTCCTAACAAATAATTATTGTAATAATTTAAAATAAATAATAACTCTTAATAATAATTGTAAAGATGTTTTAAGAAATTGTGTTTTTCACAATTAGATATCCAGGTTAAAAAAAAAATCTTCGGTCATCTGTACTTTAAAACATCTGTTGTTAGTTTAAAAATTATCAACAAAAGTAGGTGCTTCATTTTGTTTCACGAAAAATGTACAAAATGATTTTCAAAGAAAACGAGTCGATGTACTCGTAATTCATGTAATTTATCTACGAGTTTACATGTTAACTGCGAAGTCAACAGCTCTAAATTTCACAAAATAATTTATAGCAAAGATAATATTCAGACCATCTGTCTAATTTTCTCGCGCAATTTGACATTGTAACATAGAACGGAACGTTTCGACTTCAAACGCTGTAATGAGACTTCAAACAAGATATTTCGTTTCTAAATGAACCCGGCTCCCATTGACATTATGAAGATTTACCGACATGACAGACAGACACTTGTATTTTAATCAACTTGTCGCAAACATAGCAGAGTTTATAGCCGACGTGCAAATATATATTTTGAGAAATTTATTGACATACCCTGAGAGATCGGTAAATTGTTTGTAAGACACACAGACTACACTAAAGTCATAATAAAACCGTATTTGTCTGAATCCAACTGTTTATTACAGACGTCGAAATATATTCTGTAGGGCACATAAATTGTACAGAGGGGGGCATAGTGGTATTCCAACGGGAGCCAGACGTTTGGTTAAACAGAAAGTCCTTGCTTAACTGAACAGGAAATGGAAACAAATACCTATGAACAAACAAATACTTATGGAAACAGTGACAAATATATATAATTCATTTCAAAATACGTACATACATATACTAGGGGTATCTATTCTCGACTCTCATTGGCAAAACCTAAAACTATGAAATACATTTATGATTCTGAAGTTAATTGACATGAAGATATTACGTCTTTTTTGCTAAAATTTCCATACTTTCATATTTGTTAAATGCAACGCCTAAAAATATATTTTTACAAAAAAATATTTTATGTTAATTAACAAAATTATGAGCAGAAAAATCGAAGTTTCTGGCTTCAACAAATAAATTCGAAACTCAATAAATTGGTTACAATCTGTATAATTAATTATTACAAATGTATCAATAATATCTTGTTGGCTCTGAATAGCTGATAGGTCATGTTGATTAAATAAAATCATAACAGGTACATACTTACACTACATGTACATTATTAATAAGAGTAATTTAATAACCAGTTTATATAGGATGTATCTTAGTAACTTATTAAGATACATCGAATATAAACTGGTTATTAAATTAGTATTATCGAAGTTAGCATTCATTATTATATTTAATCTTCACTTGCAAATATCTTACGGACATTTTTTCGAAGTTTAATAAAGTGCCACGATCTCGAAATTTCGTTTAAAAAAGTCGTTCGTACGGTGCTATGTGTTGCGAGGTATAATAAATCACGACATGTTATCTAGTGAAGGAACCGCAAACAATTTTTTGCGACGACCACCGATAACCTTAAATGGTATCAAAATTTAATTCTGGAAAACTTCACGAAGTCACTTAACCTTTTTATCGGTATATCACGGCCATGTACCCGCATAAATGTTAATATTTGTTTTTATACAGGTTTTGTTTAAAGTAATAATTAAGTCTTTGTGACAAAAGATACGGATATCAAATAGACACAACAATGAAGTTATTTGTACGAAAACAAAATAAAAAATAAAAACATAACGTGATAAGGTTTGCTACAGTAAACAGTACCTACGTTATTACCGAAAGGATCAACGAAGGACGAACAGTTCAAGTGATATTATACGATTTTACTATTACGTCACTTACGTACTTATTAAAATTTCATTTATAAATATTTACATTTAATTTGGATTAATAAAAAAGAAGAGCCAATTTTTTAAAGACTTGTTTAAGCCTAGGGGTATCTGGACTTTCAGTCGGGTGATCATGAGTTCAAATTCTCAGTCTACCATTGAGTTTTAACTTAAGGATTTTCTAAAAAATATCATTAGCTCCCATGTTCAAGCATATGTATCCACCAATACGCACGGGGTCACCGTGGTGGATTATGTCCCGACACCCCCAGGGATTTACTAGGGAAGGCCTATACCTTGCAGTAGGACCACAGATCATAATGATCCAAGAGTGGGACGTTAAAAAGGCATAAAAATAAAAACCTGTTTAATATATCATATTATTCTATTTTTAATTTATATTTTTTATATTACACTATAATAATTAAATTCACGGAATATATGAATGAGGTAATAATGGCATGATAATGAGGTTAATAATGAGTCCTTCTTCGTGTTCCACCTAGGTTCTCCACCTGAGTTTAGCACGAGGAATTATTGATGAGAGATACCGATACATACTGTCAGAATACGTAATACTGAAAAATACATAAATTAAAACACAGATGAATGGTGTACTTTCAACGAAAGACACCGCACACAATGCGGCGGAGAGTTGAAATTCCAAATATAATAATGTTTTTAAAAAACGATACGTGTTGCCTTCAATAAATTGCTTACAGTCATATCGCAACAACCATATCGCGACACCGATTCGCTTGAGAAATCGCCTGCTAACCGCCGCAAGGAATATCTTGAAAGATGAGATGACTTTAAATGCACAAATGCAATTAACCAATAAAAACAAATGACAATAGATCACTTATTCGACAAAATACGTTACAATATGCATTAAAAATCATGTCAACATATTTCAAGATATTCATATAAAATTATACAAATACATATTCTTTCCTAATGTGTAAATAATACGTTTATTTTTGTACTAAACTGCACTTGCCGGTAGTTGGAGCACAAGGATATTATGGTTCCTCGTACTTCACCCATAAGAACCTAGGTGGAGCACGAGGAAAGACCCTAATAAATCTTACTTTTGTTTATATTGCTATATTTTACTAAATTAAAAAAAAATACAGAGAAATAGCATAAAATAAATAGCTTTGAAATAAGGCAATAATGAAAAAAAGAACAATTTAAAAGTTATTTGCTAAAATGAAATGGGAATTTATTTGCGCGAGCACGCAAAGAATACGTCAGCTGATGAAACCTAAACGGGCGGTCGGGAGTTCTGCATAATTTACACGATGAAAGAAAATTGTGCGGGCTCCTGTTTACATTCCTCTTGTTTGGTTTTTCCCCAGAGATTGCTTGTAAGGAGACGCAGATATATTTTTCCTCTTTCTGTCCCAGTCACAGCTCAGAATAGGCTGTGTCATTTAAGTATCAAATTGGAATAAAATGTTTGTTAATGTGGAAATCTCCAATTTTATGATCTTGTAGAGACACAGTGCACGTAGAACACGGTGCTTTTCG
This sequence comes from Sesia bembeciformis, assembly GCA_943735995.1. Lineage (NCBI taxonomy): Eukaryota > Metazoa > Arthropoda > Insecta > Lepidoptera > Sesiidae > Sesia > Sesia bembeciformis. The sequence continues at coordinate 13,614,212 of OX031033.1, read as the reverse complement.
CTGTCAGCAACTTCTGGTACAGCGTCACTGTCCACTGTGATCGCCAGTCGTCTCCCACACGATCCTATACTTTTATTTAATGGGGATGGGCCAATATTTCTAACATATTGATTTTTGTGTATTTTTTATATAGAGTAGACCCATATAGATTGAACCACAAAGTGGCACTGTTAGAAAAATGATAATCGCAGAATTATATAATAATATAACATTTTAATGTCTTCATTGATTAAAAGTCGCGTGACGTCACAGTAACGGCTGCATGTACGGACTCTACGGTCATACATGTATCAATTTGAAGCAAATTAGTGGAATTTGCCCGTACATGTGGAGCAGCAGCATTCATTGTCCAGTTTAGAATGCAATATTGTCGTAAATAACCAGAAATTCAAGCTCAGAAGGAAAAAAAACTAACCGCAGTCTTGTTTGTTTAGCTAGATGACTGGCAGTGAAGTTTATTCTGATCTATGGTGACATTACCTTTAGTAAGGTACCTTATGTTCAGATGTGACTTTCCAACTACAACTTCAAGTACCATAGCCGTAACGAGCCCTTTCAGCGTCCGCATGGGCTTCCTCATGCACATTGTTTTGTGCATGTACAATGAACATGGCTGGCCAAGCGGGTTGACAAGTCTATTTTTTTAGAGGTGGTGTAATTCCTCAGGGCTGGTGGTTTTGTTATCCGACTTCTTGGACACCCACGGAAATACATACCCCATCTAATGGTAATCTAAAGGGGACCAGACATTACACGATCAGCACTTCTAGTATCTGACTATAAATATCCCGTTTGTAAATCATATACAATTATGTTTTATTTTATATAAATAAAATAAAAACAATATTTCGGACGTCGCAAAATGAATATAATATAATTTTAAAATAAATTCTAAATAACCTTATTCCCAACATCAATTCTAATAACCTCAATCCTAACAACACTTAACTAACGCCCACAGATTAAAAGGAATATTTATATCATTCTGTCCAAGAAATACGCAGAATAACACTACCTATTCCAATCCCTGCAGGTTTGTGAGTACGGAAGTCAGTTTGAATCTTATACAAGAGACGGATTTTGAAGGATTTCGTTAAGAATAACATGGGACGCGGGTGTTCGGGGACCAGACCGAATTGTGGCCATTGTTTAGGAAGGAGAACATACCTAATAAATATCTGAATATTTGTCTATATTAACATGTATGTTAAATGTTTATGAATTCAAAGCTTTTTTCAATGAAAACATAAATTAAAATATATTAAGAGGGAATTATATAAACAGAACTTCACTTTTAACTTTAAAAGTTCTGTTGGTGATTAGTAAATGCCGTAGTAACGGGAACGGACAGACAGATAGTCTCTAGGTATCGATGGTACACTCTTTGAACAGCAGAACGGCTTAAATATAGTTGTGCATTCACATTTCGTTGACTAAGGACAGACTGATGAAATGCCACAGCTTGTGCGGGTTTACTTCAGGCGCAGTATCCATAATTTTAAGGTCAAAATCGGATCAAATCTCAGGAAAAACAATTTAACGAAACTTTTATTGAAACAAGACTTTATTAAATCAAAAAAACTGCTCCAATTCAAACTTTCTACTTACTTATTTTTTTCAGAACACTGACTCGGCTTTTCTTCTGTGGATCAAATTCGTGAATTCAAATTTGGAACAATAACACACCAAAATGATGGTGAATATGCCAGCTTCAAAACTGCAATAAACTTTTTCTTTGACCTAACATTATTTGTTTCAGGCCTTTATACATAAAAATGCAGGGTGGCTTAATTTAGGTGTCCGGGAGTGTATAATTTAAAGTACGATGGCAATCCTAAACATTTTGTGATATTCCACTCTTTTATGGACACGTATTATTTATTATTATAAGATGCGGTTGCACAACAAAATATACGTAGATAGCCCAGTAAATTAAAATTCATACTATACCATACCATAACGGAAAGGATTAAAAGAATAAAAAAGAAAATATGCCTAATTTAAATTCCGAGCCTAACACGTTTGAAACCCACGCGAACTAGCACTTCTGCGAAGTACCGCCTTCGTGATGAAATATGACCAGCAAAGGCGAAAAGACGAAATAATAAAAAGGCGAAATTTCGCGTCGGTGTTGGAAATCTGTTCGCAGCCTCGCGGGACTTATTAGAAGCGCACCTACACATTCGCCACGCGGATTATGTGTGGCAAAGGTCGGCGGACACAGACCGCCATGTTGGGAAACATTTACCACCAAAAGGGACAAAATGTTGATGATTGTTACGACAAAATAGGCATTTTGCTATAGCGGAATTACTTGTATAGGTACGCATATTATTAGTAATAATATGATGTGATGTGTATAATGGAGGGCGTGAACCGATTTTAGCACTGAGAAGGATGGTCGGAGGTAGCTACAAATCGCGAGCCAGGAAGAAAAGCCCTTTGCCCAGCAGTGGGCTATAGTATATGCTATTAAAAACGGTAGTGTGGGTGCAAAGTATGAAGCACATTATAAAAAATAGTTAAAATACAACACGACTGAGTGGTTTTGTGTAACGATTCTATTTACACGTAATCCGTAGTATTTTTAATCTGCCTTAGTTAAAATGTAACCTAGTATTTTCTTTTTAAACGGTTTTATTTAGCTCGACCCGTACGGAATTTATTTATTTGGGTCAAAATTAGAAATTGAAATTTAAGCACCTTCCCGTTGTCAGATTGATCTGAAATTTGGTACACACATTTAATTTAGATGACAATACAATATAATAAAATCAATAACATTATAAATCTAAGATGGCCGCCGATACAAAATGGCGGATTACATATTTTTCCTTAACCCCCTCAATATGGGTATCAAATGAAAGGGCTACACGTAGTTTTCAGTGCACATAAAATATAAAACCGTTTAACTTAAAAGTTTTTTAAGATTGTTATTGTAACTGTGCGTCGCGCCCAAGTTTTACTCGGGCGAAATACTCCGAACGTCCCGTGACGTTTTTTCCTCGTCTCATTTCAATTTTACGAGTCGACAGCGAGTTTTAGAATTGCTTTTATTGGTTCCTAGTACCCCCCTGTCGATGTTTGAATTATTAAATTGAATTGAACAGGGTCGGACTGCGTCGTAGAAATCTAGTTTTATTGAGTTTGCTATTATTTATTTAAGAGTCGAGAGAAATGGCGCTTAAAATAGTTGCTGTTTCTCAGTTTCTCTTGTTCTTTACTTACGTTCTTTACTTACGAAGGTTCTTTAGTAGAATAGCTCCAATGTTTAAATAAAACTTACCTGAAACAAAAAATATACTAATTAGTTAAATGTGGATAAATTATTGTAGATAAAATAACTATGAATAATAAAAATAAACATCACAGATTAGCATGAAACGATTATTTAATAATAATCGATCATAGGAATCGATTTAATATTTAGCCCATCATCGATCATGCATCGTTACTTAAATATTTTGCTCAAATAAGTCCAAACGTTAACATAAATACTCCACCATTAATTTTGACGATATTAACCAATACAAATTAGAGCGAGACGTATAATTATCAGCCCACGCGCATTGGAAAAAGCGTACCGAATTTCACAATCGATTTCCCGCCCACGCGGTCTCTGAAACTAGTAAAGTATTTGCTAGAAAATGGACTTTTCTAAGATTAAATGTAGCCGGATTTGCATTGACGCGATAAGAGTATAATGAGAATGAGCGGGCGTGCTGCCGGCGCCAATAGATCACGGTAGATGGCGCCATTCAGCCGGTTGTGTAAACCACTTCGCACTTGATCATAGATCACTTAGTTTATGAGATCAAACATTTGCATAAGAAAAAGTTTTATGCCAATAAAGAATAACAAACTCGACGGCGACACGTAATTGAGGCATAGATTTTAACTTATCAGATGTAAATTCAAGTGGACAGTTACGTTATGGTACAGAAACATGTAGTAATAACTTAAGAATAGAAATGTCGACGTACTTGTCAGACTAAATTTGAACTGGTCTTGCAGGATTACTAAAGAAATTCGGAAGTTCATTTGATATAATACGTGAGTATTTTTGAATTTTTTGAGTAGGTAAAAACCAATTCATATTGAAATATTACGAGAATTGGGGTTAAATTACAAGGAATTGGGCTACAAAATTTTATTCTTACGGTAACCAGCCCTTTTGTCGTCCATTGCCTAGACCTCCTCATGCACATTATCTTGTGCATGAAAGGTGGATAGTCTCAACACGCCACGCTGGCTAAGTGGGTCGGCGAGTCCACTCTTTTAGAGGTGTACTCAGGGCATTGTGGTAGCAGCTTTGTTATTACGACTTCGCCTTTTACGACACTCATGAGAAGAAATAGGGTGGTGATATTCTAAAACCGGCCGAAACCACAAGGCCAAATTATCTATTGGCAATAACACAGTACCGTACCCGTAATAAAACTGTACCTTTTATTATTTTAAACTTTTAAACCATACTTGGTGTTGGTATGGTTGAAGTGTTAATTTTTTTGACTCGGTAAGTCTGTTAATTATTGTGTGAATTAATCTATGGTAGATTGCGTGCGTAACGAGCTGTCTCTTCTACTCGTAGCTAGTTGAGCGTATCTATAAATCGACATCTATCTTTTGCAAGCCTGCCAAACCTGAAGACCATTTTAGCAAGATTATAGGACCGGTTTAAAATATATCGGTTTAGAATAAAAGGTTACGTACGGATCCAATTCCCATTTGTGAACGTTTCAAAAACCTCGATTTCGGGTAAATTTAATTTGGTCCATTAAAACCTCAGGAAGATAAAAGTAAGATAAGTTGGTGCTTTCACTGTAAAAAGAAAGCTCCATTTGTCGTAGCACTTCGATTTCAGAACATTCCTCTCAAGATCTCTGAGAGTTTTGGGATCTTTGGCGTCGATATTTCGAGTAAAGTCGAGTTTCGGAATCATCTGGAGAGTAAAAGACAAAACTTGCTCGTAAAAACCACGGTGCATTGAATAGAGTGAAGCAGTACTTCACTCCGGGGCAACGCCTGTCGCTTTACAAAGCTCAAGTTAAACCCCACGTGTAATACTGCTCACACCTCTGGGCCGGTGCACCGAAGTACCAGCTGGACCCTTTTGAATCTGTCCAACGGCACGCTGTTCGCATTGTCGACAATCCCACTCTCACGGGCGGTTTAGAATCCCTCAGCATCTGTAAAAATGTTGCGTCTCTCTACGTTTTCCACCGTCTGTACAATGGGGAATGTTCTGTAGAGCTGTTCAATTTTATGGCACCTACTATCATGTGGCCCGCCCGTTTGTCTGTCATCAATTCTATAAAAAAACCTCAATTAATCGGTTTATCGTAGTCGCAGTAGCAGTGACGTTATAGCATTGTCGACACCTTTGATGTTCTTAATCAATATTCTTAATCTTCAGCAAATGGTTTGACCCACTCATCCGTTTCAATGTTTAGGAACTTGTTATCCCTTCACGTTTTAGAGATATTTGATAGCATAATAAATCGAGGATCTTATTTTATAGCCAGTCATATTTCTACTTCCATTTTCATATCTACTTGGTACAATTGAATTTGGTTCCCACATTACTGGTCTTATTATTATTTTGCACGTATTTATCCGTTTTACAAAAGGGCACTAGCATTTCTCACAAAGTGATTGAGATATACTTGCAAAAATAATAGCTCAGTATTGGGACATTCAAGTAACTTTATCAAAGAAATCCAAGTTTGCCATTTGAGTCGCGTTCTGCAACTCACGATTATTCAGTACTTAACATTTCATTCGGCCATATAAGGGAAATGCAATTGGAAAATCATGTGGGCATCTAAAATGGCGCCTAGGGACAATCAACTCGGACTACGTCAAATGGGAAACTCTTACTATAAACAAAATATTTTTCTAGTAATCATCAGTCATGGAAGGCACCGCATTCCGAGACGTGAGAACGTTCGTCATTCTATAATAAACATTTGGCATTATTTTGGCTTGGCTTTTGATATTGACATTTATCGCGGATGTCTATATACGAGTATGGCAACATTCACTTACCTACCATCAGCTGGTCTGTCTGCTCGTCTGCCACTTTCATTTTATAAACAAAGCCGTTAATATACATTTTGTGTATCGATAAATCAATTTCGTTTAATCCCGCATGACAAATGTCACTTAAGACAGAAGTGAAGTCTCCCATATTTCTGTTTTTTTTTTGTAACCTGTGTATGTATTGGAAATACAAATTCCGTTAAAACAGATGTTAAAACAATATGTTACCAAATTGATTGTTTTGTAAACAAATTAAAAAAAAAAATGTGATCACTAGTTTTTAAAGATTGCTGCTTTGTTTCGCGCGCGTGGAAGAGATAAGACGTAGACATTTTTTTTATTTACTTACTGCAAGTACCTGAATACCACAGGCCAGTTTGTTAAGGCACAGTGTTTTCCAAATTTATTATAAATTCCTATAACTACCTGTACCACACATCTATGTATATTTACTTAATTTTTTTCGTATTAATAATTCAGTGTTTCTTGATAATGTTGTTTTAAAATAGATGTTGTTTTTAGTGTTTTTTATTTATTTTTTACTTCTCGTGGACTAGTATTGATCATATCAGATATCATATTTATTGTGATGGTTTTTTTCCATAGAAGTTATTAACTTTTAATAAATATGAAAATTTTATTATCAGAAATAATAGCCAAATATCGATCGATATCCACCGACCCAGTGAGCGAAAACCATGACCTATAACGAGTGGCGAGTCATTGTTGCTTTTGTTCGCTTTAATCCTAAATTGTTACACATATTATACGTAATTACGTGACCTAAATCTTCAAGTATCTAGAGCCGATCAAGCACGTAAAATTCTGTAAAGTAATAATAAGTAAGTCACGACTTAACTGTCAAAATGGTGGGCGTCGTTTTGGAAGGTCAGTCGCGAATAACATATATACCTCATTATACTTGCACATTAATAATGACACCACATAACACAAAGTAATTTCTCTTTATTCTGTGTGTGACATTATCATTAGTCAATTATCAAACTATCAATTTCGTTTGACAAAAATTCTGCAGCCTACAGGCTTGGGAGTATATCTCTATCTTAACGTTCTTAAACAAATCTGGGTTAGACATTAACAGTACACACATCAATATTGTCTCTAAAATTACAGAAATAGAGTTATAGATAAAGCAAAGCATTTGTAGCTGTGTGCCCGAAGTTGGATCTAAGCTCCTACACCTCGAGCCGCTCGTGCAGTCTGGTTTTTAGAAAACAAAAATGCTTAATTGCGCTATAATCAGTTGTAAAAAATCAACAAAAGGGGATGTTTCTTTCAGCAGGGAGTGGTTTTCCAGCAATAAACTAAAGCACGCTTGGTCTCCGTATAATTTTACGAATTTGCGTTGTATATCTATGTCGAAAAATATTAGTCTACTAATTAGTATTCAGTCCTGCTAACTAGATCTGAAATTCGGCATTGCGTACGGCGAGGAATGTTGCACCCACCGCGACAGGCGCCGGACCCCGTGGGTGTCGGTGAAGGGACACCGGTATTTATAGAAAAACCACTCACGGTCTATATGCTGATAGTGGTATCGGACTGTCACGCTTTATGACTGTGATAAGGATAGGAATTTGTTATTTTATTAGTTACAATTACTATCTTGTTTAGCTCTCGTTTCGTGCCAGAGACTAGTGCCTGATTATTTCCTGGACTCTAGATTATCATACACGTGTGATTAGTTTATTTTCAAACTGAGGATACGTGATTTATTTTTGTCAAAAAATACGACTTATTTTGTTGTCTATAGATTTTTGACGTCTTAAAAATAGTAACTGCGTAAGGTTCCTTTCGAGTACAATACGCAAATAATTTCCAGTAACCAACATGACACAATCCGATTGCAGGAATATATTTTCTAATTATTGATGGCTATTCAATTCAATTTATTTTGCTCAGTTCTATTCGCTGCTAGAGCAGGATTCTTTTTATTTATACATACATATATGCTTGATTCTATGCTGTTCTCTTCAATAGATATTCCTAGATTTTCTATTCACTACTTTTTTTAATATCTAATTATTTTTTTAAGTGTGGTAATAAGATTAGACTGTTTAAGCCAAGCGATTTTCTCACTGGATTATATTATTATCTATGTATACTGTCTATACTGTCCTATACTGTATAGGTCCTATAGGTCCTATACTGTCTGAATGTATGGGTGCCGCCAGTGGTCGCAATTAGTTATAAAATTCAGTTTATTTTTTGCAATAATTTTAGGTTGACATTTCAAACGCATGTTAATTTTACACTAGAGTAATTTAACTTAATTAACGAGATTATGTATTTAAGCAATTACAATTAATATGTATGTTAATTTTACATATTGGTGCCTTGTTTGTTAATAATTATTTTAAACCTATTTATAACCAGAGGTGTGTTAGTTACACCTACGTTTCAATTGAAATCGTAGAACAATATATAGTTTGTTGCACCAAATAAAAATGGATAAAAGCTATAAAACGTCATAATATCTTTAAGAGATTACGACTCTCATAATATTTTTACTTATATGGAAAATACCAGGAAAAGAAGCTTTTGTTAGTCTGGTTTATCCATCAAAGGATGTTACTTAGAATAAACATCAAATAGGCAGATAAACATTCACAGATATGGAGCGGATAACTTATGATATTTACGTAACAAATACGAGTACTCACGTTACCGAAAACATTGATAAACAAAAGTTACTTTTACGCTTTATGACATAAGAGTTGAATTAGAAGCAAAACCGTAATAAGTTACAAAGTTAAATTTTCTGTTCTGATGAACTGTATTTGCATTTAAATTGCGAAGAATAGAGGAGTGGTTAGTAGTAAATGTTGATTGTAAAAGGCCACAGACTGGCGCTTAGTGACCGCTCTCACGATCCCTTCGCCCACACATTTTGGGCGCAGATCAAATCTAGTTACTATTTGCAATATTGTGAATTATGAAGATAGGTACATAAAAAAAAATATTAAAACGTAAAATTAGTCAAAAAGCTCATCCAATATATACAAGACTGAACAGGAAGTTGTTGCATATTTAATTTTAGAAGGTGAATATGTATATTTAAATCGTGTTAAACGCGACAAAATTAATAATAATATCATAGTTTTGAATTGGGGCTTAAAATAGATTTATAAAAAATATGGTTTGATTATATTATATTATCGTCTATATATATTTTAGTTAATCACGGTTACCAACGTGTTTTTTTTTTCTTCATATATGGCAATGGTGCAATTGACACATTCTGTCAGTGTCAAGTTTTATTCGTAAAGTCAAAATATGTAATTTAAAACACATCTTATCAATGTCCAGTCCCGTCGAAGTATGTTGGCAGTAAGTCAGGAGTCGCTCAGTAAAGTGATAGTAGGTTTACTGAGGACAGAAGAGGACTCCTTGGAAGCACACGAAGAACCGTCGTATGATTTTATTTGATTATCATAAACATAACGCACAAAAATACTTTGAAGTTTAATAAACTAACACTATTAACGCACAAATACACAATTTTTATAATAAATGAAACAAAAACTCAACTTCACTTCTCGAGTTGCCGCTAAAAAAGTTCAACGGGTTTTTAGAGTGGGTAATGTTTTTAGGGCCGTGCTTTTACAATCTAAATTGTATTGCATCTCTTTCTGTATTATGAAAATAAAAAAGGATGTACAATAATATTTCAATTGTAAAAGAGCTATTTTTGTTGGATAGAGTTGGAATTCCTCCTTAGACAAAACAACTCCAGATAATGAACGGGTGCGTTTTCTAAGTCTTTGCCTATTGCTTGGCAATTAGCAAAGGATCAATTTGCCAATCGCTTGGGTCGAAGGTACAAACCTTCGTTGACGATGATAATGTCACAAGAAAAAGAAAACAAAAATCTAATTTACTTTTAGTGCTTTATTTTATGAAAGGCATTTAGTTTTTTACCAAAGACTTGGAAAGTTGAAAACATCTACGCCCTTTTGTAGAATGGTAGAGAACATCTTTATGTTCGTTCGACCATTTAAACTGCACATTGTACAGGGCGTTTCATAGCGACAACCGTGATATATTCGACGTAATAATTATACGGGGACTTGTGCTTTCTCTGAATAAAGCATGCGATGCGTGTGTGCAAGGTTCTGAAATGTGTTGCTTTGATTTTACGATTATTACGTTTATATTTACGTATCTTTAAACGGGGAATTACTTGTCATTGTGTGAATTACCACTTCTTATTGATAGTCGGTTTCGATTTTTCTTTGACTTCTTTTTTATTAATCAGCCTAAATACTCGTATTTATACATTTTTATTATTTCCTCCCAATCTCTCTTCAAAAATATTCTTGCTACTTGTACGTTACATGTAAGGTCTTCATAGTTTACGTTAGTTCTAACACTAGTATAATACTAGTTCGGCGATGAAGGAAAACATAGTGAGGACATTATCAGTTGTCTACTTTTTTTTTATAAATTCGATGTTTTTGACAAGGGAGATAATTAAATATCTGATTAGATATCTAAACCGAAACATCGTTTCTCCTGTAATAACAGTAACCTCCAGTTCTCCCGTATTATAACTATCTACGAGTACATAATCCTTCCCAGCCCTTATATCGTCCACCGCTGGATAGGGGTCTCCTCACGCACAATGCTCACTCTTTTAGAGGTGGTTTAGTTTCTAAGGTCTTGTGATAGCGGCTCTGTTATCCTTTAGTCGCCTTTTACGACACCCACGGGAAGAAATGGGGTGGTGGTATTCTGAAGTTGGGCGACAGGACACTGCCGAGCTGGGCGATAGGCCACGGAGAAATACATAAAGTAATCTACATAATATTCTTATCTTTTAACCATTTGCATTAACTAATTCCAAAAATGTTAATGTATTAGCAATATAAATCACTAGCGTAATGTTACGTTTATAAACTATTAACGTAACGGTATAGTACCATTCCTGGCCATCTTAGTTCGAAGTAACATCAATTTAAATCAATGGCTTCATAAATCAGTAATCTTATTACTTTGGGTCATCAATAATGATGATATTTATTGTGTTATTTAACCCTTATTTCATTAGCTTGACCTCCACTGACATAAAATAAAGGAAAATTTGAAAAATAATATAATCTCTAAAAATAATATAAGAAATATAATCTCTGGAACTACTGAACCGATTTCAAAAACTCTTTCACAAATAGGAAGCTACATTATCCGTGTCTAATATAGGCTATATTTTATTTCGAAATTTTGAAAAATTAATTGAAAAAGAAACTTATAAACCGAAGCGAAGCAAGGGCGGGTCCTAGTAACTTGTAAAGAAGTTTGTTATAAATTCTTGTGTTACTATTTAACAGTCAACCTTTTGTCTCGATTAGATATTCATTAAGGCCGATAAGGTTCCACGAACCTTAATATCTAAACCATAACAGTACCATGTCACACGTGACACTCGTTACTACGCGTCAAGTAATCCGCTAAAGCGATTAAGGCGTCTCCAGACGGATTAGTTGGGTTACATAACACTGTGGGAAACGTCCGTGAATTATTGGCGTCTCTTTGTAATGGGAGGTCGTTATGAAGAGTGATATGTGAAAGTTACACGCTTTTGTTTGCGTTTCAAGTCGGTTTTGCTTGTATAAAGGTGCCTTAATATCTTTCATTTGAAATGAAGTAGTTAGCAATAAAGGGGTCGTAACGTAGTCTAGAAAGTTCTAGACTACGAAGCTACTGAACGTCTGATAAGACCATTAAATCAAAGTGCAGCAAAGGTGTGTTTTCCGATCACTTTTTACCACTTTTTTATGATTTACTCTTTTATGATTTTTCTGAAGCAATCTTTCATAAAATCTTTTGTTATTGAGGTAATTATTTCACTCTCTCCCTAACTTGGAGACCGTATAAATAAATAAATAAATATGTAACATCTCCGAGAGGGATGAATAGATTATTTGTAGAAGATCAAGTGTACTTATTGAATGGAATGAGCAACATAAATTTGTTAGAATCGTGAGTAACCCTATTTTAATTTAACAGTTACCTTGGTTGAGGCATACATAGCTTGACAATCATGATACAGATCAATGCAGGGGCACGGGCATCCCGATGCACATTGTCTTGTGCATGAAGGATGTGCATCGGTCTTAAAAAACCATGCTCGTCAAGCCAGTTGGTGAGCCCACGCTTTTAGAGATGGTGAAGGCCATTCAGGGCTTTGATATTCGCCTTTTACGACACACTCGAAGAGGTGGGGTGATGATATTTTAAAGCCGGCCGGAGACCACGAGGTCGTGACAAGTCTTACGATTAAAGATAAGATATCTATTAAAGATAAGAATTTTCTAATAAACTTTCGGGTTGAGCGTGTAAAGTTAATGGAATTTATTGTGTCTAATTTCTTCATCAATTGAACAATCTCTCACAAATTTCACATGACGTCCCATATGACCGCACATCGGGCAGCGGTAAATCTCTCTAACATTCACATCTACAGAATGGATACGGAACATGAGCAATACGTAGGTCAGCTATTCACAATGTTCTTCAGTTTCTCTCAAAACATTTACCTTGGAGACGCTTGAATAGCGCGCGTGGATGTCAGGTGGATACCCAGAAACGGACAAGGCATTCAAACAAGAAGACCGACTAAAACCCGCATAATTATTGTACATACAAGGGAAAGAATAGGATTTCATTACCATATGGTTGTCGGAATAGCATGCAGCACGATGTTTGAAGTTTACTGAATGTAAAAGTTCGAAGATTTAAACGAAGTTGAGTTCTCGAGAACTGTTCACTTCAAATGCCGGTATCAGCCTTTAACGTCCCACTGTACATTCCCTAGTAAATAATTAAGAGGTTTTGAGTCACAAAGTCATAATCCACCACATGGTACTCTTTATCCAGATCAATCATAAAGTTTCCATGGGAGTCAAACTAACCACACCTTGTCGCGCGCACTACTTGTACGTAATAAAATTATACTGGAATTGTACTGTACTGATCGATTTTATTGACTTAGAAAAAACATTTAAAGGGAGCGGCAACTTTATCTCTCATGCTTCAAGATGCGATGCTTCATCAATTGGATGTCATCAATGTCATGACCATCATCAATTGGATTCATCAATGTCATTGAGCCGTCGGAGGCAGTATTGTCGCGAGAATTATTGTATAATTTGAGTAGAACGGTGTAACGCGGAGGCCGGCGCGGCATATACACTGCCTGATTATGCAAATGTACGGTTAAACCGACCAAAGGGTACCACCATCACGGCTCTGTAGGATAACCATGAAATTCAGTGTTTGAACAGACGATGTGCGGATGTTGCTTCAATTAAATGCGACATCGAGCACAAATAAAATAGAAAATTTATTTTTTTCGATAGCAGCGGTTAGATACTACGAGGAGTACGTGATTACTTTAGCTTTATACTTAAAGATGGCGGAAGAACTTGAAAACAGCAAGTAGGTATTAATTTGTGCAAAATTGTATTAAAGGAAATAGGCTAAATATTTACTTGAATTTATTATTGATTGATATTTTCTGGTGTGAATAGATTTTAAGCATTTTGTTAAATTTTAAATTTCAAATGGTATAAGACAATGATGTCATATCATGATACATTTGTGATGATATCATATTATGATATAGGTTTTATATTATTTTAATTTATTTAAGTAACGCTTAAGCCCCCTTTTGATGGCTTTTGTCGCACAGTGGGACAATGTGGGCTGATAACAAGTACACAACAAAGTTTTTAGGCAAACCGTCAACTGTTTCCACAATTTTTTGCATGATGGTCACTCTACATCTTAAGAGCCGTGAATAGCTCAGTGGTGTCTCGCCGTATTGGGCGGGCCATAGAATTCGCACTTTGCATCGGAACCGACCGGAATGGATGTAGCCACAATGCCGGGATTAGAGCATTATAAATAGTTGGTAATAACAATAGCATTAGGCTTTACCTTTTGCTAGAAGTGGGTTTTCCTATGCTTGTTGAAATAGTCGACATAGAGTGAAAGTATGTTGGGATTTTGAATCGAACCTATATGAGTTTTGTAACGAAAACATTAATTACATTTAAAGGTTTCCTTCGCCTTAATTTTTTTTTCTTTATAAATTATTTTTAAATGTTTTTTTTAAATAACACGGTCAATGATTGCAAGATTCAATAGAATAGAATAGATTCAATTTTGGAATAGAATAAGAGAAACACTTTATTTTGCCACTCCAACACAAATCGTTACAAACAAAACACATACCTATCAATTCGAGAATAATAACCGAATAATAATCAAACTGTGCTGCAGCAACAAAATGGAACTTTGACTTAGTATAATGTCATGGGATGGCCATGACGCTGAATTGAATTATTAGCGGAAGGGCTATTTAGCGTTTGGTTCAAATCGCAGTTCGTCCAGAGTCCAGACGCAGTAGATTTGTATTGGCAGGAAGTCCAAGGGCAATTTTACGTGGCTATCGGAAACAGCTAAAATAAGTAAATAAATTTTAATGGCTAAATAGACTTTTTGGCGGGAACTAGACAAGCTAGATTATTGTTATTTAACAGTTATTTAAGTGTTTTTCGTGCGTGGTGTTTGTGATAATCAAGTAAAACCGTGGGACTGCATTTTTCGTGTGCTTCCAAGGAATCCCTTTCCGTTTCTGTCCGATTATTACAAAAAAAACTTGTCACTGACAGTATGTGTCAATTGCACTATTGCTATGTATGAAAAGAGAAAAAAAATGGCTTAATAAGATACATAAATAAATAATAATAATCTTAGGCTAAGTATACATTCTCACACTTAGCCCTAGAAACACATGCAGGTCTGCTTATACATGTGCGTTTAATGCAGCAGTTGAGTAGATGTTTACTAACTGCTTGCTAAGTACGATAATATTAGTAACATCGGATAAAGTTTATGTATTATTGGTCTATATAAATATACAAACACCTAATATATTATAATGTTAGTAGCATATGTTGTCCACAAGAGCGTTGGCGTTAGGACATCGTTCGTAAACGGTTCACAGATGTTGCAGCTTATTGGTACAACTGTTAGCTGTCATGTGAGTTATATTAAATACTGCTGAATTATTAATGTTTGTTAAATAATTAATTATGTATATAACATGCTGAATATGTAATCCGGTACTTTAAACATTTTGTAAAAAAACGCCTATTATATTCATGATGTTTATTTCAGGTTATTATGTAATTGTTATTGTAAAAAAAAATGTTTCATTAATTGTGATTTTCTAGGCGAGGCTTGTGTGGGACGTTATAGGCTGATACAATACAACCTTATTTTTTGTATAATATAAAACATATTGCAAAAACATATAATAAAGAAATAAACAAGCATTATTATCGTATTTTTCCTATACACTTTGTACTTTTCTATTAATTGTAATAATACAATATTACAATGAATAATAGCTTTTGCGCAATATAATAATAATAATAATATTTAAAAAATACCATTATATAATAATGAATTATATTATTATTTATTATTATACAATAATAAATGAAGAATAGTGATGAAATAAAATAATACGACAATCAACTGCATGTACTCAAATTGTGAAAGGAATAATAGAAGCTTTTTTTATTTTTATTTAATTATTTATTGTCGTATTTTTTATACAAACCTATATTTAACTGTAACAGAATGATCGCTAGGTCTTCTAAAGAAGAAGGTAGAATGATAATTAAATTTTATATAAATTCCTAATTGGTTGTTATAATCATAATCGAAATAATAATGAATAAAATAAACAGTGAGACTTTATAGTAGCCCATAAAGTCTATGCAGGGCGGTCCCTTTCATTGATATTTTTTTTATAGAATAGATGGCAGACGAGGGGGGCGGGCCACATCATGGTAAGTGATCACCGCCGCCCATGGATACCAAGGACAACAAGGGGCTTGCGGGCGCGCAGCCGACCTTGCGGGAATCCTGTTCACGATTGATCGTATAAAAGATCAACCCATGAGGCTGCATGACCGTTGAATTCTTCTCTATTTTATTATAGGCGCTATTGGGCCAAGACGCGTTTTACTAATCGATATTTAGATAGAAATAGGTTATTTGGTATCTTAACCCAACTGAAGTGTTTACCAATGTGAATTTATATGTGTTAATATGCTTTCCACGGCCACGACATTACCGGTAAAACTGTGGTATTTTAACAGCGTTTCAAAAAGTGGAAAAGCCGTTTAATTAGATATTTCGCAGCACAGCGGCCTGATAGACGCGCATACAAATTATTCTTAATAGAAATTGCAACAGATCTTGTTCGGGGAGTTTCCTTGTTTGCACTTCTTATAAGGCCACTTGACATTCACTTAGGTTAATTACTCGCCGTTTTATCTTTATTATGGTTGAAGGGTCTTCAAAGTAAAGAGACACGACTAAGGTGGTAAATAAAGATTTTGAGTCCTGTATTTTTATGAGAAGGAATTCTCATTATGAATGACAACCGAATAACTCAGTTGGTAGGAGTACTGTGCAAAAGATACCAGGTTGGATTACAATCTACAAGTATGTTTAAATGTTTGTTCGGATGTGGGTATCCGAGTGTCCCGGAACCCACGACACAGGGAATCCTAGTGTTAAGGTGTTATTTCTTTATCTTACAACCTTACAAATACATGGCCATAAGTCATAAATACAATAAATAAATGTATGTATAATTTTTATCCTAAGCGCTGTGGATTTTGTATAACAAACAAATAAATAAATATTCTTAAAATATTTTCCTTTGCGAAAGCACTTGTATCTAAGATTAAAATTCCAAAAATGCAATGACATTGAAACTACATTTTTTTATAGAAAAGGCTTTATCGTGCAAGATCATATTCAAAGCCTTATTGAAGAGCCCCATGAGCCTTCTTCAATAGCTAAAAGTATTTGTCAATTTACTTAAAATATTTGTCTATTCGATTGAAATTGCTTTGAGAACTGTCCAGGCCGGTAGCTTAATAGATAATTACCCCCTACCGTTTGCTAAGTTCAGCCGATTATGTTAATGGTATCGATTCCAACGAGACGCGACTAGACGCCTCGGTAGGGTATCAAGCTTAGGAGTTCAACTAGTCTTAAATGTACATCTCAAAAAAATAATATATCGTATGAATGAATAAAACCAGTGGCCGTTCCAGCATACCTGCATTATGAATTATGATATATACGTATGTATGGAATGTATACACGTGAGCATATTGTATGATATTGACATCGTATGTATTCATCATGTATATTTATTTATAGGTAAATTATTTATTCTGTTTTTAGTTTAAATTATATATTTAGACCTCTCATGGCACCCCCCAATGTATCAACCCAAAGGTTGGCTGGTAGAGAATGCCTTAAGGGATTAATCTCGCCATTTGTATCATAATGTGCAATCAAGTTGTTAAATAAATAAATAAGTATCTTCCCTTTTGAAGTTAATAATAATTATTAAATAGCTAACAATATTACACAATAACAACATCTCCACCTGCAAGCTGAATTATTCTGAATAGCTGCAACCCTGCTGAATAACGCAGGACCGATCAATGGCGGTTTAAATATTCCAATGGCTACATCTCAAATACCGGAGTCCGGTGGTGGGCAGCAGCGTCACCGGTGCAAGAGGCCTAGCACTGCGATCTCCAAGCCGGCTGCCTTGCGTGACGATTACGGCATAAACCTCACGTGGCGAAGGAAACCACACACGATAATAACTTTACAATCATTTTTTACGAAAACGTTTTTACCAGATTTTTTCTGAGTCTTTTGTGTCAGTCTCCATTATATTTTTTATTGCAAGAACTCCGAACCGTGGGTCCAAATTTTTTTGGCTACGACTTAGAAAAGTAATAATAATTAACGGAAAAAAAAATGTCCAAATTTTTTTTCTATTTTTATGTAATTTTGGAGAATGGTGTCGTTTGACATCTCACACGATGTTGAAAGTAACATTTTATGTCTTCACTTTTCACTTAACGGGACGTGTATGAATTAACGGGACGGGACGTCCCTCACGTGTTATGTCTTTTTAATTTTCTTAACTTCTGGTTTTGGGTTAAAAATATAAATTTTATCTAAACAACGAGTATATTGGATGTGAATGAATCATGAATAAACTCATAAATTAATAAAACAACTATTTAAGTTGTAATCTATGTTTTGACGATGTGAAGGCTACTGCGGAAGCCCAGTCAATTACAACGACCTACCTACCATCGTTCAATGTGAAAACATTTGGAGGAGGCCAATATCCTGCAGTGAATGCGAAAGGGCTGCAAATTATGAATGATGATGAAAGTTGTAACATTATTTGTTGATATTTTTATCATACTTCTTTTCTTCATCATTTTAATCAATACCAAACTAAAGCACCCCCATGAGCTTTGGTGCTCAGCAGGCCAGTCCATAACTTGGACACCCTGCGCCTGCGCTACGGGGAGCCATTAGCAGTACACTATGTGAGTTATACACAATATATAGCTGTCATTGTATACCGTAAGTTGGAGGGTAAACAATGCACTACTATGGGAACTCGATAACGGGAATAAAGTCGTTTAAGCACAATGTGGGACGGCCTCCGGTCAGGTGAACCGACAACTTGAAGAAGTTCGCCGGTGGTGGTTGGATGAGAAGAGCCGAGGATAGTGTGTGGTGGCGAGCCGCGGGAGAGGCCTATATCCAACAGTGGAGAGACATAGGCTGATGGTATGGTAACTCGCTTGATATTGGGCGAAAGATGCAGTTTGGTTGCAAGATTGTAACTTTTCAAGCTCATCGAAGCTTGAAAATCGAATCATCGAATTTGGTAACTTTCAGTGTGTTTGTACTATTAGTTGTAGAACATACCATGGATGTTCTGTCTATGTCTCTTCACTGCTGTATATGAACCTCTCCTAAGGGCCCAAGGTCCGCTACCACGGATGCGATTGAGGATAGGTGGATAAAGGACAGACTTGGTATTCTCGTTTACTGCCAAAACGTGTTGGTACATTTCGCGACAGTTTTCAGTTAGAGTAGGCTAATTTGGCCAGTTAGATGTGGCCAGAGGCTATGGTATACAGCATAGTTCTTCCCCATAAAAACTTACACCACCATATTATATCATCAGTTTATGTTTCTTCACTGCTGGATATAAGCCTCTTCCGAGTCTCGCCACTACAAACGATCTTCTGCTCTTGTCATTCAAACTTCTATTTGAAGAAGTCGTCAATGAGTTGTCGTCATAGTCGAGAATCTCAAGGATGTCTCGCACTGGTCTTTCCGGTAAGTGCGCTCCATTCAACGATTCGTCGACGCCGTCGGTAAAATCTATAAAAACGTATAATTAACGAAATGAGTTCGCCTTTCTATGAATAAATGGTAGCGACTACTAGTAACCAAGGTTTTAGGTCAAATTAAAGGGTTAAACAGAGTCTAAGGTTGGGGTCAACTTCAACCGCGCGATGAAGTTTATAGTCGGACATTAGTTATGTGTAATAGTAAGACTTTCGAAGACTATTATTTGAAAGCAAATTTAATTATATAGTCACATATAAATGATATACACGATATTTGAATGTAGAAGAAACATATAAAGAGAAATGATGGGGAAGTTAATGGCAAAGAAAAAATAAAGAAAAATGAAAATAGGAAATTTCTTTCTTTCTTTTTAAATAAGACCGTTGTAATATATTGGAATACTTAAAAATATAATACTTTATAGTCATTATAAAGATAAGGTAATAGTTAGAGAGGTTTAGAGTTATACACATAAATACCTTTTGCAAGGACACAGTTTTAGAGTTATGCACATCGATTCTTTTTGCAGCGACACAGTTTTAGAGTTATGCTCATCGATTCTTTTTGCAGCGACACAGTTTTGAGTTATGCTCATCGATTCTTTTTGCAGCGACACAGTTTTAGAGTTATGCTCATCGATTCTTTTTACAGCGACACAGTTTTAGAGTTATGCTCATCGATTCTTTTTGCAGCGACACAGTTTTAGAGTTATGCTCATAGATTCTTTTTGCAGCGACACAGTTTTAGAGTTATGCACATCGATTCTTTTTGCAGCGACACAGTTTTAGAGTTATGCACATCGATTCTTTTTGCAGCGACACAGTTTTAAAGTTATGCTCATCGATTCTTTTTGCAGCGACACAGTTTTAGAGTTATGCTCATCGATTCTTTTTGCAGCGACACAGTTTTAGAGTTATGCTCATCGATTCTTTTTACAGCGACACAGTTTTAGAGTTATGCTCATCGATTCTTTTTGCAGCGACACAGTTTTAGAGTTATGCTCATAGATTCTTTTTGCAGCGACACAGTTTTAGAGTTATGCACATCGATTCTTTTTGCAGCGACACAGTTTTAGAGTTATGCACATCGATTCTTTTTGCAGCGACACAGTTTTAGAGTTATGCTCATCGATTCTTTTTGCAGCGACACAGTTTTAGAGTTATGCTCATCGATTCTTTTTGCAGCGACACAGTTTTAGAGTTATGCTCATCGATTCTTTTTACAGCGACACAGTTTTAGAGTTATGCTCATCGATTCTTTTTGCAGCGACACAGTTTTAGAGTTATGCTCATAGATTCTTTTTGCAGCGACACAGTTTTAGAGTTATGCACATCGATTCTTTTTGCAGCGACACAGTTTTAGAGTTATGCTCATCGATTCTTTTTACAGCGACACAGTTTTAGAGTTATGCACATAGATTCTTTTTGCAGCGACACAGTAAGGAAAAACTGCAAAAAGTACCGATGATGCGCAATGCAAATACGATTTTAGCGCATCGATAAAATCGCCATTGGCCAGTGCGCTAGTGCGGGCTGCGTTAACTCCGTTTTAGCAGAAAACTCTTGAGATCGGAAAGAGCTTGGATATTCATCACTTTTACAAGTCATCTCAAAGCTTATTATAAGAGAACTTAGTTATATGTAAATAATGGAATAGATAAACCGAAAAGATGAGATAAGAAGTAGGAAATATAACGTGAAGAAAGACTTCCCTCATCCCATTATACTCCCCATTCGATGGGGAGAAATGAGCTTTGTTATATCACATTCATTCCCATAAACGTCCAATTCCCAATTTCCCAATACACGTCAGTATAAATCTTCTGTGAGAGGGGGAGCGTAGTTCTGTGATTCTGTGAGATTTCTAAAGAGCATTGTCATTAGTAGCGCATTGTCAGGCGAATCATAAGTGAACTAAGCTGGACAAAAACGTTAGTATTCCCATACAGCGTATAAATAAAGCGGATGGGCCATAAACAAGCAATTCTAGATACAAGTACAGCCTCGCAGAACCAGCCTCGCGTGGGCGTGTGGGGACCGGCTAGCGTTTTTTTTCACTCGTTTTGCTAATAACGCGGAGCATCAGAGTTCAACACACCGATCGCTTAAAGAGTTTTGCTCTATTTTGTTATTGCATCTTCAATCTGGATTGAAATGTCTGGAAAAAAGGCAGTGCAAGTCGTAGATGCGGAATCTCAGTACTCGCTAGCACTAAAAATATTGCGTATGTTTTTTTGAAATCAACATGGCGCAGTTATAGCTATTTTAATGTATATTTATGACTATAATAAATAATTTAATATATTATCGCAGTTTCATATAATTCTAAAATTGTTTGAATGAAAAAAATAGCAACATTTTTATTCGATTGAGAATAAGACTAAAAATAGTGCGAAAACAGCTCACAGATATTTATATTTAAAAAGAATATAAAGAGACTGTCTACACAATAGGTAAGTTGTTAATTAACAATAAAATAAACCACTAAACAAAATTATAATATGAGTATTTTTAGCTAAGGAATTTTGCTAAACTATGGTGCTGAGATAAATTGCAGAGGCGAACATTTATTTAAATACATTTTATATTTAAGTAAAAGTATAGGAGTCCTACACATATACTTTTACCTAGTTTATTTTTATTGATGTTTACAACTCAGCCGAATCGCCCAGTAGAATAAAACCAATTGGGTAATGATTTATACTCATTTATGATTCGTTTAGAAATGTGACGTCATCTGAGCAATGTAACCATATTGTCGCGACAATAATAGCGACAATAAGTTCATAACAGCTACATTAAGATAGTTTTAGCTACAATAGTTAAAACTTCAATTAAGATTTTCTAACTTAAAATTTCGTTGTTTCAAGATTCTGTTTAAATAGAAACATGTTCTAATATTTGATTTTTAAGATAAAGCTATAATAAAAATGTCATTTTTTTAAGATTGCAAAAAAGATTCAATATCTGAGAAAGTATAACCGACAATAAGGTCACTTTTATCAAATAATGTCATAAAAAAAGAACACGTTTATAAATGTAGGTTTAACGCGAAATTCCAAAAGTGCATTTAAATTTTAATAACTGCATTTCTTGTGTAAATACAGTCTGCATTATACGGGAGTGTCTGGTGACTATTAACATTCTACATTCTTAATAAATAGTTTAATAAATATTATATTGACTTTTATATTATTATGACGCTATAAAACATACACGTAGCGGATAGAGATATGAAACCGTGACATTGGGACTACACTTTTATTTTTCTCTGTATTGAGATTGTTATAAATGTTTTATAATCATAATCGTGCACACATTCCTTGGAGATTATGTCAGTCCAATGAAAATCCAATAGTATAGAGTTGTATAGTTTACTCACAAGCATAGCTCAAAAGGAGAATGGCCGTTGCTTGCGTTTACAGAAGTTACCTGTCCGTACCCTACACGTGTGACGTCAGCCGACCTTTAGAATTACACCACCCCCGTTTCTTCCCGTGGATGTAGTAAAATACGACAAGAGGATAACAAAGCCCGCAAGCACTGAGCAAATTCACCACCTCTGAAAGAGTGGACTCGCCAACTCGCTTGGCCAGCGTGGCATTTTAAGGCCATACATTCCTGATGCATAAGACGATGAAGAGCTGGTTACGATATTAACACTAATAATACACAGATTGTGAGCACATTTTTTATATGCAAGAGGCAAACTCAAAACTACTAAACCGATTTTGAAAATTCTTTCACTTTTAGAAGCAAAACTTAATGATAAATATAAGTTATATTTTGGATTCTCTACAAAATCTTTAGGCTACCTCAATGAAGCCACGGTGGGATAAAGGTAAATCTTTATGGCGCCTGAATGAAGTCAGGGTGGTATATAGATAAAAAGACGTATAGAGATATTTTCTTTAGACTACGCTAATACCATACATCAAATTCGAACTATAGCGTGCACTGGTCGTATTTTACGGTCAACCGCCCGAAAAGCATAGACTAATAAATAAAGATAGTCGTAACTGTCAATATATGTCGGTAATTTTTGTTTAGTGTCTGCTACTCTGGCACCTCACAGCAGGGGAGGTGTTTTATATTAAAGCCACACCTATGGTGTTAGAGTTTAGACGAATATTAAATTGTTCATTAACTAACAATACAATAATTAATGAGCAATTACAACTTAATATGGTATTTTGGTAAATGTATTTACTCTGAACATTCGATTTGTCTTTTTTTTTATTAAAAGAGCTTTTAGATTAGCTCTATTGATTTCGGAAAGTATACTTTCTGTCGCCTATGCCCATCAGTCAAAAATGACAAGCTTTGTCACGTGTTCAGATGCGATGCCTACCTGTAGGAAATTGGGTGTTAGGGAAAATGGTCAGGAAAGGTCCTAAGGAGATTTAAAAAAAATGACAAATGAATTTATTTCTAACTATGCTTGTCAATTTGTTTACCAGTTGTACCCACACTAGGCATGCCCGTATCCTGGGAACAGTGTATGCGATTTACAATAAATTTTGTTTTAGTTCTCGGGAACGGTTAGCATCCATCGCTTAATCTAATTTAAGATAATGTAAGGTTAACAAGATAAGATATTAAAATTAGGAAAGAAAAGTCCCTTAATAATTTCTAGGGTTATCCAAATATTCCTTACTTAAAGGTATGAAATATAATATGACGAGGGGATGTGGGCTCTGGCAATTTTCATTCCTCCCGAAACATCGTACATTTTACGGCAGTTTTCTGTGAGAGTAGAGCGGGGCAACTCAGCCGACTGTGGGATTGCAGTGGCCATTCCCGTCAATTTCCCACTTTACATTTAATTGTCATTTCGACTGTACACACACTGCATGCATAATTTTACGACGCCACAGTAAACATTAGCCTACAAATATAATAGTCAAAGACATCGCTCAAAGACACTGCAATCGTTTTAATCTACACATTTGTGTCAATGACGATCGTTGGCGCACTTATATTCAACTCAGACATGCTACAAATAAAGCATTCGTTTCTTGTGGACCGGCGAGAATTCCCGAATTAGTAAGTAATTTATAACAGCAACATATTTTTGTTTATAAATATTGAATTTAACCGACTGGAGAATGTCAGGAACAATAACAACACAAGTTATTGTTTACGTTAATAATATTTTTTTAGAAGTGATCGATGACGAGCGGGCGGGCCACACGATGGTAAGTGATTGCCGCCACCCATAGACACCTACAACACCAGAGGGCTTGCCGGTCGGCGCGCACCCTTATGCCCCATAAGGGTGCGCGCCGACCTCGGAGAATCCTGTTCACACCTATCTTGAACTCGTAGTTAAATGTAATTATGATTGTTTGCTTGTAGAAATACACATCACTGACATGTAACTAGTAATTATACAGACCAATACACACACGAGAGTTTCGACTTCAGTCGTGCGACACTCGCGTTATTCACGAGCGTTGTTATTCGCGAGCAGTCGACTTGGCTGACAGCACACCACAACCACTACTGATGTGTGCTTGTGGCGTGGTTCGTCTGAGTTAGGCCTTGTAGTATGAGTATGTCACCGACGCCGTATATTACTACCGCCTTATATGGCAGTTGATACGGTAATTATGTTACGCTCCATATATACAGAATGATGTAAGTGATTGGTCTGGTAATGAGATCGATTTTACGCTCCAATGTTTCATTCCGAAATATTTTCTAAAAATCCTTGATGTATTGTACAGTCGGACAGACGTTACGAAATATCACACTAGGATGATGAATGGGAAATTATTAAATGAGCAGCAGAAATACTGAGTGGCAGCAAATTTAAGGGTGGATTAGGTTTAGTTTCTGTGGTGACAACATATTCATTATTTCAGTTATTCAAAAATAGTAGATCATGACTAGCTGCCCATACTTCTTTTTGCTGCACATTTTTTTGATCATTTTAGTTCAAACACAATTGGGGTTTAATTGGATTGTTAAATCCATGGTGTTTTATGTACGGACGTAAAAACTACTACACTGATAAAGATAATTACAATAACGATAATGAATATAATGATCATCGGAAGGTTATCGTTATTGTAATTATTGTAATAAAAGTGGTAACCTCTTCCATAAAAAAACATGTTGTATCCAATACATAGTTGACGGTAATAGTAATAAGAGATGTTCAACAGATCGCTTTGCACAAGGAAACCTAGAAACTTAGGATCTATAACTGGTAGGATTTTATATAATATATGATAAAGGGAGAATATGCCGATATGGCATATTTTATGATGAATAAATGCCGTCCATCTTTGCTCCCTATAGAAACCACAAAAACAAGACATAACATCATCTAAGTCATTGTATGATACTCGTGGAGTCACAGTCAAGGTCAAAATCATTTACCGCTTGACTTTAGGTGAATACGGAAGCCAATGAAAATAAATAGTTTTATAGTTCTATTACTGCGAACACTTACTTATATGGAGTTATTAAAGTACAAATCGGTGAAAGTTAGATATAAAGGTCTATATTATTCTCAAACGGCCCTCGGCCTTAATAGTTTCATATGAAATTAACACCAATGTTATCTTAACGATACGGTTTATTGCTGGTTTTATCTTCGGGGAACTGGAGTGAATGTTTGCGTTCATTCTTTTAATGAACACCGCTTTAGAGCGAGAGGAAGTGATAATTCCGCGGATTGCTATATAGAGTCTAGGGTATGAATCGACCGAGGTACTTATTAGCCTAAAGATATACATTTTCATTACAACGGATACATCTCGGTATTATAGGATCATATATTTTGAACGTATGATTAAATTTTCGCATTGTAAATTAATGGTGAAAATGGTAAGTGGTGGCGAGCCTTGCATGGTAATATTGGTAATAAAATAAAATAAACAACTAATAAAATTAAAAAAAAAAATACTCGTAATAATTGGGTGTGAAAGTTCGCACCAGACGTGAAGCCTAAATATACTTTAGGCGGAGTTACCCATCAAATATTTAGAATCATAGTCCATCACGCCAACATCTGTGACAGGTAATAGACAGAGAGGTGAGACAGAGCGCAAGGTTCCGTTCTACCCACAGTATTGTCGTTGTTGTTGTTGCTTTTTATTGTATTTATATTGAATTGTATATATTGTGTGTAGTATATAGAATTGTTTATGCTAACCGCTAAAGATCACAAAATGTGTGAACGAGAATTCGAACCGTAGCACGTTCACAATCAGCGGGAAAGATTCAGAACCAACTTTCAAATGATACACGTTTTCCATTAAACAGAGAGGTCCAGAGTCCTGACAGACATGTGTAAGGTGAAGTGGTAACTTTCTTGTTATAATAAATTAATAGTAAAAACGTAAATTAATTTTAAAAGGTGTTGAAACGTCAGCTATTATTTCTGTTTCATTTTTGCAATCGTTAATCGCTATGATACAGTTCACGTTGGTAGCAATTAAACGCCTAGATCTCCAAATAATTGGATTTAGAACAATTAAACCTGTATCATCATTACTTTGTAAACGAAGTCATACCTTTGTTATATTGGTATCAAGAGGTAAACGAAAATTGCCTCTTTCAATTACGAGGCACATTTATTTGGGTTATATTATACGTATAACATTTATTAAACACAATAAACCTTCATAACTTCGACGCAATTGAAGAAGTTAAAGACCTCTCGCACATCAACCAACCAATTGGAATAATCTTTACGACTTTTAAACAAGGATCCAGCTTTCTTTTACACAAGTAACTTGAATGTTTTATTACTGTTGTACACTTTTTAAGAATGCACTGTTCTTTATAAATTTATTTATCAAAAGTAACCTCTCTTGTATTTGTAATTCGAACAGCTCGATTACAGATACTAGTTTTTAAATATTGGTGGCAGGCGGTCTGCCCAAAAAATGGTGAGTACCCATTGTGGTCTACTCAGATATACCTAGATATACCTAATTGTATCTATCATTTGTAATTACTAGCAGTCATAAGGTCGCATAAGGTCATATGCAGTCATAAACATGTAGACACAATCCTGTATTTTAATCTTGGTTACTGCAACTGCCGCCCATAGACACTGCATAATGGGAGGAGATGTGGGTGCGCTGCCGATCTTGCACAGCTTTCTTGTAGGGCCTCATGTCGTAGCTTAGTTGAAAAACTTCAGTAAGTAATACTCATGAGGCTTATTTCTGGAAGTATATACCTACCAAGAAATTTAAACTCATAGTTACCAAAACTATATTTAAATTATTTTAAGTTAGTTGATAATTAATATAGGTACGGGAAAATTGATGTTAGTAAAACAAAAAAATGTTATTTTATAAACTTGGAGACAGGCATAAAAGCATTTTTTTAAAAATTGAGACATTAATTTCGAGGAAAATACTGTACTTTCTCATAAGAGTTTTGAATCTTCGAGCAGTGATAGTCTTCAAAAGCATATTGTGAAACTCGTTTGCCGCCTTTAATCTGTATAATCTCGAGCTGTCCATATCCATATGGAGACATTAAGGGAAAAGTTGAATTTAAGAACGGGCCAAACACGATATTTGGTTTTGGAAAGTGTCAAAATGTGTTTAAACAGGTACTTGATTTGGTTGTTAAACGATTTTAGCGACGGGAGGTGACTGCTGGGTGCCACTTTCAATATCCTAAGATATTAATGATTCTGTATTAAGCAAGGTGTCTACGGTAAATGAGCGCGGGCTTTTAAATGAATGTTTGGGAATAGCTATCTATTATGATGTTGATGCTATTTATATGAATTAAATGTTTGTCCCTCGCCAAAGTTCCCACGATGTAGGTAGGTGTCCACACCGTCTACTGTCCATTACATCTCATTACTATGATGGCACTCTTTAATGGTTTGTTTACTCAAAATACGATGTGGATTATTGTAACTAGTCTTGGAATAAATTGTAAGAGCATAATTTCATAGCTTTTTGAAGTATGTTAAAGGTACACCTGATAAATTGTTTATTTGTATGCAATGTGATATTTTTTCCTTCATATATGGCAATGATGTAATTAGCACATTCTGCCAATGTCAAGTTTTCTTCGTAATAAACAATTTCAAAGTCTAAAACGTATCCCATCAATATCCGGTCCCGTAGAAGTAAGTCAGGAGTCGCTCAGTAAAGCGATAGTAAGTTTACTGAGGATAGAAGAGGAGTCCTTGGAAGCACACGAAAAACTCAGTATCACGCCTTTATTTGATTATCACAAACACCACGCACGAAAAATAAACTGTTGAAGTTTAATAAACTATCACTATTAAAACACAAAATGCCTAATACACAATTTTTACAATAATCAACCGTCCTGGCCGTCCACGTACTACCTCTACTAAACGGACGATTAAAGCTGTAAAGGAGAGCATCTGAAGAAATGCCGTCCGGAAGCAAAAGATTTAATCCAGAGAGATGAATATAGCACCCAGAAGCATGTCATGTATCTATTTTAA
The DNA here is from genome assembly GCA_943735995.1 of Sesia bembeciformis. NCBI lineage: Eukaryota > Metazoa > Arthropoda > Insecta > Lepidoptera > Sesiidae > Sesia > Sesia bembeciformis. Next base: position 13,585,415 of record OX031033.1, on the reverse strand, counting down.
AAGATGATTTAGGACTTGCTGCTTACAATAGACGTACTGGTTATTTATTAACTGATATTTTAAAGGAAATTATAATATTATTAACGGATGAAAAAATGTTTCGTCATTGAAGAACATTTAACAAGCATAATGAACGAGTTTATGCACATAATTCTAGAGATGCTGTTTAATTGGTCAAAAGGATGCAACGTGGCCATTATCCGGCTTCAAGGAGTGACAGAACCATATTCTTGTGAAAAAATATGTGTGAAAAAGGGTTTGTGAAAAGTGTATCAAGATACGATTCTTGAGAAGGTCCAAAAATAGTGGTCCTTTCAGCAAGACTCAGCACATAAGTGTCATAAGGCTCGCTCAACACAGGCGTGGCTAGAAAGGAATGTTCCCGAACTCATTAGAACTGAAGACTGTCTGTCATCTAGTCCCGATCTTAATCCGCTCGATTATGATTTATGGTCTGTTTTAGAGAGCATGGCATGCTCTAAACGCCATGATAATATTCAATCCCTAAAACATTCCATAAGGATGGCAGTTGCCATTTGTCCCACGGAAAGGGTACGTGTTGCGATGGAAAACTGACCACAACGTTGGAAACATTGTTTAAAAGCAAATGGTGAACATTTCGAATATATACGTTATATTTTTTAAATTCTTACTTATTTATTTCTAAAATAACACAAAATCTTCTAATAAAATGATAATGTAAAAATAAAAATATTGTTTTTGTAACAATATTTATGGCTAGACCAGGCAAATATAAAACGATGAATTCCAAGAAGGTGATCAGATAGATGCAGTTGAAGGTGTCGTGTCGTAGTGACAATAGAATGGTCGTGTCGCATGCTAGTTGCGGCGACACGGGAGCTATTTAAAAGAGAGACCCCATACATGAGAGACCCCATCTTGTCGAGCTGTTTCTTCCTTTGGTAGCATGGTGACCACGACCAGACGACACCATCTATATAAGGTCTAATGCTTCGTCTGTTTCATAGATGTAACCTAATATAGACATATAACATATAAAACGTAAACCCTACCTAGGTATGACATCGCATTAGGTACAATCAACGACTGAATGCAATCTAAACTAATAATATAATAAGCCCATAAATGTCAAGTCATCGACATTCTACAGTTACTTGCAAGCTCAGTTTGTTGTTCGGAAACCCTGTTCATAGCTCTCTCCGCACTGAAAAGGTGCTCATTCATTACCGACATGTGTACCGCTCGCGCTGTTAGCATTATCCTCTACATGTATCGCTGTTAGCAATATGCGCTACTGGTAATAAATCATTCCTAGGTTCTGTTGCCTCCAAAATGACGTCGGCTTATAAAGACAGATATCATTTATATCATATGGACCGTTTACTCACTGCACTCACAAAGAAGGGAGTCATAACTCTTGCAAAAGCCGCATCTACGGAACCGCAATGTCAATGTTGAATGTGAACGTATATTGAGGGGAGATTTATGCTCATATTGATGCAGAAGTAATTGCTCGCGGTATGGAGTAAAACGGTTTATTTGCATTCAGTACTCAAATACTTTGCAAACAAATACTTTGCATAATTTGGCTCTACGAATGCAGCAGCAGTTTTTCGGGATATATTTGGATAAAATCACGAATATACATATCTATATATTACAATAAATGGTAATTCAAATTCAGTCAAAGACATACCAGACTTCTCCATATCATCAGAATATGCCTCTCCACTACTAGATATAGATAAACCTCTACAAAGCAAGACTCACTACCACAATCTTCAAACTTTCCTCGTCTAACCAGGACGAGGAGAGACCGATTTATTTATTTATTTATATACTTTACTGTAAACATAAACGATAATACACAGTTGCAAAAGAAAATACATACAAAAGATGTGCTTATTCCTTTAGGAAATTTCTACCAGCAAACCTGGGATAGAGATAGGTGAGCAATGAAATGGGCGGACATAGTGCGTACCGACATGAACAATCAAACATATTAATGACTAGCGACCCGCCCTCGCTTCGCTTCGGTTTATAAGTTTTTTTTTATTATCAAATATATTTTTTTCAATATTTCAAAATAAAATATAGCCCATATTAGACACGGATAATGTAGCTTCCTATTTGTGAAAGAATTTTTGAAATCGGTTCAGTAGTTCCAGAGATTACCCCCAATATACAAACACACAATTTTACCTCTTTATTATATTTGTATAAATATGTTTTTTCTAAAATAAAATTTGTAGCCCTATACAGTTACTTCGATAATTTGTTATTTAGTAACTGCCGTTAAAAGCCCATAATCTAAGTACGCATTTACATTAGACGCTATCAATTTGAGCGATCCATCTTACGGCAACTTGCTTCATTATCTGTCTACTTAATATCGTAAATAATAACTATTAATTAGAAGCAGCATTAAAGCCGCACGGAGCTACTCGCATGAACACGAAAAATCGATTTACTTTTCTAAGTGTTATCAATGTTATCATAGAACAGGTTGTAAACCGCATAGACGGTATGTTAACCGAGGAACGGTATGTTAACTTTATTTATTAGGTACTCGCGAAAAATGTGATCACGCTCACAAACAAACAAAATCGCGTAAAGCAATCGGGTAAGCATGTAGACGACGCATCGAGTAAATAAAGCGTGATGTTATCCGAAAAAAGTAACTTTATTATCGCTCGTAGTTTGCCAGATATTGAAACTTATGAAAATCTTAAAAATAACACATTTATGTTAAAAAATATATATTTATATATTTTATAAAAATATATTTACTCGTATTTATCATTCGCTCACACAGTATAACACAGTGCTATTGCTCACACGATCACTGACTAGATTCGGTATTGTGGATATATTTATTTATAGATTACAACGTAATACTTTACTTATGTACTTATATAATAATAAAATTCTAACGTGATAAATCTACATGCTTACAATTTAAACTATTATAATATTTTTTATATATTGTGTACATTATACAGATTGGGAGCTTGTGGCAAGGTACCCACCCCCAGCATGCTGGCGGCATTACCTAGTTGAATGGCTATGCTGTTATAGTATGTTTCTATAGAAACAAAATCGTAACCAAGTCAATAAAGCTCTTTGTTCAGTTAACGTAACAAATAAAATCCTATGTATTTTGAATAAATTGTCAAAATTATGAATTTAATTCGGCATTAAAGAGATCCGCGCTTTTTAAAACAACATTATAGAAATTAAAAAATAAACATAAATAAAAATTACTAAGATTAACGGAATCTATAAATAAAGCCTGACATCTCGAATACTGCAATAGGTTGTTGTAACCAATTTGAAAAATAATACCTCTGTTCGCTTACTGTTAAAATCTGTACTGTGACATAGATATGTGCGAATGTTATGTGCTATTTGAAACGCATCTCTATAGTAGATAAAGCCGATAAGAGCTCGATGCTTTTAGCACTAATACATATTAAAAGTTTCCTAGGCTCTTTAGGTTACTTAACATGAAAGTTCTAGTCTTAAGTAGGCTAATAATGTTGGTTCACTGGATTTCAGTGTTAGCGTGGAAAAATTAAAAATATTAAACTGATCTGTTATTTTTCAAAATGCTGAATCAATAGTCTATGGTTGATATGATTATATATATCAACGTATTGTAAATGTGCTAAAGGTTTTTTCTTGTCATAATTATAATAATGTTTATTCACATAAAACTTGGTACGGGATGTAAGTGGTGTGATATAATTGCAATTCTGGGAGAGTTCACGAAGTTGCCATGCAAAATATACAATTATTTTATCAATAAACAATAATCTATAGCAAATGAACAATCTGAATCACAATTTTTCATAGCTTAATTAATTTTCTAATAACGGAAATAACTGCATAAATTATTAACTTCCTAGAATTTGAATTCCTAGAAAATAGGAGACTTCCTTAGTTATGTGTTTCCTTTGCGTATTTATTGAAGTTGAAAATGAAAAATAAAGGTAAAAGTGACACAACATACGAGATACCGAGTTCAATAGAACATTACGTGCGTACAAAAACAAAGCTGTGATACAGGAGTGTGTTCCGAGAAACCTGCACAGATCGGATTCAGTGGGGATGCGACGGCAAGAAATGGTGAATACGTGAGTCGCAATATAGACATCGATACGTTTCCATTGTTGTACGTGTGCTAGGTAACAACCGAATGTTTATGGTATTGGTATGGTATAAAATTTTATTTAATTTAAATTTAAAGCTTTAAAGAACCCAATTTCTGTAGATTAAGATACTGTACCGAAGCAGTGATAGCCTAGGGGTATCTATCCTCGACTCTCATTCGTGACATCGTGAGTTCAAATCCTCAGCCAGTATCACTGAGTTTCTACTTAAGTATGGATATTTAAAATTGTCACCAGTTCGCATGTTCCAGAATTAAAATAAAATCTGGAGGATGTGTGGAGCCGCACTAGACCCGCACGGCGGACTGTGGTTCGAAACCCCCTAGTGATTTACTAAGAAGGCCCGTGCTTTGCAGTGGGGCGTAAAAAAACCGTGAGTGTGAAGGATATACTGTACAGGAAATGAAATTTTAGGTACCTACCTAGCAATTTATACAGGTTATTCCATGTTAAACAGAACAATATTGAACAATATTAAGGAGCAGGTCAAAATGTGTTCTAAACATTGCTATAGAATTCTGCTGAAGAAAAATAATATGCCAGTGTAACACCCACCTCAAACCGCATTCTTTAATAAGGTAACAATTCTCCGAATCGTTACAAAGTTACCGGACAAAAATCAGGTGATGCTTCCAATGACTAACCAACAGGTAAAATGCAAACGTTAATAACAAAAGATGAAATAATACGAAAGAGCGATTAATAATATATGAAGCCCGTTATAAGGAAAACAATATTTTTCATCGCGTCGTCATGATTAAGCTAACTTGAAGTAACAATAGAAACTGTAAGTCGCAAAGCTAGTTCCATTCATTCACAGCATTATTTTTTTAATGGCAAAGGCAATACAAGCTCCTGTTCAATTTTATTTACCTACAGCCTTAGCAAAATTAAACAGCCAGCATTACAAAACACGGGAAATACGAACAAATTTGAATTTCGAGTGACAGTGATTCGATGACAGATTACATATTAATTAACATACGATTTGATGTGTATGATAGACCGTTATATTATGGTAGATTAAGTTGAAAGTGATTATGCTTTTACTTGAAAAAATGCAAATCATATACTGGATTATACGATAATCTAAATTGTTTGCGTTATTTGAGATGACGGGCGGATTAAGTGAGTATAATTAAATGCTACTGACGTGGTCAAAAATAATATTAACCGTGGATTTTCATTACATTTCGTAAATTTACTTACGGAAAAAAGTAACATAATCGAATTTAAATCGCTGTTTTGGGAATATTATTGGAATCGAGCAATTAAAAATGATAAATAGAAATGTTAGTTTTTGGTGAAGGATTAAAAGTTAATAGTCGAAATCCTGCAGGGCGACGTTATAGGCCCATATTGATACATCTGCTTTCTGCAAAGAAAAAGACTATTAACTAGCAGCAAAAATAGATAATACTGTAAAATACGAGTGGATGTAGAGACATTGAATGAAGATAAAAACTATTTAGTTGTATCAGTTACAGAGACTGTGTTCAAATAAATATGAATGTAAGCAAAACAAAGACAATCAACCGCACAAATGCATGATTCTCCAAAACTGCAAACAGCCAGCCAAGTGTCCATTTAAAGAAGATACGGCATCTAAAGTACGCGGACATACAACACTTAAGGGTATGCGATAAAAGTGCAACGAATAGCGTGTCAGAATCTCTCCATGCTCTCCACACATGGTGTTTACAGTTACCAACTTGCAAACTTATGCATGCAATTTTAAAACAAAATTTGCAGATTATCTTAAACCTTATCTCCTCAACTTAGGGTTCATGCTGGTATATTCTATTTGTAAATGTGTCATGGTATAAATTCTACACGACAAATTGGGTATGGTCTCCGTTGGCTAAGGAACTGCGAAGCGGCACCGATTTGGCACGAAGTTGGAAAATATTAATTGCTATCATTTTTATCTTGGTAAAAGCAATAAAGAATAAGTAGATATCAAAATACGGGGTGTGCAAAGATTTAAGCATTGTAGGTTTATACGATCTGTGAAATCAGACGTTACTTCGCTAAAATCCACGACGCAATGGAATAATGAAAGACGGGTTACTTTGCATTATCTTTCACTGGGTATATTTATTATACTTTTCAATTTTTTAATTTTTGTCCTCCCTCTTTTCGGCGGACGCTCGAGAAGTGAAATTGAATTTTTGTTTGATTATTGTAAAAATTGTGTATTAGGCGGTTTGTGGTTTAATAATGATAGTTTAGGTATTAAACTTCAAAGTGTTTCTCGTGTGGTGTGCATCCAAGGAGTCCTCTTCTGTCCTCAATAAACTTAGATACTATCGCTTTACTGAATGACTCTTGATTTACTTCGACGGGGCTGGACATTGACAGGATACGCTTTAAACTTTGAAATTGTTTGTTAAGAAGAAAAACTTGACACTGGCGAAATGTGCTAATTGCACCATTGCCATATATGAAGAAAAAAAAATATTGTCCTCTTGGCGATCAGTGGATACTGGCGACCATGGCCGGGGATGATAGTATTTAGTATACCAACGGAGGTGCCAACGTTTGTCATCAACATCATTGTGATCAACGGGTACGTCCATGGAACCACTATAATAGCTATAATTGCATTGTATATTTACGTGACCGTCATCTTACATAAATAATATTGAACATAGCCTTAACATAGCCTTGAACATAGCTTGTCATGTGAACATAGCCTTAGAGTGTATGTTTTAATTCATTATTATCGTAGGGCGTATTAGTGAACGAAGGGGTATTAGTGAACATAGGGCGTTATTAACGTCATTATTAGTATCGGTTACTAAGTTACAGTATTTTTACGTACAAGTGCTCGTTGCTAAAACAGTATCAACCATAGTAATATTAAAGTGATGCATTAATATCGCATGGACATGTATGGTAGTATCCACTCTACCTTGACCTCTGTTAAGCTATTAACTTTCTCCCCTTGAACTAGTTCTATAACCGATTGGAAGAGGGGTGGGAGATCATACAGTAGTGGTCTATAGTCTAGACAAGATTTCCCATTGGCGCCTCACGTACGATGTCAATGCATTTTATCGGCATTTTTAGAGGTTTATTGCTATAAAATTTACCGCGAATGGACTTGAGATACCTAAATACCTTTTATTCTTAGAATGGAAGTGTAGTATGCAATGGAATTTAAAACGCTAACATTAAATGGAACTTATTTGATATGACTACGACTTAGTAGCGATTAGATGTCATTTAAAGATATAGTACTGGTTAGTAGGTATACATATTAAACCAATAGAAACATAAAGAATCCAAACAGAAAAAATAAGATTAAAACGACAGCATGAGTAAGACATAATAAAGCAACAATCAATAATCATCTTTTAGACTTCACCAGAAAATCTCGAGGCTGTGCCATTCGTAGGAATGAAAATGAAAATTATGAAAAAATAATTGTAGACTTCGTTTCAACTATGAATAGTAATATAAAAGGTCTGAATTAATAATAGTTATAACCTGTCTCAATATTATGACAATTATACAACGGCAACGTTCATCAAGACATATTTACTTACCTAAAGCAACGACCTTCGGATGCAGTCATCACTTATATAATAGCGATACGACCAATTAATACGACCTTTCAGTGCATCCGTGTATCAATACATCGTCCCAGAGGCAGGGGTCGAGATATAGTGGTTGTTCAATGCGGTATGCCGTCACGGGCCAGCCGGTCAAACCGATAATATGTCGGAGCAATCTCCCACAATTAGGTATGACGTGATCTCGTGCAAATTGATAGTATGTTATGGAGGACAAGCGGTCGATCGAAGAACGAAGGAAAAAACTGAAAGATTTCGTTTTAGATATATAACACTGAACAAGTATGAATTTAAAATACTATAGACACACTCCTAAGAATGGACAGGTACTTGTTTCTTCTTTAAAGGACTTCCTTCCTAAGGCCAGAAAATTTGATACCGTGAGAAAAAAAAACTTTTGTATACTTTTAGTTCGCTATTCGCTCCACTATTGCGTCGATGCGTAACTGTAATTTAATTGCGAGTCTGTACAAGTTACAAAACAAAGCAAAAGAAGATCGAGACCAGTTGCCCTCGGTTTTGCGAAGCAAACGTACTCATGCGCCCGTTGATATGGAAATAACTTTGTCCAAGGTCACGACTTACCTGTAAAAAAAAAAGAAAAAATACTTTAGCACCATTATATAGCTACTAATGTTACTAAGCCTACAAGAAAAGTATGATAATAAGCGTGTTACTCAGAAGGCGTACCAGAAGATCAAAGTCTCGGTGCAAAAAAAGAGTCCAATAACCAATTATTTAACTGCCTAGTTATGCCATTGCGAAGGAACTTCAGCTTAAGTTGGCTAAAAGATTCCTGAGATTAAATCCCTGGAGTACTGAACCATTTTGCTCTAAGACTAATTTCTGTTCTAAGACTGCTCTAATTTCTGGAGCTACAAAACTGATTTCACTATCATAAAATTTCAGCAAATGGACTGAATAAAAAGAACAGAACATTGTGTGGTTGCCAATATTGGGAGAAGCATGTATATAGGCTGGCTTCTCCGAATACCAATTCCAGTACTCATAGTATGAATATGTATATGTATATTTTGGCTGCTACCAGCTACGTGAATATATGTATTTTTTATTGTATCAGGGATGGCTTTATGCGAGTTACATAAGGCAATAACTTCAATGTTGTAACATCGCGAACCTTTACCTCAGAATTTGTTTGAGCAATATCATACTAGACTAGACCACTGGAGTAGAAATTTACGACGCCGCCGTGGGATGCAGAAGCTGAGTCACGGAACTGAGGCCATGGTCTAAACCGGTTCATAAGCAATACGTGATATAAATTATAATACGATTGGTAATAAATAATAATAGAAAACGTATATTCAGCAAGAAAGTAAACAATGTTTTCAACGCATATATTGAAATCTGATCACGAAATTGTACACTCATCGACCTTGCTGTGACACAATATTCACTATTATAATGACAATGAAGTGCATCGTTGTGTTCCGTTTTTTTGTTAATGAAAGAAAGTCGCAGACGAGCAGTCAGTATATCTGATGGTATTTGGATACCGCCACTCAGACATCCGCAATACATTCCAACATCATCGAGAATGACCAACGTTTGGCACGACCCCAGATGCACTGATTTGGGAAAAGGATTGGTTAGGATGTCCAATAAGCTAATTTTAAGATTGAAGAATTAAGGGATTGCCTTGAAAGTAGGCACTGACAAAATATATTTGAATAATACCCGTTTTTTGGTCCTTCGGAACCATCTTATTTTCAGTATTGTGTAATTTTGTGCTAATCAAATTCATTAAAATTTCTGTGATGACAACATTTATCCAAAAAGTCGCATATTCCGTTGCAAATAAAAATAAGCTGGAGACTTTATTTTTTGGAGCTTGATTTGCTTTATTTTGTTCTATTTTTCTATATGTTTAGAATCGCTCAGCCGTCGTAGAGAAGTTGCGTCTCTGCGTTTTCTACCGCCTTTATAATGGGGAATGTTCTGAAGAGCTGTTCAATTTAATGCCAACTTCAGGTTTTTACCACCGCACTGCTCGTCATTGTCGTGCGGTTCAACCGCACTTCCTTAACATATAGTCACTGTGTACAATGCGGTCAAAAAGATACTTTATACTTTGAGGTTTTCCGTTTCGCTATTACAAGGCCCCTGGTGTTGCAGGTGTCCATGGGCGGTGGTGACCACTTATCACCATGTGGCCCGCCTGCTCCTCAGACATCTATGGTATTCTAAATATATATATATATATATTTCAGGGTTTAAACGCCCCACCCGCTCGTTCGAAGTCTTGTACCAATCGTTCTTAACGACCAGTGGGTCGTGAGATGGCTAAAGATCGCATGGGATAGTGATGCGCTCTCAGGGCGCTCAGCAAATGTAGATCCAACTCATTTCACCATCTCCTTCGCGGTATGGTTCTGCCTCGACGTCCGTCTGCAGAACCCACACGGTGGCGATTTCAGCCCCGGTCCACTTAAGCCTGTCAATAGTTTAGGCTTACTTAAAAGTCAAGGTAGTGAGTATTCTATTACGATAAATAAAAGGTTCTCACAAGCGGAGTCGTGGGTAATCGCGAGTATTTCATTATTAAGATTATCTATACATATTTAACAGATGGTATCCTTTTATTGCAATCGGCCGCGGTGTCAAGGTTGATGTGTTAACTAGCGTCAGACACCATATGATTATAATTGTGTCGACGTCTCTGTGCGTCAATCGATCTTAATTACATAAACATTTTGGAAATAAACATGTATTGTATAATTTTCATTTTGGACTAGCGATTGCGAACGACTTCGTCTAAGCGGGTTTCTTTATTCATATCAGTTATACTGCGCATAAACCTGTAAAGGACTTAATATTTAATTTTAATATTTGTTTTTTTTCTATGTTTTGTATTTGTTACATTTATTTACTTTCCTACCAATTCATGACCTGCATAGCCCACAGGTTAACTGGGAGATAATGTTGTAAGGCAATACGCTTTTTTTTTTTATAGACTAGAGGGCGGACGAGCAAGCGGACACACGTGATGGTAAGTGTTACCGCCGCCCATGGACACCTGCAACACCAGGGGGCATGCGGGCGCGCCGCCGACCTTGCAAAATCCTATTCACAGCTCTCTTGAAGAACCCCATATCGTAGCTTAATGGAAAGACCTCTTGAGGCAGTTCGTTCCACAGCCTACGGGTTCGCGGTATAAAATAATTTTTGGAGCGAACATTACTTATTACTTTTTGTAATAAGTAATGTACAAAAAACATAAATAAATGAAATTAAATGCCTATATTGGCATTTTCTGCCGGTCAACCTTTGCTTAAATAGAAATACGGGTTGTGTGTGCACTCTTGTGAAGTCCTGAATTAATGTATTACATACACACCTAACTAACATAAATGAATATATGTACATACAAATATACACAATACATATCGATAACAAGGAAAAAGTTTAAAAGTCTATGGGCGACAGTATCCACTTACCATCAGGTGGACTGTATGCTCGTCTGTGGCCTTCCTACAGAATAAAAAAAAAAAGAAAAAGTAATTAGTGATTAAGATTAAGTTAGCTGTTTAAAGTAATTTATGAAGATTTTACGAGACTGTTTAAAGAAAACGTTGATATCGTTTTCTGATGCGCGGACATGAGGTCAAATAAACAAGGTTATTTTAGTATAATATTAGTAAAGGAGCAGGAAATTTGATTGCAAACTAATTTAGTTCATTTATTCCTCGTAGTAGTAGGTTATAGCTTGAAAGCCTGTTGTGGTCGCAAGACGAAGCCTGTGTCCTAGAGTAGGCTTATGTCGGCTAATATCGATTGATCATGATCTCCCTATCATTCCCACAATCAACACATACCTACTAAACAACTCAAATTGATCAAATTAAAATTCTTGGCCATACATTGTACAGCTAGCTCATAATATGGCAAGTTCTATGCGAGAAAACAGTTTATCTAAGAATTCGTTATTAGAATAAAGATAACGCTCAAGAACAATAATAGTTTAACCACGGCAATAACCACTAGAGGAAAATTCATTGCTGTTGTTTTAATTACCCATTGTTTTAATAATCGTATTTAGTACTTTTTTGTTTTAACTGTAAGCTGGTAAAAGTTGTGTGTGCAATCTCTAACGTCTTAAGAATGGAAGTTTGTAAAAGTAAACTCGCACGTCTCTTACGTTAATCCTTAGCTTTAAAATGGCCGCTTAAAGATGGTAATTAGGCGGAAATATTTGCTTGGTGCGGGACTGAACCGGCTATCTGCCGGCATCGTGGCGTCTCGCCCTATCCCCGGATCGCCAAACAAAGCTGGGGGCTGTCTTTGCCCTTTTTTGGAAGTAAAAACCTCCACGCTGGAAAGTTGGAAGTAAATTTTACGCAATAAAAACATAGCGACCGATGAGTTATAATTTAAAGAACAATAGGTTAGATGCAAAAGATTTTGCATTGTATTAGGTATCCACCTTTAATCAACATAACATATTAATGTGTAGTGAAATTTAATTACATATGTTTTAATTAATTTTATGAAGCGAGCCTACGTTACATTTTTTAAAGATTATTTTAATATTTACATTTATTACATCTTCAAGAAACAAACAGCACAATAGATAAAATAATATAAGTAAAAACATACAACATACAAATATTTCCTCATGTTACAAAATATTATAGATAATAAAAATGACTGAAAGGTATCAAATTAGGTCATTAAAGTAATACTTAAATAATTGTTTTACATTAGAATAAATAATAATTAACAATATTGTAACAATTACTGACTATATTTAGTTGCATTCATGTAACTAAATATAGTCATTTAATTATCTTAGCAAGTTCTTTATATTTCCTTTTATTCTCATTTTCTTCCTTAATCATTCATTCACTTTATTTCGATAACAGAATCGTCAACTTTTTTTAAAACATCTTAAAAATGTAATGTTAGACCATATTTTTATTTTAACATAATCTCGAATTAACCAAATTTTAAAATCACAATAAGATATTTTTGCTCGGATAATAAACAATCACATATCGAGTGCTTGCCTCTTTATAATATGAGATAGCTCGTGAGATACCTATTACATAGGAATATGTTAATTTTAACGTCAACAGTTGTAATTTTCATGTTGTTTATAATTTACGTGAAAATCTTTGGTTCGGGTCATTCAATCATGCTTAAAGGCTGAGCGGATCCAAATGCAATTCCGAATAGCCACTTCAGTCCAGCTTTGGGATTACCATAATGGGATATAAATAAACCATTTGCCATTGTATCAATGGCTGCTATGAAATCTTTTGAGGACCAGAGTACATTATCATCGTTTTTGAATAAGATGCTTATAATTTAGTTATATTTACATACACCATTAGGTCGAAAGACTATTACTAGATTGTCTCTTCACTACGGAACACAGACTTTAATAAGTAATAGTCCATTTTTAATAAGTAAGTTTCATGTATTAGTTGCTAAGAGAGACAATAACACAATTTTTCCAATAATTACTAGCTCGGCAGTGAAAGAAAACATATCTAGGAAACACACATACTCGAGAATTAAAATAATACTCAGAACACACAGCGACAAAAAATACTCGTACTTTTAATTATTTTTCATATTTTAGTCCTTAGGTAATAATAGCCTGTACTGCCCGTCAATAAATGTGTCACAACAATAAAAACATCTTTACACAACCACACAAATGTTGCGTAAATACAAAGTTTTTTTCCTTAGCAAACAGTTAACTTTTTTGGGCAAAACTAAGTACGGTCAGGCCGCATTTACGACAGTTTAGACAAGACAAATGACTAATGGTTTCTAAGTAAAAAGGATACCGTTCTGTTGACAATACTTTCACTTGTGTTAAAAGTGAGTTTGATAAGGAAAAGTATACTTGTATCACTCATTTTTAAAAACCCGTTTTCTAAACCCATTCCTAAATGTCCAAAGGTAGGTAGCGCAATCGAGAGAGTGCCAATGTTTGTCATTTTAGACTGTTATTTTGGGATGTATCGCGGATGTCTATGGGCGACAGTACCCACTTACCACCGGGTGGACTGTCAGCTCGTCTGGCACCCTCTTTCTAAAAAAGAAAACTATCTGTGCCAACATCAGTCGATACTTTCAAACGTTGACACGGCACCGAATGTCTAGAGATTTTGGGGTTGATTAGGTCTTTAAGAATTGGGAAGAGAGTATAACAGTACCCATTCTTCCTTTGGGGAATGGATGAATAGATTTATTTTCATGCTAAAGAAGGAAATCACCACTTTCCAATTTCGGAAATAAATCGGTACCCCAAAACTAGCATCAATTAAAAAGTTCAACGTTTGTACGCCCATATAATATACAAACTAGATGTTGGATGGGGGCTCGTGAAACTACATATTGTATTGGCCAATCGACCATTCGCACAAATACAAACTCTTTTGCATCTCATTATCAAATAATTCAATAAGCATTTAGATAACACCAATCGCATATATAACCCTGTAGAACAAACATATTTATTCGGTTGGAGCAACGAATATGAATTTTAAAATCACTTACTTGTCAGTTGTAAGACAGTGCTTTACCAATTTCGTCTAAAAAAAAAATTGTATAACGTATGGAAAATAAAGAAATCTACCTTTCCGCCGGCGCGTGCCCTTCGATTATTTGTTTTACAATCAGCATTAACTCAAATGACTAATATATACAGACAATAAGTCTAATAATCATAAGGTTCTTAACATAACAATTGCAATGTTGATGAAACTGATTTCGCAAGAAATAGCTCTAGTATTGAGAATTCTCAATGACAACATATTTTATAGCAGTTGAAAGTATGTCCGGAATGCGATAAATACATTTGGAGACCGAACCATTGAATGTATACAGATGTGGTTGTAGCCCACACCGATCGGAATGCCCTCCTACGCGACTCGTTTTACATTGGACATTTGATGGGAATCAATCTTGAGCTGGCGCTTTGTGAGTGAAGTGAGACAATTTATTGGCACTCAACGCGCAAATGTTACAAGCCTCATTGTATCTTTTTAGTGTACAGGATTTTGTATGATTTGGAGCTCTATGCAGAACATTCCCGATATATTAATGACTTCTACTACATCACGCTGTATGTTTTATAGAAAGATGGCGGCAGACGAGAATACAATCCACCTGGTGGTAATTGCATCAATTTTCATAAATAATCACGTGTTTTACTATGAAAGTTAAAATTGATTAACATTTGATTAAAATTAGTGTTATTTTGTTAACAGGAGACTAGTTACCCGCCTCTTCAGTCAGCTCGTGACCGTGGTTGGTGCAACCCAACCGAAACGTTGAGTAAACAAATAAGGTAAACATTCGCGTTAACACCCGTTTAAATAGATAAAGAAGTACTGATGTTGATTTTTATTCAAAAAAATTTAAGTTGGTTAAACAATTTACTAAATAAGTATTTTTTTATTTCAAATCATAACATTTTAAAATATCATGCGAGATTGCAATGCCTAGTTATCAAGTTAAATGTTTAATTTACTGTTGATTTATTTATCTGTGTAAATAATTACAGTATCCTGATAGGACTGATCATGATTGATATTGGAAATATCAATTAAATTGTTCTAACCGCGAGCAAGGTAATATTGCTGGAAACGTCACAATTTAAAGCATTATGCAACAGATACAGATGCACGTCTGCATTTAGAACAGTTAGTCCAGTCGCTATGGGTGTAAACTGGACGCATTCTTGTAATAGGGCACGTGAGGTGATTCGAAAGCAGTAAACGCGAACTATCCTCCCACACTCGGCCAGGATTGGTCGAAAATCACTTTGGAAACGCACATTTTACGTTCAGGTGTCGTAAAAACACCAGACTATTTTACTGCTGGGACCGTGTTTTAGACTCGTAAAACGTTGTAAAAACACGCATTGTATCGGTTGTACACGAACCATTGAGGAACGACCACTGTCTGTAGCGATAACAACCAAGTGGCAACTTTCGTCAGTTCTTTAGTTTATATTAGCTGTATAAAATTTTGTATTATACTAAAAAATGTGAAAAAAATGTGACCCTGTGGTTTAGAATAGCAATGGAATAAGCACTACTTCATCTCCCCCCGTGGGTGTCGTAAAAGGCTACTAAGGGAAAGCAACCACGAGCCCTGAGGAACTACATCACCTCTACAAGAGTGGACTCACCAACCCGCATGGCGAGCGTGCTGTTTTAAGACCATGCATTCCTCATTCACAAGACAATGTGCATGCTCCTTATGCCGGTGTCCAGCAATGGATAATAAAAGGGCCAATGACGGTGACAGTGACCCAAAAATTAAGTAAAAATGTTGAACAGGAATTTTCTTTTTTGTTTCGCCATAGTCGCAATTACAAGCTTACTGTACTAAATACTTGGAAGAAAACCACCGGTTCACTCGTAAAATTGTCATAAAAATTGCCGTTGCATGAAATTGCTATTGGTAAGTTTGGCCCTTAGTATTGAGCGTTGCTGCTTTACGAGTGAAAGCGTTGTATTGCTGAAACTTAACTACAACATAAATAATAGAAAACACAATACATTATCGGGTCTTTGTGAATTAGCGGATATATTTTTATTAAAAGTGGTTTTCGATAAATGTATACGAGTCAATCCATCAATATCTAAGACAAATAATTATTCAATTTTATTATCGGTTTCTAACCACCCCCTTAAAAGAATATCCTTTGTTTGACTGAGGCCTGATATTTTTATTATAATTTATGTATCGGCAATCCATTTAAAGAGAGAGTCGTTTGGGTCAGTCGGTAAGAAAGTCTATTTATTATTTAGAAACAACCTCAGTGGGAGAATAAAGGACTATAAAAGTCGATTTTTTATATACGCAGCCTCCAGGGATAATGTCAGCATGTTTAAGAGCCCGTTTATTGTAATTTATAGCTGTTGAGATCCGTCTGTCTGTCTCGTGAAAAGGATAACTTGACGTTCAAATTGGTAGCTTTGGCGAACATTCTTTTAAGCATTAAATGGTAGTCCGATCGGTGACGTGGACATTTATTCTTTCGGTAGAATTTGTGATCTTTTGTGGAAGAAATTTTGTATCTCTACTACCTATTTCGCTTGATTGATTAATAAAACTTTTCAGAGTTTCAATACAAAAGTCTACTCTAGTGTTTCTAGTAGCTGATGTCGCTTTATCATAAAACAATATAGGTATGTAAATTCACTAAATTCATTCATTGTCCCATCACAATATTTATTGTCATTCTGTCTTAACTATTGTTCTTTCTCTAGAAATTTTTCTGAATTTTTTTCTTGTCACTCAATACCTAACGGTCGATCGTAAAGCCATTAATTATATCATAAATACAATAGTAGTCTTATTTTAACACGTGACATCTTTTACGTCGTAAGCCCACCACAAACTATAGACGGCGTGTCGGTGAACAACGACCTGAAGCAGCCCGCTTAAGAATGTGCGAGTGTTTGAAAATTTTACTATTCGTCGTAATAGACCATAAATAAGTATGACTAAATATGTGTGTGAATGTCGCGACATTCAATTGGCACAATTTCAGTAGGCCTGCACCGCAAGGAAGTGTTACTGTTACGTTTTTATTTATTTAAAAATATATACGTCAACGTAAAAATCAAGAAGAGCGACACTCGTCGATTCATAAAACACAGATGAATGAACATGATTTAAGTTATTTGGGTGTGAAACAAGGTTGCAGTATATAGAATCTAATTTATGTAGTACATACACTCGTACTAACCGTCATTGACATGGATGTTTTATTATCTGTGCAATCAAATTAGTCCACCTTAATCTAAATTTACGAAGTATGTTATTTAGTAAAAATATGTCAATTAAAAGGCTCCAGAGTACAATTATCGGCGCGTGGCTAGGGTTACCAATCTAAGCGAAGTTAAAATTGCAGTACTATAGAATGAATTACAAACTATTAACATAAAATAAAGAACGAATAAAGTGGAATAAAGATTAATTAAATAATAAAAACCTATTTGTCTAATTACTTTCTAATTGATGATAGAATAGTAAAACGGAATAAATAAAATAAAAAGTACTTTTGGATTGGAATTGTAACTGAAAAACAACATTATGACAGTTACTTATTTTATGTTCCTGCTTTTCAGGAACTTTTTGTCCTAGTATGTGTCAATTTCATCATACCCTCAATGTGTTTATTATAATAATCTACGAGTATATTCAACTGTAAATAAACGATATAGAATTCGTAACTAAGTACAAAAATTTTAATATCTAATTCTACCAATTCCTAAAGATTATGTGTTGCTTTTAATTTAGGTTCTGAAAGCATTGTAATAATCATTCTTATATCGTTTCTGTTCCGTATAGGGAACCGCGTTCAAGTCGATTTCGGATATAAAAATATCTGAACTATTCTGTGACAACCTTAATATTGGTGTAGGATTGACGTCGGCGCGCTCAGTCTCGGAATGATTGATACGGCGACACGGCGAGCCTATGGCGACCGTCGGCGTCGAGCCCGTCACTTGTGGTCGTAACATACCTTATTTAGTAAGTAAAAGTTAACTTATTCTTGTGAATAGAAAACTATATGTTATAAAGACCGTATTGCTTTGTTTTTAAGGTTATAATGGACTTCTTCGCGCAGTATGTCGTGTTGTCACTTATTTCACTCAACATTGTTATGTGATATAACGAAAACTCAATCTCATGTTCATTGCAGTTATCTACTAATAATTAATTTGGAGTTAAGTCTAGTCAAGTCGACGACATAATATTGTCATCGTGCAATGCAATGCGTCGTCTACAATATCAATAGAATACACAAACTATTTTCCATTTGGACTACATTTTTTTATTGGAATGCTTTGGAAATGCAAGCAACATTTGCATCTGTAATTTGGATTCTGTAAGAGTAACACTTGTTCTTGTGAAAGATTCAATGTGTTGTTTTTAACACTGCTTTTATATTACAGCTTTAAACATCGTCAAATTCTAGTTACGGGATTTATAAATCAAATAGCTATAAAAGATTTTGCTGTCTTTGTTTTACTAATTTTTTACACTGATATCACTCAAAAACACAAATAACAAATGTCAGTTAAAAGGTTGCAATACTGAAATGGGAGTGGGCAGGTCATGTCCGCCGCTAGATGAAATACATACGTAATTGCGACAACAACTACCGAGTGGATCCCACAATATGACAATGGCAGACCTTAAATGGATGGCGGGACGACCTTGACTCAATCTCATGTTCATTGACAGTTATTTTAAAGACTAGCCGTTGAAAACTCAAAATCGAGAAGGGGGGTAGAGGCCTTTCGATTTCTAAAACTTGAAGGATAGATAGAGCATCCGAGGTTGTACTAACGTTTGTCATTCTGGACTGATGTTGGCATGTGTTGCTTTTCGTCTACCACCTTCTTTAAATAAAAAAAAATTAGAGACCTTTGCTTAGCAAGGGGACAGTACAGGTTTATAATAATAATAATAATAAAACTTTGTAAAAGGACATAGACTAAATTAATTCGTCAATTTTAATAGCAGTCTAGTGCAGTTTATAATGAAAATCAGCGAGTTGCGGCGTGACTGCGGTCGGCGCCGCTGCGACGCCAGTGTGGGATGGACCTGCGCTTGCGCCTAGAATAACTTAACTTTAAATAACCTGCCTTGTCGGTCACGAAGTAGCCAAATACAGGTTCCAGTGCTTATTTGGAAAATAAACAGGTGACTTGGAGATTGTATGCACAGTGTATTGTATTGTAACACACAATCAAAATAAAACCAAATACAGGGGTGACCGAACCTTTCCCGAACCTAAAATCATGGATTCTGTTACATAATTATTTAGACTTCCTATTAAGCAAATTTGTATTAATAAATTGATCTAATCTCGAAAAAAAATCTGTAAAATAAGGTTCATAAAATTTTCATGTAAATGAATGAACTGAGAATTGTGAACGGGGAATACTTTGTACCAGACTGCGGGAATGGTTCGGTTTACTAATTTTAAACTAAATAACATATTAAAATCTTCAGTAGGCCAAAACAACAAATATTTGCCCCTTTAATAGAAAAACAGACCATCTTGAATAACATTTGGCAACTCATTTTTACCTTGACAACTTAACATTGCTATTAACGATTATAATTCTGTGGTATATGCAAACCAAAATATTGTCTAATCGCACCTCAAGTATTATATTAAACTTGAAAGGAGAAATAATACAACGATTTAACAGACACAAACAAGTCTTACCACGGTTTTAATTGCAACTTGACAAGACAGGAATAATAAGTTAGAATGCAAATTTTCTTATTATAGAATTCTTTTATTCCGTAGAGCCTAACTCTTTACAAACTTGAATTCCTTTAGAAACTTGAAACTTGCATCTACTTGGCTATACATACGCTAATGAAATTATCAATAATATCTTAGTTATTAATGAATCTTAGTAGTCAATAAAAATCTTAAGACAATGTAAGTGTAAAAGATACAATACAATTATGAAACCCCATAAACGTCCCATGCGAAAGATGAAAGTTGTATATGAATTTATATAGATTTTATGAAGGATTTTACGTCTAAACCAATGTCTGGGGCCTTTCAACGGCCGTGCGTTAAGATAACTTAACTTATTTAAGCCACTGCAGTTAAGTTTAATATAATATTAAAATGTTGAGTTCATTTAGCGTGGGCCCGTTAATTGAGCTAAGCCTCAATAAAGTCTGGACATAATCTGATTTATGATACATTGACGTACCTACTCGTAAAACCAGCGTAGTTAAATGAAACCATTTTGCATATACACTGCTTGGATATTTTAGTAGTATTATATGGTATTATATTTGAAATTATTGTCGTTAAAATGTGATCGCTGAAGAAAGGTTATTCTCATTGATATTTTTCAAAGTCTGTAAGTTTATAGAACGGGGGAGATCTTTGTTAATTAGCATGCAAACCGGACTTACTCGGTCGTTTATTATTATTTATTTAAACATTAATGCACAAAGAAACATTGTACAAAAGGCGGACTTAATGCCCAGTGGCATTTTCTACCAGTCAACATTTGGTTAAACAGAAATACGAAAAGCGGATCATGGTGTAATTGATAAGAAATAAATACAAACAATAGATATAATATATTATTATCTTTCTTATGTATACAGCGCACACAGAAAATATTTTTTATTATATATATTTTGGTGTCATAAAACCAATAAGGGTATGTCCAGACACTGCACATTAGCAATCTAATTTTAATATGAACTATACAACGTATATTATAAGTTATATATTCAGTAGGTATGTAAACAAACTTAACATCGGTTTCAAGTTGGAAATGGCTATTCTGGAAATTATAAATAGTTTGTCTCGACAGGCTAGTTAGTATACGGATAACGTAAGCATGCAAAGGACAGGATCGTAGATAAAATTACTTCATCTCTTATTAAAAATAAATTATGTTTGAAACCTCAGTGATGACGCCTTAGACCATAATACGAGACGAAGCTCGAAGAAAGAGAGCTGCAGATTCGATTACTTTGATAAGAAGTCGCAAGCAAGATTTTTTTTATTTAAGGAAGTAGACGGACGAGCAAGCTGTTCTACGTGATAGACACCGTCGACCGTCGAGGTATGTGGGTACACCGTCGACCGTCGAGGTATGTGGGTACACCGTCGACCTTGCAAAATCCTATTCACACCTTTCTTGAAGAAACCCATATCGTAGCGTAATGGAAAGACCTCTTGAGGCAGTTCGCTCCACGGGCTCTATGAGTACGCGGTATAAAATGGTTTTTTGGACCAAACAGTACGCTATTCTTTTGAGACATATTTAAGTGAGCAGAAGAAAATATTGAAAGGGCGGCAAATCGATGCCAGCAAATTTGAAGGTTTTAGGTTCTCTGTTGACAATAAAGAAATAGAAATCCCGCACAGCCTTTGTGACGGCATTCTTAGTAATTTAAAATTATTTATTTTGTCAAAAATAGTTCTTGTTGACCATGATCTGTTCTCATTTGGTATTTTATGCTGCCCGTTTGAACACAAGCAACTTTTTGTTACGCAGGCATTCACAGTTAGAGCCGCAAGGCGACCCTGAGGAAGTCCAGAAACTGGGCTACTTAAAAGAATGCAGATAAAATTGCAATATAATAGACACTAATTAGCTACCAAAAAATTAAAAATTATACTAATTAGCAAGCAAATTGGCAACGTATATTACCTAATGACAAACACCTAATGCCGTGTTACAAATAAATAAAAATTTCAGAACAGTTACACAATAGTAATAACCTCAGTGACATGCAAACAAATTTTATGATTTAATTGCATGGACGAGTGCAATATACACTACACTACACACACAAGAAATTTTATGTAGATAGTACGCGTAATTTTGTGCTGAATTCCATATATGTAAGTCTATGAGATAACATGCATTTTTTGGTATTTTTATACATATTAGTATTATCATTCATAAACATACCAAACCAGCCTGTGTCTCTCCACTGCTGTATGTAGACGTGCTGTATACTTGTATGCTGTATGTATGGAGAGGTTTACTTATAATTTATAAATTTTATTCATAAATGTCATCATATTATTTACCAGAACTTTTATTTAACTATCCGAATGGTAAATAATTTTAAATTATTAATTTTTAATTTGTACGTCTACTTCTTTCAAATATTTTAATATTTCTGTCTGTTTAGGATATGATATTTTTTAGGTGGTCCTTTTGTCGCCACTTATGACATGACTTACTCCTACGCAATCGACACTTTCCGTAAAATGGAAGTATCCACCACCGTAACAAAAACTGGCACATACTCCTTTCTTATTCAATATCTTCATATCAAAGACAGTCATAGTTATAGTTATAAAGGCCACGTTATACTGGCAGATTTTTACAATGCGTGAACACAATCTGCTGGGTGCAATAAATGACGCCTACTGGCGATCGGTGACCAAATCTGGCTTTATAACAATTTTATTGGCAAAATCTTTAATTTTACGGCCCACTTTACGATTGTACAGTTATTGGGCAATTTATTTATGAGAACACGCTGTATTTTTTTATTTTGTAATATAGTATATGTAGTGACTTTTCTGTTATAAGTAATAATTTAAGGTACTTAGTAGAAAAAAATGTAATTCCGTAAAAAGGATTTAAATTCTCACTGTTATGTTCTCACAGAAGACTAACGTAAAATGTATTGTATTGTTAAATAACAACATAGCATTTGCACATAGATATATTTTCCACTTTATATTATTCCCCTTAGGTACCTACATACGCGTTTCGGTAGGTAGTGCGTCAGATATGTGAGAGCCCGTTCTCATCCCATCCTATCCCTCCTCGTTTTCTCAACCCTTTTTCCAAATCCATTCCTATTCTCCTAATCGTTTGTCATTGTAGATTGATGTTGACATGTATCGCGGAAGTCACAGGGCGACAATATCCACTTACCACCAGGTAGGTGGACGGTCTGCTCGTTTTGCTCGTTCAATTTATAATATTACTATTTGACGTCTTTAAATAATTACCACCAAAAATTCCTGACCTAGTGTCGGGTAACACTAGCGAAAACAATTCAGTAATACTAACAAACCAAAAGAATTTCGTGTTGACACAAATCATGACGTCAGATAGTTTCGCCTTGTGTGCAATGCTTATATCGTTCATTCGTCCCACAGATCACCAAATTAAGTAAATAAGATTAACAATTCTCCACAGTTTCAATCTACAAGGTCGTGTTGCCATATGGTAGGTTTTGCGAGTAAATTAAATAGATTGCAATATAGATTTTACATGTAGATAAACTATTCGTGCAGAAATCACCCCATTCAGCAGTACTCCCAAGCTATTGAAATTGTATTTTAATTGTATTAGATCAACATTGAATGCTCATTTCGAAGGCTAGAAGATTAATTGTTTGGTTACCCCTCAAGGTACAGCAATCAGCTTTAGATAGTGGCTGTTGATAAATACATTGCTGCAATAAAAGGCTTTGCACAAATATCTTGATTTAATTTTGATTGTAAGTACGATTGTTAATTGAAAATTGCAATATTTAGCAATATACAAGTGAGTTAAAGATTTTGTATTACTGTTAATTATATCTCATAATGTTATGAAATCTAACTTCGTACAATGCTGCAGTAACATGAGGGTGCCGTGTGGTCTCCGGCTGGCTGCAAAATAGCACCACCCCATCTTTTCCCGCGGGTGTCGTAAGAGGCCACTAAGGGATAATAAAGCCGCGAACGCTGAGGAATTACACCACCTCTACAAAGAGTTGACTCGTTAACCCATTGGCCAGCTGCAGCGTAGGTCATACATTTGTTACGCACAAGCATACATTTTACGTGTGCACGAGGAGGCCCACGTCTAGCAGTGGACACTGAAAGGGCTGATTGCATTGCAGACATAAGGAAACATACGTGTATGAATGTCGAAGAAATCTTTGGCGAAGAATACTTGAAAGAACCTTCTACAGAATACATCTGTTCTTCTGTTCTGTTAAAGTACCTACATTATTTTATTATGTTTATTTGTCACTGTAAATACAAAATTATACTTTTGTTTTTTATTTTCTGTGTCTCTCTCTTTCAATAACAACTACAATTTCCATTACTATTGATAATTTTATTCTTGGTATTTGATACCCACATTCGGTATCAAATATATAAAGCATGTCATTTTTAAAATAATTATTCTAATATTAAAGCTAAAATGTACACTCACAACCTTTCAAAATGAATATGGATACAGATTGGTATTGGTAGCAAAATCACATTGGTGAGAATATAAAGTCGGAAACAGTCTACGCTTATATGTGCATGACGCTACAGCCTACGTGCGACTTGGCGTCATGTAAGCGAAATACGTGTTTCTAAGCAACATCGCTCCCATATGAATATTTGAATTGCTATCACGTAATGTGCTACGTACATTATGTAAGCGTCATCCACGTACAGCTGTGTATTGATTACGGGCGGCAAGTCCTTGTACAATGGCGCGCGCGGCAGCCGCGCGTGATCGATACCGTGTTGCCGCGCGAGACAATTCAAATGTTGCCGCGCTCGAACATGCCCCGCGGCGAACCAATCTCAGTCGGATTTTAGCCACGCGGCAGAGGCGCGTCTGCATTTTGCTCGCGCGCAGGCGGGATGGATGTGTTATTGTTTGGATTCGCTCGCAACTGGCGACTCGATTACTAACTCACGAACACCGATCGTTGGATCGACCGTCTGCGCCGCAGAAGCTCTTTGTCTGAAATCGTAGCAAAAATGGCTCGCGAGGCAAATAATCATTAATCAAATTTGCCGCTCGCGAACATGGCATGAACGATAGACAGGTTAAGCGTAGTCTGATGCGGGCTTTATGAATAAGTGTTTAAGTTATATCCTTTTGCAGTTAAATACAGCACCGGTGTTTTGCTAAAATTATCGTCACGGTAATACAAGTACCTGTTTATCGATCAAAAGTCTTACTTCGTTGACATATTAATATTAATTAAATAAGATGTGATAAAAAATATCGTAATAATGTGCGGCATGTTTTTATACTACCTACATAAATTCCAAGTGACCTTTGTAAGATTGCGGTACGTACCACAGAAAATAAATAAAAAATAATATTTTGCTATCCTTTTTATGAGTTTATGTACTTGTAATGTAGTGGGATATAAGTGCCAGCTTATTTATCAGCTAACTTCCCAATGTTCGGGCAATGAATTCGTAATGTGAAAAGGAAGACAAGTCAAACAACTGTCTATTTTTGAAATCTATTGTGTTCTAACTTTTAGATTTTAATTTTAGACTGTCCTAATTAATACGTACAGTGTATTTCTTCCTCTCTGGTTAAAAAGATTTTAATAATTGACACGGAAGCTGACGAGTCGGTGGTAAGTGGCTACCGTTGAATAGCGATCAAGTACGCAGTCTTAGAAGCTTCCCTGTGTTTGTTTGGTATGTTCAAACAGAGCCGAAGAGGTATATTTAAATAAATGTGTGTATGTATATCTGTATATGTTTTAAGTAGTTATTATCATTTATGTATTTCAATTTAATACAAGAGGTAGAGAACTACACCACCTCTAAAAAGTGGACTCTCCAAAAGTGGTGTGGCATTTTGAGGCCATACATCCCTCATGCACAAGTCAATGTGCTTGAGGAAGCCCGTGTCTAGGAGTGGATACTGAAAGGGCTGGTTGCAAAGTGCAATTGTAAAATGTCTCCTACAATATTACTTCACTCACCCCTGCACAAGGTGTGTGTGGCACACCATCACTAAATAGCCCTAAGGTTGGTTAAGAGAAAATTATTTCTTTATAGTAACTTTATAGGAAGGACTTTTGTTATATACGCTACATAAGAATGATTTAAATAAAATTTATTCTTATATATATTAACAGTGAATACACTGCTGCTTCGTGGTGCGGTTAACCTGAGATTAAATGTAAGGTTAAAATTCTATAAAACCTACGTTTTTCAACGCCTATTCGATAAATTCTTTATTCAAATAAATATAAAATCTTATTGGAGCGTTCAGTATTTGGGGCACGTCGTCCGTTTTCATAGACTTGTGTGCTTTAAATGAAGTTTTTGCTAAGTAAAAGTAAATCGGAGGGATGTCCCGAAGCGCTAAAATTCTTGAACTTGAACTTGAATCTAAGATTAAGACCGACCTTTAAAAAATACTCGCAACCTGTGAATATTCATTTTACAATCATGATGTGCACGGTTCTCAACCGTATCTGCCGTGATACAGACACAAAATTTATATTTTTCTTCCAAAATGTGCAAATTTGCAATCGTCTATCATGTCATATAATATCGAGCAAACGAGTGTACCGCATGCTAATTTTTTTCATTTATTTCGTAAATATTTCAAGAAGGATCGCTTGCAGTAGAAATATCTAATTTGCCGGTGAAAATGTTCATAAATTTAATTTCTTCCCCTTCTAACCCAATAATTAAATTTCGAACAATAAAACCACCTGTTGTATTAAGACTCACTCACATCTGTTTCGATTCGGTTTCTCAAAACTTTTATTTTGTCTAATATTTCATATTACACATCCAGGTTGAATGGGTTTTCTATACAACCATCTAAAAATAGAAACGTAATTAATATCTAAACATCGTTTGGCAACTTTTGGCTTCTGATACTTTTCGAAATTTGCATTGTGAGTAAATTATCTGACATTTGCCATTACGCATGCTGATTGATGTGTTTTCTACCCAATCATTTAAAATGTACAATGGTATCACATATAAATATATATTTAAAAGACATAAAAATAAAAAACATGTAAAAATGCATAATCAATATCAAGTGTAACTTACAAACGTTGCATGTTAATTGTACGCTTCATACTTTTAATTATAGAAATGTTGTCACGTTATCAAACATACAGCTATGGCGAATAGTAATGTTGAATATGGAGAGTCACATAATCTTACAGAAGATCGATAAGGCGAAGGTAAAACAGTCGTTTTAGCACCAACATAATAAGATCTCAAGAACAATCAGTCACGCGGTGGCATTATCCGAACGCAAAACTCATTAATTATTCAACATCAATTCCTTGGGAATCAACAGTTTTCGCGAATTGAAATTATGATGGGGTTGGAAACAATATGGAGTTGCGGAAATGCGGACGTCCACATTAATTAACATTTATCTTGTGATTTACAATCGAGTGATTTAGAACCCGCACTAGAAGGGTTGAGTGTTCCGGCTTTTGTCGAACTGTATATTCATCAGCCTTTCTGTTCTTCAGCTAAAATGATTGTACACCTACATTAGGGAAACTGGATGACTGATGATTACTTCAGCAGCGATGATATAATAAATAATAATTGATGGTACTGATGAATTTACTTATCCAGCTAAATATTTCATCAAAACATGTTGAATAAAGAATATGATGAACTGAACATATTACAGAATATTTAAAAAATAGGGAAAAACAAGTAAATGACAAGATCAATACTCAACAAATAGTACTCAGAAAGTAATTTAACATTTAAGTAATCAAAGCGATGTAAACGAATGATACAACTAACGAATGGATGATATAATGTATGATGTTTGTACATTAATCATGAATAAAGGACTACAATATCGACTAATCGAGAGTACGCACAAATACACGCTTCTTTGCAGCTCTCTATCAATTTATTCAAAAAGCGATTAGGTAGCGCCAACATTCAAAGATAACGATGTAGAACATACCTATTTATTCAGTTGTTAGAGCAACGAATATGAACTTTAAATTACGGTAATAATTCGTTTACGAAGACGAAAAAGTTTGCAATCGCGCGATCGCTCGGTTGATCGATGCTTCAGTTATATGAAAAGGTGATTAGGAAAAGTTAGCCAAGTGAAGAACTATATTACTCAGACTAAAAGTAAGGACAGCTATTAAAATAATCAAGCAAATAAGTGTGTCGTGGTGTATCAAGCAAAATTTGACGTTAACACCGATTTCCCTGCGGCACAAAAGAATCGATAGCTATTGTGAGTCCCCTTCGACATTAAATTATATCAGAGGGTGCGTTCGACTTCGCAGCGACATCTGCCAAGTAGATCGGCTTTGCCTTTTATCAATATTTGCTTATTTGATTTTAGAGTAATGTGGATGTGAAAGGAAAATTGTGTTTGTGCTCGAAAAATGAACCGTAAATGTACTGGAAATGTTGTTTTTCCGCCATTACCGGTAAACACAATGTATGTTGATATAGTAGAGCAATATTGGACGGTTGTTTCTCATGTATGACATTAAGGGGGTAAGAAAATATTTGCCAAATATAATGTAGACTGGAATATTTGTAGCAATAAAAAAATCTTGAATTTTGGTGTGATGAAGTACCGTAACACTTAAAACATCAAAAGATTGACTGCCGACGGCTTCGCCTGTTTCACTTAATTGTGATTTCATATAAAGTTAGACATAAAGTTATCGACACAATTTTGAAAACGGTAAAACACACGTTAAACATTTAGTAGAATATTTGTATTGTAGAAAATTTATACCAAGTTTCAAGTTAATAAGGATATCAAATATTTTTTTCATATAAACTGACATCTCGTATCATCCGGTTAAAGATTAAATTGCGAGAAATCCCTTGTTACTAAGTCATTATGTCATAAACGAAAGCTACTGACTAAATTTAATGTTTCTATCTTCAGCGGTTTCGTCTTAACGTTGACAAGTCAGTCAATCAGGACTTTTTTATTTGTATATATTTTTTTTATCGAAGAAGGCGGTAGACGAGCGTATGGTCCAGATGGTGGTAAATCATCTATATACCAAACATCTCCATAGCAACTTGTGGAAACATCATCTATATACCAAACATCTTCATACCAACTTGTAGAAACATCATCTATATGCCAAACATCAACCATACCAACTTGTGGAAAGATCATCTATACACTCGTACCAACTTGTGGAAACAAGAGTCATGTTTCATTTAATTTGAGCAGCCTATTGAGCAAAATTCAGTACAGCTGCGCACTTTTTATGACATTCCAATTCAAACCGGATGTACGCGCTCGTTTCTACACAGATAGTGCAGGTACGATAGATTCATATCGGCAAGGTCGTAGCATCGCGCATAACAAGTATCCTTGCCGTATCTTGGTACAAAGTACTTGTTTTTTCACTCGTTGTCGAGGTCAATGATCGATCGGGTATTTTTATAGTTTAATCGAATATAATTGTTTGATTGAACAATTAAACTGTGAAATAGTTAAACAATTTAAGAATTATAACACGTGTAAAATTGTATTGTCAGTTGGGAGAATAGTTTTGAGTATTTGAATTAATAACTGGTGTTTATGAAAATGGTGTAAAACAGGGTGGACCTGATTCAGTAGAAATTTGAAATGCCTTATGCCATTCTATAACTGTTTCTATACCTCTATTGAAACAAGATAGTCTCAGGGCTGCTAGACTAAAATGCAGTACTCGTACGTACATAGCCAACATTAACGCTTGTTAGGAAACTAGAGCAGCTCTTGAAAGAACTTTGATTGTGTGTAGCTATTCGTTATTGCTATTTGCTACACACAATCAAAATTTTAGTAACTTCAAGCGTGAATGTTGGCTACGCAACCAGTTACAATGCTGATGCTAGAATTCGAACATATATAATGTAAAATATTGTGTAAAAACTGATCGCGTTGAAGACAGACACAAAACTTAAGACTATAAAACTCGAAACATAAGCCTTACATCACCTGTGACATCTAAAATAACCAAAATAACAACAATAGCAGAAATTCAAATCAGCAGTTAATTCAGTAAAATATTTGAACCTCATACCTACAGACTTTTCATTAAGATTAAAAGAAAAAAATATAGATTAACTCATTTAGTGAGAATAAATTTCACGTACTGATAAATTCATCAGGGAATTAATTGGGGAAATTTACACAAATTATGGGACAATAAAGCTACTACTCGACAGACGAGTTGGCAGATTTTAATTTATTCTTGGTAATTTTAATATGGCGAGGGATACAGAGATGGTAATTTATTAATTTTGTGCAATTAAAGAGAATGTGCGATGCGAAGATGGATTGTAAAAGTCAGTGCTCGAGCAACATATAATACCAATTAAATTTTATATCAAGTGTTATGCAATTTTGGGAAAACATATAAAGTTGTTTTGATATTACATTATTTTCCTTGGTATATGCGAAACATACATACGTGGCTAAATCGTTCTAGATCTCTGTAATATTGAACCATGTGTTTGATATTATGTGCGGTCCACTACTTCACTGCTTTCAGGGGCTTTTGGACAAGATTTTTTTTTTTTGATGTACGAAGGCGGCAGACGAGCATACAGTCCACCTGATGGTAAGTGGATACTGTCGCCCATAGACATCCGCGATACATGCCAACATTAGTCCAAAATGATAAATGTTGGCACGCCCCCGGATGCGCTGCCTACCTTTGGAGATATAGGAATGGATTTGGAGAAAGGGTTGGGAAAATGGGCAGGGATAGGATGGGATGGGAATGGGCTCTGGCACATCTCACTCACTACCGAAACACGTACGTACATTGGGGAAATACGAAAGTGGGAAATGCAGTACATTTCAAGGTAGTCTTCTGTGAGAGAGGGGTAACGTGGCCAGTCGAGCGCGCCCAGCGGCTGTTGGATTGCAGCGTGCACTCTCCCCCTTGCAAAAGCTATTATGGTAGGTATAATTTGTAAGTAAATAATTTTAAACACTTTGGAACGGAACGTGGCAACCTGACTTAAGTAATTTGTTTTTGTTTTCTGACCGATTTTAGAATTGATTTTTGTAATATCATTTTGATCCTTGATTGATTTTGAAACTAACTTTGAAATTGAAAGGTTAGCTTTGAATAATGTGAACCTAAGTATAGTCTGTATGAAATCTCATTAATAAACTTAATGAAGTCATTATTCCATATCTCATTTTCAGCTATTTCCTTATAGCAAAACATTCTTATACTCAACCCATAGAACCCGAAGACTGGCCACGTAAGAAATACAACAAATAACAAAAACATACCTATCTTTACATACGTTAATCATTTAGCAGAAGCTATTTTTTGCACACTGCGCTCCCCGAATAACACGAAAGCCCATTTCGTATGTCTTTTCATACATTATGGGAGTCGCAGTAGATAATACGTTACCCGGTATGAAGGAAACGTTCTCTTTTCATAACAGATAGGTTCGGATTACCAAGGATTCTTCCAAACAATAGGCACTAATAGCCACTTTATTCTATATTTTTCTGTTGTAATAATCGTGTGCGCAAATACGCGACGTCATCAAAGGAAAATTATTGTATTTTGGAAGAAAGTACCGATCGATGTGGTAAAAGCGACAGTTATGATATGACAATATTTTTTGCCATATTTAAGTATAATAAATTTGAGTGGCGAATTGGCGAATCCACTGTTTTAGAGGTGGTGTATTTCATTGGGGCTTATGGTATCGGCTTTGTTATCCTTTAGGACTGGCGCAGACCAGGCGAAGCGCAGCGCAGAACGCGCTCGCGCAAGTTCGTAGTTGCCGAGCGCACGAGGCGAATCAGGTCGCGTGACTTTTTACATTTTTACGTGAGAATGAGTGAGCATGCGCGCGTACGAGAGCGCCTTCTTGCGTGTATTGCAGTGTCTGTCGCGCGCCGACGACCATAAGCGGTGGCTCACGAAGTTCTCACGAATAAAGGACAAATACTTGCCTGATCTAGGAGCCCGAGTCGGTGCGCGAAGATTTAAAAGTGATAAAAGCATAGGCGAATCTGTAATGGGTAGCCCTCAACTGCTTGCAGAGAAACATGGTGTCTAACAGAGCAGTCTGCGATTCCGAAAAGAGCACAACTTATGCTACTTTAACCTAGTTGCGAAGCAACCCTCATGTATAAGACAACGTGTATTTGGAGGCTCATGTCCAGAAGTGGATATGTATATTCCTGTACCACACTATATCATCAGCCTATGTTGCAGCACGTGAACGCCTCTCGCAAGGCTCGCCACCACACACGTTCGGGAACTGAGTCGTCGTGTGGTTTGCTTTGCCAAGAGCGGTTTGAAGGCCATAAAATGCCGTGTTGACCATTGCAAGTTGGTAATTATATCGCGCAACTGCACAAGACATATGATTTCTTTTGGTATCAGGGTTAGGGCCATACGCAGTATGCAATATGCATACCTACGTAGATTTCAAATAAGAGTACGAAATACTGTGCACCGTTTAAAAATGTGACATATATAGTGCGCTATTGGGGTTGTTTTGGCACATTTATTATTTAGCATTGACATTTCATTGTGGAATTAACTTTATCGCTGTCAAGTTAAAGTCTAAAACTTTAATTAAACTGTGAACCTAATTAGTATTATTTTATCAATGAAAGGGATCTGCGACAAGGGTCTTCCATTGATGTAGCTGAAATCGCAATTAGCAAACCTCTTTAATTTTAACTTTATCTAACTTTTGGTCATTTAAAATCAAAACTATCATATTACCCTACTTCCGTGGGTGTCTGTAGAGAGAACTTGCCGCTGCGTCAAAGCAAACAGTCGCGAGCTGCCGGTTTATCAGCGACAATATCTTCGAGCTTCGTCATGGGAGGAGCGGTTAACCCTTGCCTCGGGCTGTGGCGTAAGTTAGAAGCATTTACTACAATATTATTAACAAGCGAATTCTTAACTAGAAAAGATTATGATTTTTAAATTATAAACGAATAAGTTTTTAAAGCTGGGTAGCTTTGAAAAAATTGTTGCTTTTAGTTGTAGGATATATGTAAGTATAAAAAAACTAACTCTAACTTTAGCTTGATAAATTATATCAAGCCTAATAAACTAGAGGAAGAGACTGAACCTCACGATATGTGATACGACAGTGTTACATGCTACGTTATTTGTTTGTTATTGCAAAAATGACTTGTACAACTACATTAAGATAACCTACTTGTATTTTATATCACGTCCATATTTTTTTAAATAGTTAACTTCGTAGGTCCTAGTGGCATTGCAGGTGTTTGGGGCAAGGATTAAAGGCGCTCGGCCAAGAAAAACTGTATATGTGTAGAACAATGTTCCTAAGGGCTCCCCACGCCGGATGACTGGTAGAAGGAACACACATTACAACGCACACAAAGCTGTGTATGTAGAACAACAACCCCAAGGGCTCCCCGCCGCGTGACCGACGTAAGAAACGCAAACAAATCTGTGTATGTAGCACAACAACCCTAGGGCTCCTCTGCAGAATGACCGGTGGATGTCTCTAACTAGAGATTCAACACCGTTCCCTCTCACTTCTTGCACCAATAAAGAGCATCCTATCCAGCACATCTACCATTAACATGAGATGACGCGATAGCCCCCACAATGTGTATTTACAATAATTACGATGCCCACGGCTGCTATTGACGATCATCAGATCGGTGATAACTGTGATGGTATCGTGTCACTGTGACCCGAATCACGGTTACTATTCGATGTACAGACCCTATTTGGCGGTTTAAGCTTGTAACTGTTGATCGGTAAAAAGTAGCAAATGCCTTTTTAAAAATAACTGAGAAATGCGGTTTTTGTCGTATACAATAATGTAATGTCAAGCATTCTGTGTCTTAGATGTCAAGGACTGTCTTTTGCTCTTCGTGTCTTTTTTTTTTTCTTTATGGAAAATACGTGTTTCGGTAGTAAGCATCGTTATGGGAATAGACTAGATGACACATCATACGTTCTTATCAAAGAATTCCTTCCTATTTTCCCAACTCATTCTTCAAATTCAATCCTACATCTCCAAAGGCAGGCAGCGCAATCGGGGACGTGCCAACGTTTGTCATTCTGAACTGATGTTGGCAGTCCTTGGATGTCAGTATCCACTTATCACCGGGTGAACACTGTCAACCATAACAACAATATGTAATTAAAACATAGATCAATAGAACAAAAGTTGTCGTCTACCCCTCCAGTCCTATGCCTTGTCTAAGAAGTTCAGATAAGTAGAGAATCCTTCTTAATGTCAACTTATCACAGAATATTAATAACAACTTACGTGTTTAAAACAACTGTTGGAGTGAATCTTGCAAATATAATTCAGCTGACTTTTAACGGAGACAAGGTGACATTGTACTTACCTGAAACAAAAAATGTAAAGTAATTTATATTAGGAGTACACAAAGAAATAATATTATTTAATGTGAAAAAAATATATAAATATATAGGTGACATGGTGACTGAAACAGCTTTTTTA
This sequence comes from Sesia bembeciformis, assembly GCA_943735995.1. Lineage (NCBI taxonomy): Eukaryota > Metazoa > Arthropoda > Insecta > Lepidoptera > Sesiidae > Sesia > Sesia bembeciformis. The sequence continues at coordinate 13,550,931 of OX031033.1, read as the reverse complement.
GTTTGTAGCACTAACATAGTTTTGCGGGACATTTTATGGTACCGACACTTTATTATGGATGTATGTTGGCCGATAAAATAAATGAATAGGTAAAATAAACTAAATAAAATAAAATTATTATCTGCAATTTGAACATCTTAAGGAATATTTTTTTTATTCAGATATAAGCGTCATTCGCTGCCGCCCGCGGTAACGTTAATGTCAAGGCTATAATATCCCGCCAGGTATTTTATACGAGTACCGCAAGTCACGCGAATTCGCCAGCGAGAGCCAATATCGCTAATAAATATATCTGAACGAAGGAATTATCGCGTACCCACGCGAATATCTTTACCGCAGGCGGCAGCGAATATCGCTTATATCTGAATAGGCCTTTAGTTAATAGAGCAAATTTTGAATGGAAACCCGATACCCTTGATCTATTGTAATCACAGACACGTGAATCGCGAAATATGCAACTGATTGCACAGATGCACATCAATAAGGTAACAGAAATCGAACTTTAAACGAAACTAATAAAGTCTCTATTGACATGTGGACAGAAGAACAAAGCAATTCCCGAACAGTCGAAGGCATTTGGATGCCGAAGGGTCGTAAATCACGTAGAGATGTTTTTTGTAACCAATAATGGAGGAGTGCAACGTGCCATAATATTATATTGCACTGAGTAGTTTAGTATATGGTATGTATGATAGAAAATATTGAAAGTAAATGGTATGGTAGTACATATATGGTATGTTCTTAAAAATTCGTTTATAATGACTAATATAAATGTTTGTAATCATTGGCATATGAGGCTTTTTTAAATTATTTAAATACGGTTCGAGAGAGAATATTGTACACAATTCATACGATTCTCGTGTGCAACTGTTCTCATGACGATAAACACTATAGATGATAACAGTGATCACACGATGTAACACTTGTTTTGACTAGCTTCTGACCAATTTTCTCTGTTGCACGCGATCTAGAAACTCTGCCGTGTACATTAATCATTACATTACGATTCATACACACTGGTAATCCGCAAAAAGCCGAAGGACTGAAGCATTTAGTGACTAGTCAAATCAGCATTATATCTATACTGTTTATACTAATATTATAAACAGGTAAAATTTGTAAGTTTGGATGTAGGAGGTAATCTCCGAAACTACTAATCCGATTTGAAAAATTCTTTCACCATTTAAAGGTACATTATTCCAGATGGACATAGGCTATATATTATGTGAAAAAAAATTGACGGGCATGTAACGCATGCGGGGCACAGCTAGTTTTGTATAAAACAGAAACAAATACATAATAAATCGGTATTTATAAAAAAAATCAATATCTATCGAGAAAAATCTCAACACACGACAAATTCCAATAAAGTCTATAACATACTTAAGCTGTTTTGCCCTCGTGGCGTCTTTTGAAGGGGACACACAAAGGGCCAGGTCGCAGTCCGAACAATGCAGAGTATTGAAAGAACCGTTCCGTAAAGGGCATATATGCCTGCTTTTAATAGCTAACAGAATTCGACCCGGCATGCCTTGAGACCATAGCGGGAGCATGTTTTTTCAATTTGTCGCCTATGGTTTTGGTAAGACAAAAGATTTGGTGGTTTGGTATGCAGACGGAATACTCCGTCGTGTTCTTAGGGAAGGGCAAATGAGGACATTGGACGTTTAAGAAATAGTCCAGAATATGTACGAGTCCAAAACATTTGGCAATAGGATTTTCAAGGTAATACGTTAAAGAACTGCTAAGAATAATGCGCCCTTTGCTTGCATTCATGGTTGCGGATATAGTTCGGTTGGGAGCAAAAATATTTATAGCCAAATGAAAATTTTCTTTACTTGGAAACCTCCTTGGGGAGGCTTGTGGGTCCCTACTGACTACTGATCCTTAAAATTTACTGACATAATTATTATCAACCTCTTGTCTCTCCACTGTTGGATATAGGCCTCGTTATATATAGCAAGGCCTCAACTTGATTTTAAAACACAAGAAGTTCTTTACTCGTCAGAATTAACTTGAAAAGAGTTATAACGCTAATGTTATGCTTATTATGGCGAAGCAATAATAATGTCACGTTACGTATTAATTGCCAATCTCTTCTTGCATTAAAAGGAAGGGTTCTCGGGGGGACAATTGCGGAGGAACGTAATGCTTAACTTTTTTATAAATGTTTGCACGAAAGCTTTGTGGCCCAATGTCTAAATCACAAAAGAGGGGAAAACGACAAAACATTCGGAATTCATTAAAAAAAAAAAACTTTTTGAAGATTGTGGTCCGTGTCCCATTGTGGTAGGATATTAAAATTCAAGTGGAAATATACAGGGTGTGTCGTAAATAGTGGTCCAACGTTAAGGGGTCGATACACCATATATTCAGCTATCACATACCTGAATTTTAACTTTTTTTTTCACGGGTCTCTGTTTTATTCATTATTATTATTATTTTGAAAAATCGATACCTTGAGTTACTAATTGGGCTGTTATTTCAACAAATAACATTATTTTTTTATTTTGTTTGTTGTTTATTATTGACAAATACATGTGCTATCACATACAATACTTTTTTTTAATGGAAACTTAAAGATATTAAAGAAAAAATGATTTTATTTCAAATTTCAACTCTAATCTCTAGCAAATCATGTGAATTCGGGGGCGAATGGTGTAAAAAAAATGTACTACACAGTCTGTGCCCATTATTTTAAAAACTTGTCCAATAAATGCAGATTCTAAAATGATATTAATAATAACCGATTCCATAATGAAAAAGAAGTTATTGCCATTTCAATTGAGAAGGAGCCGAATTTAAAAAATACACTTTTTCATTTTAATTAACTTACCGGTATTGCAAAATGTTTTGGACCCATTTAGAGGTAAATTTTAACTTAGCTATTAACAGCTGAGTGATATTTGAGTCATGCACAAACATATCACAGGTAAACAAACGTGTCTCAGGTAAAAAAAGGGTACTTAGCCAGATAACACAAGACTCATTGAAACGTCTCAGTATAGCGCGCATGAGTAGTGAAAAAATCACAAGGTTTTTTTTTATTGCTATTCTCTTAAGTATGAACGAGACAGACTATGTCAAGAAGATATTCGTAATAATCTAATCAGTTAAAATGCTTCAGTTTGGTCCCGTACGTCGCATGCGCTTCTAGTCTCTGTGTTTATCCCGCCGTTAATTAAACAAAAGAAGATCTAGATGTCTGTCCCGATAAAATCGGGCTGCCGATGCCTATGCATTCGCCATGAATAAAATGCATGTCAGCATATTCACAAGGTGTGTACTGAGACATCGCCTAATCTTCACTGCACTGCACGTTTGTCGAAATCGTTGAGCAAATCAAAGTCCAAATAACGTAGCCGATGTCGTAGGGATCACAAAACCAACAAGTCCAAACAGAAGCAAATCCGAGTCCAGGAAGTAAAAGAAGCAATTCAATGGCGGAGATAAACACAGAGACTAGAAGCGCATGCGACGTACGGGATCACACTGAAGTATTTTAACTGATTAGATTATTACGAATATCTTCTTCACATAGTCTGTCTCGTTCATACTTAAGAGAATAGCAATAAAAAAAAACCTTGTGATTTTTTCACTACTCATGCGCGCTATACTGAGACGTTTCAATGAGTCTTGTGTTATCTGGCCAAGTACCCTTTTTTTACCTGAGACACGTTTGTTTACCTGTGATATGTTTGTGCATGACTCAAATATCACTCAGCTGTTAATAGCTAAGTTAAAATTTACCTCTAAATGGGTCCAAAACATTTTGCAATACCGGTAAGTTAATTAAAATGAAAAAGTGTATTTTTTAAATTCGGCTCCTTCTCAATTGAAATGGCAATAACTTCTTTTTCATTATGGAATCGGTTATTATTAATATCATTTTAGAATCTGCATTTATTGGACAAGTTTTTAAAATAATGGCCACAGACTGTGTAGTACATTTTTTTTACACCATTCGCCCCCGAATTCACATGATTTGCTAGAGATTAGAGTTGAAATTTGAAATAAAATCATTTTTTCTTTAATATCTTTAAGTTTCCATTAAAAAAAAGTATTGTATGTGATAGCACATGTATTTGTCAATAATAAACAACAAACAAAATAAAAAAATAATGTTATTTGTTGAAATAACAGCCCAATTAGTAACTCAAGGTATCGATTTTTCAAAATAATAATAATAATGAATAAAACAGAGACCCGTGAAAAAAAAAAGTTAAAATTCAAGTATGTGATAGCTGAATATATGGTGTATCGACCCCTTAACGTTGGACCACTATTTACGACACACCCTGTATAAGGGTGTAAGGGTGGAATTTTCACTTTGGGGTTCCTTTTAATGATTATCCAAACGATACAAACGCCGATACTAACAAATGATTTTTCAATATTTTTCTATTTTTACTGGACCATTCGTGTAGATTCGCTGGTACACAAATCTTTGAGCTACACTGGATATTAACGAACACAGGAAACAGCTTTGCTTATGGGTTTCCTTTTGGAAATCCAAAAGCTCTATAGAAGTAGGTCGACAGAATTCAATGTTCAGCAAAACTCTATTTATCGATACTTTCGAAACACATCGACCCGTTTATCATATCGAATATTACAGTTGGAGCACTGTAAGTGTCAATTAAATAAAATTATGTGTGTGTATGAACAATGTGACCGTTACCGCTCCAACAGGTAATGTTATTATAGGAGCGATTTAAAATTGACCATCTGGCGATAAACATCTTCGGAGACAATGCTTCGTGTTACGACACGAGAGTGTTACTGTTAAGAATGTAGAATGCAATAATAGTCTGGTCACTTAAAGACAAGCTGTAAAATCAGCAGTCATTTATTGACTACAACGTAATTTGATAGCGGTTACTGGTTGAAATAGTGATGAAAATAAAATTTGTCAAATTGCAGGCAGAGAAAATGTATGTGAACCATGTCCTTGACTGAGGATCACGAACCGAGAAGCTCAGAATGGGACAACTACTTGAAGCAGTTCACCTAAGACTGTTGATGGCGAGCCTTGGAAGAGGTATATAGTCAGCAGTGGAAAAACATAGGCTATGGTATGTGAAGCAAAGATGAAGTATGTTAAACCAAATAAATATGACGCAATAGAAATGAAAACAGACCTACTTGGAGTAACGGATACCCTGTGATCATGATACCTGCTACATTACACTTGAGAGGATGCCAGTATACATTCGTACAATCGTAGGTTCTTTTTTCTCTCGTTGCTTTTATGACGTAAAGTACAAAAGGCGTCGCGTATGAAAATGCGCTTAGACTTTCATTAAGCGACGGATCACTTACTACTAAGTGCCTTTACACACCTGTCAGGTACAAAAGTACCTGGGCACTTTCAGACGACACATTGCAAAAAGACGCCTACAATATGCACTTTTGATATTGAAATACTTTGACTCCTATATTATTTACAATGAAGCTAGTGAATACAAATAGTTGTTTATTACACTAACGAGCGTGTGATTTACTGTTATTACAGACAATTTATAGTAAAATTGCTTTGTAATTGACATTTTCCTACTCAGCTTGTAATTGATCATATTATTGCGAGGACGTGTGTAAAATGTGCGAGGCATTCGTAATATGTAGTAGCGTCGTTGACATATCAGACATTTTAGTCGACATAAAGCACATAAATACTTCAAATTCTATCATTTTATAGAGTAGCAAGCAAACGAGCATAGTTACTATAAGGCTGGTTTTTGTAAATACCATCAAGAAATATTGTGGTATAATGTATACGCGTAATAAATGTAAACGCGCTTCAGAAACAAGACTTTATTCTATGTGGAGATTCATCGTGAGAATAATAATTATTCTGACATTAATAGCCGTATTTCAAATACCATTTTCGGAAATAATTAGATGGATATTTATTAGTAAGGTATTAAGTATTCCAAAGTTAAAATCCTCAATCGGTCTCGTTGCAACGTCAAAAATATCATTGAGACAGTAATTCTTAAAATAAAATCGTCACCTTTTGTTTGTGTTAAATTAGTTAAAACTATAAAATTGTAGTTCGGCTACGATCCTCGCCAAAAACTTAATTATATCGATTGGTCCTCTTCAACAATTTCTGTTAACTATGATTTATTTTTATTTTATCCTGGTTTCAATATTTCTACGTGGACTTATCCGTGTACGGCGGATGTAAATTGATAAGTCAAATTGAACTGTTTTTTAAAGAGAGACTTTTTAAAAGTCTAATGTTTGTGTTTTCGCTTTAAATATTGAGATATCACTTTATATTTGAAATCAAATTCTCTCAAGACATCGAGTACTAGAAGATTTTTTTTTTGTGTAAATCCAAAGTGATACATTGTGTTAGAACTTCTTATTTAAAATTTTATATACCTAGAGTTATCAACTTATTCTTGCCGTGCCTGGAAATAATAATATCTACAGTACAGATAACTCATAAAGACAAGGGGGTTAAAAATATGTATTGGTAGCAGTTGGTGTGGTATTAGTGAACTAGCGGAGGGTTGTAAAGGCATCAAGCACATCAAGGTATACAAAACATTCAAGCTCATATTGCTATTGAGTTTAGGTTGATGTGCGGTGTATCGTACAAGACGATATCTACGTAGATCAGTGTCTATTATTTAACTTTGATGTTAGTGCTAGGAATTAATTTGGATGTGGTAGGCTTAATCACAGTTTAAACTTACTTATCTTACTTCCATACTGCAAAGTGTATTACGAATTGTCTAGGTAGGTCTCTTAGAGTAATCCATTATATGAAAGGCAAAAGTTAAGTATTAAAATTAAATCGTAAAATTAATTAATTATCTAATAAGCTAATCACTCATGAAAATAAGTTCTAAACGTTACATGTTACTTTTCCCATTTTGAAAGGTCATATATTATGAACTTAACGGTTTATTAAGACATTTTGCCCAAGACTTCGTTCCCATAGTCTACATGAATAGTAGTAGCCTATATGTAAATTTGGATTACAATCTACCTATTTGTTAATATTCAACGAAATTGTAATGATTAAAAGACTAATATGTAATCTAGAAGAGCTCTTAAATTTTATACATATAAATAGTCTTCTTTTCTTTACTATAATATACGTATTATACCATAGATAATATATATAGATATTCCTCTCTCTTTTATGTTTTTTTAGTTCCTTAGATTTATCGCTATGTTATGTATGCATGTATATGTTATATATAGGTATCTATATATTTCTGTATGTTTGTATATATGTATATAGACATTATATCTTTATTACACCATCTATCTCTATTTCGTCTACAGCCCCTTACCACCGAAAGTCAGGCGCCCGGAAGAAATCGTTTAAACGATAAGGCCGCCGGTTGTACTTCTAATTACTTGTACTTTATATTTCTCTGTATGTTTTTGGTGTATAATAAAGTCTATCTATCTATCTTCAATGTACACCAAACCATACAGAAAATAAACAAAAATACAAACAATTAGAAGTACAATCGGCGGCCGTGTCGCTAAAGCAATTTCTTTCGATCAAAACAAATGTTACCTGGAAGAACCATATTATACGATCAGCAGTCATTTTAAAAGGCCGATAGTAACAAGTGGTTTAAATGTTAGCATCTAATAACGTAGCATCTAACAATGTATGTATAATGGAGTTGCATAGTTGATGTAGAACAAAAGTACAAGTTGCAGATATCCAGTCGAGTCAATTTCTAATATCGGCTTGACAATAAAACGTGGTCGGCACGCAAGGAAAGCCTGTCTTTAACACTTATTACCGCCTTATTTAAAGCACAGCGAAACCAGATATTGCTGGCTGACCCAATAGTCTGTTCATGATCTCTGGTTATAAGCAGTAAATGGTGGTACAAGGGATGAAATTTGTACGGAATTTGATTCTGATTAATTTTAAGGGACACAAAATTATTATTTTAGTCCGTTCCTATCCAATTAGCGAAAACAAAACCAAATCAATAAAACAGCTCAACATTTAGTTTTAAATGTAGGGCAAACTTGCGAGTCTCGATGAATCAAATTATCAATGATGTTGATGAATCAACAATTATCACTACCTACCTATTTAATTTAATTTTCTATTTAATTTAAAACCATGTCAGTTACCTCGGGCCGCCATGTTTGTTTACATTTCGGACAAACTGGATTGCAACGAGGTATAAATGCCACAGTATAATATGACAAAAAGGAAATTATTGTCTCTTCTAGTTGCTCAGATATTGACATTATAGTAAAATCTTAAGATAATGATATATGTATAATAATAATGATCCGCGGATGCGCTGCCTACCTTTGAAGATTTAGGAATGGGTTTGGAGAAAGTATTGGGAAAATGAGGGGATAGGATAGTGATATATTTTGTATATATATATATAACTATTCTTCGGATAAACGCTTTGAATAGTACGGGATTCCAAGTAAATATTTCACCCTCTTCCCGCCAATGCCTTGTCCCAACATCGTCATGAAGCGAATATCATGTCCGACATAGGCGTACGTGTTCCGACGTTAGGATAACCGGAGGCTGCGTGAGGTGGCCAGAGTGACCCCGCGCCAACAAAAAAAGATTATCTCTGTTGCCATTGTAGCAAAAAAATTAGGCAATACCTATTTTTTTAATTATTTAGGTTCTTATTTTTTAAAAACATTTTAATTATGTGATACTGTGATATAGTATATTATAATTAAGTGATATAATCTATACATAGAATTAAATCTTAACAAAGCCACGTACATGAAATATATTTAGTTAAATGTGATTGAAATATAAAGTACAAATGATATAGAGCCCAAACCAATAATTTTTGGAATTTCTATCTGTCTGTTTACGCAAAGATTACTGGACGATTTAATAGTTCATGGTGCCGGGTTAACATTTAAAGTACATTTTATCCAGATCCATCATAAAGTTCCCGCGGGGATCACTCTAAAGTTCACGCGAACGAAGTCGCAGGCATCGCTAGTTAAGTGATATATTATATTATGAATTGATTTTATCGAGTATTACTCTATTATTTTGATTCAATACACTTGCAAATACACATTTTGTAACGGTTTTGTAACGGAGGTTGATTTGAGAAATATCTAATCGCCTAAACTATTCGCAGCCCTAGGCATGTTTTGCTGACATCTGGTATTAGAGAAATGTAATAATTAAATACAGCTCCCCTTACACATTAATTCATCAAAGAACAGAGACAAAACTCATGTATACGTATACTAAACAGGAGTAATTTCGCTAAAAGACAGAGCAACTGTCATCCCGTCAGCAATGAATACTGAATAATCGCTGACAGGCCGCGAGGCCGCAAACCACCCCTCGATATTAGACATATTATTTCCGCAACACAAACTCGGTAACTAGAAGTGGCAAGGGCTGTTTCGGAACATTAAGTTTACGAAACAATTCTAGGGTAGAATAATTAAACTAATAAAATAACTAATTTTACTAATAAAAAATAGTTGTTAAGTAATAATAACAATATATTCATGCTGTCGTGAAGTAAAACTTCGACCAGTACCATTTTTAAATTATCATAAACTCGGCGGTGAAAAAAAACATCGCGAGGTACTGGACCAATGGACCAGTGCTATACAATGAAAGCCTGTGACTGTGGGAAAGTCAGGGACTGTGAACGCAGAGTGGAACAGTAGGTACCGTATTTAAAACATTAAGAACGTTAAAGGCGTAGAGTGGTCCCTGCTGGAGTGGTCCCTGCTGCTGTGTCCAATTGTACATATAGCACACAGTTTTACAGTTTCGTGACAACAAATGCAAGCACTCGGCTAGAGCTCGGCGGTTATTCAACAGAGCTCGTGTGTTTAACAACCAGCGTAACGGGAAATTAAAAAGGCAATTTCCGTAATGACCCTCGCGCGGGTAATGCAACATGAGTGCGAGATAATGTAGTTACACGCTGTTGCTGTCAAGTGCATTCTTTTTATTAATCACATGAAAGACAATGTGCTTTCATATCCAGAGTATTTTGAGGAAATCATTTTAATAATAATATAGAAAATAGAGGTCTAAATCTACAAATAGAATTACTGATTTACTGTAGTTAGTTACACGCTGTTGATGTAAATTAATCACATAAATACAACATGGGTATTACATAAATATAAGTATTACTGTCTTACTAATGCGAGTATTTTGAGCAAATCCTTATACTAATCACTAATATAGAAAATACAGCGTGAAACTTACGAATAGACTAGATTTTCTGCTAAATTTTTTGAATAAATTGACATGATACGACGACTATTTGTGTAACGTCAAAGAAATATATTTTACATTTTATTTTACTTTTCAGAAGAGAATAATATCGCAGCACCCACTTGATTGATAAAAACTCTTAATTGTTGTTTTATCATGTTCTCATTTGTATCATGTAGATGACATGTAGATATCACAGTGTGATTAACGAAAGTTTTTATTAACTTTTACGTTTCATCTTTTAAGAGTAGGTATATTTTAATACTTCATAATAAGCTACAAAGAGATATAAAATAAGCATCTCTATACATTAAAAGATCTATATTAGCAATAACTAAAACTTTCTGAATTTTTTTTGTAAGTATAACTAATTACTTACGTATACTTGTGTTTTCAATGGAAGTAAAATGTTGTAATTTTTGGATCCGTGTGACTATGTATCTTTGAGTAATAAAGTTTTTTAAACGACAAATATTTATAACGTAATATTAAAATTACCGATGGGGGAGACGAGTCGTCGAACGGAGACCGCGTATCGGGAAACGTAGCGTGGGACGCCCTCCGGCTACGTGGACTGACGACTTGATTATAGTCGCCGGTAGTGGCTGCATGACAAGAGCTGAAGACCGCATCTGGTGGCGGTCCTTGGGAGAGGCCTATATCCAGCAGTGGAGAGACAGGCTGATGGTATGGTATGGTATTAAAATAACTTGATATCCTTATGTAACATTTAACTGTTGTAAGCGCCTTCAATTGCACGTCACTCCAGTTAAGGTCTCATCATATTTTCGTACATTATATGAGTGAACATGTTTACGTCATAATAATTTTAAAAAAAATTAAGTTGCTAGTGTATAATGTTTTCGTTTCATTATCTTCGTTTGTTAGTTTCGTTATGTAAGTTTTTTTTGGTAGAAGTAGTAATAAACGAATGAGCAGGTTACATGACCTTGCAGAATACTCTTTATCCTTTACAGAATCACCGCTCCAAAGAGATAAGAATAACTGTAAGTGTCTAATGTCCTATTACAACATGTTCCTATTACAACAACACACACACACCTACACAAGTAATGCAAAATTGTATAATACAAAAATATTTATTATGAAATGTAAAGTAAATATTTAAATTAGCGTTGGACGGCTAACTAGGTAACTTAACAAGATCATTATCGCCTTTAAAAGTGATACGAATACGCAAGTTATTCGCAACCCACGCACAATACATATGTAATGTAGAGGCGTCATTAGCTTTCATACTGCGGGGGCGAACAAACGTCGATATAACGTGTACGTACACTCGCGAACACAAATTCACGGTCAGAATAATGGCTCATTTACACAAGAAGAGTTTAGCGAACGGTTAGGACGAGAATATTGGATACGATTCGAGACTATTGTATAAAATAATATTGCCTCATATGAAGTTTAGTCATGCGACTAAACTTCATATGATTCTCGTCTGCAACTGTTCACATGATAATAAAAACTAGATGATAACAGTGATTTTTTATTTTATTATTGTATTTTTATTCTTTCAGTTTTGATATTCGGTTCAGATTTAATTTGGATCTACTTTAGCCTATCACGTCATTGTTTATGCCATGCAATCATTTTAGGAACTGATGTAGAATGTGCCCAACTGCTGGCAGTTGGACACATTTTGAGACTATTTATAAAATAAATACATAAAATACATATTTTTATTTGTTCTATGTATATATAATGTGAAGAGCAGATTGAATATTTTTAATAAATTATAAAATTCTAGAAGTGTGAGGTTTCGTAGCGGAACTAAAAGGATTTACAAAGAACATGTATTAAAGTCTAAAGGAGACTTCATATTTTGCATTATCTCCAGCATAGATAGCTTAATTTATCTATATATTTTAAGTAATTACAACATAATAAAGACTTATATCACTTTCGTTGACGATGATACCGCACTGTAGTGACCTAGTGGGATCGGATATCAGCAATTTTGTGTAATAATGAATAATATTCGGCAATGTCCGAATCAACCGTCAAGGTTAAGTAATTGAATTGGGCATGAATTTATAATTAATTAGGCATAAACTTGTGTCATGTGATAAAAACGCCTAAAAGCTGGAAAGAAATGACAAAAGTAGTTTTTTTTGGAGTTTACATTTCCCTAATTTTGAAACTAGTGAATCGATTTAGCCCGTTTACGAACTTATCGGCAAGTATGTCTGTCTAAAGTGCGCGCCACGAGCAGGAAGACTTACGTTCATTGCCATGATATCAGCCAAGACTGGGCGGAAAAGAGATTTGTGCGAAATCGTCGATCAATGACCAGTCTTGGCTGACCCCATTTCAATGAACGTAATTCTTCCTGCTCGTGGCGCGCTTCTGTAATATAAGTATATCTTTCTGGGTAAGATAAGTATATCTATGTAGTAATCTAGAAAAATATTCTAAGATGGATTTCTCAGATACCGTGTTGTACTTACATACAACGAGCACACATTAAAAAAAATATAAACGAAAAGCATCCCACTTTATACCATCACCAGGAATGATTATAAAATATTATGATAATATGAACTTCAAATAACTAAACAAAAACGATGTCCATTATTTATTGAAATATAAAGCAAGTGCAATTAATATTATTTCATTTTAATGACTTCCTTTGAATATTGTCACGGGTCATTAAATGTTGACGGATTAAACGATACATCATAAGAGCAAAAAGTTATCGTTTCTATTGACATCATTTGCCGATGTCCGATTTTAAGCGACGTCATTAACTAAACAAAATATTAGCCACAATAAAAAATAGTCGTCCGTTTACCGGTACAAACAATTGCTTAATTTACATAAAAGAAAGCGTTTAATTCGTTTAAGCTGTGCGGTTAATCACTGGTTTAAACTAACTAAGCCTCTCGCGGTCATTTGTACCCGTCGGTCCAATAATTAACTCAGACAGGGTAAGCGCGGTAAACGGTTAACTGCCATTTAAACTAACAGAATAATGAGAAGCCTAACCGGATTTCTAAAGGTTAAGAGTTATGTTAACGCATCGGTTACTTTTTCGACATGGTTAATTGATGGTGTTAATTAAAATGTTGATGATCTATCAACTAAAAAGTTTTCTAAGTCTTGGAGACTCACGTAATAGGAGGTTCTTCCAGCTACCGCCGAGCGCGCGGAGACATCGGTGCAGGCGGGGCGCGGGGTTTACAGGCGGAGCTCGGGGTGGGGGTTGTCTAACGTCTCCTTCGGACGAACTCCTTGCAAGCAGCGACGATCCTCTGTCCCTAGACAAAGACCTGCGCCTTCCAAATGGCGCTCCACGAACAGTCGCAAAATTCTCCTCATATTGTACATTGAACGTCTCTAAAGGAATCTCTTCGGGCTCCTCCCTTCTACTCCTAACTGAGAACGTTCTCCTAAACCCGTTCGCGATACCCTCAATAGTCTTTCGCTTCGGCTTCGGAATTTCCTCCGAACTTATCACTGTAATATCATCTAGATCTTGCGCATCGTAAGTTCTGTATGTTCTTGACTGCTCTATGCCAGTCAGGTCTTCGATGGCTCCATGACGGTATCTGAGAGGTTTAGCACGGTCAATATTGCCGAGTTCGTCGTAACTTCTGTAGGTGGAGGAGGCTCGCCTAGGAGCTGGCGGTCTTCCGGCTCGGTCTATCGTCATTTTGGGATTGTGACGAGTTAAAGGTGACCTGACGAAGAAATTTCTTGATTAGGTTTGGTGAACATCTTGTTAGATATCTGTTCGATGGTCCTGGCTTGCAAATCTTGCAATCCTTTTAAGGATTTCTTTCTTCATATAACGATTTTAATTCCATATCGATTTGTTTTTCGAGGAGCAACGTAACTTATATAATTCAGAAATGCATCACTTAAGTATAAATTTCTTTTAACAGTTAGAACTTTATGTATTGAGCAGAGCGTATATTTTATATGTAATCTGTACTTAAACAGATTTTTTGTATATAGAGGTTTCCTCTGTCTATTGTTTCTCAAAGTTACGTTTCTACATTTAATGGCAGTAATGTTCAGAGTATATTTTAGGACCGTTCCAGTTTATTTATGTGGGACCGAATACAATAACAGATAGTTAGTGTTATATTTGCGTGTACCATCGCCGTTTAGGGGCAAACATTGTCGTGACTCGTTCGACTTGGAGTTACATCGCAATAAAATTTGTTTACCATCCCCGGCGCGCAGCGATAAAGGGAGAATCGACGTGTTCGCAGACACGACACACTTTACCAATATTTAGGGTAAAAAGTACAGAGGATTGGGAAACTTAGGGTTATAATTCAAATTCATAATTGTGTCTGAAGTAAACTGGTAGATACCTTTTTCGATTAAATAAAAATTGCATATCTGCGTAACATGTGGAATTCAGAAAGTTGTAAACTTTTGAAACAAACAACAAAATCATTAACTAATAAGTTCGATTGGCCCATATCAAAACCTAGTAAATATTTTTTAATTAATTTTACACGACAGCCGAAAAATATTCAAACAGCCATGTTAAACCATAGAAAGTTAAAATATATATTTTTTTGTTATTATTAAACACAATACAATATATATGCCTAAAATATTATAGTTATATCATATATTACATCTTTTGTAGATTGTTTAGTGAATTATGGCATCACGTGATACACCTACTTATTTTTGAGATATTCATGTCTCCATAAATACGAAAAATTATGGGTTTCTTTGCATTGTTTGGAGGTTAACTTTGTAAAATCAAATTTTGTCAGAAAACATTTGTTCTAAATTTGTTCCTTACGAAGTTTTAACGTGGAGCAGCCGAGTCTCAAATCAATATCAATAAACTTTAAATTTAATTAACTGTTGCCCGTGTCCGTAAAAGTTACCGTGAAGTTAAATAGGCAAGAATACAATGCCGAATCATATTGGACGGCGCAATCCGACTCCCTGATGGCTAGACGTTTGCCACCAAGTCGTGGGGCCTAAACTCCAGAAAGAGTGGATTTGCTAACTTGCTACGGGCAATGCGGCGTTTTAGGGTCTTTAAAACCTCTCGTAACTTCAACCTGTGCTCTGCATTGGAAGTTACTATTAATATTATGATGAATCACATCCACAAAAGAACAAAGAAATCGTACAGTTCAGACTGAAGGAGTGTTCAAGACACTCGACAGTATTAATATCAAAGAGGGTAATATCAAGTGGCTAATCGTCGAGCAATTATAAACAATTGCACAAGCTAACGGAATAACAAAAGCGATATCTGCGATTTGTATGTTCTGTAAAAGCACTGCTTTTATCAGTAGGTACGTACATATACATAAAGTGTTAAGTTCAGAAAAAGCCGTACAACAAGAGTTCTCAATGTTAGAAATGAGATACACGCTACTGATGTGCAAGAGGGATGCTAGGCCTTAAAATACCACGCTGGTCAAGAGGATTGGCAAGTCCACTCTTTTAGAGGTGGTGTAGTACCTCAGGGCTTGTGGTAGCCACTTTGTTAGTATATGTATAGTTATATTTATATATTTCATCGCAACTCCCAACGCATCTATCTGTTCAACACAAAGGTTGGTCTCCAGGCATTCTCTACCAAGCTCGCCTTTTGTACGATTAGGTGCAGTAGATTTTTTAAAATAAATAAATAATTATTGTGTCGCCCAAGTCGAAAAACCTTGTATCTGCCAAGTTCCTCACGGGAAAAGTGAACGACCGCTGCGGCGCTCGTTATGAGAGGTGTATTCAGCAGTAGATTGACACAAGCTGATAATGATAAAGTAAATTAAATATTGTCTGTATAACAAGGTGATAGAGGCACGATATACAAAAGTCGCGCGTCGCTTGTTCACTACAATTTTGTTTCTTTACAGTTTTGATACAAAACCTATCATTTTAAAGGGCGGTTGGGTCATCAATTACACTGCTATTTTACATACAATTACATTTTACATTAGTTAAATTATTATAGACGTCAATATTAGATTAAGTCAGTAAGTCTGCATGGAGCATGGCTACCACAAGAGGCGGCGTGTGACGTCGGCTGGCTTTAGAATAACACTACTCCATCCCGTGGGTATCGTGAAACGCGACTGCGGGTTAGGGAGCCCTATCACAAGCAATGAGGAACAACACGTCTGAAATAGTGGACTCGCCAACTCGCTTGGCCAGCGTGGCGTTTTAGTGTCATCACGCTTAAGACAAAATGCACGAGGAGCCCTATGTCCAGCAGTGGACAAAACAAGGAGTCGTTATGGATACGGTACGAGAGTGGGTATACTTAACACGGAGTATGCCCACTTAATTTTACCACGTCCTTGATGGTAGGTTAACTGAAAAAAGGCCCGAAAACGAATGTCTTCTGTAGCACGAACTTTACTTCAAGATAATCCGATTAGTAAGGAATGCGAACAATTATCGAATAACCTGCTTCCTGTTACTCCGTTTAAGGTCGACTTTGTGCCATTGCAATCGTTAGCTAATATCCTTTTTTGTTCAAATGGACAATGGACTCGTGGAAGATTGAATAGTACATACTCGCTAACCGGTGGGAGGCCGTACTTTGACTTTCGGTTGACAATACAAAGCAGCATAAGGCAAGCAGTTAAAAATTACTGGCAGAAAATAATTGCCTATAATTTGCTAAGCCTATTAGGCCAGTATATCTGTTTAATATTAACATAAGTTTAATATTTTATATTATAGTTGTTGTTGCTATTTATTGTACTTTGGATTGCTACGACAAGACATTACAAATATTACCTAAATACAAAGGCGGATTTATTCCTAGACTAGAAGGAATTTCCTCCAGTCAACCTTAGAATAACCGAGAGGAGTTATGTCATTAAAGGCAGGTTATACAGCATATAATAAAAAATGAGATATATTTGTACATAGATACATATATATAAACATTAATTGCAATATAATAGTACTGAATAGGTACACAAATACATACGTACATACAAAAAATAGACAAGATTTCAATCCAAAATAGCTTGTCTATAAACACTCAACTTTAACGCAATTTGTTTAAGAAAAAAAGAAACACTCTTTTGAAAGTAAGTAATCGATAACAAGAAGTGAGCAAAAACTCACGCTGCGCAACCGAAGTGGGGAATTTAATATTTAAACAACGGTTCATTTCTGTGGTGTAAAGGAAAGGGCGATTATACTCAGTGATTTGATCTAAAAAAAAAGTGTAAACAGTTGTTTGAAATTGGAGTTTGAAAAAGTTTTAACTGGTGGACATAGGCCCACCTCATGCAGATAGGTCTTGTACATGAGGGATGTATGGCTTAAAACGCCATACTGGGCAAGCAGGTTGACCGAATCCATCCTGTTAGAAGTGGTGTAGTTCCTCAGGGCTTGTAGGCTAGGCTAAGCTTTGTTAGCCATTGGGCGTTGTTATCCCATAGTCGCCTTTCACAACACCCACGGGAACAGATAAGGTGGTGCTAGTGTAAAACCGACCACACCACACGGCCAGTATTAAGACTCATGCACGAGGAAGCCCAGGTCCAGCAGTACACGATACACAGGGCTGGTTACTGTTTCAAATGAGAGTTGGCAGAGCCCACCCCTCATCCCATCCGTAGATCTGTATTTCAAATAAATTGAGGTATTGCAATATCAATTGAGGCGCTAATATCGGTGTCAAACCGCAACAAACGTAGCGGTCGTCGACAAGCTACTGCCCTTATTTACATGACCACAACAAGCTCGGTTCACGTTCAAAACCAATGCAATGCCATCGATTTCATGCACGAGCGTACTAATTTGCGATCCGCCAACAAATTGTAGCCTTTGGCCACTTCATTGTAATCTGATTAGATGCATAGATAAAATCAAGAACTGTTTTAAATGTCTATCTAAAAGGCAAATGAATTCCTATTTATAGAAATTCATCATAGGCATTTATGAAGATCCATTCATAACATAACACAAGAATCATTCCCCATTTAAGCTGCCTATTCTCCCAAATCTATATGTATCGAAACTTAATTTGAATTTCGATGCAAAGGAAGATACTTGTGAAAAATATTAAAGTCACGACAAATTAAGACAGTTCACAACGATTTATTCCAGAAAGAACTTCTTGCGCTGTCGCTATTCCTAGTACGGCCAAGTGTGCTTACAGTGTGATCATTGAGCAAATTGTGAATATGTACTCGATTTTGTTATAGAGATGAAGCTTGCTAGTCCTTACTCAAATATTATTTTAATATCACCTTTTGTTTCAAATACAGTCCATTGCAAAATGTACCCAAAAGTCATAGGTACTTGTATTATGTATTCTGATAGCACGGTTCAAATACTGACCAATCCACTTCTATAAAACGTAAATTACAAAATAAATAGATCCGTCTTAGGCGCATTTAACCGATAAACTAATAATTGTGGGTCCATTTGAGGAGTAAACGATTATAAGTAAATTATGAATAAGTTTGTAAATTTTGATTTATTTATTGAATTCATATTGATTGTCTGACATTTTACGGGTAAGCTCATGAAAAGGTATAGGGTATAACAAGTTTACAATAACATTTAATTGGAGATGAAGCAAATTCCACCCTAAGAGGATTGCCATGCCACTTAAAATAATTGGGCGATACAATGAATCACCAGTCAAACGTGGCTCCCAAACAATAACTTCCTCGTGTTTATAAAACAAATCTTATTTACTAAACGATTCCTACTAAGTACCTAACACTCAGAAACCACACTAAGAGAAATGAGCATTGTAAATAATTAAATGAAAAATCAAATATTGTTAGGGCTGCCACGAATATCCTCTAGACTAGACACAAACTGAGGACTAGAGCACCGCTGATTAGAACAGTCGATAGAGCCACAGCCTGTTGTGGGAACATTTTAGGTTCAACTATCGGTTTGTTTATAAACGTTAAACATTTGTCTTTCATAAACGATAAAGACAATTTCTCAAGATCTAGTTTGTGTTCTTTGTGTATGCCAATAAATGTTATGGTTATTAATTCAAAAAATAGCAATAGCGTAAAAAAAAACTTTAAATTTAAAAATATATATTTGTATTTATTTAATCAATTGGTCAGATAACCAATTTACTCACTAGATGCCGTGACAATTCTGCGAACCGGATGTGTCTTGTTCTACTAAGACTTGGGCAACCCTATCCACAAGTTGTTCCATTGATGTGTAAACATGCATTTCCCGAACACAGGAAGCTGCAATTATGAACATTAATAACATGAGTTGCTTTGATATTGCTCTTTAAAAATGAACTTTTAAAAGTCATTATACTCGTAAATAGGAGCTAATTGTAATCAAATCTGTTGAAAAATGGATAATAATTCTGTCAAAACATAATATGTAGTAAAAATATAATGATAAATTTCCTTTGCACAGCAATTATAAACTGTTTGTTATCTTTTTATTCATGTGTAAAGAAGTAAATTAAAAAAACGAATGAACCAATTTTGGATCTAGTTAGAACAATGGACCTAGTTATTTATAAACGACTACTAAATTGAACTAAACAAATACCGAATTGAACTTTTTGAATTGATCGAATGCCGACTGGAAATTATGGATTATTTATCATTATTTCTTTCACGAAATGCCCCTTTTATAAATTTAAACGTTGCACAAGAAATGCTAATGAATGCAAAAAAATGTTTTAACAGGGAAAGCCACGGGGGTCTTTTATGTCGTTACGAAACAAATGCAAGAGTACAATAAGTATTTATAATGATGCATGCATTGTGGTATTGAGTAACTGTGTGCTCCAAATATGGAGCCAGACGCGATGGAGGAGCCACGGGAAAGTTTGTATAGTTTTGTATGAAATTGAAGGGTATTTATATTTTAATAAAGAGTCGTCCTGGGGTTGTTCAAGTAGTATGACTATTTTCTGGGGAATTACAATTCAAAATCAATTCAGTAACTTTTGAATTTATCTCTTACGTATAAACAAAACTTAGTCTCTGCAATATTAATAAAGTATAAATGGCACAATTACTTCAGCTTTTACTTGACGAGGACCATTAATTGCTGCCACGATTATTAACATACCATAACATACATATTGTTGGTTATTTCTATACAATTGTTTATCGAGTTCATACGAACTCCTTGAAAATAAGTTTTAAGGACGAGAATTCTAACAAAAATATAATGACACAAAATTATTTTTCAGTGTTTTGAAATAGTAATTGTTGCTCCTGAAAACATTTCGAAGTTCTTTTATAAATAACGACATAAATCCGGAAACTGTTAATGTTTTATGAATGTGTATGAGAAAGTGTCATTACCGCGGATATTCTCTCGTCAATATCTTGTCTATACATTAACATACTTAGCTTCAAGTACTTAGTTGAATTACAAAACGCTACAGATTTATTTTTAACTCGTATTTTTTTAAATATGTTCTTATACTGAGCTTGTAGTGAGCTTGGTAATAGAAAGTAAGCGATTTATGGAATACTATGAAGAAATATTCTGTTAGTAATTATTAGATGACAGTAAATTAGAATGCATCAATAATAAACTGGCGTGCTTATAATAATACAGCAGCTGTAAGTTTGTTTATACGTAAGAGGTAAACTAAAATAACTGGATGGATTTTTAAATTCTTCCAGTTTTAGGAAGCTAATAGCCTAAGCTAAACATAAGCAATGTTTGTGATGCCATCTGAGCGAACCAAAAGCGGATCCTAGTATACAATACATATATAGAAATATCCAAAACCATTATCTGTTAATTAATCATCACCTATCTGATGTTGACTGATGCGGCTTC
Source organism: Sesia bembeciformis (assembly GCA_943735995.1). Taxonomy (NCBI): domain Eukaryota; kingdom Metazoa; phylum Arthropoda; class Insecta; order Lepidoptera; family Sesiidae; genus Sesia; species Sesia bembeciformis. Next base: position 13,529,927 of record OX031033.1, on the reverse strand, counting down.
ACTGATGACTTTGATACACTTCATATGATGACTTTTTATTGTCGTCTAAATTGTCAATTTTAAATTGCGTTAGTTTTGTTATCATGTTTTGTTTAATATCAAACCTTCAAACCTTTGATATTAAATGCAAACTTGCACTCGTTTTCACCGATCGATGTGAAGTGCTAACGAAGCAGTTTGTGAGTCAGCTCATATTGGAATTGCTAATTAAAGCCCAACATATGTACGCTGGTAAGCAATAACATAACCCCATATGTTTTATCCAAACCACCACAGGCCATTTTAAACTTTATAACGCTGTAATATAGTTATAAGTGGCGTGTGTGGTTTAGTGAGTTGTTATCTATTAGACGTGTTAAAGATAGATTTCTAGATATACGACAAGTTCCTGTTAGTTAGGTGTCAACTTGACAGTATATTAATAATACATTGCTTGCAATATTTCTATCGAATTATTCAATAAGTTATCGAAACACTGTTATTGTACTTATAAAACCATTCAATTAAATAAATTTGTCGCTTCATTAATACAAGTTCAGTTCACAAGGAAATTGGTGATATATCAGATCAGTCTTCTTATTTGGAACAAATTCCACCATTTGCCTTTTCCAGTTTAGTAGATATTATGTGTTGCTATGGTTATTCACGGATGTGATTTATGAAACTGTAAGAAAGGTCAAGAGGACACGAACGTAGCTTTCTACGGTAGTATAGGCACCACACAAAGTGAAAACCTGACAGTTGCAAACGGCATTATACCTGCAATGTTAATGTTTTGATCAAAACGCCGCCTAAGTCTTTAACCCTTATACCTGCAATATTAATGTTTTGATCAAAACGCCGCCTAAGTCTTTAACCCTTATTAACCGTGAAATGTACGGTTTTCCCACTTTATCCTATTCTACTCCTATTACCTCAATGTACGTACGTGTTTAGGTAGTGAGTGAGATATGCCAGAGCGCATTCCAATCCCATCCTATCCCTCCCCATTTTCCTAACCCTACTACCAAATAAATTTCTATAAATCTCCGAAGGTGTCAGCGAATATGGGGCGCATGCCAACGTTTATCATTCTGGACTGGTGTTGGCATGATCGCGGATGTCCATGGGTGACAGTATCCACTTACCACCAGGTGGACAGTGTGCTCGTCTGCCGCCTTCCTTTCATAAAAAAAGTATTCAATCGGAAATGACAATCTTAAATTTAATTAAAATGAAACCAAATAAAAAGTTTAAGTAATTGCCAAAACTCGAGCTCCGATACTTTCCCAAATACCTCTTAAACAACGGCCATATTGTCTTAACCCACTTAAGGCACATTAAAATTCGTACGAACATTAATATTCTGTTTTTAGTGCGATAAGATCGACCATAACTTGTGAATAAGGCAAATCGCGTGATCGCTGTATGTGTGGCGACCAGTCAACACGTATCCACGTAATAAGCCCATTTACATTGGTAAATCGGTATGTCATGATACACTCGCGTTGACATATGTGAGAAATACATTGTTATTTTTATGAAACAATACATGTAAATGGCAGCAGTACATCCGAAAATGGCTTTGTGGGGTCAATCTAAATTGTTTAAAGTCACGAACTGAAATATTTAAATTTTGCCCAATGACAAAGAAAATTGTGAATGTACTCGTACATTCCCTTGAACTATAAAACCAGTGACATACAAAAACAGAAGTTGTAATAGTATTTTTTTTATAGCGAAGTAGGCAGACCAGACAAGCAAGCGGTCTGGTCTGGTATGGTATTAAGTGTTACCGTCGCCCATTGACACGTGCAACACCAGAAGGTATGCAGGTACGCCGCCGCCGACCTTGCAAAATCATATTCACAACTTTCTTGAAAAAGACCTTATCATAGCGTAATGGAAAGACCAATATTTGCTGTAACGTAGTAAAGCTACATCTCAACTATTATACGCTAGTTAGACTAAAACAAAGGTGAAGGCAGAAAGATAAAATGAAAGTAGCAAAAACCTCACGAGGATTGAACACAAAACCCCGCTAACGAGACAGGGGCAGCCAACGCAGGCCATCCATCAGCGGCCAGAGAAATCTGCCCGACTGATAGCGCCAAATTACCTGCACCGCCTGTAATGTGGCCACGCTACCGGCGTCAAACAATACTCGAGTCTCGACCTCGAGAGAAAGTGAACATACTCGTACTTGATTAATAACTCGCTCACATCCCCGGGCATCCAATAAAGGATGGTCGTTAATACCACATCGCCTCGTAACTTGTAATTGTAAAATTGATAATTCCAAAAATCAACTGACACATCAATTGCTAGTTGCGAAAGAGCAACATTGATTTTACCGAGAAATGTGAACTGCTTTAAAAACGTCCTTGTCAACGTGATTGCGGTTACGTTGACACTTTAACAAGAGGGCTTTAAAGTTAAACTTCATGTAAACAAGATGAGAGCGATGAAAGGCAAACGATTTGTGCAACACTCGCCCGTCATGAAGTGTGAAGGAAGGGACGAGAGACCTCGGGTCATTCAACAGCAGAGAAAGCGGAACCCGATAGTCCTAAATTACCGCAGGCAGTGGGGTGACCACGATCGAGGCCGTTACAAGACACCTATAATGTCCCGACAAAAGGTAGGGCTGCGAAATTGCAAATCATCCGTCAATAGATAGTTGTAAATGACCTCGACTGGCGGAGGCGACATTGACATAGATGCAGGCACAGGTTGCGGAGGTTAGATAAGATTGATGGTCATACATTAGCGCACCATTTTCGTATTTAAGTAAAATGTCTTTCAGAATTACTCAGCAGGAAATAAAGATGAAGACGTTTGATATAACAGAAATGGCCATTTGACAGGTTATTAAGATTTTTTCCGATACAAGCTTTAACAAAATTCTGGCAACAGACGCCATTTGAGGTGTAGGACATGTTGAGCCGTCGTCGGCAGATTTTTGGCAGTCTCTGTTGACTCGTTTGCATTGCATAAGAACAGAGAGGACCCTTTGTTTTATATCTACACCGGACTGCTGTTTAAATGAAAGCCAGTTTTTGTGCATTCCTCTCAATTTTAACGAGATTTCCCTGACAAAGACACGATGGCTTTGACAGTTATTTAAACATTCTCTTGTTCTGTGTTGGTGAATTTTTTACATCTTTTAGGAGCTTTAGGTGAGGTCGAATCAGGACGAAGTCTTGCTTTGAAGATGTTTTATTAATGCAAATTGTAATGGCATGTTTTTGGTTCGTTTCTCATGTAACATTCACACAGTAGTGGGAATTTCCGCGTTGTAGTGAACTGACAAACGTGTCAAAGCGTTTTAACGCTCGTTAGCGAATTCACGTTAATTACAAGTTATAGGTTTCGTAACGAAGTAATGGCGGATATTATCGAATGTGTATTCTTGAGAAAATAACGGGTCAATTGCGATGACGTGCAGGTTTTGGTGTAATGGCATGTCCATAATTATTGTCTTGATAAATCAGATATGGAATATACATATAGACAGGTACATTAAGATCTCACGACCACGGAGTTGAAAATTAGAAAGCTAAATGCCAGTGCTGTTAAAATGCGTTCGAAGCAATGAAGTTAGCAAATGTGTTGATCCTCATATTAGAACAGCTAGGCGTAATTGCGTATCATGCAAAAACGAGTTAGCCGATCGAGCGAAAGGCTTTTTCTGTTGAATGGATTTGGTGATTAATATAATTTTTATTTGCTTCAATTGTATGTATAGGACTTGATTTTGTTCAGTAGTTGTTATTGAGCGGGCATTGACACGGAATAAAAACCTTGATTCGATTGGGTTGTAGTTAACTGTATAGGTACTCGTAATACTAACATTTGATGGATTGACTAGTGAGGCTTGGCGCGGGCCTATGTGTCTATTGTATGCTCGTCCAATTTCGTAAAGTTAATATATTTTATAGTTCGAAATTAATCATGTGTTTGGATACAAAGTGATTTTATTCATGGGAGGATTCTGTGACTTTATCTACTTATAAAACTGATTGGTTTATTTTTGGAACAAGGCTATTTCATTCATAGAATGAATTAAAGAAATTAAAGAATTTATCAATTGTAACGTGTAATTGTATAGTGGTTGAATGAGAAGAGTCGAAGACTGTGTGTGGTGGCAAGTCTTGGGAGAGGACTATACTCGTATCTAGCAGTGGAGAGACATAGGGTGAAGATACTGATGATATGGTAATGTGCGAGATGAAATTATAGCAAACATACTTGTACGGTACATATTTACAACGAAAAGTACATTGGCCAGTGACTGTTAAATAATAATCTAACAAAAACATAATATTACTTAAATGAAATTCTACATTCAGAATTCGTAGTTACGTAACATTGCCCCACAACCCAAAAGGATTAAAAACCAACATGGCTATCTGGGAAAAGACAGCTTTCAACGGTTCCACTTATTTATTTATTCATCCCAGCCGATGATAGATCGATAGTATCAGGTTACGAGACATCGTACAATGCACCACTCTATATAACCTAACCTTTCAATCTGCACACGATTAACGCCTTTTCTAACTTGTAGTAAGTTCCAAAATCGTAGTTATTAATTGTGTATGTTAGTGAGCGATAGAAAACTCGATGATAATCGGTCAGCTGACACTATCATTGAGTATAAATCGGGACAGTGTTGGATGTAAATCGTGTGAATTGAGCGCGAGTAGGACGCAGTGATTAAGTGACGTTGTTTACGGGTACGTTGTACCCTTTGGGGTTATTAAAGCATTTCGCGGTCACGCTGTTCCATGGTATTGTATATCATACGTCATGCCAGAAACTCATTTGTCTATTTTTATAACGTTATTTTAGAACGCGCTTAAGAGGATAATATAGTTTCCAAATTTTTATCATGGATAATTTATATTTTATACTGTGTGAATTTTAAATATTGTCTCTTAAAGGCCATTTTTCTAATGTTTGAATAGTTGAATAGCCATCACTTTTTAAAATTACCTAAATTTATTCGAATTATTGGTAAAATACATGTAAATCCTACATAATATTATGATTCAATTTAATACCTAGTTAACAAAGGTACAGAATTTTTAGATTGTCGCGTTTTGTACACATTTTAAATGAAAAGAAACAACATGAGACGAAATAAATAAATAAAAATAGAGTAGGAATAAATCTCACTAATACTATAATAGCTGGTTTCGTCACCACGTTTTCCCTCATCACCGAGCTAGAAACAAATTTTTCGAGTGTGAGTCGGCAATGTGAGTCCAGTACCCCTCTAGGCTATCACCGCTCACTCTGAGGAAACTCGCATGCTCCAGATATAAAAACAAATCTGGAGTATGTGATCCACCAAGCCGCACTGGGCCAGCGTGGTGGATAACGGCCCGAAATCCCCCAGGATTTACTATGGGAGACCTGTCCCCTGACACATGTACAATGTTATAAATGTGAATATTTGGATGTTTTTATTTAAATATGTCAACTGAACGATTTCGTTGAAACTTGGCAAATAGGTAGGTTAGATGGTAATCCGGATTAACACATAGGCATATTATACGGGAACAAAGTCGAGGGCAAAAGCTAGTGGTAAATAAATACCTTTAATTGTACGCGTCGAAAACATAACTCATAATAATATATGTTATACAGACGTATATTCGGGTCCGAACTAGGTCCTATATATTCTAAAAAAACGCTAAAAACTTAAAGCCCAGTGGATGCCCTGTTACCCGTTTCATTCACCCACAAATGATGTTCTTAAAACACCAAAGAGCCGGAGCGTCGCGTTGTCATCATAATTCAACTTTTACCGCGACTTCGTGTGTTGTACGAACTAAAATGAAATAACGTGTTAACATACAACTCCTCCGTTATGTTATGATATATGCCTATGTAGACGAACCATTTTATTAACCGTCTTGGTTTGGTATAATACAATAGCGACGAAAATATTTATTAGTCTCACATAAAATGAGAAATAATTAATTTAATAAATTATACAGGCTGTAACAAAAAAGGTATATTTCCGAGGATCGAAACGAGGATTGGTTCTTGAGTTCATAAGTCTGAATTATTTAACATAAAATTTTACTGGGCTTTATATTTAACAAATATTTAGGACTTAGGAATTATTTATTAGGCAAGAATAAAAATAGTATTTTTTTCCACAAAAAATACTAATTTCTTTCAATTGTATAATAAGAAATAATTCTTATTTTCTTTCAAGATCGGGATATTATTAAATAAAATACAGACGAAATTTAAGGTCACGTGTCCGGATATAATGAACTTACTGTCTTACGCAATCGCTTGTATGTTACTCGTACAAATACTATTTAAGATCTAATTAAAAACCGAAATTAATCACGATCGTAGCTTCTGACTGAACATCAAACATTACCCAACACAGTACTGGTGATGAAATTTCATCAGCTACATTAGCATTTTACATACAGATAGCACAGACATCAATTACTACATACAACCTTATATTATCACAGTGAGACGTCAGGTCGCTGACAGACGGCTTCCTGATGTCTCGCGTGACATGATCGATCACTACTTGACGGACTCGAAGTGTAATTTACAAATTGACACCTGGAGTGGTTAGAAAAACTCTTAACATTGACTGTCAACTTCGAACTACCGTGAGCTTACTGAGGCTATGAAGTAAAAAAACTCACTAACACCGGTTACGAAATTTACTACTCAATTTCTTGATTTTGTTCTTACAAGATAATTATTGTATTAAATGTAGATAAAGTATCGGCCTATCGAACGCTCACACTAATACAAACTCCTCTGCAGCTCATTATCAAGCTTATTCAATAAGCGTTTAGGTAGCGCCAACCGCAAATACGTAGGTAGTAGAACAAACCTATGGATAGAGCAACGAAAATGAAGTTTGAAATCACCGTAATAATTGGTTTACGAACGCAAATAGCTTTGTAATCGTGCAACCGCTCCCTTGAACAATGTATTAAATTAAATTATAATATAACATTCTAACTTATAACATCGTTTATTATGACAATTGAAACAAAAAAATAGAAATCCTGTTGTAATTTTTAGATAAAAGTAAATGTTAAACATTTTAATTTAAGACACAATAAGAATAAGTTAAATGCGATGCTAAATTAAATGTCTTTTATAGATGAAAATAAAGCTAATTAAAAAAAGAATCTATCATACACAAATATTAATGAAACTTAAAACGTATATCTGTATGTATTTAATTTTTGTTATCGATCTTTTCCAAGTCAGAATTACACGTACTGTCAACACGTGATCGATCACTCTTGTGATAGGTATTAAAAATAATAAAACTAAGACCGAACAAAAAATGTTATCACTTTTCTGCAACAATGTTATCATGCGTACGAAATTAATGCACCTTTTAATGTTTTGCGCGCTTCTTTTCTCGTGTAAAGTATTATAATAATATGTATTCTGCATACATATATTTTTTTTTATATAGACAAGTGGGAGGACGATCAAGCGGTCCCACGTGATGGTAAGTGTTACCGCCGCCCCTGGACACCTGCAACACCAGGGGGTATGCGGGTGCGTCGCCGACCTTGCAAAAATGCATGAATAAATATTATATGTATTCTGCATGCATTTGGGTAACTGGTCAAGTTATACCAATAGGCACATTAACGAGTCTGTAATAAGAGCTAGAATCGAATGATTTTGTGCACAGCAACGTATTGTCGCTGTATATCGTGAATGAAAGCTGAGAGATGCCTTAAGCTGCTTGTTCATTTAAATGAAGCGATATACATATATCTAATTGAGCGATAAGAATACATATTTGCCTTAGCAATAGTGTGACATTTTGGAAGCAGTGTCTTGGACTTAAATTCATGTATAGGTTCATGTTCTGTTCATGTATTCATGTACGAGTATATAGCTGTTATATTCTATAGGACCAACAAGTATTTTACAAGCAATAATGATATTTATTGTAATCCTTCCATAACACACATAATAGTACAGTGAAATCAACGAGACATGGGCTTTGCATCTGTGTGAGTGGGTGCCGAATTATCCAATCCGATTGTCGAAATGGTTTGTACTGCACACTATCCGTGTGCACTCACACAAACGCAAAGCTCATGTATCGTTGATTTCACTGTATCAGTAGACTGAATAAAGTATAGCCAGTATAACAACAGAGGACTAGAATACTAGTTTCAAGTCATAAATATAAACACTAGACGTAAACATAAATGTTATTTTAATTATAACGATCAAAGAATGAACTCATGTAGTCAGTCAGTCATGCAGATGGGCTAAACACATGTTACTTGATTGTTATAACACATATGCACACGGACACGAGAACATACAATTAAACAATCAAAGCGTGCACAAAGGGAAGATGGCAGTTAATTGTAGACCAAACATGGTCTTCAGATTACACTGTGTCAGTGCTAGATATGGCTTCGCATACACAGAAATGGGTACCTTGACTAATCGGACCATGAGCGGTTAAAATCGGTCGAAGTACTTACACGGATATAAGGAACACTGTAAATGTAAACGATACAGTACATAATAAATTAGTTGATATAAACGTGATTATGACTGGATTTATAACTGCTGACTGGAGACGTTAGAACGAAATTACTAATAATGATGAGTTTGGTTGGGATAAACAGCGGGTTTTGTTGGGAATTTAGGTTTGGTTAGGATTAGCTAGATTTTGACTCAACTACGGCGAAGCTTATTTAAATGAGCGTAATCGCACGTATCATTTTACAGGAATTTATATTTTTTTATTGAGGTACCTATCGAAATTTGGATTTGATGTAGTAACATTCTTGTCATTCTGATTAAAGCTAATCTAAACACTACATAATAAAATCCAAAATGTTGGCACAGAGTAGCTTTGATTTAAAATTCTAAAGTAATGTGACAAACGTGTAGAAAATTTTATCACACTGTTTTATAACATGCCTTCTTATGGAGAGACGTGTAAAAGTTAGTAACAAGATAATAAAGTATAATTTTAAATCTCAGATAGAAATTCACATACATTATGAGCTTTACTATCTTCTTAATTTGCTTGAAACATGTAAAGCTCGAGACTGCCAGTTAAATTATTAACATTTCAAAAATTTTAATGTATTTCGTAAATATTAAAACACGGGCATCAATTTAGTAGACGTTTATCAAAAATGAAAAATTGAAATGTACTAAGCGGAAGTAGAGCGAACATTGACATCAATTCTAGAGCAAAGGAAGCTGTAACGGCCATCCGACAATTTCATCTTTTATCAATTAGGTATAGTGTCCGTTAATTATTAGAAATAGTTTCTAAAACCAACATGTCCTTTCCGAGTAATTCTTAGATATTCATCTCTCATCGAGACTTGTTGCAGCAGGACCTGGCGGGATGCCAACAAGCGGACCACCTGTGATTTACTTCTTCACATGCTGCGCTTCAAGATTTAGCACAGACTACTTCATGAGCAATTAAGTTAGCCGCTGTCACGACAATTTAGAAGTTGTTTTAGTTTTAACATGTTGGAAATGAAACAATCTTAACTCTATATGTTTTATCCTGAATATCTTTTGAATTAAATATGTGTTTCGTCCTTGATTAAGAGGTAATTTCTTAAGTAAAGCTAGTTTAAAAATAGAAGACATTAAATTAGAAGGAAATGTAATGAATAATAACAAAACACATGTTTATAAGCAATAAACACAGGTGAAAATTTTTCTAAGAACTCAGCACCTAATTAAAAAATAATCTCGAAATAAGATCAATGATTAAATTTCTGAGAATAAACTCCAAATATGTTCAGCAATGTTTAATATATAATATAAAAATGTAGAAATAGTTTTTAGGATAACATACATGTATTTGTATCTAGAAACCTTATCTCTAGCGATATATAAATCTTGTTACTCCAGTTTTTATGAGTGATAAAGAATGTTTGGAAAAGATTTTACTATAGCGATAATTTTTGATATATACATTCGACCGCAAAATTGGTACACGAGAAGTGATATATTATTGACAATGGATTTAAACACTTGGTAAATGGAAGACAAGGTTTCATGTGCTAATAAACTGAAGTTGAAATCAATTATTATTAGATCTATGCATTTTGAGCATTTACGTGCTCAACTAAGCAATCGGTAAATTAAAATGGATTCCTTAATATCGCAATAAATACAAATATTCAGTGGTTATTGATTACACAAATTGCGATCTTGAGACTGATCGCTTGAATTGCAGTTCTAATTCAAATTGTAACGGGGATAGAAATAGATGTAAAATGCCTAGGCTAAAGTATCTGAATACTGGTTTGGATATCACGAAACTAAACTCATTATTGAGTAAATCATTGTTTTATCAAGAAAAAAAATCATTAAGCAATGACTGATATTTATCTAGAAACATTTTATTTTGATACCTCTAAATAAAAGGACTAATAGCCAGAAGAAGGAGAAAGTCTAGCTAATAAACGGCATAAAACATTGAGAAAACAAATGAAAATAATGTAAATACAACACTAAAAATGTTAGAAAACAAAAACATGTCAAAACACAAAAAATAAATAGAGGAAATTTAAAAAGCCACAGCTGTGTGTGTGTGTGTGTGGCCACAGCCAGCCACACCACACAGTCACACCAATTAACTAATTCCGAACAAACAGGATCACAAAAACCGAACGAGTGTGTGACTTTTGAAAAATAAAAAAAGAACATCCGGAGCATCACACTTTATGCATTCATGACAGGATTGTTTCCACTATTAAGCCAGTCACGTTACGTGACAGGATAAGAGCTTTTAGACGATTTGTTCAAAATATTTTAAACAAGCTGAATTGTTGAAATGCTTTTTCGAAAACAAAAGAATATGTGGAACAATCTTGCTTTAAAATGCGTTTCTAAACCGTTTGAAATACAAAAAAGTACCACCGAAGTACTGTTATTTTAAATGTGCATTATAAGTAGGGACGGCTGGTATTCTATTAGTATTCAACTTGACTGAACGTGTAGGAATCGTGGCAACATCGAAGCCTGGAAAAGTTTTTAATTAACCCGTGTCATTTATCAAGGGTATTGGATTTAGTAATCACTGTGGGCATTCAAATTGAAAATCAAAATTTTCTTTGGGAATAATGTTGAGTGATTAACGATGTAATGTCATTGGTGCCGCCCCTCGTCAGACCACAATGTACAAGTCATGCGATATAATAGCAATATCGTAACGCTTGGCGCGAAGTAAATTACCTTCCGTTGTAATTAACTGTAGTGCACTGTTTTATACCATGATATTGTTTGTAGAATGCTTTTTAGCCTCCAAGTGTAATAAATAGTGTGATCGCATTCTAATCAACTTAGTACTAGAAGTACCAACACTACGGATACTAAGGGCTAGAATAGAATTGCTTTGGATACACCAAGGATTTATCGACTACACCTAATCTAGAGATTAGGTATAAATTTTGCTTAAAATCAAAATACACATGAATATCATAAATAATCATGAAATATCATGAATATTACATGAGTCATTATAATATTACAAATTATTGCAATGAAAAATTAACTAAATATTTTTATAACAAAGAAACGTTAATTAAAGCAACCAAGCATAAGACGAACAGCTGCGCCCAAATTATAACTTTTAATGTGAGGATCCTTTTTGAATAGAAATTAATTATTACCCGGTGTTAAGGGGGAAGAATAAAATAAAAAGAAATTTAAGAGGTACCACATATAAATAAGTTAAAATAATTGATGTGTTACGAACACGCGCAATTGAAGTTGCTTATCGGAGCACAGGATATGGTAATAGTGCAAGAGAAATGGAAGGCGTAGAACGTTGTACTATTTTAGTATAAGTTCAGTGTAAGGGGCATTTATTTTCAGTCGTACTTCCTTTACAGACGTTCAGATGCGCCGATCACATATTAGTCTATAGACACACTCTCTCGATTACAAATAGGTACATTAAGTAGGTAGGCGTAATATGTGGGCAGTTTATATGGCAAGCAATGCAAATTACGTAAGCAAAAAAACTACGTTCATTCAACAAACAGCTTTAAATGAAACTGAAAGTGACGTAGAAAAGGAAACCGAGTTCACATAAATCACAACAATACGAGTTGATGATTTACGGATGATTTACGACGAACATGTTAAAAAACTATGAAAGACAGTGACTTTTAGTAAGTACAATTAATGTGTTTCCAATAATTTATAGATTCTGTTTCTAAGAATTTAAACACTGTGTTGCAATTTATAAATGTTATTTTTTTTGATAAAATCGGATTAGTTGTTTAGATTCTTTGCTCAGGGCGTTTCTAAGTTGAGCTTCTGTTCAGAGCCCATTCAATCGCACCAAGAGGAAACCGAGAAATTATAGGTGGGTTGATATTAATTATATTAGAAACGGTCTCATCTCAGAGTTTCCTGCTAAAAGGACCTCCTTTAGATGGGTACTATGGAATTAATTTGGACATAATAAGTGAATTCGTCAAGGTTCCACGAGTAAATTAATTTGAAACGAAATTTCCGTTTGCAGAACGTAATGAAGATGCTTTTCGTTGTCATTTAATGAAATAAGATCAAGATGATGACAATTAATAAGTTTAAATAAATCTGAGTAGTTTTAAAGTAATATTTAATTTTTGAGATCATTTAAATTTAATAGTGTCTTGTAAATAAGCTACTATTGGTAGTTCCAATTTAATTAACTATTCCTTCTGTCAGTTCTTATAATAATTGCAAAAAATAACTAAATGTTTTCGGAGACTAGCCAGGAGTTATAAATACTGGCAATTCTAAAATAAAAGCGACATAAACAAATCTCGGTTAATGACTGCAGATTGCTTCACATATGGTGACACATGCTCGACTTCATCAGCATTGTTATATTATATAAAATATATGAATTTTTTTCTTAAACTTTACTATGAAGAGTCAATTCGTCTTTGCTTAGTTTATTGAACATTATTAAAAGCAACCACCTGGACAAAAAATAACATTTTGTTGAGCATCTGCGTATTTGTGGGGTATCTTTAGGGAATAATTTTGTTCGTCATTTTGTTCAATTTATGCAGCTGTCAGGCAGGTGATAGTTGATAGGTGATAGTTGATAGGCAGGTGTCAAGCGTGTCAATATTACATATTAATTTTCGCTTTTTATTGTATTTTCGCCATTTCTTCGTATTCCAGTTCGACAGTCACCTCTTTTTAGATGTTCGTTTTCGATTCCCTCCGTCGTGTTCGTTTTTGATTCACCTGCCCACACTGAACTTGTTTTTGTTCATTAAGTTCCTTGCACACTATACTAACAATATAAGGTGAAATAACCCACAGAAATCATCCATATAAATAAACCATTCCAGTGTTTCAAATATTCTTAGTCAGTTAATATACATAACGTAGTCAACGATTGCTCAAACGCGTATAACACATGTGTCAGTTTATCATCAGTTGAAACATTATGCCACTAACTTGTTTCATAAAACTGTTTAAAAAATGTTACGTAAACTTCCTTTAAATCGATACACAGTACTTTGAGATTTTTAGCACAATGAACTGTGATTATTATTAATTAGACACTTTTACATAAAGTAAAAGTTAACAAAAATACGTTTAACAACTATTTTTACATCCATATTGTATATATCATTGGTTGAGTTCCCCATAGCACGGGAAGTTTTACTTGGGGAGACTACGCGATTCTGTTTAATGTTTACGTTTATATCAGCAACATTGCAATGTGATGAAATAGTTTACATTGTATCTATTCGCTGAGTTACCGACAATAAGAAATGTAGGGATTGTGTTACACATTTCCGCTTAGTTATCTCAATGTTTACTGCTGTGTTAAAATTATAACTATTACTCATATTATATTTCAGTGTGAAATTGTGGTATATAAATAATGTGTATTTGACATTAGATATTTACTGTGTTCTGTTTTTTGGAATGCGAATATTAAACTTAGGTTATTATTTAATAACAAAAACATGTTGTGACCACGTAATGTCCTAGTGTGCAAATATAAAGGGAAATAATGCTTAAGAGGAAACAAGGATCAGATGGAGGCGAAATGTGGTTATAATTATTATGGTTAAGAATCTGTTTTGTTATAAAATTATAAAATAAAATATAAAGTTTATTTTTCGCCGTGTACACAATTAGTGGCACTAACTCAAACAAGGATGGAGAAATTATGAAAACACCTCTCGACTACACTCGATAGTTATCAGAAAGAGACCGATACTGATGTCGACTATCCCACAGTTGTCAATTCTATCGCGCGAGCGCAGGTTACCGTAAATGGCGGCGACCGGCTGCGAGTTACCAACGATAATGATCGATGGTAAGACTCGGTCCTTCGAGCCGGACTTGACCTCTTTGGAACTAAACATCTGTGGCATGTTAAAAACCTTTAAAAAAGGTCTCGTTTTGAGCCAGGATACGTGACACAATACCAGATTTTAAACAAAGATTGTTATCGGGTCCCAAAGGTTTGTAAGGATTTAATGACAGAATAATGAAGCTTAAAGCTCAGCTGCGGATAAGTCAGATTGCGAGATAAAGGATCGCGCTTGGGATTGGAGATGGCGGCCTCGGGATGCGCTCGCGCATCTGTCGGCCCACGTGCCGCCCGCGCAGGTTTCTCTTTATACAATCTTTTTTATTTCCTCGACGAATGCATTCATCATTTACAACAGATGCGTTCAGTAATAACAGGGTAACCTTAGGTAATTCAATCTTTAATTAAATTTCATTCTCCCCTTCGAGTTAGAATTTCGTTTGTGTAGGCATTATTATGTTTACAGTAACTTTTGTTAATAGCTTAGTTTGGAGTTAAATTTCATGTTGAATTTTGTCGTCATGTAGGCCGTGTGAGTTTGTTTGGCCTGAATTTGGACTTAACACATGTGCGTTATGTCGTGTTTTTTGTCAGTCGACATCTGAGATCCATCGTAACATGTGCGAAAATGTTTACAGGATGTTAGAGATTGTAAGGATTCAAAGTATCCTTACTTATATATCAATATAACATTGATTATTTTCATATTGTCAGTTTATCTACTTCCTAATCATTGAATAGGAATATAATAATCATTATCTTGGATTAAATGGTTAGTGCCTACATAAATTACAAGCCTATTGTTTACTACTTCTTCAAAGCACTATGTTAGTATTCTATTTTGAAAATGTTATTTTGAAGGCTTCTCATAAAAAATCGAACAACGGGCATGCTTGTAGCATTGTTGTGTAACCTCTATGGTGATTAAATCTCACCATTATTATTAACTGGCTCCATTCAAACACCCACTGTCGTTCTCTAGGCGGTTCAGAAACTATGCCGTCCACCCACAGCGGTTAGTCCCGTAGGCGCAACACTGTCACACACAGGGCCTTTATTCATATATCGACTTCTAAACGCACTATTATGTTCATGCTAACTCGAATTTACATTCGGAGAGTCAATGTCGTCTGACAGACCAAGGTCTGCTATTGTTTTGGCCGTTTTGGTGGTCCCGGTGAAATATCGCCGCCTCCATTTGAATATTTAAATAAACCCTGGCTTCTGCTCCCGCACAAGGTGTCCCGGCTTCAGCTACCACAACCGTGTACAAATGATGTTTCGTGCGTCGTGCAAGCCAAGATCATCAGATCATCCAGATATCCAACAACTTAACTGTGACAGTGAACATATCGAATAGAATTCATGCAAAAAATCTAGGAGGACTTTACCATTTATTTTCATGTTAGTATTCAAGAGGACCATCGGCACGTAAATCCGGAAATGTAACAGAGAATTCTAGTTTAAGCACTGTTAACACACTTTCATTGTTATTGAACGTCACAAACACTGCAAATAATCCGATCCACTAAGTTTTGTCACAAGTTTAAGCGAACACACGTGAGTACGATAAGCACAAAAACGTTCGATTACTCGCTGAACAAGCGGAGGACTGAAGAACCGGCGGCGTCGTTGCCGAGTGACGCGCGGTAGCTCCCCCTCTCCATTCCCTTCTTTCCCTGGCGGTCGCCTGAACACTGCACCCAACAAATCCGACAACCGCTCGATAGATCTGTCGTGTCTCGGCGATAGATTAAACCCACCTTTGTATGAAATTTCTCTTCGTTTTTACGCGGGGATTTCGTTTGAGTAGGTCGTGATTTGACGGGCGCGCCGACACGCTCGTGTGGGCGCGCGGCCCTTGCGATCGCTCGTTCGATATTGTAATAAACCGCGATTGTAAAATTGATTTACGCTACGATGCGAGACCGTTATCTGCCGTATGGTACTCGACGCACACACGGTGAGTGCATCGATAACGATGCGACACTGGAATTCTCCATAACACCAAAAAACTACAACACAAGAGCATTTCTGACATATTAAGTCGTCAATATTGACAACTTTTATACTAATAATAAAGTTGTAAATAAATAAACTCTCAGCCTGTTTGGTAATTCCAAACACAACATAAAATTGAGTCGGCGTTCTCAACAGAAACTTTTGATGAGAAGATTGATGAAGTTTAATAAGAATTTTGAGTTTCATAGCAATCGATAAATTATCTTTGTACATTGAACATATGTATTAAACCGACAAATCGATAACAACACTTAAGAAACTTTTTAATCTGAATAATTATTGTTAATTTCTCAGATCCTCGACAATGACATGTGTCTGCTCTGCAATTGCTCATGTCTGATCGAAGTGTTAATTTCCACTTGACGAACATTTATCACCATTATTATAAATTCCTTTATTTTTCGCCATAAATACTTCGCGTTATTATAACTGAGTAACTGACACGTTTATTATAATTTCTAGTTGCCCAATCATCAAGAACTAAGCCACAAAAATTTAATTTCTATCAAGCGTTTTCAGTTTCATCAAACGAGAGTTTTCAGTTTCGACGGCCAAAAATATGGTCTTGTTAGTTCAGTAATTATAGTTTCAGTATATGTATAATCCCTTATCCATCGTGCGTCAGGTCCAGATTGTTTAGAAGCGATAAATTGTTAAACTATAATAGTAGGGATACAAATCCCGTCTATCAAGTTCGGGTTCCGTAGTTTTTTTTTGTTTTGTGAATAAGTTCTGAGAAGGTCGGCGGGAAGGTCGCTCTCCGCCGGCGTTTTGCTTTTGTTGTTATGATTATTAAATTATACCACATTCAAGCTCTGTTAGTTTAAACTTCGTAGTTAACGCGTGTTTAGGATTGGAAACTATGTTTTAATTACTTTCCTAACTCGTGTGTCGTGGTTATCGCCAACTTTTATTTGGTGTTAACAAAATCCGACATTTATTCTTCCGTTACTGTTCCGGGAAATATTTTAAGGTTTCTTACTGATAATGGTTATAACGAAGCCGCACTTTTAAGTGTCGAAACTCGTAATTAGGGTACCTCTCCGCAAATATCAGTAATTAGCTAATAAAAACCGGTAATTTTAAAGGTCGATGCACTTGAGGAATCGAAAGGGTTCGGGCCGCGTGTTTTAAGAAGTGAATAAGATTGGAATGATAATTATATTTGTTTCGAATTAAATTACTTTCGAAGTATGAGTATTTTAGATAAGCAACAAAAAGCTGGAAGGTTGACTTTGAAACCTCTCTTAACTAATGAACGTTAAACACTTCTTGAACAATTAACAATTTGGCCTTATCCGTCACTTCATTTTCAACAATCCGCTGTGTTTGTTGAAGGCACATTTAAAGGTTATTACCATTTTTGTCTTCACGATCGTGAACCAAAACAATCAATAGTATCATACCTTTATGTGGGGTTAAGGTTAATGGCCAAGTGCCGAGTTAGGTGAAGTGTTCAAAGGTTAAATCCAGTTTGTTAACATTGTTATTGCCTCCGACTAATAAGGTATGCTTGTTACCGCTACAATGTCTCGCACAGAAAATTTGTAAAAACCTAGATGTTTGAAACCTAAAATTGAAACAAGTACTTGAAGAAAACGTCCAGAATTAATGAGTAGAAAAGGTGCAGTTTTCCATCACGACAATGCTCGACCGCATTATTCGAAGTTTATTATTCGACCGGGAAGTTTTAATTCATCCTCCATACAGTCCAAACATAGCACTTTCGGATTATCATTTATTTCGCTCTTTACAAAATTCTCTCAATGGAGTAAAATTACATTCAAGAGAAGCCTGTATAAACCATTTGAATCGGTGTGATGTGCCTCCACCAGTAGAAGTAAAATCACAAGTTACTTTACGCAATTTTATTTATAATAATGTATCTTACAATGTTACATGTTGAATGTGAAATATTAAGTGACGAATATTAGACTTCCGTGTCCTTATATACATACAGAATATCATTAGGAAAATATGCAATTAAATATCATTAGGGAAATATGCAATTTGTGTCATTATAATACAACTTTCAGTTTAGAGACAATTAACAACATACTTTAGTGGTTTCACTTCAATTATGTAATGAATGTCAATTAATAATGATCAATTAATAATGACCTTTAGGAATGTTACTTGATGAGTAATGTGCCAGGTACATTACACCTTCCCCCTAGGGAAAATAATTTTCCAAATTATTTTACAGAATTATAATGAACATTTCAAATATACTTTAGTAACTACATAATGAATCGTACAAGAACACAGAATTCATGACACGTAATTCTAAATTATAGTAATAATTACAATTTACCCATCATAAGTTTATCATTGCAAATTCAATTTCCAAACAATTTCTTATAATAATCATTACATTAATCAATCATAACATAATAATCATAACATAATAATCAGTTATATATATTACAACAACATTTATGAATTATACTTAACTATGGTTTTAATATGAGTACGTTATATCCATTATCTTACGACTATCATATACAAACAATAATTGTAAAAAATGATATATCTTTAATTCAAATTATATCATATTATATTTGATTACAATCATACAAGAAATACAAATATACCAATGTAAATTTCAGAAATTTCTTTTATTGACTTTTACTAATGAATACAAGAGTATCCACAAATTTACATTTCGTACAGTACATATTATGTTTTTAATTTACTAGCTAATCTGACACTTCGCCTGGGTGTAATAACAATTGGTGGTTCATTAATGGGTTGAAGTTCGACATCTTCTGGAGCGGATGGTGTACTGTTGTAATCATGACCGCTTCTTACATTGAAAGTTATGCAATTAGTTATTTTTGAACAACACGAACGATCGTGATCATTATGAATGTATTTCCTCCATAAATATTTTAAGAATCTCCAAATATTCCGAACTAAAATATAAATTATTGTTAATTTTAATATTGACATTAAAATATATACGAACATTCCATTTCCTATTATTCTGTTGTATAAGGTGTTTGTCTTTTCAAAATTTTCTGTTAGAGTTTCAATTTCATCTAATTTATGACTTGTGAGTTTTAATGATTCGTGATCTAATTTATAGCTTTCTAAAGGAACTAAGTTTATTTTGGTTAAGTTCAACTCTTTAGTTTTATGCAATCGTTTATATCGAAAGTAGGAAACACTGATATATCTATGGTGTTTTCATTGTTGTTGTCATATGTGGCTAAGACCATACTTGCTGTAAATATTTTGCAGTTTTTATTGGAGTTTATGATCCCATTTCCTACAAGTGTAATATCTTTAGGATGAGAGTTTTCACATTTGACCGTTGCTACAGTTGGTTTAGGTGAAACGAAAAGCCATTGATTGTATGAATTTAATTTAAAGAACATTTCACTAAGAACTCGTGTAACACGTATGTTACAAATATTAGCATTATCTAAATGGTTTAACAAAATTCCTACCTCACATGAAGGTCGCGCATGTGTTGAAAATATTACTCCTTTGTTTAAACACAATTTTAAAGTTTCGGAAAGGTCTTGGCAAAGGTCTAAGTCTGACATACTAATATAGTACATTCTATTTTCAGATATAGATAAGAAATGAGTGTTTTCCTCAGGAAGTATAAAAGAATAGTAATCATCATTTTTATGTACGGGCAAACTTATGAGTTTATAAGTGTCAAATTTTTCATTAAATACTAATGGAATCAATATAACAAAAATCAATTTGTTATTATATACAATTGCATTAATTTTTAGCACAGTTTCTAACTTGTGCATTTCGTTTAATTGTAATTCGATAGGGAATTTAGTATTAGTCGGTAAATGAGGTATAATTTTCTCTAATTCTTCGAGTAAAACTCTTGGAGATATTATTCCTGGGTGCAACAATCCTGTTTTAGCAAAAAGAACTGCATTTATTACACTTGAGAATTCTTTATCTACTTCATTAATTAATAAAATTAGTAACGACAAGTGTTCTTCCATGCTTTGTTGTTGTTCGATAGCAAAACTGCTTCGTTAGTTGTTTTAGTGAAATTGTCTAATTTCTTAATGTTACTATTAAAAATTGCTAAATTCTTTTCATAATTAGTGATAGAAGCATTAAAATTTATTATAGTACTTTGAACAACTTGTGTCTGTTGTTTTAGTATCTTTGAAAACTCAGTTTTATCCTTTTGTATGGATTCAATTGCATTTTCATAATATTGTGCATCATCAGCATCTAGAGTACCAAAAACGGTTTTAAAAACTGCTCCTATTCCATTGAACCAACCACGTTTTTGTCTTTGGTGACCAATAAGGTCTTTTAAGGCTTCCTCTCTATGTTTTAGAGACGGTATTAATTTTTCTATAAGTTTCATAGAAGATTTGCAAACTGAAAAATTTTTAAAAAACTTTTCTTTACATAAATGACTTGTTTGTACGTATACATTTTCAATCATACCGATTTTGTTATCAAAATCGCTGATATCAATTTTTGTCACTAGTCTCCAATTACTTTCATAATATAAGCTTTTACCGATAGAATCGAAGAAGATCCCGGCATTAGCCTTTGTTAGGGGATATATCTCGACGTCACTATTGGCATTTCTACCTTCAGAGACAGTTGTATAATACAGTATGATGAGCAGCGCCCGAATCATTCTGTAACAATTTAATATGCTAATTTGAGTTTATTGTTATGGACCACTTTAATTTTGTTTTTAACTTTAATGGTTGTGTTACATCTTGAATTAATTTTTACGACTTCATAAGGTCCCTCATAATTAGGACTTAATTTCTTACTTTTACCTTTAATTTTAGAATCTTTTTGCAAATATACCCTGTCCCCTACGTTAAAACTAACTTCCTTAATTACTTTATCATAATATTGTTTATTTTTATTTTTAGATTTTAAAATATTCTCTTTAGCTATTTCATGACTTTTTTGAAGTTTCATTTTTAATTCATCAACATAATCGTCGTAAGTGTATTTAAATTCTGGTTTGCATGTTAAACTGGATGGAAGATTAGGTTTACAACCGAATATAAGCTCAAAAGGCATAAAGTTTGTTGAAGTATGAATAGATGTATTATATGAAAACATGGCAAAATCTATCCAATTATCCCAGTCTGTCTGTTTATCATTAATATAATGTTTTAAGTAGTCTGCTAAAGTTAGATGAGATCTTTCTAATGCTCCATTACTTTGTGGATGATATGCAGAACATTGTAATTGTTTAATTTTAAAGAGTTTGGCAACATTTTTTAAAAGAGACGAGGTAAAATCCGGACCTTGATCTGTTAAAATAGACGTTGGTATTCCGAATTTACAGATAAATTGAGATACAAATACTTTTGCAATTGTAAGAGCCTCATGATTTGGAATAACATAGGCTTGTGAAAATTTGGTAAGGTCATCTTGCAAGGTCAATATAAATTTATTTCCATTTTCAGTAAGTGGCAAAGGACCTACGATATCTAATGCAACTCTTTCGAAAGGATAAGAAGACGTAGTTGTTAGTTCCATTGGAATTTTATTTTTCTTTCTTACTAGTTTATTTTTCTGACATGATACACAAGATTTAATAAATTTCTTTATATCCCTTTTCATGTTGGGCCATTTGTATAATTCTTTTATTCTTTTGTAGGTTTTATGGAAACCAGAGTGCCCTCCGACTGGATTAGAATGATTTTCTTCGAGAATTTTAGGAATTTCATCAATATTTGGGTTAAGTTTTAGATTAAGATAAATTATTATTTTAATTTTTGTATTTCTAAATATGTATCTTAACATACATCTTATTTTTGGCCAATTCACTTTATCATATTTGTCTTCAAATTTTGGGATTTTTAACTCACACTCTCCCCCTTTATTTTGGAGTAAGTGATCCTTCACTTTTATGAGACATTTAAATAAATCTTCATAATTAATTTTGTCCCAGTATTGCTGTTTAGTGCACATGTAGTATATGTAACTGCTGTTTTCTTGTTTTATAATTATGTCGTTAATATCTAAATTTTTTGGTTTTATTTCCTTTAAATGATTAAATTTAGTTACTAATTCTTTTTGATAGGTTTCAGTATATTCTAAATCACATGGTATTGGAATGCAAATATTACCATTAAGAGAGTTTGTTAAACTGTCATTAGTTTCTTCTATGTTATTATTTAAGATGATCTTTTTGTTAAAGTCACTTAAAAATTTTGAGTATGTTTCTGTAACAGGATTAATATTATTTATTCTGCTTAGAGCATCGGCAGCGTTATTTAATCTACCTTCTTTATAGATTATTTCAAAATCAAAATCTTCTAATAAAAGTCTCCATCGAACCAGACGTGAGCATGGATCTTTGGCATTAAAAAGCCAAGTTAATGGTCTGTGATCGGTGTAGATTTTAAATTTTCTACCATAAAGATAAGGTCGAAAGTGTTTAACACTCCACACAATTGCTAGAAGTTCTCTATCTGTTGTTGAGTAATTCGATTCGGCGTGATTCAGAGTTCTACTAGCGTAAGCAACCGGTAAGTCATTAGGTGGATGACCTTGAGATAAAACAGAACCGATAGCATATCCACTAGCATCGGTAGTTAAAACAAATTCTTGAGTAAAATCAGGATATTGTAGAATTGGTTTAGACATTAAGGAATTTTTTAATTTCTCGAAAGATTCTTGTTGACTACTAGTCCATTTAAATTCTACATCCTTCTTTAATAACATCGTAAGTGGTCTAGCAATTTGTGCAAAATCCTTAATAAATCTTCTATAATATCCAACAAACCCAAGGAAACCTTTAATCTCCCTTTGGTTTTTCGGCGTTGGGTAATTGTTAATTACTTCAACTTTCTTGGGATCTGGTTTGATTCCTTCATTAGTTATTAAGTGTCCTAAATACAAAACTTGTTTATGCATAAACTCGCATTTATCAAGTTGAATTTTGAGGTTAAATTTGTCTAGTCTTTCAAAAACTTCAATTAATCTTTCGTTATGTTGTTTTAATGAATCAGCATGAATAATTATATCATCTAGATAGACAAAACATCTATAATTTTGAATACCTGCTAAGACACTGTTCATTAGTCTTTGAAAGGTTGCGGGTGCATTTTTCAACCCGAATGGCATCCTAAGATACTCATAATGACCTGAAGGTACTGAAAAAACGGTTTTAGAAGCATCTTCTGGGGCCATCTTAATTTGGTGGAAACCAGAAGTTAAATCTAGTGTGGTAAAATATTTCGAATGTCCTAACTGTTCAAGAATATCAGTAATGTTGGGTAGAGGATAACTATCACCAACAGTAACTTCGTTAAGCTTTCTGTAATCAATAACTAATCGCCATTTCTTTTCGCCTGAGGCGTCCATTTTCTTTGGAACCACCCAAACTGGTGAATTCCAAGGGGATGTTGACGGCTCTATAATTTTCTGCTGTAACATTTTATTAATTTGTTTTTCGACTTCCTCCTTGTGTATTTGAGGATAACGGTAAGATTTTACATTTATTGGTGGACAATTTTCCTTAGTAGGAATATAATGATAAAGAGCATCACAACTGCTTAAATTATCTCCTTCTAAATAAAATATATGATTAAAATCTATGCAAATTTTTGCTAAAGATTCCTTTTCTTCAATATTTAAATGTGAAGTACGTAATTTGGACTTTATTATCTTGATTCGATTTGAATCGTAATTTTCCTTGGTGACCGTATGTATGGTACAAGTATTTAATTTATTTTTAAAACTTTCGTCCAATTTTTCGATTTCAAAGTCAATATTATTTAAATGAACTTCCTTATCATTATTGTTTAAGATGGAAGTTATTATTTTACCATTCGATACCTTGACAAGGCTATCCGCAATGAATACGCCACTTTTTATCTCCTTTTTGTTAATAATTCCTACATCGGAATCAAAATTTTTTACATGAAAAATAATAATTTGTTCACAACGTGGCTTTAGCAAAATGTTTTCATTAAGGACACTAGGTTTTGAACCTGTGGAACTTGTACAATTTTCAACAGAATCCCTGGTGGGAATTTTAATATGGTTTAAATATTTAGAATCCTCAACGGGAGTTATAGAATCCTCAACGGGAATTTTACAAAATAATTCTTTAATGGAAATATCATTAAAGTTTTTAATAAAATTATTGTCATTAGAAGAATTTTTGGACACGAGTGTCTCTGGCACGGGTGCTTTCAATGCGGGTGTTTTTGGGAAAAGTGATGTTTTAACCACTTCTTTGTATTGGACATCCCTACATTGAGTTTGAGTGGCCCCGAAGGCCGAATTATTCCTTTCGGGAGGTTCATTTGACGTTTCAATGTGTACTAAGGGTATAACATGACCATCAAATAGCAAAAGATTTCTTTCAAAGTCGATGGTAGCATTGAAACTTTTTAAAATGTCATTGCCTATTATACCATCGAAATTAATAGGGAAATCTTTTCTAACTACATGCATTAAAGTATTATAAGATTTGTCATGTAGTTCTATATCCAAGTAGGAATAACCAAGCGTTCTAGTGTGCGTTTCAACATTATCGATTCCTTTTAAAAAAAGAGTATGATCGATGTGTACAGGAGTTTCATATTTTAGTTTATCTACTTTTATCAAAGAAATATTAGCACCTGTATCGACCAAGAGGTTAATCGGCTTATTAGCTTGGCGTAATTTTAAAGTAATGAATGTAGTAACTGCGTTAATATTTAAAGCATAGACCCGGCTGTTATTAAATTGATTTTTCCCCCAGACCCAGCCGGTTGTTGAGGGTTTTCGGAGTTTAAATTACCTCTACCCGGCTGTTGTTTACTGGAAGGATATTTCTTATTAAAATTATTTGGAAATGACTTTTTATAATTATTATGGTCTTCTTTTGTGTGTATTTTATAAGAATTTTTATTCTTAAGCTTATAGCAACTTTCAATTGAATGGTTGTTCTTTTTGCAATATCTACAAAACATATTAGTGTGAAATATTTGACTACTATGATTGCTATTATTTTGGAATTTAGTGGTTTCGATTTTACTTTTTAATTGTTGTTCTTCTGTAAGAGCGATACCTATAGCGGATTCAAGGGAATCTGGCCGTTGTGATTTAACTAAAATTGTCAGTTCCTTATTCAACCCATTAATAAATACACTCAAAGCTTCATTTTTTATTAGATTTGCACAGGCTTCCCTGCTTATTTTGTCTAATCTAATATCTAAGGCATTAATGACTTTAATATAACACGATTCAACTCTGTTCGCGAAAGACATTACAGATTCCTTATGTAATTGACGACAAGAATTTAGTTCTAATTGCCATTGTCCTAGCGTTCTTCTTTCTGAGTACGCGTCGAGAGATGTTGTTTTAAAGATTCCCAGTTTAGGAATTCCCTGTTTCTGACTATAGCTCTGGCTTTATCCGTAATGCGTGTTTCGATGATTGCAAACAGTGTATCTTTAAGTTCCGGTTTGACAAGTTTCATAGCCTTGTCGCTGTTATCAATAAATTCGAAAAGCTTACTCTTTTGTCCATCGAATTTAATTAGCATTCTCTCAGCTATCTCGAGAGAGATTGACATTTTTGTTGAGTTAGTTTTATCTTCAAATTTAATGTTTTCCTTTAAGTTTTTAATGTCAGGATACATATATAAATTGTATAGAGCTTACTTGTCCTTCTTGCGGCGATGCTGACACTTTTCCTTCCCAAGACGTCTCCAAAATGGCCCGCTGGTGGCTGGTGACGACCCGAAGAACTTTGAATTGTAGGTTCTGGACTCGTTGACCCTGTAGTTGGTCGTAGAAACGAATCCTACCGCGACTGCGCCAGAAATGTGATGTGCCTCCACCAGTAGAAGTAAAATCACAAGTTACTTTACGCAATTTTATTTATAATAATGTATCTTACAATGTTACATGTTGAATGTGAAATATTAAGTGACGAATATTAGACTTCCGTGTCCTTATATACATACAGAATATCATTAGGAAAATATGCAATTAAATATCATTAGGGAAATATGCAATTTGTGTCATTATAATACAACTTTCAGTTTAGAGACAATTAACAACATACTTTAGTGGTTTCACTTCAATTATGTAATGAATGTCAATTAATAATGATCAATTAATAATGACCTTTAGGAATGTTACTTGATGAGTAATGTGCCAGGTACATTACATCGGTTTTTCGCTGAGAAACTCCAGCAATTTAATAGCGATGGGATAATGGCTCATCCAGAAAAATGGCAAAAGATAGTCGAATTAAATGGACAATATTCCGTTCAATAAATATTTATGTAATACAAAGAAATTCTTTATTATTTTCGCTGTAAAAAGGCG
This sequence comes from Sesia bembeciformis, assembly GCA_943735995.1. NCBI lineage: Eukaryota > Metazoa > Arthropoda > Insecta > Lepidoptera > Sesiidae > Sesia > Sesia bembeciformis. The sequence continues at coordinate 13,503,269 of OX031033.1, read as the reverse complement.
TCGAACTGATCCGACTGCATTATATTTAAAAAGTATACTTTAAGCTCGTATCCTTCTAAAACGTCTAAAATGCTACCTTACTACTTAGGTACCTAGGTTATTGTTAACAGTAACTTAAGCACTAAATCGAACACGTGACAGAGGTGTTACAATGGTGACCTGACACCTGACTACCTGACACAAAACCTGTGAAATGCCGGAATCCACTAAGTCACTAATGATAACTAATAATTGTATTCAATAGAAAATGTTGAGATGTTGGATGATATCACGTGAATACTACGTATAACCGAAACGAGCTGGTTACGGAACCAGCAGACGTGGGCATCCTCAGCACATTGTCTCGTGCATTGTGTGACCTCAAATCGGTCCGCTGGCCAAGCGGGTTGGCGAGTCCGCTATTTTAGAGGTGGTGTAGTTCCTCGGGGCTTGTGACAGCGGCTTTGTTATCGCTTAGTCGCCTTTTACGACACCCACGGGAAAAGTTGTGGTGGTGCTATTCTGAAGCGAGCCAACACCACACGGCCAACTATGCAGGTCACAAAATATTTTTATAAAATGTAATTATGTTGATTTTTTCTGATTGTGCAGTTATTTCAGTCATTCTATTGTCACCGATAACATATGAACATACAGTCAATGAAACTAGTATTTGCATCACATATTTGAGACTTCCTTGTCCTTGTTAATACGATTACAAACTTCTTTTCGTGTTCGTAAAATAATTACTGGCTAATTTGACCGATACAATATATTCTATAGCATATCTATATATCTATATATTCTATACAATATAACCGATATATTTAGTTTAAAAAAATATGTAAAATTAGAAAAATAAGTATTTCACATTTTTTATTAAAATGTAAAACTTTTCGTCTTTGATATGATAGATGAGTCTCATTTATCAATCATATCAAGGGCGAAAAAGTTTATACCATTTTTTTTTTATTTTAGAAATCTGTTTTTTTTTATATGAAGTACGATGACCTCATTTCGGTTCAGACACGTTAGTTTAAGAAATATACGGCGAAGAGGAAAATGTATAACTTTTATAATATTATACTTTATCTTGGGTTCATAATCGAGCACGACACCCACACGGCACTCTGTAACCCACTTGTCACAGGGCCCACACGTTTTCTGCCGACATTTCCTATACCAGAGTGTGTCTATAGCGTGAAGTATTGTAAGGCGTTTTGCCATCATCGCACTTTTCACTTCTTGTTACAGAATATTCACAGGTGTTTACTCCGGAACAATTTAACTAAACTGTGGTTCTTGATGTTGAGCTTAATCGATTTTTCAAGTCATAGTTTATGGTATTCACACAATCATGAATGCCCATATAGGAAGAACTATATTTATTGCTAAGGTTTAAATGGAATCACAGAAGACTTTTTAAAGAATGAAGGTGAGCTGCCAGTCTACACCTGGTGGTAAGTGAGCACCGTCACCCGCGATACTATATCAACATCAGTCGGGAAAGACGAAAGATGACCAGATGCGCTGGCTGGTGAAGATTTAAGACTAGATTTAGAGAAACGATTGGGAAGGATGGGGAAGGGACGAGCAGTTTTTCTTTATCTAGTTATAGTCTCTACTAGATGGGATGAGATGGAAGGGCTACTTCCCATCACATACACTGCGAAGTACCAGTGTGTGAGAGGTTTCCTACTCAACGCAATGAATAATAAAGAAAAGTGATTATAGGGCATATATTGAATTTTTAATTTATAATCGTACGCGATTACAAGTTGCTGTCTATAACTGATACAATAACGTATTTTAACTGCACATGAATTTTAATTTTATAGTACCAGTTATACTAACAGATATTTCCCTTCTCTTAAATATATTTTCATAAATTACTCATTCTTAAAGTAATTTGTTATTCCAAGTGTATCTTATTATGGACTACTCTTGTTTTTGTTACAAGGAAGAATTATCGTGGGTACTATTTTTTTTAATAACTTCTACAACTATAATTAATTTAAAAGAGCATATGAATATTATGGTATAAATGTTACCAATGTGGTCGTAACATGTAAACCTAAAGAAGCAATTGTACGAGCACATTTGTTTAATACAGATTTAATACATATATATTTAGAAGAAAAATTTAACAAACGTAAAATATGTTAATATTTTAGCTGTTTCTTAAGAAAAAAGTCGGAATTTTTAATGAGGTATTGAAACAAAAATGCGAATTCGATACTGCGCGCATTACCTCATGTCGCTTTATGTTCGAAGGTGTCGGCTATCGGGAGCCGGTGGCGTTAAAACATTTTTAATTCTGTCTCAGATCGGAAAATAAAGAAGTATTAAGTGGTGCCTATACCTGGATTTATAGTTACTGAATGTCTCAACCTGATAGTAATTCAACCAATATGTTGACTTATCTTTCGTGGAAATACGTTTAAGGGACAAACCAATACTTTTTAAGGACGAGATAAAAACGGTATTTTATAAAAAGAAAATCCTCTGTATCTTGACCTTAAGAACTTTAAAATTAAAACAAGATGCTGTAACACTAATAAAGGACTGTTTTTATAAAAAAATACCGTTTTAGTTGTCCTTGAAAAGTATTGGTTTGTTCCCCCTTAAACCAATTGAAATGTCTATGAGCATCAAACCAAATCCACTCCTAAATCTCCAAAGGCGGCTGGCACACACCTGAATTCGTCATTATTGACTGATGTTGGCATGTATCGCAGATGTCTATAGGCAACAGTACCCACTTACTACCAGGTGAACTTATGCTCGTTTGCCGCCTTCTTTCTGTAAAAGAAGTCAGTAATTGGGTTGTTACTACAACAATGCCACTCGTAGTTTTCAGATACACAACGTAACAGACCTGCGAATGTTCTGACGAACAATGATAAATAATTAATCCAACCAGAATCGCCGATTGGAAATCGCTCATCTTTATTGGAATGTTGCTCTTTAGCTATGCGGTTATGAGCGAATTCATTCACACTGAACTAAATATTGATAAGTATGAACGAATTTGGCATCATTCGTTGTACCAAATAGGTACTGACGCAATGACAATACGGGTTTTATTTATTGTACGAGTACGCTCACTCTTAGTTCTTAACTTGCTATGTTACAGTTTACAACTCTACATCTTTGACAGATACCGATATAAGTTAAATAATAATTAAAATGTCAAACAGTTTGTCTGTAAAGGTACCTACCTACGTAGCGGCCCGTTAATTAACAAACTTTTGCTACAAATTCAGTTAAATCATTCCTCGTTTTATTTGTTTTCTTATAAATTGCTACTTTAAAGTAATTTATTACGCAACGTGCCGGTTGATTGGACAACTATTTCACGGTGTTATTGTTTCAATTAAGATAGAGATCGATTGAGTTATTGTATAATACTTAATTGTTTTATAATGAAGCAATAAAAGTAATTAAAATGTTTTTGTGTCGTACCAAGATGACTGATATTATTGAGAGTCCGTGCAGAAGCAAAAAAGCAATAACCATAAGTGTATGATCCGTACCAGCCCCCCCTCAGTGTCCACTGCTGGACACGGGCCTCCGCATGAACATTGTCTTGTGCATGAGGAATGTTTGGTCCTAGTGGCCGTATGGGTTCGGTCGGCTTTAGAATAACCACCTCTTCCCATGGGTGTCGTAAAAGGCGACTAAATAATACCAAAGCCGCTGCCACAAGCCCTGAGGTACTACATCACTTCTAAAAGAGTTGTATAATCGCTTTATTTATATAAATGAAAATTTAAACGTTCGTTTGTTCAATATCTTAAATCCCCGAAAGTTCTTCACCGATTGCTTTGAAATTTTGACACAACGTTGCATTCGAATATGCGCGTGTTTTCGCGTCACGGGCGTCGCGGGTAAAAACATGCTTTTTACCCCAAAACAGATGAAAACAGAGTAAACACCCTCTGTTGGGCAGCCACAGCAACGCGTGGGCGGGTACAGCCTAGTCTATATACTAATATAATAAAGAGGTAAAATTGTGTGTTTGTAGGTATGTTGGGGATAATCTCTGTAACTAATAAACCGAAAAATTCGTTCACAAATAGGAAGTTACATTATCCGTGTCTAATATAGGCTATATTTTATTTTGAAATTTTGAAAGAAAAAAAAACATACCGAAGCGAAGCGAGGGCGGGTCGCTAGTTAAAAATAAAAATAGTGTTTGTCCTAAGGGATTAATGAACAGATTTGGGGAGAAATTGACCTTTTTATTTATTTTTTAAATAAAAAATAAAATAATAAAAAATAAACATCGAATGATATTTTAAAACAATTATAAAATTTCATATTATGTAAATTGTTTCGCTTATCAAAGTACAACCTGACATCATACATTTTACTGTTCCGAATCAGTGAAATAATGACTGTATGAATTCCTTTTCTCATATTGGCATTATAATAACGAAAATCTACAAAGAATGACTTCTACCTATACCAGTGAATATACGTTGATCCTCATTGAAATTTTTTGCACTAAGTCACCGAGCAATTACCATGTTGTTGCCCTTTATGCAAATCGGCGCGAGTGTATTTCATATGTAAATGCGTTCCACCTTCAATTATTACGGTTTGTTTGGCCAGGGGAGCACTAATAAGGCGAGATTTATCGTGACCGTTCATTTTATTGCCAGAGTCCGTCCGAGACTATGAGATTTTCTAAAACGGTTCATTATACTGAAATTTTCGAGAAAATATAGTCGTCCAAAGACAGTAGATATAAAAGTTATTCCCTTCAAAAATATGTTTGTATTTGTTAGTTTTTTTAATTATATGATTCTATTTTTTTTTTTAAATAAATGCATTATACATCGAATGTTTGTGATCATCAATTGACCAAGTCCCCTAATCGTTTGTAATCTCTTTGTAACGATGATGGCCTTATACAAAACAAAAAATATTTACTGACATCATATTTATTCTTTACTCATTAAAGTATTGTAACATAGATAACAAACAGATAAAATGAAACACTAATCCTCGGTGCCAGAGCGTCTGCCATGTTAGTTGCGACAGTGTACTGCGAACTATTGCGCATACACTCAATGTCAAAACTGTTTGCCATCCGCAAAGTTAGTTCCGCCAAATACCAGTAATGTGACCTTCAACAAGATTGTTAAGTTGGTATACTGAATATTTGAAACTTTTTGTAATAGCGTCGCATCGACTTTAAAAAACGATCATAAAACTCAGTACCTATCCAATATTTCAAATCATAATCCTAACTAATATTTAAAAATGAAACAATGTATGTCTGTTTGTTTGAAATGCTTTCGCGCATCAAAGGATGAATGGATTGAGAAATTGTACATGGACCTTCTTGGGGACCACGAAAAGGATATATGCAACAAAACTAAGGTGCTCGTGGTATAGTGAGCACGTCGACAAAGCCGCGAGCAATATCTAGATTTATTTAGAAAAATAGAGAAAAAGAAAAAAGTGGAAAAGAGAGAAAAATAACTGCTTTTTCTAAAAAAATGGAAAAAGAGAAAGAAACCTGACTACACTTTATAATTGTTACAGTCACACTAAGAGAGTATTTTTGTAAGTTAATAAAATAACAATCTACAAAGCCATAACGCACGAAAAAAATACAAAAGTGTTGTATAATAGTACTTATCACTTATTGTTGTTAATCTAATGTAAGGAACTGTACGTACACTCGAGTACAACTTTTTATCAGTGATCGACGAGTCCTAGCTTATCGCGGTCATTGTCTGTGATAAAGAATGAAGTATGTCATTGAAATCCTTCATGCCTGTACGACATCGGTACATTCATCTATCAATATTCTGATATGATACAATGATACCTTACTATTTATAAGGATAATTAAACTTGCAGTTGTGTGGCCGAGTCGATAAATGTTGGAAGGAGGTATATACTCTTCTGTTCTAGCAGAGAGTAAAATTGGCATATACAAATAAATAAACTGCTACCTCACCTAAAAGTTTTTTTTTTGTTATCACGTTATGTGCGCAAGAGTTGTAGCAAGCAGTTATTTATTTATTTTCATTGGAAAATTTACAGCTAGTTACAATTTTATTCAATAACATTGAGGGTATTACAAGTATTCACATATAGTGTACGATTATTAATAATAATATAATAATAGTAATAGGAGCAACCGACGTGATTGCTAAAAGTGACGTGCTCGAATAATAAATAAATACCCACATCTTACAAAAAAAGCAGCCATATATACAATGATGACAATAGTTTAAAAAATTTTTGGGTGAAGAAATTAGGAAAACCGAACCTTCTCTTCCTTGATGGACTCAGGGCGGAAGGAACGGAAAATACCGACCCAAGAGGTCGGGAAACGAAACATAATAATCTATACTAATATAATAAAGAGGTAAAATTGTATGTTTGTAGGTATGTTGGGGGTAATCTCTGGAACTACTGAACCGATTTTAAAAATTATTTCACAAATAGGAAGCTGCATTATCGGTGTCTAATATAGGCTATATTTTATTTTGAAATTATGAAAATAAAGTTTTGAAAAAAGAAACTTATAAACCGAAGCGAAGCGAGGGCGGGTCGCTAGTATAATATAATAATGTAATTATTATTGAGGACGCCCATGCCGAGCAGTGGATACTAAAAGGGCTGGTTACGACTAATATTCTTCAATATCCATATTTACATCAATGGTTTCAAGTAAATTTTACATAACAATTTCTCTCGAAAGAACGCCCAGCTAAACAAATTCGTTTGAAATCTGTTACATCAAAACTTGTTCGGCGTCTTGTTCGATACAAAAACTGCGTAATTCAATACCAAGTTTCCCGCGTCGGCTAATTGGCCTTCGTTCGCGGGATAGGGTTACGGGAGTAAGGTGACACGAATGTTCAGCTTTTCGGAATCTTTAAACGATATTTCAGTTATATTCCGTAAATAATTCTAAAAGTTATACATGAGAGAGGATGCATGCTGCAACTCTAGAGTAGCTGGGTGCACTCGACTGGTCAAGTTAGCTACTTCAAAGAAGACTACAGTAAAATGTATGTACCTACTTGTTTCGCTAGTGAGTGGGATATGTCAGCGCCCATTTTCATCCCTATCCTATCCCTCCCCATTTTCCCAACCCTTCTGCAAATCTACTTATAAATCTCCAATGGTAAGCAGCGCATTGGGGGCGTGCCAACGTTTGTCATTCTGGACTGATGTTGGCATGTATCGCGGATCTCTATGGGCGACAGTATCCACTTACCACCAGGTGGACTGTATACTCATCTGCCGCCTTTTTCTATAAAAAAATAGATATTTCAGTAAAAATTTCCTTGTATTACCTGGTAAAAGTAGGAAGTGTAAACGTCATCTTTTGATCCAAAGCTCTTCAATTATACACGAACTGAACGAAACTGCATGCTTACAAGCGTAACATAACACTAAACTTATGCGTTGTCATTTATTTACGAGTATTTCATGAGCGGAACTAAACTCATTTCACCCATATCATGGCCACCATATCGCGCCACATGCCGCGCGCTGCCGGCTATTTTCGTCAATTTTATTTACATATTTTAACGCTCAATTGATAGGGGTTGATCAATTTGGGGAATTGCCTGCCTGCCCTCAGTATGCGTAGATAACTTAATAACAATTTGTATGACACCGCCACAGCGGTCAGTACGGTCAAATGCACCGTATGGCCTTTTTACTCGTATAACCTAGCATTTGCCTATGGTTTTTTATGTGGGACTTATTATCCAAATATTGTTCTTCAGTAATATTTTGGTGTTATAAAGAGCACAAGCTGTCTCGTGTTCCCAGATGATGTCCTTTATTATATATGTCCTGACAACATTGCGACCACTTTTCTTTCTATTTTTTATAGAATGGGTTTTCAAATGAAATTATTTTATTGTGTACTAAGTTGTAGGTTTACAACAGTATTACGTTCAAGCTCAAATGTGACAGATTGCAACTTATGAAAAGAGTTTAAAAAAAGATTAAAAAGTTGAGCCATGTATGTGCATGCAATATTATATAATATGAACTTCTGGCTAGGATTATTATGACCTATATTTGAACATCTGTATGGTTTGTATTAATGACTATGTTGGCAGAAAAATTATCATTGAGGAGAATAATTCCATTGAGCTACAATTTAAATTTCATATAACAAATGTTTATATAAATATATCCTCCTGGTTTATTTTATTTCCAAAAAAAATATTTTTTATCAATATAAATAAAAATTAAATGTTGTTCGTTGGTAAGCGCATCACTTGAGAACGGCTACATATTTTTATATAAGTTACATATCATTATGTTTACCCTTAATGATTATATTTCAATTAGTAGTGACAAGGATTTTTAGTTTTTTTTTATTTCTTCTACGCTCTTCTGTTATGCAATGCAGTGGCAAGCAGCCCTTTCAGTATCCACTGCTGGACGCGGGCCTCCTCGTGCACGCTGTCTCGTGCATGAGGGATCAATGGCCATAAAACCGCTGGCCAAGCGGGTTGGCGAGTCCACTCTTTTAGAGGTGGTGTAGTTTCTCAGCGCTTGTGATAGCGACTATATTATCCCTTAGCTCTTCTGTTACAAAGCTAAAATGTAGATTCAATTATCTGTACTTTATTTCTAGAATACTAAGTAAGAATAGAAGTAGTTCTTATTAATGAATGAAATGATCCAACCACTAGAGGAAACGTACGTGTGGCGTTTCAACCCAATTATAATAATGGATATTATTTTTACGATAACACCCGAATCGGGGCGACATTCCGCTTCCTCGGGAGACAGAAAACGCGGCAAAACACGGGTGGAATTGGAACAGGATGGTGCGTTAATGGGATCGGGATTACGGTATTGTTTATCGGATTGAGAAATGTTGGCTTGATTTCGTCGTTAACATTCCGTGGCTAATAGTAAATGTGTATTTCTTTAGTTATTCCTAAATTGTACATCTGCCATTTTGTTTTTAACATGTTTTTTTTTATCAATCGCAGAGGTATAGACATTTAGATACACAAACATTTAGATAGCACGCAGGCAGCAAAATAATCTACTTATTAGAATTATTAAAGTTATTTCATCTCACGAAGGCGGGTTACACTTGGTAGTGGTTGTATTCGTTCACATTGCTTGATGAGTAGAAAGGTTTATTTAATTTAATACATGTTATATCAACTTTAGAGGTGATACAGTTCCTCTGGGCCCGTGGCAGCCGCTTAGCCAACTTAGCCGCTTAGCTTAGAGTGGTTGGCCAACCCGCTTGGCCCAGCGAAGCATTTTAAGGCTATATATCCCTCACGGGCAAGACAATGTGCACGAGGAAGGTCAAATCCAACAGTGGATACTGAAAGGGCTGGTTGCATTCACAAATGAAGCAATGCAACAGAATGAGTTACAATTTCATTATATGGATTAAAGTAAATTAAATTAAAGTAAAGTTTAATTAATTAATTAAAGTAGTAAATTAAAGACAAGTAGCATTAAAAATCAAAAAGCAATTCAAATAACTTACAACTATTATTCATAATCAAAACTGTTCATAAATTTAAGTGATCCCTACAAAATTACTCTTATTAGGGGACTGCGCAAGCTGCATATTTAACTGCATCCAAAGGTTCCTTTTCTATTTTAAATGTGAATAACAATACACACCCTGCATAAAGTCCTTTAAAATATTGAAGTTTGTAATTATAGATCTCTTATCCTTAGCCAGGCTGTTCAAACTATATCCTTTTCCTCGTAAACACAATCATTTATCAAGTTACGGACACACCTCTTTGCTTTGTTCCAATCGATTAATTGTCTCGTGGTTTAGACACACCAAACAATAACGTCGACAGGACAATAAACAGTCTGCGTTACTATGAACAGAACCCCACATCTGATATTACAATCACTGCTTTAATTTCAATACACAAAGGCTGGTTTTATATTTTAGCTATAATACATGTAAAACCTTGTTAAAAAATACAAAGAATTTCAATAATACTGAATGATGATTCAATTAATATTTTATTTCATATTTTTGTGATGACGCGTCATCTAATGTTTCTTTTGATAATGTTGTCACGGATCTCCAACTTCATTCACATTCACACGGTGATGAAACTAATATTATTCTATTAATTAACGTGATTAACGGCACAATTATTACTTAATAAACGAAACATAAAGATAACCTTGTTATTAAATAAGGTCTCAATTTATATGTCTCTTTTACAAGGCGTACAAAGTGACAATATTACAGATACGAAAGGGTCGAGTTTGAAACTGTCATTAAAGATACTTTAAACGTTAAGGATTTTAATTAGTCGGTGAAAAATAAATAACAATTTCCTAGTTAAATTCGGTCTTTAATTAGTATGTTAGAAAACAGACAGAGGAATGACACACGCATCAAGATAAAGGTCCCTAAAGTTACGACTATATGCACATAAATTAATTAGTACGTGACTGTTAAAATCACTGCCAGATTACAAATGTCTATACTATAAAATACTTAATAAAAAATAAACTTTATGGTGCCTTTCACACGATGTTCTTAACACTGATACAAATGGAATGCGTGACATCAGTAAAAACATGGAAAGCATCAAAACTCAAAACATTGAGGCAGGTTTGTTTGTCTTTTAATGTATATATATATATATATATAATATATATTATTACAATAATAATAATATATTATTACAATGCAGTTCTTACATAGGGTTAACCTAATTTCATCCTAATTTTTCATTTTATTTGTCATAGAGATTTAGAACATTTTATAAAATTAATTCTTTTTTATATTTGAAGTTATTTGAATAAGGACTTTAGTCCCTAAAAAATTATTTATTTCGGTGAACATTTTCCAACTTATAATTTAATTTTTTCGAGATTATGTTTAAATAGAAACATTCTCAAAACACACACACGAACACACATATTTAAAATGGCACTATTATCTTTACATATTACAGTAACTTGTCTTCAGAAGCTTAGAAACATTTTGTACAGGTAGTTTAATAAGAGTGTAGTATAATATAAGCAATCATTTATCATTTGTTGAAATATTAATAGGCATTTGTTTAGAGATTTTATACTGTATTCATGATATTGTTTCATGTGAAATAAAAAAAATGCAATCAAATAACATACTATTTTTAGAGATTTGACTAAAGTCGCAATAAAAGAGAAAATAAAATCGACATTAAGATCAGCCTTCTCAAAACATGCCAACGTTTGAACTTAGCATCTACCATGAATGTCTCTGGGCGACAGTATCCACTTACCGCCAGGTTGACTGTATGCTCGTCTGCCGCCTTCGACCTACCAAAAAAAATTTGGTAGGTCGAAGTTTGCCTGTATGTTTTGTTTATACAACGAATTACTGTTTTTTTATACTAAATGCGTGTTCTATATCTACTCAAATACAAATAAATGGGGTCGTAAACAATGTTAAATTTTAACTTAACAAAGTGTTAGAGTCGAACGCGTCAATGTTCTTAGGTACAAGTATTAATGTCTGACGAACGTGACCGACAGACGAACAACGCAGCCGCTATTTATATAGAGAACCTCATAATGAGCTGTATTTCCTCAGCTCAGAGTTTGAGACACACGGCTACCAAAAACAGTGCGGATTTATTCTATAATCTTTAGTATGGAAAACAAAATCCCAGTCCCAATCAATATCAGGTAATAATATCTACGAAAAATAAATACTCTGAAAGTGACTCTCGTTCACTTTCAAAACAGTCCGGTTAGTTTCATGGCAGTCTTGTAAGAGAGAGATAACTCTGCTAGTTCGAACCGTCTAGCGTACTGTGGGATTGTAGTAGCGACCTCCTGTGAATATTAAGAAATATCAAAGCTATTTAGTGTTATTTGGTTTCTTTTATAAAAGAGGTGGCAGACGGGTTGGCGGCCCACCAGCGCTGTTGCACTGGTCGGTCTTGCAGAATTCTATTCACAACTTGAAAACCACTTTGTTGTAGCTTAGTGGATAATCTCAGTTTTATTTTTAAAAATTAAAAAAAAAATAGTTTTAGTTTCCTAACTGCAACGACCGTGGGTCACATACGTAATGAGTTGAACTTCCTCAGCTAAAGCGGGTACACACTATGGATTCTCCGTACACATACTTGCAACCCACTGATACAATGTGTCGCCCCTTGCATACAAATTATTAAACCAAATCACACTAAAGATTTTACCGTGGGAGAAATGTCGCCTTTTAGTTTTCTATCGTGGTATTTACTATTCACCCGTATTTTCATGTGTCGATTATGTTATGCATTTTAAATTAGTGGACATTTCGAGGAATTATTCCTAACAGTCATGCTATACGGCGGTTGATTCTTCGTGAAACTTATTTGTCTTTTGGTTTATTACAAAAATAGCGACGATTTCTTTTTATGGAATAGATGGCAGACGGACGGGTGGGCCACATGATGGTAAGTGGTCACTGCCGCCCATGGACAGCTGCAACACCGGGGGGCTTGTCGGTGCGATGCCGACCTTGCAGAATCCTGTTAACAGTTCTCTTGAAGACGCCCATATCATAGCGTAAATAAATTCACATTGACAATACCTTTCCAAAATCATAACAAAATTGTAAAATCTGGTATCAGGTACCTACAGTTTAAGAATATTTGAGGTGGAAAGTTACCAGACAGTGGTCTCTACCACGTGGTTGCAGTGGTACTACTGGGTTAATGACGTCATTAACACAGTAATGCAGTCCTATTCAACTTGAGACTTCTAAACATTATTATAATTCAATTTGTTTTCAAAATATGTATTTTGAATTTGATTTCATGGATTTATTAAATAAAACAAATTTATATTTTATGATACTTATACATTATAAAATTAATTGCAGAATTTATTATATTACCACATCTACATGACCACACGAAGTTTTTATAAACTCGTAATATAATTTATAATAATATAAAGCCCAGGACAAAAGACCTAAGAAAATTTCGAATTACTTCCTGCAACTTTACATACAAACGAGTACACATAAACAACGACAATTATCCTTCAAATAATTATAATCGGCAGGCCCCTAACCACGTTCAAACCACCCTACCATTCAGCCTATTCAAAATTCATACCCACTGGACCGTCGGAATCAACACTCGTTGACCCCATGGAGTGAAACAAAGGCACTTATAGCGCCAAATTAATTCATACCTACTCATACCTGCACTTGAAAACTGCAAAGTCGACTAAATAAAATCATATACTCCCCTTCGCACTTCAAAGGCGATGGTGGAATGAGACAAACTGGGGGCTGAATGATACGGAAGCTTAATTTCGGCAAGCCAAAGCATACATACATACTTGTATGTACTTGTATGTATGTAATTTACTGCCTATGTATATTTTGTTATTGTAATTGGGTTTTGAAAAAAATATACCTATTGCGGACATCAGGGCTTTGGAATTTCGAAAAAAATCACTACATCTCGACTAAAGGTGAATATAAAATGGGCATAGTAATACATGGGATACTAGGCTATTGCCCGCGGCTTCGCTCGCGTTTTGACCAGTTCACGGAAACCTTAGTTTAGTAGCCTGTGTCCTTTTCGTGGTCCTTAGGAAGTTCAATACAAAGTTTCAGCTCGAGTCGTTCATCTGTTGATGTGTGAAAGCATTTCAAACAAACAAACATCGTTTAATTTTTATATGTACCATACGTAGTATCATTTGTTACCTACGGCATCATTGGTGGTGTCGTCATTGGGCATTGTTTTTTTTTAACGACATCACTGAACCTCATCACCACTTGTGGTTCAGTAGTGTCGTTGGCAAAAACGTTTGTTACCAACGACACCGCATGACCCACTGATCAAAGAAACAAAAAACAACCTTCTTTTATGATCCATGATGACACCACTGGTGTTTCATTGGGAACGTTTGTGGAAAGCAAATTCCCAACGACACAAGCAGTATGAAGCGGTGTGGTTCAGTGGTGTCGTTGGTTAAAGAAAAATTACCAACGACACCTCTGGTGGTGTTAACGCATAAGTGGTATTAGTTCAAATTACGATAACAAAATTTGTGGACAAACTGGAGCGCCCAGTTATTGACCGATTGAAATAAATTTGGCACAAAAATATGGGGGTCAAATGAATTTAGTAGTTCTAAAATTACAACGGTGTACATTTTCAAATGATGTCAAGACTTTTTGGCGGGAACTCGAGAAGTGAAGTTAAGTATTTGTTTGATTTATTATAAAAATTGTGTATAGTACGTTTTGTGATTTAATAGTGGTAGTTTCATACTGTATAGTGTTGTTTGTCAAGTCCGGTGACTCTTGAAAGGCCACTAGGGCCACAAGAATTTAGTCAATCCGAAAAAAAAATATAAAAAAAGCGTAATGAATTAATGATTGTGATAATCAAATAAAAGCATGGGACTGCGTTTTTAGTGTGCTTCCAAGGAGTGCTCACTCTTTTGTCCTCAGTAAACCTATTTACTGAGCGACTCCTGACCTACTTAGAAGGGAATGGACATTGACAGGATACGATTTAGACTTTAAAATTGTATATTACGAAGAAAACATGACACTGGCAGAATGTGCTAATTGCACCATTGCTATTTATGACAGGAAAAAAAAGATTTTAATTTTCATCAAAGATATATACAAAAGAGCGAAATATCTAAATCTACCTTTCTGACCGGCACCTGCTAGCAGTCTTTTTTACCTTTATAAAAAATCTTATTGAATATTTATTCTTTTATTGGTTTTGGATTTTAATCATCGTTTTTAATTAAATTACATTCGTGTTGCAGAGGACCATTTAGACATGAACCAGCTTTTATTTAAATCGGTAATTCCTAATCATTTTATTGATTTATTATAGAAGAATTTTACTTATATTTAGATCGCAACACAAACGAGATTAAATTTAAACACATTTTAGAATTAAAATACAGACAACATACTCTAGCGTATTCTGATGTTAAAAATACGGAAAATAAAAAATACAAAATACATAAGGGGAGAATTTATGAAAAGGTCTTTTCAGTTGCTAGCCGCATTTCTTTTATATAATCAAAATTAATTCTTTTCTAATGCAAAATACGAATTTAAATTAGAATTGTTTTGATGGCTAGACGAAATACATTATTCTTTGTCTAAACTCACTGATGTTTCTATATCTAATTAAATGTTGTTGCTTTAGAAAGCTTTTGTCCTGAAACATGACAATTTTAAACAGTATATGTTCATAGAAATTTAAATTAATTCCTGTGACAACGATTTTATTATGATAATGCTTTTAGAAAGAAAGAAAAATGCCTTTATTTGGCCGCAATTACAAAACAACATAGTCTAACAAGTTAATAGTTAACAAAACAAATATATAGATAGGTACAGATATAATATGCAAAATCAGAATGGTATGTATACAACTTTTCATTGCTGCCTGTGTGTCGCAATTGCGCCACACGGGCGTCCAGCTCAGCTTTAGCATGTGCCTGTGGAGACGCACAGCGCTGATTTTCAGTTGAAATCCACTGATATCCGGACGTGAGGGACAATAAATACAATATAAGAGAAATATTGATTACGTCTATACTTTATCCTATTGTTACACGAGTATGTATTTATTGTAAGCAACAGTTTATTTATTACACAAATTGAGTGAGGTAAAGAATATCGCTGAGTTTTGCTTAAAACTCGTTATATAGGTAGTGGAGAAAAGTTAGGGAAATGCGTATTATTTCAGATTTAATCCTCCCGTACATGAGTTGACTTGAAACCTTTTGATTTCACTTATAAATTGCTAAAAATTAAAAGTTTACGTTTCACAGTTGTACGATCATTGTTTTTTTTTTTTAATAATTCTAACAAATATGCGGTTTTTTTAATAGAAAAATGATAAAAAACCATAATAACGGTGAATTTCAAAGATATTCTACTAAAAATTACGTATTAAAACTACTAAAAAGAATATGATATCACAGATTCAAAATGGCTGATCCAATACGGGTGACTTTTTATAAAAAATGAATAAATAAGGTAATAACTTGGTGAATTTCAAAGATATTGTGTATAAAATAACATATTGTGGTTGCTGGTATGATATCAAATATTATAAATTCAAAATGGGTAATCCAATATGGCTATTACGAAAGATATCATTAAACAATTACGAATGGTTTACATTAAACAATTACAATTACGAAATTCTTATTAAAAACTAGCGACCCGCCCTCGCTTCGCTTCGGTTTATAAGTTTCTATTTTACAATTTTTTTTTTCAAAATTTCAAAAACTTTTCCACCATATATTATATTCGTGTAACTCGGGTTTTGCAGCGCACGCCAAAATAGCTCACAGATGGCAGAGTTTTTTCCGACTTACTTGACACTTATCGTTATATTTTGGCTAATTTACACAATATCTTTATAAATTATAGCCTATGTGTTATTCTGATGTATGAGCTATATTATTGTAAAGTTTCATTAAAATCCATTGAGTAGTTTTTGCGTGAATGAGTAACAAACATACATACATACATCCTCACAAACATTCGCGTTTATAATATTAATAGGATTATTATTGTACACTCGTATCTCTCAACGTTACAAGTATTAGATTGTCAGGAACTATGTGGGTACAATTATATTGCTCAATAAATTTTATTGCAACTTAATGGCTAGGTATGGTATTCTATGACTCATAAACATTAAAATATTTTGATTTGCGTGGGTTTTTATGGTATTTGCTTCGTGTTGCAATACCAGATAATTAGATGCATCTTCAAACATGTTTTCAAAAAAATGCTAAAAATTTTAACGCTAAAACTTAAGATGCCACGATTTTAGCATTTCTTTTACTTTATGTGGGGTAATTTGAAAAAATCTGTGGTGAGAATAGTGAAAAGAAACGAAGACATGAAGAAAACTAAAACAAAAATGAGTTCGGTATTCAAAATTCAAGATTAGATTTTAATTAATAAAAATACTCAAATTATTAAATCAAATCTTGAAGAAAATGTAATAGATAAGGCAAATAATCGTTTATATCGAATATATATATTCACCAATCATTGCCAGTGGCCTATATCGTACGTGCGTATGGAAAGTTCATACCTGAAAAGAACAAACATATTATATTAATGACATATTTATTAAATATTTAAACCAAAATTTTAAAAAATTAGAAATTAAAATAAAACTTAAAAGAAAATAAAAAAAAGAAAAGTGACAGCGGTGGGATTCGAACCCACGCCCTTTCGGACTGGTGCCTAAAACCAGCGCCTTAGACCACTCGGCCACGCTGCCATATTCAAACGATGTTCAATTTCTTGCCCTATACATGAATAATTAATTCATTGGTTCATTTTAAATAGTTAAATCGAAATATTCATTGGTGTATTGGAAAAAAAACTAATCGTTGAGGTAAACCTAATTATATTAATTTGTTGTTTTGACATTTAAACGAATAGTGACGGTAACAAAAGTAGGTATAACCGACGAAACGTTATTGGTCCAAAAAGAGTCAAATGAACATTGAAAGACTGACTATTTTATTGAACAATCAGAGCTAACAAAGGTACCGAAAAATATTTATATAGAACTAAAACAATTTCTTGTTTATTCAAATGTGTCAATTTGCTTAGATTCTTAATATGGAGTTTTGGTTCTCATATTGAATCAACACTGATTGTGAGTCATCGTAATAAGAAATTTAGCGTCGTCATATTGAATAATAATATCTAGAAGTACGCGTGGTGGATTATGACACCCCTGTCATTGCAAGGGGAGATGTGCACCCTGCAGGGGCGCGTTATAGGTTGATATCACTAAACTACGATGTGGGGCTCTTCAAGAAAGTTATGAATAGGATTCTGCAAGGTAGACAGCGCACCCGTGTGTCTTTCAGGTGTCCATGAGTGTCGGTGACCACTTGCCATCATGTGAATCGCCTGCCCGTTTGTCGCCATGGAGTGAGCTTTGCATATCATAATATATTGCATATTTTATGAAGCTTAATTATTCGCAATAGAACGTAATTAAAAATGAAACCTTAATTGACCGTCTTTAATCAGAATGAATCCAACCCACAGTCATACTTTTGTCATAATTGAAGAATTTTGTGTCAAAATATAGTGCATATTTTTTCAATCGAACGCTTTTAAAACTTGAATTAAGATGTTGGAAATCACATATTGTATTTTATCAAAATATTTTATTTTTATATTTTGCAAAGTGCTCCAGCATCTTACTACATGAATGTGGGTTGAATCAATTCTGATTAAAACCGGTCAATTTTACTTCAAAAGAAATATCTAACAACACCGTAATCAATGAATGAAATTAAGTTTACTCATTGTTTGCATGAAAATAAATAAGTCTTAATTTTGTTAAATGTTTGCTATATTTTCCTTACATATTTACTAAATACAAAGCAGAAAAATAAATTATTTCCAAAAAATACACGTCATGTCAAGTACCTAACTGATATAATCATGAGCGGAATTCATTATTTCAATCTTCGGGAATAGGTACATTTCAGTCACTACCACCCATGGACACCACACCTGCAGTACCAGGGGGCATGCGATTCAACAGAAAATTCCTCTGAAGATCTCCGAGAGTTTTGGTATCCTTGCCGTCGATATTTCGAGCAAAGTCGAGTTTCGGAGTCATCTAGATGAGAGAGCAAAATAAAACTTGCCAGTAAAAACCTCGGGGTCTGAACAGGACGAAGCAGTACTTCACTCTGGGACAACGCTTGTCGATTTATGAAACTCAAATTAGACCCTCCCTACATGGAGTACTGCTCACACCTCTGGGCCGGTGCTCTGAAATACCAGCTGGACCTTTTTGACTCCGCCCAACGACGAACTGTCCGAATTGTCGACGGTCCCACTTTCACAGGTGGTCTAGAAGCGCTCAGCATCCGAGGAGATGTTGCGTCTCTGTGCATTTTTACGGCCGATATAAGGGGAATGTTCTGAAGAACAGTTCCAATTGATGCCAAGTCTAGGTTTTTACCATTGCACTGCTCGTCATCGTCGTGCGGTTCATCCGCACTTCCTTGACATAGTGGCGCTGCATATAGTGCAGTCAAAAATATAGTTTATACCGCGAACCCGAAAATAGTGGAATAAACTGCCAGCCGAGGTTTTTCCATTACGCTACGATATGGGGCTTTTCAAGAGAGTTGTGAATAGGATTCTGCAAGGTCGGTAACGTACCCACATGCCCCCTGGTGTTGCAGCTGTCCATGGGCGGCAGTGACCACTTACCATCATGTGGCCCGCCCGCTTGTCTGCCATATATTCTATAAAAAAATGCGGGTGCGCGCCGACTTTGCATGACCGTATTCACAGCTTTCTTGAAGAACTATGTCGTAGTGTAATGGAAATATCTGGTGAGGCAGTTCGTTCTACAATCTACGGGTTCGCGGTACGTAATAAATAGTATAGAGAGATAGAAACAAGTAACTTGTATATATTTTTGCGCGTAACCGTAGAAACTTCAATTTGCTTCTAACACCGCACACTCATTACTGCCAACGCATTAGACCCAGTACAAGGTCTAATACCTCGCGACGCCTCATTTGCACCGATCACTGGTAATGGGCACTTATCTGCGGGCAGGACGGACAGAACGGGCAATCATTATGGATTTATGCGTGATAATAACTCGCTCCTAGACGAGCAACGCCCACTGGGGTTATGTGGTCAGGAACAATGTTTGTGGGATTATTCGCGGTAAGTACAGCGGTGGAATTTCTTATTTAGCTATTGCATGATAATTTGACTGTTTCCGAGCATACCAAGTGAATTTGCTAACTCGCAATAGCAAGCGCGCTCTTGCTATTGCTCCCTCATGACAACAAAAGGAGACCTATGCTCTGCAGTCGAAGTTTATAGACTGATTGACTGATTAATGATAATTAATAAGTCTGACAGTGGCAATTAATAACTCGCTCTGTATCTACCCACGAGCTACCTACTACCGATCGCAATACTCCGCAATAGGCAAAATTTATAACCTTATTCTAAAAAGTGCAATGATTTCTTCGAACTTAATTTAAGTGCCCGGTTCGATTCCCTGTCGGACATTTCTTCGTTTAAAGATAAATATTTGTATGGGTCTGGACGTGTGTTTGTGTTTGTTTATCTTTGTGTGTTTCTCTGGACCCACGACACAGGTGTGGGCCACTCAACCACTCAATTTATTATTTATTTATAATGCGTCTCCGACAAGTATTAACATGTTTTTTTAATTGTACTGAAATTCTTCATAAACTTATATTAAAGTACTATCTATAATTGTAAAGTTTATAAAGGTCTACTTATTATCATAAAATACTTTGTTTATTTCAAGTTATCTATGAACTGAAACGATTTAGGAATATGGTTTCCAAAGAAAAATTTTAAATCTTTCTTATGTACGGTTGGCCAATGATAATGTTAAGCACATCAATGATCAGTTTCAATTTGATATTTCTGATTATAAAGCCGATTATGGCTTGCAAATCTAACTTGTCTATTTATATTTGGAACACTTTATATTTATATTTAGTACTGTCTGTACTTTCAAACAAATCAACAACCAAAACAAACGTTTCAAATTGCTCAACGTGTTTTCTGGCCCACCTGTTTCATAACATTGTATTTTTACAATATAAAATTTGGTTTCTTCAATCATCCAGACGAAGTAGACGCAGATAGTTTCTAATTCTCAATTCTCTAAGTAACTCTAATTTGATACAGATGTAAAGCCCCAATTAAAATTTTACCTAAGCCAGAAATTACACATGAATAGGCCCCGCTCTGCCTTGCAAATTTCTGTGGGAATGACTCACAGGCAATGCAATTTCGCAAAACTGCAAGAATCCTTCCTACGTACGGTAATTAGGAGCGAATACGTCAGTGATTTATCACTATGCCTGTAATGAGCAGTGACAAGTTACATTGTTTCTCGTGAAATATAGGACATGTTTATAGAATAGTGAATTGATCTCGCTAATAGCGTTTGGAAACAATAGAAGGGCGAATATAGAGAATAGTTTATGTAAGTTGATTTATTGTTCTCATGTAGGCTATGGATCCACATTTGACTTGTCATTTCTTTTGCAGTATTTTGTAGATATGTTCATTTGTGTATTTTTACAATTGAATAAAAAATTACTGCAGTTTCCAATATATTTCGTTACGCCAATCGACTTTTTTTCTTTATATTTAATTTAAACTCGCGAAAAACATAAGAAACTACGATTAAATAATTAACAGTATTTGCAGTTTTCCGCGGGTTTTAATTAATTTAATATAAACAAACATTGACATAACCAACAAGTCGGGATTTTATCCTTTAAAAGCAAACGATTTTATTAGTTAATATTACGATAACGATAATATTAGTAAAAAACCCATACCAAAGTCTTAGTTAGGGTTTGCAAATTCGGAAACAAAAAGTCGGAGTCGAGTCCGACCAAAAAATATGGTATGGTCCACACGAGGCGAAATATGTTGAACATAATTTGTGGCTCCGGGACCCTATAACAATAAATCTCTGACATATGCATATTTACGACACCATAAACATGCAATCATCAAACTAATTTAAGAGCAAATAAAAAATGAGAATCTTAGATTTTAATTGTACCTACTATGAATTAAGACAGTGTGTGGAAAAAGTAAGGTTATGGAGACGATTGCCAATTTTGATGTGAACTTGACAAATATTGAGAGCTGATTAATTACATTTCAAAACAATACTTTGAAATAACTTTACATAACCAGCCCTTTTAACAACCACTGCTGTACGCACATTGTGCTGTACATGCGGGTCGTATGGCCATAAAACGTTACGCTGGCCAAGCGGCTTGGTACGTCCATCCCTGAGGCGGTATAGTTCCTCAGCTGGTGGTATCCTTGGCTTGTGGTAGTTACTTGTTACTTTACTTGTCCGCCCACAAGTCTATAAAAAAAACCATTCATATGGGGGAGGGGATTACATATAACATTCAATAAAATACCTAACATAATACTTTCAATTGAATATAATAAACTAACTGTTTAATATTTTTATTAATATCTCCGTAATGTTCCCACATTTTGATAGAAGCATCATTCGAAAAAAAAATCTTAAGTTTGTTGTCTTGACAAATGGAGTATTTAAAGCAACAGACATGTTAATACGCACATTTCTTTTCATATTTTCTACACACATTTTTCGATTCTCAATATTTATGATAAATGATAAAGCAAACAGTTCAGTGCCTCAGACAATATTCGTACAAATAAACATCTCACTATAATGCTGACTACAGAGAATATTAAATCTGAAATCCAAGAGACGTCTAAAAGGGTTCGGAAGAATTCATTCGCGCTAAAATGAGGGGCGCCAACCGTTTATACCGCCATTAGCTTTGTTGCAATCGGCTGCCATTTTGGAAATTGCTTCTAGAATATACTAGCCAATCGCAGCTATTTCTTTTTAGCAATCGAATATGTTAGTGGACTAGATATTATTGTTATTAGATTGAACTAGATATTTCGTTTTACTACGTACATAATCAAAGTAACCAGACTTAACGATTTGAGAAAATTAGTTCTTAGAAAAAATATTTGTTAGATACTAAATTAAGTATATAATTTAAATATGAATAAATAAAATATATATACTATATTATAGGAATTATAAGTAAAAAAAGCAACATTTATACATGATACTGCCTACTATTTACTTAAGTATTTTTTTAAATTAGAAACATTGTATTTTTGTCCGTCTGTGTCAAGTAGATACGCGAATCGGTCCTGAACCAGCGGGGGTAAATTTTGTGGGGCGCCTTGTATAAGAAATTGCTTGTTGGTCGTTAAAAATGCGGGCGCCACCCGCGGTGAGCATTAGTTTACTTAATGCGGACTCTACTATACATGAGACATCTATCTCTTTCTATGACCTGTTTTGGCTGATTATCATGACTCTAGTAACTAGTACATTTCTACTTCTAACTATTTAATGGTTTCATCTATTAATATAGGTACATACATTTTATATTTATATGATGTGCCGCGTGGTGACGGCTGACTATAGAATAGCACCACGACAGCGGGTGTCGTAAGAGGCGACTAAGGGTAAGAGGCGCTGAGGACACCACCTTCGAAAGAATGGACTCGCCAATCCGCATGCCCAGCGTGGCCTTACATCCCATGTATCACTGTCTTGTGCATGAGGAGGCCCATGTCCAGCAATGGATACTGAAAGGGTTGAAAGAGCTAGTGCATTGCATTGCATATGCATACAAAAAATAAAATCGTAACAAAGTATTTTTTGTTAAAACATGATACAGAGGCCAAAACAACATCTTTTGGAATTTTTATCAGTTTTTCAGTCCGTCTGGC
Source organism: Sesia bembeciformis (assembly GCA_943735995.1). Lineage (NCBI taxonomy): Eukaryota > Metazoa > Arthropoda > Insecta > Lepidoptera > Sesiidae > Sesia > Sesia bembeciformis. The sequence goes on along the minus strand of OX031033.1, from coordinate 13,479,922 downwards.
TGTCTGAAATCTATTCAGATAGAACATCATGGAAAAACCGGTGGACAAGTTTTATTGAAACTTATGTACCGGGTACTTTTTCTCCGAGTCTACTATAAAGTTCCCACGGGAATCAAGCAATCCAAACATACTCTAACATTTCCCTATAGGTACCAAGTCACGGACACTATTAGGAATATATTACGCTAACATTATAATAAAACTACCAAATAGGTTTGTCTCTCTCTACTTTTGTCTGGCAGAAATCGCTTTCTAGCCATAACACCAAATTTTGTGCATTACAATATCTGTTACTACTTTGTTTTGTTTTGTTTTGGTGTGCAGTAAAGAGTTTTATCTATCTATTTATGACCTACCAACATATAACACTACATAACTACCAAAGTATAAAAGTGTAACTCGTATTTAAAAGAAAATAACAATTAGTTATTTCGTAAGACACATTTTAGATTTTAATATCCTTGTTATTAAGCTTATCCTATAACATAAATAATTTTCAATAAATAACTCAAATCACTAAAAGAATCCGATTTTTACTTTCAGTAAAATACGAGTAGATCCACTCCTCATTTCATGATACAATCCTGACGTTAGTAAAGCAGATAAAACGTGTATCTGAAAAACTAAAAAAGCCAGGTAAATCATACAAAGTGGGGAAGTAACATCGATTACAAGCTAGAACCAGCCATGGGGATTATCACGCGGATTTCCTACCCCGGCCTCCCAAACCCCTTCGGTCGTTCACCCCGTCCGGGATGACAGCCGGTGACAAACTTGCAAACAAGCAATTATTGTGAGCTGTAAATAAAATTGGTTTAATTGATTGTGGTTAAAAGTTGCTTTGTATACTGAACTTGCTTAAAATAATAGTCTGTCTTAAGTCTGAATAGATAATTTACCTATTATTGTTTTTACTTTTTATTATACACTTATTTTTTATATTAATTACTTTATTATATTAATTTATTATACACCTTTAGCATAGCTCCATTGTTGAATACAGGCCTCTCAAACAGTTGCCACCACACACGGTCTTGTACTCTTTTCATCAATGGATTGACTACTTTCTTAAAGTCATCAAGTCCACCTCACTGGAGGCAGTGGCGTAACGGAGCGTGCCACACTACGTTACGCCAGCAAATACTGTTTTTGTTTCTTTTGATTCAGCCACTACCGACAGATTTTTTCAAGTAGAGAGTGGCTACATCTGAGAACATTCATCCGAGGATATTTCACACTGCGATTTCGAAGACTTGTTTCCTTCATCAGTTGTCAATTGGGCGTCAGAAGCTCGTTCTCATCAGATGTCGACTCTTATTACCCATCCTCTTATATTATCTGGAATTACTAAGCTGCATCCTATCAAGAAAAATAACTTTAAAGCATTTAACAATAGTTCTATGCATAGAGCATTAGATGTCAAGCAAAACTGTGATATTTATTTTCTTCAATTGTTTAGTTACTTTCTATGAAAGAAGCGCGGCGACCTTTGTTGTTTTGTTTTCTTAGTTATTAGGCTTTTGTATGAATCAAAATTTTCCCTTTTCACCCGATATTCTTGCAGCAAAACAAGTTATTGTGAGATCTCAGATTTTTTGTTATTGTTTTATGTTTCTTGCTATTCACGACGCACTATTTACCTTTTGCTAATTAGTATTTTACTACACCTAGTGCGTCGAAAACTATTTCTTTTTGTACGATTACTATAAATGTCCAGTAGACAGAATATCCTTACTATATTGTGTTCTATAAGCTTTTCTTCCTTTTTACTTTCTGTTTTTCCGTGGTTTTGGTTTGTTTTCGTTTGTCTGTTGAATTTTCCCACAGGAAGGTTGCTTGGAACAAAGTTTTCACATAAAGGTGGAAATTGAGTCACATAAAGTGGAAGGTGTCTATGGGCGACAGTATCCACTTACCATCAGGTGGACTGTATGCTCGTCTGCCGCCTTCGTACATAATAAAAAAAAATGAATAAAAATACTGTACTCTGTACAAAAAATAAAGAATATTAAAATAGTACTAATAATTTAATACTTTCTCACACAGTAAGGTAACCAGGAAACGCGGTAACTATCCATTACAAGGGCGGTTGTAGTGAGTGTGATTAAAGCGTGCAGATTTGGGTGCGGCCCACAGGGGTTGAACACTCGCCCAACACGCGTGACGTGACGCTAACAGCGGAACGTACTGTACTATTGTGTGAAATTTCTCAAAAAATATTGTGCTTGCTTGGATTGGGTAAGGATGTAAAAAGCAGAGGAAGAGTTCCGTTTAATGTATTGATTGAGTCAAAATTATTTTTATTGGAGTACAGTTTGTTAACATCCGTGGACAGTAATATAATGGGAAGGACTGCAAACTAGTATTATAATATTAAGCAGGGCAATAGTGACAATTTTTTTTTTGTGTAGATAGTACTCAAAATAGGATATTCTTATTGATGTTACCCTAAGTTCTTGCGATGTCTCTAACTTTACCTGTCGCAAGAATAACATATTGTATACAGAAAACAAATTTCAAATTGACTGTGATTTCTTAATACTGTCAAGTCTTTCTGAACGCGCATCACGCAAAAACTACCGGACGGAGCAATTTTAATGAAACTTGCATAGTCATAGCTCATGTGCCGGGTTAACACATTTAGGGCATTTTTTTACTCAGATCCATTATAGAGTTCCCGCGGAAATTATCGTAGTCATATAAATAATATATAAATATTTCTTTGGCATCAAGAATATCTGATAACAAATTCTTCTCAAGTAAATGTCGATTGACAAGCAACCAATTTGGAAAGCCGATCTATCAAGAGGACTAATTTTGACAAGGCATCGTGTTAACAAATCGACACACCAATAACGGCATCGAGCATTCATTGCATCAATGACGCGTAACGAGCGATCAGTTACGGGAGATTTGCATCACATACGATAAAGTGGACGCGTTGAAATGATGACAGATTGTTCAAAGCACAGTTCAGGATAATGATAATGAGCATGACGGTATTAATGAAACTACATTCCCTTAGTAAATTGTCAGGACATGGAGTGAATTGTCAGCGACTTGATATTAGGTCCATTGGCTTGATGTTGACTTTTTTAAATAAGTTAAGTCACCAGAAATCGATCCATTACCGTATAAAAATGGGTGAGTTTATAATAAGGCTTAGAAATCACAAGTCAGAAAAGGACCGTACCGTAGCGTTACCATAACCAGCCCTTTTATCGTCCACTGCTGGACACGGGCCTCCTCGTGCACATTGTCTTGTGCATGAGGGATGTATGACCTTAACACGCTACGCTAGCCAAGCCAAGAAGTGATGTAGTTCCTCAAGGTTTACGGTAGCGGAATTCTAATCCCTTGTACAATATACAAGGGAAGAGATGGAGTGGTGATATTCTTGAGCTGGCGGACACCATATAGCTAGCAAAGGTGCGCGCTGTATTATAGTAACATTATAGTGTATTATAGCGACATGACATCACTATTATAGTAAGTCAGTTACATTCACGCGTTACTGACAAAGATATCTACCTACCTTTTTAATGAATTTGAAAAAATATTTATACTAATATATTTACTTACCTGACTAGGTTTTACTCAGGGCATTGGTGGTATATTTTATGGGTGGAATGTAATCTAATATCTATATCTATTATAATATGGATATGTTTTCTTTTAGTAGTTTATTTATTTCCACTTTTTTGTAAATTATTAAAAAAGGCGGACTATTAAGGACTATGGAGTTGCAGCATTATCTTCAAGTCAATCTTTGGGGTATGCAGCACATGAAATGGTAGGGGACTAAATAAATGTAACAAATATAATATAGAAAAAGATCTGCTGTAAGTAAATATTATAATATAAACATAATATAATATCTATATTTATGACTATACATACACAGATACTAATATTTATGCATAATAATTAATAATATTTATATAGTAATATTTTAATATCGCATCGTGCTGTTTGACTTGCAGTAAGCATATTCTTACAACTTGGGGTAATGTCGTTTTGATTTCGCCGATGTGTCTCCACGGTCAAGAGCCATCACAGCGCCATGGATTCCTTAAACACCTTTATCTCCTTTACGAATTACTTGTATAAAATAGATTCAATAGAGCCTACTAATTCGGGTCCCACACAAGGAAGATATCATATGTAGGCATCAGCCAGCACACGGTACGGCAAAAACAATGTAGGGCAATCAAGAACGATGGCGGAGGCTCACGAGGCGACGGCCGATATCTGCGATAGTGTGGGGTCACTGTCATTAATCACCATCGGTTTACTTTGACCGGCCGCCCCCTATGAGGCACATACGGCTAGGAAAACTGATCAGCTGGAGAGAATATTCGATTAGGCAAAATTGGTTTTATGCAAATTATGCAAGTGTGCGTTCAACAATTACTAGCGGGGGATTGCAGCTCAGATGGAAGGGACCTACAATCAACTTTTTATAGAAGAAATGGTAAACGGGTGGCCCTCCTCATAATAAGTGGTTAAGATTGCCCATGTCACCTGAGACACCAAGAAAGACGCGAGTGCGCTGGCGACCTTGTAGGATCCTGTTCATATCACCGATGTCGTAGCTAGCTTAATAAGAAATATCTTATCTGTCTGATCATTCCACAACATTCGGATTCGGGGAAAGAGTCTTTATCAAGAAAATATTGTTAAATCGCACTTCGATGTCGAGATGTGAAGTCGACATCAAATTGCATAATCCACTTCCACTTTGATCTTTCACTCAATACATTAGAAATATCAGCATTTAGTAATTCAATAATACTGGCTGGCTTAACTTTGGTAATTATCAAATTGGTAATTTGGTTAGATATAATTATATCTTAAACAGGGCAGAAGAATAATTTAGTCAAAGAACATGAAGATCGATAACGTTAAATCGGAGAGTTAATCGAAAAGTGGTCTTTGACCTATCATGACAAAACTACTAAGGTGTAACGCTAGGCAGTTGTTGCATTTATGTGATTACATAAAAACACAACTTTTAAAACCCATCTGACAAACGATGACTTTCAATTTAATTCAATTTAGTTCTTCGAAAGAGTAACCACTGTTCAACATAGTATGCAAACATTGCAAAATCAACACAGGGAAAACGAGTCTTTTTTTTCTCGTACCATATAGACACGCTAATATACCTGAGTTTACATGAATGATTTTCGATTATTTCCTCCTTCATTAATAAATTCGTCGTAGTTGCCAATCCCCCCCGTGGTCGCCTAGCCAATGTTTGATTAGACACACATCTTACATTCCTTTGAGCTGAACTCCTCAGCCGTGTGTATCGCGTGTATCTGTGATCGACGTTCCCGTGTGATTACTTTAACAAATTTGTTGTTAGATAAGGCTTGGCTGATAGGTTGTTAGCCTCACAATCAAGGCTTCATATAAAATAAAAAATACTCAGATATATATTATACTATACTATACTATACTCAGTATTACGATGTGACTAATATTATACTCGTAAATAAGTAATAGGTATGTCAATCAATATTTTTCGTTAAGATTTTCGAAATAAGATTTATTACAATAGTACTCGTAAATATGTGATAGATATTACGAGTAATACGATAGGTAAACCAATAGTTCCTAGAACCTGGCTACTGTAATACGGTAGAAAAAACAAATTCGAATTTTAAAATGGAACTCTGCCTTTCAAACGTCATTAAATTTTTATAGCTGTTTTGTATTTCTAGTGGAAATTTGAAAATTAAGTATTTGTGGAAAAAAATATTTAACAATGAATCTCGTTGCGGTCTAAACCAGAAACAATTAGCATTTAGACTTAAATTAATGAAAGACTTAAATTAGCATTTAGTGATGAAGCTCCAGTCAGTGCCACTGTTTATAACTGGTTCAGTGAATTTAAACGTGGTCGTCAGGGACCACACCCCACCTCCTCAGGGACGATGTTAGAGAAGGGCGTCCTGTGACGGCGGTGACGGAGTCAAAATTGCCGAGTAATGCTTGAAAATTTCGACAATGGTCAATCAAATGCTATTTTTGATATAGTAACAGGTGATGAAAGCTGGATCTACTGCTATGAGCCTGAAACTAAGAGGCAATCTGCGCAGTGGGTCTTTCCTTTCGAAGAGCTGCCGACGAAAGTGAAGAAAGAACGGAGTGCTGAAATAAGATGATTGCCTACTTCTTTGGCAGATCGGGCGACTTTGCTACTATAGCTTTAGAATATAAAATGACAGTAACTGCGGACTGGTATGTGAACAGCTGCTTGTCTTCTGTTTTGGCAAAAGTCAAAGAACGACGCCCGACAAACGCAGCAATTTTTGAGTACTGTAAATATAGAGTAACTTTAGTACTGTAACTTTACGCTCCGTGATTTTTATTTATTCCATAAAATTAAGGATAAACTCATAGGAATATGTTTTATGAATGCAAAAAAGACAGTAACGGCCTTCCAAACGGCTGTTTAAGAGGTGCCTAAAGAAGGGTGGGCTGAATGCTTCACACAATGGTTTCATAGCATGAGAAAGTGTATCGATTGTCGCGGATAATACTTCGAAAAGCAATAAAATAATTTTCATCCTTATACCTGATTTCATTTTTGAGATTCTAAAAACATTCAGTGTCACCCACGTATAGTGGTATTTACGAATATAATAACTATATGTTTTTCCTTACGATTTGTGAAGACATGAGGTTTAATAAATATTGTTTAACAGATTTTTTTTATGTTGTTTGTTTATAGTCTTTTATGAGATACTACATTAAGATTAACATTATCCATTAAAATTATTAGGTGCTTACGTTCATCTTATCAATCGAATCAAAAATGATGAAGTAGGTACCAAAAAAATAACAAATAAAGAATTTTAAAAAAAATGTCTGAGTTGTGATAAATGTATTTCATATCTTGCTATAGAACTTTTATTTAGAGATACCATACTCGATTCTAAAACTGGTTTGTCTAATCTATCGAATCAATAATTTTGGAATACCGAATATGGGACCTTTGATAAATGTGAGAGGAATTCTGATAATAAGATTACTTGTGTTCCGAAAGCCATCTCGTCCTGTGTTTCAAACAAATCAATGGTACAGCAGTATCTTATCACGACAACATCTACGTTCTAATGTTCTAAAGCACTTGATAAGCCATCTCGGCTATATAAATCATTTTTACAGTGAGTGTACCTCCCTTGTCTACCCGACAGGCTTTCACGGGACCTGAATAGAGCCTTTATGCGCTGGCAATACTAAAGTACAAAGATAAGTTTGCAGGTGGCTTGATCCTTATAAAAGCTTCTGAAGGACTAGTTTTGAAAGACTGAAGAAATAAATCGACGAGTAAGGCGTCGTCGCGCGTCGTTCTGAAATGCCTAAACATGACCTATAAATATAGTAGCGTGTGTTACTTTACTAGGGTGAAGCCAAAAGGACTATTGATGTTAATCATAGAGTTCGCAAATTCTATGGCCTAAAATTCTATTCGTCATTATTCATTGTTCATTCATTGTTCGCTATTCATTTTTCTAGGAGAGTCGGTGGAATAATCGTCGCGTCGTGTAACAGGTGGAATGGTATAATTCGTAGAAACATGAAACTCGTATGATTTCCGTGTAGTTCAACAACGGGCACCGCGAAATTTTATAAATACAGATGCGACATTCTGCAACTATTGTAGCGAACTACGAGAAACTCAGGACTAATATTTGTCCGTATAGCGGTGATTCCCACTTATTGCCTTGTCGTCTCCACCCCTACAATTTCATTAACAGTGCAGTGTACTATTGAACCGGAGTACAACTTCCAGATGTATGTATTAGGAACGAACAATTTGTTCCGCGAATGTAAGTACAGTCGACAACACGTTAATATATAAAAAAATCAATCCGTTTTTAACCACCGACACAAGTAGTAGGAGTGTTCTAAGTGTGCCACTTACGTTTAACGGATGATCAGAATTTCATTAATCTTTTATTAGAATGAGTGTCGTTATAGGAACATTTATGTGTATAAATCATTGCAGTGCAACTTTAGGATGCTTAATAGAACTAAATTGTTATCATCGAAGTTTCTACTTTTATCGAAGTATATGCTGCAGTATTTTCGTATTGGGGGTGTTTTAATATTATAATTTGATCAATTAAAACACTTATTTAAATGCTTGTGGGATTACTTGACCTGTTGCCGACGGTACATAGACAGCGTTCGTCAGAAATTTTCTACTTTTCCGTACAGTTTAATGTGGATGGTAGATGATCCAAGGTAATTACTACTTATGAGTTTATGACAAAGGCTCTTCAAACAAATTATTATTGGGCTTTTCAATGTAAGCAGAGCACCTGCACCCTCTTGATATAAACACAAGCTATAGGCGCTCATAAATGTGGAGATATTTAACACAAGGCTCGTCATCGTGTGCCACATTAATAAAAACCCGTCATGCGACCTAAAATAATAGAATTATTATTTTACATAACTTTACTTACTTTTTTGCTTTTAAAAATATTTACGAGGAAGGCTTGCAGTTAATTGAGCGTAATGCAAAGGTTTTTCTTACAAATTCTTCCAATCCAAAAACTTTATTAAACAAACGCTTAAGCCAACCAAAAGCTGTGCTGTGCTCGGAAAATCAAAACCTTTTTTATAAACCACCAGTTTACATTGACCTATGAAACACGTTTCTTACATTGGCGGATATACCACTCTAAGGTCGCTATCATATTAGCATAGATCTTTGACAATACATATTTCATGCACTTACATTATTTATTTTGAAATACGCCAATTTAATCAACATATTATTATAATCTAAGAATGACCCTTAATATCAAACTAATTTTTCGTTCAAATTGAACATGACCGAAGGATCAATTTACGCTGGGCGCTTTACAATCACAGTTGGTGCTTCCGCGCGACACCCTGTATATTTGTTTAGGATACATCCCTCCTTATTTACATAAAACCTTTGAATGGTAAGCGAAATGGGTACTTAATTGCAACGGCATTCGATTGAATTTTAATTGTTTTACGGTTCTGCGCACGTGCGGTAGCAGTAGGTAGCGGTTTGAATGGTATGTATGGTTCCATATCCATACAAAAGGGTTTATTGACCTTGGCTCTAAGCCAGATTTGAATTCAGCATATATTGTAACAATCCTGGATTTAGATAGCTTCAGCGAATTGTAATAATTGTTGCAAGTCACGCGTTCTCTATTACAAATAACTACACATTTTGTTAAACGGTCTGTTCGTTTTTTCTGTAATTAATTAATATGGGGATTCAAAAATAGCTTTAGATTTGCTTTAGCCTTTACTCATCTAGATAGAAATACAAGATCATTGCTATTCATATGGGCAATGGAGACATCGTATGAATTACATGAAAGCATAACATAGCATGGAAACGACCTTGGGTGAGAATGACCGATTACTTAAAGAAAGTAAGCAGTTATACCTAACTGCTTACTTTCTTATTTCAAGCAGTACCCTGCTTGCTTACTTTCTTTAAGTTATCGGCAGCTGAATAAAAAAAATAAGTTTTAAAACTAAAACCGGACTACGCAAAAGCTGCGTAGTCGGGTTTTAGTTTTCAAATTATTTTTTTAAAGCATTTTGAGGTTATCTAAATTTATTGAGCTCATGATAGCATTTTCTTAATTATGTTTCACTAGGGCGTGTATATTAATAATAATAACTTTCATGGGGGAATGGCACATTTTTAATTTTATATTTTTGGAATGTGCACATTAAAACCTTTCATTTGATACTAAACACGATATATTTATCTGCATTTATTTTTTTTGCTAGGTGTATTATCGTGTTTCATATCCGCCATATTAGATTTAATGTGACGTCATATAACGTATGTTACGAGTACACCGAACATCAAGACGAATCCGACGACACCTCATTTGTCAAAATGTAATGAGTGATGATTTAGGAGCTACGAGGGAACAGAAGAACATACATACTAGCATATACTGCTAAAATTATACTAACACTCGCTTGGTTTTGCCGTAGTCGAGTAAAACAGACATAGACAGAGATTAGCATTAGATTATTCTGAAGTCAATTCTGACTTACGATCTTCACACACATACAAGCGTGCAACTGATTCCAATTTAATTGTTTTGTTTTTTGTATTTTGAAAATTTTTATGATTGGTAAAAACTAAAAAAAAAATCGATTTTATTGCCAAAAAGATTCGTGAAATTGTTATGTCAATGATCTAAAACATGAACTCAATCATCAGGAAGGAATCTTCGGGAAAAGTTAGGATACTTTCTGTATATCTAGCTGTGGGGAGGTGAAGGTTAATGGTGTAGTTGCAAAAACATATTGATTTTTAGTTCCACAGAAAATTATTTAGTCAATTTTTCAATTACCTAGCAAAATATTCCGTTCAATCTTCAACAAATTACAAAAACATTGAACAGTTTACGATAAACACCGCAACAAAATTCGTGGAACAAATTTGTTTATAAACAAATTTCAAGAACAAGCGAGGCGCGTGTTATTTACATAAATGAAATTTAAAATTCATGCCTATAAAAACACCTTTCATCCCTTTAAAGCAATCTGTGGACCGTCTACGAGGTAACTAAGTAACATACTTCCTAGGTAAGAATAATAGAAAAAGAATAGACGTGGCATAAGTACGAAAAAGTCACTAAGGCTACTAAATTTCATTAAGGACTCATTATTTTTGACTACATTAATACAGGTCATCCATGATCAAAACTAATTTATCTAAATAGAAATTAACGTTTCGGTATTTGTATTTCGATTATCGAATATTACGGTAACTGTGGTATCTTGTTCTGTAGGATATTTTAAGATTTTTGTGGAGAAAGACTAGATAATACGCTTAGATCTATCTATTTTAGATTATTGTTTAATATTACTGGTGTAGTATAGCTAAAGCAAATAACTGTGACATGGGGCTCTTCAAGAGAGCTGTGAAAAGGATTCTGCAAGGTCGGCAAGCCCACTGGTATTGCAGATGTCCATGGGCGGCGTTAACCACTTCCCATAATGTAGCTCGCAAGCTTGTCTGCCATCTATTCTATAAAAAAATATTACAGAGCATCAGAAGTTGTAAACAACAAAAATGCCGTGACGGAGCGCTATCTCAGAAAGCACTTTAGTGCGAGTACATAATTTAACACAATCATTTTACAATGCATTAAAAGTCAAGGCTTGGCTAAAATATACATTTCTTCTCGTCTCAAAAGCCAGATATTATATGTGAAATTAAACCCTTAATTTATTAATTAATAAGAGATACATTTCTTTACAACGGAGTAAACAACTTCGGCAACAGCAGCGCCTGGAGGGAGACAAAGAGGACAGATGTAACAATGAGACACCAACAAATATTATTGTCGTTCGGATACCAGACTACACTACGTTAATGTCCGTCCTCTCATTTTATTTTAGTCTAAGCTTGTTACCAAAGTACAGAAGTGGAAAGTTTGCGACTTGCTCTTAAATAATAAATTGACACTCAAGTCAGTCTGGCAAGATTGCGTGTATTATATTTACTGCTTCGGTGAAGACTGGCGAAGTGAATTTGTAACTATTTTGATGATTATGATGACAATCTTGCCCGCCTTAAGCCGCTTACAAACTGGAGTGTTCAGTTGTAACAAAACATTGAAAATCCATTAGTTTAAACAGTTTATTTTTATTTATCTATTTATCTACTTATTTTTGTAAATTATTACAAAAGGCGGACTTAACGCCTACAGCATTATCTCGCAGGCCATCTTTGGGCTATGCAGTACATTGACTGGTCCTAGAGAAGTATATAATTGTAATAAATATAGAAAATATAAAAAAGAACTATAGTGAATAAATATAATTTCACAGGTGTACTTTATACAAATTGTTTACATTAAAAAGTTAGAATCACTTTACTCGTATCATTTTCTGTTCATCTATACATATAATAAAACTGTAGAACCAGCGTGTCTGTACATTGAATATATTTACCAAAAACTGATTGGGGCCGATGAAAGAAGAGTATCAGAATACAAAAAGACGACTTTGAAAATTTCTGTCTGTCTGTCTGTTTGACTGACAAAACTACTGAACGGATTCTCATGGGGTTTCCACAGGTTTAAGTTAAGTTTAAGACAAAGCTAGTAAGAATTAAGTATATAATTTGAAGTGTCAGTATAAGATAAAATCCAAATTTTAGGTCGCAGACTTAGAAAATGTACGTAGTAGGCGTAATGAGAGGGACGCTTTAATTAATTCCTAAAAGCCCGTCTGTCTAGACACGAAATCACATCTAAACTAACAAAAAAAAAACAGACCTGTAAAATGTGATAATAAAAAACCCTTGAATTAAATACAATCATTTAAGACTCGTTTTTGGACAAAAGGAATTTAATTCTATTATCGAAATTTATGTGTTTATGTGTCTAGTTTATTAAAATATGCGACATAAAAATTCAAAAAGTAGCTGGCTTATAACTTAAAGCAGGCTTTATAGCTTCAAAGCAATTTTTTGCTGCACTGAAAAGTTATCAATAGTTAACATTTTCGCGCTGCCTTTATTCCACTGAGGGTGCGATATGAATTATGACATACTTAACTAAAAATAAATCCTTTTTAATAGGTAAAACCTAATAATAAGCATTATTTCTACACATTAGAACCAAAATTTAAGAAATATAAGCTCTTTGTAAACAAGCTGTCATATCTTTTGTGAGAAAATGAGTTCGCGAGACTCGTGAATTAAATGCGAGAATTTAAAATGAAAAATTCTCGTTACAACCGAGCTCACAAGTCGCAATTACCATTTTTCCGTGCGAGTGTGTGTAGCCGTCAAAGACTCAATGTGCGTTGTTAATTTACAGGCGACGTCTTTGTGATGCAAATGGGCCCCACCTTCGCACTCGTGTGCGCGAGTGTACACATGAAGAGCTAGGTGACTCAAGTGTATTGGATTGGTAATAAACAGCTGTTTATTTGGCTTGCTATATGTTGAGTGTAACAAGGAGTTGCTTTGAGAATGACCTGTGAATTTGATCTGGTACCGTAGACTGCCCGAATAAATTCATTCTCCCATACCGCCGTGAAACGTACTAACACCGTGATCGGGAGTGAGTGAGGATTACCAGAGCCTCTTTCCTCTTCCTTCACATCCTATCCCTTTCGAATCCCATTGCGTCTAAAGGACTATCCTCTACAATGGGGGTGTAACTATCAATCCCATACCACAACATTGTGGCATGGGATTGTATAGTTACACGTCCTACGTCCCATTCTTTATAATCCTTCTTTGTCTTTGTCAAACTTTGTCAAATTTGTCACAGGACTGTCAAATGTCAAACATTTGTCAAATGGCACACAGAAAGTGCGCAGGACTTTGTGTCGTCAGCTATTTAAGAGTAAAGCGAAATATACTCAGTGGAACTCACTAAATATTTCAGTTAATTAAAGCCCAATGACGAAGGACACTCACATAACGTTAAAACATACTCGTTATACTCTAAATTACTAATCATAATTACTAAATCCACAGAGATAGACAGCATATCTGCACACGTGCCAACGTGTTATTTTTTACTTGTGTTGGCATAAATGTAAAGCATGTACTCCACATGGGCGACAGTGTCAGCTTATCTGCTTTTTTACAAGAAAATTGTTTCTCAGTACTTATAACTTATATTTTGGTTTTGTATCATTGTCTTACCTTTTGTAAAAAGAGTGCAGACGGACATTGTAGTAAGTGACTACGGCCATACATATCATCCTTCCTTTTCTTTAAATTTTTAAGGTTCCCTTACTTCCATTCCATTTCCTGATTATTACTATCCCCATCAGGGGTTTTACAGCGCCCCCTGGGGACAGTATCACCCACTTTGGGAAATACTGCTTTATGGTAAAACAACAGGTGCATAAGTAATTCATGAATGATTTACGTACTTATTTTCATAATTATGCGGGTTTAGAAAGTAACTGTAAAAAATATGGAGCTTGCAAATTATACCATTTTCAATATTTATTCATGTGGAGGTCATTATTCAACCGCCCACCGCTCGAAAACCTCCGAATACTTATTTTTAACTTTTTTTTTTCATTTTTTAAAGTAGACATCGCCATCCAATTAAGGATAAAGCATACAGCCTTCAGGACGAAGGTATATTAGCCTTTGTCACGAAGCCACCGGACAAAGGAGGTTTTATTAGTTAATTTTACGCTGGCAACCTTGTTGTGATTACTGGCAACATTATAGGGGGAAATTAGTTTGATGTACATCGTCTATGTCGGATAACGACGATACGACGCTGTTAGCTACCATGTTCGTTATGTTTAAGTGAGTTTAAAAATATTTAATACAAAGGACGGAATAAATGAAGCCTCTCTTAAATCATAAATGGTATCTGATTATATCTTTTTGTCATCCAAACGGTGGCATGTAATTATACATAATAAAGAACTTACTGTATTACGAAAATAAATTAGGAACGTTTTGTTAATTTTTTAAAAACAGTTGGTGGCAGACTGCAGGCAGTCCACCTGGTGTAAGTGGATACTGTCATAAATGATTTGTGAATGAGTCTGGTAATGGATTGGAAAGAATGGGTAATAGGCAGTAAGTATAACGGGATGAGAAGTTGTTCTCCCCAAAGAATAAAACTTCTCACTAATGTTCGAAAACGTTGAATATTTATGCATGGGATCAGGTGTCTGGTTAATATAGTTATCTATTATATTTACATAATACTTACGAGACACAACGTTGAAATGATTTTTTTGAAAAACATATTATAATAATACTTTTCTTAAAGTTTTCAGTTTTGATTTTTATGTTGAAATTTACCCTATGCCTATTATATTGGGGACAAATCTCGAATTAGTTATCAATTGGCATGCAGAGGCTTAATAGGTAACAAGCAACCTACGCTCAGTCAACGTGTAATATCCCCTCGATGGTCAGGGCGGGCAGATAAGTGGGCAGCACCGGCGCCGTGCGTCCGCCCGCCCTGCGTCCACTTCCGTCTGCACCCACCACTTAATACGACTGCATATTACGTTGCATATGAACTCATATGTCATATATATAATGGTTTCGTGAACACAAAATTAAACAGTATTTTTTATATTTTGCAATATTCATCTTCACCCGACTACTGTGAAGGTAAACAAGAAGACTTATGAAATTGTTAGACTATGTACGTATGTACTCGTATGTGTGGATGTTGGTTACTGGAAAATTACTGGATTAATCTCACCAAATGAGGTGTCAATTTATTCATCTTGATTCTGAAATTGAAAATAGAGACTGTAATTTTAAAAACCCGAGGTCGAATAGTTTTTATTTTGCAAAACATAGCTTGTCGTTTATAAGAATAGATTTCAACGAATCGAATAAAAATAATATGTAATCTGCGAACCGTATAGCAGGCTGGGTTTTGGTTTTGGAACTTATTTATTATTTTAATTTCTATAGAAAGAAGGCAGCAGATGAGTTGACAGTCTACCTAGTGGTAAAGGGATACTCTCGCCCATGGACATTTGCGATACATACCAACATCGATAGTTTTTTTCTTAGTAGGAAGATGGCGGCAGTCGAGCTTACAGTCCACCTAGTGTTAAGTGGATACTGTCGTCCATAGACACATGACAACTTCAGTCCAGAATGGCAAATGTTGACACGCCATTGAATGTGTTTGGATATAGGAATGGATTTAGAACGTAATCATCGCCACCTATTTTTTAACAGTCAGGGAACTGCTGGCAAAAATTGTTACATGTTATGCTCGTGTGCCAGAAGTGAAAAGTAGTGAAAATCTATTTATAAAAAAACATTAACGACCACGTCTAGCATTATGTTATCGCTGCGTTATCAATTAACAGCTCATAGAATAAATGAAAAAGGGTCCATAAGTCATTTGCTAGCATCTGGCATTTGTTTTAACACATATTTCTTAGTTTAACATCGATATGAATTAATCGTTAGAAAAAACAAAAAAAAGTAATGTGTGGCACCTTCATACTACTGCGTTTAGGAAAAAAAATATATTTGCAAAAAAACGAATAATTGGCCGAATGATTCTATTATATGTAAAGACTATGAATATTAACAAACCAGGCGTTATAATCGCTGATATTTTAAAGCCAGAGACGTATTTTAGTAATTATCACCAAAATAATACTGATTTTGTTGCAAAATACATTGTGTAACAATTTTTATTTTACATATCGTCAATGCAGTTAAATAGTCAAGTTAAATAGTTATATAATAGATAGCCGTTCAATAATACTAATGATGTTAATAAGTACCTATGCTTCCGAAGAAAGTTATGATGGAATTTAATTAATTAATACCTACATATGTACAGAAAATAAATATGTTTTATATAAAATAATGTAAATGTTTTTATAATTATTTTTATTAGATTTAAAACTTAATATAAATTCATTATACGTATTTTTTTCTTTTTAAAGTCAATAAAATAGGATAACCAACAAATTTAAAAAAAAAAATATTACGAGCAAATGATTTAATACAGAATTATTTTACATGTTTATAATTATTATTGTAAAAATCGCAGCGATCT
This sequence comes from Sesia bembeciformis, assembly GCA_943735995.1. Classification (NCBI taxonomy): domain Eukaryota; kingdom Metazoa; phylum Arthropoda; class Insecta; order Lepidoptera; family Sesiidae; genus Sesia; species Sesia bembeciformis. The sequence goes on along the minus strand of OX031033.1, from coordinate 13,463,345 downwards.
GGACGTCTGGCAGTGGGTATTTCTGGTATCTAGGTATCTAATTTAATGCAATAAATAAATGCCAGATTCGAGCAAATGATACAGGGTAGTTTATTATTTTTGCAATTTCGAAAATAATTTATTCAAAAGGTCAGCGACATCGGAGCTTGAATCCTTATTTTTCCTAGTCGTATCCTCTAAGACTGTCATACCCATAATTCTTAACGACGAGCAAGTCATATACCTAAATTGCCAATCAGCTCCCTGACTATAAGGTATCTAAGAAAAGTGCTATGACACAGGCATACAGCTTTTTAATGCGTACACTCAAAAGATGTTAATTGCATGTCGACGCCTCTACTTACACCTTGATATCATAGCTTTAGGCTGCGTCATTATCGCAATAAACATAAAAACGAACAGATTAATGGCAGCATTCGATAATAACAAGTGTGAGATAGCCATCAGAGGAAAACTGATGTTAATAGGCAAGTTATACTGTTGGTTATAGGTTTATTACTTACAAAGATATAAAATGAATTGAATAACCATTTTTCGTTTGAAAAGAATAACATTAATACTGAATCAACAGTAAAAAATCAACAGTACTGACATATGAATCTAAGAGTAGATATATTTGGAACTTTGGAACAGAGAGGTAGATATCATCGCTATTGTTTGTACAGGCTCTACGTATGTACCCGTACTGTGACACAGGAGAGGCCATGATTAAAAACTATGCGTCTATAATGACAACATGCGCGTCGGTTGTTGGTGGATGTGTTCACGCAACAACATATAAACCTATACATGGCAGGAATTAGTTGATATGTCGAAATCAATTATTTTTAAGGGCACAATTTTAAAGTTTAATGTTTGTGTTTTCGCTTTGAAAATCGAGATATCACTTTAATGCTGAAATCGATAATTTCTCTAAAGCTATAGATTAATATAATTTCATTCAAGATAATTAACTATTTAACTTCCCTACTGTAAATATGTTGGAACTTCTTATTTAAAATTTGATATATTTCGAGCTAACAATTATTTCCGTCAACTTTTTTTTTTAATCAATAAAACCACGACAATAGCGTGAATACAACATTCTAAGGCCCGTGTAAACAAAAGATTCTCGGTCTTAGAATTAATCTCAGACGTGTTATTTTTTATCTTTATTTATTCATGACCTGAATAGGGTAAAACATTGTTGCCCATCAATTCGATCAGCAATTTTGTAAGCCCTTAAGCAGTCTACATACAACTTCGTTTCAAATCACTCGGTTAAGTCTATCCAAGACAGATTGGAATCATCTATTTATCCGGACCTAAGTTTGGAGTCATGCGAATTCCGTGTATGGTATTGGGGACGGGATCTTATATTATTAACCCTACAAACATAACCGTACTTATAGGCATTCGGTATTTGATATAAACTTATAGCTTATAGGGTGGCAGAAACAAGCATCCGCTTTATGCCAATTTAAAGCTAATTCTAATACATTTTAACAAACGTGAGTGAGGATTTCAGTAAACTATTTCTGTCATTTTTTTACAAATTAGATCCTGTGACCCGTATTCCAGGGATATCCGTATTACTTACCCGTGTAAACATGGCGAATGAACAATGTAATGTTTGAAAAACAAAAGGACCTTGCAGTTAGCGAGTATACTTCAGAGATAGCTTCCCGTCATTCTCGCTTATGTACTGAGTGCTTGAAAAGTGTAATACACAACATCTGTGTAACGTATTCTCTCAATTTACTTAGTTTACTTGCAATTTACTGTTACAGTTTACAATTCGGCCCTGCGATGTCTGCCAGTTTTAGAATATCACAACCCCAACTTTTCCCGTGGGGGTCTTTTAGGCCCTCTAAAAGAGTGGACACAACCCGCTTGACCAGCATACCGTTTCGAGGCCTTATATCCTTTATGCACAAGACCATGTGCCTGAGGAGGCCAATGTCCAGCGGTGGTTGAAAAAAGGGCTGGTTACGATTACTTACAATTATACAGAATTTCTATAAAATGCGGCCGCGAACCCTGCCGATCCTTAGAACCTTTTTGGTCCCATATAACCTTTCTATTATAATACAATAGAAGGTCATAGCTCACCGTAGACCCATGTTACAATGACTGTATTTTAATGTTTTTTTATTTGATTATTTCAGTTCTTTTTTTAAGAAGTATGAAAGTATTATTATTATTTATTATAATAATATATATTTATTATTTTATTTATTATAATATATATATATATATATATATTTATATTTATTATTATTATTATTATTATTAGTATTATTTCAGTTGTTTTAAGAAGTATTTTTATTCACTTAGAAGTATGAAATAGATTTTTAGTAAGTGGACACTTTTAATGACGTAACATTTTTTTACAAGACTAATAGGACGAATAATTAATTATTGGGACGTTATAACGTCCCGTTGCAGGACACAGGCCTCCCCCAGTAGATCACTAGGGTTTCAGGTTATAAACCACATGCTCAAGATTTTCCTTCACCGCCGAGCCAGTGTTGATTTTATAATAACTTGAAACTCAGTAGTACCCGTCGAGGATTAGAACTCACGACTTCTAGATTTAAAAAAAAATAAATTTTAAGATTTATGTTAAATTTTAAGTAACTTTATTCATTCTCAATTACTGCTTCAACAGCAAGTAAATATACGATTTTTTAGGATGATATTAAATGAATAAAAAATTGTGTGGAGAAGAAATTGAGACTAATTCAGTAGTTCGTCCCACAGCAGTTTCGTCCCATAGGATGAAATACAGAAGTTCAATTATATCAAAACATTCAACGTCAAACATTACGAAACAATTAAATTACAATTTATGCAGAAGTAAAAGCAATTATTTTTTATACTTTGTTGGTTGGGATTATTACCTTAACAATCTTCTCAATAATAATAATTATTATCTGTAACCCGACTTGCACTTGACCAGCATCTTAATTGCCATAATTGAATAACTGATGCTACCGTTTCCCACAGCTCATAATTGCACTACCTGTCTAAGTAATTTTCACACGAGAGTTATTACCTACGTAAGAACACAGTAATATTAATTAACAATAAAGTTTAATTGATAATAATAAAAAAACAGTCAATAAAGAATCTGTCATAGGAGCGTTCGCACAAATGGACGACAGTATCAACTTACCATCAGCTTGTTTGCTGCCCTTTTTCCATAAAAAAATATATAAATACAAACCGTTTTGCAGTTCATTAACAACTTTTTCAATATCAACTTAATCAGCTTCGTAGCGCCAATGGCAAATATAACGTAACGTTTTACGTGCGCAAAAATGATTACAATCGTGCGAACGTCCGATTGGCCAATGCTTTAGGAAGTTAAGGATGATTCACGTTACACCGTGCCGAGGCCGGACCGTGCCCGTGCCGTGCGCCGGCCGGGCCAGTCATTCAAGGGTGATTCACGTTACATCGTGCCGGGGCCGGGCCGTGCCCGTGCCGTGACGTTACCACCGTGCGTGAAAATTCTGTGAAATTCTACTTACCGATGGTATGATATGCCACTTTAGTCACATTTTTTGTGCGGCTATAGTGACACTATATATAAAAAAAACTATAACATCATCGAAACATCAACAAATATCGTAAAGTATTATGCGTATCTATCAATATACCTATAGTGTCAGAAAATAATATATGGTTTCGAAATCCGATATCAAATATCGATATATAGTTTCGATTTGATATTCTGAAAAAGCTTACACGTCTCTAGTTTGTCGTCGATTGCCCTCCGGGCGCCCGGCGAACGCATTCATGTTACGACGTGCCGTGGCCGGGCCGGGGCGGGACATGGAAAATAATACCCACCGACATTTTGACGCCGTGCCCCGGCACGGTCTAGCATGGCATGGTTCATACAAAAGCATACTATAGATCTTTGACCGTGCCCCGTCCGTGCCCCGTGTGACACGGCCCGGCCCCGGCACGGTGTAACGTGAATCATCCTTTATCATGTGTTAATCCGTCCCACGAACGACACACATGCCTAATTTGATAGAATATTCTTGATTAATTTGTTGAGGAGTTATTATATTAATATTGACAAACAAAAGATTTCCTATTTAATAATGTACATTAATATGAATGTCTCCAACACGACCTCATTCACAGTCGATATTCAGTTTCATTTTAGTGACAATTTCGATCTCCAACAACTCATTACAACACTCGTTTCCTGTTTTCAGCGTCGACACAAATTATTTCATTCAATCGCTATTTTCATCACCCATTCAGCTGTCAAGCGCTCGCGTACATTCATACAATCATTGACGGTATAGTACGTAATAGTTAAGTAATAAAACGCGCGGGATGTGGATCTCACATACACAATTGTAAAAAATTACACAAACTATGGGGAGTGTTTTGTGAAGGTATTCATTTGCAAAATTGATACCGCTGCGAGTGGTCATTATTAAACCTAATATGATTACGCTTATTGTCAGCATATTGTAATAAATTATGTATTTGAAATTATTTTGCAGAATGTATTTGATTAATGTATTTGATGGTGATTTTATATTTATAGAAACCAGTATTCACATTTAAAGTATTTTTTATAGATAAAAACGGGGCAGAAAAGTAGAAAGTCCATTTGGCAGTAAATGGATACCTGTTAATAACAGACAGAATTGACAAACATTGAGACGTCCCCGAGTACATCGCCTATTACTGGAAATTTAGGAGTGAATTAAGATTATTACTGTAGTAAAATTGATATTAGTAATAAAAAACTAAAATTTGCGTTTTAGTGTTATGCTCGCCATAGTTCGCACGGGATAGTGTTAGGAAGGACAAGAGAGGACAATGGGAAACATTATGAAGCTAAAAAGTGAAAACCTTTGTATTATAATTTAGAGTTATGGGTAACAATTTCCAGAATAGCACATATTGGATGTGTTAGCTTACTGTTTTTATCTCTCTACTGTGGATGGTTATTGTGATAACAAATGACCATAGAAGTGTTTGAAGCGGTTCAATCGCTATGTTGTAAGTTTACAAAGGATGGCTCATTTTACTGTATAGCTAATTGTATGAATGCAATCGCATTGTAAATGACACATCAGTGTACAAATATGGGTTTTAATGCCTATATTGAGTCCTAGGCAAATAGGGATTCGCTTTGTCACACGTCTCGAGGAGAGATATGCCAATGAACATCGGCAGCATTTGGTTTTGGACATTCCTCTAAATCCAGTCATAATTTCTTTTTTGACAGTAGGAATATGATTATGGTGTATTTATTCCATTCGTAAGATACTCATACTAGAGTGCGTTTACAACCATTTAACGTGTTTTGGACTGGAAAGGAATATGGGTGTTCCAGAAAATGGTAAAATGGTATTATATGGTAAAGCGGATTTAATGGTCTTCCATACCATGCCATCAGCCTATGTCTTTCCACTGCTGAATGTAGGCCTCTATGAAGTCCAATAGGACGTCCTATAGACGGAGTCCAATTGCCTCTATCCGATAGCCTATTTAGCCGCAAGACGTTCAATAAAGCGCCCTATTCATAATCACAGTTGGAATGTGATATATGTGATAATACCATAATCACATTCAAATGTCAAAGAGGAAATTAACACTCGAACTATCGTTACGACTTATTATGACGGATGACATATAAGTAAAGAATGAAAAACCAAATCAATTGTCGCGTAGTCTTATGGATGTCAAAAAATGACTGCTATACTATACAAAGAAAGATAAAAAATATTGCAGTTCCTACTGAGTTTAAACTCTTTTACAGCCAAGTGCCTCATTCAACACCGTCTTAAACGAACGGAAGGAGGCATCAAAACCTCAGTCGATAATAATCGTAAAGCATAGTTATTATACTCGTACCTCACTCGTACTCGAGCCCACGGCGCAACGGAGACGGTACAATTACAATAATTGAATCAGGATACAGTAAAAGTATAAATAAAAGGGCTCTCTGACCGGCCGATGCTCCCTGTTTTATTTATTTAGTGTGCACTCGATAAAAATGTATTGCATGTATTGCAATACATGTATGCAGTACACATGTATTGCTCAGTGCATTTGCATTGTATAGATAAAAAAAATATTATAAGTAGTCTGAATTTATTGTTCGTATTTCATGCAAAAAATTGTTTTCGTCGTAAAGCTTCATATAGGTTGCAAACAAGAATTTAAAAATTAGTACATTTACTATTAAGTGAGAAAGATTCGGAATCAACTGCCAAATGTCATATGCTCTAACTAGATGAACAGACCCGGAGTCCTGACAAAATTACGAATATATGTATTACGAAGTGGTTTATGGTATTTTAAACATCTAAGTCGCACATAACTATTAATATTTAAAGAATGTAAGTGACTTTAGCAAATGGTATGATGCAACCTGACCTTAGTAAGGGCTGTCACGCATATTATTAGGTACAAAATACGTACACTAAAGAAGTTTTATGGTTATCGATAATAAAAATGGTAATAACTGCCTGAAAAAGGTGTAAATATCATTTTTCTCCCGCCAGTCAACTTGCGACGCATTTGTCTGTATTGACTGATGCATTGTATAAAGTGTTTGTGTTGGGTCTCGTAAATTGCTACTTAAAAATATTTTCTACTTGTAGCAACTTCGTATTAGCTATTGCTTAGATTGCCCATATGACTGTTATAATTACGGTAGCTACAGTAAATAAGCTTTCATTTGATTGTTTATGAACATTCCTTACTGTTTCATACGTTGAACATACGTAGAAACACCTGGGCGTACATAGACGACAAAATCGTTATTCATACGCGCGTCTGGCGTAAGGACGGCGGTACATGTAGACATTGCCAGACAAGACGGCATACAAAACACGGTGTACGTATAATCTCTTATACGAAAGAAATATGAATTAGTCGATCACCTATTTATTCTGTTTTTTTATAAATTCGTAGCAGGGGAATATAGCGCAGGAAGATTGGACCCTAACGTTGATACGTGATTATCGCTATTCATGAACAATTGCAATACCAGCTGGAATGCAAGTGTGTTGCTGATGTAAGAGTGATCAATGATAAAAGTATTAGTGACTAAAAAGGTTTAGTCGACAAATGACCGATTCTAGAAATGATTACATACTCTAGAAATGACCGATTCTTGAAATGTGCATACGTCCATGGACAATTGCAACATCAGAGGGAATGCAGGTTTGTTGCATAAAAGTATCAGTGATTAAAAGGGTGTAGTCGACAAATCACTGATTCGAGAATTGACAACTCATTCTATAAATGACCGATTATTGAAATGTACAATACTTTTAACAACATATTCTAAAAAGGCACAACGAATTACTAATTCTATAAATGACTGATTCTATTATTGACGTTTTTGTTTAATAGATTATGGCAACTTCGGCGATTGAAAGTTATATATTGTATGTTATTAGATTACAAAAAGCAGTTATCAGGTGAAATTAAGTGGTAGTTAAATGGTGAAGTTTAATGTGACATTATTATTGTCTAGTCTAGTACTTACAATTCTTTTTTTATACGGAGGAGAAAGCGGTCCCGGGTGATGGTAAGTGTTACCGCCGCCCATGGACACCTACAACACCAGGAGGTATGCGGGTACGCCGCCGACCTTGCAAAATTCTATTCACAGCTTTCTTGAAGAACCCCATATCGTAGTGTAATGGAAAGACCCCTTGACCTCTTGGCAGTTCGTTCCACAGTCTACGAGTTCGTGGTATAAGATGATTTTTAGATCCAACAGTACGCGACACCTCCGTATCGAAGAAATGCGGATGGACAGCACTTATGTGACGAATAATTGAACAATTAATCAAAGCATTCCCCATTGTACAGGCGGTAGAACAAACAGAGAGACGCAACGTCTCTCCGACTGCGGAGGGGTTCTAAACCGCCCGTGAAAGTGGGATCGTCGACAATTCGTTCGAACAGCACGTCGTTAGATGTCAAATGGGTCCAATTGATATTTCGGTGCGCCGGCAAAGAGATGTAAGCAGTACTCCATATGGGGCCAAACCTTAGCTTTGTAGAGAGTTGGGAGTTGCCCGGGGGTGAAGTATCGCTTCGCTCTGTTCAGCACACCGAGCTTTTTGGAGGCTATTTTGGCTTTATTTTCGAGATGCCCCCTAAATTCAACATTGGTGGAAATGTCGACACCAAGTACCCCGATGCTCTCCGAGATCTTAAGCACCGAGGTGCTACGACAGCAGGGGCTTTTTTAGCGGAGAATGCTCAGACTTGCGTTTTAGTAGGGTTTAAATCCACTAGGTTTAGAGAACCCCAAATCGAAACATCAGACAGAGACACAAGCCTGACGCGACTCTCTTCCACTTCGACCAGAGGGATATTGGCGCGGCCCCTGTACAAGGCATCCCCAGTGTTGTCATCTGTATAGCAACGTATGTCACAAATTTGCAACAGATCGTTCATATGCAGAAGGAACAGAGTTGTGGATAGCACGGAGCCTTGCTTTAATAGACATGGTGTCGGAGCAGGTACCTTCGATACCAACTCTGATGCTCTGTCCAGTCAGGAAACTTGCAACCCATTCGTATAATAGGAAACTTGCAACCCATTCGTATAATCCCTCGGGTATCTCGAAAGATGGTAGCTTGGAAAGCAGCGATTTGTGCTATACCAGGTCAAACACTTTCGCAGTGTCTAGGTCACCGGCTAGAGCTTCGCCTCTACTCTCAATGGCGTTAGCCCGGCGGTGTGTTAAATACGCTAAAAGATCATCTGCCGAGCGGTTATGGAGAAATCCAGAAATCCATGGAGGTCGTTAATCAGCTGGTGATTTGTAGGTACCCCAGGGAGCTATGTATTTATAGCACGCTCCATCACCTTGGAAAGGAGGGAGGTGATGCTATTGGCCTGTAGTTGGCTTGTAGTTCAATTTTGAACAAATTGAAAATGCTGTGTTTTATTATATTACAAGAAGTAACATAATAAAACGCTGTCAATTCTGCATTCCATTGGTGATAATGACGCGTGTCCGGCCTCAATATTCAATGCTTTATCCAATTTAATGTTCACACGCGCCAGGTTTCATCGCCGCGAGGCTTCGCGACAACCCGATCTAGTAATAATTCACACACGTTCGATTAAATTGATTAATGGTACTAGCAAACGTTCTTGGCGGGGGCACAAAGTCGAATCGGTCCCGCTATCGAAAAGGCAAAACCGAGTCCACAGGCGCCCTTAGCATACAAAAAGCCGCACAAAAAGGTTGTATTACCCGACAGAATCCGTGTAAACAAATTTACGCGAGCGGAAAAATCCGCGGCAAAAGCGTATCGAGGAAACGGCGGGAAAGTTACATGGGAATGTCCGCTTAGGATTTTCTCCATTGCAAATAAATGGAAAGTGGCTAACTAACTAAATCAACTCTCTTATTGCGAACTCGTAAATAAGCGCGATTATTGGAAATAGAATATTGTGAGTTGTCTTCATTTGAATGCCTAATTATGATACAGTTTAAAAATACCACTCTAAGATTACTGTTAATCTGTAGCTAATTAATTAGAACTATATATCTAGTATTTATTGCATTTGACGTTCTCAGCAAAAATATTTAATTATGGGTACTGTCAGTCGAAGATACTCACAATGAATGAGAAGGTTTATGCATCTTAAGCCTAAAAAATATTATAGTCTATCGGTGTAACTAGGGAGAGTTCTATGTACAGTGAGCAACAGATCAGTCTAACAATAAGTATAGGCACTATGATGCTAGAAATAAGGGGCAGAATGGAATGGATTTGGATTACTATTTGTTGCATATCTTTCTGTATTTTCGGTAGATCTTTAACTTCTAATTACGAAATGTGGATCAGCATTTTCAATAATGGAGAAAGTGTGCACTTTGGCCCTAATTTAAAACTGTTTCCTTTCGGCACTAAGTTCATTACTATATATACACTCCCGGACACATGAATCGAGCCCCCCTGATTTTTTATGTATAAAGACCTGAAATGTAAAAATAATTTTACGTCAAACGTAAATTTTGCAGGAGCTGAAACTGCTATTGGGGAAGAATAGGACAACATTCCACAACACGTCATAGTGACGTTTATTGATTCCACACCAAACCGCATTACGGCCGTTGTAAACGCTGTTGTAGGCAATACATGTTACCTACTGAATAAACGATTTTTTTAGGTAAACCATTGTGTTCTTCAAGAATCCAATACAAGTCTTCTCCATGAGAAAGGCGAACACACGACTTGTTACAGTTAAACTAATTTTTTTCAATACTCTAAATTCAAATTTGGAGCAATGGCATACTGAAATGGTGGTTGTTAGTATCCCAGTTTCAAAACTGCATAAATTTTTTTTGATCGATGAAACATCTTTTTTAAGCTTCAGGCCATCAAAACTGAACATGCAGGCTGGCTCGTTTCAGGTGTGTGGGAGTGTATGTTCATATTTCGTCACAAAATCTGAATATTTTAATTTTCTCTTTCCACCTGTCTGGTGCATCTTCAATTCTCTTAAAACATTAACTTCACACACGCGTATCAAACGAATAAAATTGTTAACCAGCATAAAATTACTACGCTACTCGAATATAATCTTGAACATAACTTCACCATAAGGCCTTTCTGCTTATCGACGACATGTTTTATATACGCTTTGTGTCGATGTCGTATTTATGATTATGACATGTAGCTTAATACAAATATAGCGAAATTTTGTAGTGGAGCCAACTTTCGCCAACGAATATGGTTGTGTCCAGTTCCATGTCGACATAATATCGGTGCTACGTCGGTTCATATCTTCACATTATGTAAGAGCACTTCTTAATTGAATACAGGCTAATTATCAGAGTTGCGAGGGCGATATATTAACGAAGTAATTGCGGTGTGAGATTGTAAATATGTCTCGATATCTGAATTGGGGCGGGGCGGGTTGTAGGGCCGTTGAAAGTATAAGTGGGGAGTGAAAATATTTGCATGATGGTTGAACAATTTTGTTTTGAGTGCATTTTAATATTACGTGAAATATATTGTTAAGTTGTCAAGCAAGCTGTGTAAATGCATTGTAAATGTAAATGCTCAACGTAGGCGACTGTGGATATAATGGTTCGAAGTTATGACTTACCGGAGTTATCATCGGCTTTTTGATGTGGAACAGTTGACCTATCTTTACTAGTATTGTAAAATCGAGCGTTGGGCGCACGACGCTCGGCGCTGGGTTAACGCTTATGAACTTTTAAGAATCTAGTGTTAAAGGCTACAAAGCGTTATAGTCCAATTTTTAATATTTGGTAGTCTTAAACCCTTATAGTTAAAAACATGAGTCTAAAACGGTTAAGGTTAGATGAGCGCTGAAACGTTCAGCGCCAGTTTTAACAACACTAATCTTTACACAAAACATTTCCATGTCTCTGCACAACAAGAGAGAACCAGTGATGTACAAAAATCCTATTACAATAAAAGATGAATGTCATTGCGGATGTGTTATTTACTTCATTAGATACAAACCGAGCAATAGGTACTGACTCTATCTTCATAACCAGAGGAAGGTCGAAAAAGACAGATGGCACTACATTGAATTTAAAAAATGTCTTTACTGCCTGGCTCAAGGGTCGCCACGACCCACCAATCCCACGATCTCCTCTTTTCATCCAGCCACCACCAACTGTCAAATTTTGATTTACCTGTCACAAATACGGTCATGACTATATTGCGTTTTAGATGTCTAAGAACTTAACAACGCATCAAATGGTCTTTTGTACAAATAAAATCATATTACGTAATATCATACGTAATTCATTTCTGAAATCAACTTACACTTTGCTTGAGCTACTTAAAATATTACTCACTGAGCCAACATTCATCAACTTCTCCACCATACCTGCAACAAAAAATATAAAAATATAAAGCCCACTCTGTGCAGATGTAGACACTGAATTTCGGTACTTTTTTGTCAGCAAAAATCGTGAACCAAGTTATCTCAAAAGATTTCAAGTGTGCCAATACATGCCACAAAGTAGGTATCTAAATATAAAGTTGTTCGTAAAACAACGTCGACAGCCCATAAAGATTTATGAGGAAACCCCTCGATAAATAAATATTTTAGCATCGAGAACTTTCTATACGCCCTCGTGTATTGAAACATATGTTTCGTAATAACAATAAGGCAAACATAAATATCTAAATTATCATTCAATTTAGGTTTTTGTCCAATGAATTATTACTATATTATTAATGAAAAGGTAAAACGTAAAAGCGCCACTTTTATTTAATTTGACTTGTTTTATACAACGTGATACTGGATTTTTTCTGCGTCGATCCGTCTATGTCTGAATACGTTTTTAGTGTTTAAACATTCCAAAAAATAGTTCCTAAATTTATTAGTCACAGCTGAAGAGACTTATTTTTCGACATTTTGATGTTTACGTCGCAAACTCGGTAAGTACATAATATAATTCGTTTTACCGATGCAATGACACACTTGACGCTCTGTGATACATAAATTAATTTAGACTAGTACTCCCGTAAACCACTAACAATATTCTTATGAAAATTAAATTGTGAGATGATAAATTATTAAATCGGGTATATTTGTTTTGTGAGAATTGGATAAGTAATATAAGTTACGATTTCTTTTTTCTTGGTTTTCTTGGTTGGTTGGTTTCTTGGTTCGATTTTTCTCTCAATTCTCGAATCTTCGAAGTGGTTCATTGTAGAAGAAATTAGATTTTGCAAGTAGAAAGAGATCATAAAGCTGAATCTTTTAGTATAAATTAAGAATTAATATTTTAATAAAAATTGTGAGTAAATCAGGTTTGTACCTAATGGGACCACGTATGTTACAAAGAAATAGATGAGTCCTTTTAGTTATGGATGACTTCTCATAATGCTCACGGAAGCATGTGTTAGCTAAAGAAGCTAACACATGTCCAAAAGCACGATATAAATGTTTATACTTATCCTTTCCACATGAAATAGATAATATATTTAATAATTTAAAGAGTATATACGTCTGTAATATTTGCGAAATATATGCAATTAAGTTAAATACTAAAAGATTTCTGGAATTTATTGCAATTTATTTTATGGAATTTCTGATAATTAAGTAATCGTAATATAATATATACACATACCACAAACACATTTATTTTATTGCGAATCTATTTATACAAATATTTGTATAAATTGATTAGCATTTCCCGTTGTCACTTTGACTTTAAAAATTTTAATCTTATACATATAGTAATTTCACAAATGTGGAATACTTGTGAATTTTTCATCAATTGTTTGCGACAATGTTTAGCAAGTAAGTAGGAATAATGCCTTATTCCTTTTTATATAATTAATATATTTCGTTAGTATTTAAGCCTTAATTTCACTTAATTAATAATATCGTCAATAGAATACACATTGCATGCTGCATTCCTCCTCTATCGACTTGCAGTCGCTTTGAACTTTTCTAGAACACGATAGATCTTGATATCCTTCTTATTTTATTACGAAACTATAAATAGATGTATTCTGCTAATTAAAAAAAAATAGATTTAATACGTGTGAAAAAATAAATTAACGATTTAAGATTTTATCTCACCGGGGCTACAAATGTACGAATCGATTGCAGGTAATTATCCTATCATATATAATGTTAATGCTTGCATTAAAATGAGTCTAGTTCCACAGTTTAGGTCTCAATTTGTACCTACCCCAGGGTTTATCTTTATTAAACTTGTTCTTCCACGTTATAAATGTCTGGCAACTTTATTTTTCTTTCAAAGTATCTGCGGGATCTGAGTGTCAGATAAAATTGTCTCACCATTTTTAACGGTGGCATTTCAATAAATTTAACTAAGCGAACATGAAAGATAATGAATAAAAGTAACATATTAATTTTCCACGTAATTGAAACAAGACAATTTGTTATTAATTTTTCTAACACAATACACTCTTTATTTAATTTATTTAAGTTTTAATTTAATTTCAAGTTCATTGCGAGCGTTTGCTTTCAACACCGAAATATTTAATTAAAATTACAACTCCTCGGAGAGTAGGCTGATATCTAGTGAGAATTATCAATTCGGGCACGGGGCACAGATGCGACCGGCTTCTGTTAATTATTCGTAATTTATAGCGTTTTCCGCGTATTGCTCGAGGCGCGAATTTTGTGGTGTGCAATTTGTCAAAATCACGTCAAAATGGCGACCCTACGGTAACGGTGCTTGTATGTTTATTTAGGCTGTCACACACGAGTTTAAAACTCAACGAACGTACAATATCGGAAAACAAACGGCTTTTGCCAATTCCATTTCGAGAGCCAAGCCGCCAGTCTTTGAAGTAGAAAACTGCATCTAACGACTCGTATAAAAGCCGCCTGAGAGGCAAATAAAATTGCTGGTGTATAACGTAACTCAAGTTCTTGATGCACAAGCTTTCGATGCCAGCAAAGCAAATCATCTAGATTTTTCTACCGAAACAGACGCTAAATTGGCAAAAACCGTGTTTAGTGCATTACAAATCAGGACGAAGTACACGTATATTACCATACAAGAATATATTTCCTTGTATGTAGAACTATTATAATTGCAAATATTACATGACTCTGAACTCCGAAGGGTTAGTTAGAATGTCAACTGAATTGTAAAAAGCAGCTTATTATTCAAAAACGTAACTTTTGATATGGAAACGACCACGTTACTTTCATGTTAAGGGGGGTAAGAAATAAACCTTTTTTTCATTGTTCGCATTAATTATTCGCATAGTAATTAATTAGAACCAAGAGCCGGTACTTAAAAATACGCGAATCGAATGAATAAGGACCGGTTACCTAAGCCGTGTCGATTTTATCGTTACATTGCGTACACTTTCGCAGGGCCTGCAGTGTACAAAGTAAGTGTAGCAAGGTAGCCCCGCGCCCAGTGCTGCGATGTGAAAATGATTTACGTAGCAGAAGAAGGAAGCCGATTTCCCCGCAACATAAATCCAAAGCGACCCGACCTAAAAGAGTTATATGCGAATCACATTTTTCCATTCACTTTCACCAGATATTTTATATAGATGCTGCGATTTCAAAGCTCTGAGGTCTGATTATTTCATACCGGCATTATGTGTACGTCGGACTTTATTTAAAATACTTATATACTCGCTACAAGTCTAATTATACTTTATTCACATTAAGAAAAAAGTGACGTTAATTGCTCAATCGAGGAATGCTCCCTCTCGTAATTGGTCAATAGGTGAAATCACGTGACTGATAGTGCTGACATCACTTTTTTCTTAAAGCATGATCAGAGTATTATTACAATAACAATGTTCTCTTGTTACTAAAGGCATTGAACAGCACATTACTATTTACCTGACATGTGGTATTTACCTTATGTCATGTACATTTAGCTAGAAACAATTTAATCAAACGTAGAAAGATTTGCCACTGGTAAACCGAATAAATAAAATAAAAAATATCAAAGCTACTAACGCAAGATGATGCGTGGCTATAATAAATAATGAGGTTGAATCAAAAATTATCTACACTTTTTGTTCTACAATTTATTTACATAAAAATAGATGTTTAAGATGTACATAATTTTTCAACATAGTTTCCTCCCTTGTCAACACACTTGGGTCCTGCAGTTCACAAGCTTACGTATTCCTTCCAAAAAGAAGATTTTCAGTTGGTTGCGAATAGGGTTGCCAGGCCCTAAAATACAAAAGCCGGACTCTGCGCTATATTAGGCCGGACATTTTGACCAAAAAGCCGGACTTAGGGCTACATTAGGCCGGACATATCTTTTATAGTAAAAAAAAACTCGGTTACGTATTTTAATTAAGTATTTATTTAGTACAAAGTCTTCTGGAGATTAGATAAAATCGAAGAACAAACAAAACACAATAATAAAAAAAAGGTTTTTATTAAATATAATATATATCCTATGAAATATATTTGACTAACACAGCCTAACAAAAGCCGGACAGGGCGGACACTTAATAAAAACGCAAAAAGAGAAAACAAACCTCTGCGATCCGCAGTGTAAAAATCCACTATCGTGTTCGAACTACATACTACTATGTTTTTTGCGAACTTCATAGCTTTGGTGCAGAATTGGAGCCAGAGCGAGTTCGTAACTCTTTCAATTCAATTCAATCATACTACTATGTTTTTTGGGAACTTCATAGCTTTGGTGCAGAATTGAAGCCAGAGCGAGTTCGTAACTCTTTCAATTCAATTCAATTGAAATATTTTTCCTCGGAACTAGAAATAAATAGAACAAAGAAATAAATAGAGGAAATAAGAAATTTTCTTTCTTCGAGAACTGAACGTCACTCACTGTTGATATTTAGATATATTTTTTAATATCTAAGACAGATATTTTTTTTAATATCTAAAACAACTTATCTTACTGAGTATTTTTCAAAAAATTTGTTTCAAATAAATTTATTTGTAACGAAAAGTAAAAGTATGCACATTGTAAGTAAATATTTTAAATAATTAGTTTACTTAATATTAGGTTTAATGCGTAAGGAACCTTTAAATAACCAAGGCTTATTTTTTACGTTTATGAAGAATAAACTAATTCTATCTAGATTTCCAATGAAATAAAATCAGCTATTATTTTATTTAAACTATTTTATTTTAAGAGTGTGTAATTTACTATTTAAATCAGGTAATATGTTAGGTTTTAATGGGTACGTAACACGATTCATATTAATAGTATTCATAGAATTATTACCTTTTGCAATAAAAGTCACATTTTATACACTAACATACATACTCACATTTTATAGTTTACAACTGAGATTTTGTGAAAGAATATTTCACTTTCCAGATCATAACAATTTAGATAATCCTGAATAATTGAAATTAATTATTATTGTACTTTGTCGGTGACTTTCATTCACTATCCGTTAACGTGATACTTCCACAAATGTCCGTGAAATTGAAACAATTTATATTACAGATTTTATGATAAAGCTACTTATCGCTTATAGGACGTCAAAAGACAGTCATAAAGATGTCCAGAATGCACACGAAAGTCGGATTATTCCTGACCTACCACTGGGCTATCACTATGAACGGTTTGCCAAACATTTAATAAGTGACAAACGGTTTATGATACCATACAATCAGCCTATATTTTTTTTATGGAAAAAAGGAGCCAAACGGGCATACAGTCCACCCGATTGTAAGTGGATACTGCAGCCCATGCGCTGCCTACCTTTGGAGACTTAGGATTACTTACATTGGGGAAATAGGATAAAATCGGAAATGCAGATAGGACTATTTCAAGATAGTTTTCTGTGTGAGAGGAGTAACGAGTCCAGTCGAGTGCGCCCAGCGGCTTCTGGATTTTATTGCCCCCCTCAAGATTTGCCTCCAATGATATAAACCTCTCTCCTAAGGCTCGCCATCACACGATATTCCTTTCAACTCATCCATACACTATCGGGAAATCTTTTAAAGTCTGTAGGAAATCGGTCCACCTGGTTAGAAGGTAACAATCTAACCAGGTGATGACGTAGACAAGTAAGGTGACCACGCACTAGGTGTTTCTGATAGTAATCCAGCTCGAGTACACAGTCCTAGATTGTCGATTAAATTTGTGATAATTGAAAAACTCTGTGGTACGAGTGGAATTTGAAGTCACCACCTCACAAATGTAAGTTGGGAAAAGATGCCAATAGTAACTATTGGAAAAAGTTGAAAAGAAAATAATGGTAAGTAAATGCAAAAGGCGTGGCGTGTAAACGGTAGCCGAGTAGTAGCTAATTAAGTAGAAATAGCTGCTTGTGACTCCACGTGCGGTCAAGTAAGAATTTATACTAGAGATGGGCGGCGGCTGTTCAGTCGCGACTGCGACTGTAATTTCCTTTTGATTTCTTTTGCAGTCAACTTATTGGCAAAAACCGAAAAATTATTGAAGTAAAAAAGTGACTAGTCGACCTCGAATTTGAGTTTATATCAGTTATGGTTAAAAGTTTTGGTAATTAGGCAAAGTAAAAACACGGACGATTTTCGTCCTAAAGTAGGCACAGGACGAAAATCGTCCGTATTTTTACTTTTATAATATTATCAAGTATGTCTATGGTAGTAATACTTAAAGTACTAAAACCATAGACTACTAAAGACGCATAATGTCAAATTTGAATTTGGGTGATTTATGGTAATGTGCCTACTAAAACACCACAACTGGTTTCTAAATACACATGTTTTTTAGGATTCAGGGTCTCTTCGAGTAGTTAAAAACGTGTGCCAGACAGTTCGTTGTGACCCTTTCTCACCTAAATCGTGATCGTAATAATCGTGGTTTCTCGAAGATCTTTAACATTAACAAACAATTATAAATCTATAATCACGACATACTTATTTTATGGAAAACCGTTATTCAATAAAGGAAACACTAAATAGTAATTAATATTTTTACTTTTAATATTTTTTTATAAT
The DNA here is from genome assembly GCA_943735995.1 of Sesia bembeciformis. Classification (NCBI taxonomy): domain Eukaryota; kingdom Metazoa; phylum Arthropoda; class Insecta; order Lepidoptera; family Sesiidae; genus Sesia; species Sesia bembeciformis. The sequence continues at coordinate 13,444,922 of OX031033.1, read as the reverse complement.
ACACAAAATAATTTTCACATGTTCACTCTTAAAATTTCAATCAATATGCCAAGTTCCAATCAAGATAGCGATGTATGTTGCCTCTCTCCTTCACCAACTCTCTCCTCTCCTCTCCACAACTTCCTGCACCTCTCCGCACCGCCAATACAATATACTACTTACTTTCCTTCTATTACAACTTATCATATCAGAAAAGCAGTAACAAAAAGTAGAATTAAAACTCCAGAACAAAAAACTACTGTAACCTTAGGTTTTTCGTAAATATAGCACTGGCGACAAATCGTCCGATTAGTCGTTTAGTCGGACTAGGACAAGCTGACTAATGTCGGCCCAGCTCTAGTTTCAACTAATAGATATTAGATCGGATGCGAAAGTGGACTCGTAGCGCTTCGAACAGCTAATGAGGGAATTTTTAATATAGCTCGGGAACTTCGCATACTTGAGTTACTTTATACTGCCCTGGTGTGTGTAAACTAATTAAAGGTTTTATTAGGGCTAGTAAAAGCATCGGAGGGATTTTATTATTTTTCGTTGATATGTGTTAAAAATAATGGTCCATTCTTCATGGAGGCGGTAAACAGAGTTTCAAGACTAAATATTCATATCATAACCAGTTCTCAAATCGTTTTTTTTTATATTCGGCGCACTATCATACTTTTTACAGGAGAATGGAACTATAACTTAAAGATGTCCGCCTGTAGTGGCTGGATGAGAAGAGAGGAATATCGTGTCTGGTGGTGAGCTTCGGAACGGCCTATATCCAGCAATGAAGGGACAGATAGGCCGATGGTATGACACGGTATTTTATCCTAATTTTTATTACAACTATTATAATCGACATTTACGAAAAATCTACTTACAGAAGTAGTCAAAAACACTTTATTTCAGTGAAAACTCTACTTCTGATGTCAAAATCATAAACAGCCATTACGAAGGCACGGAAAATAACATACTACAAAACAAAACGCTACTACATTTTAGTTTTACTGCATTAAAATGTTGCGACGTTAAAGGACACGAAAAAATAAACATTTACCGTTTGTCGCGAATGTAAATGAGGAGAACAATAAAAACTGAAAGCCACGTTAAAGGGCAAATAAAAATTTATTACAAATATCAACTGGAAACTGGATTTCAAGTCGGCAACGGAAAATCCAATAACCGAAATGAAACGAGCGAAATTATTCCAGTAAAGGAGATTATTGCGAGTGAACCCGGCGGAAATGTTGAGTGTTAGCCGAAGTTTATGAGCCTCGTCGATGAAAAATTATGCTAATTAAAAAAAATTAAAATTACAATGCTTTGCCCTACGTATTACGAAGTACCAATTGGACCCAATTTGACTCCATCCAACGACGTGCTGTTCGTATTATCGAAGATCCCACTTTCACGAGCGGTTTAAAACCACTCAGCATTCGGAGAGACGTTGCGTCTCTGTGTGTGTTCTCCCGCCTGTACAATGGGGAATGCTCTGAAGAATTGTTCAATATAAATCCCACCTCGGGTTTCTACAACCGCACCCCCCGTCACAGAAGTGCGGTCCATCCGCATTTCCTCGATACGGAGGTGTCGCGTACTGTTCGGTCCAAAAATCATTTTATACCGCGAACCCGTAGACTGTCGAACGAACTGCCTCAAGAGGTCTTTCAATTAAGCTACGATACTATCAGTCGGGCAGATTTCTCTGGCCGCTGATGGATGGCCTGCGTTGGCTGCCCCTGTCTTGTTAGCGGGGTTTTGTGTTCAATCCTCGTGAGGTTTTTGCTACTTTCATTTTATCTTTCTGCCTTCACCTTTGTTTTAGTCTAACTAGCGTATAATAGTTGAGATGTAGCTTTACTACGTTACAGCAAATATTGGTCTTTCCATTACGCTATGATAAGGTCTTTTTCAAGAAAGCTGTGAATAGAATTTTGCAAAGTAGGCGGCGCACCCGCATACCCCCCTGGTGTTGCACGTGTCCATGGGCGGCGGTAACACTTACCATCACGTGGGGTCTCACGTGATGGTAAGTGTTACATTGCTCGTCCGTCCACTTATCTATAAAAATAAAAAACCTCTCCATAAAGAGAACGTTTAATTAAAGAGTTATTCTACTTTGTTTAATTAAAGTATTGGCCAATCGAGGGTTCGCACAAATACAAACTCATTTGCAGCTCATTATCAACTTATATAATAAGCGGTTAGGCAGCCCCGACCGCAAATATAACGTAAAACAACCCTATTCATTCAGATAGATCAAGGAAAATGAACTTTCAAATCACCAAAATAATTCGTTACTGCAATTGCAAAAAATTGTAAATTTGTAAAAAAAGTAAAAAAAAATTCAATCTTACGAACGCTCAGTTGACCAACGCCTTAAAATTATAGTCATATACCTAATTTTAGAATTGTTTAAAATTTATTTCAAAATGACAGTTATAAATTAATTGGAACAGTACCTACCTTTTATTACTTTAATTGATACGTCGCTTGATAGGGCTTACAACTAGGTCTACGTATATAACTAATGCTCATGTTGATCAACAAGGCACTTGATTCTATCACATTACTCAATAGCTTATAGTGCCTTATTGCTTCAAAAGTGCTCTACATAAAACGCTTTCTACTATCTGACGAGATAGTCTTTATACAAACCTATGATTGATCAACTTTTATGGAAAAAAGGAATTGAAAATAAAAAAGTAAAAATGGGACGTTTTACTTGTCTGAAGGTTGAAGAGATCGCTATTAGCGATAACACCGCCTTTTGTATACTGTTTTATGCTTTTGTGTTACGTTGTGCCCTTCTTTGTTTGTGGTGTAAATAAAGAAATACCTTTTAAATTTTTCTTAATAATTTATTAATAAATTTTAATAATTATTCTTAATAATTATAAAGAAATGTATAATTATACTTTTTCTTTTATTTATTTACAATAAATAATAATATCATTTTCAAAGCAGCAACACTAAAAAACAATGCTATTTGCTACTATTTTTAGAGAATGAGAAGAGCTGAAAATCGGTAGTGTTAGAAGAGTTCGGGAGAAGACTCATGTATTTAAAGTAGGAAAGTCACAGGCTGACTAGACCGAAGCTATCCGGAAAAGCCTACATGAAAAATCTACGAATTTTTCTTATTTCAAACATTAATTTCTTTTATTTTTTAACAAATTTTTCATACAATTTTGTGTGAACTACATACATAGTCCAAGACGTAATCGTAACATTACCCCAGAATCCATAATTTCAGGCTTAGGGAAAAGGTCGGTTGCACTGTGTGGTATTTAATGGTAACTGAAATAGAGCAAAACCTGAGGCAACCGTTTAATTGCTGCGATTGTACTTTTACAACGCGGCCACGTGTACGTATTAAAACGTTAATTACAATCAGTTAATTAAGTCGTAAATATCACAGGTAACGCGCCAGCTCTGTTGTAATACTGTGCAATCGGCATATAAACTGTATACAGGACAAAATGATAAAAGTATGAGAATTTCATGACTAATCCTAATCATGCATGATACACAGCAGTGTTTAACAGAGTTTTTACATATCAGTCGCCGTAGTGTAAGTTTCTATCGTTTGCAAACGTTATGGAGATATTTTCTTTCAATCACATTTGAATTTTAACAAGAATTTGGTGTCAACTAAATGTTTAAGTATAATAATAATTAATATAACTACAATACATATATTTTGTTTTTCACCATAATGTAAAAATAAGACACAAACTTTTTACGTTCGTAAACGACTTTTAGTTATTTTAAAGTTCATATTCGTTGCTCTAGGTTTGTTCTACAACGTTACATTTACTGTTAGCGCTACCTAATCGCTTATTGAATACGTTGATTCAATGAGCTGCAAATGAGTTTGTAATTGTAAGAACGTCGGATAAGCCGATTCTGTATATAAATATGGGTTTGGTATATGAATTCGAACTGTTGAAGTTCGGCGGTCAAAAGGTTAAGTTAATGTTAAATTAAGTTAATTTCTGAGTACACCCAAAGCCACCGGTATGTTTGCTGTATGTGAAGAAATGCTAGAGCAAATACTCAGATGACTGCCGGAGTGTTAGCCAGAGTTAATAAGGCAGGAGTTCCCAAGAAGACATCCAAGTCACGCGACATATGAGAAGGAGACGCTTCTATGTAACGCATATTCGGTGTGAATAAATTAAATTTCACTCTTTACTTACAGATATTAGCGTTTGGTAACGCAGCCGTTACATGTTCATTTTCAATGCGTCCACGGTATTATTAATATTTAATGGAGTCAACAATTATTTCAAGCAAAACGTGCAAGCTTCTAAACTAACTTCGTCTATTCTGATATTTTGTGAAAACACACACCTGTTCCGGGGGCGACGGATGTGACAATGAAAAATAAACGACAATAAGAGGCAACTACTTAGGGAGAGAGCCCCCCCCCCCCCTGTCTCGCCTGCACCCCAGCGATACATCACATCATGTGCAGTGACAACACCGATTCAGGGTCTGCTAGTATAAGCACCTTAAGTGGAAGGGTACTCAACGTGAGATAATCAATACATCGCATAAAGTTCACGAAACACGTCTTGATGTTTTTACTGTTACATTGTTTTATTGTTATGTAGAGCGTTGATTCGTGGTTTTATAATTATAGTTGGAATGGTTTTAATGTAATTTATTAAAATTGTAGGTATCTATACAATGTAGACATAGAGCGCAGAGAATATGCACGGTGTTTTACGTGGCCAGCAATTTGTGGTAGAGCGTCACTGTCCACACTGTAATCGCCTGTCGTCTCTGGCGTGGCCAACTGAGATGTGTTATCCATATGATCTATCTATATAATAGTATGGAGGACTATAGCAGTTTACTTATGCAACCTTTTGACGATACAGGCATCTAGCCCTAAACCCGTTACTTACACAAAATCGATCCAGTAGTTTTGGCAAGGCAAGAAGTATAGTGTTTTTCGGTCAAAATTGATTCTACAAACGAAATGATTTTGCAAAAATGAATGATCAAAACTAATCGCCCCAAAATCGGGTTTACACACAAGTTTGAAGATATTACTTTATTTTCTTTATATATTTTAGCATATTCTTTTCATGAAATTTATCCGACGTATAGATCTAATGACGGCAAAAATTCAGTGTAGATCCTAAGCCACTCCCTCAATGACGTCTACTTCTACAGTTGATACATTCGCTAGACTTTAATAACTCCCCTTTAGTCTGAAAATGTACTTGAATCTTCAAAGAAGCAAATCACATTTTTGTTGGGCACAGAACTCCGAAGTTGTCGCCCCTAACACATGTGCGTAACGACGCGGCGTGTCAACCCCCACTTCCGATGGCAATGAGCGCTCTTCAAACGGATCCCTCGGTACAAAAGTCCCCCTCGAATGCATTTAGTTGCAGGTGCCTACTATTTTTCTTCTCGGGCAAATTCGAACAGTAGCCTTGTACAGCTATCTCTATATACGACGCAACGGGGGACAGGGTCTTTTTCATGCGAGTGTTTTTGTAGTTTCGGCCTTTTGAAGAGTTTTCTTGATATTTTCTTTTGAAGTGCACACGTTTAGGATTTGCAAGATGGATTAGAGGGTGGATATCATTATTATTCACATACCTTTTATTCACGTTTGTTATTACAATACAATCAAAAACTCTATTAATTAAACTATAATAAGACGTTAATGATGAACATCTAATCTGCTGTTTTTAACAGTAATAGAGGAATTAATAAGGTCCGTACAAGACAATCTAGGATCCCATTGTAATAAATGTTGCAACTAAGTTAATATCAATAAATATGTAAATAATATTTCACCAGATATGTAACTAGCTATCTGTACCTACGTACCGTGCGGGGACCCTCTTAAACAAATATATTGGTACCTAATTTAAATATCAACGCCAATTAAGAAAATGTACTAGTTTCCTTTTTATTTATATAATATTTTTTTGGTTATTTAGATTTATATACATATGTATGCAAGTATACTGAGGAATAAAAAAAATATAAACTCATTTAAACCAGTAATGGTATCCGAGCTCTTAGAAAATAAATTGTATACATACCCTGATTTTGTATTAAGAGATAAATAAAAATTTAAAAAATGTTTGTAATAATATGTACATAATTCAACTTAGACAAGTACTCGTGTATATGTCGTAAAAGGCGACGGGATAATAAAGCCACAAACACATGCCCTGAGGAACTACACCAGCTCTAAAAAGTGGACTCGCCAACCCGCTTGGCTAGCGTGGCGTTTTAGAGCCTTACATCCCTCATGCACAAAGACAATGTGCATGAGAAAGCCCATGTTCAGCAGTGGACGATAAAAGAGCTGGTTACGATTATGATTACTCCAATACTTAATTATGTTCATTAAACATAATTAAGAAAGATATCCTTTGTAAGTTCTAGAAGCACCTACAAAAAACTTTAAGAATGATCTCCACTAACAAAAGTGTAGCACACTGTAAAGTCAAGGAACGTCAATTTCAAAAGGATAATAATAAAGTTAGCTTAAACTGACGCGATAAAACTAAAAGTTTCAGACGAAGAAAATGAAACGTTATTATGGTTATAAATTATATTAAGAAAGGGGATGGGGGGGGGGGGGGTAGAGAATACGTCCGTGTTGTCTGAATCTTGAGAGAGGAGTGAAGTCAGACGTTCATTAGCATAATAAATACCTGTGTTGATACGTCTCAAGTGCTGAAACTATTCGTCTGAAACGCTTTTATTACTGTGTTACTAATTAACATTGTATTCCTTTGTAGCTATATTTTGAATTTCAAAGGATTTCTGTCGGCTAGAGCTAATAAAGATGATTTTACTATTTAATTTTAAACTGAACTTAATATTGTTCCGCTTTACGGGGCCTCGACGGAGACTCGGGGCCAGCTTCACGCTGATGAGACTAATGAAGATACATATCTATACATATAATATAATCGCAACAAAGCCGTATCTGTACATACTCGTATTTATTAAAAAGTCATTGCAGCGTGAAGTACGAGTGATAACCCAAGTGGTAGCCCAAAACAATATTTTTTAGAATATTTGTATATCTGTCTGTCCGTTCGTCTGTCTGAACGCTCATCCCACTGAATTAATTTTAATGAACCTTGGTATTGTTATAGCTTATTTGCAGGGTTCACACTTAGAGTACTTTTTATCCAGATCAATTATAGAGTTCCCACGGGAATCACAGGTTCCCAAGCTGCCAATGAAGTCGCAGGCATCGCTAGTTTAAAATATAAATATTACATAGCAAATCAACACAGTCCTCTTGGTAATTTATTGGGAAATTTGTTTTCGTCCCTATACTGCAAAGCGATCCAGACCTGCTACTACTTCTAATTTTATATTCCTTACAAAATCAGTTAGACTCGGTATCGACGAAAGCTAGGGAGCAAAAGCTCATGAAATATGTTATAATTTAGGGCAGTGCACATTCGATAACACGAGTTGCAATCTCAGTGCTGCACACCGGGTTATTAGATTATGTGATTTAGCGTGTCGCGAGTCGATATCACCCGGGTGCATTTTATAAGGAGAGGGTAACAAGTCTTTTACATTATATAGTTACGAGATAGTTTCCACCTATTTAATTTACACGTGATCACTGTCGCTGGGTTTTATAATAATAATAAAATTTATTTGTAATCATAAAAGTGCTGGAAGAAGTCTAAGAATCTATCGCCTGTTGTTCATCATTTTATTAATCGTGTTATACGTATGTTTACAATAAAATAAAGAAACATTTTAATTCTAATAGGCAGCATTTTTTTAACGTGAAATCCCGTGGTATAATTTTCTTGAAATTTCTTTAAGTCATGGGATAGATATCCCGATGGCTCCAATTAAGCAACAGAAGTCAGTAAACATATATTGAAATGCGACTGCAGCGGTTACAATCTCAATGTAAGCGCCTGATCGACACGACCCGAGTGCGTTTTATAGGGTTAGGGTAAAAAGGCGGTTCTATCTTGATTCGGTTGAGTTTACACTACATTAGAGTTCTCAAAGGAATGTGCAAATGAGTGTTCGTAAAATATACTCACTATTGAGTATTTGTGAACAAAGGATTTGTTTATTTTGTTTTGTTTTTAAGGATATGTTTATTTTATGTGATAAGGGGGACAGAGTTCAATATAATATTATAGAATAGGAGTTTTACAGAGATTAATAGCCCAGCTAGCATAATAATGTTAAAGCTAAAGTATTATGCATCTCGCATATTCTCAGGCATAATAAACGTAAACGAAAATCTTTCTAAACTTATTTTTGTATTTTAATATATACTGAAAATTTTGTAATGTCTTATAGGACTTTAACTCCCACATGGGTCTAATACCTAATTAATTAATTTATAATAGAATCCAAAGGAGCAGGAAAAAAAAAATCACAATACCATAATATAATTCCATATGTTACTGTGTTGTACTGAAAGGTGATTAATTGAGCATAATATCGAAAATCACTAAATACCTTTCTGTCTACCTACATGTACAATATTAAATTTTATTTGACGAATTTACAATTATAATAATTTATTTAACAACATAATAAATTACACACATTTCGATGTAAAGATGCAAATTATTATAAATCTTTTTCTAGCAGACTGATAAGAAATTATAATTTATTCTAGCGATAAAGCCGACAAAGAGGCTTCAATTGGATGAATTAATTATTTATAATTAATACATTAATCATTAATTAGTTGATTTCAGTAATCAATCATGACAAGCAAGCAGTTGAGATGGAAAACTATTTAATTCTTCGGCACTTTGTAAATAAGTTTTGTTACACTTCCTTGACAAATAACTAAGTGCTGCTGGCTTTGCAATCTTCAAGACACTTTATACCGTGAACCTGAAATTTGTGGAGTAATCTGCCATTTGTGGTTTTTCCACTAAACTACGGCATGGGATTCTACAACAGAGAGATCGTTTAAGGTCGGTAGAGCAAGCCTGCAGCAAGAGGTGTTCACGGGCAGCAATGACCACTTGACGTCGTGTAGGTCGCCCGTTTGCCACGATTTGTATAAAAGACTAGTAGACCGTCACAACACGACACAACCGTCTCTATCAACGGCTGTCTATTTATTAACTCGGATTAATCTCAGGAAGTATTCTTTCAGTCATTTTGCAATTTTCATCCGTATCCTGTGTCCAACAGGTCTGCCACTACGGGCACAAGCCTCGTGCAGTCAGTAAAAGGGTAGTTTCGGAGACTAATTCATTAGACAACTGCGGATCGGTATATTTTCATAACTATATAAAATATTTATTCTTAATGGTTTAAGTGATCTAATGTTTGTCAAAACATTTCCAATTTATATAGAAATCGAGATAAATAAGTACATACTAAAAATCCTATAAAGTATTCTCCACGGTGAAACCGAATACTAACAGCTAGTTATTTGTCAGTTACGCACAATTACGGAATTTAAGCATTAAGAATGGGGAAATCTATTCTCCACTCTTATTCGTGAAGTCGTTAGAGATTAAAGTAGATAGATATTTTTCTTAAATAATCACTAGGTGATGGAAAACATCGTGAGGAAACCAGGTTGTACAAGAATTTAAAAAATCTGAAGCATGTGTATCCATTCGTACTGAGCTCGGTACCGTATTTTGGAATACATAACGAATATCTACAAAATTTACAGTATCTATATCTATATTCTATAAAGCCTTTTTGAACAAAAAATATTTTCAATTTCATTCGGTATTCATCGCGTGTGTTAAGCGCTAAAGATATTTGTTTATCAAAATACCTCAGTTATCTTCTTCAAGCCCTGTTTCCTGGGTGGTCTTATTATAAATACATCAAGTTTGGACAGGCGCCCATCATTTGGACATTAGTGTTAATCTAAATATCGTTATAAAAGGCAAACATTGGCCATAACCATGAACTTAGCGTCACGATTTCTTTATTTGCTGTAGTTATAGACTTTAGAGACATAATGTCAGCTTTATTTACGACTATTTAATACTTTTTATGTATATAGTTAATGTACCTATTTAGAAAGAGGGCGGCAGATGAGCATACAGTCTGCCTGATGTACCTAAATGGGCATGCCAACATCAGTCCAGAATGGCAAAAGTAAGCACGAATCCGGATGTGCTGATTATCTTTGGACATTTAGGAATGGATTCGGGGAAAGGGTTGGGCAAACGGAGAACGAAAGTATAGGATGAGATGGGAATGGGTTTTGACATATCTCACTCACCACCATAACACGCATCTACGTACATTGGGGGAATAGGATACACTGGGAAAGTAACAACATTTTACGGTAGCTTTCTGTGACGGAGGGGTAACCAGGTCGGTCGAGTGCGCCCAGAAACTGTGGGATACTACGTTCGTTTGCGAACTTTCATTTTACAAAATATTCCATTTTATTACAGCAAGGAAGGTTATTTAAAATAAGTACCTACTAAATACCAGTCACAATATTCAAACGTAACCGATAATTCCAACGTACTTTCAGTGCGAAGATAGGATGATTGATGTTCATCGGGACCAACGAACTTTTATCACAGTGACAAGTACTGTTAAGCAGATTACGCTAGCTGTGACGAGCTATATCTACAAATAATTAAATAGGTACATAGGTAGGGAGAGAATGCACTCTGCATTCCCACAGCCGCTTTGGCGCACTCGACTGGCCACGTTACCCCTCTCTCACAGAAGACTACCTTGAAATGTTACCTACTTAATCGTATTTCCCCAATGTACGTACACGCTTCGGTAGTCAGTGAGATATGCCAGAGCCCATTCCCATCCCACCTTATCTTATCCCTCCACATTTTACCCGACCCTTTCTCCCAATCCATTCCTTAATCTGCGAAGGTAGGCAGCGCATGCGGGAGCATGCCAACGTTTGTCATTCTGGACTGATGTTGGCATGTATCGTAGATGTCTATGGACGGCAGTATAAGCCGACTTTTTCTATAAAAAAACTAAATAAAAAATCTATATTACCTGAACACAGTGTTACACCATGAAATTAATTCATCTAGGTTGTACTATATTAAATCTAGAGGTGTACCGTAACCAGCCCTTTTTTCGTCCACTTTTGGATATGGGTCCTCCCTCATACACACGGTCTTGTGCACGAGGGATGTATGGCCTTAAAACGCCACGCTGGCCCAGCTGGTTGCCGAGTCCACTCTTTCAGAGTAGTCATAGATACTCAGACCTTGTGGTAGCGGCTTTGTTATCCCTTAGTTACCTTTTACGACACCGACGCGATGCCAAGAGATGGGTTATGAATATATATATAATATATATATAACACACACATATATAATATATATATGAATAACAAGATACCGCAAATCGTGATTATCATCGTTCTTTATATATATTTTTTTGGCAATTGATACAAAACTTAATACATACAAAACTGTTATATATGTGTTGATACAAATGAACTAATAAAAACCATATAAATGTGTTATTTAAAACTGTCCAAAAAGCTTATTATATAATATATATATCTTCATATTAACCTTTTATGTTTTGCCTCCTGTGTTGCATGTAATAAAAACAACATACAACCGTGTCCATAGTAGGAAATATCGGATAATTCGTAACTGATGCGTATTTCGAACGCCGCCATGTCAAGTGTGTGTGACATGTGACAGCTGTCAGATTTCCCGCGCAAATGTAAACATGAACATGGCTCATTATCTTCGCGATTCTGTTTACGAGTGTGGACTTATTTTATTGCCATATGTGTTTTTTTTAAAAAGAACATTTGTTTAAAATGATAGACCACAAACCACACAAAAAAAAACCACAAACCACAAAAGATAGACCCCATTAAAACAGTACTTTTAAGAAGCGTCTGATTAATCTATAACCTGTCATATAAACCGTTGAACTATTTTAAGGCTGTTTGTTTTTGCAATAAGGGGGCAAATATTTTGTTTCAAAATGATTTGACATTTTGTGTAAAGAGCTAATGAGTAATTGGGATTGGGGGGGGGGGGCACGCTGCAATCCACCAGTTGGATTATTGATTGTTTTTTAGTAAAAATATAAATAATTATTGATTAGTCTTCATCAATAATTAATTTCAATCCTGATCATAGTCGCCGATAGTGACTGGATGAGAAGAACAGCAGACCACGTGTAATAGCGGTCCTTGGTACAGGCCTACTCGTATATCCAGCAGTGGATAGATACCGACTGATGGTATGTAATCAAAGCCATTGTAATCTCTCGACACAAAATCGGTCGAATTGAATATTCGCAAAACGCGAATTGCCATAGAGTTAATCGAATTTCACTTTCAGAGATATTCTCCGGTAAAACGAAAATCTTTGCCGAATAGATACCTAAAATATCTAAGCAGTTAATTGTTCTACGGTTAATGTATAATTTTATTTATAAGAGTGTAAAAAAATATTACTAGCTATAATAACAAATAGTGAGATCAGTGTCGCGCTGATTTCAATTTATTGTCTATGAAGTGTCAAGACACTATAATGGGTTTTCACATAAATGTAACTCTAGACCCCCAGTTGAATTTATGGTTGGTGGTTTACGGTCGCTATGAAATCGACGAGCGGCAAAGACAGTTACCTATCACAGAGTTTCTCAGTTTCTCCACTGAGGTAACAAGTTTTAAATAGGTAAGGATAGATATACCTAATATATATAATTGTTTATGAATAGTCACTTGGTCATTAGTTTCATCACTATATGCCCATAAATTTAAACTACCAGCCAAATCAAAGTAAAGTTTAGAGCATTTTTCAGGTGCTGATAATATTATATACCATTTACATATAAACGGAACCAAAGTTGTTTTTCTCGGCATCTGAGAGAAACAACAGGAGATCACACATAGCATAATGTTATCATAAACTAGATATTGCACTATAATTTTAATCATTCCTCCCTTCGATCAAGGCTCTAGCTAGACTAAGTTTTTTCGTTCACAACCAAGTTTCTCAGGACTCTCGCTAGAGGCGCGTTGTACTACGGCGAACGGGTCAACAATTATTCGGTTAGGCAGCATTTCTACATACTAAATAAGTTACATGTTTAATAAACATGACTGGAAGTAATTCTAAGACTGAAAATCTATTTATTCCGCCCTTATCGTCTATTTATTCTGGCCTAGCACTACACAAAATTACAAACTTTTTGCAACCTTTGACAACCGTCGTATGATAAAGAAACACTCAGAAAAACAACACACAAATATTAAAAGGCATCAAGATGGAGCGTAAATCAAAACTCTGGACAAGATGGTCGCGACGAGGTGTCTGCGAAGGATGGGGGTTGTCGTAAAGCGGGCCGTATATCAAGAGAACATGAAGCTATCTGCGGTGAACGTACCGGGGTTATCGGCTATGACTGTAACAGTGAATATAATATCACTTTCTATAAGACTATAATTTGCGATTGTCTTGATGCAGTTGAAGAAAACATTCTTTGTATAAGTTAATTTTTGTCTAACATACATATTTCTTTATAATATAGACTACATCTATCTATTAGTTTGTTCAATTTAATCTCGGGATATTTTTGCTGCAATTTTGTTTCAGTTCTCACTGTTGTACTGAGCATGTTCATGGTCGTTAACAAGGTTATAAATATATTTTTTTATAATTGGTCTAATTAGCTTTGAAAATATAGGTAGAATGTTTCGCAAGACGATTTCAAACAATGATGCTTTATAAACACCAGATTAGGTCTTACAAAGATTAATTTACTACTCAGACCTCTGGGTCGGTACACTGAAATATCTATTAACTTCAACGAAAACACTTTTCGAATTTTCGACAATTCCATTGTAAAAGGCGATTTAGAATCTCTCAGGCGTCCGGAAAGACGTTGCTTCACTCTGCGTGTTCTACCGTTCGGGTAAGGGTCAATGCTCCGAAAAATTATTCGACTTAATGCAAATCTTAGGTTTCTATAACCGTACCTCAAATCGCCAGCATCTACACTTCCTAGTCAAGAAGCCCGTGCAAATTATGCGGTCTACAATCCGTTGTTCAAGAAAACTGTGTATAGTCTTTATGGTAGGCCATCTGTACCCTCCTATCGTTGTGCTTGGAAGGTGACCGCTTATCCGCATGCGAGCCACAAGTCACTTTGACCACAATATATTTAGACCTTTTTCGTGCATATTTTGGCACTTTGATAGTGCATAATGCATATAATCCTATGTCTATTGATTAGGAATGACTGATTAGAGTGATAAGTGATTAGTTGATCACTGTTAATAAAGATGAAAGAGTAGCAAATTGTTTCTTATAACAAATCGTTAAACTCGTACCTACTTTAAGGAGATAAACTAAGACTTCTTGTTAATTTTTTTTCTTTAATTAGATTTATTGTCTTTCTCAGTAATTTCTTCATAAATAAATAAAATGACTCCCAAACAAAAGTAGATACTTAAAATCTAAGTTTCCATCTGAACTAAGGAGAGTGTTAACAACAGATTGAGCATAGGTTACCCATCATAGCCTATTCTCAGTTATCCAATTGCAATATTTCCTACATAAATTTAACATGTTCCTTGGTACACTAAGGACAAATTCGTATATTTTATGCCGCAGAGATCAATTATGTAGAGGGGGCTTGTCGCTCATATTAACGTAAAGCACGCGTGACGCATACCTTACTTTACTTTAATTTAAGTTTTTACTTTAACATTGTGTCCATTACTGATTGCATACACGACAAACCTATTTTTGTATTATTCATTTAACATTAAATATCCCTCTGATCAGATGGACCCAACGCGCGACGTTATAAACAAGTTTGCCGGTAGTGGCTGGATAAGAAGAGCGGAAGACCGTGTGTTGGCGAGCCTTGGCAGGGGCTTATATATCCAGCAGTGGAGAGTCGTGGGCTGATGGTACATACCATAACATTATGGTATATATAATTTATTGTAAATATTATAAAGAAATGTTACTTTATTTAATCTTTGACTCGCGATTTGTGGATACGTTTAGCCACTCTACCTTTATCTATCTCTGTGTCACGTTCTCACAAAAGGACGTAGACAGTGAAACCTCTTGTCTTTCAATTGAGTGACGGACTCCGGATTGAGACCAGGAACAGAGCTGTGAAATTGATTCCGATTTATATTGTCACGCTTTCTCAGTTTACGATATTGTATTATGGTCGCTTTCCAGTACTAAAAGCTCTGAAGGAAATATAGTCAATGTTGAAAATACTCTTACACTGCAATGTTACGAAATTATTCATATAAAATCATACAGTTTGATAACAAAGGATTACATAAAGTACAATGTGGACACATCTCTGCATCATCATAATTGTTGGTAAATAAATATTTTTTGACATGCGCCAGTCGCAAATCTAGAAATCATTATTTTCGGCAACGAGTAGGTATTTTCTTATTTATGGGAGTGTGGGAACACGGAGTCGCTTGTCGGGCGACACGGCAGTCCGATCAGCTGTCCAAGGATGCGACTACACAACGCGATGCCCGTGTGAACACTTTCATGCGGATCCATACAACTAACTGCTTTTCAGCCATTGAACCGGGCGACACCGTGTGTCAAGACGCCTAGGATTTAGAAATAAATGATTTTACAAAAACTACAGAAGTGGTAAGTGGTAAGCATTGGTGGTAACCAGAACCGCTAATGGTACCATTGGTAACAATTATTGGTAGATATATTGTTGTCTATTATTTTCAAAATTTTCAAACTATACGTTGGTGTTGTTACTTTCTTTAATGGTAACAGGATATATAGCAGATAGAATTCAATTCCTATATTCTATTACATAAATAAATTGAAAATTTTATCAAGTAAACTTCGTCAAGGAAACTTACAAAATATTCGTGACTATCGCTTAACATTCAAATTATTGCCCTTTCACCTTTTATTGCTTTGTTTAAAGTTTCAACGGTGGCGCTCCGCCGCCCGTAATAGTTAAGTGCTAACTTGAACGTAAGTGATGGAACTAAGTGTAAGTTTCTTCAATCACTTATACGTTCAACTTAAGGTGCGATTCTAATAAAGGATCAAAGAATTTGAAATCTATAAGGAAGTGCATATTGTACAACATTATTAGTAGGTACCTACAGCTACCCAATACATATAAAATAAACGATGCGACAATATTGTTTGCAGTAATAGCCAATATACTGTCATTATTATTTATTATATAATTACAAAATTAGATTAACTGTCTAAGATTTTGAACTTTATTTATTATAAATAAAAAAATCCTAAATAAAAAGTAGAAATAAAAGATAAATAAAAACTTCAATATTGACCGTTTAAGACCCGATTCACAATATAAAATATACCTAATATATATTAAAAATGCACAATTGAAGATTTTGTTTATCTCTTATTTCTACCCCATTCCCATCCCACCTTATCCCTCCCCATTTTCCAATTCAATTCCAACTCCACGCTAAGCAAGGCGTGCCAACGTTTGTCACACGTTGGCATGTATCGCGGATGTGTATGGACGACAGTATCCACTTACCATCAGGTGGACTGTATGCTCGTCTGCCGCCTTCTTACTGTATAAAAAAAGACAATTTATTTAGGATATTCTATCAAAAAAACTTTCTCTAAATAAAATTACTAGCGACCTGCCCGCCCTCGCTTCGTTTGGTGTTTTTTTTTAATTTTTTTTTAAATTTCAAAATTAAATATAGCCTATATTAGACACGGATAATGTAGCTTCTTATTTGTGAAAGAATTTTTGAAATCGGTTCAGTAGTAGGTACCTACAAACACAATTTTTCCGATTTATTATATTAGTATAGATAGTAAAGTAAAATATATCATAGTTTTATTTTATCTACAACTGATAATATTCGTTGCTGTACTGTATTATTAATATTATTATTTATCAAAGTATTATAAAGTGAATCATAAATCGTGATTAACAAAGACAGTAGGTTTTAGTATGCAAATACTAGGTTATTTCTCTCAGTGTCAGATAAATAACGAACCGTATTCAATTATAATTAATTTCATTTAACTTCATAATAGTAAATAACTGTAATAACTTGGCATTCACGTTGAATTTCAACTAAGTAATCTGGCAATTAGTTTCAATTTCAACCACTGCTTAGAAAATATAAATTGCTTTAATTATTATTATATCAATTATATCACACATAAGATGTGTTCTGTAGTTTAAATAGAATCTTTAAATTATAACACCATTCGTTATGAGGTAAAATAAGTACCTATAAAATTAACGAATACCTCAAAACACGCCATACATGCATGTTACACATTCGCTTAACAAATGCATAATACTCTTATTGTCGACAACGTTAGTTAGTACCTGGTTAATAATAATAACGTTAAAAAAATAATCTGGCAGTACAACTGGATATGTCCAAATAATTTTATTTATTCTAATATATTCAGATTTTGGTTCAAACTACATATAAGTACAGTATTTCAATAAAAGCTATAAGTTTCTGTTTTGTTGTTCTTGTTAAAGTATAATGGGACACCATTAAATCTGGTGTAGCTATAAATTTTAGGCTTTTGTCCAATATGTAAACATTGGTCTTTATGATCTTTTAGTTGTATGTCAGAATTTACGACGCAATTATGAAATCAATACTTGAAAGTTCCCTGACCTGTTCATTTATGACGGCACAAAACATTTGTTACAAATAATAAAATCGCAACTAATCTGTGTATTTACAACGAAATATTGAGAATATTCATTTTTCTGTGCCTTATGAAAACGACACAGTCCACAAAACAGCAATATTTAGAATCTATTTGTGTCTGATCAGCATCACGCAGAAAATCCCGGTTAGATTATAAATTATAATGCAACTTAGCATAGGTAGTGATAAAAATGTAGTTCAAGACCTGGGTCTGAAAATACATTAGTTGTTATAAAGTTTACGCGGTAGACATCTTAGGGAATAAGGAATATAATTAAATTGCGATTACTCTCATCCTATTATCTACGCTAAACATACTCCAGCGTGGGCGAAGTCATGGATGATCGCTAGTATTATTATTAGTGCTCCTCACGTTTTTTTAAGGAAAAGATGGCAGAAGAGCAACACCACATGGTGCACTGTTCATTTTCCAGTACACTAAAAACAAGTTTTTTATAAATAATTCATATTTATCATGTTTCAAAGCCAATGCACGCCACTGGAATAGGATGAGTTTTTTAATGTCATCGGACACGAACTCACCCGAAAATGGCGGTGTCATAATTACCTTAAAAAATACGCAATAAATGCATTACGCGATAAAAATAACCGAGTATGATTGGTATCAAGTTTATCAACACATTGAAGGCAAGTATACATTAGGATAATAGTCGAATAATAATAATAGTCTGCTAAATTCGAGTAAACCGCATATGGAGCAGTGTCTCGTAGAAATTAATGCAATTTTATTAATAACGTAACAAACCCTCCGGGGCAATAGAGGGCAGAAACACTATTTATCTCTGGCGACACACCTCCTCGCCTTGGTAATTAATCACAGCATATATATCCAATTAATTAATGTAAACAGAAGTAGGTACGGAACATGAAAATAGACTAAAAACACTAAATAGCACGCTTGTAGTTAATATAAATAAAGGAATTTTATTTCTGTAGAACTAATAAATACTTCTAAAAAGCAATGTTTAAATTGTCCTGTATTATTGTCCCGTTTTGTTACTTTTTAAGATCCCACTAAAATCGTATCTGAAAAACTAGAAAAGTTTTCTCAGACAATGATACGTGATATCAGCCTATACCGTCTCACTGCAGGGCACAGGCCTAGATAAATCACTGGATGGTCTCGGGCCAAAATCCAACACGCGAGCCCAGTGCAGATTGGTGAATGGATACACATTTGGTTTATTAAATAAATGCGTGTACAGACCACAACAGTTGAAAATCTAAATAGGTACCTACCTACCCACACTTTTGGATTAGTGTTGTATTATAAAATTGGATATGTACATTAATGAAATTACACCGTACCTTGTAATGTGTATTTTAAAAAAACTATGTTTCAATCAAGTATAGCGGAAGGATTATTGGAAAAACACCCACAAACTGTTAAGACTTAGTCCGAGGTCAATACAATGAACCTTATTGCTCTACGAGATTTTTCTTTTATACAAAAACTAACAATATTTTAATATCATAATGTGTTCTTAATCTATATGAATGAAATGTAGAACTTCCTTCTACACGGACACTGACAAGTTTGCCAGTTTTATGACTTTAATTAGTACAATAATAACTTTTTAATTTATGGCGCACGGTTATAAAAAAATCTTGGAATAAAAGTTCGTTTTACACATATACAGGGACAGATATCGCAAATTGTCCGTCGTTGCGTGCAATTATACATAAAAATACATAAATGCGTCATAACCAATTGTAAAAATTGGTCAAAAGTGGTTAACAGAGTCGAGAGAGATGTATTGTTTCGGGTCATCGGTAAGTGGTTTGTCATCACTACAATTTACTCGTGACTTAGTCGTACTGTACAAAATAAGTGACACACTTAGTTTCCATACAATTTCATGAACTTTGGTTGTGTATCTGTCTATGGTTTTAACGTTAAAAGTGTTCCGCACCACAGGTTAAGTGGTATGGAATTTCCATCAAATCTGTCTTTGTGGTTTCACCATGTCATACATTGAGAATGTGGGCGTATCCGAGGATTTGTAACTATACGACCACTTCGATTCCTACTTTAATTAATGTTAAGGGTGTAGCTACTGAAGCAGATTATAATTACTGTAGATATTATACATTTAAGACTTAAAACGATACAAGACTGTGAAATTGGTTTTGAATGACAGTGTTGTATCGTCTTGGTTGTTCGCGACTCATTGGGTTTCTTGTTTATTGGCTGGATAAAGAGTGGCATAATGTATCATATAAATAAATACTTTAATTGATCGAAATAAATTAGGTACAGGGAGTGTCTACGTCATAATTGAAGACATGAGTGAATGAGGACGTTAAGTCGCATTATTAAAATTAAAAGTTTCTTTTATACCATACCATAACATCAGCGTGTGTCTTTCCACTGCTGGATATAGGCCTAAGGAACGCCGCCACACACACTCTTTCGCTCTCATCTCTTATCCACCCATTACCGGCGACATTCATTAATTCGTTTGGCCACGTGGCCGGAGGACGTCCCACGCTACGTTTCCCGATACGCGATCTCCATTTGAGGACTCGTCTCCCCCATCGGTTATTGTTGTTTGTTTGTTTATTTTTCGGGTAGTTTTAGTTTTCAAATTTATTTTCTCACCCAAAAGTAATATTCCACCTGCTCATTATCAATTACTAATCATATCCATAAGCATAAATAAATAAACGTAACAGTGAATAATTTACAAAAATTCCACTTTATCCAAAACTAGCGACCCGCCCTCGCTTCGCTTCGGTTTATAAGTTTTTTTTCAAAATATAGCCTATATTAGACACGGATAATGTAGCTTCCTATTTGTGAAAGAATTTTTGAAATCGGTTCAGTAGTTCCAAAGATTATTCCCAAATACCTACAATCACACAATTTTACCTCTTTAATATATTACAGTATAGAAGTATAGATTACAAATTAGTCATCCACCCATGACTTCAATTATTTTAGACAATACTGTTTTAAGTTTCACTTTATATGTAATTTTTATATGTTTTATCATTTTATTTTATATTTAATATGTCATTCTTGTGCATGCCAGTAGATGGTGGCG
Organism: Sesia bembeciformis; assembly: GCA_943735995.1. Taxonomy (NCBI): domain Eukaryota; kingdom Metazoa; phylum Arthropoda; class Insecta; order Lepidoptera; family Sesiidae; genus Sesia; species Sesia bembeciformis. The sequence goes on along the minus strand of OX031033.1, from coordinate 13,424,201 downwards.
CTGCAATGCGTATTAGTCCGACGATAGCGCCGATATTTACAAATCGCCTATTTGCACAGTTTGCCAGTAAATTATAGGAGACTACAGCATGCGGTATACAATTTATAGTGAGATTAATACCTTCACAGTTTGGATCAGTACAGACGGATACAGATTGCGATCTGTGGAAAACTAACGACTTTTCCCTCCAAAATGTATGAGGACTATCAGGGCTTGTCTTTTGAGGATTTCCAAAATTGAAGTGGCACAACTGGGACAATTATGCAACTAAAGTAGGATTTTTAATTCGAGTTAGGGATATACATATAGAACTGTCAAACAGCGAAATTTGTACGGCGATGACACTTTATTGACAGTTCTACATGTCATATCCTTGACTTGAATAAAAAAAAACGACTTTAGGGCTAATCTTAAAATGTGGGTAACATGTGTGAGTTAAGAGTATTGTCGTCTTGTTACTTAGGATTAGCGCTATTTTTTATTATTATTATTATAAAATGCAATGGGAAAATGCATTTATGTATTTATAATATAGTATATACATAGTTTATGAATTTATGTATGTATGTTCAGTGTTAATGAAGTGAACGTTACTCAGCTACTAAAGTGTATTTCTATATCACTGTCCAAGAAAAAGTTTCTTATTTATTTGAGAAACCTCATTTTCTGTTGCAATAATTTGTAAATAATTAAGTTTATATTATTGCCTTTGCTTCCTTAGGTCTAAAACGTGTTCAGTCTTTTGAAGTCGCTGATTTCCGGTGACATTTCCGGTGTTTTTTAACATCGTTTTGTTTTAGAGCTGCTACATTCCTACAATATGGACATTTACGCGAGTCCGTGATGAAAGTAACTACTGTATCCGTATCAAAGTACTAATAATGGAAACGTCCCAGTGGAAAGAGAAAAAGAGGCAGGCCACTAGAATGCTGAGAAGACGAATTTAAGACAACAACTGGTAAAGACTAGATGTGCTTATGCTTATCCAGGTTAGAACACAGGATTGAACAAACTGGCAAAACCTGTAGGAGATTTTTATGCACAGAGGAAATCATTGACTACATTTTTTCTATCCTATTATCTTTCTTTTTAATTCTATTTTTTATTAAGTATTGATTAAGGAATTAAATGGCTTTTTAATTATTTATGTAATACATTCCGACAATCGTCAGATTGTATGATAACCGCAATCGGCCGCATTTCAACGCTTCTCTACGTTTCTTGCGGCACGTCTGCTTGTCACTAATTGGTAGTTGTAGTAGGTTAACTAAGCGCTTGTTCGTACTAGAAAGACATATGTCATGTGGGAAAAACTGTGTACCCGATTGAGAAAACGCGGACTGGTCTTATCGCGTGATTCCAAGAACTGGCGCCTCGTTTTTATACGACCTGGAGATCCGTGACACCTTCGCTCGTTTTCTTCTTGCACATTCAGCTATCTAGATTCCTATAGGTAGATTGTATCTAAGTAGTATTCTTCAACTTTTATCTGAACTGGCCTCAATGGCAAGCATTAATATAATATCATTGCCTTGATATGGATGTTTGACCTGTATTTAAGACCATGATAAGATACTCTTTTATCATTCTAATATGAAGCATATCTGAGGTTACATCATACAACGAATAGCGAGCTGCCAAGAAAAGTGATCTTAATTTCAATATTTTGTGGCTACATTAAAAAGCGAAAAAGTAAAGTTAGTACATTAACCACAATTGTAGTGGAGACGTAAAACTAAAACAATGTAGCCACAATCATTATAGAAGCTGTTTTAAATACTTGTTCCTTAAACCGCGATTAGAATGAACATCGTGGCCTCTTCGCGGTCTCTATAGAATAGTCGAGTGAAAAACAAAAAGTCTGTCAACAAAAATAACTAGTTAGAGCGCCTATCGTTTAAGGACGTCTAGATCCTTAGCTAATTATAATCATTAATAATTAATAATTTTATCTAAATCACCTTATTAATAATCACTCCTTATTTCTGTTAAGTAGAAACAAGATCTAAAGCTGTGAAGGTACTTAGTTATATTCTTGGTTCTAGAAGGGTGGTACAATAAATCGTAATTGTCCACCGTACTATTTTATCGAATGATCACAAGAGTTAATTGAAAGTACACATCTTATTGGCGTGCGGAAGAGTACTGACGAGCACAGTATTGACAGTCACGCTGAACTGCAAAATGCTGACAAGATAAAACACCGTGCGCGTTCTGCGTGCACTGTGTCATCACTGTGTCCCTACAGTGTTCCTCCACTTAACAAAAAGAAATAAATTTCATTTCGAAACATTAAAAATATAGCACATCACTAAATTTCGTTAATGCCAAGTAGGTTACATCGGATAGTAGGTCACATGGTAAGAAAAAACAGTACTAAGCATTCTGATGAACACCGCTTATCGCTGCGTTGGTGTTTAATTTCATAAACATTGTTACTAATTCAACGCCATTATATTATAATAACGTTTGTAAAAACATTTTATGCCAACACTACAAAAAGAAACTTATACGTTATGAAACTGATTCTCAGAATACAAAACAACTGCGACATAACGAACTACTGTTGGCTAATATCTGCCATTAGCATCGTCGACACACTTACTATCTGAGTCGATAGTCCAGCCGACCAGATATCGTAGCGCAGTCATGGCCATATTGCCGTCCTCTAGCAGGGTGACGTAGTTGCCCTTTAAATACGTTTCTTAGCCGTGATCCAGTGCAAATCTTCAAAAAACTCATAATTTGGGTTCTCTTCTGCCGGTTAGCAATATGTTTCTGTGCATCCATACGGATAACCTTGCAATATGCTTGCAACGTAATATTGTAGTTTCCAAATGGTGTATTCATCAGGTGATGCGGGGTGATTTTTTCGTACACGTGCCGACTGTTACCATCGCGTCACTGCTTAGTTTGCGTTTATTTTTCCACTCTTAATCCTTGATGCTGTCGATATAACCTCAACTGATCTTCAGATTGATGCTGTTGCTGCTGTTTGATTTCTATACGCCTGGAAAAAAGGGGGAACCGTCTCCTGCCCACTATGACCGCTGTTCAAAGTCCAACAGCGTTCACATTATGTAGTCCACTTAATGTTCATTGTACAGTCGGAAGTCGCCAAAGTGGAACCAATGGTTTAAGTGTAGAGTGTAAGATGTATACTTTGGAGGTACTTGATTTTCGGTTTATAGTGTCACTTCAGAAAGTTCGAATTAATAACTTTCATTGTCTTCCATATTGTTATTTTAATTGATCACCAGAATTAATTGAAAGTACATATACATTTTGTTGACATGCGGGAGCAGCGGGACCGGGGGAATACAGCTGGCGAGCACAGTGTCGCTTCTGCGTTCTGCGTGCACTGTGTCCCTACAAGTCTATAAAGTGACCTATTATTATTTATTGACATGGACAACTACGAGCAAAAAAAAAAAACTGCAAAAAAAGCGTACTCAGTACATGAATGAGAATCTCGTTAATACTTTTTTACACATCAAGCTCACTGCCAGTAACTTTTTACGATAATGTATGTGATCACTTTTATAACCTCTGTCGTAAATAAACATTGGAGGTGTACTGTATGAACACGGCTATGGAGCATTGGAGTGCGGTTAGAGTAGGCTAGTTCCTTTTCCAATGTATTTTTTTACATAGTAGCATTAAAATCAAGATGTTAAAAAGAAGTTTACACAATAGCACTATTTTATTACCGTTTAATGTTAATCCAAGGCAATGATTATATTCTACAGGGATGTATTAATTTCCTAAGATGTTTCTAATGCAATATCGTATTATTAATGCATTACAAACAATGTTTGTAAAATACGGTCTTAAATGTTGTTTGAATTTCATAATGATAATGATTTTAATTGATTGAGGGGGAGAGTGCACGCTGGAATCCAACAGCCGCTGGACGCGCTCGACTGGCCACGTTACCCCTCTCTCACAGAAGACTACCTTGAAATGTACTGCATTTCCAACTTTATCTTATTTCCTTGTATGTACGTGTTTCGGTAGTGAGTGAGATATGCCAGAACCCATTCCCATCCTTTCTCTCCCCATTTTTCCAACCCTTTCTCCAAATCTATTCCTATATCTCCAAAGGTAGGCAGCGCATCCGGAGGCGTGCCAACGTTTGTCATTTTGGACTAATGTTGGCATGTATAGCGGATGTCTATGAGCGACAGTATCCATTTACCATCAGGTGGATTGTATGCTCGATGCCGCCTTCGTCCATAAAATAAATAAATAATATTAATAATAAATATTATTTGAATGATTTTTTCGAAATTCCAAAATACGTCTTCCTAAATAGCCTAATTTCTAATTGTTTTTCTACACCGAGTCTTCCACAGACGCTCAGGAACAATTTAGCTGTAGACACAAGGGATTTTTTATTCCCTTATAAGGGAACACAAGGAAACCACTGTTCTATAGGGAATCGAGGAAGAGCATTTTAAAAAGAGGAAAGCAAGTCTACATAGTTTATTGTACTTCGTCATGTGAACCTTCCCCACATTCCCGTGATTTCTTTCTGCAATCATAACTCTCATATGGCATGTTCAGGTATGAAAGTATGCGACCGCAGACCGCGGAAACTGCGCGCGCGCCGTTTTTGGCGAAACGGCATTATTGAGTTGCAGCTCAAATAGGGCTGCTGCTCTGTAACTGTATAAAATGATTGTTACCTAAATGTTTGCTCTTTGCAACCGAAGCGTGTTTAGAGTCCTATTTACATTTAGATTGTGTTGTAACAATGATTGGGGTGATGGCAAGAATACAGGGTATTCACAGCAGTTAACAGCGACAGTGTCCAAAATCCCAGGATTAATTAGCTGTCACACGTCTTGATAGTGCATAGTAATCGTGAGTAATTATTGGTGGCCAGTCACTAGGTAACCAATATAACGATGCGCGCGCAACGCAAAATTGTTTGTCCTCATGTGACAACCCTATTGAAAAGCATTGCGGGACCGCGCAGCGCGAACATGGTTTTGAAACCGCGCACCGGTAAAGTAGGATTCCTCAAATTGAACATCAATTGCAAAGTATGAAAATGTATACGTCTGCAAGTTACATATTTCAAAATACAGTTATGTTGATTGTCTTTAAAAAGGCATCGGTTTCAGGGTTATTACCTACTTTCAAATTTTTTTTCTTTACAGAACATTATTTAAATAATATTTTATCGGCAATACCGTGTCCCTCTGTTATTAGCTAGATATAGACCTCTCCTAAAGCTCAATGCCACACAATATTCTGCTTTTCCCACTAAGCCAATACCATACCACATCAAACCATGCCATCAGCCTACGTCTCTCCACAGCTGCGTATCCCAAGTCCTGTCCCAAGGCTCGTCACTACTTAACCAATATTGGGATATATTAGAATGTAGGTAAAATGTCCTCAAAAGGATTTAAGCAAAATGGAGTCAAACAAACATTCATAGTAACAATATAAATCTAACAACATTTTATTAAAAAACTTGTCCAAAACAGTGTGTTTAAAACCTAAACAGTAAGCTTTGTGTTAAATAAAGCCATTTCATTAAATTAACTGGTTTGCATACAATAAGAAATTGCAGAATAAATTAACTATCAAGCAGCTAGATATGACTGAGTCTGATAGCAAACCTATTAGCACGGGAAATTAAGTCTTGTTAGGTTGATTACAAAATAGACTTTGCCGCAGAGGAAACTCAAAATAGAGCAAAATGCAGCTGTAAAACGGGCCAGCGAGTGATTTCTGTCAGTGCTGTTGGTTTAATATCTTCATTATTAAAGCGTTGAAGCTTTGATAAAAATTTTAACTGAGTATTCATTTATGATTTCAATTTTACTATATTTTAAAATACATCGCTGGAACAATGGCAATTTATGTTATTGGCATTTAGTAAAATAATTCTGTAAGTTGCGGTGAATTATAATCTAATTCAAATGACACTTGGACAAACAACTTGGTCTTTTATAATCCCGAGATAAAAATCTTACAAATTGTCTTCGTCAGCGTTTTCTACCATTAAGATGTATCCCTAATCAATCATTCTTACTTCATACATTAATTGACACCGCGTTTTCTAAACTAGATAAGATTAAATTTATTGGTTCGATGTAGGTTTTTCAAAATATTTAAAAAACTTAGTAATAACGCCTATAGCTTGTGGTAGTCGCTTTTATACCCTTTAATCGCCTTTTGCGACCCCGCCGGGGGGAGATGGGCTGGTGGTATTCTAAAGGGTGGTGACACCACACCTATTAAAATATTTTTTAATACATTTCGATACTTACATTGTATTTGTACAACCGTCCAGGCTGTTCGTTATGGGGCTAAGTAGATAAATATTTACCTGTAAACAATAAAACGCGGTTAAACATTTGTTCAACATATTTCCTAAAACTAATTTTATCATTTATACGAGCAATATCCGTATAGATAAAATATACTTGAGGGGGAGAGTGCACGCTGCAATGCAACAGCCGCTGGAATCTCGACTAGCCACATTACCCCTCTCTCACAGAAGACTACTTTGAAATATACTGCATATCCTACTTTTATCTTATTTCCATAATGTACGTACGTTCTTTCGGTAGTGAGTGAGATGTGCCAGAGCCCATTCCCATCCTATCCCTCCCCTTTTCCCAACCCTTTCTGCAAATCCATTCCTATATCTCCAATGGTAGGCAGCGCATCCGGGGGCGTGTCAACGTTTGTCATTTTGGACTAATGTTGGCATGTAACGCGGATGCCTATTGGGCGACAGTATCCACTTACCATCAGGTGGACTGTATGCTCACTGCCGCCTTCGTCCATAAAATAAATAAATAATAATAATAAGAAATAAAATAAGGCAGTTTTAAGGCATTAACTTACCATCTGCAGCCTTCGTCCATAAAAATACAAAGGTTCTAACTAATCACCGATTTCATGACATTTTAAACCAAGGGTGTATTGTCGACCGAGTGACTAAGTTCATGCTGCGGTACTGCCACTGTCCGCTGTGCGTTCCGTTTCGATCTCCTCATTTATTTCATTATTAAAGAATAAACACTTATTATTCAAGGATAAATATTCTTTCGGGCGCGGTGGGTTTGTGTTCATCTTCATGTCTGTCTCTGGAACCAACACACGACGATATCTAGTGTGGGATATTGAGGGTCACTTAAAAAAAGTGTCACTGTAAAATTACGAATCCGTCAATAACATTGTCATGACAAAAAATTCTATAACTCAAGTAATTCTCTTTTTGAGTTTTCCGCTAAATGTTCGTATAGTTTTATTGCCGGGACGCTCTCAAAGGTAAAGCGATGCTTGAAAATTAAAAATCAACAACGGGATTCCTCTTACCTCTCGGGGCGGCCTCTTCCAACAGTAGCCTCAAGAATTATTTATGGCTACACTGAAAACTTGAGTATTATTAAATGTACGAGTACTACAGTGACTAAGCACACTCAATACTTTTCGGCGATTGATGACTTAGCCGCCGATGAGTAGCTAGTTGTAGCGATCGAACGCTAAAACCCGCACCGAAAAGTGCGATTGCTAGTTCCGAAATGTTGTTATCAAATATGTTTTCCCAATCCGTAGTAGCGATTTTATTCCAGAAGATTTATTAAGACTTAAGGAAATCAATTCAGGAATTTCGAAAATATAGAATAACAATATAATATATATAGAATAACATCTATTTATAAAGAATAACAATACAAATAACAGTTCGAAGTTTTTGCAACCTTCAGCAAGAAATCTATAAATTTCCAAACTTATTTCCGACCTTTACGGTGGGACCTCACCATCGGTAGGTACCGACTAGTTAAACTAAGGTGAGTTTGGGACACCAAAGTTCCCGGGAAGTTCGGGGAATGTGGTTCTAGTAGGGTTACCACATCGAATAAAAGCCAACACTTGAGGTTTCCGTTTTATATTTAAAAACATCTACATCTCTCCCTATTTCAGGACTTTAAAAATAATAATTTTAGTGTTCTCACTATGTGGCCTAGGATCTGGCCTCTTCCATAGTGTCTTGGGAGAGACCTATATCCAACAGTGGAGATATGTAGGCTATTAACAAAGAAATTCGTCAATCGAAGATTTAACTAAAGTATGCTTTATAAATTATATTTGTTTTTATTACGAAACACAGTTATTGTAAAATACATATTACAAAGTGACAAATAACTCGTAAATACAGTGCAAAATAAACAATTGGTTTCGTTTGATTCAAAATACGGATACCAACTTTAAAAAAATATCAACAAATTTGTTTTTTCATTACACAGCAAATATGCTGAGCAATGAAAAGACAATCAATGAGTTCATAATGAGAATAAGAAATCAATTAGTAAAATATTGTGAATTTATTTCCTCCTTCTGCTAAAACTGTCTCTAGCAGTAGATTATTCCATCGACTAAGTCATAAAACTTATCAATTTCAGTAACAGTCAACTACCCTTGTTACAATAGATAATTTAAACAAAAAAATCTAGTATAATTATCTAACACGCTTACGCTTGGGTGTTCGTGTAGGTATTATGTTATGATAAATACAGTAACAAGCGACAGTGGAGTAAGAATTTAAAGAATTCTATATCGCCAATATTTTTACTGTTTCTTTAGATTATCCAGCTAAATGTGCACGTGTGGTAACCCTAGTCCCAAGGGAGTCATCATTTGGCCGCACACAAACTTGGGCTCTGTTTCGTTCTTCCACCTTGATTTTCTATCAAATAGATTGGCGTTTTTATTAGCCTTACGTTACCTCATCTCTTTTGTTTTATAAATCTAACTATATATATAAAGAGAAATGTCCTGATTGACTGACTGACATCAACCCAAATCTGAAACCACTGAGGCCAGAAACATGACATATGGACAGTAGCCTTCTTTTATAACACAAAGAAATCTTTGTGTAAGCTTAAGTGATGCATAGACATTATTTTTATAGGGAACTAAAGGTGTTGCACGAAAAGAGTTTCAACGTTAACAAATAACACGAATTCGAAATGGGCATAGACGCAAAATCAGAGTATAACGCCCCACTGCAAGGCACAAGCCTCACCTACTAATATCACTACAAGGTTTTGGGCCATAATCCACCACACGGACCCAATACGAATTGATGGAGCACGCGTGATTCCTGGCGATGTCTTCCTCCACCACCGAGCTAGTGATGGTTTTGAAAATCCGTAGGTACTTAATTAGAAATTCAGTAGTACGGGCCGCGGATCTGAACTCACGAGTTTACGAATACCACCACCCCATCTCTTCCTGTGGGCGTTGTAAAAGGCAATTAAAAGATAACAAGCCCTGGAGAGTTCCCCAGGGCTTGTTGTTACACTTGTTGTTGTTACTAAAATAGTGGACTCGCCAACCGTTTAACCAGCATTGCGTTATAAGGCCATACATGCACAAGACAATGTGCATGAGAAGGCCATTGTCTAGCACTGGACTGGTGATAGGTACGGTTACAGATATCTCTAGGCTATCACAGCTCTAATACAAAACACTACTAGTAAGTAAAATACATATACATAAGTACTTTCTACAGATAAAATGGTAAAAACAAACTCCACGTACCATCTGGAAAAATAATTATTTCCATCATAAAGTTCTTATTACGCTGTCAGATTAGATGTGCGCACGTAATTATTTTCTTATTAATTAATGCCTCGCATTATCGGTGTTTACTGACTGACGTCTTTCCAATAACCTGACAGGTACTTACTATGTTATTACATAACAGAGAAAATAATTCCCCAATAAATTATAGAAAGAAAGCTTTGGAAGAAGGCATTGGATTAATGCCAAAGGAAAATCGATGATGCTTTGACGTAGACTTTGGCTAGTGCTTTTTCTTAACTACACACTTATTTTATTCTTGACTTCGGCATTATCCATTCTGCTTATTTTGTTATTATCAAGGAGAGAATTATTTTATTGTTCGTGCCATACTTCCTGGCGGGACCACAATTTCAAAACGCTTCTCCTCTGCTGTACACATTTTTATTTTTAAATGTACTGTTTTGTATAATAACACATTCAATGAAATTTGTACTCCAAGGATTTATCCTTGTGCTGTGAAATATAATTCCCGTCAGGACCACGCTGCAATTGGTGTACAAAAATAATTAAAGGTTAATTAATATGACAAAAAATATACTTTTATTATACGCTTGATTAGAACTAGAAAATTACCTCGAAAGTCATCCTTGAATCAATAAAAGGCAATAAGATAAAAAGAATAAAGATAAGTAGTAGGGTAAAAAGGATTATTTCAATGGTCACTGAGAATATAGTGAGGAATGCCGCGTGACCGAGGTTAAAACAATAAAATCTGAATCATTTTTTATATTTACCAATGCGCACTGGACCCGCGTGGTGGATTATAACTTGAAACACAGTTGTGATTACAAGGGGAGGCCTGTGCCCTACAGTAAGACGTTATAGGCCAATATCATTTTATACCGCGAACCCGTAGGCTGTGGAACGAACTACCTCAAGAGGTCTTTCCATTAAGCTACGATATGGGGTTCTTCAAAAAAGCTGTGTATAGGATTTTGCAAGGTCGGCGGCGCACCCGCATACCCCCTGGGGTTGCAGATGTCCTTGGGCGGCGGTAACACTTACCATCACGTGGGACCGCTTGCTCGTACGTCTACTTCAATATATAAAAAGTGATATAAAACTGTAAGTCGATATCGAAATAAAACTATCGTAAACGTCGCCGATTTTAAAAAAGCACATTTTTTCATCATCATTAATAATAGTCTTTATTAATTTTCATATTTAGTGAATTTATAGGTTTTTTTTATTATTCCCACACATAATGAAAGTAAATAGATATCATTTTACAAATGCAAAGAAGTTAATTCGTTGATATGTTGTAAAACAGGATAAATTTAAAATAAACCTCATATAAATATATAAAGAAAACTGTCACCACAATTAAAAATCAATTGAGAATTTCTACAGTCAATTTGCAGCCAATCTCTTTAGAGGATAATGTAAAGTCGTCAATAGATTAATGCCTAACATATTAGTGCGATCAATTTAATGGCTCCGTAATTATTGGACCAATCTTCGAGCAGTATGTAATTAATGGACAGATGTTTATAGGTACAGAATAATAAATAATGTAATAATAATATTAGAATCGCAGGAAATATGTTTGCCGCATTGGATCACTTCTCCAAAAAGCCTAAACTTTATACTATACTATTTATGGATTTCTTTATATGTTGTGTTTTCAAAAACTTTGGATTTAAAAACAATACAAAGTTTTTGAAAACACAACATATAAAGAAATCCATAAAATATTTCATTTTTCCAAAAGTCGCACAACAGAATATCTCCAGACTAATTATAGTAACAACAATTTTATAATTCACACTTGATTTTAAAAAAATCAATTTAAATAAATAAGCAACGTGTGCTGTGTGACTTCTCATACCTTTCAGGTATAAAATTTTAAGACAAAATATCTAATCCCCTAATTTTATATTGTCGATTCCTCGTATGAACTGGGTGTGTAGACCAGATAATTGCTATATATTTAGATATATATAATTACTACATATCAAGAGTTATCGTGGCCGATCGTTAGCGCTCAGTTTGCTTAACGGTAGCTTTTATCTAACTAAATTAGATTAGCTCGTTATCTACTTGGGTATATTAGAATTTATTACTATGGGAGTGTTATTTGGGTAAACTAATTAAAGTTTGGTAAATGATCATAGGCTACGTGATAATGGGTAGCATTTGGGAAAATGCGTTACATCTCGTCGCCTATATCAAATGCGAAAGTCTTCATCAATAGGTGCGTCCGGCGTACCCATTATGACGTATAGCGTACATTCTGACAGATCTGATTTATAAGTACAAATTTGCTCAGGGAGCGCTATGAAAAGAGATATAAAGAGAAAGAGATGCTCGGAATTTTGTTGATGAAACCAAAGAGAAAAGCATAAAGGATTAGATACGTACTCGTAGTAGAATTCAGCTTGTACGGTGTAAGGAAACTCCCAAATCGCAAATTTCAATAACAAGAAGACAAGCTAAATGATGAAGGCGTCTCGGCGGGTTCGTCGCCCCCATATATCATGTACGGCTGTTCAGGGAATGATAAATACAGTATTTTTGCATGGGCAAAAATAATAATAGGCTTTTGCTACCTATAAACACTGCAAAGCAACACGAGGGTAGTTGCACAAGCGCTGACAACCCCGCAAAAACCTATAAGTGATCTACGTGTGCATCTATAAGACCACAGGCACATAACCTATATCTTCATCATACGTAGGCGCTTGTCGTTATTTTATTTTAATTGTATTTGAATGTATGTATGAATGAATATACATATGTATATCAATAAGTATATGTATCAGGGTCCACAACACCGGCTAGGAGAAAATGCTCTATGACATGAAGTACTTTTATAAATGCAATAAAGTTTAAACAAATTTAATTTAATTGGTTTAAATAAATACATTTCCTTCATTCATAAAGTGATACTGATAAATCACAATGTTGCTGATTCAATATCAAATATGAACAAACAAAGTATTTCATGGTCAAGTTTAATATTGATATCTTCAGTGCACATTGAGCTGCGGATGACTGGTTTCATATAATGAAAGTTCAGGTTTGTAGCAGTACAATTTTATACGTTTCTGGAAAGGAATTAAACGACCATAAAGTTGCAATAATTACAGGTTGATTTTATAGCAAACTATAATGTTTTCATTGCGTATATTAATCACAAATAAGTAGCTCAAAGCAGCAGCAAATCAAAGAGATAGTGGGCAGGTCATATCTGTCGCAGTACCGACTGCGGATGAGATAGACGAATACTCGTGTGGAGATCACGTACCCGATTACATAGCGTTGAACGTTCTCCAGTCAGATGGACTCACGACTTAAACAAAGTCGCCGATAATGGCTCGACGTGAAGAGTAGAAGATTGTGTGCAGAAGATAGCGGGTCTTGGGAGAAGTCTATATCCAGGAGTGGAGACATAACTGATGGTATGGTGGGTAGATATAACTCAATAGTACAGCAGCACATACAAAATAATTACTTCGATAGATATTAGGTATGAATATGATCCGTTTGTCACAGACGTGCCTGGAAAATGTAGTAAAGTGGGGCTAACATATTTTTTACAGAAAAAGAGTAGCCGACAAACAGATAGTCCACCTATGTCCACCTATAGTAGATGATAGGTGATTGTCACCTATCATCAGCGATACATTCCAACATCAATATAGCATCAATTCTGAGCATTGATGTGTTTAAATTGTGTTCTTCTTTGCATGTGTCTGAGTCTCGAAGACCATAAAGGGGGCTGAGTTTACGACGTCAGGAATTCCAATAATGTGAAATAAACGAATAAAACTAAAACAATTACAGTCAATGGCAATATTTCGTTTCGGAAATCTCTTAATAAATTAAAGTGGATATCAAGGTATACATCAAGACCTCTCTACACGCCCAAATTAAAGGGCGCTTAATTTCCAAATCACTCGCATATGCCGCCAAAATAAAGCATTTCAATCAGACTACCCCTTAACACCTTTGAATCCAATCAAGACTCACCTTGCCCAGGTTTAGTAAAGGTTTAATTAGGCGTCACAATTCACATACAGCCTGCCCAAAATCATTCCATTTTAGCTCTTATGATTAGCTCATTAGAAGTGTCCATGTCTTATTAGCCACCGTACAAAGGAAACGGGAGATAGGGTAGTGACGCCATGACAATGCGTGTTGGATAATGAGGTTGAATTTTAATTGTGAGGTTGTGACAGGTACCTATACTGACGATGACGTGGGTATATCTTTACTTCCTGTCTGTGTTGGATCCACTTGGTATGAAAGCAAAAGCCAGAAAGTGTTCAGTAGAACCAATATTGGTAGGTAGATAGGTAGTTGCAGATAAGTAATTAGTAATAAAGGAATAGGATTAATGATTTTATCTGTGACTTATCTTTAAAGCAATAAGATTCATACTACAAAACTTAATTTCGCCAATTTAAAATTATCTAGAGCAAATTTTCTTGCAACACCAATTGATGTCATATATTCCTGAAGTCTTTTGGGAAAGTGCCTTATACATAAATCTATTCATTGGGAATAAATCTATTTGGACTGAATGAGTTTTTGACTGTAGTTACCTATTATGCATTAAAACGGTAATTTGCAAAACTTGCAAATTGTCAACCACTGTCTTAGAATAACGTAGAGAAGCAAACTAAAAGTAAAATGTAGAATTATTGCAGTAACTTAGGATATTGCTAATGACAAAACAAAGTATGGCTGTTATCAAGAAAATAATGGATGCAGACGAATGTAAACAGCTTGAGTAGATCTATGTGCCTTGTGATTTTTGGCTGAAACCCAAACCAAGTACGAGAACAAGATCAGTGAAAATTGTAGAATTTTATTTCTATTTAACTATCAACACATCAGTGTACTGATCTACGAAATTAGGATATTAAAGTAATCATAGTTCTATATAAATCAAATATTTCATTACCAGTCTATCTTACAATTATAATTAAAACTAAAAATAAATTTTACAAATATTATAATAAATTTTACAAATATTCTAGTGCACAAAGTATAAACTAAGATTTAATTAGTATACAAAAGACAGCATAATCAATACTTGGTTTGGCAGAGGATCGTCCGAAGAAAAAAATATGTGAATGCGGTCTATGGAAAAGAAATGCAAATATTTAAAAGGCAAGGGATGTCCAACACTCCGGCGTGCATACGAAACTTTCTCCCGTGGTGAAAAATGCTGGGCGAGCCTTTTAAGGAAACCTGTCTGGTATGGATGAGAACAGCAAGTTTGTATTCAAAGTTTTGTAAATGGGTTGGTTACGTAAATAATATAAGGAATATTTGAACTGAACTATGCTTACAATAAGTAGGGGAGATTATTTTGAAAACAAAATATATACTAAAAAACAGAACAAACAAGAAACAAACTTTTAAACGAAAGGGTTAAAAATTAATTACATAGATTATTACCGTATCCAAAGTACGAGTAATAATCAAATCACCGCATTAAAACACTGACAAAGTTTTATGTTGATGTATCAAAACACCGTCAGTAATCATTCGCGTCCTTTGCCGAAGTAGTAGTAGGAGTATGTAAGACATATGTAAACATTTAGTTGCGAATCCGTCCTGTGTCAGTCTGCGAAGTTTCTCCCTCAAAGGCATCGCAAGAAAGTCCCACCGAGAGCAGCACAACAAAGTGTCCAACAAAACAAACTGCTCGACGTTTATGTTGAACATTTGTCAGAATGGAGCGTAAAGTGCAGAATAGGTGTGATGCATTAGTCCTTTGGACAATAAATTATTTCTCGACTCCACCGGGTGCTGCATACTTGTCACCATGCTAAAAGTTGCTGCAACTTTGACAAACATGTCTAAAACATTTTAACTCGTCGCCGGCTGATTTTAAATATTTTAAGCTTTTCAGCAAATTTTTAGTGAGTTACAATTGAATTTAGTTTTCCGCTTTTTTTGTTACGTAATGCCTGTGAAGAAAACGCGTTTTGACAGAGACCAGTCGCGGCTTTACAACTGCGTTTTTTTGGAGCGCGATGATGCGCATAATATGTACTAAATTTCTTTTTAAAATGTGAGCGTGAAATTACATTTCAATACTCAGATTTCCACGCTGGTGTCTATTTTTCATGAATTTTATTTTAGACAGATTTACGCGAATAGGTTACGAGTTGGGTTCAACAGCTCGCTGGCGCCGACAAATCCAATAAAGAAGCGTGCCTTGAAGAAATTTATGGCATTGACCGGATTATACAGACTGACGTGTGAAAACTGGGAACTCAGTACAAACCAGACTATGCAGACCCTCGATATATCAAACTGGACCCTTCATCTGAACTTTCTGACATGAAAAGTGAAAGGTCAAAGTAAATGGTGGTGTTATTGATTGTTCCTTCAAACACCTTTTTTCGATGCGTCAGCGATCAGCACCCTACGAGGGTTTCTGTTCTACATATGCGCTAAACGGTTTGCTTGTTCTCATTTTTTGGAATTTATTTCCTCGCTGACTATTGTACAATCTTCAAGTTAAACTCTCTTTAAGCATTAAGTATCTTTTTAAGAATATAATATTATTGTTAGAGATAGTAATGATACATAATATATTAACTTGTTGTTTATCAATAAATAATTAAGTAAATGGCAAATCTCCAGTTTGGAAAAATATTTATAACTACACTGATAAGATAGGGCGAATTACTAGAATGAGCGAATGACTAAAATACCGCTCTTTGGCAAATATTTTAATTTTTCGTTATCTTTAATTTTTATTCATTTTCTAATTCATTTTTATCAATAAACTGTTCATCATACTAATTAGATACGAACTGTGTAACAGGTCAGCTTCGACAAGTATGCCGTCAAATTGTTTGAAGTTTATTAACCATAGACTCATTTAATATAGGCTTAAATTTTGAAGTTTAAGATTTGAAGATACGGTTGAAGATTTGGTTACGTTACAGAAAAAACTTCCCCTGCAGAATTTTCAGTGACCTCTTTTAATTTTCGCTATGAATCCGTCCATATGGAAGGGATCGACGTGGGTGGAAAAATGGAGATTGCTCTGCAATAAAGTTGGACGCAGGTTACGTTACGTTCGTACCATTTGGGTTTACTACTTCGTAGTGTTAGAGTCAAAAAGTGTCGACCCTAGTTTCTCACGTTACATTGTGCGGCAGCACTGTATGTACTCGATGGTGCCGAGTTAGTCTTCATTTGACCGCTGTCACAATACCTCGCCTGTATAGAATATTACATTGTGCTAGTAAATGATTTGTAAACTTATGTGGTTTTATTAAGACTCTATTAGTCAGAAGTGAGATCAGAACTTTGCGCTCATCAATCTAATGAATTTATAGTGCAGTGAAGTTAGTGTTTTGTGACTATTATGCAGTTGTAGAACAAAGCACTACGATTGCGCAAGTACGCAGTTACCGGAGGAGACCCGTGTCGTGTCCACCCGATGCCCGATTGCGTCATCATCCGCGCAACCCAGTGTACCCCGATGTTTACATTATAAGTACCTGAGGACTTGGTGAGCCCGTTTCATGTTATTGTTCATAGGACTATTGCCTCTTTGTTTCATATTGTTCCTCTGTTATACTACATAGACATGTACAGTTGGAAGCGAATTAAACGCTGGGACACGAGTTATTATTATAATTATAAAGTTATAGAGTGCTCATAGTGAACTCGTTAGTATTGTTATAATATATAGTAACTATATAGTTTAGTGTACTGTTAAAATGGGGCGGCACAAAAAGCAGAAACGTCCCAAGCGTGTTAGTTCCTCATCCTCGTCATCTTCCTCTGAAGATAATAACGTTCGGCGTAACCATAAGCGCAGATGGCGCGCCACTAAGGAGATCCGTTCCACAACGCCAACTATAGGGCACGTAGTTCGCTATCTCGGGCGCAATGATGCTATACCTGAGTTCGACCCGCAGACCTCCCCAGTATCTATAGACCACTGGGTGAGAAACATTGAATCCATCGCTACAATGTACGGGTGGGATGGAACGTAATTCCGAATATATGAAACGAAAGTTTGATGAAAAGCGGAAAGATGCACATCAATACCAGGTTGGGGACTTGGTGATGGTTGAGCGGAAACTTCGGAAGAGGGGTATAATGAGTGGAAAATTAGTTGACAGGTATGCTGGTCCGTACAAAGTAATTACAGTGTTACGACATGATCGCTACACAGTACGCTCATGTACCAAAGGTAGGCGAAGTTATCAGAATACCGTTGCCATTGATCGTATGAAGCCCTGGCATAATCAGGCACTTTCAGAAAGCGACGAGGAATCGCAGGAATAAATAATGAACATGAGAGACGTTGACGACCCGACGTTAGAAAGATTGCCTGCTCCGGCAGAGGTGTATACCTGCTCCGGCAGATGTGTATTGTTGATTGCCTACTCCGGCAGATGTGTATACCTGCTCCGGCAGATGTGTATTGTTGATTGCCTGCTCCGGCAGATGTGTGTACCTGCTCCGGCAGATGTGTATTGTTGATTGCCTGCTCCGGCAGATGTGTATACCTGCTCCGGCAGATGTGTATTGTGGATTGCCTGCTTCGGCAGATGTGTATACCTGCTCCGGCAGATGTGTATTGTTGATTGCCTGCTCCGGCAGATGTGTATACCTGCTCCGGCAGATGTGTATTGTTGATTGCCTGCTCCGGCAGATGTGTATACCTGCTCCGGCAGATGTGTATTGTTGATTGCCTGCTCCGGCAGATGTGTATACCTGCTCCGGCAGATGTGTATTGTTGATTGCCTGCTCCGGCAGATGTGTATACCTGCTCCGGCAGATGTGTATTGTGGATTGCCTGCTCCGGCAGATGTGTATACCTGCTCCGGCAGATGTGTATTGTTGATTGCCTGCTCCGGCAGATGTGTATACCTGCTCCGGCAGATGTGTATTGTTGATTGCCTGCTCCGGCAGATGTGTATACCTGCTCCGACAGATGTGTATTATTGATTGCCTGCTCCGGCAGATGTGTATACCTGCTCCGGCAGATGTGTATTGTGGATTGCCTGCTCCGGCAGATGTGTATACCTGCTCTGGCAGATGTGTATTGTTGATTGCCTGCTCCGGCAGATGTGTATACCTGCTCCGGCAGATGTGTATTGTTGATTGCCTGCTCCGGCAGATGTGTATACCTGCTCCGGCAGATGTGTATTGTTGATTGCCTGCTCCGGCAGATGTGTATACCTGCTCCGGCAGATGTGTATTGTTGATTGCCTGCTCCGGCAGATGTGTATACCTGCTCCGGCAGATGTGTATTGTTGATTGCCTGCTCCGGCAGATGTGTATACGTGCTCCGGCAGATGTGTATTGTGGATTGCCTGCTCCGGCAGATGTGTATACCTGCTCCGGCAGATGTGTAGTGTTGATTGCCTGCTCCGGCAGATGTGTATACCTGCTCCGGCAGATGTGTATTGTTGATTGCGTGCTCCGGCAGATGTGTATACCTGCTCCGGCAGATGTGTATTGTTGATTGCCTGCTCCGGCAGATGTGTATACCTGCTCCGGCAGATGTGTAGTGTTGATTGCCTGCTCCGGCAGATGTGTGTGTGTTGTTGATTGCCTGCTCCGGCAGATGTTTATTATTGGTTACCTGCTACGGCAGATGTGTATTGCTGATTACACCTGCTCCAGCAGATGGTGACGAACTGATCCCTGCTGAGCAGCATGTACATCCGCTGATGTACATCCTGTTCAGCAGACGTACATGAATAGATATTTATTTTGACAACTGCATGGTAGCGGTATCGTAGTGATCCCCGGACACCTACTTGCGGTGTATGACGAAGATGTCATACACCGAGGCAACCGCCTATGCTAATATAAGGGCTACACATGGACTCTGATGGGCATGCCGATGAGGACATCGTCAGTGTCAGGACAGCCGAACTGTTAGAGTCAAAAAGTGTCGACCCTAGTTTCTCACGTTACATTGTGCGGCAGCACTGTATGTACTCGATGGTGCCGAGTTAGTCTTCATTTGACCGCTGTCACAATACCTCGCCTGTATAGAATATTACATTGTGCTAGTAAATGATTTGTAAACTTATGTGGTTTTATTAAGACTCTATTAGTAGTATAAGCATACGTAGTTCTTACTATAATAAACCTTTCAAATTTTGACAATATTAAGGTGATGAGCATCTTAAGTTCACATAGAAATAACAATTCTTAGACACAGATAGTCTTTTTAGGTGTAGACGCTTTATTACGTATTTATTTTATAGATGTCGTTTTGTTGTTAATATTATCTAGTGAGGTTGTTTATTTACGACAATCTCATTTTATATTTCGTGTTTGTAACTTTTACCGTTATAGATAGAACAATTTTCGTTGTCTTCACGACACGAGCTCTGGAAACTTATAATTGTGGTATTAAACAATCAGAAGAATCACAATTGCATATGAATCTCTGTGTGGATAATGTACAATTCTGAAAACACCTATCATACTTGATATATAAATTTAAATCTTGGACACATTAACTATACGTAAATGAAAATCTCGGACGCATTGACTATGTGCATTATCTAACCCAACCCAATGAAATGTTGTTCAAAATTAAAGCCCTTTTGCTACACTAGAGTACATAAAACAGAACCTCCTCAAGAATATAATAGGAAGTTGATTGAGAAAATATCGGAGGGATCAGGGAACAAGTTTCCTCTTACGGAGGGTTTTGTTCCAGACCTTCTTGGCAGTCGGCACAAGTGAACCGCACTTTAATAAATAATGTGGGAAACCGACCGCCGGTTATTGTTTATGACGATTTTTGGGCACCTTTGATTGCGTTTGCCCTTAAGTGAGGTCTGCTGTAATTTTTCTATATTGCAGCGATTTTGCTGAAAATATTATTTTCGTTTGAAGCAAATCAACGTAGCAATCGGGGTTCTACATAAGTACGAGTTTTTTCAATTACCACTAGCTCAGCGGTGAAGGAAAACATAGCAACGAAAGCACGTGGTGTATTATAAAAATAAGGCAGAGTAAAAAAAATTTGGAAATTCATACCTATATGTGCAGCAATGAACAAAAAAATATTGTTTAAGAACAAGATACTTCCTTCAATTGTTATGGTTCCTAAGATACAGTTATGGCCTGCCTAGTTTGGGGACCACAGATATTACAAGAAAAAATACATATTTATATAAGAACGGAAGAAGATTTGGAAAGGTAATAAATAAATTGAGAATCCAAAAATAAAGCATAAGTGTTGGGAACGTGTTATGTGATCGATCTATAGGTTCATAGATTTTTTTTTTTATTAAATAAATTCGCCGGTGGTGGTTGGATGAGAAGAGCCGGGGATCGTGTGTAGTGGTGAGCTTTGGGAGAGGCCTATATCCAGCAGTGGAGAGACATAGGCTGATGGTATGGTATGATAAGTTAGAACACAAACTCCGAAAAAAGGTAATTAATGTCTGATTTTAAGATCCAAAAAAGTGTTAACCTTATTATGTAAAAGTCTATAATTAAAAATCCAATTTTAACTTTTTTCCACTTTCCCATTAAGGGAGGCGAGTTCCGGGCGTTTGGTTTATGTATCACGGTAGCCATAAATCCCCACTCTCCTTTTGATCAATCCCTATGACTCCCGAGGGACGAGGGACAGTCTTGCTTGCATTCCGGAGGTGTTACCATGCACGAGCTTCTTTATAATCGATTGGGTATGTCCTATGCATTTTTGGCATTCCCTTTATAGTTTATGGTACTTCTATGGCATTTCTTTAACACACAAGCGCGCGCCGACCTTGCTTGTATATAAATACCTATCCATATACGCGAAAAGTAACTTTCGCGTCAATATATTTAATGGTATATACTGTGCTCTAACAATCACCAGAGATAAGGTGTAGGAATCAATACTAAATTGCGTTGCTCTGAAAAGAGATTGTTTTTATTAAACACAATGTGGCAATACATCGGTTATTAATTTAAAAGGTACGAATCATACCTGAAAAGAGAAACAACATTTAAAGCTATTGATTCTCAAATTCTTTATAGATCAAGTATTCTTATTTATTTAGTATTCTTATATATTCACTTGCAGCTGCCTGACATGAGTGACAACACAGCCCTTCTGTCAAACCTCCATTGCCTCAACCACAGAGTAACCACAGACTGGCACAAACTCCATAGAGCCACCATCATAGTGAATATGGTTAATGACCATTTATTTTGAAGGATATAAGGTATCTTTTTACGCGTAAGGACACTCACTGATCACTACAAGCGAAGCAGACGTCCGCTCGTGAGTTGCAAAAACCACTGATAAAAGCACGATTGAGGATTTCTTCTCCTTTCTGCCTTTCAACTAGTTCATTACGTGTGATAATGACAACAATATATTACAAGAGTAACATATTATATAATATTTATTAAAAGGATGTTTAATGCCTTGGATGTATAAAATTTTAAAAACACTTATGCAATTTTTTCGTAGTTCAGATAACAATGAAAGCAATCCCATCTGTATTTTTAATTAAATATAATTGAACTTTAATTTTATCTTTAAACAGTGGTGATAGATAGCCTAGGGATATCTGTTCTCAACACTTGCTCGTGTAGTAATGAATTGCAATCCTGACACTGGGTTTCTACTAAAGTACGAATCTTTAATATTATCACTAGCTGGGTGGTGTAGGAAAACATAGTGAGGAAACCCGCATGCCCGAGAATAAAAATAAAACTCTATAGTATGTGTATCCTTAAATCTGTACTGAGTCCACGTGGTAGATCATGGCCTGTGCCTTGTAGGACGTTCTAGGATGGTATCCATGTTTCTATTTACATATTCTATTTTCAGAAGTTATATCTACTGTTGTTTGACATGATCGATTCGGAGTATCTATCTACAAACCGACAGCCCCTAAACATGAGTAGTGTATGGCAGGTACTTAAGAGTACTTACACTGTCTGTCACTTTAGTACCTACGCACAAGTACGCACAACTCCGACATTGGTTAACTACGCAATAGGTAAGTACCTCTCGCAACCCTAATGGCAACTATTCTTCACGTATGTAACTTGTTACGTTTTTATGAAATAGACATATAAACAGATGCCACAATAACAATATAATGTTTGCCGGTGGACACTTCGAACAAATACCAACCCTTTGTGACATATTATCAACTTCATAAGTACCCCATGTTCGGGTTTTTTTATGAAGTGTGAAGACCTTATTTCCAAGGGATGATTTTAATGATTTATAGTATTTCCATTTCTTTATTTTCTCGATGACTGTTCTAATTTGATAGTTGTAGTGTTGTGTGACCAAATAAGTAATGATATCGATCGCATATATTTATTATATTTTGAACAAAGACAAATACAACAAAAACATTCAAATATATTTTTTCAAGGTGGGAACACTCAATGGCCCACCGCCATTTTGTGTTTGTTTTAATCTGTCACTCGCAACAAGACGGTCGTGCTAGTCACTACATTTCTGTTCGCTGAGTTTTTTCACATTATCCATACGTTACGTTGTGTATTTTGTGTTCCTCCGTGTTGATTGCTGCCCAGCTGTCAAATATCAAAATGCCGAAAGGATCTGTTCTGAAAAGGCAGGCGAGAGAACTGGTGATCAAGGTTCGTAATTACTTTGAAGCAGAGTATCAAAATGGTGGCCCGCTATTACCACTGTCGCAAGTGCGAGAGCGTGTTGCGGCCGCATTAGGAATTAGTGGACCTACTGTTTCAAAAATTACTACCGAAGCTTACGGTACAAGCGGCATGCAGGAAAATAAGCTTCGTACGCCGAAGAAAAAACGCCAACCACGTCGTGTGACATCGGTTGACAACTTCGACGCTGACGCTATTCGCCGTCATATATATGACTATTACTTGCGCAAAGAAATTCCATCACTTAAAAAACTTGTTGTTTCTTTACGTGAATGTGGTTTGTTCCATGGCCAAAAATCGTCATTAAGCTTGGTTTTGAAAGAAATTGGATTTTGTTATAAAAAATCGGACAAACGTAAAATATTGATAGAGCGTCACGACGTTGCTATGGCTCGCTGCGAATTTTTGAGCGAAGCCAAAAAGATATCAGATTGGTCAAATGTTATTTTCACTGACGAGACTTGGTTAAATGCAAACCACACAGTATCTAAGTACTGGACTGACGACACCGTCGCTTCCACTAGTTCAGTGCCAATGGGAAAAGGTGAACGCCTCATCATATGCCATGCAGGGTCTACGAAAGGATTCATGTCAGATGCTTTACTGGCCTTTAAATCCAAGAAAACAGTGGACTACCACGAAGAAATGAACGCGGAGATTTACGAAGGATGGTTTAAAGAAATGGTGCAATCTCTGGAAGAACCGTCGATAATTATTATGGACAACGCTACATATCACTCCAGACAAATTGATAAAATGCCGACGCAGGCCAATAAAAAACAAGAGATAATTGACTGGCTCCAACGTCATGGCGAAAATGTGGATAATACTTTATTAAAAGTACAATTAGTGAATATTTTAAAATCGAATAAAAGCCACCCTAAAAGATATGTTATCGACGAAATAGCTGCCGAATGTGGTCATTGGGTTCTTCGACTTCCGCCGTATCATTGCCAGTACAATGCTATAGAACTAATATGGGCACAAATCAAAGGACACGCCGCTCGAAACAATACCCATCCCCCTTTTACGGCAAACAAGATGTTAGATTTATTAAAAAATGCATGTGCGGAAGTAACTGCCGAAAACTGGGAAAAAATTGTGAGAAGAACCCAAAACATTATAGCGTCGGATTGGGAAATTCATGTGGCATTCGATAATATAGAAGTACAGGAACTTATAATAAATGTTGGGGAGAGCTCATCGAGTGACAGTGACGATTCATCAGATTTTGATTAAAATAAATAAATAAAGATTACCTGTCATTATAATTATTTCGTTTCATTGTCGAGTACCTACCTATACCTACTTATTTTACAACAGCTTCGAAAATTTTAAAGAAGTTGGCATTATCAATCAAGAATTAACACGTGTAACATCTTGTAATGAAATATAATATTAGTTAATAAATTTGTACAAAAGTATCCGGCAGTAGTTTAGTTTCTTACATTTTGTAAAAAAATATCGGATCTGTTATCGTGTTACGTTTATCGATAACTACATCCCTAAAATTGCTTTCTGGCTGACGTGACCTTGTAATGAAATATGACGTCTTGGTGCCTAATTTTTGTTCGGAGTTTTAGGCGTTGACGCTAGAACAAAGTTATATCGACCACTGTGTGTCAGCTGTCATCGAGAAAATAAAGCAATGGAACTTGTATAGTGATACAATTACCGATACATTGTGGAGCGCACGCGGTCGAGATTGCCCGTGCTTGGCTAAAGCTGTATATCGATTACGCGCGGCATATCGTTATTAAATATTAGCGCGCGCGGCAGTCGTGTTGCCACGCGAGTCAATTCAAATGTTGCCGCGCTCGAACATGCCGCTCGGCGAACCATTTCTCGGTCGGTTTTTAGAGCCGCGCCGTGAAAGACGGATCAGTGCTTTGCTCGCAATTGAGACGGATGCTAGGGCGGCAACTGGGGACAACCGTCAACTCAATTTATAACTCACGAACACTGATCGTCGGATGGATCCGCGCGCCGCGCCCGCGGCCGCGTTTTGTCAAAAATGGCTTGCGAGGCAAATAATCCGGTTTGCCGAGCTCGAACATGGCTCGCATGGCTGCCGCGTATAATCGATACACAGCTATAATGTCGCGGAAAATTGTGCGAACGTAGCTCGTTCATCTCAATAATATCTGTTCTGCGTATTTACGCAGACGTATGTATAACGAAATACGAGTACATCATAAATGTGAGGTGGACATTATTTCTAATAAAAGAGAAATATTAAAAAAAGCAATCAGGTCAGCTCGTTAGTCTACCTAAATGGAGCAAAGAAGGAATGCATTTTTAATTCATATATTTTTCACAAATTGATCTCTTTTATTTTCATATACATATATATCTAATATCTTTGTTAGATTGTGTGACTAATAACGTGTTTTAAGCGTGTGATTTAGTATTTTATTCCTGTTTAGTTCTCAGCATAGGCAGCCCGGTGTGATTTCACCCTAATCCAAATATTAGAACACAGTGTAATGGGTAGTTATTAAATAGCTTGAAAATTAATATCGCCGTCATACTCGGCGATTAGATTGCAAATGAATCAATAATTCGCTAAATTGCAAGCAATTGTTCTGATGTAACGGTGCTCTATCACGACGCCTCCATTAGGAGCTGTTGGCTAACAGACGGACAGTTATGCACCCAGTGTTGCAGGAGCCGTGTCATAAGTCATGTAGGAATTAGTCATGTTATGTGTAAAATGTGGCAAATCTGCATAAACAGTACAAGTATATCGGAGAGAACTTCATTACAAGGTGAAGCGACTCGCTAATCACGACATCAGAGGTTCGTTGCCAATGTCTTACTTTTATTTTCTTTATTTTATAACACTTAAAAGTCATAACAAATACAACAAAAACCATAGACAAGAAAAATTTACACAATTTTCTACACAAAACACAGAAATAAAAGTAATCCAAACAAGTGCATAGAAAAACACAAATAAACGAAAAACAACAAGAAATAAATTTATTTAGAAGTTATTTGATACCAGGGTTTTTTTAACAAATTTTTGATACCTTTTTTTATATTTCAAGGCAGAATAATAAAATAAATCTAACTCAATACTAAAGTTGTCATTATACGGTCGGCAGACTAGGAATGACTGTATTCTTAGTGTAATTGGTTTTGGCCGTGGAAGTAAAAAAAGAGTGGTTTATGTCATCATCGAAATCATAATAATTGTCAACAAGAAACACATTCCAGTTCGTTTTCGCCCGCTTCTGAGCACATAGAGCACGCCCTTGAGCAGCTATCCATTGTTTCACTACATTTCGAATAATATACATATATCTGAGAAAGGGCCGAACCCGTTAAAAGATTAGATCAGAAAGTAGCAATCATGTAGACGGAAAACATCTCGCTTAACAAGACCTACGCCTAAGATTTAAAAGAAGTCAACATAAGAATTCTTATTTTACGATACAAGAAGCAACAAGAAAAATTGTAGATAACATTCATTTGTTTACCTTAATTGATATTTTGATATATTCACCAATAAATTATCCAGGTACTGGAAGTTTTGTCATAAGGAGGAAGATTGATAGCTGTTACAACAATGACTTTATGAATGATTAAATATTCCCACAGATCAAAATGGTCTGGTCAAGCGACAACGAGGAATTCAGCTTTTGTCGGCAAATTATGCGCTGCGGGGGTCCTGCGCAAGTATCATTGTAGTAGCGATGAATGTGGTGACGCAATGTGTTGACAAAACATTGCAGCAAGTCGCGTATCATAGTATAATGCGATAAAGGTTGATTCACGTGGCGCGGGTCATGAACAATCAGTGTCGTCGTTCATAGACTTGAAGACGCGTTCACATTTAGATGCAGTCATTTTAAAACATAGTGTACACAGTATATAAATGATGGGTAGAGCATTTTTAAATGTTATATGTAACGTAACATTCGAGAAAAAGGCACAAGAATTTATCTAATATGTATAGGTATAAATTGTCTTTGAAAACGAACCGTACAATGCATTGTCACGAAAAGCAAAGTTCAAAGAATACAATAAATTCAAAGACACGTACGAAACTGCATCTAGTAGCCTGTAATGTTTATAAATACGATAGGTCAAACTAAAAGTTCTTAGAACTGGCTACTATACAATACGATAGAAATAAAAAAAGATTGCGTTTACTAGCATTCAAATTTTAATTAATTTATTTCATATTGTAATAAATCCAAATAATATTATAACTTGATGAATGATAAATGCGTACGTGAGATACGACACGTGCTCACAATTTACTCTAAGTTTCAAATAACA
The DNA here is from genome assembly GCA_943735995.1 of Sesia bembeciformis. Classification (NCBI taxonomy): domain Eukaryota; kingdom Metazoa; phylum Arthropoda; class Insecta; order Lepidoptera; family Sesiidae; genus Sesia; species Sesia bembeciformis. The sequence goes on along the minus strand of OX031033.1, from coordinate 13,396,685 downwards.
CTTGAAATGACAAATCCCTACTGTATTCCATGGCACTCCTTTTCGATAAATCGATAACAATCGAATTGGCTATATGACTGATAAAACCGGCTTATCGACGTGATATTTTTAGTGCACGTGCTTCCGTAATTCTGTTTATTACAACTATGACGTCAATGCAATATGAGTACGGAGAAAGGAATTGATTAATTTTCTCTTCAATCACGTATTTTCGAGTTTTTAGTTAAGAGAAATTGATTGATTTCAAAATCATTCTCAAAGTCAATCTAACAGTCCACAACAATAATTTCTGTCGTAGCCAAAGTGTCGCAGAAAATATTTGCTGCAGTTTATTTTATTTTTTTCAAATATAAAATGTGACAGAAGGGACGGAGGCCCATCTAATGGTAAGTGATTACCGCATCCCATTGGATATATCTATAGACATAGTACTGCATCCGCAATACTGGGAGGTGCTGGCGACCTTACAGAATCTGGTTACTAACGCCCGGTGTGCCGTCTGCCCTGTTCTCCCATATTACTGTTATTGTTCTCTCCCATTAAATTGTTCACTACAGAAACTATCGTCGCAGCTAAATACACACTTTATGGCGACAGACGGTATTAGTTGGCGGCGATAGACGTTCTGTAGAAATCACACAATGTCGTATCTTGAAAACGGTAGAACCAAAGCATTCCTGCAGTCGTAATCAAATATTGTGCAAAAAATTGTGCTCTTAGAAGTTATGAAACTTCCAAGTGTAAATAAGCTTACTCAATGTTATCAAGTTAACATGAATTTGTATAAGTTTACCCCTTTTCAACATTACACGTTATTCCTAGTTCACGCGTCCGGCCACACATTAATTAAAATTAGAAATGGGCAGGAACGATAACTCATTAGGGAGGTTCCGTAGGAAAGCTCTGTTGGTGGTCGACGGGCAGACGATTAACAGCCTAATTACCTTTACTTAGGGTCCTAATGTCTGGACCCTCTGCAGAGCAAAGCGGCATACGTGCGGTCTGTGAACTATGAATTTAGACGAATATCTATAGCAGATTTCAATACCGAATTGCGTATTTAATTTTTTTGCAACGTTTATCACGTTGAACCAATAAAGTTTTATCTGGATAATTTTAATGCCACTTTCAGTTAAAACAATACAGGAAGTTAGTCCATTTAGTGCCAAAAAAAATTGCGACTGAGGACTGAAACATATTTTGGTAGAGATAAAAAAAATCTCTAGGCTCTCTACATATTTAAATAGGAATTTATACCAAACACAAATGAAGCCATCAGATTTTTAATGTGCATGCAAACACAAAAAATCTAAATTCATTATTTTAAAAAACATATACCTACCTACCCAAGCACTTACAAGTTGTAAGCGCTTATACGAGTACAACAGATTACCCAAAATCGTATCTCTTCTTTGAAGCGGAGATATTCTGTTTCACTAAAGCAACATTTAAGCGAAACATCTAAGATTCTCACGTCCTCTGTACAAGGAACGTGAGCTTCTGTGGTGTTTCTCATACTAAATTCATTATCGTAAAATAAATAAATATGAGTATGAATATGAAATACAAATATAAATAATTATGTCACGACATGGGCCCGCCGCAACATTGAATATGGACACAAACAGGTACATATTACTGCATACATACGAGTAATACCTTACCATTATACCACTTTTACATTTATTTAGTTTTTTATTCTTACATACATATACATGTATAATATGTATATAGATACACTCACCTGAGTTACGCGATAACGCAATTGTACATTGTATAGTAAGCCTTCAATAATTATTTATTTTGCATTGTATACATAGAAAAATCCGTTTTTGGCAATTATTAGCTTAATTCACGTGTATTGTAATGTTTGTTGCAATAGCTCACATTTATACTCTGTATTTTTTAATATGTATTTTTATATCTGTATTCTAATTCAATATTTTTAACCTCTGTAACTCATTACCCATCTATACAAATAATATCACTGGCTGGAAACTGTTCGAGATCATAAAAACTGATATTCAAAAATTCATAAATCCATCGAATGCTGTCAAGAAAAAGAAGACTGAAAAATCTAAGGCTCCGCACAGTCAGTTTTTGTTTTGGGAGCGATCAGTGAAGACGTATTGGAAAAAGTCATACGCCTGTTCCGAGGACTGAGCTATCCTGGACATCACATCTGGGCCACTACTCTCCTCGATTGCCGCAGCTCTGGTCCGTCGCTCTTTGGGCGCTGGTGCTCTACCCGGGCGCCGCTTCTTGCGTCTGGCCGCTATCGCCCCGTCCGACCGCTGTTTCCAGTCGGCGTTAGTGCCCGCTCTACATCACTCTGTGCGTGCGCTCTGCTAAGCGCCGCCTCTACTACATCCTGACCGTGAGTTTTTGGTGCTCGTGAACTAGAAACAGACACTTACAGACTATTTGTTTAAGTACCTTACTAATTTTCCTCTTTCTAAAATTTTGTATTAGGTTATTCTATAAATTATAAGGAGCTATTGAAACAAATCCTACCTCTTTCCACTCTAGTAGTAGTTGATTACCCCCTTTTAGTTATTATCTAGTAGGGTAACACGACAGTATAATAAGTTCACATTCCTGTTTTGCTGTGGATTTTTGTTCCTGAATAATATACAATCATACTTGCAAGACTTTCAAAGGGCAATAGGAGTAATTTCAAAACACGAAACGCAATTCGACGTAGGTAGGCCGCAAAGTAAGCTAGAACAACTCATGTCTGTTTACACTCGGAGACTTATGTTTATTGAATACATTAACAACATTAAAGATTTATCTATGTGCCCTTGTGCTCTGTAGTTTAATTATCGCAATAGATCTCGGATAACCTAAGGTCAGATACTTGTTTCAATTAATTGTGAAAAGTTTGTGCGGCGTTAGTGGCATTGGCTTTAGTTTGAAGGAAGCATAGTCAAAATTAATTTTGTTAACAGCACTTGGCAAGTGTTGTTGGAACTCAAATGTTGAGCGGTTTGGTTAAATGTGACATAGATAAAGCAAAACTTTTTAGTTGAATTTTTGATTATCCATAACAAAATTTATTTGATTACCAAAATTTTTTTGATTATCCAACGAATATTTAATTTATCTCTTGCCAGATATAATTATGCAAAGAAATAATTTGTTTTCGATTTTGTTATGATCATTGATATTTTACATGTACTAGGCAATAATAAAGGCTCTGCCAGATTGAGCACCGGATTCAATTTAAAAAAAAATAAAACATTGTTTCTCCGGCTGTGTGACTGTGGCACGGTCCTGTTGGAACCACAGTTGATCGAGGTCTATATCTTCCAATTGGGGTCAAAAAAACTTCTGTAGCATGTTCCGATACCTTTCTATGCCTACCTAAATACCGATACCTAAAAAAATGGCCCTATGATCCCACCGAACCAGCGGCCGCAAAAGACTGTATGTAACTCTTTGAGGATGCATCCGTTTTCCATGAATGTCATGAGAATCCTCCAAGCCCCAGACACGACAATTTTGCTTATTGACGTCAAGGTGGAAGTGGGCTTCGTCACTAAAGATGATTTTTTCGCCAAAACGATGGTCCACTTCATACTGCTCTAAACTTCATATTGTGTTGCTCTTTCGTATAACGTTCCATGTTGACTAATTGCGACTGTCATATGTGACATCTATAAATAAACCAAAGTTGCCAACCGCCAAACAAAAAAGGAGCGCAATTTAAATTCGGCGCTCAATCTGGGATCCCCTATACTACTCAAAACATTGTGCTCATTTAAAAACTCTAAATGTACTATAATAATATTTTATTTGTATCCCCCCCACTTTGTTATATACTAAGTAATTAGTAGCAGTTTAACTAGTATATCAATTAATTATAATTGTATGTTTAACATGTACTATTATTATACTTTCTGTGCCAAAATAAAATAAATAATAAGATAGGAATAAATAATAAGACAAGCTTTCTAAAAGAGTGTTGTCGTTGGCCGATCCGGATGGAAACTTCTTCAGAATATGGAAATTCCGGCCAGGCCTAGCGAAATTCAATTACAAAATATCTACACAATACCCATATATCCTAGAACCACTTACAAAGCCGTTCCTATAACATACAGTCGACTCGTTACATATTTCACTTGTTCGAGATAGTTGGAAACAGTTAAAGGAAAGCTGCTCGGTACAGGAGCAGAGCAAATTGTGCGGACATGGCGGATTTGTGGGGAAAGTTGTGGGCTAGGTTTGAAGCGCATTCGTGCGTTGAGCAGCGTGAAACTTGTAGTAGGAGGTTATATACGAGGTGTTTTGACGAGGCGAACAGGAAAGCACCACAAAGTGACGATGAGACCCGGTGCAACATTGGCATTTTACACGACGTAACTATGCAAGTGAGATCTCGCGTTGTCATCTTCAGCTTCGCGGCGCGTTGCAAATCACACACACGATGTAAATAATGATAATGACTGAAGGTCATGGCGTAAAGAATAATAGTCCAGTCAAAATAGATATTACACCTGGGAATAATGCTAAAAATTATACAGAATGGTTAGTCTTGTGTTAAAAAAGTTTATTACCAAATTTATAGCTCATGTAATTTCCCACAAAAAGTTTTTAATACTTTTTTCATACAATTTACCGGTGGTGAGATATTAAGATAAAACTTAAGCAAAATTTAGAAAAGTACACATAAAGGTAGGAATGAGGACAGATTTTTATCGCCAATTAATTCCTATTTTATCGCTGTTTAATTGCTGCCCAATCACTATAATGCGCACCTACCCTAACCCGAAGCAAATGTCGCTTGATTTAGTTTGTACACTGGTTATTAATTTTAATACCGCCAGTTTATGTAGTTATCTTTGTAACTGCCACTGTAAACTTAACAAAGTTTGAGTTTACATTGAGCGGTACGCGTTTACGATACGACCACGACTTGGTTACCATAAAAATATATAGACACTTCCTTATTTCTATGGTTTTCTCTGAGGTAGGTGCTTATTCCGTTTATGTCGTTATGCGTCACATAAACAACATTAAGGACGGTTACACAATTGACACTATCAATTTTGCAAGACTCGGCAGTCATGGTTTCTGAGAAAAACCGCAAAGAGGTTAGCTGAGAACAAGGAAGACTCTCAGATACTTAGGTCTGTCGTATGCCACCTACTATGTACATGGACTATACTTACACTATAAGAACCGTAACCAGCCCCTTTATCGTCTACTGTGGGTGTCCACAGTTGGCCCCTCCTCATGCACATTATCTTATGCATGAGGGATGTATGACCTTAAACCGTAACGCTGGCCACGATTGAGGAGCCCACTCTTTTAGAGGTGATCTAGGTTCTCGTGGTTTGTACACTATACATGTCATACTTACACTGAACAAGAGGCTAACTTACAGTTAGGGAGTATTAAAACATATCTATCTGCGTAGGAGATACGATATCAGACTACTATAATATAGGTAGGTATCTCTCTTCTTCTTAAGAGGCATGGTAGACACTAGATATAATATAGGGTAGACTTGATTATAGATACGAATTCTTAGTAACACTAGTATACGAGGTGAGGAAGTTAATCCTGCGCCCGTTGTAAACTAGGCATGTCCGATTGCTCGTTTCCCTGTTCTCACAAAAGATTGTCGCGAAACACGTGCGAGAGTGAGTGAGAGTTGCCAGACTTTATTTCTATTTCCTTCGCACCATAAATATGCTATCCAATATCATCGTGTTTCTTTTGTCCAGGGATATGGGGGAGGAGGAATGGCACGGGTAAAAGCAAATAGGCTCTGGAACGAACTACCTCTAGTAGTCTTGTCATTATGCTACAACATGGAATTTATCAAGAAAGCTGTGAATAGGATTATACAAGGTCGGCAGCGCACCCGTATATCCCCTGGTATTGCAGTTGTCCATAGGCGGCGGTAAGCACTTATCATCATGTGGGTCGCTTGCTCGTCTGCCTCCTTTAATATAAAAAAATATAATAGAATATTTAATTGGAATTTTCCACTATAGGAATATTGAATACTCCCTATTGGGGTTACGGAGAATCTACGGATCCGTTTCAATTCTTTTTTCATATCCAAATCTTAAATCCCTAAAATTAGGTAGGGCATCTACATGTACATGAGAACGTTCGTCAATCTCGACCGATGTTATGTGGGTATACCTATCGCAGATATCCATGGGCGACAGTTTTCTTACTGTCAGGCGCACTATTTGCATATCTGTCATGTGCTAAAAAGCACGTCTTATTTATACAATCTATCCTTCAATTATATAGACATTGTTTAATTGTAAGAGGTTAAATCACAGAAATATATTTTACATGGGTTAGCTCAAGAACTACATCACTTTTAGGAAGCTATACTAAAACTAAGCGTTCGCACGATTACAAAGATTCATTACGTTGCTAAACGAGCTATCGCAACAAAAACATTTAGGTAAAATGTCGCCAATCCTCGCGACTATATATACTGTTTGGCCGAAAAACGTTATGAGATCTAAAAGTCCCCAAGACTTATTTAATGGAATTTTACTTCTTGTGGTTTGGCAATTTCCATTTGTGCATCTCTATAATTGATAGCCTAACAGAACTTACAAATTACTGAATTTTGTTTCTTTCTTTGTCTATACACATAAAATGTATTCATCTATTTATCCGTAGAGTATGGTTAATTACGTTTCTGCTTAAAAATTTAGTACCGATGATAAAAGCTTTTTTTAAACATCTATCTTTGTAACAGATTTTTAAACATTTTTTTTATCTGTACAATTGATCACCTGCAGTTAGTTAGGAGGTCTCAGTGCGTTACCGTCGATATAAAGAAACACTGTATGTAAATCGCGTAAGAGCAAGGATAATTTGCAATTTGCCCCGCGCTCAAGCATCACTTACCACTTTCTCCGGAAAAGCTACACGGTGCGCCGCGGTGTGGAAGTTGGTAACTTATGCTTACTTTGCAATGCCTAGAGGTCGTCCCGTCCACACACGGTTCGGGCAGTTAAGTTGCACTTCATATATTTTTAATTGTAGTTCATTAATCATAGGTTTATAACTTCGAATTTCGGAAAAAAATTACTACAACTCAACTAAGACTGACAAACTGAATCCGAAGAAACTACGATCGGTTTCAAAGTTTATATATCTATGAATAGATATATTATCCCTTAATATAATAATCTCTTTTATGTAGAAAAATATGTTGTGTAATAGAATCAACTGTAGCCACGATTTTGTTCGCGTGGACTTTAAAGTGATTCCCGTGCAATATTGCTGTGTTGAGCTGTGACAAAGAAACAAAGAGGCTTTCAATTTTCATATTAATATGTTAGTAAGTATGACTGACAGTTTACATAAAAAATACCAACAGAAATTTTAGTTATATGTATTAATAACATAATAATACATATAACGATCAAGTATTAATATTAACACGTTAAGTATTAATATATTAATATTTATTTTTTTTATGTACGAAGGCGGCAGACGAGCATACAGTCCACCTGATGGTAAGAGGATACTGTCGCCCATAGACATCCGCGATACATGCCAACATTAGTCCAAAATGACAAATGTTGGCACGCCCCCGGATGCGCTGCCTACCTTTGGAGATATAGGAATGGATTTGGAAAGGGTTGGGAAAATGGGGAGGGATAGGATGGGATGGGAAATACGATAAAGTGGGAAATGCAGTACATTTCAAGGTAGTCTTCTGTGAGAGAGGGGTAACGTGGCCAGTCGAGTGCGCCCAGCGGCTGTTGGATTGCAGTGTGCACTCTCCCCCTCAAAGAAGACCCGAAATTTAATATGATTACGAATACGAAATTAATACGAAATTTATATTAATAAATATAATGATGGATGGACTCAACTTTTTATTTTGATTATTATTGTTATAGATATTCTATATTTAAGTTTGTCTTTAATACCTACTCTAGCTTTTAATAAATTAACTTTTAATAGATTTAGTTACTTAAATAATTCATTTTTGCAATATTTTAAAGATTTGATTTATTGAAACATAAATAAAATTCTTCGGTTTATTGACTCGATAAATAATTCAGGTGTAGCGGTACTTCTATCGTCAATATTGCAAAAAAAATGTGTAAGGACATAACATAAGTAGCACATAACACACCGAAACCAATAACAGTATTTTGATTTTATAAGTTTCCTGAGATATCAGGATATCACTATCTACTCTAGCTATCGCAATACACTATCGCTGTTTAATATGAATAAAAAAGAGGATCTTCAAAATTGCCAACCAACTAGCCACAATGTACTTCCGTGTTTTCTGTGGTGTTACTTCATTTTTGCCGCGTTCGCAATCCAGTAATATAAAATTTTATTTGAACACAACAAACATCTGTGATTTAAGTCGCCGGAAACCGTATTTTCTTGTAAATTTCTTTGACTGTTGGCATATTGGTGGTAGTTAAGTAACAAAAGGAGACATTGCAACGATATATCTCTATAATAACAATTAAAGCGGATCCCGTATGGTAGGAATAGTTGCACGTCTATCCCTAGTTTCTTGTATTTGTATTCAATAATTGCTAAAAAGCAAAAGCAAATGATTGTTAAGAACTCAAACGGTAATAAAATTATGAATTAAAGAAAGAAATGTTATTCAAATGGTCGTTCCCGTAGTTATAATGATACACACTCGTCAAGATATACTCGTAATACACACCCGTTGATATCTATATCAATAAATATGCTTACAACATGACAATAAATTATGTATATTAAAAACCTTTTATAATATCTTTCGTAATGCTGAATGCCGCCGTGCCGTGCGGTGTGGTGTCGGCCAGCTATAGATCCTTACGGAATCCTCGGATACCGTCGGCCGAGCATGACGTGTAGTTTTAAGAAGCTGAAGCATTTTGCAAAATATAAAAACAAATAAATGTGATAAAGTATAATATAGGAAGTCAAATGTCTTAAAAAGTTTTAAAAGCGTTTTGATTGAAAAAGTGAATATTTTTTATCACAATTATATTTTAGTTTTTGTCACAAAATTCTTTATTATGAAGAAAATTATGGGTGTGGGTTGGATCGACTCTAATTCAAGTCGGTCGATCATAGCCTCAATTTACAGCTGACCAAGTGACGATTATTATGATGGTGTGTATAATTTACAATCGCATTTACTTGTAAATTGTTATCATGATCTACGGATTAGTCCTTGTCATTTTTTATAAATATATGATTTACATGATATTGTAACTAATAACTCTATTATAGTAAAATGGTTAATCTTTACAGTTTTATACGCCATATTCGTGGCTATACTGATTAAAGTACAGGCAAAGAAACAGGTACAAGTTACCATTCGTTTTACTAGTCGAAAACATTGCCTAGGGCATGGTTGTAAACATTGATTTGCTGAAAACATTGATTTCTTGTATAGAAGTTGCATAGCTAAATTAAACATAAATAATATGTAAAAAACAAAATCTTAATGTTTTTAAAACATCGAACAAAACAGCTTATAGCACCGGCAAACGGATGGGTTCTATGTACCTACTTAGGTGTTTTTGTGCAATATATAGAGAAAGACGTTATCAGGAGACTCGTCTATACGCAGAAAAAATGTCAAGAAACTATTAAAGTTATAAAGCAGACTGAAGAAGTAGGATCCAACATTTCTGTAATCATACGACATTTTATAAACTGATGTGAAATAATTTTAAAGTGAAATAACCAAATTAAGGAATATTATACACCACTACTAGATAATTTTGCCTATATTCTCTTAATAGTAAAGGGCAACAGATCATACAGACAGTTGAATCATCGCACCTTTGTTTATGGACACGAACGTTTACTTGTCTATACCATATAGGAACAATAGCTATGACTTGTTTATTGCGGCGGCAAAGTACAAGGTCTGAGTAAATAAATCTAAGTAAGACTTGAATAATCCATCAGTTATTAATATTATTGCTATTAATGAGCACAATATAATAAAATCAAATGGACAGCTATGTATAATAATTTAATAAATAAATGTTTGCTGGTCCAACCCATACAACCACTTAATATCATAATATCATACTAATATTATAAAGAGGAAAGATTTGTATTTTTGTATGTTTGTAACGAATAAACTCAAAAACTACTGGGCCGATTTCAAAGATTCTTTCACCATTAGAATGCTACATTATCCCTGAGTAACATAGGCTATATTTATTACTAGAAAAAATTAGGGATCCCTCAAAATAAAATGGCTATACTTTATTTTGAAATTTTGAAAAAAAAATCTTATTAACCGAAGCGAAGCGAGGGCGGGTCGCTAGTACATTATATATGTATATTTTTTACCCAACTTCGGTGAAGATGAAATGAAAGTACTATGAAACGTACCGACAACATAATATGTTGTATTGATTGACTTGTATTGATGTTCCACCGCAGTGGGTGAAGGTGCCGTTGTTATATATATATATATATATATACCCATTAAGACCCGTTTAAATAGATATAGTATAGTTGCTATAGTTAGTGTATATTTAGTGTCTATTTAGTGTAACGGAAAATTCAACAACAAAAACGAATTTAATGTGCGCAGGAGAATTGAAAACGAACACCACAGAGGGTAGACAGATTCGTCTGACAATGTCGTCAATACCTTCACCCGCGGCCGTCGCGCCCGTTGACCACGGTTCATGTAACTGGACCGAAATATCAGCTAAATAAAATAAATTATAAATGTGGAGTAAAGTAACCCGTTTACATAACATTATATTCAATCACTGTCATTTGTTACAGTTGTAGTGCAGCGCCTAAAGTACTGGTCTGATTTCTAGAAATAAGGTTTCAATCTGTTAATTACGCGAGTGTTATAGGGTAGGGCTGGTATCCCTCCGGGTTTGACCCGTACTCTCCGGGTTTGAAGGACGCTTGTCCAGGCTAAGGGTAACATCGTAAATCTATGGGCGACACGGCTGTGACGTGGACCATTCAGAAATAGCAGAAAAATAATACAAATGATTTTTAAACTGGCTCTAGTAAACATTAATACATTATAGATTCTTTTAAAGTTTATTATTGTGACAAATGCAAAGGTACAGTTTAAAGCGTCGCCGTATGTATCAAAGACAGTATAAGTTTTATCATTATATATTGTGTCAATTATTATTCGTAATTTAATACTATTTCATTAATGTTATAAAAGTACATACCTGCAACGTAAAAAACATTAAGTTAAAAGTTTACTACTAAACTTCCAGTTTCGTTTTTTGTCCCATTTTTTAATCTCCGGGTTTAGGGAATTCCGAGGGTATTAGTTATAGGTGTTTTTAAAAAGAAATCATCAAAAATGGCGGCCGTAGTTTGATAATCAATCCAAGATCAATTATTTTCATTTCAATACACATCGTGTGGTTTAGGTATATATCACAGATAACAAAGAGAGGAATTTAAAAAATGTATATCGTAAGTAGGTACCCTGCAGGATTAAGCGAAATATGTAAATTAAAATAAGTTCCAAAACTAAAGCTCGACTACCTACGCAAAAGTTTCAAGTAAGTTTTTAAAACATTTGCTTATAGCAGAAAAACCTTTTAAGAGTATTATTAGTATATACATAGGGTGACTAGGTAAATTTTGAGATACTGAAATTTCAGAAACAGAACTCATTTGAGCTGTACCGTTTTTAAAACATGATTTATTTGAAATTCGAATACCCGAAGCCATTCAGTCAAAACGAAAAAAATCAAAATGTTGTATTCACTTTATTAAAGCTTTTCGCGGGCTTTTCTTTGCTGGAATTCGAACATTTTCATGCAATGATGTTATACGATTTTAAGCAAAACACACCCGAGAGTTTTTGAAGACCACAAAGATCCAAGAATTGAGTCACCCTTCCTATAGGCCCGATTTAGCTCCATGCGACTTCATTCTCTTTCCAAAAGTGGTCCAGGTAATAGTCCAAAGAAATGTATTAATTCCTGACATGTTTCAAGACAATTTAAATACAAACAAGCTCGTTTTATACTTACCTACTCAATATCAGACAATTAATTGCTTAACACGACAAGGGAAATCTGCGTATTGAACTAATAGGAAGTTCAATACGCTTCTTTAGTAATCTTTAGTAAATAGTTTACATATATTCTAGCATCACTTCCAACAAACAACAACTACAATCGAGTTTTAACTTTAAATTTCTAAATATAAGATTGATATATAACTGGTAGAGTTGTGGTGTATATATCGCTTTACGTTCAACGAGGAGGTTAGTTCGACTGCCGTATAAAGGGATCAATTAGGTACGCACTATTCGCTCGCTGAGTGATACGGGTTTATTTATGTCAATTCAATACTTAGCGTGAAGTGAAATGCATCGTACAACTGTTAATACAAGCGATTCGATGATAACGTTTGTACTACAAAGGACGACAATACTAATAATAACTGCAATACGTATACATACACACACGACGTACGTGTATTATACACAATAATTACCACCTGAATAAACTGTTTTTTTTTTCATAAATAACTGAAACCTAGTATTAAGAATATATATAAAGGAAGGTTGCTGACACCTGTAAAACAGATTATTCTAGTACAGATATCAGCACCCATTGTTCCTATATATTGTAAACTTAATGTTTCTTGTAAACTACATTATAAGTGACAATCACCGTATAGAAAATATTTAAATGTCTTAAATAAATAGACTTTGTTATTATAAAAAACATAAAATAAAAATTTAACTTGTATCAAAATAAAAGAACATTTATTTTGAGAAGGTACTAGCTCCCAAGATACAGATTTTTTTCTATTTTGAGAGTCGGGGCTCATTATAAATTGTATCATGTATGTTTAATACAAATAAAGAATTTGAATTGAATTGAATTCAGTCCACGGCTCATATAATTCACTACGCACATTCAACATGCGTTTCAACAATACCAGGTTCAATTTGATCTTATTTAATAAGGATTCTATCTAAATTATAATATCGCTTAAAATATAGGGATTTCATAGAATACGTAAAATCCAGGCATTTTCAGCTACTTCTCCCCTTTTATACTTTATTATATCCGCTTAGTCACAATATGTCACAATAACTCGTACCTATATTGTAAAGACAAATGCCAGTAAACTACAAACTAAATTAATAAACTAAATCAAAATCTAAATCTAAATCTAAAATTAATATCTACGATCGGTCAAACTAAGAGTTTTTAGACATGGCTACTGTACAATACGATAGAAAGAAACAAATTCGAGTTTTAAAAGTGGAACTATTTGCTTGACAAACGCCATTAAATTTTCAAAGCTGTCATTTGTTTTTTATTTCTGGCGGTAATTTGAAAATTAAGTGTTTGCTGAAAAATTAATTTAACAAGAGAACATTTTCGTTCAATGATTTCTTATGACTTTCGTTGCGGTCTAAACCAGAAACAAAGTTATGAAAGACTTAAGTTACCATTTAGTGGTGATGCCCCATCTAGTGTGTTTGTTTATAATTGGTTCAGTGAATTTAATCATGGTCGTCGTACCCACCTCAGTGACGATGTTAGAGAAGAAGAGAGAGACGTCTTGCGACGGCGGTGATGGAGAAAATCATCAAACTGCCGCGTGGAATGGTGTCTCCAAATGCTTGAAAATTCGACAATGGTCAATCAAATGCTGTTTTTGATATAGTAACAGGTGATTAAAGGTGAATCTACTGCTATGAGCCTGATTAAGAGGCAATCTGCGCAGTAGGTCTCTCCTTTCGAAGAGCTGCCGACTAAAGTGAAGAAAGAACGGAGTGTTGAAAAGAAGGTGATTGCCTCCTTTGGCAGACCGGTCCACTTTGCTACTATAACTTTAGAAAATAAGAAGAACAGTAACTGTGGTCTGGTATGTGAACAGCTGCTTGCCTTCTGATTTGGAAAAAGTCAAAGAACGATGCCCAGGAAGCAGAATGATCCTCCATCGCGATAATGCTCCAGCTCACTCCGCCAGACAAACGAAGTAATTTTTAAGTACTGTAAATGTAGAGTTAATGTGTCAATACAGTCCTGACCTTGCACCCTGTGATTTTTAGTTATTCCCTAAAATTAAGGATTAACTCAGAGGAATATGTTTATGAATGCAGAGGAGGCAGTAACGGCTTTCCAAAGGGTTGTTCAATAGGTGCCTAAAGAAGGGTGGGCTAAATGCTTCACACAATGGTTTCATCGCATGAAAAAATGTATCGATTATCGCGGAGAATACTTCGAAAAGCAATAAAACAACTTCCATCTTTATATCTGATTTCATCTTTGAGATTCTAAAAACCTTCAGTGTCACCCACGTGTGTGATGTTTACTTTGGCCCCCCTCCTCGTCAAAAACATATTAAAAGGGAAACTCACACAAATCATACAATAATAAAAAACATACAAATAATGTACGCAAGATTGATTATCCCTCCTACGATCCGTCAGAAAACATGTCCGAATAAATGGTCAATCGAGAACTGTCAACACATAAAAAATGTAGGGAAATTGAAATATGAATCCCTGGGTCCACGTCCTCATAATCGTGCGAACGTCCCAACTCTCCCCCATTTGACACATCCGTCTCTTAATAAAACCGCGCAGTACCTATGTTGTGATGTAAAGCTTTGTGACAGCCCTGGACAAGTGAAGCTAGGGTCATGTAAACTATAATCAAAATAAGATGTTTTAGTTATTTATTTAGACTTCATTGCAAAAGTAATTTGTACAAATGGCGGACTTAATGCCATATGGCATTTTCTACAGTCAACCACCAGATTAAACAGAAATAAGAACGCGGGTGTAATTTATTTATTTTAACTATATATAGTTCAAACAATAATTCACACAATAAATATATTATGCTACATACACATATATTATATATATATATATATATATATATATATATATATATATATGTATATATATATATATATATACATAAAATTATAATACACAAAAGAGCAGTAAACAATGGAACGATGAAAAATAGGGCAGAAAATATACATCGCTAACTCTGAAGTTGTAAATAATAATGATTTTGAACCCGCCTTTTAAAACATCTTTTATTTGCTTTCCTAATGCCAGTGGAAAGCGCATTCCAGAGAGTAGCTGCTTGAATAGCAGAGGAAGGAATTTATTTAAATTCAATGAATAAAGTACATTTCAAAGAAAAATAAATAGATGAATGATAAAATTATATTCTAATAATATATAATAAGCGTATGCTGACTGCTGGTCCTCAGCACAACTTCTTTATTCGAAACGCGCCGTTTTTTATTTATAATTCATACGATTTTATAGTATCTACCTACGAATTCTTCACTAATTTCAACTAACCCTTTATATTAATAAAATAACGTTTTAACTTAGTTAACTACATTAATAAGATCCACTTAATATTAACTTCTCCAGTTAATTGCGCCGTTATGAGGTAATAAAATAGTTGATTATACATATTATTATTATTGCAGGGTGTGTGTTGATCAAGGAGCAACTTCTATTCATTAATGTTTCGTTTCGATTTACGTTTTTTTAATCGACAACCCTTGCATAACAAATGTTCGCGTCACGGTGTCAAAAGAGCGTCAGGGCTGACACACGATTTGTACAAGCCCTGACCCCGCGTCCGGTGCACACAATTGACACATTTGTCACCGAGATCACTGCCGGAGACGGCTAGCTCACACGAGCGGTTATTTACGACGCTTTTGGATCGACGAGTGTACGTTCACCTTGCTGTTTAACAAGCATCTTCCTAATGACGACCTTTTTAACTCAGTACACCTGCCTGCTTTGCGAAGAAAGGCCGTGTGAAGGACAAACTGTAGGCACATATACACGACGTAACACTAAGCTCCCCAAAAAAATTACAAAGCTGTTTTTAATGAGGTCTTTAGTGCCGTGTCAGAGACCCAATCAGACGAGTATTTCTTTAAAGACTCTGCTTATAATTTGAATGTATCTAAGCATATGGAAGCTACTGCATTGATGGGGTTAGTATGAGCTGGTCATAGAAGAACAACATAACAGACTTAATGTTCTTAATGAGTTGTAATTTAAAAAAAAAAGATAGATATAACACTCGACTTAAATGACTTGATTTTTAAACCAGTTGCTATCGTAGACCATTTGCGTTTCTGACCACCTCGTGCTAACCCCGTTGATGGTGGTATTATGAGATTTTTTTGGTAGTATGAACTGTTAGATACGATGTTTAGTAACTGATGATTATTGTAGTTCATCCGACGCAGTATGAATAAGTATTTTTTTTATTTTCCAAGTTTGTGTACGTCCTCTATTTCCCGAACTCCGCTCAAGACACAACATCAAAGCAAAGTTCACAAGTTCAGCCACATTTTCTATCGTCCAATTTCACGAAGTAACGCGATTATAGTGAGATTCAAATACCGCCTTTCAGGATTTTCGAAGTAAAACAGATTGAAAAGGTGATACAAAGCACTGGAAGTTTATCGTATGGAGTAATATTAATAATAATAATAATATAAAGAAGGATTCTAGGTCTCAGTTTCTTTGATTATATGTAAAATTACTTTACATAATAATATTATTCGTCCACTGCTGAACATGGGTCTCCTTAAGCACATTGTCTTGTGCATGAAGAATAAGTGACCTTAAAAACGCCACGCTGCTGGCCAAGGAGTCCACTCTTTTAGAAGTGGTGTCGTTAGTTCCTCGGGGGCGGTGCTAGCGGCTTAATTATCCCTTAATGACTGTTTACGAGACCCACGAGAAGAGATGAGTTGGTGCTTTTCAAAAGCCGGCCGACACCACATGGCTCCATTATAATAATGTAATGGAAAAACTACTGAACCGATTTTTCACCTTTAGAAGGCTAAACTAATGCCGATGGACACAAGCGAATTGTCACATTAGCGAAGCCAGGGCGGGTGGCTAGTAAAACATACAAACAAACTTATATAAAAGAACTGTTGAACTAATTTGTGGGCTACATGTATTCTAATAGCCAATATTGCTGCTATTACACAAAATAGTTGCTGTAACAAGTAAAGGCAGCTATTTGGAGCCGGTTCTATGAGAACAAGGTGGCCCTTGAAAATATGTGAGCACAGGGGGATTTAGGATTTCTCCTTGTGGCTTTCTATTCTTATCTACTCAACGGATTGATTGCCAGTGATTGTCATGTATTGACGAGGTAGGTTGTGAATAGTGATGCAGCGTAATCTACAACATTATAATTTGTGGAATCTATAATACATCTAACCCTAATACATCAATATTCAATAAATCCCACGACAGTTTTAAAAGGAGGTTGAAAGATCATCTCCTCGAAATGGACAACCGTAATATTTAATTTTATTTTGTATTAAATATACTCAATTATTATCGTCTACAATATTATTTCAATTGCATCAACAATACTATCATTAAATAGCCCCGAGGCTATCGCCGGCCAACAATAAAGTATAAATAAATAAATAAAAATACGCGACTCTCCACATAAATTCCATTAGAAACATTATTCCATAAAAAAATAGTTTCGCACCCATTTGCTATTTATTTTTGATCTAACCTCAATATCTCGATCAGGTTCCTGTTACAATGAGTCGATAACTTTTTTACTCCATCATCCTAGGTGTCTACACCAATTATTTCCTTGTGATATCTAATCGCCCTTGAGACGAAGAAGCAAAAACCAGTGAGAAGGTACTATGGGCCAGCATACATTGAAATCGCCACATCGACATCGCTTGATGTAGTGGTACAAATAGATTTGTCTGTTTGTGACGTATTCAATGCAGAACTCACTTTTATAATGAAAATATAAATGACATTTATAAGTATAATACATTGAAAAATATTAATAATATAGTAAGCTAAGATTATTATAAGTGTGGGCTGTCCGCGAGTCACTGCATGCGGCTACAACTGAAAATCAGTGCTGCAGTTTTTACTGCAGCACATGCTGAGTTGTGGCCCGTTAGACCGGTGGTAATACACACCTTTGTGTTAAATAGGCTATATAGTATAATTATTATTAATAATAGTTTTATTATTATTATTAATGTTAATTAGTGTTTCTATCTTTCTTTCACTTATACGTTACAGTTTACAAGCACTTAAGTGACTTGTACTCGTAATTCAATCGATAGTTACAAGTTGATCATATTTATCGATATACTAAATTGCTGATATTGGCCTGAATGAAAATTATCTAAATATTAACACAAGACACTTACGTATTGTATGTAGCTTACTACAACCTGTCAAGTGTCAAGTTTCATTAAAATCTGTTAAGTGGTTTTTGCGTGATGCGCGTTCCGACAGATATATATAAAAAAAATATTATTTTGGACTGTGTATCATGCATAAACTACACTACGGTGACTTTTTCAAAACATTTCATGTAAAGACGTATTTCTACGATTTTTAAAATATTTCTTACGATTTTGTTGTATGTTTAATTTAAACATACAATTAAACAAAACAAAAGGTACATTACAATTTATAAAAACCAATTCATTATAACGATTTCTCTAAGAATTTCACTGCATACTTGATTAAAACCCGCTCATCCGACAAAAAAACATTTATGTCATTATGTCTCGCTAACATTTACTTTATAGAGCAAAAAAAAAAGAATACTTATGCGAACTTATATTAAATAATATGTAAAAGTTATTCGGGGTGAACAATTAAGCTACGTATAAAGTCACCATATTTCTATTTCAAATACTATAATCACATCGGTAACATTACGATCGTATCTGTACCTCTGTCAAGCCGACTAACTGTACACAACTGCATTGTACAAAAACTGATCTGCCAATACACGACACGCTCCAATAAACACCATCTGTACAAAATTCTATTCTCTGTTAAACAAAGCGTTTGTTGTCTGGCTTTATTTTGGTTTATCATCATACATAAACACAACCAGTCTCTCGTGGATTTAATCTGTCGAACGATCCGTTATTGGTTTTAAAACTACCTGTTTGAAGTATGTCGCCTATTTGATGGAAACCATATGATAGGCGACTAATATTTATGTAACGATTAATGTGACTGTTTGTTATTTAATCGTCATGTTGATCGCATTTATCATTACATAAATACATCTAGACTGCACGCTGACTCAGTCATGGAAATCTTCGTAAAAGAACCATAAGGGACAAATCACAATTTTTCAGGAGTGGCAGCTAACAATTTCTTATATAAAATTCTGTGCACCTAACTTTATTAAAAAAGTTACAGATAATGTAATTGTTACAGCTAATCTTAAAGGCTTTATTATTAGCTGTAACATTAATGAAGTTACAGAAGATTATTTACAACAGATCATTTCTATCTCGTCCTAAAACTTATTGGCTTGTCTCTTAAGCCATTTTTTTTTTTTAAATTTTCACACAAACCTGAGGGTGTTAATTCTCATGCCACCATAAAACATCTTATTTCAGCTAAAATCAGTGTAGTGTACAAGTGAGTGTACCTGACATATTTCTAGATGTCGAAAAAAACAAATTATACGTCTTTGTAATTGTCATAATAATTATAATTCGATAATTATAATTCGTGAATAATTTTTAGAGTTCAACCCTCGTTAGTTTTGATTCCTCGACTCTTAGAACAACAGGAAGTTACAAAATCTTTAAAATGTTTAAATAAACTAGAATATCTTTTTGTCATAAGTTCCTTACAAAGGAAGGTGTTAGCCCGACTGATATCAAACAAAGGTTGGATAATGTATACGGGGATTCTTCTCCATCATTTTCCAACATCAAATATTGGTGTAAACAATTTCGTTTAGGATGAGGGCTCATCGACGACGAACCTCGCTCCGGTCGACCCGTTTAGGCACTTACTCCAAACAACATCAAATTAGTGGAAGACGAAGTTCTGAGAAATCAACGGCTAAAGACAGCAAGAAATAGCAGCAAGGACAGGGCTTATAAAAAACTACAGTCCTTAGGACTCATGACAACATCTTCATATGAATAAAGTTAGTGCGCGGTGGGTGCCAAAACATTTTCCATGTACGCAGCGAAATGAACGAGTAGCGTGCTCTAAGAAATTTTTGGAGGCCTTTCGGAGAAAAGGAAATGATGTTTTGGAGTCAATTGCTACTGGAGTTGAAACTATGGTTCTTTACTATGATCCCCTTATCAAAAGGGAGTCGATGGAGTGGCGTCGTTCTGGTGAAACACCGCAAAGGTGACTCAGTCCACCAAAAAGATTATGGCTTCGATATTCTGGGATTGTCAAGGAATATTGCTTATAGACATAAAAGAACGCAATACTACGGTGACTGGAAGCTATTATGCTAAACTTATAGGGCAATTACGAGAAGCAATGAAGCAGAAGCAATCATTTCACGTCGTGGAAAACTAAGCAAAGGTGTGCGGCTTCTCCATGAAAATGCACCCATCCACGCTGCCGCAGTTGCGAAAGCTGCTGTCTCAAAGTGGTAGCTCCACGGAAATTCGTTACCTACCCAATAGTCCTGACTTGGCTCCAAGTGATTACTATTTCTCAAGTGATAGTTCTCAAAACTCAAGGTGGAATTAAGGGGTAGGTGTTCCACTGACGGCGAAGTGACCGCTGCGGTTTTCGTCCATCAACTATTCGAATATTGCAACAAACGCATCAAGCTATTTTTCTGAGGGGAAATTCATTTTTAATTGGTAAACCCGTTTTACTAGATTTCGTTCTATCATTTGTTTCCACTTCAAATCGATTGATATTTACAAATATCAAGTAAGACACTAAATCACCGACTTTAAACACAGGTGAAGACACATTATAGTTGACGGTTAAAGATAACTTACCCAGTTTATTCTTTTGAACTAATTTATTTTGCAATTCTTTTTAACGAAAATACTGACCTGTAACAAAAGAGAAAAGAATTTAGTTCAACTATATAAAACAGAGAAAAAATTGAGGCAACTGAAACTGGAGAAACTAGGTCGGGCCGTGGTCACGATGACGTCACTTGTAGACATCACAGCTAAAACCGCAGGTAAAACTAAAGCTCTGCGCGCTTGGCTGAATTACATAAAGGCAACCGAGGGTTCGGACAATTAGAATATTTTTTTGCATTCATAAACGATTTGTTATGTTCATATAACGGTTATATTTCTTACACTAATTGAAAACACAGGTTTGTTTAACAACGTTGTATTTGCGGTTAGTATGTATATTATGTATATGCAAATTTTAAGACAACAAAAATTTTTAATAAAAAAGAGTCGATTCGCAAATGGATCATGGCAGCTCTTACGCCGCTTTGATTTCGCAGAAAACCGTCCTTTATCATTCAAGAAAGTCACACAATTAACTCTGCAAGTTTGATGTATGCAAATAAGATGCGGTTTGTGCCAACGTTTCAAGATATAGGTTACAGAGTCACTATCCACTTGTTGGAAAACCAGTTGGAAACTTATTGGAAAATTATTCCACAAAGCGGCAACTATTAATAATACGCGATGTCTTTGATATGGAATATCAAATGGTATGATTTATATGGAAGTGAACAAGGGTTCAAAGCGTATCCTGCTATATCTCGCTACTACTTAATCAGTATAAACTAAAGTATAATTTACTTGGTTTTACAAGAAACTGGATCTTCCATGTGTCTATTGTTAGACAATTCACTGAAGAAATCGTATTTATTTTTTGAAGTAATAAAATATTATTTTTTCAAAATACCCACATATTTGCCCAAAAGATAGTTTTTGAAATTTCGAAGAAAACTAATATCAAGAGACTCGAATTTTGGAAAGAAAATTACTACATTTGGATCTACAACGTGTCACTGGAATAACGCAAAAGCTGAAAATAGGTCATTCAGTATTGAAAATAGAATTCATTCTACAAGCTTTAGCAAAAGTTTTTCTTCATAACATATTATTCATTTCTAGTATATCTTTTATTCGAGGCGCACCGCTCGCCCCGCGCCAAGCCGCCCGCGTTCGATCGTTACTCTGAATAATGAGCGCTACCATCGTGGTAGATAGAACAACAAAACTTTGCATGTTAGTAACTTTTACTTTATTCTCTAAAATAATTTAATCTTTCGCTAGAACGATTTTGTATATTTTAAATGAATTGGCGTGTTTTAGGTTTTTGTTATTTCGGTTCATCTGGTGTAATACTGTCGCCAATAGACACCCGCGGTACATGCCAAGATCAGTCCAGAATGACAAACGTTGGCACGCCCCTGGATGCGCTGCCTACCTTTGGAGATGTAGGAATGGATTTGGAGAAAGGGTTGGGAAAAAGTGGGAGGGATAGGATAAGAAGTAATGGGCTCTGGCATATCTCACTCACTACCGAAACACGTACATACATTGGGAAATAGGATAAAGTGGTAAATGCAGTACATTTCAAGGTAGTCTTCTGTGAGAGAGGGGTAACGAAGCCAGACGAGTGCGCCCAGCGGCTATTGGATTGCAGCGTGCACCCTCCCCCTCCAAATATTACTAATATAGTTCGAGAATGTAAAACGAACTCAATAAATTAAAATAATCCCCAATATTAAATGTGTGAACAAAATATAACTTTATTATTATTTATTATCTCTATTAAACAGCAACAGTTAATCCTCAAATAAACAAAGAATTTATATCTCCCCATATTAATAGCCGCTCGTAACCATAACTTTTCCATCTTGTGTATAAAATAACACGAGAGAGAGTACATTAAAAAGTATCGTTTTTCAATTACCTTATAAATACCCAAT
The DNA here is from genome assembly GCA_943735995.1 of Sesia bembeciformis. Taxonomy (NCBI): domain Eukaryota; kingdom Metazoa; phylum Arthropoda; class Insecta; order Lepidoptera; family Sesiidae; genus Sesia; species Sesia bembeciformis. Next base: position 13,373,976 of record OX031033.1, on the reverse strand, counting down.
CAAAAGTAAATAACGTATCGAGTTAAAAACCACACTTTTGTTGGTAACATGAGAGATTCTTATGTGACAGCTGACCACATGAAATGTGTTTCAAACGGTTATTAGTATTCATAAATTGTGACCTTTAATGAAGTGACATAAATAAACTCCCAAACTTTAATCATACGTTAGTTATGATTATCACATGCTGTCAATTAACAATGAGATATTTGAAATGTTTTAATAAAACAGAATTCTCATATGCCACCTATGTTTAAAAAACATACACTAAAGATGTTAATATAATCGGCGAACTTTGTAACCGCATTAATATTTTGATTTATCATAATATTTTGATCTGTCCCACCAGTGGGGTTTGGTGGTTATTCTTTTCAACAACGCGAAAATCCTTCCTACTCAAATTATGGATCCGTGTACAGGACTCTTTAATCTATGGAATGTATAAAGTACACTGTAGGAAGGAAGGTCTATCTACACCACTAATAAATATAGTGATACATGGTGGGACCAACGGAAATAAACGAACATTTTGAGCGTATGAAGATCAGAGTCCAACTGAATGTATGTAAAACATTGTCCAATTGAGTGTTTGCACGATTCCAAATATATTTTTTGTGTTAGTAAACGAGTGAGTTAAGCTACACTGTGATTTTGCAGTTCATCTATACTAATATAATAAAGAGGTAAAATTGTGTGTTTGTTTGTGAGTATGTTGGGGGTAATCTCTGGAACTACTGAAGAGATTTCAAAAATCCTTTCACATGTAGGAAGCTACATTATCCGTGGCTAATATAGGCTATATTTTATTTTGATGTTTAAAAAAAAAAAAAAAAACTTATAAACCGAAGCGAAGCGAGGACGGGTCGCTAGTATAATATAAGGTAGTCTCAACTTGCACAATCTGGAGACCTTTCTGGTATATTTGAACTCTTTTTTTTCATTATATCAGTAGAAGCTGATGATGAAGACAAAAGCAGTAAAAGCAAATACTGAATAGGAAAAAGTGAATGCTAAACGTTCTAGTTATCTTTGCTTTCCGTTTTGCTAAATAAAGTAATATAGATAGTATTTCCTGTTTTAGATTTAAATTGAACCTATTTAAATAACTGCAGATTTGCTAGTAATAAAAGCACATTTACATAGCAGTCTGTACTGGTGCAATTGCGGACCTTTCTGGAATTAGGGATACGGAAAAAGTATCGATACTTTTCGATAGCGAGTACTTTTTTGTTTGATACCGACACTTATGTACTCGATACTTTTTGATCGATTCTTTTACTTATATGAGTAATATATGGCATGTAACGTGTCGAAATTAATAATCGGTACTTTTAATATTACTCATGAGGACAATATTCATTTAATAAATCGACATCGATATTTTGTCGAGAACTTTAGGAAAGTATCGATTCCTCGAGATATCGAGCCGTCGACGTTTTTTTCACAATTTAGATAAGTTTTAGGAAAATAAGTGTCGATACTTTAATTTGTACTATACTTTTTTTGCAATACTAGACATGAGTAAAATATCGATACTTTTGATTCGATACCGTGGCCCCACTATCTGGAATGGAATACTCCGGTGGGCACGTTCCGCGCGGTCGCCCGCAAATGTCAATGTTACGCTTTTCAATCCAGCTGTCCGTCCGTCCGTCACGCATTGTGGCCCACTAGTGGCTTGGAGAATGTGTGATGAGGGTTGCCTAGGTCTTCAACGATTTGTGAATATTATTAGAATATTTTTAGTTAAAGTTGGTTAGCTTTCCATACGAAAATTGTAATTGTAAAAACATTTATCCCACGTTTTTGATCATTCATTGTACCATAAGAAATACTGAATAATAAAAGACATTGTAAACTCCATGGAAACAATCAAAGCAACTTAGCAACCTACTTACTTTACACATACGAGTGCAACCACTCTCACTAGGTACATTCTCATTTCTCAATACATACAATACCATCAGCCTGTCTCTTCACTACTAGATATAGGTCTTTTTCAAGAGTCTTTCCATTTCCATTCACAGTCTTTCTTTCCATTCCAGTCTTCCATGATATGATATAGGCTGTGAATAGGATTGTGAATTTGCAAGGTGGGCGGCGCACCCGCATACCCCCTGGTGTTGCAGGTATCTATGCCCCGCCCATAACCTTTTTTTTTTATGTACGAAGGCGGCAGCCGAGCATACAGTCCACCTGATGGTAAGTGGATACTGTCGCCCATAGACATCCGCGATACATGCCAAGATTAGTCCAAAATGACAAACGTTGGCACGCCCCCGAATGCGCTGCCTACCATTGGAGATATAGGAATGGATTTGATGAAAGGGTTGGGAAAATGGGGAGAGATAGGATGGGAATGGGCTCTGGCATATCTACCGAACATCACTACCGAAACATGTACATACATTAGGGAAATAAGATAAAAGTTGAAAATGCAGTACATTTCAAGGTAGTCTTCTGTGAGAGAAGGGTAACGTGGCCAGTCGAGTGCGCCCAGCGGCTGTTGGATTAGTGTGCACTCTCCCCCTCAAAAACTTACCATCACGTGGGACCGCTTGCTCGTCCGCCTACTTCCCTATAATAAATAAATAAAAAAACCATCACATGTGGGACCGCTTCGTCCACCTACTCCCTATAGAAAAAAAAACGGGAGCCTGTACCTTTAGTGGGACGCATATCAAAGTTTTAAACCAAAGCTATGTCAAACGCTATCAATTCTGTCGCACTTTTTGTAATTCGTTACATTTTACTCGATGTGTCATTCTGACATGCTTCCTATAGCACATTGCACTCCAAAAATTTGCACGAAAACTTTTTGTATTCGGGCATTTTTTGTTAAATTTAATCTGTAGCAACAGATTGGAAAAAATATACCTTTTAAAAAATTACTTGTTAAAATATCTTTCGTGGCATTTTTTGTTCCCGTTAGCTTTTGTTATTTTTTATTATGACTGTTTTTAAAAACTGGAAATTTTATTTTTTTGGTCGGAAAAAGAGTAGACAATCTATTTTCTATTAACTTGTCATCAGAATCGAGATACAAAATAAAAAACAGCATTTAACAAAATTCCGTTGCTTTTACTTCGTATATTAACAGGCATAAAGTATTATCAATATTATCATGCTCGTACCTCTCTGAAGTAGGTATGCACAACAAATAATTACAAATGTACCTCAAATATATAAATTTTGTATCAAATTAACAGTATCACATTTTACTAAGTTAAATCTCAATCCTGAACAATTAATAATATAACCTTTATCTACAAGTGACTCGGTAACACGTCTAGCTGGGGAACCTAGGTGAGTATTATCAAATGCCTGCCCAATTTTCAGGAGCTATTGCTACTAGCAATCTAATTACCACGAAGAAGTAAACACACAATATCATATTACTTACGCGATATTAAATTACAGTTTACAAGCTGTCGAGTACCAAGTTAATAACGTTTGCGGTTTATAGAATAGTCACAAGAAGTTTCCGATGCGTCCTTTGACCGCCTCCGAATAGTTTCTTGGTAACTACACCCCATTTAACTAAATAAAGGGTGCGCAGGGAGATAAATCGAGTGATTTATTGGGAGAAATTAAGGTACCATGTCCTACGTACACGTGTCTCCGTGTAGTTAGGTGTTTGTTTGTACAGTATAATAATAATACAGGTGCGAATCGATGAACGAGTTAATTCAAAAGTTAGAGTTAATAAGTCGATTATTCCAATCAGATCATGATATCAGACGGTGGTTGCAACTAATCATGGTGTAGACATTCTGATCGGGGCGAACAGATACTTTTTTTTTCGGAATGGCTAAATCCTTGTGACTCTAATGACACTCTAATTCAAGAGTCACCGAACATCAAGAGCGTCGCCAAGGGGGGGGGGCAGGGGAGGGCAGTTGCCCGCCTCTAGAAATTCGAAAAAAAGTGTATTTGTACCTACAATTCATATTCCTCCCATCCTCTCTCTCATCTTAACCCCCCTGGCCTATTGGCTGGCGACCCTCTTGCTGGACATATATAGTTTAGGGCGAGCGCAGGAGCAAAAAGTGTGTACAGCAACAAGCCAAAGGGCTCCTCCGCCGGTAGACCGGCGGAAGGCACGGACTTCGGGTTAGGGCGTTTCTTTGGGAGGGTACAGCAGGATCGCGAGTAGGTGAGAAGCGCCTAGGCACGTGCTGATACCTGGTAAAAGTGTTGGCTGAAGGCCGGTGTGTGTGTTCACGGTGTAGCGAGGGGAACGTCCTTGTCTCCGCCGGCGGGGACGATGTATATGTGTAGCCTGTGAGTGTAGTGTAAGAACCGCATTGGCAGCAGTAATTGGGTCATCGGGATTGTCTAGAACGTGCCGAGGAGGACGATGAGGATGGTAACGAGGAGGAGCATTCCTATCGTGGACATAGGTTAGACTGCCAATTACTAGGGGGTTGGGATGGTGAGGGACTCTGTCGTAGTAGCGTCTGTCTTTTACCGTATTTGACAATGGAAGGAAGTTGCAAGTCCTTGTGGAGGTCGACATTGCGAGAGTACCATGGGGCAGCCACGGCCTTACGCACGAATCTATTTTGGATGGTTTGAAGTATTTTTGAAGTATTGGAGGGGGCTGCGTGTGCGTGTTGGAGGCATAGGTCGTAGGTTCCTATTTGAGGCGTAGAGGGCGGTGTCTTCCGCAAAGAGGGCAAGCTCCTATACCAGAGGAGTGGGGAATGTCATTGAGCGTGGGTACTAGATTGGAGGCCTGGGGGACTCCAGTTCTGATTAGAGCGGGAACAGGACAGAGTGCCTTCCACTCTGTAGTAAAAGATGCGATTGAGTAAGGTAGTTTCGAGTGATGAGAATGAGACTTTGAGCCACCTCCAATTGGTACAGTTTATAGAGTAAACCGTTGTGCCGGACCTTAACAAAAGCCTTCGCTACGTCGAATAAGACAAACTAGGGTTTCCTTTGGTTAAGACCTGTGAGGATGCGCTCCGTTATTCGGTGCACCTGTTGGACACAAGAGTGTTTGGCTCTAAAGCTGAATTGTTCATCGATGAGTAGGCCTTTTGAGTTGATGTGACTCAGTAGACGAGAAAAGTAAATTCTATTGTAGATTTTAGCCATTGTATTCAATAGGCTAATGGGTCTATAACTAGAAGGCTCCGAGGGGTGTTTACCAGGTTTGGGGATGCCGATAACAATGGCTTCTTTCCAAGCTGCTGGACAGAGATGATATTTCATAACATTGTAAATAGCCACAAGAAGTGCGATCAAGTTGATCGGGAGGTTTTTAAACACTTTATTGGGAATTCCATCGATGCCTGGTGTTTCTTTAATGTTGAGAATTTTAATGATGTCCTGAATTTCAGTTACGTAACCGGTAGAAGAGAGTCTGATGGGGGGATAGAGGCTCGCTGCCCGTCCTATCCGTCAACGAAGTCGACGTGTGATGTTTCAACAGGTTGACGGCTAGGGGAGCATTGGGCTTCAAGGCTGTCGGCCAGGCATTCAGATTTCTCAACATCTTCAAATGCGGGAGGGCCGTTCGGTCTAGTCAGTGGAGGCAGTATTGTCTGCTTTCATAGATCTCGCCAACAACCAGTAGGCTGTGTGTGATGGCGAGATCTCTGACCACAATTTTTCCTAGCTGTTGTTTTTTAATTCATCGATGCGATTCTTTACGTCTCTCTGTAAAGCTCGCATCTCGGCGACCCGATGTAATATAAATATAAAATAAATATATTTTTATGTATATCTTTCAGATGAGATAATTACATTGTTATTTAGTTATATATTTATTTCAGTTATATATATTTAGTTACAATATACTCGTATGTATTTATTTTATAGTGCCATCGGATCGCTTCTTAATCACTTGCCATCCATCTTACACAATATTCCGCTGTTTTATATCAGCCTTCACTAGCAAGTCATTTTTCGTGTCGCGCCGGTCCATTTAACTAGAAGACGTCCGAAGCAGACGATTGCAAGGCATCGATATGGGAATATACTAGATGACACATCATACGTACTTATAATAGAACCCTGGTTGGCAACTTCTAGGAGGGGTGAAGCAGAAGAGGAGGGGTTCATTAAAAAATCAAATTAGAAATGTTCTATTTTCAAAACACGTGAATTAAAGATAAATGATTCCAAAGTAAAGAGCTACTGAACATAGAACACTATTAGACGCACCCGCCCTACAGTGCTTGTATAATATATCTATAGTATGTATTCTCGAATTGATGTTGCAAAGTAACACGGTTATACTTACGAAAATTCTGAGAGATATTGCGAATTTAACATACATAAGACATGCAAATAAAATTCGCAAAAATTAAATTAATCGCGATAAGTGTAGGGTGTGGACACCTACTTCTAGCCTCACATTCCTGAGATCTTGAGTTCGATTTCGGACCAGTACCACAGAGTTTCTGCTAAAATAAATACGAATTCCTCCACCATTCCTAGAAAGTGATAACCGTGAGCAACCACACAAGTCCGAAAATTAGATAAATTAAAATCTGGGTGAGTGTCACATCCAGTGCTAATGGATTATGTCCCTAAACCCCTAGTCTTTCGAAATTGTAAATAGACCAGACCTGTGTAGGATGTTATAAAGTGATAGCAATATCGGACCATATATGGGAATAGATTGTATTTGAAATAATAACTACACCAGTACGAGTAAGCACATAGTTGCAATTCTACACCACTCTCAACGCAAGCCGTGTGATGGACCACCATCGAACAATGTGCGCGCACGCTGATAAATCATTCTGATCATTCATTGATCGAACACAGCTGTTCTCAAACTTAAATTAAGTAAATACTAAATATTACGTATTTAACAGATATTAAATATTTAAGATTCTAAAGACAAAACAATTTGTTTGACAACATATTTGTTAACCCAGGTGGTGGTGCCACTGCCTGCTGTGCAAAAGATCCCCGGTTCGATTCTCGAAAATTCATTTGTTTAAAGACGTTTTTTCGAGTCTTGGCGTTTGTTTTCGTGTTTTTATGTGTGTCTGGACCCGCAATACGGGGGATCCTAATGTGGACAATTGAGTATGGCGTTATTTATTATTATTTATTTATTTATTCTTTAATACATTAATGTAAAGATTTTGTAAAGAATATGATAACAAAGCAATATTAATTAAACTTAATAGTACATATATACGTAAATTACTATTTCGAAATAGTTGATTTTATTACAATTAGGTACCTACTGCGAAAAGCCATTTAAATGCCTACCTTAATTACCCACGTAAACTTTAAACAGGTAAATGTCCTTAGAAATGGGGAAGGACAATTCTGTAAAACGTATTAACCAATTCTTAATTAGTAACTAAGCTGTTTTATAAAATCTTTTAAAATATAATATATTTTTTTAATATCCTTTTAAATAAATAAATCTCATCCATTGTGTCTTTTTGTATTATCTCTGTCTACTATGAATTTACTAATTGACGCCACTGCTATTTACTTTTAAAAAAATACCTATAATTATACTCGTATACTGGATAGTGAAAACTAGTTGCGTCGGTACACGTATGTATAATTCATGTCGCATTATGTGCCCAGCCTCAAAGGCCCTTAAGAAGCCGTCCGGAATGCTAAAACCATTTTGGTAAAGCTCTCCCGATAACGCGTGGAGACGACGAAGTGGTATAGAGAATACGAATGCTTTCGCCGTAAAAGCTTTATCGTCAAGTGCATATAGGAGTTGAAATACGAATATTGGATTGGAATTGATTGACACAGGTCTATTTGGAGATGGAAAAGGTTTTATGTGTTTGTGTACGTAGGTTTTTAAAGTGTTAGTGGATTTTGCCACGAAAACAAATGTAGAGTCCATGTTCTGTCCGTCCGCTTGGTTCAAGGTCATTTTCTACTTTTATTATATTGTTAAGATTGCAGACGAGCGGGCGGGGCACGTGATGGCAAGTAGTCACCGCCGGCTATAGACACCTGCAACACCATGGGGCATGCGGGTACGCTCCCGAACTTGTAGAATCTTGTTCACAGCTCTCTTGAAGAGCCCCATGTCGTAGTATAACGGAAAAAAATCAGCTGGCAGTTTATCCCATAACTTTCGGGTTCGCGGCATAAAATGTTTTGATGACAATACTGTAGGCTGGGACCCATTGTCAAGAAAGTGTGGATGAATCGCACGACGATGACGAGCGGTGCGATGATAAAAACACGAAGTTGGCATCAATTTGAACAGCTCTTCAGAACATTCCCCATTGTGAAGAAATTCATAAAAATTCATGAAATCTTAAGGGTATATAAGTATTTGTAAATAGAAAGTATACAGATCTTTAATTCTTTAAATTACAATATCTGTACCAAATTTTTAATCTTTTATCTAAATCATCACCTTATACTGTATAGAATTAGGTAACAAAGCTTTCGCACAATTACAAACTCTTATTGCGTTATTTCGTTTGGGAAATTTAGCACGGGACGCTCACCAGTCTCGTTAGGATTGCCGACTTGAAGAAAGTCGCCGTTAGTAGCTGGATGAGAAAAGCAGACGATCTAGCTAGTAGTCATAGGCTGATGGTATGGTATTTCGTTCTTAACCTAGTTATTATGGTAATTTTAAAGGCCCGTTCCCCGTGGTACAACTGCTATGTATAACTAGTTGTACCACGAGAAACTAGTTGTACCATAGTACAACTGGAAAATTGTACAACATGAAATAAATCCCCATGGTACAACTACTTAGTTAGACATTGCAGTTGTACCACGAGGAACGGGTCATTTCAAAGTTCATATTATTTACTGTAACTGAAAGTACACAGTTCTACAACGTTGTATTTGCGATTGGCACCATTTAAACGCCCATTGAGCAAGGCCATAAGTAAGCACACTGGGATACTCTTAGCATCGGCGATCGACGATTTTGCGACTTCATTGATGCTGCAACACCGTTTGTCGACTCTCATAGATCGATCGGAGCATCATAATCACGCGTTTCTGCGACTGTATCGATGCTGCATCATGATACCAACTTGTGTTTTGCAACTAAAAATCGTGCGATGGCATTTTTGAATGCTTAGAGCTCGATCGCTACAACTGGCTAGTCATAAGCGACTAAGTGCTTAGGGCCCTTAGGTGGTATGCAGCACCGGATCAAGCGTGTCTAGTGCCCTAGGTGAAAAATCTGCAGCGCCCCTTCAAGGACAGCATTTTTAGCGCGTATAAAAAATAGATCGAGCATTTTTTAACGATTGACATTTTAATGTGTATTGAGAATTTGGGAGCATACTCAATGTATCGATGTTTCAAGTACACGCTTTCGATGCGGCGCACCTCGATGACCTGGCGTCCTGGGCGATCGCTCAGCTTGCCCAGTCCTTTATCCGGCCCTGCTGGCATGAGGTGCAAAAGAGTTTGTATTTGTTTGCTTTGACCAATATTCCCTTAAATTAAGCTTTACCAAATTTATATACCTATTCCCCATGTGTAACATATACAAATATTTATTTCAATTTTTAATAATGAACATCGATTGCAGTATGGTAATTACGAGTGTCCACATGAACGAATCGAGCTCTCAATCGATTCGTAACCAATTACGTTCTGTGTAAGTCCAAACTATAATGAGAAGTGTTCATCTGCATTCAATCATATTCAATTCACGGACTGCTCAATGCCCAATTCATTCGAACAGGGCCGATGATCGATTGCAAACATCGATGTAATTTATTTTAATTTATTGGGTAGAGATCTTTCACGTTCTCTAGGCGTGCTCCCTCGAACCTACATCTATACATTCATTGTTTTCGAAGGTTCTACACGTGTTAGTTATTACCAATTTACATTTTATTAACAAATACGTAGATATGTATAGATAGCAATAAGAGGTAAACTGAAAAAGTAGATACCTATATACTAAACCGATTTTGATTTTTTTAATTTTTAGGGATTTAACAAGATAGACCTAGACTATGTATAGGACACCGAGAAAATGATTATACCACCTGAGCTAAATCAGAGCAAGTCCCTAGTATAAAAAAACAACAGAACATGTAGCGTCGGTATTTAACAACACCGCACTTTGCCTGCAAGTTGTACGTACAACCAGTAACATTTACCTTTTACAAAACGATGGAAAACAGCATCACCACAACATATTAGCATGTACGACAAAGTGATCGTAAATTTTTATAAGAGCGCGGAGCATGTCACGGGTCGTCATGTACGCCCGTGAACGATGGCAGCGCGCATTGCGCCGTTATTTTGCGCGGGAAAACATTGCGTGACGCCCCTACAAAAGACATTGAGGCAATACAAATAACAAACAGTAAATACAGTGACGATGTCCTCCATATCCGTCCATCTTGTCGTATCTGATAATACCGATGGTCACACTATTGGAGTCTGTGCGCTTGGATATAACTCGCGATACCAAACTATCGTACCATACCATCAGCCTATAGTCTCTCCATTGCTGGATTTAGGCCATTCTTAGGGCTTTTTCACACGATCTTCGGCTTTTCTAATTATAATTAAGCTCGAGAGGCCTCTACCCCTTTCCGAGGGAAAAAGGAAGGAACATACAAAAAACAACATTGAGACATACAACAAAGCCGCGGAGACCGTCGCGCTATCGTGTCGGCGCGGTACGATTATCCATAGGATTATTACCAGCGAATGAGAAAGGGGTGATCACGAAGATTGCATGAACACGTCAATTTATTCAATAAGAGGTTTGTGCGCCAACCGCAAATATAATGTTGTCGAACCTTTTCATCCAGTTAGAGCAACAAAAATGAAACTTAAAGTCAACATAATAACTCGATTAAGAATGGAATAAAAGTTTGTAATCGTGCGAACGCTCGATTGGTCAATGTTTTACACCTTTTGCCAGTATTCTATTTCGTCGGATTAAACACACAACGAGGCAACAAGAGTCAATAATGACTTTTACGTCTTTGATGTAATACCAAGCCGATCAACTTTTGATGTGGTTCTTTTAATATCTGCCAGATGCGAATTCTCCAGCAACTAATGCCAAATTGTAGCGTTGCTAGTCAAAGATACGACGACACCTACTGTTTCTTATCTCTATTTTGACATGATATATTTTTGTTACGCAAAACACGCAGGTTTTGATACTCTTATTTGTTTTTGCATACAACTAAAATGATAAGCTATCTACTTTTTGTTTATCGTCTAATACCATATAATGCCGTGTAACAGTAATCAGTTAGGTCTTAGTAATTGTTAGTCATAGATGACTCATTCTTTTAAAAAAAAAATCGAACTCAAATAATGAAACAGCATTTCGGATTTTAATATTTCAATGAGTACTTACTATTTTTTAAACTATTGTGACAATAACAGCATTTAAGTAATAACAACTATTTAAGTACATATATTTAAACAAATTAGGTAAATAAATGTTAGGTAGTACTTTCGCCAATAAAATAAAATATTTATAGCAACACAACTTTAAATGAATTGAAGCTTTGCATAAAATGGAATTAATGACTATAAGTAGGTAGGTACTAATATTTTTGATGAATACCCAGATATTTACTAAAATCAAACTATAAAGAAGCATTCACTATACTATAACTTGCGCCATTAAAGAAACGATATGAAAATGGCGTCTACTCACGCGCTATCTCGCTCACACTATATCTCCGTCTGTCACACACTACGGGACCGCATGCAAAAAAAAAATTCAGTCTGGATTAGTCGCCCACGCTATTTCGACGCGCCCCGAATTTTTGAATACGTTCTCTTCTCTCTGTTGTTGTTATTATTTTGTTAGGTACTGTTGGGTTTTGTTTTTATTGTATTGTAATTATTGTTCTTCTGTTGAACTATGAGTAAACACGGGAAGTAAACGGTACGTGGTAGACGAATTGCTGCTGGAGCATAGGCATGAGGTTGTCAGATTACCTCCTTATAACTGCGATCTCAATCGCATAGAGCATTTGTGGAATATAACAAAACAACGAGTCGCGGATAGGAATGTTGAGCAACGTGAAAATAAAGTAGAAGAATTGACCACATGAGCGATAGCATCAATAACACAAGAAGATTGGAAAAAACAAATTAACCATATAAAAAGGGTTGAATAGGAGTATTGGACACGCGATGTGACAAAAGAAGATGAATTAGAGGAGTTCATACTAAGCGAGAATGACGAGTGACTGATGATGAAAATCAAATGTCATTCAGCTCCAACGAGAATGAATCCTTGGGGGTTGAACCCCTAATCGATTCTGATGATCCTGGTGAAGGATGAAGTGGTTTATGTACATAGCTTAACCTCCATGATGGCATATGAATAGGATGACGTTTACAACTCTCAACTATTTTATGTCAGTATATTTTAAATGTTTCTACTATATTAAGTTATTCTGCACATCCTCACTGCACTTTCCTCTACCCCAAGGTTCTCTTGGAAGAGATTGTTTTTTGCGATAAGATCAGCTGTTGTACTTTGTTATTGTCAACATTTCCAAAAAATACAATATAAAAATAAAGATAGAACAGTAGTCGTTTACTGTTTTCCTTATTTACCCTATCTTGCCTATAAATCTGTTTACTAACTTTAGGTATAAAAAGTATATGATAAAAAATTTAATACGATTCAAAACTTAATATTATATTTATTGCATTAAACACAATTTAAATTATGTCTTATATAAACCAGTAAAAAAAATATAGAGGTAAATTATTTTTGACAACTTTTTTGCCATCACTACGCTTCGCCATGTGGCCACCATTTTCATATCGTTTCTTTATTGGCGCAAGTTATACCCGCCTTGATGTTAAAGAGCGACATTAAGTGGTTATGAATAACCTTTACTTTTTGATGATTGTAATTATGATCGTAAACTTTGTTACCGATGTTTCACAGATTAATTTTGGCACAGTCGCAACTAATTCTACGGAAACAGTTTCCCTAGAAGATAGACATAACAATGAGTGAACTGTACACATTTCAGGGCTTATTACATTGTACTGTCAACTGGGACATTGCTCTTTTGTGTTGCGAAATTAACGTCCGCCCAAATGTCCAACATTACTTTACTAGCTCAATTACTGCTGAAGTTAGACAAGCATTTCATACAAACAGAATAAATAGCATTAAATTTTTACACGATTTTGCACCTTAAATATTAACAATTAAGATTCTATATCAAATAAATTTGGGTGGTTTAGGTAAATTAATAATGTCTTTAGAACTTTGGGAGGCAATCAATCATGCATAAACAGCGTTCTAACAAGGTATTGACAACTATTCATTATAACTATACTTGTTCATTTAAGTAAGTTATGTTTATATAAGTATATAAGTTTATATAAGTTCGTAGTCGATAAATAATTACGTTTCTGCTAAATTTAGTTTCTTGACAAAAATATTAAGTGCCTTTTTCTGCTTATTCATTTAAGGGAAATAACTGTTCATACTGTCTAAATATTTGAAATAGTCTGTCATCTAACAATTACGACCAAAAGGCTACCGAAACTGAATTTTTTAACCAAGTAACATTGTTTACCAAACTAAAACTGGCAACACTGGCACGGAACGGTCAACGCACTCACACAGCCATGACCGCGAACAGGTAAGACTGGACGTGTACGCGCCATTTTTGGAAGTGGTCTCGCCGCACCACACCGTGATTCTTCTCGGAAACATAGGACAGCGCATTTTTTGCAAAGAAAAATAAAACTATCTTGAAATGGTGAAGTTAGTTTGACTTGACGAGAGAATACGCAATACTAAAATAATACCGGATTTATTTGATTTCTGGACACATGAACTCTTCACCTAATACCATATCATCAGCCTGTCTATCCTGGATATAGGCCTCTCCCAAGGCTCGCCACCACAAACGATCTCCAGCTCTTCTAATCATCACCGGCGAACTTCTTCAAGTCGTCAATCCACCTGGCTGGAGGGTGTCGCACACTGCGCTTCCCGGTACGTGGCCTTCATTCGAGTACTCGTCTATCCTATCGGTCCTACGGCAAAAATGATCTGCCCACCGCCACTTTAGCATGCTGATTTCTACAAGCTATGTCAGTGACAGTTCTTTGACGAATCTGTTGGAAATCCTAATAATTGTACAATTGATAATCAGATCTTGTACAATGAATCACATATTGCTATATAATATTTAAAAAAAAACAAAGGATATAAGGATTACTCGAACCTGAAACACCTGCGGCAAACGAAAACAGATAATTTGCTTCTCGTCTAAATCATCTTGTCGATATGTATCTAGGAACAGCTACTGTTGACGGCGACACGAAAGATCTCCACGATAATGTTGTCGGCGACTTGTCACCCATTTATAACTAGGCAGACTTGCGTGAGTACCGCAGGTTTGCTAACTGTGAATACGCCAAAACAAGCTGGGAAGCGGTTAAAGATGACTAGTGAACTTTTGATGGGAAAATATACCACGGGCCACGGTCTCGTAACTTACCCGACAAAGGTACGGCGCCGGCGTATTGAAGTCATTAAAAACCTAATATATGTCTCAAAGATTGGATTGGATTGAATATAAATAAGATATATTGTAGGATACTTCTAGGTTCTTTTATTACAAATTAACTACATAAAAAGAAAATTGAAATAGATTGTATTATTAAAACTAATTTTATTTATTTTACACTCAATGGGCCGCCCACTCTAGGACTCCCAGTGTCGTAGCTGACAATACGTACACACCACCGAGACCCGAAAAAATGTTTGTCTTTAAACAAATGAAAGTCGGTCTGGGAATCGAACCTAGGACTTTTTACACATCAGGCTAATCGAGCTAATCAGTTGTCAGTTAGATGTACCTACATTAATTAGATGTACATTGGGTCCATGTCCATAGCTCAAGCTGTCGCGGTAACAGGAACTACTTTTGGGAGCCAGTATTTTAGATGTTTATGTGTACACATATTAATATTTAAACAGTATATATTTAATTTTGGATGAAATCTTAAATCGATATAGAAATCCTAATGTGGAGTACGAGCAGCTATAAGACCTAAGGCTTGTTAGACAACAAGTTTCATTGATCTGATTTCTGATATGCCAGATTTAAGCAAATAAGTACTGGGATTAGTTACAATACTGAACCAACATTGAGACAACCAACCAACCAAAAAAACATATTTAAACTCGATATATCAGACTTCAAAGTATTTCAAAGTGTTATCAATTCCAATTCATAGCTTAAATCTGTATATCAATCACTAACCAAACAAATGATTTTTTAACAACTCTTACATCCCTATTGTCTAAAGAAACCAATTGAAAAAAATTGTAGTCATTAATCTGTGTTATAAATTTTACTTGACATATAGATGAGCACCAAAAAAACCAAGGGCCCTATACAATCGTCAGAACATAGGGAGTATTTGCTACGGCCACACTGTCGGGCTTCGGTAAAAGTTCGCACTTTCGCGATAGGTATGACTAAAACGTTCGTCACATGTCCACGCCACTCCACGAATGTTTATTCGATGGCCGTAGCAATAGAGATATTTTGAACAGTTTTAAAGTACCTACCTAAGTAGGGAGCAAAGTAGGACTACAAACGATTACATACAAAGCATTGCTACAACAAGGATGCTGTTAACATTCTGCATATAGTAAGAGGAAGAATGAGATGCTGTACTAGCAGCACGTATACGCATGCGTATATGTAATGCAAGGTTTTACTTTAGTGACTTAATAGAGAAATAAACTCAATATAATTAAATATACACTAACGGTGGCAACGACATACTTTGAATGTTATTGGAATTGAAAATTATGTTAATCTGTCACACGAACTACACACATGTATATATCAAATTTATATTGGGTAACAGGTGACAAATAAACCAACTTTCAAGTTTACAATATTAATTAGAATTACCGATTAATAATAAGTACGCGTTTATTTCCATAAACTTGTATGATCTCTATTTTGTGTGTACAAAGTAGTTAAACAAACCTGGGCTGTGTTACCAGCTGAATCACATGAGAAACACAAACACGCTAATCCCTCTGCAAACACACCGACCATTGTTTAAAAGTGAACGCGACGCTTCATATTTTGTAATTATTTTTTTTGATATTTTCAATGCCAATGAAACTCTACCCAAATAAGAATTGCACGAAAGTGCGTGACAAGCATTTTGGAGACCTGAATTTGGTATGGTAAAGAAGTTAAACAAATACACAAATTTGTATACATCAGTTCAAGATAATAACTGAAAATGTTAATAAAGTCATTAATGATTGATTTATCGGAATTCAAAGACAGATTCATTGTTAGCTATTTAAAATTACCGATGGCATAGATAGGAGGTCCCCAAACTTTTTGTCTCGTAGACCACTTGCCATGTTTTTCTGTTTTGGGTAGACCCCCTGCTTACCTAATATTGAATTTTTGCAAATTCATCAACTTCAAATGTGTTTTTGACAGCTGATATAGTGCTACTCACTTCGCGACTTCACGTCAAAACCGTAGTGTTCCGTCGGTCTGTTTGTTACGTTTTCACGTAAATACTAAGCAACAAATCTCCGTGATCTTTTGCACAGATAAAGTTGGAGGTCTAGCCAGCTAAAAAGTTGACAGGCTACAATTTACCGCGGAAAAATATTTTTTACAAAATAAAAACTTACACGCAGAGAAAATAAAAACGTACGGGGGCGGAGCTGCAGGCAACTGCTAGTTTATAATAATTCTTAAACAGTTTCATATATCAGAAAATATACCTAATAACTTAAATTTTAATTCGTCACGTTTCATGAACATTTATGTTTTAACAAATTTTACTTTGTAGGTGGTTTTATAATTTATATAGATAGATATATGTGTTTATATTATAAGAAAGTATTATGTAAGTCAATAAATAGGTACTATCTGTGTATGTGGATTATTCCATTCATGGAAAGCCAAAATTAAAGTCACGACCTGCATAACTGAGATCCACTGTCGTGGATCCACATTTACATCTCATGGACCCCCAATTTTTTTTTTCGCTGACATGGACCCCTTGCAGGTCATAGTAGACCCTTGGGGGTCGATATAGATCACTTTGGGTATCACTGGCATAGGTGATGATTAGCCAATTACTATCGAGAGTCCTCTATTCCATTTTACTACATTAAAAAATGGACTCGCCAACCTGCTTGACCAACGTGGCCTTTTATGGCCATACATTCCTCATGCATAAGACAATACGCATGAAGAGGGCCGTGCGCAACATTGTATACTGAAAGAGCTGATTGCAGTAGCAGTTATTTAAAAAAAGGTAAACATAAAATTTTATGTTGACTAAAATTCTCGAGTTTCTACATGTTTTGTAACATAAAAAGAGCAGAACACCATAATAACGACGAGTAACTTCTAACAACGTTTTTTCCCTCCAAAATGCGATTTTCGCTCTAATCCCCCGTGATCACGCTAAGCCCCTGATATATAATTCAGAGTAAAACTCAGCTTTTGTAAGGGACACGCGCAATAAGTTTGCGAAAAACACCTGTCGCCGAAGAAGGAGGATATGTCACGAGAACAGTCTATCTCAAGGTCTTGTGAAAAATGG
The DNA here is from genome assembly GCA_943735995.1 of Sesia bembeciformis. NCBI lineage: Eukaryota > Metazoa > Arthropoda > Insecta > Lepidoptera > Sesiidae > Sesia > Sesia bembeciformis. Next base: position 13,356,420 of record OX031033.1, on the reverse strand, counting down.
GTGTTTTAGATAAAATGGCACTTTATCCATACTAATGTAATTCCGTGCAAGTCAACTCAGCGATTTTATTGAACAATTTGAATTATGGAAACTATAACTATAAAATTCCTTCATTGTGGACAATATTAGTTTCACTATAGGTATAACCTGCCTAATAGTACCTTTTTATGTCCTCATTGAAAGCAAAATAATTAGGAATTAATCGGCATCAGTCGCCGGGTGAAACATTTAGGTATAGTTTTTTTATAATATCCCGAATGAAATTAATTTTAGTAATACCCATTTTTTTTGCTATTTACTAGATGCTAAAGCAATTACGATGCGAGATGTAATGATTTAATAAATGTCTGAAAATTGTATAATAAATTATAAGTGATAATATTCTGAATTATGCTAATTTCAACATTACTACGACATGAAATACTTCAAATATGTACATTGTACATATGAGATGTATGAGATAATGTGTACGGGCATCTACAAGTTGCATTTAGAATTATAAATAATGCACCAAATTAATGGAAGTCTAATATGTACTTATTGATACTAAAGACAAAATACACATGGAAGTTAAATATTTCTATGCGATTAAACACATTTTTCTTTCTGTCGGGTTTCTGGTCTGTGGAATTTATTCCGCACACAACAAACATTTCTGTTACATGTTTGCGAATACGCCTCTGTTAGCGTTTCCATTTAGCGATATGACGGCCACTTTGTGTTACTAAGAAGACAATAAATATAATAATAAGCGACAACACAGTTCGTAGAAGACGGTATGCTTGACAAGCTATGAAACTTGGGGAATTTCTTTGTGGAAATAGTTGAGAAACTTCTTGTCCTTTACAAGGTAAGGATATATATAAAAAAATGAAACTGAAATTTACATTAAAATAATGAAACCAAAACGGTGAGAGCCTAATATTTGTGAGATCGAGAGTTCTAACGCCGGCCTGTAACACGGAGTAGTTTGAGCACTTAAGTACGGATTTTTCATTTAATTATCACTAGCTCGGAGGTGAAGTGGAACGTCGTGAGGGGAACTCACGTGAATTATCCACCAATGCGTATTAGACCCACGTGATCTGCAGTGGGATAGCTTAATATAGATCGACCAATCGAAGAAAAGTATTTTAACATTGATTTGTAGACTAAATAAGTTTATACAATATTAATATTTCTCTAATCGGCGGAAAATATTAATGAAACGATCTCACGAATATCTGTACTATTTTATGAATTCGGAAGTAGTATCTGAAACCTAATTAAAATAATTAATTTAAACCTTCTGTGTTACGTAAACGTAAATATATTTAAAAAGTGACAAGTTAGGAAAGAAAGCCAAAAAACTTGTTGCTAGACATATATACTTATACAAAAAGGCACTTAAACATATTTGTCATAAAAACCGCTATGAGAAGGGTGGCAAATATCCGATAAATAAATTAGGTTGGCCACCTTCGCACGTCACCGAGTGGATCAGGGAGGCAATGGTCTGCGACAGGCCCGCTCGCTCAGGGCAGTATAACTCAGGTCGAGAGAGGACAATTGCTTATAGCAGGGCCAAGGAAGTGGGCGCTATATCGATAGTTCGTCGGAAATAGTTTAAAAACCAATATCCGACTTAAAGAATCAATCGTGTCAACATATTACGTAATAGATTACGTAACATTTAAATATGCGTATGTTTTAATACTACAGTCCAATTGTGCTTTATACAAAAAATAAGATCGTAATTAAAATTATTCGGGTAAACATAACAAAGAAAACTTCGATTATTTTATGTTTTAACTTAAATTTTGGCATATCCATCGCATGTAAATATCTTCACAGGCATTTTTAATTAATTAAGTAGGAATAAATGAATATAATTTTCCATGTATTTAAACTGGAGTGGAATGACGAAGAGTAAAAACAAAAACAAAGTTGCGTGCATAAATACAATAGGGTCGTGTTATTATTATTCACACGGGGGAGTCCCGAAAATCGATACGCGGGTGCGGTCAACACTAGACAGCATGGCGCCGGTAATTCAATCCGGTCAAGAAGGGAGAGCGCTTATTGCCTCGCCCTTACATACATTATACCTCTCACTCGACTCGGCCGGGTTATATCGGCCATGACTTTCGCCTGACGACCGCCCCCTGCCGTCATAAATTCTCTTCCTTTACAAAAGTATCCAGCCGCCCTAATTAAGTTGGGATACTTCTGAATATTTCAAACGTGCTGCTGAGACTCCCGGCTCCGACAATCGCCCCTTTGAACCTGCTTATTATCAACTATAATTATTAAGTAATATTTCAGAAGCCCCGAAATACCACGGCGTGAAACTAATTTATTTTGTGAGCGGCAGAGATACATCATGGCTTTATAACATCAAAGCGAGAACATACCAATTTGGAAAATATCGCGCAATATATCATGTGAGTATTATGTCATTTCAGCGAGCACAATGTGTGCTAGCACTCCACCGACCAAGTGGAACAAGGTGAATGAACGGCACCCAATCGCAAACGGCTCTTTGAACTTCTCTCGCGATATTTCCGTTTCCTGTTTGCAATCGATAACAATATTTTTACCGGGGGTGACTGAAAGTGCGACCGGGTGCCGAATAGGTGTCAACTGTAGCGCTATTCATGACATTTTTCATTACGATAATGTCTGAGGTTCTATTTATCGACAGTCGATAACGGAGTGACTGAACGGCTCTGATTAATCTAGCAATCAGTATAACTTTGAACTGATATCAATCCTTATTCCTTCGATATTTATTTATTTTAGATTTTATCTAATAGGCGAACTTGGCTGAAACACTGAAAAGTATGAACTGTCTGCGGAGTAATCGGATGATAAATCAGCGGAACGGTCGTCGTTTTAAGTGTATTCGAGATGGTCTCGACGTTTTAGTCGCGCGTGTTCGTCGCCGACGCGCACATTAGGCCTTCCCTTGTGATATGTGAGCGGCTCCGAATAGGTAAAAGGTTTTCAACATCTGCTCCCCTGTGCAATATTAAAAGATCTACGAAGTGGGCGCGAGTTTATAAAAAATGTTGTAGGGAAGCATGTCGATATAATGCCGCCCAGAATGTGTATTACACGCGCTCCGCTTGCTAGGAGTACTAATCGCGAATATGAGAAGTGCTGGCTTTTCCATTTGTCACGTATATGAGGAAAAGTAATATCTATTCAAATTCTATTATATATACCAGGACGAGTATTAAAATACATAAAAATAATCAAAAAATGTTGATTAAAATACAACACGTTATGTCATTGATTTGTAAATAAGCGTTCGGTTTATTCCGTTGAAAAATCTACCCCGCCCGGCCAAGTTCCCAATCCAATTACGAACGCGGAACTCTGGAAATTCTAAACCGATTATACCGAATTGAAAACATTAAGTACTTTACAGATTTCGTTTGCCCTCTCAGAGAACATCGGTTCTTATAACGGGTGACCTGAGCTCGATTTTCCTTTGCTTCTCAAGTGACCACGGAGTCAAAGATAGAATTGGGTTCGAAATTATTTACGGAAAACTCTTATTTTGCATGCTCGCAAAGAAGGTAAGTACTGATTAAGAAAGTTTGATAACTTAGCGTTTGAGGTGACAAATAGGTATGAATAATTTTTGACAAAAATCGTGATTTTAATTGTATATTATTTTTTCAATTTTTCAATTCCAATTTTTCAATTTATCATGCACATTCATTGACAAAATCGATGTGGCGAAATAGCTTCTTGGAGATAAAATGTGAATAATCCATATTTATACAAACTAAGATAATATTTTCATTACAAACTGTTATTCATAGATTATGTCTATAATGTAAAATTGAATAAATAGTAGGTGCTTCAAAAATTAGACATTATTTAGTCAGTCGATATCGGCTTGTAACGTGTCACTGCAGGGCAACAGGCCTCCCTTTTTACCGGACTACGGCAAAGCGAATGAGGGCAAAGCTGAACTACTCATCACATTTTGACAAATGAGGTGGTCTTGGGATTCATCTTGAAAAACGCGTAGCAAAAAACATAAATGCAGACCAATGTATCGAATCAAAGGAAAGGTTATAATGTGCACATTCCAAAAATATATAATATGTATAATTTATATAGCTACATGAAATTGTTCCATTTCCCCGTGAAAGAGTTAAAATATCTAAAATAGATAGAAAACTCTTTATTGTACCCCAATACCTACCTACATGTTGCAAAAAGACAATTTAAGTAACACGAAAAGTACAATAGGCGACCTTATCGACAAAACGATCTCTTCCAGTCAACCTTTGAGTGGTAAGGAGAAACAGACAACAATATCAAAAATGAGCTAAATAGATAAAAATAATTACGTAGTCGTAGAACCCAAAATGTTTTTTAAAAACAAAAGTTTAAAAAGTAAAACCCGACTACGCAGATGTTTTAGGTTTTTTAGAAGGCCTTTTACATAATTATTATTAAGGCGTAGTCGCACGTCAGTTATATTATAAATACGAGTAGGTGCTATTATGTTTGTAAACGTAATGTATTAATATATAAGGCCTCATTATTAAACTTTTGCGTAGTCGGGTTTTAGTTTTTAAACTAATTTTTTTCAATCAATGTAATCAGAACACATTCCATAACATGATTTTTTTTTAGAGATTTTGTGAGCATGAGTACTTGTATTAACTTCACATATCTCTACTTAGCTACAAACTATTGCGTTTGATTTACACAAATCTAATTATACAAATTAGTTTGGACCTTTTAAAAGCTAAATATCATATTTCCTAGTGTTAAAATAAAATTGCTACATATATAGATTATGTGTTTCAATGAAAGAAAGCATAACATATTTGTACATTTATCGAACACAATGACATTGTTATCTCATCTTATAGGTTCATATATTTTAATCTTATACCTACTGATAAACAACATGGCACTACGAAAATTCTGCCGATAAGACCAGTATGTACTCACTGAGGTATTCTTTTCTAATAACATACTAGTACTGCGGAAGAGAGAGAGAGAGAGTGGCAGCATATAGCTAGCTGGAGGCACAGCTACAAATGCGACTTTTACCTATCAAAACAAATATAAGTTATATTGTAGACCTTAAAGCGATGAGTGCAAGGGTATTCGGGATTAACAATCAGCAATTTATGACAGCATAGTGATTGTAGAGATGAAGGAACGAGGGCTCCTCGTGGCGCTCGTGACTCACGACTCGAAAGTGACAACTTGTGAGTACGCTCAATGATAGAAGTGTTGATACCTATAATTGTAATCTAATATCTGACAATATAAGTGAAAAGATAGTAAGTAACATTGTGGTAATGTAAGGCTCTACTTATGATTTTGAGTTAATTGACATAATACGTTTGTTTAAATTGCCAAAATCATTAAACCCGCCCATGGACTTTTTGGCGGGAACTAGAGAACTATTTTTTATTTGATTATTATTAGGCGTTTTGTGATTTAATAGTGATAGTGTAATAAACTTGTGTTTTTCGTGCGTGGTAATTGTGATAATCAAATAAAAGCTTGAGACTGCGTTTTTCCTGTGCTTCCAAGGATTCCTCTTTTAGACTCTATCGTTTAAACCTACTATCATTTTACTGAGACTTACTTCGACGGGGCTGGACATTGATAGGATACGTTTTATACTTTGAATTTTTTTGTTACGAAAAAATTTTGACACTGGCAGAATCCGCTAATTGCACTATTGCCATATATGAATAGAAAAAAACCCGCTCATTGTATAATATCTTGTGCAAAAAAGTTTATATCTAACGGTATAGATATACACAGTTAAAAAAATGAAAGAGAGCAATTACTTAACCTTCTTCTAGCAAACACTAATTAGTTGGTGCTGTCGTCGTGAAAGCAAATTCCCTACGATACCACCAGTGCAGTGTTGTGGCTAGTAAAAACGGTTTTATCAAACAAATGTAGAGATACGTAGATTTCATCTATGAAAAGAAATAGTAAAAAAATAGAAAAGAGGTTAATATTTATTCTTACAGTTTTAATTCACGTAACTTCAACAACATAGATGAATACTTATATAGGTATACTTACTGTCAAATAAGTATCAGAAATTTTGAAAAAAGAAGGCCAAGTTGTGGTTGAAGACTTGCCTCGTCCTGGTTTCGAAAACAAAAATCAACAACGTTAAGGACATTGTGATGGTAAATCGTCGCGATAACTTAAGCAAGATAGCTCAGGAAGTTGGCCATGTGTCTCGAATCCGTTCGCACCATTTTGGTTGATGTTTCAAGTATGAAACTCATTGTTCCAAAAAACTGAATTTTCTTCAAAAATATACCCGCCAACAGGTTGCTACAGACATGAACGAGCCAATGCGGATACCACATTCATGAAACGCACCATAATGGATGACGAAATGTGGATTTATGAGTTTGACATGCAAAACAGCCAACAAGCTTCGGAATGGCTCTTCGATAGCGAACCGAAACCGAAAAAACCACGTCAAACCCACTCAAAAATCTAAGTCATGCTGACTGTTTTCTTTGATTATTACGGTGTTGTCCACTCAGAATTCCTTCCGGAGGATCAAACGGTCAATAAACATTATTATCTGGACGAGATTAGTAGATAATATTCGTCGGAAAACACCAGATTTGTGGAACAATAATTCTTGGATACTGCACCACGACAATGACGGCTCACACCTCAATTATCGTACGGGAATTTTTAGCCAAAAATTCAAGGAATGTCATTTACCAAGCACCATATACGCCAGATATGGGCCTCGTGTGACTTTATCTTATTCACCAGACTCAAATTACCACTTCGTGGCAGACGTTTTGAGTCCGTTGACGTAATAAAACAAAATTCGCTAAAAGAGCTAAAGGCCATACCGGAAATTGCCTATATGAAGTGTTTCGACGAATGGATTATTCGAGGGCGACAAAATAAATTTCGACGATTGAAGCAATATTCTTTGTTTTATTCAAAACTTCTCGAACTTATTTGACAGAATAGTATGTCATTCGAAAACAATTTCTAAAATACGAGTTCTATTCTTAGAAATAATAAAAAGATGCCATCACCTGATGCACCTCGGGTAGGTATTTTTTATCGGCAAAGGTCAAGCTCGGAGAAAAAAATATCTTTTTATAGCTAAATCGTGATTAATGAACTACTTTCTTACAGAATTCATGATGCTATATTTAGAAATCACCATTTAATGCCATTACGTATTTTTTTATAATTTACAAGAGCGCTACGCCGTAACAATTTCATCTTGTATCCGGATTTTATTTTATACAAATAGGAAAAATACGAATATACGTAAAATGAATACCCAACCGTGAGTAAATTACTCACGTCACTTAAAGATGCAGACTTGTATAATGGCAGTTCAACACCCTTGAAAAAAATTCTTAAACATATTGGGTTATAGAACACCGACAAACGAAAAATAATGATGGAGACATTTGATATTATTCTACAAAGAGTATCATTCTTAAGAGAAATGATAACCAACTGGGATAAAGTAATATTTATAGATGAGACATGGTTAAATGCAAATCATACTGTGCCACAGTCATGGACGGATGATACGAAAGCATGTTGCTCGAAGGTGCCGATGGGAATGGGTGGACGTTTCATAATTTGTCACGCTGGACCTGCTGGGGGAGGTTTTGTCAACAATTGTTTATTGGCGTTTGAATCACAGAACACAGAAGTATATCACGAGGAAATGGACGTATACAAATTTAATAAGTGGTTTCTGACCTCAATGCAAAACCATGCACAATAATTATGGACAAAGCTCCGTATCATCCGTCTAAATTAATAGTGTCAACTCAAAGGCGGATTTAGTGGCATGGCTGCAAAATAATGGCTTAGAAGCTGACATGAGCTTATTAAAAATAGAACTACTAAAATTATTAAAAGAAAATAAACCTGGGAAAAAAAATATGTCATCGACGAATTGGCACAGGAACATGGGCACAAAATTATTAGGAGGCCGCCATACCAATATCAGTACAATGCGATTGAAATGATTTGGGTACAAGTCAAAGGTTGGTATTTTTGAAAAATGTGTTGCCAATGAATAGGAATTTATTTAATACTTAAGGGTTATTTTCAATCTGAAAATTCCGAGGATCAGACCTGCAGTTATTGATTAATTTTATCTCTTTTACAGGCTATGCCGCACGACACAATACAAAACCAATATTTACCATCAAGAAAATGGTACCAGATCTCCTAAAAGAGCATGTTCACACGTCACAAAGAATGATTGGGTAAAAGTGGTAAAAAGGACAAAAAATGTTAATGGACGACTTTACAGGAGATGTCAATTTCGATAATATAATTGAAAATGAAATTGTTATAAGAGTAAACGACGAAGATAGGTCAACTGATGATGATATCGGTTCATCCAGTGATGAAAGTGAATAAATTTATTTTAATTAAGAACTGATGTGTTTTATTTACCTCACTCAACCGAACACAGATATATGTTATTAATTTAATTCTTAATACATAAAAAATATGAGACTGTAATAATCTTCGAAAAAGTTGGTCGATAAAAAAATATGTTGTAGAAAATAAGTCGTCAATAAAGTCAACCTATATTAATTATACCTAGTGTAAAGGCACATTAAAATGTTTCTGTTCTATTGATTATATGATCTAATAACAATATAACCTTATGTTAAACTAAACGATTACAAACTCGTTATGTATATCAAATCGTTGTCACGAGAATCGGTTTTTGAAGCAACGGATTTTTACGTTCCCATCCCTACACAGAGTATTTGGACAACTGTCAAATCGTATTTATTAGATTATCGGGATTATAACTTGCTTAGTATCTACTGTCAAGTGTCAACCTTCTTGTAGATGTCACATTTCCCAAAAATAAAAGCGTAACGAAATCGGTTCAGCCGTTTCAAGGTGATTAAGTAACAAACATCAAAGCTTTCGCATTTATAATATTAGTTGGATATACGAATTTATCAAAGCATATTCATATAATTGTTTATATGAACCTCCCTTTTGTTTTTATTTCTTATTTCTTCTCATAAATAAAAAACTAATCTCTCATAACACCACAATTTCGTATACATCCCGGCCGAAAGTAATACACATCGACTATGATCGGCTAGCTTCGGTTTTGTAGAGTTGTTTCTGTCGTGTGCCGTCGTCACTGAAGCTAGCCGATAGTCTCTTTCAAGGCCGATGTGTATTAATTTCGGCCGGGAAATGTACACAATAGCTTTAACAATATATATGTACCCATACAAATCAACGACTTGAGTGCACGAATATACGACATATCCCATATCCGTTAGGAGTAATTGTTGTCACTTTTGACGCTTCTAGTTAGTACCCCCATGATGTGGCGTGAGGTTACTGATCAGAAACAACCGATACAGTTACAACAATGGACAGGCTAGTTACTTATGCAAGCCATTGTTTTTGTCACGATTAGTTGATATGTACTCTATACTTTCGTTCTTATTGTTAATAATATAATAAGTTTAATGATGTCTTTATCTGAATTTATTCATGCCAAGGCATCAAATATAATACAAAAGTCAATGTGCCAAGGAGAGCTTATATTCATAAACCCATACCAAGAAATATCGAGAGCATATTATTTTTATTACTAACTGAGATTTGTATTGGTACATTTATGATTTTAGTCACAGATTCAACTAGATTAATCGGCTTTATTTTCAACCAATTTCTTTACATAATTTCAAAACTATTGGACAAACTTTAATTATACGTGCCAAATTCTAAATAATGAAATTCCTAGAAGTTGGAAAAAATCAGCTTCGTAATTCCCGAGATAAACGATTTACCGGTTTTCGTAATTGCGCATTTACCCGTATGTATGAAAAAATTTGGAGATTACTAAACATGTAACATGCCTTATCAAATGATTTATTCGGAGGCATCAGTACATACCATATTCTACCTATCAGGCATGCAAATCATTAAATAAAAGAAAATATATATTATCATTAATATAATGTCATATATACAATTCATCATTACAATTCGTCATACATACAATGTTATTATTCATTCATCTATTATAAAATTATACAAGCGTATTATATAATATAAATTATTGAATATAATATATAATGGCATTATACCATTTACACACAACCCTACTCAGATTATATCATTGAAATATTTCATTTAAATTGTAGTAAGCTTCTGAAATCAGGACCGATTTTAACATTGTTTTGAAAATATTCTTTGTCGGGGATGATCAGCACGTCTGTCCACTGCAGCTGGATATAGGCTTCCCGGTACGTGGAGTCCAATCGAGGACTCTTCTAACCGATCGGATATCGGTCCTGCGGCAAATATACCTGTCCCTGTTTAGCTGTAAGTTTCAGTAGAATAATAAAATAAAAATAAGTCAAACCGATGTTATAGTTATTTAAACGAAATTAGGGTTTTTAAACGGTTTTATTTAGCTCGACCCGTACGGAATTTATTTGTTTATTTATTTGGGTCAAAATTAGAAATTGAAATTTAAGCACCTTCCCGTTGTCAGATTGATCTGAAATTTGGTACACACATTTAATTTAGATGACAATACAATATAATAAAATCAATAACATTATAAATCTAAGATGGCCGCCGATACAAAATGGCGGATTACATATTTTTCCTTAACCCCCTCAATATGGGTATCAAATGAAAGGGCTACACGTAGTTTTCAGTGCACATAAAATAAAACCGTTTAACTTAAAAGTTTTTTAAGATTGTTATTATTTATCTTCTATAAGACTATTGCGACGAGCTGCTTTGCTTGCATAACATTTATTAAATTATTTAGATCCATTAAATCTGTACTGGAAATATCTCAAAAGAAACAAGAATCTTATGCTTCTCTACTATTGATGCAACCTGTCTTACAAAACTTAGTATTTCTACTCTCATCTTTTGTTCAATTCCGTTCTGTCCACAATGGCTGGACTGGAGATGTCTATTGTATGGTTCCAAACTTCAACGGCTTCCCATAACCAACTGAATATTAATTTCTCAGGGGCGCTTTGCATAAGACATTGGAAGCGGTCGTGAACTCGTGATCTTGAACTTTGAGGCGCAGACCCATTGTCTTTTAGAACTTCTTGGATTTTGCCTTCAATAGTGAACATTAATAATAAAAAATCGTTTATGTAACGCGTAAAATGAGGGTTAAGTTAAAACGTCCTTACCTGTACGGAATATTAACAATTTTAGATACTTTTCATCGACTTCTTTAATAATTATTTAATTTTAGTAATGCTTATTTCACATGACCTTCAAAAAGCTTAATGATAAGAAAACATATTTTGATTCAATTTATCGTAACAATGAGTACAGTACCCAGCGATTGGCACTATTGGATAAATATTTATTCTGTCGTGATCGATTACTTTGGGTTATACTAATTATCTTTTTAAGTAATAACTGACAGGATAAGGCCTTCCGCTGCAGTCAATGGTAAAAAGGCAACTTACACAAACAGCCAGTTGTCTCTTTCCCATTTACGATTTTAGATATTAACTAGCGACCCGCCCTCACTTCGCTTCGGTTTATTAAATTTAAAACAATCGGAATAAGATATTTTCCTGCGGTAAAATGGAGCCTATATTTTAAGTTAGACCTCTAGCAATACATCGGTGTAAACTGCATTCAATTCCAAGCAGTAGTTTTTGCGTGATGTGTGTACAAACATACAGACAGACAAAATTTCTAAAAACTGTTGTTTTGGCTTCTGTTGCTCTATTAGTTTTTTTTCAATATCTATAATGTACAGACATCGGCCTGTTACAATTTTATTATATGTATAGATATGGATGTAGGTACTAACAGCTTTTGCCCGCATTTTCGCCTGCGTGGATTTTATTTGCTCTTCCTGGAAAAAATAATCAATTTCTCGTATGATAAGATAAAATATTATACATAAAGGGTGTTTTTTTTAGAGGTATAGAACTTTGAAATGGAATAAAACAAGGATGAATTTTTAAAATTGACATGAAATTGACTTTATTCAAAAGATAATCTTTTGGCATTATAATTTAAATATGATTTCTGGCATATGACCGCCACGGCTGGCTCGGACGTAATCCAATCTGGAGGTCCAATTTTCAATAACTTTTTCCAACGTTTGTGGCCGTATATCGGCAATAAAGCGGCAAATGTTGTCTTCCAAGTGGTCGATCATTTCGGGCTTATCGGCGTAGACTAGCGACTTCACATATCCCCACAGAAAATAGTCTAGCGGCGTTAAATCGCACGATCTTGGAGGCCAATTCACGGGTCCGGAACGTGAAATTATGCAGTTACCAAACGTTTCCTTCAGTAAATCAATTGTGGCACGAGCTGTGTGACATGTTGCGCCGTCTTGTTGAAACCACAGCTCCTGCACATCATGGTTGTTCAATTGAGGAACGAAAAAGTCAGTAACCATGGCTCTATAGCGGTCACCATTGACTGTAACGTTCTGGCCAGCATCGTTTTTAAAGAAGTACGGACCAATGATTCCACCAGCCCATAAAGCACACCAAACAGTCAGTTTTTCTGGATGTAACGGTGTCTCAACATACAGCAGTTTTGTTTATTGACGTAGCCATTCAACCAAAAGTGAGCTTCATCGCTAAACAAAATTCTCTTATGAAAATCGGGATCAACGGCAATCTTGTTTTGGGCCCATTCACCGAATCTACGCCTTGCTAGGTGATCGCGTGGCTTCAATTCTTGCACGAGTTGGATTTTGTAAGCACGAAAACCAAGATCTTTCCGCAAAATCTTCCATAAAGTTCCATTCCATAAAATCTTCCATGGACACATATCCAATTCCTGTGCACGATGGCGGATAGACTGATTCCGGTCTTCCTCTACGCTACGCTCTACTGCAGCAATGGCTTCTTCTGTGCGCACTGTACGACGTCTCTGTAGATGCGTATTATCATTTAGAGTAAACGTGGTGCGAAAACGGTCCATAGTTAGTCGAATTAATTGCTCTGATGGACGATTATGTTGAGCGTAAAATGGACGTAGTGCGCGATACGTATTTCGAACAGAACCATTATTTTCAAAATAAATTACCACAATTTGGAAGCGTTGTTCAGGCGTCAGTCTATTCATGTTGAAATGCCAAACCAAACTAAACACAAATCACTTGACAGCTGACAAAATGGCCGCCAGTTAAAACAGTGTTGCCAACTTAAAGTTCTATACCTCTAAAAAAAACACCCTTTACTTTCAATACGTATGATAGGATCCGAAACGAAGACATTCGCCATAGAACGACATAGACGCAATCATCGATATAGCTCGTAAAATAGGCACGTTGAAGGGGCAATGGGCAGGTCATATTTGCTGCAGGACCGATAACTGATGTGGTAGAAGTCCTCGAATGGAGGCCACGTACCGGGAAGCGCAGTGTGGCGCGCTCTCCGGCCAGGTGGACCGACCACTTAAACAAATTCGCCCCGGTGGTGGTTGGATGAGAAGAACCGAGGGTCGTGTGTAGTAGTGAGCCTTGGGAGAAGCCTATATCCAACAGTGGAGAGACATAGGCTAGGCTGATGATATGATATGATGTACGTTAAGTTCTCAAAATATACTATATATATATATAAATATATATATATATAATGTTGATTATTTTCACACTATAAGGATTGTCAAATGAAACTATTGTGTTGCTTCGGTATACAAAGAAACGACATATAATGTTTATTATTCAATCCTTTTTACAATCTATTATTTACAATAGTCTTACTGATCTTGACCTGATTTGATTTGACAGTTCGCACGATTGTCTTCACCTCACGGCATCCCATATCCTACCCTCTTTTACCGACACTATAATATTATAGATCTACCGACAGCGCGGAGCGCGGCAAAACTCAAATGAAAGAAATATATTTTCTTTACATATATATATATATATATATATACACACACATATATATATATATACACACACATATATATATATATATATATATATATATATATAGTATATATATAACATTAAGCCGTCAGTAAAACATTAAGGGCCTCTCTCACCACCTCCTGATACTTTATCGGTAGTTATCAGAAAGTCAGTATCAGCTAGATTTAATTGATAGATAATTTATCTATCAGATTGTTAACAATTACTTTATCATGAAATAAAGTATCAGGAGTAAAAAATCCTTCTGATAAAGTATCAGGAGGTAGTGAGAAAGGCCGTAAGTACATATACATATATAGTATTATTAAATTAAACAGAAGCCTTGATAAAGCAGCCCTCCGTTTATGCACTGATAGAAAGACAGACAACCAATTGCTTCCCACCGATCGGTCCGCCCGCGTGGGGATGTTGTCGTAAATAAACGCCGCCGGCCTCTCTCATTATCATCCAAATCAGCTAGTTCTAGAAGTGTTTGCAAACAACACCCACTTCAGTATAACGATAGCTTTTTTTCTTTATAGGAAGAAGACGGCAGACGAGTTTACAGTCCACCTGGTGTTAAGTGGATACTGTTGCTCATAGACATTCGCGGTGCATGCCAACTTCAGTCCAGATTGACAAACGTTGACACGCCCCCGGATGCGCTGTCTACCTTTGGAGATGTCCTTTGGACCTCCAAAGACACCTGGTGTTTTGGAGACACCTTTGGAGATCGAAATTTCCAATACTTACTTGTGAATACTTATTTTACGCTTTACGATTCTTTCATCGGAAGCACGATAATGGTGTAATATTTGTTGCAATAGCTCACTTTTGTACTCTGTATTTTTTACTATGTATTTTTATATCTGTATTCTAATTCAATATTTAATGTAACTCTGTAACAAATTACCCATCTACATGGATACTAGCACTGGCAGGTAACTGTTCGAGATCATAAAATCTGATATTTAAAAATTCATAAATCCATCAATTATATCAAGAAAAAGAAGATTGAGAAATCTAAGGCGCCGCACGGAGAGTTTTTGTTTTGGAGAGCGATCAGGGAAGACGTATTGAAAAAGTCACACGTCTGTTCCGAGGACTGAGCTATCCTGGACATCACATCTGGGGCACTACTCCCGCCGGCCGTCGCAGCTCTGGTCCGTCGCGCTTAGGGCGCTGGTGCTCTACCCGGGCGCCGCTTCTTGCGCCTGACCGTCATCGCCCCGTCCGACCGCTGTTTCCAGTCGGCGGTAGTGCCCGCTCTTCATCACTCTGGGCGTGCGCTCTGCTTAGCGCCGCCTCTCCTACATCCTGACCGTGAGTTTATGATGCTCGTGAACTAGAAACAGACACTTACAGACTCTTTGTTTAAGTATCATACTAATTTTCCTCTTTCTAAAATTTTGTATTAAGTTTTCTGTAAATTATAAGGAGCTATTGAAACAAATCGTACCTCTTTCCACTCTAGTAGAAGTTGTTTACCCCCTTTTAGCTTTATCTCGTATGGTAACACGACAATTGAATAAAATGGAGTACACTTAAACTGCTCCCAGTCTTTATTAAACCATTTATGTTTGTCTGTAGTTAAGTTACAAATAACAATAATATTATAACTGTTTGGCCGTGTGGTGTGGTATCGGCCGGATTTAGAATATAACCATTTCCCGTGAGTGTCGTAAAAAGCGACTAAGGAATAACAAAGCACCAACCACAAGCCCTGAAGAATTACATCAACTCTAAATTAGTGGACTCGCCAACCCACTTGGTCAGCGTGTCGTTTTAAGGCCACGCGCATGACAATGTGCAGGAGAGGAGGCCCTTTTCCAGCAGTGGACGAAAAAAAAGATGGTTACGGTTACAAGATTGTGCCGGTTAACTATTTTAGCAAAGGCTCTTCTCGCTTCATGCTTTACAGAATTTTCACCTCCTTAATAAAAAGCATACTCTTGCAAGTAAAAGTCTTTCATTACTTTCTTCTTCTGGTCTTACATTCAGAAGTATTTTGTACTACTAGAGGCTTAGCTTGCATTAAACGGGATGAAAACTATGCGTCCCACGAATTCTACGCATGCCAATTGATTAATGGCAAAATTATTAGGTAATAAACAAATCAAATTTCGCATTTATATTATTACTATATTACTAAGTTAGTTGTAATTAACTAGTTTTATTTCTAATTTATTTGTTTAGTTTATAATTTATACAACATCCAGATACATGGACATGGGATATCTTCCATAAGTATTAACAGTTATTTTAATTACTGTGTTTATAACTTTTTTTATAAAATTTTTTGAAGGAGTGTGAATAGAGAGGATCATGTTCTCGTACTCTTACTACGTTGTCCTACTGGTAGAATCATAAGGATTGATAATATGTCCTCCTGAAGTTTTTAAAGTTATGTTGACATTTCTAAAAAAATGTCCTACAGTAAACATAGATAAACATAAGTTTACAGATTCCACTACACTCTCCATCGCTTAAATCTTAAAGATATTAAAAAGTATAATGGAATAAATCATATCTTAAAGTAACATAGAAGAGATTGGTTGGCACCCGTGCTAGGAGGTTCCTCTGTTACAGATTACAGGAGGTTACTTCCACCAGGCAATATAGCTGTCACTTTATTATCTTCAATTCTGCCCTAGCAATAATAAAGAACATTGCCAATTTTTGCTATTGTAAATATTCTTGACGACCCAAGATCGCAATAAGCATCTCTAAAATGAATCTGAAAGTCGACAACTGAACCAAGCATAGGATTTCCTCAAGCACATATTGTAAAGCCAAGATGAACAAGACTGTATTGTGATGGTATTGTGCACACAGTAGCTTTCGACAACCTCGTGACTCACGACCCACGTTTAATCAGCCAAGAATGTCATACAAAATACTTATTTATTTGCTGAACATGACCCCGAGGCGAGGAGTACATCCGTGCATCGTTTTGTTCCGGAGTGACATTGATTTTCAGCCACAATGCAATTTCTCTCGCATTTTTGTTCGCGACAAATTGCTTGTCTGTCTTGAATCTTGATAATTGTTGAAGACGTTCAAGATATGGGGTAAGGTAGAAAATAAAGTAACCATACGGTACTACTTTATTCGATAATATGTTACCTTACGGTTACCTCATTATATTATTTTTGCTGGTTAGATCGATGAAGAAAAATGTTGTTTATTCTGATATTATTACTACTAGTTTACTACAGCTTGCTAGAGTTGGAAATTGGATTGTGTGGGTGACTAAATTTAATGATTTTGGAGCGACATTTTTTGTGACCGAATCTTAAAAAAATTAGTATGTAATGCTGTTTCAATTGAGACTTAAGTAAATAAAGTGAATTGAATCCACATTTATAAAAAACAGAAGAAAATGTATTAACTAGCGTCTCAAGCACAAAATGCAATCGTTGTCTCTTTTATTCTCATATCAAGACTGATAAGCAAGAACGAGATGGTTATATTGAGGATTTTAGGTGAAGGTCGAGAACACGACGGGCAGGAAATGTGCGTGAGGCCATGCGTATGACGTCACTTCCTGGGCCATTGAACCACATTATAAAAGCTTCGAAGACGATAATTCGTAAATACAGTATCACTTAAAGGATGAACTCCATTGTTAATCCATTTAACAATGGAGTGACAAAACAACGCACCGGTTCCGTGTTAACTTTAGAAAGAATTCCTTATTTTTCTTTTAAACTACATTCAAATAACAATCGCATATTTCTTACTTTGTACGATAGAATTTGCGTTATAATTTGAGATATGTGTAGAAAATCTTTTCAGTTACATTTCTCAACGTTGTGAAACGAGGTAACTTCCCTTTGAAAGACGATATTCACAAACAATAGGAACATGTCGCGTGGGTGACGACTATTTATATAGGACTGATTCAGGTGTCTTTGCCTCATTGTATGTTTTGCAGACAAATGCTTCATTCGCCAAAGGTGCAGCGATAGCATCAACATTGCCGGGTGCGCTTGTCGCAAGCTTAGTAAATGCAATATAATAGGCATTAAATTTTATCGTAAAAACTGCAGAAATAACCAAGCACGTACTGTGAGACTCGAAAGCCTGGACACACGACCAAAAAGTTTCATCGGATTTTCCAATGTAGTTAGCGACTTGTCAGGAATTCTGTCCGCACTTTGTAGTCACTTTTTACGTCAGAAAAATAATTGTGGTTTTGCCATTTTCCTTTTTAAGGCATTCTCATATCCTTAAGAACTATTCTTTAACGCATATCAACTGCAAACATCACATCGCCAACCAAGCCTGTCTTACTTAACGTGTTCCACTATTCTCCTTCAAACGACTCTTCAGACACTTCAGATCTCTTGGCTGGGGAACCAACAAAATATCGAATAAATACGCAGACGTGTCTATCGGGCAACGGTGCGGTTCAACGCGCTCCGAGTTTATCGACGACGCGTCACGATGTAGGTAACAAACAGTAGTACCTATCATAACAACATGGAATTTGTTACATGGTTTGGCTTTAACGGACAGTTGCGAGATCGCATACACAAATGCTCCGGCACCGCTAAGAAATTGCCTGGTCATCACGAAAAAAAAACAATGATCTTCATGCAGCGACGTATGTATTACGAACGAGTGATAATTAATTATTCAGTGTTTCGATCATATAGAGTCTATTAACAGTACGAGAAGTCATAAAAGGCGGCAAAATAGTGCCGCTACAATAAACTATGTAATATGGAAATGTATGACGTTACTTGTAGAAGATATAATTTGGAAGGTTCACAACACGACAGTTTTAACGAGTTTGTGCAGTGACGACAAATACATTACAGAAACACCGATAGACACTCTGCCATATGAATGATGTACGGAAAGACCGCAAATGAAGAAGAAAGGTGATATGGCGGCTGCCGGGCAGCAAGCCCTCAGACCCTAACAAGAAGAGAACGAGCTGAAGGAAGTCTACACCAGGCAACTGCTTAAACAAAACCAAAGAATAAGAAATAAAAATGTATTCATGTTTTTGTCTCTTGAAATAAATGGTGTTGCTACTAGCAATTA
Source organism: Sesia bembeciformis (assembly GCA_943735995.1). NCBI lineage: Eukaryota > Metazoa > Arthropoda > Insecta > Lepidoptera > Sesiidae > Sesia > Sesia bembeciformis. Next base: position 13,337,447 of record OX031033.1, on the reverse strand, counting down.
ACAATAACATCGTAGAATATGTATTAAAACAGAAGAGGAATATATGTGTGTATAATACGAGTATGTGAGTTTGTAGAAGCACTAAGCGCTTTACTATTGTGCGTGCACGGGGCGGGTGCGGGTGCGGGGGGGGGGGGGTAACAACTGAGCGTCAAACGATCTATCACATAATATTTAAAAAAAAATCGTAATTATTAAGAAAAATTATAACTAAGTTATCTATGAGTTGTATCTTCCTACTAGCTGTGCCCGCGACTTTGTGCGCGTAGACGTTAGAGTAATATATTTTTATTTTATTAGACACAGTAATAATGCAAAAATTAATTACATAAAAACATAATCTATACATATAATATAATCGTAACACAGCTGTCTGTACATTAAATATTTAAAAAAAAAGTGATTGCTTATAAAGTCGGTACAAGTGATACAGAGTCCAAAACAAGAATTGTTAGAATTTGTGTCCGTTTGTCTGAACACGCATCCCGCAAAAGCCGTTGGACGGATTTTAATGGCACAGTTATAACTTAGGTTAACATTTAGGTTACTTTTTATCCAGATCAATTATAGAGTTCCCACGGGAATCACTTTGAAGTTCAAGCGAACGAAGTCGCTGACACCGCTAGTCTTACATAAAAAGCGATGATGTGTGTGGTCAGCTTGATTCCCGTAGGAACTTCATAATTGATCTGGATTAAAAGTACCCTAAATGTTAACCTGACACACAAGTTATAAATGTGCCAAGTTTTATTCAAGTTCCTCCAGTGGTTTTTGCGTGATGCGCGTTCAAACAGATAGACAGTCAAAAATTTCAAAAATTGTTGTTTTGCATACTTTATACTACTTTATAGACACATCGCATTGCGACGACTTTTTTCAAAAAATATAAAGTGTACAGACGGCTTTGTTATAATTTTATTATGTGTACAGAAGATAATATAGGTATCGTTAATGCACCGAGTACACAAATATTGTGAGCGCTTCCCACTACCACACGCACGTCATGGTGTAACTTTAGCGGCCTAACGATAGCGTGTCGAGACTCGCGAGTGGTGACTGTGAACGCACTAGTTCACAGTTCCGCTACTGGTTCACACTGACATTGCTGCGACGTTCATAAACCCGTAAATAGATCGAATGCAGTAAAACGAGGCGCTGCACCGGCCGGCCTGTTTCCAATTTCACTGCATTGCGATCGATCGAATTCCATCGTTGCCGATAGGACACTTGAAGAAGCCGGAAGCGCTAGGTTTCTTGTCTTTAGTGTTTGTAGTTTCACTGGTCGGAACTAGTCCGTTTCAAGTTCACTACTTAACTTCAAGTTATATATATATATAATATATATCTGTCTATTTAAATTTGTGCGATAATATATTTATTTTGGAAATCCAGATAGATCTTTCTAAACAACTACAGTTGGAGTTTACTGTTTACTATGATTAGTCATCGGTTATAATAATAATCTATACTAATATAATAGTAAACCACCGGTGGTTTCTGGCCGTAATCCACCACGCGGGCCCAGTGTGAATTGGTGGTCACACACCAGATTTTTATTTTATTTATCTTTCTACATTAGTACTTACATATTATTCTATTTCATACAATCGTAGTATAATTATTAGAATAATGATGTCCTTTTAAAGCCTTGTTCGTTATGTGACAGATTTTGAATAGGGCAGGTTCTGGAAAGGACAGATTCCAGAAGCAGATTAGCTAAAGAACAGAAGTACGAGTACAGTAAACAGGGAATGCCATTAATTTAGGGCCATGTGCACCGATTAACTTATTAATATTACTCTAAATAATGAATAAGAACATTTAACATAGAATCCAAGTTTCACAAAGCACGATGACGAGCTATTTGGTTCAGTGACTCTGTAAGCGTGCACCGAAAAATTCCCGCTTGCGTTTTATATGTAAAAAAAACATTTTCCTTGAGGGTCAGCTTTTTGTTAAAAAGAAATATTTCTAACTTCGTTCAGCGTAGATGGTCTCTGTATATCTAGAAACGTAGATGCTATATATATATATATATAGAAACATACTATTTATGACAACCACAGCAGATAAATTAACTGCCCATATAAATGCACTTGTAGAAACAGTTATCACACGACGCGGAAGACAAATGTAGTATATCAGGAAGTATCGCAATAAAACTGAGTGCCATAGTAAAAACCCCATGCCCTTAATTATCAATAGTAACCTTAATGTACATGGGCATTCCTGCGTTACAAGTTTTTGCTTCTAATGATTAATGTAGTCACACATTCAGATGACGACTTTTATAAAACATAATTACGGCAAACACATCCACATACACTGCCATACAGTAAACAGTTTCTATTGCTAATGAACAGCATAAAGGATTTACTGGTGGGTTGTAGACTAATGCAAGGCTTGGTCATATTCCCACGGAATTGAAATAGTCTATAAAAACTAGCTATTAACTTAAACAACTATGAATTTGTAATTAATCTCATCACTATTATAAAGCCTTCTTAAGTTCTAATTACTAAACTAATTGTCCGCCTCTGACTGTTTAATTTCGTAAAGCCCATGAAATTATTCAGGTAAACGTTAATCCTAAATAGATCAAGATCTTAATAGAGCACAAAATGAGTTTACTCGCTAATACTGGGTCCTTCGCCGCTCTCAATCTCAGCCCCGAAATGAGCCTACAATATTCCAAAGTTCAGCGACACCATATCAAGAGTGCTCCAGATAAATGGATCACGTTACTTGATTAACCGGTGCGCATCCCTACCCCTTATCACCCCTGGGAATATTTAAATGGGGCCTGAATATATCACACCACCCTCTGGAGGCGAGCGAGCGACCGAACACTCGTTTACCTGCGCTTTAGATTGAGAATATAAATGATGGTATCTTCATTAACGCCCAAAATACAATATTAAAGCTGTTAACTTAAATGAAAACAATGGAGCTGGGAGAATTTTAAATCCCTCCTTCAAGATAAAGGAGACGAACTGTACAAGTGGCGAAACATTGTAGTTTTATTACATTCTCCTATTGTTACAGTGTTATTCCCGTCACATGCCAATTGGAGCAACAATTTGTGACAGACATGCTATCTCAATCAACATTTCATTCACGCGCGACACTGAACCGACTACTGCTAATGTGACTTATTGAAAATCAGCATTCACAACGTCGTCGTCTCACCAACGCGCCTAGTTACACTCATTGATTTCATACGGACTGATTTACGACCCGTTGAAAGTGATCACGTTTTGACATGTTTAAAATATAGACTACAATACACACATAACGCAACTGATTACTGAAGCGTACCAGGAAGTAAAGTCACAAATTACTTTAACTTCCTCAACTCTGTTTTAAATTGGTAAAGACAGCTTCAAGAATTCTCCTCTGGTAATCGACACGTTTAATTCTTTAACTAGTCCATTATGTGCGAATTAGGGTGGCCAAGCACGCGTGAAGTGTTTTTGTAGCTATAAATCCTGCCAAGATCCTTGTCTTCAAGCCAAGGTCTGCAAACTCATTCACAAGATCAAGTGGCAAAAAACTGGAGCAATGAACTGAGTCACGTATTCAGCTCATCAACGTACTGGGCACGTAGTGGCGTCTAAACTACCGCTCATTGTCAATATTGAAGTGTTCCGAACCACTGGTAAAATCAATAGAGACATTATCGGCTATTGGACGTATGATTGCAGGAAATTGTTTTACTAATGAAAGACAAATACACTCAGAATTTACTCAGGCGGCGCACGTGGATCTATAAAACCGTTAAAACCTTGTCGTTTTTGTCGTTGATAAAAACCGTAAATCGATAGCAATGACGTAAGAAGCAGCAGATATTAATAAATCATTATTAATGGAAGGGTAACGAAACAAGTTGTAGTTTTTTAATTACAAAATTTGCATTGATCCTTTTCCTGTTCACATGCAATTAATTTTAAAATGCAAATTATCAGTCATAACGGATTGCTGTTGTATCTACAACCTCGTGTGTGTGTGTGTGTGTGTGTGTGTAATATAATGATTGTGTCGAGGGAACAGTTGTACAAAGTGCAAGGGTACGGAGTGCATCGATATACCGGAGATGAAAGCGAATGTTTATTTGGTTTTCTGCCGATACGTGCAAGTATATTAACTAAGCAAGGTCGTTGATCTCTGCAGCCGGTTTTCTAACGTCTTCAGCTCGTAAAACTGACAAGATTGAAATTAACAGCACCTCATGCTTATTGTAAACTGTAAACCTTTTGTAGTAGTTGAAAATTTCAGTTTGAATTTAAAATAATAATTTAGCCAGTTCATTTTTTTCCTGTTATGGTCCAGTCCTGCAGTCAAGGGCAGAAAAGCCTGGAAAATCTTGGAGGATGTCTTTACTCGGGAGGGGTTCTCAATAGCGATGGGTAACTCCGGATTCAATGAATCAAAAGATCCGCAACCGCGAGCGGAGCCGAAACTCTTAATGATTCTAGCTAACTGTTATCGACTCCGAGGAGGTATTTACTCTTTTCATTTTTGGATTGCTGAGTTACATGAACGAACACGATGCAAAGCGAATGAGTCGCTCTCAGGCTATAAAATATAAGTAGGTGAATCAAAGGAGTCGAGGAACCGTTAAGAGGAGTCGGATCCGCGAGCGGAGCCGGATTAAGAGTGCCAAAACACTCCGAGGAGTCGTGAATACCCCCCACGACTAGTTCTCACTATTTGCTTGCCTAAAAAATAATTTATTTATTTACTTACTCATTTTTGTAAATTGTTACACAAGTCTTAATTTGTTACAAAATAATCATAATTTTTAATAGATAACATTTTTAAGCAACGACTACATAATATTACTGTTAATAATATAATTATTTTTTTAATAATTATTAATAACTGATGCAGATATAAATATAAAGTTTTTTTATATTTTTTATTTAATTTTTATTTTTTTATTTATTGTCCCGAATATTGTTTATGTCTGTAGGCAGGTGATTGTACAATACAATCAACCATCCGTCTCTCCTAGAGTAGGTATCTTTCATTCGAGCGTATTATTAAAACAAATAGATGCTTATTGCCGTCTGTCGCAATCGTTAAACAATAAATCTTATGACTACGCGATCTGCTTCTATCACGTGACAATAGTAATAGAAACGGGTACTTGTACTTGTTGTCTCAATTCCTAATTTTATTATTCACTCCAAAACATTTAATTTTAAATCTAATCAACTCAATACAACTTTTTTTAAAGCCAGCTACCGGTCACGCTAAAACTCGATCCGATCTACGTTAATAAAGTATAAAATTACGTTTGTATTATTAATATAGGATTACGTCACTAACGGATTATTTACAATTGATTTTGTTGTGTAATAAAAATCATCATGTATCACCTCCATCGGACAAGAGTGCGAGTGGTTTCGTAACGTCTTGGCGGGCGGCGGTCATCAAACATTGTCGGATTACATTTATGGACCATTTGTATGGGATCTGCTACGGTTAATGATTTCGGTCGTTCCTGGCTTGAGCAACGCTATTTTGAGACATAATAACTTTTTTATCGAATCTTGCTCTTGTTTGAAATTTTCGATCACGACTTCTGTCGAGGACATTTTTTCTGTGAATGCAATAATAACTAATAGTCTGATAACTATTAGAGAATGTTGAAATTATTACAATACCAATTTCAATCTTCTAGGTAATTTTTAAACTAAGACAATTCACTCCAACTTTGTAGTATGGAAGATAATTAGACAAACTAAAGATTAATTCAGCAAAACTTTAGTAGGTAACTTAGGTAACCATTCTAAAACTCCATAAATCAAAGTAGACTCATACTTTATAACAATACTTGATAATAAGAAAGTAACAATACCTAATTTAAGAATTAATTGATCAGAGTAAAAAGAAATAATACAATAAAAAGCATTTTACTCCCTGAAAATGTTTTCAATCAAGTATTGTCGGGTTGCTAGCGTACCCCAGTAACTGCGATTACTTTTTTATTACACGAACCTTTTTGCTCTTTCAGGTTTTAGGAATTTTAACAAGTTTCCTAATTAGAAAAGTTCGCAAACTTATATTAGTTGTTTCTTTAAAGTTAGTTGAAGTTCGGTGTTGCATGTTTTCTTCTAATCGTTATCTCAAACAACCCGGTTACTTTTTACAACACTCTTATCTTGTGCTAGTCAACGGTTATCAGTATCACGTTCAAAGGCCAAGGGTTGTGCAGCAGTTTTATAATCTTAAACCGTTTAAAATTCATGCTCACCATTTATTTTCCTCATGGCGGCCCTAGACCTTCAACTGTACCGCCAAAATCCTGTCTCGAACTCGGTGACAACAAAACACACACGCAGTTGGAACACTATCATTTATTCACAGATCACACAGCTGGAAACATTCCGCCACTCAGGATATGATGCTGGTAATTCATATCAGGGAACTAGACAACACTTTTAGAGAATTGATAGGGAAGAAAACACAAAAAAGCTTATCACGACGCGATATACACGCAAGAAAACATGATACAATGCGAGTCAACGCGGCGTGACTGCAGTGTTGCCGGTTGACACATTGGCGCTGACGTCGACGACAAAAGAGGAACCATTTTAAGTTTTCTCGTTTCACGTACAGATGGCGCTGTAGTATGTGGAACTGTTTACGCAATTGGAATCGTAGTGCAAAATCGTCAATGCAATTGTAAATAAATGCAAATAACTGCAGTAGCACAGAAAATTAAAAAAGATATTGGACTGTTAAAAAAAGTTTAAAGAGGATTGTTATTGGTAATGTTTTTGCTACGAAAAATTTATTAATGTAAAAAATATTCAAAAATCGTAAGAAATTACAAAATAACTGACCTTATAACTTTTTCAATCTTCCAAACACGAACTTTAAATTCGTTTCCACACCAGTAGAAAGAAACATTACTTCACTTATTCGTCACTGATATTTTACTAATATTTTCCCATCATTAACTAAAACACCATATACACAATCCATTCATCAAACACGGAAATATGGAAAAACCGGTCGCTATTACCAATTACTGAAAGTATTTACATTGTTCCACCTATTTCTACGGAACCTACTGGGTTTTTCACAACAACCGGTAATAATAAAAGAGAACAATTTAAACACGGTTCACAGTGAATACCGACCGATAACACTATCCATCACCCCATTATCCTTCGCGGCTTGAAGTTAGCAGCGAGCGGGCACGTCAAAATATACCATAAATTACACCGTGCGGTAGGATGTGCCACCCCATTCCATTCTTCGATCGACGCACTTGAATAGAAACAATACGCTTTAATTACATTTAGGAAATTTAAAAATTAAGGAAGAAATTAAAATCGGTGTTGGCCTGCGTTAATACCGCACGTGAATAGACGACTATCGTCGTTGAGCTATGGTGTGGGCGGGAAGGCGGCGACCCGAGGGGGACAGCCGGGAGACGCTTCATATAAACCCGTATTACAATACGTTAAATCGCCTCTAGCCCTCGCCTACTGCGGTCGTAACGCGCCGGGAACTTCCCGCCAACGTTCTCGAGTAGCCTCTCAACATGTACAGCCAATTAACTTGAACTTTATTTACGCTTTTCCATTAAAGAACCGCCGTGCAGGCTTTTCCAGTCGTGCCGCTATAATAACTACATTTGTAGTGCAAGTTGTACTGCACAACAAAAAGTCTAATAACTTGATTCATGCTATTACTGAAGAAATTATTAAGGAGAATAAAGAGTCAGAATATTCAGATGAGAAAAACGTGATCTCACATGTAACACTCATTTATTACCGAAAGGAAAAAATAGCTGAAAGAAAAACCGTCAAAGGCAGCCTTTCTAGGGATCCGAGTAAGACGCGATGCAAAGAAAAAGAGAGCGACAATTTTTCCGGTCCACATCTTTCTGTACATTTCATTACTTCCGCTACGTATGGACATCGCTCGGGTGCTGTCGACGTCGTTCGGGCTCGATCGGCGATCTTCGGGCAACTCCGAGAGACTAATCGATACGATAGCCGTCAGAAATAGTACATTACGTCGTCCTAGCTACTACGCGAGTCTACAACTTCGTAGCTTACACTACGTGCTACGAATCGTTGTTGTTAGTCGGTTGAATTGAAAAGTCACCGAACTTTCAGTCTACGTGTGGTTTGCTAACATAATTCTATTTATTATTACGAGTATGTTACTTCGTAGGTCAATAGTAATTTATAATTTGTAGCAGCCAATATGTATTCGAGATATTTAGGACATGGAGATGTATGGGAGACATTTATAGTATTGTAAATATAAAGGTAGCCCTTTTAATAACAGCCCGTGAAATTAAGCATATTTAGTCAGAAATATAAATAATACATATTTAATCAATATAGTATAGTATTACTTTAAAGAATACCTTAATTAAAACTTTGAGCATTTCGATCAATTTTACTTATTAATATCGTAGTTATGTTATCATATATAACCGTTACATAAGTATACTTATTATATAAATAATTACTTGAATTGCTTGCGTGTTTTAGTTACGTTATCAATATAAATTCGTTGTGTTTTACATATAAAGTATAAGTTTTTATATAAGCATGAGATTCTCTTTAATTAAATTACAAAATTATTGCGATAAAAAATAAATTCCACTGATCAAATACGCAAATTAGGTATACCATAACAAAATCACAAGAAATAAAGTACAGACTTGCCAACAAACTGTGGAACGGAGTATCCTAAACATAAAACTAAAACATAAGAAAAAAATAGCGAAATAATAATAATAATAAATAATAAGAGTGAAAACTAAAGTTATATAGATGCACTACAACATGCGCTACAATTAGAGAGAAAATGGACAGGACATATGGCACGCATGAAGGACGGGAAATGACCTAAAATATTATAGTAACAAAATGGAAAGGTACACAGGGCAAGAGAAAAGGTGGAAGGTCAATGGAACGCTGGGTTAACGAGGTGGTGTCTGTGGCAGGCACGAACTAGGAAAATGCAGTGAAAGATAGAAAGATTTGGAAAAAGATGAAGGAGGCTTTTACAGTTTTATTGTTACAGTTTACAGTTTAGTTTTACAGTTTACAGTTTAAGAGAGGCCCTTAAATAAAGTATTTTAGTAAATTTATAAAAACTACATTAATTATGTTTCTTTGTTAAGGAATAATATAGCTTATATAATAAATAAATAAAAAAATTCGGAGTACATGTAATATTAGTATTAGGATATTTTTTTTATAGTGAAGTAGGTGGACCAGCAAGCGGTACCATGTGATGGTAAGTGCTACCGCCGCCCATGGACACCTGCAACACCAGGAGGTATGCCAGTGCGACCTTGCAAAATCCTATTTACAGCTTTCTTGAAGAACCCCATATCGTAGCTTAATGGAAACTTAGAAATAAGTTGACATTATACAAAACGCTCGCCCGACCTATAATGACCTACGCTAGCGTTGTGTTCGCACACGCAGCTCCCTCCAACATCAAAATTCTCCAAACCCTTCAAAATAGATTCGTGCGTAAGGCCGTGGCTGCCCCATGATACTCACGCAATGTTGACCTCTATAAGGACTTGAAACTTCCCTCCATTGTCAAATACGTGAACGACACCGCCCGGCGTTACTATGACGCAATTCCGCACCATCCTAACCCCCTGATCGTTACCTCTCTCACGTATGTCCTAGATAGGAGTGCTCCTCCCCGCTACCGTCGTCCACGGCACGTCTTTTTTAGCGACCCCGACGACCCAATTACTGCTGCCAATGCGGTTCGTACACCACACTCATAGACTTCACAGATACACCGTCCCCACCATCGGAGACATGGACGTGCCCCTCGCTACACCGTCAACACACACCGGCCCCTTAGCCAACTCTATAACCAGGTATCGGCACGTACCTGGGCGCTTCTCACTGACTCGCTATCCCACGGTATCCCTCCAATGCAACACCCTAAGCCGAGGTCCGTTCCTTCAACCGGTTTACCGGCGGGGGAGCCCTTAGGCTCCTTGCAACACACATTTTGTTCCTGGCTGAGCGCCTTCTGTGCTTGCCCCAAATTAAACACGACCGGTGACTCTTGAAAGGCCACTAGGGCCACAAGAATTTAGCCCTTCCGAAAAAAAAATCTTAATGGAAAGACTTCGTTCCACAGCCTACGGGTTCGCGGTATAAAATGATATTGGCCTATAACGTCTCATTGTAGGGCACAGGCCTCCCTTTCTAATCACGACTGTACGCGACACCTCCGTATCAAGGAAATGCGGATGGACCGCACTCCTGTGACGGGAGCTGCGGTTGTAGAAACCAGAGGTGGGAATTATATTGAACAATTCTTCAGAGCATTCCCCATTGTACAGGCGGTACAACAAAGAGAGTGACATGACGTCTCTCCGAATGCAGAGGGGTTCTAAACCGCACGTGGGAGTGGGATTGTCGACAATTCGAGAGTACGTCGTTGGACGGAGTCAAATGAGTCCCATTGATATTTCGGTGCCTCGGCTCAGAGGTGTAAACAATACTCCATATGGAGCCTAATTAGAGCTTTGTAGAGCATTAGGAATTGCCTAGGGATGAAGTACCGCTTCGTTCTGTTCAGCACACCGAGATTTTTGGAGTATGTGGTATATATATAAATACACTGGATCGCAAAAATTCCGGCTCGCTAATAAAAACTGTGATACCTCCATAAATTATATACCTAGATCGCTCGAATAAATAATATGTAGTAAGGAGGTTACTAATGCTTGTTCTAAATCTCTAAAGAGGTTTCATTTGTACAAGTTACAGATTTAAAAAAAAATATTCTGCATTTTGAAAAATTTCAAAATTTAAAATTAGGAAAAGAATATTTTTTCTGCTTTTGTTTCAAACGGAGCTGTCATTATAAATGGTTCCTTGGATTGATCAGAGTATTCAATGCAATATCATGTCGTTATCACCTGAAGAATGTACACGGATTATTACCATGGTACAAGAAGGAAGAAGTCAGCGTAGCACTGCTAGAACAGTAGGAGTATCTTTATCAACGGTCCAAAGAGTACTCCAGCAATTTCAAAAGACCGGCATGAACATCAGGAGACCAGGAAATGGCAGGCCAAGGTGCACAACTACACGAGAAGACAGATTCATCGTGAGCACTATGTTAAGAAATCGACATCTCACGGCTGTTCAGGTCCGAAACAGTCTTCAAGAAATTCACCACAACAATGTGAGCTATAATACGATTCTGCGACGTCTTCGTGAAGCTGATATAAAGCCTTATAGACCAGCAAACGGCCCCAAACTGCTCAGAGAACATCGAGTTGCCAGGTTACGGTTTGCTCGAGAACACATCTGATGGACAGATGAAGATTGGTCCAAGGTTATGTTTTCCGATGAGTCCAGATTTTGTTTATTTACGCACGACGGGAGACGAAGAGTATTTAGACGGCCAGGAGAACGGTATCATCAAGCGTGTTTTGAAGAAAAGGTGCCATTCGGTGGAGGATCAATAATGGTTTGGGCTGGGATATCTTCAGAGGATCGCACGGAGTTAGTGATCATAGAAAATGGTTCTCTGACTGCTGTCAGATACGTAGGAGAGATTTTAAATGAGCATGCTGGTCCATTCTTAGTGAATATGGGTGCAATTTCCATTCGTATGCACGATAATGCGCGACCATATACTGCTCATTTGGTCAATATGTATATTCAAGACGTCGGTATTACCTGCATGGAGTGGCCAGCTCGCAGCCCAGACTTAAATCCCATAGAACATGCATGGGACGAGCTCGGGAGATGCGTGAGACAACGCTTTCCTGCTCCCGTTACCTTACACGAGTTAAAGAATGCGCTAGTGGAAGAATGGGCAAACATAGACCAAAATCGTATTAAAAATTTGGTTTACAGCATGCCACATCGTCTTATTGAAGTGATACGTGCTCGTGGAGGAAATACAAAATATTAAATTGACAAAAAAACTTTTATTTTTTAAGATTTACTGCGAAGTGTATTTTTGTTGTCATAAGTTAGAAGCGAAATTTTCTTATTTTTAAGTATTTAATTAAAGTTATATAGTGTACAGAACCTGTTACACATTTTTTTATATATATTAATCAGTCATCTACAATATACTATAGTTTCGCAAATTAGTCTTATGTATTTAAGAAACTATCACGCCATTTATTAGCGACCCGGAATTTTTGCCATCCAGTTTAGTATACTAGCTGTGCCCGGCATGCGTTGCAATGTGTTAGATTTGTCAGATTTTTGTCAGAAATCTTCGCTGGCGTGCGCACAACAACTCCCCAAAGTTTCATCGAAATCTGATGAATGGTTTAGGAACGCATAGAATATGAACAAACAAACATTAATTTTTATATATTATATATATAGATATATCTAATATATATATATTAGGAGTAAGGCGGCAGCGAATATCTCTTATATATCACAATATCAATCTGAATATCACAGCTCCTTGGGTACCTAGAGGATCACCAACTGATTAGCGACCGTCAATATGGATTTCGCCATAATCGCTCAGCTGGTGATCTTTTAGCGTATTTAACACACCGCTGGGCTCACGCCATTGGGAGTAGAGGCGAGGCTCTGGCTGTAGGCCTAGACATTGCGAAAGCTTTTTGACCGGGTATGGCACAAATCGCTGCTTTTCAAGTTACCATCTTTCGGGATACCCGAGGGATTATGCGAATGGGTTGCCAGTTTCTTGACTGGACGGAGCATCAGAGTCGTTATCGATGATAGCTGCTCCGACACCATGTCTATTAACGCTGGCGTCCCTCAAGGCTCCGTGCTGTCCCCAACTCTGTTACTTCTGCATATCAACGACCTGTTGCAAATTGATGACATACGTTGCTATGCAGATGACAGTACTGGTGACGCCTTGTACAGGGGCCGCGCCAACATCGAGGGATGTTGGCGCGGCCCCTGTTGGCGGGTTGGCCCCTGTTGGCCCCTGTTGGCCCCTGATGTTGGCGGGTCGAAGTAGAAGAGAGTCGCGCCAGGCTTGTGTCTGAAATCGAAGACTCTTTAGATCTAGTCTCGATTTGGGGTTCTCTGAACCTAGTGGATTTCAACCCCAGTAAGACGCAAGTCTGTGCATTCACCGCTAAAAAAAAACCCTTTATCGTAGCACCTCGCTTTCAGAGCATACCTCTTAAGATCTCGGAGAGTATCGGGATCCTTGGTGTCAACATCTCCAGCAGAGTCGAATTTAGGGGTCATCTGGAAAATAAGGCCAAAATGGCCTCCAAAAAGCTCGGTGTGCTGAACAGAGCGAAGCTGTACTTCACCCCTGTTCAACTCCTTATGCTTTACAAAGCTCAAGTGAGGCCCCATATGGAGTACTGCTCACATCTCTGGGCCGGCGCACCGAAATACCAACTGGACCCATTTGACTCCATCCAACGACGTGCTGTTCGTATTGTCGACGATCCCACTCTCACGGGCAATTTAGAAACCCTCAGCATTCGGAGAGACGTTGCGTCACTCTGTGTGTTCTACCGCCTGTACAATGGGGAATGCTCTGAAGAACTGTTTAATATAATTCCCACCTCGGGTTTCTACAACCGCACCTCCCGTCACAGAACGGTCCATCCGCATTTCCTCGATACGGAGGTGTCGCGCACTGTTCGCTCCAAAAAATATTTTATACCGCGAACCCGTAGGCTGTGGAACGAACTGCCTCAAGAGGTCTTTCCATTAAGCTACGATATGGGGTTCTTCAAGAGAGCTCTGAATAAGATTTTGCAAGGTCGGCGGCGCGCCCGCATGCCCCCTGGTGTTGCAGGTGTCCATGGGCGGCGGTAACACTTACCATCACGTAGGACCGTTTGCTCGTCCGCCCACTAGTCTATAAATATATATATATATATACTAGCTGTGCCCGGCCACGCGTTGCTGTGGCTGCCCAACAGATGGCGCTAAGGGTGGACAACCCTTATCACTAAGGGGTATGAAAAATAGATGTTGGCCGATTCTCAGACCTACTCAATATGCTCACAAAATTTCATGAGAATCGGTCAAGCCGTTTCGGAGGAGTACGGGAACGAACATTGTGACACGAGAATTTTATATATATAGAGAAGATATATATATATAGTCCATTAGGAGGAAACTTGAGAAGTGAAAACGAGTTTTTGTTTGATTATTATAAAAATTGTGTATTGTGTTTTGTGGTTTAATAGTGATAGTTTATTAAACTTCAAAATGATTTTTGTACTGTTTGTGATAACTTGATAAGGTGATAACCTGATGACTGATAATCAAATAAAAGAAGACTGCGTTTTAAGTGTGCTTCCAAAGAGTTCAACTCTTCTGTCCTTTGTAAAGTTACTATCACATTAATAAGTGACTCATTAACGTACTGGACTGACGATATATGTTTTGAATTGTATTGACTTTAAAATTGTTAATTTAAAAAAGCTCAACACTGATATAATGTTCTAATTGCGTTTTTGCCTAATACAATTATTATGCAAAAAAAAACATCAACAAATACAATTATTACAGCTAAAAACTTAAAACGTGCAGAATGTGCTATTAGCACCCTTGCCATATATGCAGAAAGAAAGACTGATAATTAAAAGTTTTTTCATGTACGGCAAAAGTGCGATTACCACATTCTGCCAGTATCATGTTTTCTTCGTACTATTAAACAATTACAGTCTAAAATGTATCCTATCAATGTCCAGTCCCACCGAATTTCAGGAGTCGCTCAGTAGAATATTAGGTTTACTGAGTACAGATGAGGACTCCTTGGAAGCACACGAAAAAAGCAGTCTCACGCGTTTGTTTGATTATCACAAACACCATGCACGAAAAGCTTTAAAGTTTAATAGACCATCACTATTAAGCCACAAAACGCCTAATATACAATTTTTACATTATTGAAACAAAAATTCAACTTCACTTCTCGGATTCCCGCCGAAAAGTCCCAGCAAATAAAGCAATTAAGTTTGACAGCTGCTGTCGTGAATGATCTCTATAATCTCATTTTTCTTTTTATAACTTTCATTTGCATGTTTTACGTATTTTGTAAAGAAATTAGCCATGTGTAAACCTTATTTTAGTATAGAGTAATAATAATTATGATTACATCTAAAATTTTAACGTAAGTTTGCTTCAATCGAAATTCAATAGTTTCATCTTGGTTGATAAATTTTTGGTTTGATAAATACTACTTTACCTTTCAAACTATTTACTCTACAGTGGCCACCAGTTAGTAGCCAAAGGCACCACCAAATCTGACACGACTCTGCCAGAGCTTGGCCTAAAGGATATTATACCAAATGGCTCATGGTTGGAACAAAAACAAACACAAGCAGCTTTAGAAGCAAGAAAGCATCTAATTGAAGTGGAAAGGATAGAAAAAAGGTAAATATTTAATGCATTGCATCTCCTATCTATGTTGTATAAATACAAGCCCTAAACTAAATACCTACTGCTTACAAAACGTTTGTCACAATTATGACTCTTGCGCTAGATGTTACATCAGTAATGTCTAAGCTTCTAAGTGTGATGTTGATGTAACATCACACTTAGAAGCTCAGACTGGAACTCAATATCATACGTCAGGAAATATATAAAATGGAAAACTAGTGTTGTAAAAATGAACACTCGAGCAAACTTAGTAATTGAGTTTGTTTCCTATACTTTCATTAGCGCTCACTCAACATGTTTGAACATTGAGCACTCAGTGGTCATTTTTCAACATAACTATATACAGATTGCACGAAGTGCCTATAAACCCAACCTGCACTAATTCGAACCGTGTTATGTATATATTCACAAATTATGTATATTTGTATGTATGTTATGTTTGTATATTTCGTATCATAATGCCTATTATCACACTTGAATATTTAATGATTACATACATTTGATAGGAACATTTTTAATTCTGCATACATGACATTGCATTATGGCTACTATTTTGTTTTTTTTTAGCTTACATCGCAATTTGTTATCTTTGAAAACATGATTTGATGATAGCATTATGCATACTTTCATACAGTTTTATTCACAGGTATTTTATTTTTATATGTTTATTGGTAAGTGTATGGAGGTTTATTATTATCTAAAATAAAGCCCTCAGTCTAACTTTAACTTAGGGCAGAGAAATACAATAGACAAACATTATTAATTTTATTAAAAAATATCAGGGTAACATTGTAGAGTTGTGGATATATGGAATTAGTTACCACAAGAAATCATTGAATCGCCAACTGTAAACAGTTTCAAGAACAGACTTGAGTAATGGCTTCCAGGAGAAGAGATATGGCAAAACTTGTAACACCAGCTAACACAAGATATAGGCATACTAGCAGTAATGCCTATAACACAATAATAATAATTACATATAGTAGTATAATAGAAAATTAACTTAGTCATTGTGGTGTGGTGGACATAATTACAAGAAAACAAACAAATATAATTTTAATATTTCGCATGGTTTTAATAGAAAGTGCTCAGGAACTTGGATGAAAGAGGATAGAACGTCTACTAAAATAAGAGATCATAAGTGGATGTCCATTTATATTTAAATTATGTTAATTAAATGGCCGTCAGGTCAGTTGCAACATACTCGCATGCAAGTTTCACAGGTGTAGTGGCGAAGTCAAGATGTCTTTGTTTGGAACTTTCTGTCAATCTCTCTACACCTGCCAACTGTGGGTTAACTACCTTAAAAGGTCATACAGCAGCATGCGGCGACAGTATAATAATCCATTCCATTCTGCCGCTGTTCTGCAGTGTGTCAGCTATGTTCCCTGAGGCCCAAGTGCCCAACTATTGTTTCATTATTAGGAGAAGACTGTGGGCGACTGACAATGCCATCCTAAAAGCCATGAGTGGCCACTTGACTACCAGAATTTTTAAACATTTGGTTGTTCATCCAACAGAACATTAATGTAAACTAAGTTCTGACACCAAGTTTATTGTATATATTATATTATATACCTTGTTATAATTATTGACTTCTAAGTACATTTCTTATTTTAACTATCTTTATTTCAACTATTTTTTGTATATGGGTTTTCTATGCCTTTAATAAATTATATATTATTAATTATTATGTTTTGTTTTTGCTCACATTTCTGAGGTAAACTTCGCTATCGTGGGTTTGTGGCCAAATGAGAGTGGTTGATAGTAAGTGTGGGATAATAAAGTGATAACGGAAGTGTGTCTGAGAGTAGATGTCGTGAGAGTAGGTGTGTTATGTTATGTGTGTATGTAGAAAAATTTGTGAATGATTCTGCATGTGTTCAAAATAGGTGCGTTTTGCAGAAGGATGTATGTGAGTGGAAGCGATCCGATCAAAAGATCCTAAACCGCTATATAATACATGTGTTGTTATACTATTCTGTAATAAATTGTCATCAATAGTTTTACAAATAATTAGAAGCATAAACTCCTGTGTTACATATAGTACAGTTAATCTATTATTTATATTAACTATTCTTTTCAGAGGGGCATTGAGTCACGCAGAATGGCATGAAGAGTTGATGCTGGCAAATGTTACAAAAAAAAATGGTAGTTACTGGCAATATCTCGGGCACAGTGTTGGCAAGAAACTGTTCTTGTATCCAGAAGAGGCATTGTTTTTAATGGAAATTGTAAGTAAATAGTGTAACGGAAAGCTAATAAATTCTAACTTCCTATATACCTGAATCCATTCACTGAGTCATAATAAGATAATAATTTTCTTTTATAGAAAGAAGGATGGCAGATGAGCATAAAGTCCATACTGTAGCCCTGCCACATCCACTATACATGCCAACATCAGTCCAGAATGACAAATCTTGGCACATCATTGAATGTGCTGCCTACCTTTGGTGATTTAGAAGTCCATTTGTAAAAAGGGTTGGGAAAATGAATAGAGATGGGGTGGAATGGGAATGAGCTCTGACATATCTCACTCACTACTGAAACTTATATGGCCATTGGGGGAATATGATAAATTTGATGAAACTATATGAGTATGTTGCAACATATTTCAAATCAAAAAAGGATCCATTTTGATAGATATTATTATAGTTAGAAGCTGATCACTTAAGAGGTCTGATTGTTTATTTATTTAAACGGTTATAAGGAAGCAAGAAATAAAATATACATTTTGCTGAATATCCTTATCCTATTTGTACTCGTAATTTCAAATCATCATATAGTAGCGTTTTAATCTTGATTTAATATTATTATTTGTTAGTTTGTCTCTTATTTCATTTGGTATAAAATTGGGTGTATAATGAATTTTAAAGTTGCTTGCACATCTACCATAATAATTAGTTGTATTTAGGAGTAAATACGTTTTCTTGGCTTTCATCCCTGTGTTATAATTATTCTATAACTATTTCTAGTATTTATTTTCTATAATTCTGCGGTTCTTATTTCTATATTTATTATATAGAAATAGACGTATATTTATTATATTGGCTGAGTATGTTGTTATTCGAGTCTTTTTTCCATTTAATAATTAGTTTATCTTTTTTGTGCACATGTTTTTAATATCATTAATAATCCATGTTTCAGAGCTCTGCGTTTATTATGAACATTTTACTTTCTTTATAATTTTCATTTATCATAACAATCAGTATTATATTTCGTTTGAATTAAATTATATATAATACTTATTTCATTTGCGCATGCCATGTGATCTGTAAGGTGACCAATCAATATCTTATTGTGTATGTATGTAATGCATGTAGCATTTTGTTATCATAAGTTATTGTGTTTAAAAATGCATTCTGTGTGTACGCTGCAGGCTCTACGCACATTGGTACAGTCATACAGTGCACATAAATATATTTATAACATAAATTACAAAATAATGACGTCACCACCTGATTTTAAAAGAGGGAAAATTATTCATTCACAAGCTCGGCAAGTTATTTAAGAGTCTTTTCTAAATTAAAAAAAAATAGTATATCATTTTTAATAAAGTCGTGTTTCAAAAAGGTTATTGTGAATCCGTCCCCGACAGGAATGCCCCTCCCCGTTAAAGTCGTCGCCCTGGCACGTTCTAGATGACCTGGATGACCCAATTTAAAATAATCATGTGAAATTGAATCATAATCATGTCATGACACTGACTAAATACTTGTACCCATTTATTTTATTTTCTACCAACATTATGCTGATTTTGGAATGAAATAATTCTAATTTTACATTTCAGAACTGCCTACAGCTGAAGCACAATGATGTTACAGTGTCATTGCAACAAGCTTACTCGTTACTACTTCATGGCAAAATATCGCTGGTTACATACCAAGTGTACGCCTCTTTAAGTAGAATAGGTTACAGAGTTTTCAGGCATGAAGACTGTATCTCGAACACAAATGAGAAGAAAACAAACATAGTTTCATATACAAAAACAACAATTACTGATAATTCTATGGAAGACGAGGGCAATGAAACTATCGTAGATAATATTAAGAATAATAATGACAAAAAAACTAAGAGTGAAAAGCCTTCAAAAGGAATTGTTTCTGAAATAATTTCAGAAGCTAATACTGCAGAATCTACAAGTTGTAATAATGATAAAAGTTGTCAGCAATATCTACAAATAAACAACTATAGTAAACTACAAAATCTCAAAACGAGACGATTAAGAACCAGAGACTTAAAAGACTTTCACAAATATTTTGAGGATATTCCAGATATATCCAGAAAGCATGTTGTTACTGTCAAAGCTCCCAATGGTCAATATGTACCGCGAAATATTGTCACAAAGACTGAATATGTCCTTGACATAGGTCACATAACACAAAAATGTGCTAAATCTTCATCAAGTGATTCGAGGGCATACAGTGAAACAGACGAAGTAAACGGAAATCACGTTAGAAGGGTCAGGAGTTCTTCAGCTTATGATCAGTTGTCTAGTAGTGGAACCTCCCATTTTTATCTCAACAATAGATTTACCAGACAAAATATAAATACACAATTTAGGCCATTTAATTTTTGGAGGCCGCAGTCTAATTTTCAATTTAATTTCATTTATCAAAGACCCTTTTTTCCAAATTTCCTAAACTTTAATCCTAGATTTCAGTTTCTTCGACCGCCATTTTATAGACCATTTCCTAATTTCTTTAATTCATTCAGTAACACTACTTTTCAAAACATAAATATATCAAACTCATACACCCACAGACAGGATAATAGAAAAAGGAGATGGAATAGCTCAAAAAATCTTCAACTTGATACTATTAAACATATGACTATGAGAGTAAAACTATTGGCTTCATCGGGCAACAGCCAATTGCATGACATTCATGTCCGATCACTTCATAAAATTATACAAACTTATAATGCAAAGTATAGAACCCGGTTGCATCTTACTGATCAATTTGATATAATAGAAGACTATATTCCTGTTGAAACAATTGAACTGGATGATGATGAAGAGTCGAGATCTAAAAAACCCAAGAGAGATGACAACAGTAATACATTTGATGAAAATTTAAACAAAATTCGACAGGTAGCACATAAGCTTAAAATCCTTGAGAGCAAAGACAGATTTTGCGCTATACATAAAAGAGCTCTTTCCAGACTGATCAAAACTTTTAACAAATCTTACAAAGCCGATATCTATGTGAATAACAACTATGAAATATTAGATAGAAGGTATATTACACTGGACTCTTCTGATTCTGATTGTGTTATCGAGCAACTTCCAGTAGGAAAACCTGTTGCTAAAAAATTGAAAAATCCTTTCAACATTCTGAAGAGACTTTCGGAGAAGGAAAACTCGAGCAACAAAAATAACCTTCCGTCTACGAGTAAAGAAACTAATATTACCGATAATGCAGATGTTTTAAGAGATGTTACTTACAGTGCAGTGTTGCTAAGGATTTTTAATAAAAACTGGCTACCAAAAGAAAATGAGTTTGGCAGAGCAGAAGTGTCGCCTCTGGCTCTTATGAATAATCGTCTTATGGATTGTAAAAAAGAAGAATTATTATACAGCTTCAATAAAAATCTGCCTCACGAGTATCAAAGGTGGTTAAATCTGAAAATATCTTTCTGGGAAAGTCTTGAAGAAGCAACTGAAGCATTCCATAGAGATATTACAGAAAACGTTTCAGGGTTAAATTGTATAATAACGCCAGAAGATTGTACAGATATGTCTTCAGTGTTAAAGAAAATAAGTATTATAGAGACTAATAAGAATATTGCGAGTCTGAGTAATCTAGAAATAGATTTTGATGTTTACAATAGAGATGTTCAGAACTTTAGAAAATCATGCCGACCTAGACCTCATTTTAGGATTGTTTGCATGGAGTAAGTACACTCGCGTACATCTGAATCGAGCCACCCTGCATTTTTATGTATAAAGGCCTGAAACATAAAAAGTTTTGAAGCTGGCATTTTCAAAGCATATCCTTTTGGTGTGTATTGTTCTAAATTTGAACCACAGAAGAAAAGCAGAGACAGTTCATTGTTTTGAAGAAAATAAGGAAGCAGAAAGTTTGAATTGAAGCAGTTCTTTTTTATGGTGTTTTTCAATAGAAGTTTCGTTAAATTGTTTTTCCTGAGATTTGAATAGATTTTGACCTTAAAATTATGGATACTGCACATAAAGCAGCCGTGCAAGCTGGGCACTTCTTCAGTCTGGGCTTAGTCAGCGAAATGTAAGTGCACAACTTCATTTAAGCCGTTCTGCTGTTCAAAGAGTACCATCAATACCTCTAGGTATCGATGGTACTGGCGGCTTCGTTCGCCGTCCATGAGTACCACGATTCCGAGTGACGACGGAAAGATAAAATCTGTTTATCTTTACGTCCAGCTTACGAAATTGTCACCTGACCTCAGTACAGACCCAAGAACAGCTTCGAGACTTTCATGGAGTGTCTGTTAGGAGACTCGAAGAACAATATAAAAGCACATAAGCCACCCAATGGCTCCAAACTGATACGAGTTCACCGAATGGCGCGTCTTCAGTTTGCGTGCGAACATTTGCATTGGACTCTTACGTCAATGGAGCTCGGTACTGTTCACGGATGAATCCAAGATTACGCTGTATCGATGGAAGGAGGAAGGTGTACCGAAGACATGGAGAATGTTTTATGCAGTGCTGTATTGAAAAGAAAGTGAGTAATGGCGGGGGTTCATGGACAACCTGGTGAGGAATTTCCGCGGAAGGCAAAACTGGATTTCAGGTTGTGACGGCACCACAGATGTCACCACTAAATGGGGACCGTTACATTCGTCAATGCCTAGAAACTCTTGTGATGTCATTTGCTGGGTTTGTTGGCCAAGATTTAATTTTTATGAGTGATAATTCAAGAGCGCACACTGCAGGAATCGTCAGGGAATAATTTCATAACGTCGGTATCACAGTCATGGAATGGCCAGCAAGAAGCCCAGATATAAATCCCATAGAGCACTTATGGGATGTGCTAAAAAGGCGTGTTCGAGCTCATCACCCAGCTCTGCAGACCTCGCAGGAACTGAAAACTGCCATCGAGGAAGAATGGGAGAACATTTCACAACACGTCTTAGTGACGATGATTGATTCCATGTCAAATCACATGACGGCCGTCGTAATCGCTGTTGGAGGCAACACAAGTTGAATAAATGTTTTTTTGATACACCATTGTGTTCTTCAAAAAACCAAATCAAGTCTTCCCCGTGAGAAAGGCGCACACACGACTTGGTACACGTAAAACTCAATTTTTTCAGTACTCTGGATTCAAATTTGGAACAATGGTATACTGAAATGATTGTTAGTATGCCAGCTTCAAAACCGCATAAAGATTTTTTGATTGATCAGACATTTTTTTAAGGTTCAGGCCATCAAAACTGAAGATGCAGGGTGGCTCGATTCAGGTGTCTGGGAGTGTGTTATTATTATTATCTATAATAAAATAAAATGTTTATTGTAATTATTTTGTAAATCTATATTTTTTACGCTAGATTAATCAGATTAATTACTGATAGGCCCAAGAACTGTTTGACTAATCAACACCATCATCAGTCGGAGCGTCATTTCTTAGATATTTTAACGTAAATAGTGTGCGACTATTAAATAGTCGCACGATACTAAAAACTTTCTTTAATACTTGACGAAAGTTGTCACGTATTTATGCCTATGAGCGACAGTATCCATTTACTGCTTGGTAATCTTCTGCCACCTACTTTCTAAAAAAAAAAAATACCAATAAGGAAATCGGGACTACGGTGGCAGAAATTCTCATTCATCTATTATTCTTGTACTCAAACACATCCTTCCGCCTAAAGAGAGCTGGATATCTAAAGATGCCTCGAAGAGATAGCTTTAACGATAGTCACCCTTTGTATTCATAAAAGTGTCGCTTTATTAAATACTAGCGACCCGCCCTCGCTTCGCATCGGTTTATAAGTTTTTTTTTTTTTTCAAAATATCGCCTATATTAGACACGGATAATGTAGCTTCCTATTAGTGAAAGAATTTTTGAAATCGGTTCAGTAATTCCAGAGATTACCCCCAACATACAAACAAACACAATTTTATCTCTTTATAATATTAGTATAGATATACTTATTGTTACGAAAAATCTCCCTCTCCTCATCTTGTTGCGTCAGCTTATCTCATTGCCAACACAACAAATTTTGATTATTAATTTTTCTTGTATATAATTTTGGTAACGGATTGAATTTTATTTTTCAGCGAATCAACAAATTTTCCATCTGGAGAAGATATTGCTACACTTCATTCTAAAAATGCAGACAATGTCACGATTATGTTCGCGGTCGCGGGGGGGACGGGGTCCATCGTATATATGCAAATAAATAACATAGATTTGCCCGTCTACACACCGGGTAGTGAATTGCCATAGTATTTACACATCATTATATTATTTTATGGTAAAAAGTAGTTTAATAATTATAAGCATTTGTTTTTTTTTATATTCATACAATACATAACTGAATTAAAATATATTTTGGCGCCTGCATGTTTTTCATTATTTAATTCTTACATTTTTTTTCTTTTTATAAACTATGCAAGTAAAATACGAGTATAGGTACAAATATTTTTCTAAAATCTATAATCGTTTTCTAAAAAAAGTTATAAATACAGTTAATTTGTAGTATTATGTTCAATTTTCGTTCACACTTTTCTTTAGCCATTTTTAATTGTCCCGTGTTAATTTTATTGCACTTATTGCGGTCGGTGACTTTTGCTCAAGTGTTTCCCAACCTTTCTTTACTTGCAACAACTTGAAAGTTAATTAAACGTTTGCAACGTATCAGATATTTCCCTTTATTCCCATTAAATCTACAGATCAGTTCTACCGTAGAACTAAGGGGACTTTTTTCCCACTCGTCCGACGTTTTGTTCTACCGTACAATAATAGAACCAGTGGGACTTTCCTTTCTCACTAGTGCCACGGTTAATTTATTGTTATAATTATTATATATTTCAATTTGCAAGACAAAGGTAGTAAGTATATGAAATGGAGTATATGAATAGAAAAGTGGTAGTATATGAAAATGAATATTAATGTTAATGACATTTATGTAGGTAATTCTTTTAAAATATTTATGCATTTCTGGTTTTGAAAATATTCATTTTCGATTCGATAAAGGGATATTTCAGGCCAAATTACTCATATTTTATATAATATAAGATTTTTAAGGTGTACGCTATGAATCAGGCGCTAAATCAACATACTTTCATTGACTAACGGTTAGCCAACTAGATTTTTTGATGACGTGGTCATCTTGAGATTTAGTACTTATTCTCCCGATCAGGAAATACTGCTCTAAATGAAAGTATAAAAATTTGTTGTAAGTACAAGTCTATTTGCGGTTGGCGCCACCTGGTCACGTATTGAAGTTGTTGAAGTCACGCAAGTTGATAATCAGCTGTAAAAATGAGTGTATTGTTTTGAACAAGTAAATACGGGTTTGGCGGCTTATGTCCAATATGATTATTGTCCAATTCGTAATTACGTGCAAAACGTCAATGGATTTTTGTCCAAATGGAATATTGTTCAATCTGTCAAAGATAAGAAATTTTTGAAATATCATGATTCATATTGGACGAAGTTCCATTTGGACAAATTTTGTGTCATTTTTAATTTTGGACAATTCTCATATTAGATATATTTCATTTTAGACAAATTTAGTATTTGATGTGTCGCTTGGACGTAATTACGAAATAATCATGTTGGACATAAGTCGCCAAAGCCGTAAATACGTACTATATAAATGACTATAACACAACTTACCAGTGTCCATTTTGAGATGAAAACCAAGGATGTTTAATAAAACCGGATTATATATGTATTATGAATGTATATTAGTTATACAAAATAAAAGTAACAAAAATTTTAAAATTGTAAACAAGTTTCGTTAAATTAATTAAAGCAATTTCTTTAATACTTTTCTTTAAAGCTTGTCCTTATACAATAAACGCTATGAATGAGCGACTACTTGGTACGTGTGTATAGGACATTCAAAACGATCCAAATTGATGTCTCAAAATGTCATATACGAGTATGTCGTCGTAATCAGGGTTCGTGAAATCCAATATTTATAATAAATATCAAAATATCCTATATATATCATGTATATAAAAAAGACGAATTTCATTCTGTAGGTGGTTTTAATGTGTCAAGATTGTTAAATGAAGCAAGTTAATAAAGTGAGTTTGATTAATAAATTTCTTTATTATAAATAAATTTATTATAAAACAAAACAAAAAAATAGTGATATTAAAATCAGTCTACATAATCGACATTCAACTAAATTATAATCTTTGGTGTTGGATCACTGGCGGCGGCGGTGATCATAATTTTTATTTATGTCAGTATAACAATTTAAGAGCGTGGGATCTGACAAAATTCTAGTTTAGACGATAAATATCAAATTGGTACATCGTGATCTGTATCAGCAAAACCTGGTCGTAATAATAGAGATTATGTTTGGCATTAAATGAGAAAAAATGACATCAACTTTAGATGTACTAAATATCGACCTTATTATAATCTTATAAAGTCGCAATTAGAATGATAAGTCTTGAACAAATTCAGACATCAAATAGGACTTAAATTACTGCTAAATGGACTTATTTAGATCTTAAGCAACGAAATTACTTAATTATAATTAGACGTACTCATTTAATTATAGAAATACATAATTTAACAATTTCGTTTGCATTACACAACCAACGTGATATATGTTTACAATTAAAACAAGGCAAATAAAAAACTTATATTGTATCTAAAGATATCAAAAGGTTTTGTAATAACAGCCTATGAGAAACGATTATTAAAAATTGTTGTAAAAATAAAACAGAAATGTTTTAATGGGTAAAACCGTACGCTACGTCTGTTCTAATATAAAGTATATATTTTTTTTATATATAAAAGAGTGGGCGGACGAGCAAGCGGTCCCACGTGATGGTAAGTGTTACCGCCGCCCATGGACACCTGCAACACCAGGGGGTATGCGGGCGCGCCGCCGACCTTGCAAATTCCTATTCACAGCTCTCTTGAAGAACCCCATATCGTAGCTTAATGGAAAGACTTCTTGAGGCGGTTCGTTCCACAGTCTACGGATTCCCGGTATAAATTTTTGGACCGAACAGTGCGCGACAACTCCGTATCGAGGAAATGCGGATGGACCGCACTTCTGTGATGGGAGGTGCGGTTGTAGAAACCCGAGGTGGGAATTATATTGAACAATTCTTCAGAGCATTCCCCATTGTACAAGCGGTAGAACACACAGAGAGTCGCAACGTCTCTCCGACTGCTGAGGGGTTCTAAACCGCCCGTGAGAGTGGGATCGTCGACAATACGAACAGCGCGTCGTTGGATGGAGTCAAATGGGTCCAGTTGGTATTTCGGTGCGCCGGCTCAGAGATGAGAGCAATAAATACTTAATATGGGGCCTCACCTGAGCTTTGTAAAGCATAAGGAGTTGCCCAGGGATGAAGTACCGCTTCGCTCTGTTCAGCACACCGAGCTTTTTGGAGGTCACTTTGGCCTTATTTTCCAGGCAAAATGACAACCTCGGAGAAATGCAAAACGCAATATAAAAGTAATACGCAATAGAGATAAAAATGACTGTTTTCGCTCTCTTGAAAAACTAGAACCAATTTTGCATTTCATTATAAAAAATATTATTTTAATAACAGGTCTGGTTTTGTAGTTTCTTCATTTATAGTATGTATAGTAGCGACCCGCCTTGTCCCCATACAAGTGGCATAGTCCGAAAAATTGGCTTACAAATATTAGCCAAACATTGCCTATGTCCATCTGTATTAAGTCCCTAAAAATAAAAAAAATTAATAGTTTGTGAATTTACTTACCATTTGAGTAAAAATTAAAAAAACACTTTTTATAATAATAAAGTATATATAACAAATGTAAAATTTTAAGACCAAGGTCTGTATTAAATTACTAATTTTATCTAATACTAAATACAAGTAAACCTAACTACTTCTGTACTTTTATTACTAAAACAATAATGACTAGATTTCAGGGACCATTTTATCAAATGAAATATAACCGCTAAAATACTCCGTTAAAAATATTGACTGGCCAAAGGAACCTGACAACGGTATACGGACACTCCTCGTTTCATCAGACAACGTTTTGATACCATTTTATTGATTAATTATTATTATTGATACCGTTTTCAGAAACATGAAGCAATTTGTACAAGAATCATTAGGTGAGCATATGTCACCCAGTTTGCGTCACACAGAGTTCGAAAACAATGAAGAGGCAGAACACATGGGTAGCGGTAGTGATAATGTTATTCAATTATTAGCTTCATATTCTCAAGAATTATCTAATGAGGATTTAGTTGAGTTTGAGGACAAAAGACTAGGAAATAATAATTATGAGTCATCGAAATATAAATAATAAGGAATAAATATAAATATAACAAAAGGAAATAATTAGGAGACATCGGATTCTTCCAGCGCCGAGAGTAAACAATCGATTTCAAAGAAATTAATCAAGCTTTTAACCGCCTCCACGCTGCAATGCAAATATTTGAATTAAATCCCAACTTTGTGCGGAGTTTTGATAATATTTCTCTTGCCTATAAATGTTACAGAAATTCATGAGAATAAAAAAAAAAGCTCTACAAAAGCTTATATAGTACTTTTTATAAAAAACATTAATATTATATACAGTTATTAATATTAATGACATTAATATTTATATTACAGTAATTAATTATTTTGTTTATAGATATTCCATAATCGTTAATAAAACTGCTTGATTTTTCAAAAAAAATGTTTCGTTTTCCTGTCGAGAACCTAACTACTTGCTTTTACATACAATTGTATGGAAGAACGTTGTTTGTTTTACGCGAAAGCGAGAACTGTCTGTATTTGGAATTGTTTACATGGTAACCCTTATTTAAACAGTAAGTTGAATTTGTAGTGCTGTAAACATTTTTGATACTTACAATTTACTTTTGTTTCTGTTGTGAATGTACTGATTTACAAGTACATTCACAAGTACACTCTGATTTACAAGCGTGGGCTTGTAAATGTACTGATCGTGCAATAAATGTTGGAATCATTTAAAATGGGTTGGTATAATGGTTTGGTATAAAAAACTAGAGAGTAAATAACAGAAACTGAATTAGACAAGTTAATGATTTTAGTTAGAAATTATAAAAATCAATTGCATATCGTCCCAACTGAAGTGTTTACAATCCAAGATTTGTTTTGATTTCTCTCTTTATGCCACGTTTCGATGGCCAGCCAGACTGTAACAAAGTATTCTGAATCCTAAACTACTTATAGGAAATCATGTGTAGTTTTACACTAGGAACTGCATAATTATATTTCTAATCACTATCTGATGCATTTGAGCCACTTTTCTGGAAGATTTTTATAAATACTAATCGTTAAAAATGTGGGAATGTATGTGTTCACCGTTTAAAAGTTTTTATTTACAGATTTTCTTATTAATAGTCGAAAAATAACAGCATTATCGATAGGGCGTATAATATAATCGATTGTATCGGACGTCAATAATGATTACGCATTCGATATTATCGATACTATGGAAAATGTTGTTGAATATTCCATAGATAGTATCGATAGTTTTGAACTGTGGATGATTTTCATATACTATTAAATATTTAATTAAAATACTACTATTAATTTATTAAAATATCACATACAATTTAATTAAAATATCAAACTATCAATGGCGCTGTCCTATTCTTAGTATCCATGATTTGTGGGAAATGTTACTATTTGTCGACTATCTGCAAGTCGATAGTAAGACGAGTGGCAGTACTGATTCTAAACACCTCTGGCTGGTAACTAATGGAACATCAGCAAAGTAGGCATTATCTATCACCTAATTCCACTTTATTTTAATATGGAATCTGCTTAAATTTCTAACGCTATGGTACATAAAAAGCGAAGTTTCCGTACCCGGACTCGCCAAAATAAATGACTATGGTTGCTTTTTGTTTATAGAAAGAAGTAGGCAGTTGAGCAAACAGTCCATCTGTTGGTGAGTGGATACTGTCGCCCATGGTGCCGTACATGCCAACATCAGTCCAGAATTACAAATATTGACACGCTCCCGGATGCCTACCTTTAGAGATGTGAGAATGGATTTGGAGAAATGCAGTACATTTCTAGGTAGTCTTCTGTGAGAGAGGGGTAACGTGGCCAGTCGAGTGCGCCCAGCGGCTGTGGGAATGCAGCGTGCACTCCTACAATATGGCTAGACCAGGCAAATATAAAACGGAATTCCAAGAAGGTGATCGGATAAATGCAGTTGAAGGTGTCGGGCACACCGAATTCTAGTCATGGTAGAATGCAGTACATTTCAAGGTAGTCTTCTGTAAGAGGTTCATCAAAGTAGTGTCTGGTAGAGTAATTCTTATTGAATACAACTATAGTATTTTTCTTATTTCAATTTTAGTCTAGTACTATTTTAGTACTTACTCGAAACAATTTTTTTTTCAAAAGTCCATTTAACCACTTTATACTAAGATTTGGAATAAAAAATATATAGTGTTCACAATGAACTACTGTATACACCCATAAATTGTCATTCATTTTGGTGAGTGCGGGTATGGAAACTTATTTTCTTAGGAAATGTTAATTTTTAATGAAGATTTCGTAATCTTTATCATCTTTCCACGCCTAGTACTTTTTAGATTTTGAAAAAGACACTTATAATTTTGCTCTTTTTACACTCTTTACCAGTTTACGGCCACCCAAAATTAATACCGGCAAGTTCATAAAACCTTTCATTGTAGGGCCTGTAAAATTCCTTGAGCATTTCAATCGCCATGGGGTCTATGTGCGGGTGATTCCGCCCTTTGTTCTTGCCCAAACAATGTGGCGTCGAGCGGCTCTCAGACTTGAGTAGACACGGGAAACCCTTAGTGGAGTTGAAATAGAAATGTTTTTCAGTTATCACGCGTTTCAGCCCGAGGAATTCCTGTAAATAAAATACGTAGTTATCGCTTTTTAGTAATGAAGTAATCACATAGAAACTGACTGATCCGATTACGTGTATTATATAGACGATATGCTATGAATTGGTAGGTGCTGTACTCATATGACCTGTACTGTACTCATCTCACCCTTACTCTTATCTGTACTTTAACTATTTATCATCCGTACTTCATCCATCTTCCCCACACTATATCCATCTCACTCGTACTCTATCCAATATCTATACTTTATTCAACTCACGTCTCACCCACACCCCATTCATTCAAACTAACCGCATTCTACCCACCTTACCTGTACTCTATCCATCTCACCCTTACTCTATCCATGTTATCCTTTCTCTATCCACCTCACACGCACTATCCATCTCACCCGTACTCCCACCTTACCCGTACTCTATCCATCTCACCCTTACTCTATCCATGTTATCCTTTCTCTATCCACCTCACACGCACTATCCATCTCACCCGTACTCCCACCTCAGCCGTACTCTATCCACACTCCATCAATCTCACTATACCCGTCCACGAGACTTTTACAGGAGTGGCTTCAATCAACTGCCCGTGAGATTTAACATTATTTCGACTAACATAATATAATAAATATATTTATAACAAAAAAAACCAGTTTCTCATACAAATCGGTCATTTCATAGGTAAGTACCTAGTATAATTGAACCGTTTATTTTGAAAGCGGTGTAAGTCCACTTTTTCTGTTTTCGAGATATTAAAATGTTTGCATTTTAGTCGATTAAAAAATATAAATAAATTGTACTAGTTTGGCAATGTTTCAACGAATTTAGAAATATGTAATTTGATTAAATAAATGACTTATTTGAATTTAACTAAAATAATATATTCTTTTTGGGTCGTAAATGGACTTACACCACTTTCAAAATAAACGGTTCAATTAATAATATTACTTATTCATATTGTAGCTGTTGGTAACCAAATAAAAATAAATATATAAAATCTCACCCCCCACTATCCAACTCACCTGTGCTCTAGCCATCTCAGCAGCTGGATCTGCAACGAGCCTCTCCCCACTGACGAGCAGCAGCCTCGATCTTGGGAATCTTCTTAGCCACCTTCGTAAAGGACGCGCATATACGCCTAAACGCACGGGTGGCCACGACGCGTCTACGACTGACCACGACACGCCCCCCCATCCTACTGTGCTGTTCACGAGGGCTAGGTCCTCAAAACGGGGGAGGGAGAGACGTTTGCTGGAAAACACGACGAGAAAACTTTAGGACTGTGATAACGATAATAGTGTTGTAAAACCTAGGGTTGAGCGTTCGACGTTTGAACGTGAAGACTATTGAGAGTAGGTAAGCGTTACAGTCTAAGCTTTTAATGTAGAACGCGAAATTCAATGTTAAGAGGATGCGGGGATTTTTATAAGTTACAAAGAATCAAATACCATCGTTTAGCCACAACCAAATTGTATAAGTACCTCGCAGACTGTGTATAATCACTAATGGCTCTAGTGACTGGGTCTCTCACAACAGCTAATAGCTTTATGGAGGGGTTCATGGCGTAGACGCGTTTTGGAGCCGATCTCGTCACCCAGTATGACGGCGTCTTTTCCATCGTGATTTGACCTTCAAGAGTCGGTGGCATTTTGTCTCTGGGAAGGAAATGAAAAACTGTAATTGATTTGATTAAATCATACTTTCAAAAACCCTACCACAAAAATCAAGATATTAATAGTTTATATAGATTATTTTATTTTATTTCAGTAATGTGAAAAAAATTCCGTGTTTGTCATGTTTGGCTATTCAAACGCCATAATAGCGATTATCTGTTTTGTTGCGCTGTTATCGCCGCCATTTGTATTTCGAGCCAAGGATATTATTATACAAGATTTTCGTTGGTGACTAAAAAATTGTGATTCCGTAAAGTGAAATTCTGATGATATCCCACTGACCTTTTTTATGTTACGACCGTTTTATCTTTTAAACGTGGTTCGCCAGTTTATCGGTTTATTCACAGAAAAATATAATAAATAAATAAGCGTATTCTTTGTCTAGAAATATTTTATTTTATTGACATTTAACACATGAATTATTTTTATAACACAGGATATAACTGATTCCCTTCTGAAACCTAAAAACATGCATTCTGCCATAGAAATCTAAATAATAAGTGAAAGGCGACGATCCCACTCTCACGGGCGGTTCAGAACCCCGTCACAGAAGTGCGGTCCATCCACATTTCCTCGATACCGAGGTGTCGCATACTGTTCGGTCCACAAATCATTTGATATCGCGATAGTCGTGGGTATTCACGACTCCTCAGTGTTTCGGCTCAATCCGGCTCCGCTCCAGCGGCGGATACATATGGCTGGCGATATACATATACATATTTAAATTGATTTCCCTTCCTACATAACAGGCTTATCTGTTACAGCTGCCGCAATTTTATTGTTAATTTGTCATTTACATTTAGAAATTCTGCCAAATTGCTGGTTGTGTGACTATCAGAATGCTGCACACAGTCTAAAAGATAACTTCGCAATTTTGAGTGTTCGTCAATGAAGTGTGCACAGTGGTCCCATATGGGACTTCGCTTCTTCTTTGCAATCGGTCACTCGTTGTCCCGGTATTATCAGAAAAAATAAACTACATATATCTACATTCTAAAGCTTTCTATGACAATCGGACCATAGTATTTGCTATTACAAGGACTATTACAATAAAGAAAAATATTAAAAAATCAATACGTACCTGTACCATTCGAAGCCTTTATGATGATATTTATCAAAGAAATGAACTTCAGATCCTGCAGCCCTAACATCTGGATGCAATCTATAATATCAGCAAACAAAAATTCCTCAATATTTTGGAGATTTTTTTTTTTATATATGCGAAGGCGGCGGTCGAGCATACAGTCCACCTGATGGTAAGTGGATACTGTCGCCCATAGACATCCGCGATACATGCCAACATTAGTCCAAAATGACAAATGTTGGCACGCCCCCGGATGCGCCGCCTACCTTTGGAGATATGGGAATGGATTTGGAGAAAAGGTTAGGAAAATGGGGAGGGATAGGATGGGATGGGAATGGGCTCTGGCACATCTCACTAACTACCGAAACACGTACGTACATTGGGGAAATACGATAAAGTGGGAAATGCAGTACATTTCAAGGTAGTCTTCTGTGAGAGAGGGGTAACGTGGCCAGTCGAGCGCGCCCAGCGGCTGTTGGATTGCAGCGTGCACTCCCCCCATAAGATTTAAATGATTTAAGTAACTAAAAAACCAATGGACTTGAATCATAGATGATATTTTCTATAATAGTAGCTGTTGGCCACGTCTTAGGTAGCCCGTGTTAATGCATCTCACAAACTATATGTAAGCTAACGGTAGCTCCATTTTCAAAATGTTATTAAAGTTCGTTTTAAATTGGTTACTTGGTTACTTCACTGCCACTGTAGATAGGAATTGACCTTTATGATTGCAGCAAGAAAAAATATAAGGTCGAGAACATAGAGAATTCCACTTTTTTTTAGATAAATATACAATACTAAATGTATCCGTGAAATCAAAATTAGTATATCTCGAAAAATTACCCATTAACATGTAATAACGTGTAACTGTAAGTTACATGTTATAGAAAAGGACTGCACTAATGTGTTCAGGGTGTCACTAACACTGAAGTGGAATTATTATAATCACGCGTCAGTAACAGAAACGGCGATAGTTCTTCACTTCAAACATTCTCAACTCATCTACAAAATCTTTTATTGACAAAATATTTTTAAAATGGGTCTATTATCTTCTTTAATCCTCCAATAAGTCTTAAACTCATAGAATATATCAATTTCAAGCACAAACAACTACCGTATTGTCTGAGAAATTGAACTAAAAGTTGACTCAAGAGGTGGATACTCAACTTCAAGAGCTGTAACCAGTTCTGTTAACTACCCGAAATAAGAAAAAAAAGTTAGAATGTGAATTAAATTGTTCTTGAGGTGGAATCTGGTGAATAATAAATTTAAAGGAATTAAACCTAGCGATTGTTCATCTGACGCTACTTTAGATATTGCACGTGTTGTGTGCTGCAGCTTATGAATGAAGACCAACTGCGGGTAGAAAACTGCTTACAGCTCTAAAAGTGGACTACCTGCTCCAATCAACTGGGTTAGGTATTGAATTATGGGTATTCAGAATGTACCTTAAAAATTCTAACAGAGCTCTCGTACCACACTTCTTAACACCAATAATCAAGGCATCCGGCAGTCTTTTTACTGGCACCGAGTTATTCTTCAGCCTTCTGTATTTATCAGTACTGTCCTCTATGTCAATACCCAACAAGGAAGCAAAGCGTTCTGCAGTATTCTTGTAATATGATATAAAGTGACGTTTGATCAGCAAATGTTTTATGGTGAGCTGAAAAATTAAATGAAGGTAATAATTATTTTAAAATGCTCAAGATTTTAAAGTTGAAACTTAGTGGTATGGGGTGAGGTGTTGAACTCACAATCTCACAAATGAGAATCGAGATCAAATAGCCCTAAACTCTAAGAGTCTAGACTATCAGCATTCTCATTTCTAAAATTATTCTTATTTCCATTCTAATTCCAAAATTAGCTGTGATGAAGATAAACATCATAAGGTAAAACCTGCTTTATCCAGCACTAGCTGTAACCGGCATGCGTTGCATGCCCGGCAATTTTTTTTGCACATAATATATAGCCTATGTCCATCTGGAATAATGTGCCTTTCAAATGGTGAATGAATTTTTCAAATACGTGCAGTGGTTCCGAGATTACCCTCCACATACTCAAAAAATTCCCACTCTCTTTATTATGGTATAGATATAGATTAAACAAAAAAAATCTGGAGGATGTGTATCTGCCAAAGGAATCCCCGCACTGGGCTCACATGGTGGAATATGACCCCAAACCTTCTAATCATTTGTAGGAGAAATCTGTATCTTGGAGTGGGACGTTTAAAAGACTGACATTTAAAAGGATTTAAGGCATTATTAATATATTTTTAATGCATTTAGTGTAAAGTTAGTAAATAAATATTTTCAGAAGGTGATATTTGTCCTCAAGTGAATTATACGGTAATATAAGAATACATAATTGTAAAAGAAAAAAGCTTGTGTTATCTATCTTATCAAACTCATAAAACTGTTATGAAAACATTTAAGTTTCACATAGATATTTTTGTTTTGAATGAGTGGTAGCCACAATCTGTATTTTTTTTAAAATATGAATCATTAAAAAGCTCTATGTAAATGTAATATAAAATAAACATACCTTTTTTTCGTCAACTAAACCAGTATTCAAAACATATAATAAATATAATAGAAACAATGATATGAAATATATAAAAATAGTTCGTCTCGACATTATTGGTGTGCATTTCCATTTCATAGCGTTTCTTCGAATTCATTTGTGAAACTGTATTTTCTCTGTTATTAAATTGAAGACATATTATTTTATTTCTCTCAGTCGCCACTTAATTCATTAGTATTATCCTTATCATACTTCCAAGCAGGAGAAATAAAATTCAATAAATAATGCAGATTCGGCGTGGAAAAAGTGCGATGTACGCAAAAATTCACAAGACCATACAGTACAAAGATCAAGAAGTTTCCTTTTAAATTTAATAAAAATTTAGAATGCAAGATAGAGCTACACTTTCTTCATTAAGAGACTGCAGATACGTCGCGCGCAACCACATGCGGAAAATGCTTCTAATAAAAAAAAAAAATACGCGGTAATATATAAAAAGAAACTAAAATAGTCGCACGTTCATTCATTCATTTGCCGGAAACAGATGTTCGGATCCGGATCCGGAAATATAAGTAGTGTAGTGCGAAGGCAGTCCTTTATTACATAGTATCGGTTTTCGGATTATTTTGAAAATCCTGGCCAATGCAGTAATTAAAAAAATGTATACGATGACATTTCTTCTTCTTGTGGAGCCCCTCCGAATTGTATTTGGTATTGGGTTGGCAATCAGCTCCGATTATTTTGCTGTGTCTCTCGCAAGACCAAACAGTTGTAATTCGCGATGCCAGTCCACTTTTTCCTGCGACCAACATACCTCTTTCTGGCCATCTTGCCCATCATATTTAGTTGGAACAGTTCGTATCTTCATGCCTTAGCCCGTGACTGGCTGTGACCAAGATACACAACTTACTGCACTTGACAGTCTTAAAAGAGTTCGCCTTTCCGATCTATTCGTGGTAGGACTTCTTCATTGGTGACCTGCGTTATCGAACCCCCCACATTTTGAACATTAAATTTAATAAATGATGACATTTATTAAATTTAAAAAGAAGTGCTATTAGTTTCTTAAAAATATTATATGCCTTTGAACTGCCATTAATTTGGAAGACTTTTTATAGTTCGTATCAAGTATGATATAAACTTGCGTCAATAAAGAAAAGATATGAAATAAATCCAGACTGGATATTTTTTTTTGGATGCGGTATCGTGGTGTGCGACTATAGACGGAGATATAGTGTGAGCAAGATACCGCGTAAGTGGACGCTATTTTCATGTTGTTTCTATATTGGCGCAAGTTAAACAAACCTCCATGGTCTTAGTCGAGACTATGTCCCAAAAAGCGTGAAAATCATTACGGCAATTTAGTGTCGGTGTATCTTTTTCTAGAATTAAAGGAGACGCAATATGCGTTAAGTAGCAAATTTTAGACGTTTTGGAATAAAACCGAAGTGGCTTTTAGCACTTTTCAGTAATGCCAACATTGCACACAAAAGACATCGATTGACATTTGACAGCTTTGCTAAATAAAAAGAAATTTGATCACATTGAACTTTGAAACTGTGAAATAAATTAAAATGACAGTCCAACACACTAACTCGATTATTTCTGACGACTCCGATGACATGGTTAGTTTGCCCACCGAAGACAACATTTACAGGCGAAAATATCAACTATTGTTGGATCGATGTGAAGTTTTGCAACAGGATAATGAAAGAATTATCCATAGGTCGGTGTTTCAACTTGTATTTCTCGTAGTTATAGTTGCTCGTGAGTTACTATTATTGTTTTTATAGGATACACGAGGTGAAGAGGCTAACTAAGCGTTATCATAAGGATGTGAACTTGCTAATGGTGAGGTTAGACAGACATGGTGATCCGTACAGATCGGCATCTTTAGAAGAGGAAGCTAAGGCAGAGGCGTCGGTCAAGCCTGCTCGGTCTGGTGGTAAGACGCAAACAGGCGGCAAACAAGCAGAGAAACAGCCTGCAGGGGCAGGAAAAAAACCCGCCCCGAAGAGGAAAAGCAAAGCTGACAAGGTTTGTAGAGTTATCTGTCTTATTTCATACCCCAATAACACTTATGTCTTCTACACATTGTCCCCTAAAATGTACCCATTAAACAGTATCTATTATTGCAGGTATGTGTGTTTATGTATTTAGTATTTATTGTATTACCATATTATGTTATAATAATATTGACTGACACCTTGCAATTCAATTGGCGTAAAAGTCACTTCAGCAAAAATTTGTTATTTATAGTTTTGCTCACTCTTTTACACTTTATTGATCTGTATATTTAACATGTTGACACATTAACATTTTAAATGTCAATATTCACATGAAAATGTCTTACTACACATTTTTTTGTGAATCTAAGCAAGATTTTCACAGAAATTATGATGTTAAAGACAATTTTTTTTGCCACAAGTTCACCAATGTAAAAGCAGTTTGTTTAAATTTCAAAATTTCTTATGGCTGTAAAAAACAAATGGCCTTTATGACCATGAAATAATAGATGTTTTTTACAAAACAAGTTTTACAAGTGTTGAAAACACATTTATTAATACCTTTTATTTATACATTCATCTTTGAAATAAGTAAATTTAGATGAAATCATTTAAATTCACAAATAATAATCTATAAACTAAGTAAATTGTGCTAAATAATATGACTCGAAAATTGACCATCTCTATAAACTGTTACTATTTCTTATAAATATAAAGTGCCTATAATAAATGCCAAAAAATAATTTTTGGGATGTCAATTTTTATAATACCCACTACATATAATGGAATTTGGTATTTATATTGTTAAAGCTCACAGAGACAGACAAGCATTATTCATATACACGATTTTTGAATGGCTATAAAAACAAAAAGTTATATTAGGAAAAGGATGTTTTTTAAACATTTGCCTTTCCTGAGAAGATGCAATTTGGCTTATTATTAGAAGTATAATATTGCACTATCTATGTTATTATCTCAGTTTCAACTCCCTTTCTTAAAGTTGTCTAGAAGACTTGTATTCTTTTCTCTTCATTGTTTTAAATTTCTGTGTTAATGGAATATGTTCTTTATTTATATAATAAAGAATTTTATATCTATTTAATCTTATGAGTAGTTTTAATTTGCTCCTCATAATTTAAAATGTCTTTAAGGTCAGTTTTTTATTTGCTTTTTTTTATCATTGAAATGATGATATTAGATTAACTTAATCCTACAATCTCATATTTATTATTTCATAGTTAAATAAGTTAAATAATTCTCTACCATCTGCAGATTTTTGCTTTAATTTATTTTAAATATTTTTAATTATCAATCTTCCAGCCTGAAAAGGACCCAAATGCTCCAAAGAAGCCATGCAATGCATTTTTCCAATTTTGCCAAGAGCAGAGACCAGTTGTGGTGGCAGAGACCAGTTCTGAGATGGGCTCTGAGCCGACTAAGCAGGAGGTCACAAGACAACTAGCTTCACGATGGAGAGCACTTTCTAATGAAGACAAGAGGGTGAGGAATATTGATATAGTGTTTTGATTATTGATTGCCTGGAAGAGAGAGTGTGAGCAGTACTTCAAATGGAGCCTAACCTGAGCTTTGTAGAGGGCTAGGACTTGCCCAGGGGTGAATAATATATAGTATAAAATATAATAATATATGACATGACATGTTTGTATTTGTAACTACAGGTTTACAATTTAAAGCAAAAATCTGATGAAATGACATCATCAAAACTTATTCCCATCGAAACTACTTGTGAAAAGTTTAAGAACTGAGCGCATTTCGGAGGATATAGTTAGAATCAATGTTAAAAATCTAAAATAATTAAGAAATAACAATCCTTTGTGTGCAAAAACAGCCGTTAATCACCCTGAAACTTTTTTGGTTAACTTGCACGGGTAAACTATGCATGGTTACTAGTGAAAACAAAATGGATACTGTTTGGCAATTACTTTGAGAGAAGTATTTCCAGTATCAAATGAAAAATACGTCAATATAAACTGTTGTGTTGAGGATAAGAGGGTGTAATAACTGACCCTGAGTAACAAAATCAAAATTTTGGGATAATTTGATATCTTTCAGAAATATTATAAAACAACATTTTAATGAAATAAAATCTCATGAAAACCGTTGCCGTAGAACAACTCCATGCAAAATTAAGTTCGTAATATATTAAAAAAACCATAACAAGTGATAAAAAATCAAACGAATCACCACTGGGACATAGTTAAAAATGTATGGAAGGTTTTACACACAAAATTTTCAGACATGAATATTCATGTTTTCCGAGGGCAGCCTAAAATTGAAATTCGTAATTTATTACTAAGGATTATACATTCTAAAATATTGTCTAATTTTTATTTGCTACCTATACTACTTAATTAATAAACAAAAAAAATTAAAAGGTACATCTGTAAATGACCCAAAAATACTAACTTTTTTCATAGAAAAAAAGACTGCAGACGAGTATACAGTCCACCTGATAGTAAGTAGATACTGTAACCCATGGACACCCGCGATACATGCCAACATCAGTCCAGAATGACAAACATTGGCAAACCCCCACATGCACTGCCTACCTTTGCGGGTTACAGAATGGATTGGGAAAATGGGGAGGGATAGGATGGGAATGGGCTCTGGCATGTGGCCAGTCGAATGCGCACAGTGGCTGTGGGAATGCAGCGTGCACTCTCCCCCTACAATTATTCTATTCTATTCATACTTATATTACATACTACATACAACATTAATATAAACTTATTGTACACACAATCATTCTCTAGCACATATTGTATACAATAGCTATACACACATAAATCACCTCCACTAGGCCGCTGTCCACAACAGCTATGTTTAATGTAATTAGTAGCTAAAACGGGAATGCAATAAAGAATTTCCATTAATTCATTGCAATATCTTTTTTGGTGTATTTTGAGTCAAGTAATTCATTTATTTTTTTCACTTCATGTTAAATTAAAAACATTGCTGATTCAGCAAAGTAGACTTTTGCTGAACGGCAGATGGATTCCAATATTGTCACAAATTAAATATATTTCTTGTTGATAAATACTAAGAAATATTAGATAGAGGTGAATGCAGTTGTAAGATATTATGTATTGAAAGACATTTTTGAGATCATACCTCTTGCAACTCAAGAGCGCGCGTCTTGCCTTGCCAAGTTGACATTCACCAATAGAATTGGTGAATGTCAGCATGCGGAAAGAGACCGGAATTATGAAAGAGTATATCTTTCACAATATACCCTTGAAAATATATTGACATTGAACTTACTTTTTATATACACACATTATTTCCAAGCAACCTCGTGAGTTGCAAAAAATATTATAACATTGGTCAAGGAAGGCTATAATAATTAATTAATATAGATATTACACATTGTAACTAGAGTGGTGTCCGATGTATAATTATAGTATTTTTAAATTATTGGCAATAGGTATTAGAGACTATGTACTTTGTTATTTAATAATCTTGTTTAAATTGTGGGTCCTATTCATTATTTGGATTGGATTTATTTGGTCGTGTTTGCATGGGGATCTTATGTAATTTTTGCATAGAATTTAGTTTTCAACTATATTTCGTCCAAGCAAAGAAATTGTTAGAAGAAAAACATCTATTTATCTGGGCCTCAGACAAAAGCGAACCTGTATGTACAGGGTGTAACTGAACGTTTCTTGAAACCTGACACCATGGATTCTATTCATAATTCTGAGATTATTGACATGAAAATTTTACGAAAATGTTCTGCATCTCATTTTTTAAATTTCTACCAAATTTTGCATAGCACCTAGAAATTTATATTTTTCAAAAATATTTAACATGTCAATTTTTGGCTTTACTTAGGTTTGCTTACATCCTCCATAAACCTAACTTAATCTTTAATTAAGATTAAATATTTTTCCAGGTGTATGTGGCAATGTTCGAGAGATCAAAGGAGAAATATGCAGAAGAAATGTCAGCGTACATAAAGAAAGATCAATGACAACCAACCCCACCGGATGATAGCTCTAAACTTTGTGATAATAGCCAGCTTTAAGATTAGGTTATTATAATAATAATATAAGGATTTATAATATTAATGATGTCTTTTAATAATAAGTAAAGAAAATAAACGCAAAACCTGATATATGGGAGTATGGTGAGGTGTTTTGACGGAAATCACTTCACAGTTGTTTTAAAGCAATGTATTATATTTAATTTAATTGTAACATATTATTACATAGCACACTATAGTCCTTCGGATTCTATTTAGTATGTACTGACGAATCTATTGAAATAATTGTACAAAGCGTATGTATATGAGTATGTGTCACCGTTAGCTAGGAGAGCTCTTGACTACTGCGGCGGCGCGGCGCATGCGCAGAACTCCTGCGCACCGAGCCGGCCGGCGCACGCGCGGCGGTTTAACTATTAGCGCCGAGCGATTCTACCTTGTAAGGTTTATTATTTTATATGTTACTCCACCACAGATAATTTGGCCAACACCAGTATACGCTTTCATATCATCCGCTTGCGTGTAAAGTAAATAATTCCACCCATAATAATGCTCTTGTGACGTTAAAATAACGCAAAACCTGAAACGTGTTGCAATGCAATGCAACCACCCTTTTCAGTATCACGAATGCATGAACGGCCTTATAACGTTACGCTGGCAAAGTGGCTTGGTGAGTCTACATATTGGCGTGGCTTTATATATATTTTTTGGAATTATATATTCACAAAGCACAAAAACAGAATTCCTTCCAAAAAAAATATGTAACATTTCATATCAATTAACTTTAGAATCACCGTGCACAGGCAAAGTCCAGCAGTGGAAGAAAGCATGCTGCATAGTAAGAACTCAAAATCCATAGTTTACGTCAATTTTAAGACATACACCACATAGGTATATAATCGTGACAAACATTCCTTCTTTTTGGTTTCATCAGAGTCGGGTAACGTACGTTTTTTTAGTTTTAATATGTTAAAAAAAGAGTATTGGAAGTAGTACAAAAATTTATTCTGTTAAATTAACAAAAATATAACAATTCATAATAAAATTCATATTCTAAATCGGATCTGAACGCGTATAACATAGATATTTGTTTACCTTTCTCGCGGCGGTTTCTTACAGCTGCGATATTTCGTCGTCCAAACTAGCGGAAAATCTACGCTACCAATCTACGAAAACCCACCCAAGGATGTTAAACCTTACCAGACGCCAGGTGTCTATAAGATAGACTGCAGCTGTGGTAGTTCCTATATAAACCTAACTAAACGTACAGTTGCAGTAAGGGTCAAGGAACACATCGCAGCTGTAAGAATCCGCCAAACTAGTAAATCAGCAATAACCGAACACATTCTCGACGCTGGAATTAATCAGTGGATAGAACTCTGCACTCCCAAAATCCTCTCCACTGAACGTCACTATGATCCCAGGATTATACGTGAAGCCATTGAAATTTTAGAATATAAAATGTGTACAAATCGCGAACGTTTAAAAAAAAATATAATTCATAATAAAACCAACAAAATTATATTTCTTGACCCCTAACCCCACAAATAAATATCAATAATTGTAGTTCAAGCTTTAAAAGAGTCTTTCTCGAGACGTATGGCTTTCATTGTTTCAATGGCGTCGTTTTTCCTCGCATGTTTCATTACTGCCGCCTCTGTTACTCTCATAAATGGATTATACAGTTTTTCTTCTCCAATTGTTGATGGTACCTTTTTGAAAACAAAAAAGTATAGTGATTAAGGCCTAAATAGCTTCAAAGTGTTTCAAATTAATCATTATTAATATTATTATAGTCCGAAGTCGTAATAAAGACAAAATCTAACTCCTAGAACAAGAGGCGGGCGTGGAAGAGGGGTTCAAACAGGGCGTGGCAGTGGTTATAACCCAATTACAATTGTGTATCCAAGTCTTTGAGTCACATTTTTAGGCATTTTATTCTGTTCTGTTCTATGTGTTACAAACATTTTGTCTAAGTCAACGCGTTATTCACGCGGGCTTTATAAAAATGACATTTGGACTCTATTTATGAAGCTTTATAGATTTTTTAAAGATGAGATGGTATCAGGCATTTCATCTTTAAAAAATCTATAAAGCGAGTGGCACATCATATGGTAATTAGATTGCTATTTACAGCACTCTTATAGATAATGTTTTAGAGACTGAATTATTAAAACATGGCCTGAAAAACGCCACGCTGGCCAAGCGCGTAGGCGAGTCCACTGTTTTAGAGGTGGTGTAGTTCCTCAGGGCTTGTAGTAGTTAGTCACTTTGTTGTCTCTTAGTCGCTTTTTACGACACCATCGGGAAGTGATTAGGGTGGTGCTATACTATAGTCTGCCGAAACCACGGCACGTTTTTTACGCTATATATCCCTGATGCACAAGACAATGCGCGTGACGAGGTCCATGTCCAGCAGTGGATACTGAGAGCTGGATGCAGTATAAAAATATAATTTCGTAATTTTAAATTTACATTAAATACTCACAGTAGGTTTCTTCTCTTCTCGCTTCTGCTTTGCCCAAGTGATTTTCTTCTTTACTTCCTCGTTATCAGGTTCAACATGCTCCGCAAACTTCAGGTTTTGTATGGTGTACTCATGGCCACAGAACACCTTAGTATGGTTAGGAAGGTTGCCTAGGATGTCAATGAGAGCTTTGTACATTTGGTCTGCTGTGCCTTCGAAAAATCTTCCACATCCACCAAGAAATAAAGTGTCACCTGTAAGTAACAAGCTTTTTTAATACTAAATCTCTTAGAAAAGAAAAATTAAAAAAAGTATCTATTTCAAAGAACAACAAAAAATACCGAATGAGGGGTTAATGGTGGGTTAAACAAATTTAAAGATGGGTTAGGTATAAGTTCTCTG
Source organism: Sesia bembeciformis (assembly GCA_943735995.1). Lineage (NCBI taxonomy): Eukaryota > Metazoa > Arthropoda > Insecta > Lepidoptera > Sesiidae > Sesia > Sesia bembeciformis. The sequence continues at coordinate 13,292,889 of OX031033.1, read as the reverse complement.
ATGACAACGAAAATATAGTATGGTCCGTTATTATAGGAAGAGCTCTGACAGCTGACCTAAATCTTTAACAAGTAAAAATCATTTTACAACTCGACAGTCCTTTAAGAATATTTTTTCTATTGTGTTTCAGTACCTTTCAAGGTAGTCTTCTGTGAGAGTGGGGTAACGTGCAAACGTGCACTCTCTCCCCCCCCCCTCTTTTTAGTTTTCGCAAGTTCTCCTGAATTCGCGGAACTAATGGGGCATGTCCATATTTCGGATAATGCTCTGTAAGTATCGAACATAGGTTTTCCTACTCCGATAACTGGTTTATGATAATTTTTTTCATAAACTAAATTATCATTCTTCTTTTTTTTCATAATTATTTTTTGGGACTAAAGTTCTCGATAATATTAAAATCTCAGAGGCATATCCATATTATATATATTTTTTTTTATAAATATATCAAACACTTATGTTGTCTAGTTTGTGCTCGGAAACCTAGAAGGCGGTTTGTGCAGGCATCGCACATTCATATATAATCCTAATTACTAAAATATGACTATAGTACATTGCTGGTTCGTCACGGTTGTCGATACAGGCTGCTCCAGTGTTATATCATAATTTATTTCAAATCACTGACCCCAAATTGCTCTACCTACTCCTATCACTGGTAATGAAGAATGAAATGTATTATCTTATCTTGTTATTTAAACAGTTTAAACAATATCTTAGAAAAAAACAAACCAATTTAAAATTATATGACACAATACAATACTATAATAACTACAATACCATACTTTATATACAATATATAATGGAGACCATGCAATTTTATACATGTGGTGGGCCTCGGGCCTCGTGTATAAAATTGCATGATTATGTTAACGAAATAAAGTTATTATTATTATTATTATACTGTCAGCTTGTCTCTCCATTTCTGGATATAGGTCTCTCCTAATCGTAAGTCCTGGATATACATTCCTATGACATTTAGAAGACAATCCCTGTCATTTTCAAAACTGGACCTATTTTGATTAAAGTAACCTTGTAGGATGGACATGCTACACAGCAGTAAGAACTGTAGCAAAACCTAGTATGTATTATATAACATTATCTAAACAAAATAGATATAGTAAATTTTAAATAAATTCTAGTATGTATCTAGTATCGCTTTAGACATCAAATAAAAAATTTCAATCTTTCGATGTTTGTCAGTTCAAGAGGGCATTCATAAGATGTAGAGCCTGTGTCAAGGCCTGTGACAATTTGAGCATCTGTAATTTTCGTAATAGATTAAATGTGTTATATTTTTTGTTTGTAAGTCTTTCTTTAGTTCGTTAATGTGTTGATGAATAAATTATGATTTAAAATGAATTTAGTGGACACTATTATTAAAAATTTAATTGAGTTTAGTTGAAAATTCTAGGTTTGGTAAAAATAGCTCCTTTGAATTTTAATTACAATATCTTCATTTTTTAAAGAGGAAACTGTATGTGTTATACCATTTTAGAATCTACATTAAGTAGGCATTTTTTATATGGCCACTAGGTTTTTGGTAACTGTAGTTCAATTTAACTTGTTCCCATATTACCTGTGAAGTATCAACAAGTTATAAATAAGGTAAACATATGTGTTAAGACCCATTTAAATAGATAAATATATGTAAAAACACAAAAATCTCAAAAATATTATTACCTGTGAATACAGCAGCCCCTTCGCCCTCCTCTGGAGCTGTGATGTAATAACAAATATGTCCACTTGTATGGCACGGGGTAAACAGACACTGCACATTCAGCCGACCAATGTTAAAGCGGGTATCATGTTGGACTTTCTTAGTTAATGCCCCGATACGATCATCCCCACCCAGCACTTGTTGGACAGAGTACTGTTTCACCAGGTCTTCATTTCCACCTGCATGATCCCTAAAATAATTCCAAAAAACTGTAAGTTTGGTAGTAAAATACTACTAATAAAATAATGCTGGTTGGCTATATTCATAGAAACACATCCAGATACACTTTCAGAGATCATTATGTTATATTGTAACCACTCTTAATCTTGTGTCTGAAATCGAAGACTCTTTAGATCTAGTCTCGATTTGGGGTTCTCTGAACCTAGTGGATTTCAACCCCAGTAAGACGCAAGTCTGTGCATTCACCGCAAGTCTGTGCATTCACCGCTAAAAAAGCCCCCTTTGTCGTAGCACCTCGCTTTCAGAGCATACCTCTTAAGATCTCGGAGAGTATCGGGATCCTTTGTGTCGACATCTCCAGCAAAGTCGAATTTAGGGGTCATCTGGAAAATAAGGCCAAAATGGCCTCCAAAAAGCTCGGTGTGCTGAACAGAGCGAAGCGGTACTTCACCTCCGGGCAACTCCTAATGCTTTACAAAGCTCAAGTGAGGCCCCATATGGAGTATTGCTCTCATCTCTGGGCCGGTGCACCGAAATACCAACTGGACCCATTTGACTCCATCCAACGACGTGCTGTTCGTATTGTCGACGATCCCACTCTCACGGGCGGTTTAGAACCCCTCAGCATTCGGAGAGACGTTGCGTCTCTCTGCGTGTTCTACCGCCTGTACAATGGGGAATGCTCTGAAGAATTGTTCAATATAATTCCCACCTCGGGTTTCTATAACCGCACCTCCCGTCACAGAAGTGCGGTCCATCCGCATTTCCTCGATACGGAGGTGTCGCGCACTGTTCGGTCACTGAAATATGAAGATGTCTAACCAAAATTATCTAAATCTAATTAGTAGTATTGTAAACTTTTTATTACTCTTATATCAAAAGTCACTTAAGCACCAGAGCAGGGATTTTTAAATTATCACAAGTTCAGCAGTGATGGAGCACATTGTGAGGAAACCCACATGCTCATGGAATAAAAAATATCTTGAGCATGTGTATCAAGCCTTATTGTTTACTAGTGGATGCCTGTGTTTTGCAGTGGAATGTTGTAGAGTCCACAGTTAGACAATAGGTTCATAAATATAGGTATCATTTATAATTCCATATAAAAACCTACCAGTGATGATGTGTAGTTAAAACTGTAGTGAGGTTAACCCCCAGTTCTTCAACCGCCTTCAGCACTGTCTTAGGTTCAACAGGATCCACAACAGCTGCTTCCTTAGATACCTTGTCAATAACAAGGTACATATAATTGTCTTGTAGAGCTGGAAGGACCTTCACATCCATGCTTTTATATTCAACCTGTTCTTGACTACTGTGAAACCCCTGCTGATTTCGTGTCAAAACTAAAAAAAACCTGTTACTGCATTTCTGAGACCATATACAGCTTGTATTGTATTGCAATTGAAGTGAAATTGAATTGAAGGAATTGAAAGTGTGTGTAATGAAAGCAATACACATGGGACCAGTTCTATTGCCTTGTTTAATATGAATTTTTTCTTTGCCGTTGTCTGTGTATATTTAAGAAATGTTAGAATTAGAAAATATTATGTATGTAGTCACTTGTATAAACAAAATTAAATATCTAAAGCGTGTGCCATGAGCAGGAAGTCATTAACATGAGATCAGGCGAGACTGAACAGAAAAGAGATTTGTATGAAATTGTCGATCACTGACCACTTTACTAGACCCTTCATATAAAGTTTCAATAATTCAAATGCGAGGTTCAAATTTCTTTACCGTTTAGTCTTGGTTGACCTCGTGTTAATACCGCAAATTCTTCGTGTTCGTGGCGCGCGATTTATCTACCAACAGATTTTGCATACCTACAATATACAATAGCTTAAGATTTACATTTCAAACTTAAATTCAAATTTAATAACATACGAAGTAGTAATAATAACACAATATTAAACAAGTTAATAATAACACAATTTCAAGAGAAACAAGTTGAAAAAAAACATCTAAAAACAAGAAAGACGATTTATAAAATACATACTTTTAACTGAAGACATATTATAAGTAAATAGTAACATGAATAGATAATTTTGTTTAAAAACTGATAACATGTTTATGGATACTTACATTTGAAATAAAACTTCGTTACTTGGTTTGATACCGCGGTGGGCAAAGAATTTACGGACCTAGCAAGCATTGATTGTAACATTAGAGAAAATAACCATTAATAAATCTTTTGGCGTGAGTTCTGTTTTCAATAATAAATATAAATGAAGAAAAAAAGTGTTTTGTCACAAAATAATCCTTAGCATTGGACAAGGTGGATGTCTTCTTATCATGTGATAATTGATATGTCAATATCAGTATTCTAGAGTGGATTTTTTTCAGTCTGACCAGATTGAATTTTACGAAAATACCAGTCACCTCGAAAAATACTAAAAAAATACCAACTTTAACAGGAAGATATACCAATAAAAATACCAATTTAAAAACATGATTTATTCATATCAATCATCGTCTTCACAATAAATCGAAGAATTATGCTTCAACATATTACTTGTAGGATTAAATTACATATATCCTTTATCTTTAATACCTTGCTTTATTTTTAAAATTGCTAGGTCATTTTTGTTGATAAATCTATTTCTTTGGTCAGTTTTAATTATATGTATCTGTGAGAATATGCGTTCACATGCAGTATTTGACACAGCTGGTATACATAACAATGACTTACAAAAACGCTACATTTTTATATTTTAGTGTACATATCATCATTATTATTAAACCTATCAACATACTGACGGTCAAAAAAATCGTCAACTTTTAGGTACTGAAAAAGTATTAAAATATTCAGCGTGCTGAGTATTCTGCTAGTTTTTTCGCGAGTGTCAGTTGAAAATCACAAAACAGAGGCTCCTAAGATTTTCCTCCCCATTTCACGTAGGGGTCACGCAAAAATCAACGGCTTGCAATTTAATGGCATGCTATTACTGCTATTAAACGCATGCTTCTTCTAACTGGCAAAATCTAAATGTACATGCCAGTAGTGCGCACTTGTGTATCACGGCCCTTTTACAACATAGTCTGCCTTTGAGACTGATATAGCGCGGCAAATTGAAAAATGATAATAAATGGAACAATGTAATAACATGAATTTAATAAATGAAAAATTATAAGATGCACTATACGTTAAAGTCGCACGTTTGGGAACGTGCGCACGCACGTGGGGTTGGTGACTTTTTGGCGGGAACTCGACAAGTGAAGTTGAGTTTTTGTTTGATATTAATTGTAAAAAGTTAGGCGTTTTGTGATTTAATAGCCAGCCCGCAATCAACGGGAAATTGGCGCTTGGGTACTATAGTACCTAGAGCGCCTTGGTTGCGCCTTTTGTGATAATTAAATGACAGCGTGAGTCTGCATTTTTCGTGTTCTTCCAAGGAGTCTAACTCTGTCCTCAACTACAGTGTCACTTTACTGAGCGACTACTTCGAAGGGACTAGACAAGGACGTGATAAAAACAATTCTGTATGGACCAACAGCTATGCCAGTGTCCAAATAAATTATATAAAAAAATGGATTTCCTGAGAATTGCTGTAAAATACTGTCAACTGTCAAGAAAACTATTGAAGCAGAAATGTTGTGTCTGAGTTTTTCACTTGTCTTCTTTATTTACCTTGCACTAGTTTTCTTTGCTACTGTACTTGGTACTGGTCTTTACCTATTGCGTCAATATAATTACATTTGAATTAAAAATGAAGACTAAACCAGTAAAACACAAAACTACGAATACTTTTCGAGTACGTATAATGTCTAAAAATAAAATAAGTGACTAATATTGTTACCATAAGAGGTTATGTTGTTATTATAAGTGTGGTTTTCTATCGAAAACCAAGTGATTATTGAAAATATTGTAACATTTATATTCGTAGCCATTTGAAGTATTACAAAGTAGGTATCGCATCTATGTTTAATTCAATATGTTTTCAGTTTGTGCCATTTGCTGAGAGAATAAACTCTATAGATATCCGTCATGCAGCCCTGTACCACATCGAACATGAATATACAGAGCAACCGGAAGAAAACGAGACCCATTTCCACTTGGCTCTTCGAAAATGGCATGTGCTCAACTTGACCGACAATTTTAAAAAGTTTAAAAGGGAAGTTCATGGTACTATTACTGTGCCACAGTTGATACACAAAAAAGAAGAGGTGCTGGAGATATTGGAGCGATATTTAAAATTGGAGGATCCTTTGTGTATACAGCCATTGCTGGAGTAAATACACTTTTATTTACATTACAGTTTAATTCATAATTTACTAAGTTCTGAAGACTTTTACATCATTATAAGTACATTTTGCTTTTCGCAACACATTTGATTTCGAACCTGACCCTGTTCCACTCAGTTTCTACTTAAGAATATATTGTTTAATTGTTAGTAGTTCAATGTAAAAACACAATGAGGAAACTCATGTGGTCCAGATACATAAAAAATCTTTGATATCTGTAATATCCGCTAATCTGTGATTTTCTGTGATGGACTTGAGACCCCCATTGTAATTGCAAGTGGAAGGAATGTACCAGTGAGCAATTAGAGTTTGACATTGTTTAATTTTTATTTTCACTTTCAGAATTCTAGTATCCTTGGCCAAAGACCTTCGAAATGACTTTTACCAACATTTTCCGAAGTTTCTCGATATACTCATAAAGTTGTTGAACACTAAGGATGCTGAGAGACTAGAATGGACGCTAGTCTGCTTAGCATTTCTTTTCAAAATTCTCAAACCATATTTAAAGAAAGATATTGCTGTAGTATTGAAGAGAATAATACCATTGTTAAGTGAGTCTCAGCCACAATACATAAATAATTTTGCCGCAGAAAGCTTTGCATTTGTGGCCAGAGATATAAGGGACAAGAAGAAATTTATTCACCTGGTACTGAATTACTTGAAGACAAATGATGATGTAAGTACTATTCATTTGAAAATATGTTACATTATTATTATATACTCACTATTTCATTAATTTTATGTTGGTTCACAACTGACCTCACTTTCTACCTACCGGTCATGTCACACTAAAAGTCACAGTACCCTCAGTTGTCCAATATATAACATGCATTTCCCTAGGGATAGATCACTCGTATTGTCCACTTTAATTAATATTGATACTATTTATTCCACACTAATCACTATCACTAATAATGTTTTATACTACTCTAACTTTATAGTATGCTCTAACTTAATAATCAGTTCCTATGTCTAATTCAGGAACTTTATACTCTTGTTCCTCATATAGATTGTCTTTGCTGATGGGTCAGATGACATTGGTGGTGGTTCAGACCATCCACATTTACTTATATTGCTTCTTTCTTTATCTAAATTTTCATGTACTATGACATCTTGTGGGCCTGATACACCAATAATATCCAGCTATTGTCCTGGGGATGGTTTTCTTATTTCGTCTTCTATCTTGTCCATCAGAACCTTGTTCTCGTTTCCATTTCTACCATGTTACCTCCTTCCCCCACGACTAGCATATGGTTGATATGCCTTGTTAACCGTTTCCCGTTTGATTTAACTATTTATCTGCATACTTCTATTCTTTTTTCTACTACTTCTTTTAGCCAGCGTGGAGTTCCAACATATTTTTTTATGTTTAAAAGACCTTACTTTTGTTCCTTCATTGTTTTCTATCATATCTGATAGCTCTTTGTGTTTAAAGGACAACATAGGGTTTAAATTTAATCCCTCCCGAGATATGCGATGCCAGTACATACATACTACACGCATTGACTCTATTTACACACAATGGACACTACACTTGCTTACACACTCATTGTTTTGGCGTGCACAAATATACAACTTAAAGAATAAATAATTTACCTATATGTATGTTAGTCTTTCTAAAAAAGTCTGGAAATAATGATTTATTTCTGTTTGTTTGTGCACTAATGTGTGCCTATTTTAAGCCTAAAGTAATGAGATTTAGTTACGGTAGTAATTTTTTATTCTAGGCTGTAACAGGCTGTGGTCATCTAATATTTGAAATACTGAGAGGTGTAAGTGGCAAGTTTCACAGCTGCATAGAAACATTCCTCCCTCTCTTACTGCAACATCTCAAAGAAAACAAGGAGGAGCAAGAAATCCTGTTCAGAGTCCTAACACAAACAGTTGAAGACAGTTTAAAAGTAATATCACATAAGGAGTATGATTTATTTTGGGAAAGTATTATTAAATACATTGACGAGATTTTGAAGGAAAATGATGAAAGTAAAGGTTTAGAATATATATTAAGACTTGCAGGTCAAGCAATTGAGCATCAAAAAGGAAAATATCTAAGGAATCCTGCCCAGTTTGTGGTGTTACTTGTAAAAGTTATATGTGAACAATTTTCAGAAAGCGTATTAGAAGTATGTACTCAAATCGGAGTTGTGTTGCTTCTGACACCCAATTTCTCCCTTTCGCAAGAGCACGCCGGCATCATTGTCAAAGTTTTATTAACAATTCCCTATCCAAGCATTCTTATAAACTTCGTACAAAACATCATTGATTACTCACAGTTTGACATGCACATTTTACCTGCATTTATAAACTTTATAATACAAACAAATTTCGAAGATGATGTGATGTCTACATTGACCAAAATTTGTCTGAGAAAATCACCGCTATCAAAAAATGGTATCAAGCTTTTTGAGTGGGTGAAATATCCAATTAATTTTGGAAATAGTCTTTCACGATTCATGGAATATTTCAACAAAGTAGTGAATGATGATTTAGAGAATATTCTAGAGAAACCCTTTAAACTGATGAATGTGTTGTTCTGTTTGCCTCATGTTGAAAACATAGATGTTGAACAATGTATTCAGGCACTGAGTACACTCATTAAAAAGTTACTCAACATTTTGTCTTTATACAATGTTGAATGCAAATCTCAGGAGAATATTATTCATTTTGACAACACAGCTTTGTCAACATGTACTAGAAAAGTACTGTTTATTCTAGCAAATGCTATGGAGAGTGCAATACATATATCAAGTTGTAAGAAGCTTGAAACAATATGTGATATTAATGTAATGTTACCCATTATACTTCCTTGTGCTGCCAACCCCAATTATTTAGCTGCTCTACATTTACTAGATTTATACTTGGCAGCTTACGAGCAGGAAAATGGATTAAAATATCAGTTCCTGATTCTTATTGATTCCTATCTCAAGCATAATGTGTCTTCTCCATTTCATGTGGTAAGTACTAATCAAAAAAATATATAAGTATGTTTTCATTAACTACTAATGTTTGCACTTTTTTATATGAATGTTTTAAATTATGAATTGTTATTTCAGATCCGTCTATTGTCAACACACATTTATAAATTATTTGAAAATGTCACAGAACTAAATAAGACCGCTGAACTTGGCGGCAACACTGAAAAACTCTCAGTATTTAGCATGTGCTACTCAGTAGAATCCATAACACCATCCATACAAGAATACAGAGCTCAATTGAATATATTGCAAAAAATTACATTTAACACCACACAATACACCCTTGTCAAAGATACTGATTTTCATCTTTACCCCTTAAACTACATGTTAGGAGTTCTATATATAAATTTCAAGTTACTGTGGGAGCCTGTGACTGAATTTATAGCAAGCTTTGGCAATTCCCTAACACCTGAACAGTTTTGGCCTTTATTCCATAACACATTACAGGTGTCGTTTGGTAATGCAAAGAAAAACTTACCACAATTTGTGTTTGACAATGAAATGGACACCAATTATGAAGTCCTAAAAAATCTGTATGCAGATTATAACAATATTACTGAGAAACCTGATTTGTATAACTATAGAAACTTAATTTTGAAAGTTATGACTAATTGTATTGAGACATGTGAAGCGAAAAATCGTGACGTTGTGGTAATCTTTCTCGATTTTATAGAAGAAGAATACAGAAGAAAAGATAATACTAATGCACAAAAAATTGATGTAGAAATATACGATAAGGCAAAGATAGAAATTGATCAGGAAAACTCCAATAAACTTGGTGAAAATATAGAAGAAAATATTCCAGAAAATATAGAAACAATAGATGACACAAAGGAATTAATGTCTGGAAAGATGGTGTTCAAAACCCTAATAAACGTTATGCAAGTGCTGGCTCAGTTCAAGAATCCTAGAGCTCTTCACAAGGAACCTGTTTTCTGGGAACTTTACATGGATTTTTTGAAGAATAAGAACCCAGGATTACAGAAATATGCACTAGATTGTGTGCTAAATTATAAAAACAAAAGTGTAGTTCCATACAAAAATAATTTAATGAACCTTATTGATGACAAGAAGTTTAAAGATGAACTTACTGTCTTTAAAATTACTCAGGATGTAAATACTATTCAACCTGAGGACAGAGAGCATGTAGTGCCAATAATATTAAGAATCCTTTACGGAAAAATGACAGTTAAACTTGGCGCAGACAAGAAAGGGGGTGGACAAACTAGAAGAGCTCTAATAATGAGGTATTTAGCTGGTTGTAATGAAAATGAATTGAAAATGTTCATTGAAATGGCATTTTCACATTTCAAACAGTACTTGATAATGAAACCAAAAGAAATTTTGGAGAATGTTCTAATCAATTTGGATTTGAAGTCTGTAACAAGTCCAGGAAAACTACAGAGTATTTTAAATTTGTTTGAGGTTGTACAAGAATATTTTGGAGGATACTTGAAAGATGAATTGTTGTCCTACCTTTTCAAAATTTTCTATGCGGTTTGTTCAATTGTGGGGAGTGTGTTAGCGCAAGGGAGTAGGGTTCATATAGGACATGTTAAAGTTATGAAGCACCTTAGAATTTTGGCACTGGGAACTGCACGGAAGTTATTTGATCAATTTGCCAAATATGCTTGGAGTAAAGATGAAATACACGTTATATTCGAGACCTTGCTCTGGCCTTTGATTCCTAAACTGCATATTGAAGGCATACACAGCCCTACTGCTTTACTGAAGTTATTGAATGTCTGGTGTCAGAATCCCAGATATTATGTTTTGCTTATAACATATTCGGAAAAGGATTCATCACTAAGCGTTATACCAGCCTTGTTTAAGCTTTTATTAGCTCCCAAAGTAAATCCTGTTGTGGTCAACATGATCCTTGATATGGTAGAAAAGTTGTTGATGCTAATTGAAAATGATGAAGATAATAAAATTCCAGCCATTGAATCATTTAACACGTTACAAATCGAAAACGATGCCAACACTGACTCTAGTAACATTAACTTTGGCAGTAAAACTTTAATTCCTCATATTTCAAGTATACTAGAAGTAATGAAAAGGCGTATAACTAACTCCGCCAAATCAAATACAGTAAATAAGAGAGATCTTTTTATTCTGTCAAGGGTTACAGAGTTGGTTTCAAACCCAGAAATGTCCGACGAGTTACTGAACTTATTATTGCCAATATTAGTAAAGAAAATTTGTATGAATATGGCTGAAGAAAACATGGAACATGCTGTTACTACAATCATAAATCTCTTAGATCACAGCTCTAATCCTCAGGCTTATATTAAAAACATTGGCGTTCTCTTTAATAAGATTTCTCCTGTTGAAGTCAGAAAACTTTTAATAAAATTACTTACGTCTATAGCTGAAAATTCTTCTAAAAATAAAGCTGTATTGTCGAGAATGGCAAATATAATCACAGAGATGAATGCTTACAATAAGAGGTGGATTGAACAGCCAGATTTCGACAGGAGATTGGATGCATATAAGCAAATATACCATCTATCAGAAAACAATGAAATCGATGTTGATCTTGCTATACTCATTGTTAACAATTGCTTCTACTATATTAAAACTGAGAAAGATATTGGATTGCGTGATAGTGCAGGATTATGTATGAAGAAAATATTGCCTAAGCTGCTACTGAAATACTGGTCCACAAATGACGGTCAATTTTTAGTTCGAGACACTGTTTTATCTCTACTATCCACTGGTATCAGGGATTCTAAAAACGAGATTTTGCACAATGAATGTATTGAAATACTTGGAGAATTAGCACGAGAATGTCCAGAAGCTGATGTAGTGTTCTCAGATTTGGCTCCCTTGACAAATAAACAGGATAGAGAAGTCGATTTCTTCGATAATATGTGCCATTTACAGACGCACAGACGCGTAAGAGCATTGCTTAAATTCTGCAAAGTCGCCAAAAAAATGATAAAGTGTCCTACTCCTAGAACGCTTACTAATTTCATTATGCCTTTAGCTTCTATGTATTTGTTGGACGACAAATACTCAGATAAGAATACTTTCATAGACGCCTGTATAGAAGTAGTATCAACATGTTGTAAATTACTGCCCTGGTACCATTACGAAGTGATACTAAAACTATACTTAAATAAGATGCGTCATTCGACCGAACATCAGAAACAGTTAACGCGTATTTTGATCGGTATATTAGATGCTTTTCATTTTGATTTTGCCAAAGCAAAAAATATTGAATTGCCTAAAGCTTTGACCACTAATTTAGAAATTGGTAAAGTTGGTATAAAAGGCGCTTCCTCTAAAGAGCAAAATGATGTTGGTGATGTTGAAAGTGGTGAAAAAGATATGGAGATAGATGACAGTAAAATAAAGGAAGAAGATGAAGATATAGAAGCAAACTTAAAGGAAGCAGACAAAGATGCTGCAAATGAAACTGAGGAATCTAAAGATACTGTAGATGTGCCGGCGTTTGAAAGAATAACAAGCGTGTCTCCCTCTGTCGCTAAGAGGATTATTAAATCATTATCTGCTGGTCTCTTGCCGCAACTAAAACGGTAAGTTCTCATTTTTGTGAACTATTTGTGTTTCTGTAGTTTGCGGTTTCTTCATATTTTACTTGCGAGTGTGTAATTGTTCAAATAATAAACAGTTAAGTTTTTTGAAAGGAGTTCAATAAGATCATTTAAGATTTATTGTTATATATTTTTTTAATCTGTATGCTATATCTTCATGAATTAGCAGACATTGCTTTGAAAAGTGTTTTAGAATCGATAAGAGAAGACAATTGTGTTCAAATAATTTTAGGTGAAATGATATTTCGAGTACTCATACAAGAAATATGCAAATGACTAACAAATATATTCAGTTATCGATCCCAAATTCCTTCTAAAGAATGTCTAAATTCTGAATTTACAGAGCAATAGGGAAAATGACGGAACACGAAGAGTCACATAAAGTGAACCGGCGTCGAACCGGTTTCGAAAGGCAAGAGGCAGACATGTTACGAGTACCCATCGCCTTAGCTTTGGTTAAACTTCTGCAGAGATTACCTGGAGACTTGTTGAGACGTCAATTACCCGGGTAAGTACAATCAGACACAATTAAATCTAAATACATTCTAGTTTAACCTATTTAAAAAAACAAAGTGTCACTATTTAAATTTATAGTACCAAATGTTATTTGTCAAATTGTGTAATAAGACGTGAGAAAAGAGGTACATAATATTCTATATATTATATAGAACATAGAACTTACACAGAAAGAAACAAAGAAGAAAGAACATTATTTCCCTTTTACAACTTTTAAAAAAAAAATGTAAATTATTTGTTATATCAATCAAAGTTGGGTCTAGTAATGGTTTTCCAAAAATGACTTTTGTTATTTTCAGAATAATCATAAAACTCTGTTCCTTCCTAAAATCTCCATTAAAGCAAGTGCGTATAACAGCACGCGATATCGTCAAGAAAATCATGATAACAGTCGGCACGTCTTACTTAGATATTCTACTTGAGCATCTTACAATGTTACTGACTAGGGGCTTCCAAGTACACGTTTTAGTAGCTACAATACATACTGTCTTAGACGCTTTAAAAGGAGATTTCAAACGTGCTGAATTGGATGATAATCTTGATTCTATTTTGAACGTGTGCATTGAAGATTTGTTCGGAGCGCTGTCGGAAGAAAAGGAAGTGGAGAAGCTCCATTATAAGACACCAGAAGCGAAACCGAGCAAGAAGAGTTACGTCACTCTCACGATCCTGGCGCAGAACATTTCCGAGGAATGTTTGATCAATTTAATCCTGCCATTCAAAGAGGTGTTACAAAAGCATCACTCAAAGAAGGTAGTGTTGAAAGTCCAAGAAGCGATGATGCATATAACTACTGGACTAGTTGCTAACAAGTTTATTGATATAGAGTCGCTGTTCATATTTTTACACGGCATAGCTTCTGAGAGCATACCGGAATTCTTATTAGGTGTTCCAAAGAGGGAAATAACTCAGGTACAAAGAGAGAAAATGTTACAAGTGAAACCAGATTGTTTCATAATTCCCGAGACACCAAAAAGAAACCGAGAAGTCCAAGTGAAATATGTAAAAACATCAGCAAAAGCAAATGCTCATGTATTAATAGAATTCAGTTTGAACATTCTCTACGTTATACTTAAAAGAGAAAAGGTTCCAAGAATGGATTGCAGAGCGTTAGTAGACCCCCTAATACCTTTATTAGTCGATGCTCTGAAGAGTGATCATATTAAAGTAGTGACAGTGGCTTTAAAATGTATAGCGACTTTATGGACGATTAGAGTCAGTACTTCGACATTGGAAGAGATGGTCAAAGATATAGTGAAAACTATTTTCACAGTATTACACAAGTATGCAACATTTCAGATTAGCAAGCAGAATGACAATTATCACTTAGTGAGGAACGCTTTTAAGGTATGCAATAGCTACTTTTATTTCAGTTTGATATAGTTTATAATCACTTTCATTTTGCATTTGTATGATTACATTAGCAGCTTCATCAGTAAAGGATTTTCTAGCCTTTGGAATTTATTTTGTAACTTTATCTCATATTTTTTTTAATTAGGTCTCATTTTTAAGGTCCATTATAAGTATAAGTAGTTTTCAGAATATGTTCCGGAGAGTATTTATATTATACGCCGATCATACTGTCGTATTCATATTAGATGTTGGAAAGTTTCGTAACATAGTGTGAAGTTTCGTATTTAGAGTGAATAGGTAACAAACAAATAAATTTGCTTCAACATTCATAAAGTTAGGAACTTAAGAAGAATATCTACAATAAATAATTAACTGTTTTTACGAAATTGTCTTTATTTCAGGCAGTAACAGTCTTAGTACGCAACGTAAAGTACTACACATTAGAAGCAGATCAACTCAAAACTCTCCTACTATATGCCGAGGAAGATTGTCAGAGTGATGAAAGACAAGTAAATTCGTTCGCATTGTTAAAAGCCATATTGGAAGCGAGACTGGTTTCCACAGAATTACACGAAGTCATGAAGAAAGTGTCTGAAATCTGCATTTTGAGTGAATCCGCTCGAACTAGGTGGGTATAGTTTAAAAAAAAAAAAAGGTGAACATGAACGTAGTTACTCTTTCTTTGTTATTCTGTAATGTTGTTATTTATCAATGGTTTGTTTACAGGGACGAGGCGCGAGCTATATTTGTTTACTACCTAACTCACTACTCGCCCGGCCATCGAATGGAGAAATACATACAGTTTTTCGTATCTCAGTTCAACTATGAGTTGCAACACGGCCGGGAGTCTTCACTCAAGTTCTTGCTGACGATCATTAATAAATTCCAAGTGGTACGTTTCTTTTTTTGTAATAAAATGCTCAATTAGTAACTTTTTTCATTGTCCGATGTCACGTTAAACTTTCACACAAAGATTTCCATATTAAAAATTCTACAGACTTTAAAACTCGATATTATTGACCATTGATTTCGTTCTAATCGTGGTTACATATGAAATTTCAAACAGTGATAAAATGCTTTGTGTTTGAGCATGTGGTAACATTCACGCGACCTCACAGTCGCAGATGTAATAGCCGATATGGACGTTATTAATTTCACAAAGGAACGGTAAATTATTATGATCTTAATATCTTATAAATATATTATTACACTTGGTATCTGATAAATGTTATAAGTGATTATAATTCCTTTCCTCTCAGATATATCGGATTTAGATTTATCGCAAGCGGTTGGAAATTAACTTCTATGTAAACTGTGTAAGGTCCTTACAATATGACTACAACTAATTACAAGACAGAATAGTCTTTTATGGTCTTATATTGTGATTGACTGTTCCTGGAATTGACATGTTTTGTCTTATTACAAGAAATGAAATAAATCAATTTTTTTAAAAAGCCATTAGGATTTTAGGTAATTGGCTAATTGAGGTAGAATGTTGAACATTTACAGTTAGATACAGTCTTACCAATTCGTTTTTATAACATACATTTTAAACTTTCAACTGTAACTCCACAGCAATAGGGTTCATTATTAAAGTGTGGTAATTAACAAGATCTCTAATTAATAACGTTGTTGTCTGTTGTACAATTTTACATTATAGTCCTATTTTATGGTCCGGTTAACATAGGAAGAGCGCTGACAGTTCAATTCAATTTATGACAGTTTTGACAGTTTAATTATAAATGCGGTTTCTTTCTTAAGTCATAAATCATAATCATAACATAACACAATAAAATAGAAAATAATATTCTTAAAGAACTCTTTAAACTCGCGTTTTGTATATATTTTATATTCGAAATCTGGTCTGAACGCGTATAATAAAGGTATTCGTTTACCTTTTATTCCTACTCGACGTTTCGGCGCCGCGGTCACGAGTGAGTCGACTCGTTCTTAGTTAAAGAACTATCGAGTTGTAAAAAGATTTATGTTAAGATTTATGTTAGCTATCATAGCTCTTCCTACAATAACCGGACCATAGCGCTAAACACTTCTTAACGGTGCGTTATATTTTGTACCCTTTTATCAATTCAAACATCTAACTTTAATCTTATAGTCGCAACTATCAAAACACTGTGAGTACCTGCTACTGTCGCTTGGCGCGTGTATGGTGAACGACTCCGCGCCGGAGTGCCGCGCCGCCGCCGCCGGCTGTATAGAGGCCATGCTGAAGCGGCTTGAGAAACTGCAGAGAAACAAGCTATTCGACTTGGTTCTTACATTCTTTAAAGATACTAAGGTGAGTTATAAAACTGTCGTTATGAAAATACCTGCTAATTTTTTACTTATTGTATGCAAAATTGTGATCCTTATTACGTAATAACGGACTATAACAGCCGTTCTCGAACGTTATAATCCGTTATAACCTTCTGTATGAGACTATACCCTAATGAAAACTTCAATTACCCGGAAAAGTATGCCTACAAGAACTGGACACCTAAAATTCCTATTATTAATAATATCGACATCATTTATCAACTATGGATCAAGACTGTAACCTCAGCAACTGTTTTTTTATTGCACCCATATTCTAGTAATAAATAAATATAAGTCTATAATGTCCCACTGAAGAACATAATCTTTCAAATAAAAAAGGATTTCAGCTCTTATGGTGGATACCATGCGGGTCCAGCGCGAATTCTCAAATACTTATAATACACCCCTCCCGATTTTCCTTATTCTCGTGCACGCGGGTTTACTCGCCATGTTTAATTTCACCGCCGATCTCATTTTAATCGAAAAATCTGTATTTAAATTAGAATTCACTTGTGCGAGCCCAAATTTGAACTTGAGACTTCATGTATGGGAATCAAAAGTAGATTACCCCTAGGCTCACCACTCCGAATGATCCTATTAATTGAAAACATTCTATTCTATAAAGTAACCAGTGGTAATGCCCAGTTAGTAATGCTCCTTTCTGCCCTCTGTCCGAAAGGACCTTTATTTGTTTAAAGACAAATGTTTGTTTGTGGCTGGGTGTATATTTCTGAACTCACGATAGGGAATACTTATATTACTTACATTGAATCCTAGTGTGGGCCTGTGAGGGTGGTGTTGTTTTCTCCTTAAGATTCCATGGAGCTCGCTCGCTAGTAACATAATGGTATATTTAGAATCAGCCGGCTTTAAACCTCACACCACCACCCCATCTTTTGATAACACCAGCCCATCTTTTCCCGTGGGTGCCGCAAAAGACAACAAAGGAATAACAAAGCGGCCACCACAAGCCCCAACGAACTAAACCTCTAAATGTGTGGACTCGTCAAACATTTTTCTCTTGCACAATTGTTACCTTGTTAACTGTTAACAGGAGGTCCATGTCCAGTAGTGGATGTAAAAAGGGCTGGTTACGGATATTTTGAATACAACAAGTATCTCCAGCTATCACCGCGTATTAAACGTTGTATTAAATATTGTTTACAGCCAGTCCACTTAGAGCTAGCTGCTCAACTATGCACTCGTTTTGTTAACATTGAACAAGAAGAATTCAAAAGTCGCCTCCCCACCGTCCTTTCCTTAGTTAGCGGCAAATTACTGCTCCTTAGCAATGATATTACCGAAGGCCGATTCGTCAAAATCAGATTAGAACAGGGCGAAGACAAAACTGATGAAGAAAAGCAGAGAGAAAAGGACCATAGTTTAATACAGATATTAAACCTTATTGAGAAGATTACAGTCCATTGCGCGGCTAGTATAACGAATGACAAATATGTGGAAGAATTTGACGAAATAGCGCAGCAATGTCAAGCATTATTGGCCTACCCTCATGCTTGGGTTCGATTAAAATCAGCCAAGATTTTAAGTCAAATTCTGTCCGGAGTGAAGGGAGACGAATTAGATGAGTTAGTAAGAAATAAAGTGGAGAGCGAGAGAGGTTTTATTTATTATAATACGGAAGAGGCAATACGGAGTCTGGTGTTGGATTTGTGTGCGCAGTATACACCGAATGTTACGAAGGAAATGACTGAACAAGTAAGTAAATTAATTACTTTTAACTTGTAAGAAATGTTTCAAGGCAATTTGAAATAGACCAGGGAGTCTATTATGAACTCTTATTGTCAGTCATCTTACGCCGTGAAATGAATTGCCTTGTGAATTCGTATTATTATCATTAATATGTTCGTATTACGAACAATCTTTGTAAAACCATTCTACTTTTATATTAGACTTAAAAACGATTAAACATAGCCTAAAAAGCTATGCGGAAATCGCTCCGAGCGTTACCACGATTACAAACCTTTTTTGCATTCGTAAAATGGCTTATAGTTGTGTTTTTATAGTTCATTTTTGTTGCTCAAACTCAGGGGTCTCCAAACTACAGCTCGCGAGCACCTGAAATCCTGCCCACGGCAGCGAGCTGCGCTAATGAACTTAACTTTTTTTTATAATAAAGCATAATAATAAGCAGATGTTTTATTCTCTAAAGAACACAATCACTTTCATTCATAATTTAGTACTCAAAGTGTAACATCAAACATTTTAATAATAATTAATGAGGTTTATGTAGCTGTGATTTTAATAATAATTAATGAGGTTTATGTAGCTGTGATTTTAATAATAATTAATGAGGTTTATGTAGCTGTGATTTTAATAATAATTAATGAGGTTTATGTAGCTGTGATTTTAATAATAATTAATGAGGTTTATGTAGCTGTGATTTTAATAATAATTAATGAGGTTTATGTAGCTGTGATTTTTCACAGACAATCGTTTGCAGTTGTGTGTCAAGTTTACTAGTGCTAATTATCAAAAGCGACTGAAACGATTAACTTGTATCTGTACATTTTGTGTATTTCATTTTGGAGAATGTTTTTCACACAGATAAGTAGTTCCTAAAGCGGGGAAAAGCGACAAGCAAATTTATGTAACTGATCAAACTGTGTGAGTGGGAAGACTTACGAAATTCCAGCAAAGATGAGTTTTGATATTCTTCTTTAGAAATATCACTTCGATGCAAATCAATAATTTCCATTTGAAATTCTGGGGAGAGGATTTCTAGGTCTTGGCCCTTGGGACTTTGTGGAACAGTCAGTGTGGCCCTCAGGCCAAAAAGTTTGAAGACCCCTGCTCTGACTGAATGAATAGGTTTCGGTCTGCAACGTTATATTTGCGCTTGGCGCTATTTAATCGCTTATTAAAAAGTTGATAATGAGCTGCAACGCAGTTTGTATTTGTGCGAACGCTCGATTGACAGTTGATCGTTGACCTTAAGGCAGTTAGAACTGTAAACTGACTTGTTTGGAACATGGATGGTTTACTGAAAGTTCATAATATACGCTTCCACGTATTTATTTATCTTTATTAGGTCGATTATTTATTTTCAAAATTATCAAAGCTTCAAAACGTACTAAAAAGTTTCTAGTAATGAATGAGAATTACCAAAGCTCGTTCACCATCCAATATTTTTCATTTCATTCTCAATTATTTTTATTTGTTTATTATTGGATAGAGAGACACGTAGGACGAAAGTACATTTTGAGGGTATTAAGAATAAGGGTTGCATTTAACCGAGTAGCAAAATAATACTAAATCATGGTCAACTAAATGTTAAATTACTAAGAATGTCATCATCAATAAGTCTTTGGGACTTCTACTTTTTTGTTGTCCCAGAGAACCTAAATTTGCTATCATCCATTTGCTGCCCATTCAGTCTTTTCTGCAATTCTTATTTCTCTTAATTTTTAATTTCAGGTAACAGCAGTGTTATTCCAAATATTGACCCTAGTGCATTCGATGTCTAGATTCAAACTGACGAATAAGACGGAAATAGAGACAGACGGGGCGGAGGGAGGGGGTAAAGTCAATATAAGATGGATATTGTTCAAACTAAGGAAAGCTGTTAACGTGGAAGTCAGGAGAGCACCCAATTCTATGACTATTGTAAGTATTATAGAATGTTTTTTAGAATTTTTATCTGTATTTCTGTTAACATTAAGGTATTGAATGAATTTCTTTAGAGTTTTACACTAATGTCTCATTTACACAAGGAGAATTTCTCGAACATCTGTAAAAAGCAAGCGGTAAAAAATCGGGTAATCGTGTTATCATTATCTGGTAACTGTTATCATCTACTTTTAATTATTATGTGAACAGTTGTAAGTACGAATTGTATGTAATTTGGTACGAGAATCGTATACGATATTCCTGCCCGAACCGTTCCAGAAACTGTCCTTGTGTATACGAGCCTTAAATCATTGAATGAATTTCTTTACACTTTATGTACGGTCAGCAACAGGTCAACACAATCTGCTCATTATGTCTTTTACGTTATTTTGACTGTTGTAAGAAAGAGAGCGCACAGCGCAACTTTTGAAGGAAACTACAATTCCCCGAATTTTGAGTTAGGTCGGTTAATAAACCGTGCGTGCGTGCAAGCGTGCAATTTGTCGGGTCCGTCGCCTCGCTTCCGTCTACAGGCAACTCGGCGCGGACGGCCAAGAGACACGCCCGTGCCGCGTCGTCTCTGTATGTTTTGCCCCATATAATAACATGAAAGGGGCGTTGTATCCGCGCCACCTCTCCGTTCGATGTCTCCTCTGTATGTCTTGCGCCTAAAAATAATCAAATATCGTATTCCAGCGAACATCAATATTCACAATGTGGATTCACGTCATCAGTTCCCTTGAAGCAAAAGACATCAATAAAATCATTGACGTGATCCTACCACCGATAGTTCGCGAATTATCTACTGGAGATAGTAATACCGCAGCGAGACAACTGGCGAGAAGAGTGGGGAAGAAATTGAGGAGGAAAATTGGGGATATAGAGTATGGTAAGCTAGTGGCCGACGTACAGATGAAACTGAACGTGAAAAGGGCCGAGAGGAAAAAGGTTAGTTTGTCTTTATTTTATATAACGTCTCAGCGAAATAACGCAACACCCGAAACGCCAACAAATTTAAAATATATAGTACTGACCTAGCGAAAAATATAATTATATTTCGTCAATAAATGAACATCGTGGAACTCTTAGACAAATCCTTATAAAGAATATACGCATTGGTTTTTATAAATTATAATGCATTTTCCACTATTATACGTACATATAATAAAATCGTAACGGAGCCGTGTCTGTACATGAAATATATTTTTTTTAGTCTAAATATTGTACCTACTCTACGAACGATACAAGGCCCAAAACAAACATTTTATAATTTTTGTCTCTGTCTATCTGAACGCGAATCACGCAAAATCCACTGGACAGAATTTAATGAAACTTGGCTATAAGGCATAGCTTATGTACAGGGTTAACGTTTGGGGTACATTTTATCCCGATCGGCCACAGAGTTCACACGGGAATCTGTTTAAAGTTCACGCGAACAAAGTCGCTGACATTGCTAGTGTTTAAATTTATAACGTTCATAGCGCTCAGTACAGGGTAATGATCCCGATCTGTTGGCGATAGGCGGTGCTCGTACGGTCGATGTTATACCGCAAGGCCAATGTTGCAGGCCGCACGTTGCCTTCCAACGGGGGGGTGTAGGGGTGAAATACGGAAATAAAAACGCTGCTCTAATTCACATTGAACCACAGGGGGGCAGAGAGGAAGCGGCAGTCGGCAGCGAGCTTGCTTGTATGAACTTGTTAGGTATCTCCACAATGAGGAGTCTGATGGATCAAGTCACTGCTTGAAGTGATGAATGTAAACTAGCAGTTCAAGTTGCTACTTGAAGTGCTGAGGACGAACTGGCAGTTCGAGTTACTATTTGAAGTGCTGAGGACGAACTGGCAAAGAGAGGTCGGAGCCTCTGCCTTTTATAGCAAGTTCGCTGCCCGTGCGATCCCCCTGCTCCCTGGGGAAGTTTATTGTGCTATTCGCTCTCCAACGTCATACATAACTTCTAGGCTACAAGTCACACATCCTAGGGTCGGTTCTCCTCTTATGCGGAGAACAAGGCTATTTTCGATGACGAAGCATGAAGATCTACAGTTCTTTGGGCAATTTAGCCCTTTTTTCCCTCCCTCCTTCCTTGAGTAGCAAGGGGAATGGGAGGATTGAAGGTTAAGGGCAGACAGTGGCGCCGATACCGGAACTTCGTCATCTAGCCCGCAACTTTATATGTTTAACTAATGCTCAATAAAACACACTGCGGGCGGTAGCCTTTATTTTTCCTATACCCTGACCTGTAGCCTAGGTTCCCTAATACATTTATGGAGAGCGAATACAAACACATGCAATTTATAAACAAAGACATTTAAAAAATATATAATATAAATGTACGCACTAACATCCCATAGTCTCGTAAGAAAGGTGTATGGATTTGTCTCGTACGCTTCTATTGGTATAATGTGAGAATTCCTTCGTCCTCACCTCGCTAGTTGCGCAACCCTTGTGAGACAACCCCCTTTCCTCTCCGAGCCGCGCGATGCCAGTACGTACATATCATGTGCAATTGATTTTATATACATAAGTACGCTATTTATATTAATGTACTGCACTTGTGCTACGCTCTTATTCATTCTGTCGTGCACACGATCATTATCGCAAGCGGCTCACGTAGATATGAATATATAGATATGATATATATACTAGACATGAACAATAAGTTATGAAAAAATCTATTGTAAAAAGTAATAGAATCGATTGTATTCTCGATAGCGAACAACCTATTCTCAGCCTTTCCGTTATTTTAGTGACACGTGTACGTCCAAGTTCTTGTGCACCAATATGCGTTTTCCAATTTATGTATACACAATTTTGTTAACAGCTGCTTCTTCAAGAAAAAGTTCACAACCCAGAAAAGGCGGCTAAAAGAAAACTTCAAGTGAAAGAAAAGAAAAAACAAGCTAAAAAGATAAAGTTAGAAATACTCCACGGGAAGAGGCCTCGCACGAGAAAACGGAGAGCGGAGGACATTGATATCGAAGATGAATTATTGAAAGATAATGACGAGTAATCTGTCATTATTTGTGGTGGACTATGGCTCGAAACCTCGTCAAGTCAAGTATGAGTTTTACGTACAAACATTTGTATTTGTACATGACCGTTCATAAACGTTGATAACCTCATAGCCTAGATTAAGATTTTATTACAAATATCATAATAAGATGTAGATTTTGTATTAATTAAAATGTTACTAAAATTTTTATAAAAATGTATTATTTATTAAAGTACTTAATACGACCAATATAATCTTTGACTCGATGTCTTGCATTAGTAGCTCCCATTGGGACATAAATCGCTTAAGGGGCTACCATATGCCAATGGCCTTGAGCATTCCGTCATTCTGTCACCCCCCACCTACCTTCCTCACCTCTACATTATTACGTATAATATATGCGCCATCTATAACGACATCTTACGGATACCCGTCGTACTTCAAGAAAGTATAAATTTTATAGTTCAAGAGCCCACATACTTTATTCGATGGTCATAATATATTAGAATGGGGTTTCTATTTTTTTTTATTGATGAACTAATAATCAATTCCAAATATCAATAAGTAAAAGAGGAATAAGTAGATAGTAGAGATTATACACCATGCACTTTTAAAGCGTAAGCGAAAAGTATGGGTATTTATACCGTGAAACTTGACAACTTTCCCAAGGAATATATAATACAAAATTCAAACCCCTTATACTAAATTCAAAGTAAAAACTTCGCTCTATGTACTTCAAAAGTCATATCACGGTGTATTACAGTATAAGCAATGGGCAAGGCCAAATTTTTTAGACATGTGCTTTTTATATATTTTTTGATAGTCCAGTTTCCAAGGATCAACGAACCACCAAATTAATTTTTAGCTCGTTTAGTTTTAATATATGACATTTTTAAATTTCTCATTGACATTTTTGTCGTTATGAGGATTGAATGGCGTATTCCTTTGCCGCCGATAATTTAAAAAAGACACACGGCCATATTGGTAGCTTTGTCATTTTTGACAAGTTCTTTCAACTTTGACAAGTCTAATGACAAACTTGACTGAGCCATCACAATCACTGAGAATGATGATATTGATCTCTCAATTTTTTTTTAGAAAATTTCTTGGTTTCTAAGAAATAAATAAAAAGATTATAATCTTATTTGTGTGACCATAATGTTGATTCTCAAATGTATGAAAGAATTTATAATTTACAAAAATAAATAAGTACGACTGTTTCTTTTAATAATAGTGTTCTTATTCATACTTTTAAGTATTCTTCATGAAGAAAATCATAATAGCTTCGCATGTTTCTGCTATAACACGTCCAAGAAGTTATGGGGACATTTTGCAACTGAATTTTAAATCTTCATAATCTGTCGGTTAATAAAAAACGTAAAGTAGCAATTAAACGATGCTCTGTGGTATACTGTCACGCATTAGCGTATTCTGTTTGGATATTAATGGAGGTACTTTGTAAATGTAAGAGGGTAAATGTTGAATCATTCATTCTTAGATAGTTTTTGTAATCATCTTCGTCAATGTCGTTTAACATGGTGGCGTCACAATAATTTACACGTTTTAGTAATAGCTTTTTAACCTAACTAGACTTCCGTTGTTTTTGTGACATCAACCAAAGTAAATAAAGGATAGTCAATTTCTTTCTTTTTGTTCTTTTTCTTATGCGCGTTGATGGTGGCATTTTTCACGCAAAGCACTACTGCACGTTGGAACAGCTTAACACAGTGTGTGATCGGATGCTATGCAGGACCATATATGGACTAACTTCTCCAACATGGAGGCCGGCGCGGCGACCTGCATGCAGGACTCTGAATGGCTGGCTTTAGTGACAAGTGTCATCGAATCTATTAACCAGTGTTGGTAGACGTCCCGCTTTTTGAAACGTAAAATACAATGCCGCGCGGGACGCTGAAAGTCACGCTCTTTTGAATTCGATCTATTTTATCGACCTAGTGAACTGCCCGACGGGAATATTACTCATACAAAAAATAGTTTGATCTCATTGATCTAATAAATATTGTACTAATTACTTTGCTTTTTTATTATGTCCCGCTTTTATCAAACGAATCCCGTTTTTTTACTGTTTCTTTTTTGTTACTTAACTTTATTACTTTTTCTTTATCATGTTTCTATTCTTTTTCTAAAACGTAATTTTTTTTTATATTTGTAGCTTCCTCTATGCCTATCATGTGTGCTGTTATGGGGTATTTAACTTCAACTACACACACCTCGCCACACAGCCCGTCGCGGGTGGCACCAAGAAATGGCAATGCTTTGTCAATAAATAGGCCAATTTTTTTCTTAATTTCTTAATTAATCTGAGTACTCAGCTGAGTCAGTGGTGTCTTTTCGTTCTCACGTCCATAGTACAGATTACCACTTTTTGGTTTTCAGATTCATGGTTCCGATTTGGTCCATCACTGGTTGATTCTACTGGTTCTTCTTCATGTGCCATGTTGATGACTACTTCATTGGGTTGCCTTTGCATTACTTTGTGGGTAGCGCTGAAAAAAAGAAAATATTATTTTGTAGATTACATCGAGCATAATACGTTCCCACATACTTGTTAACACTCTTTATATGCGTGGGCTTTCGGTCTATTTCATAACTTTATTTGCTAATTAAAAGTTACCAGTAAATAAGTAGAATTTAAATTACGTTCCGAAAATATACGTGGGCTCCTAGTCTATTTTACTTACTTGTGACAGTATCCACTCGAGGCTGAAAAGATGCCGAGTTTTGATCTTGGTTTTCGTAGTTCTCGTAAATTTTATGTAAAACTGACCTTTTACTTAGTCTTCTGAAAAAAAAAGATAATACAAAAATAAATAAATAAGGTAAAAAAGGCATGTTATTTGACAATGGGTATCGACATCAGACTTCTCGTTTGTGATGCACACTATACCTATTTTAGGTACTAAACCACTAGATCGCTATCAGAGTAGGTAGGTAGTCGAAATTGTGAACTAGATATCTTTCCAAGTATAAAATAAATGAGAAGAAAACCCCGATCATTCATAAAATCAATCTAAAGAACCGAGAAAAAATTGAATTATGATTCATTAGAAGTTACTAAGCACACGAGTAAATTACCATAGTTATAAATTAGTTAATTATTAATAATTTAATAATATAGAAAGTGTACTTACAAGAAAGACGTCGATCACTTCCTGCATCTTT
This sequence comes from Sesia bembeciformis, assembly GCA_943735995.1. Classification (NCBI taxonomy): domain Eukaryota; kingdom Metazoa; phylum Arthropoda; class Insecta; order Lepidoptera; family Sesiidae; genus Sesia; species Sesia bembeciformis. The sequence goes on along the minus strand of OX031033.1, from coordinate 13,266,231 downwards.
TGCTGTCTATATCGTTTTACTTTTGATATTTTAGGCATTGTTGATTTTTATACTCAAAAACAGAATTTTTACTATACTAAATATCAATAGTGTCCTGTCACAATTTTATTTCAAGAAAATAAAACCTAACCTAAACAATGTGACCTTTTACTAATGTAAAATTAAAATTAATAATAACTAAAATGTGTGTTCTTGTCACTTATATTGTCCGCACTAGCACTAGGTAATTAAAATAAGTGTTAAATACGCTAAATAACAAATAAAAAGGCAGGATTTTTGCGCGCGCACAGCGTAAAGTGACAGGGGTTCCCGTCCAAAGGCCACTGGCCGACTGCCGCCCGTCGCCCCCGCAGAGTACCGCGAGCCAGAAACATGCGTAGAAACATAATACAATTTTTTTTCAAAAACTACAAATAAATTCAAAAATCCAAACGACAGGATTATAGTGAAAATTGTTGTCTAATATTGAGTATAAGTTTCATTTGTATAAGTTCCATAATAAGGGAGGCTATCGGGATTTAACACGAGAATAGAGGCTCACAGATGATTTATTTTCTCTTAAATTAGATATATTATTTTAATTTCCGACGTCACAAATTAGCGAAGCGAAGATTAAATACCACACTACATCATATATTTTTTAGAGAATTTTTGTACCATGTTCAAATATACTTTATAGGATTTAAAAACAGCGAAATTTGTCGGGTAGCCCCTTAAGTGTTTTACTCTGTTAAACGCCATTTGAATTTAACAATGGCTTAAAAATCTCTACACCATTTCTTTTTAAATGCACTTTAAACTGGTTGGAAAGTTGGAATTTTATATTATTATTATATATAAATTTAAACAAAACGAATAAAAGTTTAAATAGCTGTACAGTAATCATGAAACTATGCTGTTTGGCCATATTCGTATTCTGAACAACCGCTGTAGTCCACTCACAGTAGGGTGTTCACCTCGGAATGAAAGATAATAAGATGAAAGATATTTAAAGTAATTCACTTTATTATTTATATGAAATAAGTAAGTATTATTAAACGAGTATTTGATTAAAGTTTTTTCTTAATTATAATTTTTTTTAGTGAATAATTAACTTTATAAACCGTACTATTTATTGGGATTCACGGTTGACCTTGCGTTATGATATGTATAGCTGAGCGCTCCGCACTCTATCTCAAAAACGGTTGAAGGAATAAAAATTTGCTTAAAACAAAATTTGTAGAGAATTTTATGCTCTACAACTTTTATATTAAATGCAAATGTCATTTAAAGCATCGGAAGCGAGATATTTACAAAAAAATACGATTTATGCAACCTTTGACCTTGAATATCTTGACTCGCGGACACGATATCTTATGAGACTTTTGAGCCAACTTATAAAATGCCAAAACAAAGGTTTATACAAGTTTATAGCTTATTATCTTTCATTCCGAGGTTTACCCCCTTTTTTATCCTATATGACTGTACTACTAAGAGATGGTGAGTAAGTAAAAGAGAAACAAACAGCCAAACCACAGATCTAATATTTCTGCTCGGTTACAGAGATTATACAATATAAATAGATATTTTTTTAAGGGCAGGGTAAATAAAACGATTAGTTTTAATTAAACAAAATAATATTGCTTTATATTTTCGAAGTACAAAAGAATATTTCAACAGAAAAATTGAAAATTGAAAAATAATCAAAATAAAACTTATACAACGACAATAAAAAAACAACACCATTTCCCAAGTGCCTACAAGCGTAATTATTATTTCAACTGTTTAAAGAAATCACAAGTTTGCCTTTCCACTCAAATGTGTACAACGACAAATTAGCTATCTCTCCGGCATCATTACATTCAAATAAAATTATATCATTCGGATATTGAATTATCTATAAAAAGATAGCATTTACTATTTCAATCATTTGAAGCTACACATCACCTAGAATACACACGAGGAGCCGTTCAAAAACATATGTAAATACTCACGCGTGTATATTTTTTGTAACTTAAACCTTAATTGCTTTTCGTGCTATAAAAATGCTGTATAAACAACTTCAATTAGGAATGAACTTTAGGGGTAGGACTCGTTAATGTTATATAAAAAAGTTTAAGGTATGAATGTTTAATTGGAATCTTTCTCCTTCTTCATTGGTACATAACGTTGATAATAGAACGGCAAATACATCACAAGGCGGACGCGGTTAAATGTTAAGTTATGTGGATAAAGGAACCTTGCAAAATAACAGTATGAACCCGATGAATATGAATATGAAGATTTTAAGATCTATCTCATTTATGACTACGACTTTTATGTAATTTTTATAAATGAATAGTCAGAATAGTTGGGAAACTAGAATCTACAATAAGAGCCCCTTTCTTAGACAATGTCAGAAATACTGAACCTCTCCTCGTGTAGGTACACATCACAACTGGGACTTGGGGGGGGGGGGGGGGGGGGCAAATAAGAAATCTCGCGCCCGCTCTTGCGATTTTGTCGTGCGTATGTTTAATAAGCATTGGTAAACGTTCGCATGATTGCAAAGTTTTTTTGCGTTGATTTTAAAGTTCATACTCCTTTGCAGTTCAAACTGAATGAATAGGTTACGTTATTTTGCAGTTGGCGTTACCTAACGGCTTATTGATACGTAATACGTAACCTGTTGATAATTGAGCTGCAATGGAGTTTGTTTTGTGCGAACATCCGATTGGCTGGTACTGTACTGTAGGATTTTTATTGGATCCGTGTGTATATTCAAGGTTCTTTACATGTTCGGTAGAATTGCTGATAGAAAGGTTTAAAAATAGCAGATCTTTTAAATTAAAACATGACCTGTGCCACATTTGCTTTTTTCATAACTAGTTAGTGTTGTCAGTAGAAGATATTAGTTCTATTTGTTTTTTTTATTTTCTTGGTCAGGCTAAGTATACATCTCAAATAAGACAAATTAAAAATAAATTTATAACAATGTGTCATCTATGGAAATCTTGTCTTTATTATTTTAGGTGCATTTTAAGATCTATGGGTATCTTTGTACGTAATCATTTTTAATATGTCACTCAATAAGTATGTCTATATACTTTAAAGATGGACAACACAATCATCTAGCTTCTAAATTACTATTTCTATTTCGCAGATATCACGTATTATCTGCTAAAATTAAATTATCTATTATTTCCTATCGAAAATAAGCTAAATAACTCGGAGCACCATCTTTTAAAACCCTTTCTCATAATCATAACATAACAGTCATTCATCATAACACACAGATAATATTTTTGTTTTTTAAAATAACTGTTTTAATTATATTTTACGGAATCTGCAAGTGGTGACGCGATACATAATTCTAAACATCCCCGTGCTGATAAAATATCCAAAATTGATTTTTCTAAACAATCGCTATACAAAAATATGCAAAAAAGAATATAAAAACACTCACCACTAAGAACTTTTAAAACTTAAAACAGTGTTTTAAGAAGAGTCCAACGAATCTGATTGGATCAGAATTTGTTAGACCAGCGATGAGCATTGCAGATGTTTTGTGGAGAGTTTAAAATCATCTATCGAATGACTTCTTTCACTTTCTCAATACAATATTTTTCACATCCCCTATTCGTTACATACATTTTATTTAGCATGCCAACATTTTTACAGCAATTATACATTACTATAGGCCAGAAGCCGAGTTCAAAATTTAACAATCGTATAATTATTTTGTGATTCGTATAATACATCCACAAGGCATGGGGAGGTCCATGTCCCAGCAGTGGATACTGAGAGGGCTGAATGCAATTGCATAATTTATCTATTTTTATTTACTCTTGTTTTATAAAGGCCAGCTAAAATTAATTCGATGATTAGAGCCTGAGCTTAGAGTACCTAGGTAAATAGTTCAAGCGAATAAAGAAAAAAGATATAATGTAGGAAACCCGAAATGTATACATATTTTGTGTAAAGAAGTATTAAACATTTAATTAACATTAATATAAAGATTGAGGATTAAAAAGCTCATGATAAATGCCTAAAATATAAATAGGTGTAAGGAAGAGTATAAATTTAGAAATAATTAGGTATATAACAACAATAGCAATGGACGGCAGCAAGCTCGGCGATTATCTAAACTATATAAACTAAAGCATTATTTGTAAATGCTATTTGGAATTGATATAATGCTATACATGCGTAGAATGAATCAAAAGTATTGAAACGATCTATATAATATTTTTTCAATAGAATAACAATGTCAATATTTAGGTATATTCGTCGTTAAACAATAAGTGAGACCTTCTATAAATTGACTGCATGTAAACTTAAATCCACAGACTGTGTCGCTGGTCAGATACTGAAAGGGGGTAAAGGTAACTCTCATAGAGCGCAGCACAACCGATGCGCAAAGTGAGTCAATGCGTGTGCACTTATACTGTTATCTATACATATAATAAAATTGTAACAGGCCGATGTCTGTACATTATAGATATTGAAAAAAAAACGAATATGGGGGGGGGGTCTTTATTAGAGCAACAGAAGCCAAAACAACAGTTTTTAGAAATTTTGTCTGTCTGTATGTTTGTACACGCATCACGCAAAAACTACTGCATGGAATTGAATGCAGTTTTCACCGATGTATTGCTAGAGGTCTAACTTAAAATATAGGCTCCATTTTACCGCAGGAAAATATCTTATTCCGATTGTTTTAAATTTAATAAACCGAAGCGAAGTGAGGGCGGTTCGCTAGTACTTTATATAGTCAGTGACGGAGTAACCGCGAAATTACACTTGTCACATTGTGACGCGAGCCTGTGGCATAGAAATGTGGCATATATTCTGTGAAACTAGCCATGTGCCCTCAGTTTCGTTCGTGTATACTTATGTTTGATTTTTCCCAAGATTGCGACCCAACAAAAATACTACAAGTTCATTCGGCATTAAAAGTAGTCATGTTTTTACCTTGACCTTTAATACAAATTTCATTTCATAAATGCTTCTTCATTGCAACAAACAGACTTTAGGATTAGTATACTTTCCTCTCTATTTTAAATTGTGCTGTATTATTATAATAATATAATAGATAATGATACGAGTCACATAGTACCTAATAGGTTAACTCACGTTACGCAAATCGATTTTGATTCCGCGTGAGAATTCCCCGAAGCTCTCACTACACGCTACAGGGCCGTCTTTACCAGGGGGTGCAAGGGGTGCGGTGCACCCCGGGCGCCCCGCGCCCGGGGGCGCCTGTTGAGCGCTGAATTCAGTGCCGTCTTTACCTATGGTGCAGGGGGTGCGGTGCATACGGGCGCAGGGTCTTAGGGGGCGCCGAGCGCCGCTCGCGACACCTCCAAAGAGTTCAAAACGCCTACTAGAGGGCGCCCTGCACCCGGGCGCTACATGAGCTAGAGCCGGCGCTGACACGCTAGCTTACAATAACATGGCGGATAGAGGATTATATCTCATTATTTTGGAGAGCAGTATCCAGAGCAAGGAAGTGGTAGTGGCTAGTACTACTCCCGCCCAGCCGAGTTCTAGCGACCAGGCGGTCGAGAACTCTCTAGCGGAGAGTAGTGGTAAGGCGGGGGTGCGGGGACCGACCACGCCGTCCCCGGTGTAGTCCCCGTGTGTGCTGCCGCGGGAGGACACGCGTTGTACGCGCTTGAAGTGTATTATCATTAGAGTAAACATTGCGAATAGGCCTGCAAACAATTGTATTAGCGTTAGGGTTCATTTAAATTTGCGTCAATTACTACAATCGATTTATCGAAGAGTACTTAAGCTGCTTGTTAACGACACGGTTATGCACCGTGAAAACCCACGGTTGTCAGTGTTGTATGGGCCGCTATGGAAGCTTATTAACACACGCGGCGATGCAAGGGCGCGGTAGAAAACCATGAAAAGTGACGGTGATAGTGTAATATGACAGTCTTTGGGAGCAGCGTTGCCAACTCTACGTATTTTTCCGTAGATCTACGTACTTTAGGCCTTTCTCGCAAACCTACGAACTTCAGTACCAGAATCTACGTACTTTCTATCAAATATTCAAAATATTCAAATTAGCAAAAAAATATTAAACTGATTAGGCTGAATGGGATCATTTACTTTTCTTTAGAGAAGATGAGCAGAGACAAAGGCTGAAGAACTTAAGGTTTTTAAACCCTGACATATTGCTGGATCCAAATTCAAAAAATTCTGTACCATCTATAGCTCATTTAGGGCAAATATTTCCAGGTAATATTTTTATCATTAACCAGGGCCGTCTTTACCAGGGGGTGCAAGGGGTGCGGTGCACCCCGGGCGCCCCGCGCCCGGGGGCGCCTGTCGAGCCCTGAATTCAGTGCCGGCTTTACCTATGGTGCAGGGGGTGCGGTGCACACGGGCGCAGGGTCTTAGGGGGCGCCGAGCGCCGCTCGCGACACCTCCAAAGAGTTCAAAACGCCTACTAGAGGGCGCCCTGCACCCGGGCGCTACATGAGCTAGAGCCGGCGCTGTCATTAACCAAATATTTTACTAAATTTTACATAATCTGTTGCACTTTGTATTAATTAAATGTTTGTTAGGACGGTATGTTGAAAAAATGTTTACCTTTAGTTCAACAAGGTTTCTTTGACATTATGTTTGAGTGTACTGTGACATTTCTTTTAACTTTTAGTTGAATTTGGTAATTTGAGCGACGAAGTCTTAAATATATTTTTTTTTTACGTGGTAAGGCCGCAGACGAGCATACAGTCCACCTGATGGTAAGTGGATACTGTCGCCCATAGACATCCGCGATACATGCCAACATTAGTCCAAAATGAGAAACGTTGGCACGACCCCGGATGCGCTGCCTACCTTTGAAGATATAGGAATGGATTTGGAGAAAGGGTTGAGAAAATGGGGAGGGATGGGATAGGAATGGGCTCTGGCACATCTCACTCACTATCGAAACACGTACGTACATTGGGGAAATACGATAAAATGGGAAATGCAGTACATTTCAAGGTAGTCTTCTGTGAGAGAGGGGTAACGTGGCCAGTCGAGCGCGCCCAGCGGCTGTTGGATTGCAGCGTGCACTCTCCCCCACTGGTATTGTGAATAGTGTACCATTAGATTACTGCATTTTCGTGATTTTGTAATTTAAATTCAATATTCAGAGGTAATTTGAAACCAAACAAAATGCTCATAACACCAGCTCAGGTTGCACAAGCCGTAGCTTTAATTGATCAGGGCCTGACACAACGTGAAGTTGCTATGGCGCTTAATGTACCACGTTCATCAATGCAGTACGCCCTGAAACGATACCAGGAGACTGACCACTACATCCGCAGACCAGACAGTGGAGGGATAAGATGCACATCAGCCCGGGACGACCGATTTATAGCCTGGAAATTTTGAGAAACCGCCATCTTATCGCTGTTGAGATCCGCCAGCGGCTCCAAATCGCGAGATGCGTGAATGTTAACGAACGTACAGAGAGAAGACGCATGGAGGAAGTGTATTTTAAATCAAGGAGACCAGCATTTGGTCCACAGCTTCTCAAACAGCACCGAGTAGCTCGACTTCGGTTCGCACGAGACCACGCACATTGGACCTACGAGCAATGGGCTAAAGTTCTGTTTACACTTTACAGATGAATGTAGAATCGCTGTAGGTGCTCCAGACGGTCGAGAATGAGTCTGAAGAAGAAGAGAACGGTTTTTACTCATTACCACCACGTGAGTTTTCACGGAGGTTCCATAATGGTTTGGGGAGGAATAAATTCCGACGCTCGTACGGAGTGGGTTATCGTCGATAAACGGCTAACTGCAACTCGATACATCGAGGAGATCCTTCAGGATCATGTAATGCCTTATTCGGGGTCCACTGGACACGACCAATTTCTTTTAATGCACGATCATACACGCCCACACGTCGCACGTTGCGTGAATGCGTACCTTCAAGAGGTCGGTATTCAGAATTTGCAGTGGCCAGCTCATAGCCTGGACTTAAATCCAGTAGAACACATCTGGGAAATGCTCAAAAGAAAGATAAAGTGAAGCTCCAACCCGCCACAGACACTCAATCAGCTACGAAATGCAGCAATGGACGCTTGGGAAAACATACCGCAAGTTGATGTCAGACATCATCCAAAGCATGCCAGATCGAACGCAGGCGGTTAGCGGGGCCAGAGGAGGAAACACCCAATACTAAAACGTATAGACGATAAAGACGATACACGATAAAGAAAAACGCAAACTCTTCATTTTCTAGTGTTTAAAACACCAAATATTTTTGAGTGCTTAAAAATATTTTTTTGTGTTAAAGTGCGTGGTCTTAATTAAACTTTATTGTTTGTGTGGTAATCTTTCAAAAATGTTATAAAAACATAAAAGCGACACATATCGAGCCCACCTACACTTAATTTATTGAATAAATTTTATTTTAATGCAAGCTATACAGCAAAAGGTGTAAGAGGGGTGTAAGAGGCTCACCTACCATCTTTGGAGCCTAAGCCAACCTCACCTGCTCGTGGTGCACCCTGCTATTAACTAACGAGGCAATGGCGTTCCCTTTTTCCGCGGTGGGAGGGTTACTCCGTCGGCAAAGCTACCACCCTTCCGTCGGAGTCCGCCGCCATAATGGTGCCGTATTAACCGCGAGGCCCGCATCGTGTTCCGGCGGTGCGCGGAAGAAGCCGTCCCGAGAGGGGGATTGTTGCGTGTGGAAAGGAGGACCAGCGGTTGCGGGGGATTACAGGCGAATAGGCGTGACGTGGTGGCGCGGGGATCAGGGAGACCCGGTGAAACGGTTGTCCGCTGACCGCCCGCGGGTTGTTGGGGGCCCGGACCCGGGGACCTTACTTTAATCTCCACCCCGGGAGGCTGCCCCGCCGCACGCGAAAAGTCCCTTGGGGTAGCAGTCGTGCCGGAGGAGACCGGAGTGGAACCCGACTGCTGCCCCCAGGGGGGGACCGGGGGCCCTTCCGTACCCCGCGCCAGCAAGTCACACAACCTCTGTGACCTAGTTTTTCTCTGCTCCGTGCTTTGTCCTTTGCTCCACATGCGACCATCTCTCTCTCCGTCCCCCCTTCTTTTCTTTCCCTATTCACACACTACAATGGCCAAGAAAAAGATAAGGAATAACGTTTACTCAGCGGCCCATCCTTCAAGTTCCACATTTCAAGTGGACTTTTGCAACATCAGAGGGATGCATAGTAACATCGACGCCGTCCACCACCACCTTGAGACGGCAAAGCCGGCCTTACTTTTCTTGACGGAGACACAGATATCCTGCCCGGCCGATACATCGTATCTTCATTACCCCGGCTACAAACTGGAGCACTGTTTTGTGCGACGTGCTGGGGTATGCATGTACGTCCGGGAGGATATTTGTTGCCGCCGCCTCAGCCATTTTGAAGACGGGGACCTGTCGATTCTCTGGGCGCGTATTGACTACGGAGGTTCCACTAAAGTCTACGCTTGCCTCTACAGGTCCCACAGCGGTGATACGGAGACGACTCACTTTTTTGAGCGCCTACAAGAGACGACTGATAGCGTGCTCGAGCAGTTCCCTTGCGCGGAAGTGGTGGTCCTCGGTGATTTTAACGCTCATCACGAAGAGTGGTTGGGATCCCGAACTACCGACCGCGCAGGGAGAGCAGCCTATAACTTTGCCCTGGCTTATGGTTTCTCACAGTTGGTGTCCTCACCCACGAGGATACCCGATATCGAGAGCCATACCCCCTCCTTACTGGACCTCCTGCTGACTACGCGGCCGGACTACTATAATGTTGTTGTTGATGCTCCGTTAGGATCATCCGACCATTGTATCGTTCGAACTGCTGTGCCAGCCAAGCAATCCGTGCCGACCCATTCACAGGGAAAGCGCAACGTCTGGCACTACAAGTCTGCAGATTGGGATGGGTTGCGCGAATTCTATGCTTCTTATCCCTGGAGGCAGCTCTGTTTCTCGTCGGGTGATCCGGATACCTGTGCAGACTCCGTTGCCGACGTGGTGTTGCAGGGCATGGAATGTTATATTCCTTGTTCCGTGATACCCGTAGGTGGACGGAGCCAACCTTGGTTTAATCAGTCCTGCAGAGAGGCCCGTCGTAATAAACGGGCTGCATACAGGGCCTGGGCCAAAGCGCAGGTGTCCGAAGATCCGAATACCACCGACTTGAGGAAGAAATTTAACGCTGCCTCGAGGTGCAGTAAGAAGATCATTGTCAGAGCAAAGAATGAGCACATCCGCAGAATTAGCGATCGACTAGTTAGCTGTCCTTTTGGAAGCCGAGTTTTCTGGTCGCTCGCCAAGGCTGCTGAAGGTAACTTCTGTCAGTCGTCACTCCCACCACTGCGAAAACTCGATGGGTCACTGGCCTACGGGGCGAAGGAGAAAGCCGATCTCCTGGGCTATCTTTTTGCCTCGAACTCGACTCTGGACGATAGAGGTGCATCACCACCGTCTATCTCGAGATGCACAAGCTCCATGCCGGAAATCTGTTTCACGCAGCGTGAAGTCCGGCGAGCTCTAGCAACTCTTGATATCCGAAAGTCGAGTGGGCCAGATGGTATTCCTGCAGTGGTGCTCAAATTATGCGCTCCCGAGTTGTCCCCGGTGCTTACGCGACTCTTTAGACTCTCATACTCCACAAAAAACTTCCCGGCAACATGGAAGGTAGCTCATGTTCACCCTTTACCCAAAAAGGGTGACCGCACAGACCCGGCCAACTACAGGCCAATAGCGATCACCTCCCTCCTCTCCAAGGTGATGGAGCGTGTCATAAACACACAGCTCCTTGGGTACCTAGAGGATCACCAACTGATTAGCGACCGTCAATATGGATTTCGCCATAATCGCTCGGCTGGTGATCTTTTAGCGTATTTAACACACCGCTGGGCTCACGCCATTGAGAGTAGAGGCGAGGCTCTGGCTGTAGGCCTAGACATTGCGAAAGCTTTTGACCGGGTATGGCACAAATCTCTGCTTTCCAAGTTACCATCTTTCGGGATACCCGAGGGATTATGCGAATGGGTTGCCAGTTTCCTGACTGGACGGAGCATCAGAGTCGTTATCGATGGTAGCTGCTCCGACACCATGTCTATTAACGCTGGCGTCCCGCAAGGCTCCGTGCTGTCCCCAACTCTGTTCCTTCTGCATATCAACGACCTGTTGCAAATTGGTGACATACGTTGCTATGCAGATGACAGTACTGGTGACGCCTTGTACAGAGGCCGCGCCAACATCCCTCGGGTCGAAGTGGAAGAGAGTCGCGCCAGGCTTGTGTCTGAAATCGAAGACTCTTTAGATCTAGTCTCGATTTGGGGTTCTCTGAACCTAGTGGATTTCAACCCCAGTAAGACGCAAGTCTGTGCATTCACTGCTAAAAAAACCCCCTTTGTCGTAGCACCTCGCTTTCAGAGCATGCCTCTTAAGATCTCAGAGAGTATCGGGATCCTTGGTGTCGACATTTCCAGCAAAGTCGAATTTAGGGGTCATCTGGAAAATAAAGCCAAAATGGCTTCCAAAAAGCTCGGTGTGCTGAACAGAGCGAAGCGGTACTTCACCCCTGGGCATCTCCTTATGCTTTACAAAGCTCAAGTGAGGCCCCATGTGGAGTATTGCTCCCATCTCTGGGCCGGCGCACCGAAATACCAACTGGACCCATTTGACTCCATCCAACGACGTGCTGTTCGTATTATCGACGATCCCACTCTCACGGGCGGTTTAGAATCCCTCAGCAGTCGGAGAGACGTTGCGTCTCTCTGTGTGTTCTACCGCCTGTACAATGGGGAATGCTCTGAAGAATTGTTCAATATAATTCCCACCTCGGGTTTCTATAACCGCACCTCCCGTCACAGAAGTGCGGTCCATCCGCATTTCCTCGATACGGAGGTGTCGCGCACTGTTCGGTCCAAAAATTACTTTATACCGCGAACCCGTAGGCTGTGGAACGAACTGCCTCAAGAGGTCTTTCCATTAAGCTACGATATGGGGTTCTTCAAGAGAGCTGTGAATAGGATTTTGCAAGGTCGGCGGCGCGCCCGCATACCCCCTGGTGTTGCAGGTGTCCATGGGCGGCGGTAACACTTACCATCACGTGGGACCGCCTGCTCGTCCGCCCACTAATCTATAAAAAAAAAAAAAAAAAAAAAAATCACAAGGATTAGTTAATATTTTAGTTTGTAGTATTTTATAATGTAGGCACTTCGTTTTAGACCTAGCTTCGGTCAAGAGTCAAGACGCATATTTTTAGAATAGTATTTTAGTTCGTAATATTATAAATTGTACTCTTAGTTAATAAATAAATTCTAAAATTGTTTTTTATTAAATCCTCTGGTGTAGCCGCACATAACTTATATTTCTAACATTAGTTTTATCCTCTTCATTTTGCTTAATAAAAAGTACGTAGATCTACGAACTTTTCATATGCAATTTTTGCTAATTCTACGTAATTTTCTAGTCTGGTCTACGTCTTTTCCAAAATCCGAGTTGGCAACACTGTTTGGGAGTTTGTTAGCGATATCAGACGTTTTCACGGTTTCGTCACCGCTTAACTGTGCTGATTCGAGTTTTGTGTTAAAAAATATTTTTTCTTAGCTTAGCACTCAAAAATGACACAGGAAGTCCGCACTTAAAATACGCTAGCGGTGCTGCCACCTTCGGAAAACCGTGTCGCTAATGCTATATATTGTTACATATTTTTATACAAGGGGGCTGTTTATATTTTACTGTTTTATATTTTTTATATGTGACATTATCTGAGAAATGGAACCTTATTGTTGTTATGAACGTATCGACTTCTGTTAACATTTTCTTATTTAAAATTTAGTTCTTTCAAGATCCTTTTTAAATAGAAACTGATTTTTAAGATGAAGCAATAAAAAATATGTTATTTTTTTTAAAGATTTCACTAAAATCTCGAAATTTGAAATAGGTACCTACTCTAATCGAAACTAAAGTCCTTTCCTCACATAATTCACATATAATTATACTGTTGCAAATGACTAAGTGATTATACCGTACTTTAAATTGCTATTGACTTTAAATAGTCATTAGTGAAGTAACGAATGTCAATTTATCTCTAGCAATTAGCGAGTTGTTCGAGAAAAGTGAGTTACAGTAAAATATTGTTTAAGTAACATACGTTACTGTGTCGTTAATGTTTTCTTACCTGCTAAAAGATACATAACTCCAGTTACAAGTACAGCACTTATTTGATGCTTGCACACTCCAAAAGTACCAACAAGTGCCGCGCTGCCTAATACGATGAGGCACACTAGAGCGCAAGATATGGATAGATTCTGCATTCCTGAAATAATAGAATTTTCATTTTTATGTTATGATTAAGACTGAATTATTTGTTATTTTTATGTTATTTGTATGAAAAATTTGGTAAGTTACTTCAAAAAACTGAATATTTTTTTGTAAAAAGGCTTTATAAAACTCATATCTCAATGTAGGTACTCAGAGAATGTCAGAGTGAAAATTATATGCGCACGAGTAATTATTAAGTCTAACAACGAGTTTCAACAACATTCAACAAGAAGAGAGAAACATTCCGCACGTTTAATTAAAAAACAGAAATTGTATAAATATAACGAGCGCACTTCTTTTCAGCGCGACGAGGAGAGGAAGGCGAGCGTCACGTGAGCACACTTTAGCATCCAGTTTGAATGCTGAATACAGTAGTATGAGAGGCGTGAACGTGGAAACGTGCTAAAATGAAACGCCAAAATGACTTGCAAATTTATTTTATTCCGTGTCCCTAAAATTCATTTTCCATTAGCACGAATGATAAATAGATGGGGGAAAGATGCACAATAGGTTCCTTCAAGGTCACGTTGAAGGAGGTTTCAAAGATATTACAATAAGTAAGGTATATATTGCTACTTGTACATTTATGATACAAATACGTGACGTCATGTCAGCAAAGGGAGCTTATTGTCGATATGTACTTATTGACTTTTACTAAGATTATCTAACTTAAAATGTCATTGTTTCAAGATTCTATTTAAATATTATAGAAACATGCTCTAACATCTAGTTTGTTTAATATAGTAATAAAACGTTTGTTATTTTTTATAGATGCAACTAGAATTGACAATAAAGTCCCCTTTGTTAAAGATGTCACATATGAAAGTGAATTAAAATGTTTTACACGTTACGAACTTCTGAGTCTCGTCACGTTCTCACTAATTCTATAACGGGAAAGGTAACAAGTATTTTTTTATCTTTCTGCTTTTCAAAACAATAATTTCAAATTCAACTCACGATGTTGCCAATCTGCTCTTGGTTCGTCATCGTCACTCTCCGCTAAATAATTTGTGCATAAATCTTGAGTAGGAAATCCAGCTCTTGACAATATTGATACTTCTTCCTCTGAAATAAAAAAAAATAATTATTTCGTTGATTTTAACAAATTCGTTTTACAATTTTGTATTTGCGGTTGTAGCCGTCTATTGAATAAGCTGATATTGAGCAGAAAAGAACTTTGTATATTTTCGAACACTCGATCTACGATACTATATATCTACTACGATACACATTATGCCACTTAAAATTGAGACGTAGAAATAAATACCTTCTAAAGACACGCACATCGTCCAAATGCCGCCGTTCATTGGAACTAAAAAAGTCCCTTCTCCTTTTCGAATGCTCGTGTCTTCGATCTGAAAACAATTAAAATTTAAAATAGATAAAAAAATAAGATTGCAGTTCTGATATAACAAAAGTATTGTAAATGCATTGTGTAATTAGGTTCACGCTCTTGGACAAAATTTTTTTTTCCTGGCATATGCGTAATAACATAATTTTGTTAATCTCCCGATCTATTGTAAGTTTGAGGCTATGCATGCAATATCTACATAAATTACTGTAAATGCTAATAATAATTATAATAGATGTTTTTAGTACCTATATATATATATATATTCATATGGTGTGGTGTCAACTGGGTTTAGAATAGCTCCACGCCATCTCTTCCCGTGGATGTCGTAAAACCTACCTAAAGTGGGTTTCGTCGTCGACTAAGAAATAAAGAGGCTACCACAAGCCCCGAAGATCTATATCACCTCTAAAAGAGTGGACTCGCCAACCCGCTTGGCCAGTGTGACGTTTTAAGGCCATGCATTCCTTATTCAGGAGCCCATGTCCAGCAATGGAAGAAAAAAGCGCTGGCTACAGTATAGTCATTCCCAAACTATGTACTTAGGTAATACGAGTATAATGCATTTACACTGAAGGTAAAATGAGTTTTCTGGGCTGTTCCATACCAATTAGTGGTTATCATCCTTGGTATCGTTATGTATTCTCTAATTAGTGGGTTAGTAAAGAAAATACGTTCAGAGGTTGCGTGCGTGTTCGGGGTGCAGTTTCAAGGCGATGGCGTTTGTGATTACGGGCCGCCTTGTTTTTTCCACAGCCTTGACCTGTACTGTAAGGGCAAGATATCTGAACGGGAAACCATTAGTCAGCTGCTGTTTTCTCATGGGAAACGTGCTATCGACTGGATTGGAATTCAGACTAGGTTGGATTGGAATTGGACAATTGTTAAGTGAATGTGAATGAAAAATAATAACTTCATAATTTTCAGGATTATTATTTATTTACGAACTAGCGGTGCCTGCGATTTCGTTCCCGTGAAGTTTAGAGTGGTTTCCGTGGGAACTTTATAATGGATCTGGGAAAAAGTACCCTAAATGTTAAACTTGCACATAACATGCCAAGTATGCCAAGTTTCATTAAAATTCGTTCAGTAGATTTTGCGTAATGCGTGTTCAGACCGAGAGAGACGAAAATTGTTGTTTTGGGCTTTACGAGTATATCATTGGTAGGTACCTGATATTGCAATTAGGTACTTTTTCAAAAAATATTTCACGTACCTAGTCACGGCCTTGCTTTTTTATGGACGAAGGCGACAGACGAGCATACAGTCCACCTGATGGTAAGTGCATACTGTCGCCCATAGACATCCGCGATACATTTAGTTCAAAATGACAAACGTTGGCATGCCCCCGGATGCGCTGCCTACCTTTGGAGCTATAGGAATGAATTTGGAGAAAGGGGAGGGATAGGATGGGAATGGGCTCTGGCACATCTTACTCAATACCGAAACACGTACCTACGTAGATTTGGGAAATAAGATAAAGTGGGATATGCAGAGTACATTTCAAGGTGGTCTTCTGTGAGAGAGGGGTAACGTGGCCAGTCGAGCGCGCCCAGCGGCTTTGCAGCGTGCACTCTCCCCCTCAAAAAATTACTACGATTATATTAAATGTAATAGATTATATTCATAGTATGGTGGAGCTTTAATAGCCAAGGGATATACATCGATCTATTCTCTACTCAATTTAAAATTTTTCAATTTATCATTCGTTCATCGGTAAAGGAACACAGTGAAGAAGCCCACGTGTTGAAGAACTGAACAAAAATTAGTTTAGTTAATATTAGTTCTAAGCTCCTATTCTAATACCCTTTCAGCCATTTTACTTATTCTTTGTTTAATGATAAACTAAGGAAACAATAAACCACCTTTTCGCATTTCATACTAAACAAGGATGGTACATGACACACTTGTTACATATAATTAATCATTCGTCAACTTCAATAAACTTGACAGCCCTGGAAGTTCGTTCATTTATCAAACTGAAGCCCTAGATATGTGTGACAAACTGCATTATGTAGATTAAAGATTGGGAACATAGATTATAATTACAATTATAACTAAGTAATACTAAATATTGGTAGGGAAATCAGAAAACCAAAAATGATACAATATACACATTCGATGCAAACGATGATAGCGCACCGCATGTTACACGCGCAGATCAAACTAGACCTATCTTTAATTAACAAAGATCACTAATGAAGACTCTTTTTTGTTCGGTCATATCAGGATTTACAATACCGTTCCATCCAGCCTATGTCTCTCCACTGCTGAATATACGAGTATAGGCATTTAGTATGCAGCCACCACCAGCGCACTCCTTGAAATCATCAGCCCACCTGGCCGATGTTCGAGTCTGGGTGGTGCGTTCGTCCTTGTATGTGTCTCTGGACCTACGACACGGGATTCTAGTAAGAGCCATTGAGTGTAACGTTATTTTAATAGGGCAACATAATAAGGTTGTAAGAGCGAAAATCGAATGTTTTTTGAGTAGGTAGGTATATATTGCTAACTGTAGTAGGTACATGCAAATGGCAACGATGCAATATGGCAGACTCGTGAATAGTTAATGAATGTCATTAGCTGCGACTATTAGCGTAATGTAAAACTATAGGGAAATCAAAGGTTATGGTAAAAAAATACCGGTCCGTGGCGACTTCGCTCCCTATGACTTTGCTCATGATGAGGTCACATTCAGGCCGCGTAGCAATAGCATAATGTGATTATGTTGTTTACAAAACAATTTTTGTCATAAATCGTATTTTAATCGTTTTAGTTCACTTCAAACAAAGAATACAAAAGAAAGCCTTGTAGCAATGACTAAGCTTTAGTTCGACCCCCTGCGAACAGAAGTTCATACTTCGTAGTCTAATATACTACGAAAAATATCTAAATCTATATTTTCAATTGGCTTGTGCCAACGGGAGTTTTTTAAGGAAAATTCTACACGTTCTCGTTCATATGAGAACGTGAGAGATATTTTTCATTTTAGAAAGTCTTAAATCAACGTTGTATAGTTTTATAAGCTAGGATTTATTATCAATATTTAAATTGTCGCTATTTCACCCATTAACCAAGAAGTATAAAAATAATTAGCAATTATTAATTCGAATCTGTTAAGGAATGTGTCTTCCAGTTTGTGTGAAATTCGAAAGCCATAAAGTCTAATACTAATCTGCGTAGGAATGTAATCAGCGAATACTCTGCAATAGTCAGTATTTCTAGAATATTTTTATCTATAAAAATATATATGAAGAAAGTAGATATAAAATTTAATGGTAAACAAAAATGTGAAATCAACTGACCACTTTTACTCGTAGCTTCATCTTCACACATTTGAACGTGTTGATTTTACTATGTTCTACATTCAACACGTTTTGATCACGAAAGCAACAAATTTTCACAAAGAAACAGCCAGAATTACAAATATTGCGCATTTTGCCGTTGCGACGTGCCGACACTCAAATGGCAGAAACTTCAAGCCTTTCAACATGGAATTAAAATTATTTATTGTTATCGTTGTGGTATACCGCTTACGCTACTTCCAGTTTACACTAGAGGTTACTTTGACTACATTTAACGACATTGTTTGTTTATATCTATCCCACTTTATACCTTACATAATTATAATTTTTATATAAGTAATATAATATACTATACTTGTTTATCCCTCGCATGCTCGTGAATTGGAAAAATCTGTAGTATATGTACTAATCCGCATTGGGCTCGCGTAGCGGATTATGGTCCGAACCTCCCCCCTGTGATTCACTAGGGTAAACCTGTGTCCTGCAGTGGGACGTTATAGGCTAATAAATATAAAAAATACTTCAGTGGTCATTAGTTAGTTTCCACTGGCTAGTTACGATACATTCAATTCGTCTGTCCACTGCTAGAAAACAGGTTTCGCCAGTCACCACACATTATGTTCTGTTCATATATATACCTATTAAGTTTAAATTAAGAAATTAGTTTTATTATGGAGATATACACTGAAACTAAATTATATGTACCTAACTATTGATTAAAGCACCTACAGGACAATCTATCAACTGTGGATCAACTCTATCAATTGTGGAAAGACCGCGAAGACAAGGACTGAAAGAACAAATAAATTTATTACTACAGTATAATTTTTAAGCAAACGACCACTTCGATAATTACAACGGTAATCGCTTTTGGTCCAACAACAGCGATCACTAACACCTCAAGTAATTATTTAGTTAGATCAATCAGGTAAATAAAATAAAATTATTTGTCTTTTGTTTCTACTCGTACAAAGTTTGTCTTTATCTGCCTTATCAGGCAATCGTTTTCATGAAAAGAGACAATCACTTCAACTACGCCTAAATAGATCCAGCAAACATTATATCTAGGGCATTTGGTAATCTCTGTACTAATTATAATCAACTGGCAAACACAATCAGCCAAAGTAGATTATCTCCCAATATGTCGGATGTCGGACGAAGAACATTCAAGCTCCCTTCAATATCGTTATGGATAATACAAAGTAAATATAATTGCATATCTGTGGCACAGATACAATAATAAAATATTATCGTAATGTGGGGATAACATTACGGTAAATCTCAATGATGGTAATCCATAGTTATTATTTATGAGTTATGATTAGACATGCCGATTATCGAATTTTATTAACTATTTCAATTCATAACTTGAAGAATGTCGCCGGTTGTGGCTGGATGAGAAGAGCTTCAGACCCTGTGTGGTGGTGGTCCTTGGGAGAAGAGGCCTATATCCAGCAGTGGAGAGACAGGCTGATGGTATGGTATAAATTTTCAGTTATTCGATTTAAAACCCTCTCGATTTTTTCACTAAAATTTTCGAAGCAACGAAGGACGACCATTTTTAGTATTATCTCTTTATCTCGTACAGTCGTTTAATCGTAAAGTTACTATATGTGAAAACTTGTAATGCTCTCAGTGTCCATGTAATTGAATAAAATTGTAACTGGCCGTAAGTTTTCCAATGAAAATGAAATAAAAATAAACTCTCATTACACTCTTTACTCTTATTCTCCCCCATCGCCGAATTAAGAATAGGAAGTGTAATGAGAAAATCTGCTCATCCCGTTGTACCTAGCATTCTACATTCTCCCCAGCCTTTTTTCCAAATCTACTTCTCCTTAAATATTCAAAGGTAGGCGATGCATCTGGGGGCATGCCGACGTGTGTCATCTGGATTGATGTTGGCATGTATTGCGGATGGCCATGGGTGGATGTTGGTCTGCTGCCTTGTTTTCTTAAAAGTACCAATACGATTAAATTTTTCCTTCAAGTATAACATATCTAGAATTGTAAGCGTCAACAATCAGATTAAACAGTTTAGTGGTTTAATTACACTTAGTCGTTAGCCCACATTCGGGTACTCGAAACATATTTTACACTAGCTCGAGATCGCATTTTAATCCAGACCACGTTACAGACCAACCACAGAACACCAGCAGGATTATTTAATCTGTAACCTAGCTTTGCTCACTTACCCAAATACAAGTGTAGCCGAATTCGCTTTAGATTCTTTATTTACATTAGTCATTTGCCAATACAAAAGACAGCCGAATACAGGCTAACGACCAAGTGTAGCCTTAACGCTACTGATAAGGTCTTAAAAACTTCAAGAATCACAACATACTTCTTATTTTCGCAAAAAGTTTTAATCAACGCTACTCTCTTTTTAATCTCAGCGATTCTTTGTTTCAAGATTTGTAACAGTTCACACACTGTAGATTTTACTAAGAACAAGTGATTAAAAAATACAACAGTGGAAAATTTAATACTTCAGGGACGTCGAGCTCGAAACTCAAGGCTAGAAGGCGACAAGAAATTATTACTAAGTGTTAAAATAAGTTGAAAAAAAATAGATGGGAGAGACAGGAAAAAAACGTTTTAACTGCGAGATGTCTACGAAACATCCATCTTAATTACTCTGAGTCTGGAGAAAAATAATTCACAGAGATTGGCCAATATGTTTTTATACATTATTAGCTCCCGGTAAAAATCCCGTGTAACATATGGGAGTGGATTAGCATCCCGTGTGCCGCCAAACTGTTTTGCCTCGCGAGAGACAGGTCAAAATATTAGGAACTGATTGCTAACTTTCACTAGTTGGAGAGACTCTACAAGAAGAACTTCCTGATAGGTGG
This sequence comes from Sesia bembeciformis, assembly GCA_943735995.1. Taxonomy (NCBI): domain Eukaryota; kingdom Metazoa; phylum Arthropoda; class Insecta; order Lepidoptera; family Sesiidae; genus Sesia; species Sesia bembeciformis. Next base: position 13,245,463 of record OX031033.1, on the reverse strand, counting down.
AATTGCAACAGAAGCAGCCTCGGTACTTGATTCTGTCGCAAGTGGAATTTATTCAAATGCCGCTTTAAAATGAAACCGATCTCCGTTCGTATGTGAGCCACCTCGACGTTTCGTCGGGAGCAACATGAAAAATCTTCATGTTCATTACGTGCCCGTGAGTATGGCTTTATCGTCATGCTGTATGTACGTGATGCTTAAGACATCGTGCCCAGACGCTATGTTCATAAAGTATCACAATGTAAGACGAAATAACGACGAAAAGACGTGAAGATATTTTAAGAATGCTTTACTTGTAAGAATACAATTTATCCACCTTACTCATTAAATGGATAGTTCATATTTGTCGCAGGATCGATAAATAATGGGATAGATGAGTCCTGGAAAGGAGGTCAATACCTGGAAGCGCTGTGTGATACGCGTCCGGTTAGGTGGACCGACGACAAGATGTTCGACGGTGATGGTTGGTTTAGAAGAGCCGAAGATCGTGTGTGGCAGGGAGCCTTGTGAGAGACCTATATCCAGTAGTGGCTCCCAATAACCTACGTCTCTACATAGGTATGGTATGGTATGGTGTGATAATTAATTACCAAGCCATACTCATAAATTTTGATGAATGTTTAAAACCTGTTGTCCTTTAAAAAAATGGAATTTTAAACTGGTTAGAAGATGACAAAGAATTTTAAGCAATGATAAAATTTTAACATTGTTTATAAGCAAAGTTATAAGAGCTTTTAAAATGTAAAGTGTTTATAGGAGCGGTGATAGCCTAGGGGTATGTATACTCAACTCACGTTCGTGTGATCGTGAGTTCAAATCCTCGGCCTGTACTACTGAATCTCTACTTAAGTACGGATTTGCAAAAAAAAATCACTTGCTCGGCGTAGAGGGAAAACGTCATGAGAAAACCGCCATGCTCAAGAAATCAAAAAAAAATCTGGAGCATGTGTATCCACCAATCAGCACTGGGGCCACGTGGTGGATTATGGTCCGAAACCCCGAATGATTTACTAGGGTAGTCCTGTGTCCTGCAGTGGGACGTTATAATGTAGGCTGATACATACATATATACGAGTATGTAAGCAAGGGGCAAGTCTCTTGTGACTCTTTTGTGAAGTAACACGTATGGCACAAATCCTGGCCGTTTTAAGGGTTACCCAGGTTTCACTGTAGGGTACAGGTCTCCCCGAGCAATCACGAAGGGGTTTTGATGCGTGCCCACTTCAGATTGGCGGTTGGATACATATGCCCCAGATTTATTTTTTTAAACTCTGCTATGCGGTTTACCCTTTACTGTCTAGTAAGTAATAAAAAATCCTTACTTAAGGACATAATGGTACAGGGGTATATATTTAATTAGCAAAAATAACATATAAATTAATAAATACCTGTTCGTGGTGTAGGTAAATTGTACTAATTATATAAACAACGTCATTATAATCAGTTACATGAGTTGACAAGAGTACAAAGTCCATTGTAGGTACTAGACTCTTTTACATAATTAAGGTAAAGGGTTGAAAGTTGTAAAATGCTAATGAGCAGACTAAGTTTCGCTACGTTAGGGTATGGTCGCAGTTGTTTGTATAACAGTTGGCGAGGCACGTCTCAAGATCTAAGATTAATTCTTCTTTAGGTACACGTGTACCGGAAAATGTCTGTCTATTACTGATGAAGATCGGGTTTGAAAACGGGCGAAGTTATTGGCAAATATGTACTAGCATGTTAACAAGTTAACGATTTGGTTTGGCTTGTATGAGTTCCGTCAGGGCAGCAACGCAGCACAGACGGCACGCAATTTCAACGATGTGTACGGACCAAACACCGCAAACGAACGCACGGTGCGTTTTTGGTTTGATCGTTTCCGTTCTGGATATTTCGACCTCAACAACAAGCCCCGTGGACGACCGGAGACTAAAGTCGATAATGAAGAATTGAAAACAATAGTGGAAGCGGGTTCATCTCAAACCACGACTGAATTAGCAGCAGCTTTCGGCGTAGACAAAGCGATATTGTTTCATTTGCGTCAAATCGGTTAAGTGAAGAAGCTCAGAAAGTGTATACCGTATGAGCTTAATAAAAGTCAGCTGCAAACTTGCGTAGAAGCTTACCTTACTTTGCTGAACCGGCACATAAAATAAAGGGATTCTGTATCGTATTGTGACTTCTGATGAGAAGTGGATCCTGTATGATAATCGTAAATGTTCGTCACAATGGTTGAATACAGGAGCCAAACAATGTCCCAAATGCAAACTGAGTCCAAAAGACACTCACGGTGGCGGTGTCCTGTGCCGGTATTATCCACCGCAGCTTCTTGAAAATTGGCACAACAATTATTGCAGATATGTATTGCGAAGAACTGAAAACAAAGATGGATAAGCTCGGTATCAATCTGGTCAATCGCTATAGTAAACTGCTTCTCCACGATAACGCTCGCCCACACACTGCACGATAGGGTCTCAAAGTTACAGGAGCTTCGACTGGAAGCTCTTCGTCACCCACCGTACGCGTCAGACCTTGCCCCTACTGTTTTCCATTTTTTTCGGAATACAGATAATTTTTAGAGGGGAAAAAATTCAACTCTAATGAGGCAGTGAAAAACGCCTACAGGTACGCATCGGCTCCTGTCCCCAGGAGTTCTATAGCAGAGCCATCAATTCACTTCCATTAAAATGGCATAGGTGCATTGATAATAATGGACAAGACATCGATTAATTAAATTTTTAAGTTTCATATGATTTTTTTTTTCAATTCCATATAAAACGGCAATTTTATAAGTCCTAATATAAAAGGACCTAATATAAAAAAAGGGTTAAATTTCCGCTCTCACTAGTTGCACCGCTACCACAGCAATCGTAGCTTAATCTAAGTCTATCGTATTTAGGCACCAAATAAGATCTAAGTTTATTCAAGGATATTTCTTCAAGGCGACCTTTGCAAAACCAGTCTTGTCAATAAGTTAGCATTTCACTTATCACATTTTTTGGCGTTTAAGGTTATACGTATTTAACCCACTATTTAACTTATATTTATGCATTTAACTTATAATTAAATATGAGCGATGACACGACTATTTTTTTAATCAGTTTTAATCACTTAAAAGCTGAATATAGATCTAACGCAGGTACGATATAATATATGTAATAAAAAATAAAAATCGCGTTTGCAAGTCAACTAGCAAAATGACATTTACCGAATGCTCTAAATCACAAAAAAGTAATATAAAATAGATTATTATTGATGTCATTTGAGTTGTTTGTGTTGCAACAATTATAATAATATTGTGTCGCCTGTACAAACGTGTAGATATACCTTTAATAGGGCTAACTTTTAATTTGCAAGTCGGGTGGTAGCTAGCCTAATAATTGAGCAAAAGGTAATGTATCAATTTTTAAGCCAGAACGCCCTATTTAGATATTTAGGTATGAAAAAAACTAATAATCTAAATCCTATAAAGAAAAATAGGCATATTCCAATTTAAAGTTCACCTGCGCCGTATAAAATAATTTTCGTCCATAACCGCGCGTTACAAAAGTATGTTTACGTCATATCAACATTACCGTGAATTATTTCGCATAATTTGTTAGTTACATGCACGTATTACTTTTTACGAGTCACCTTGTTTATTTCACACGCGACATCACATAAGTCGCAATAAGAAAGTTGAAATGTGCTGTCACGTTTGTTTAATAAGTTGTATGTGAAATTTAATACATATAGAGAACTTTTCTAAAGAATAATCGGCCTTTTTGTGGAATTACTGCGTACTAAATATACATTTAACACATGCCTGTACGATACGTAGTATAAGTAGAATACGGCGGGTGATTTTTGTTATATAACTTGCTACTATTTAAACATTAGTTAAATCGTGTTGAATGCCTGAACATCATTTCTATATTAATTCTTACAACAACAATTTCACAAATAATGATATCTTTACACTATAACATGCAATGTATAAACATTATCAGACACTCACCTTAAATTTTAAATGTCTCAACGTGGCTGTGACCGGGTAATGCCGTGATGATTAATGTTTTCTCTTCTACTAATTAAATTTATATTACAGATAGTGTTGTAATAACTACTTAGATATAAATAGATAATATGTTAATAAAAAATACTCCCCTAAATACTTACTTGTTTCGGGGATAACCGTGCTGGTTTTACAATTACTAACCGTTTAGGTCGTAGGTACTATTCGTCATTACTAGATTAAGGAAGTTATTATTGTAGGTACAATTGTTTGTAAATTTAATATAAAGAACTAATTTAATTTAATACAAAGTATGAGATACAAAGTTAAGAAAATTCAGTCCCTTAGTACTTCGCTGTCTACAAGAATCTGTAGACTTCCAAAAAGCACTTTAACAGTGACAGAGTGCAAGTTTGAAGAGAGGAAAATGAATAACAAAGTTCCACAATTTGCTACCAGAGATGAATTTACTGGGACGATGCAAAAAAAACTTTGTGTACGAAGCATATCGTACTTATTGTTTTAAAGTGGTTAAAGTTTTAAATTTCACGTATACTGTGCATTTAATTTGGAAGATTGTAGTCCGGGCCTGTGACTGGCTTAGTATTATAGGACTAATTAAAACTACATACAAAATACACATTTGTTACTTGAAATATGCCTAGATAAATAGACTAAAGCATGTTTATGTAAAGAGGTTTTATTTAATATTCCAATTTTTATTCCATCGATGATTATTATTATAAACTAGTTGTTGTCCGCGGCTCCGTTTACACTGACCCAGTTAATAACTATCCGATGTTATTCCGTCCCTAGCACTAAGTATGTATGTACGTAAGTATGTCAAATTAAGTTGTCATATTTTGTTTTGTTACAGAGTTATCAGGTAATAAACAAGCAAGTAACCCACTTTCGCATTTATAATATATTAAGGATGTTAGGGTTAATCCTGTGTGTAAATATCTGATTAAATTTGTCTAATATACCAAGCTAATGTATCTGTTTAAAATATTGCAAAGTCCTAGAAATGGAAAGCTGCAGTGTCCTAGAAGCAACAAAACCACTGAATTAGAGGTTCAAGATCGAAGTGAATTGTTTCGTCACTTCTAGTTATTCACCAAATTTTTTTCAAGATTCCGATTAGATGCAAAAAATATTAAAATTGTTTTTCTTTTAATCTAAGGCTTAAAAGTTTTTAAGGCTTTTCTTTTAATCTTAATTTTGTCGTAGCCCACGACTACGAGTCGTAGTCGTGGGCTACGACTACCAAAATGACTATTTTCATCCACATGCACGCCGACATGCAGTGGGCTTAACGCTCATACATAAATAAAATCGCGAGCATGTGCGCCGCGGAATGTCACAACTTTGAGACTTCACTAATATTCTAGAATTCTACTAATAATAAGTACTTAGAAATGATTCTTAACTTTGAAATCAGGTTTTTATATTACTACCTATACATCACGAGCTTTTAAAATTTAGGATCATTCGTACTAACGTATAATGCACTGGTAGTCTGCGATAGTAGAACGTGAGTTTATATCGAACTATAAACATAGCTGTAGCTTGAAAATTACCAATAGCCGACAACTCTAGGGTTCAAATTGAGCTCGCGTGCAAATGAAACATAACCGTGCAAAATGAATTTGAACTTGGCATTTCACATCTACCTATATCTGTATTACAGCTCTATATATTTCATATTTAAGTTTGGGTATTATATACTTTGTTCTCAGGGTTTCCAAATTCAAGGAATGCTATGAATAGTTTAAGTGACATTCTTTAAATGTGATTTTAGTTTAAGCAATTACTAGTACAGTCGAACACGCTACCACGATATTGATGAAGATTTCCCATTTGTCTATATTTTCGCGATTTACTGGAGAAAAGTATTTAACGAATTTTAATGCGATCTGCTTCATTATATGTTACATATCTTCGGAATGGTTTTAGTATAAAAATGAGAAAGAATTCTAGTGTGCTATCTTTTTTTAAAGACGTTTCAAGGCTTCGTCCTCTTCATCGTATCGTACGTAGTAAACTAGACAGACAATAGTAAAATGCATGATTTAATCCATATTATTCGTACGATTAACGACGGCCTTTTAGTACCTACCTATAACAGTACCTAAGATTAAGTATATAAGACTTTTAAACGTGTCATCAACGTCATAATGCCGCCCTTGAACCGAACTACTATATAATTAGATCTCGTGTTGTTATATCTATATAATCTCGTAATAGACTCCCAGATAAATGTAATTGAATTGACGCGGTTGAGCCACAGACGAAATTCTCGACTAATGCGGTCGACGAAAGGGTCGATTAAATTCGCACTAATCTTAGTATCATTAGTATTGTACAACTACTCGTACAACACTAATAAATAATATTTGTACAGTCGCCAACAGGTCAACAGCCTGATTAGTAGCGTATTATAAATAACTAAGTCGAATGTTTTTTGATACATTAGCGTGTAATGTAATTCGCCAAATTAATTAAGCGCGCTTGTAGACATTATATCAAAGAGACAAAACCATTTTTTTGCCCTTATATGACGAAAAAAAACGAACAATTTCATATGGTGTTAGTGGACGGTTTATATTTAACTAGTCAAGGTTTATTTCGGCGTTGGTCTACATCTTAAATCTATCTCCGACATATAATATAAATCACTTTTGGCAAGGTATTCTTTGTCCGTTTTAAAAAATGATATGCACAGTTGTTCCAATGACAAACAGTTGTTAAAGGTGCTTTCCATAGCGCTATAAGATATCGGTTTCTATATATAAATGTAGAATTAGTTGATTTGTATAAACGCTTAATTAATAGCCGCTTAATTACTAGTGTCAAAATGCAAAATGTTGTTTCTAGTTTTTAAATAGCTAAATCATTAAATGCTTTTTTTATGTAAGAAGGCGGCAGACGAGCATACAGTCCACCTGATGGTAACTCGATACGGTCGCCCATAGACATCCGCGATATATGCCAACATTAGTCTAAAATGATAAACGATGGCACACGCCCGGATGCGCTGCCTGCCTACCTTTGGAGATATAGGAATTGATTTGGAGAAAGGGTATCTACTACCGATTATGTACATTTTTAAAGTAATTTCTTATCTAAGTTCTCTGATCAACAATAACCTAAATCAAAAGAAACTTAAAGTGATTCTCCTATAAAGTAGCCAATTAACAATTTCGATATTTTACTTAGTGGGAGTCGGCATCTGCAACGTTTAACATTAACTGCCTTTTTGTAACTATAATGATGTATGTAAGCGTATATACGAGTTTAATTAGACATGCTCGCTATATCGGATAAAGGCTTCTATTAATGTGTAGTGAATTCTCTAGAGCACAAATGTGCTTCGATATGTTTATGTCGCTCAATGTCGCATTAAGTGAAATATCTGAAAAGGTCGAACAATATCGCCTTTAACATGCATTGCGGTGCGGCACATCTGTCAGATGTTTCCATAGAACACAGATGCTCTCTTAATGGAAACTCATGTAGCAATTCGTGTCTGACCTGTAAACAAAAACTGCCCCACTAAATTATACTTGCGATTTAAGAAAAAGTTCCAAATGTATTGAATAAGTTCGCAGCAGGCCTCACAAGTCATAAAAAGGGTTTCTTTTTACGCAATTCCAACATTCTATCTCTAATACAGTGTATACGTGATGTATAACTCCAGCTCTCAATTTATTCACCGTTCTCTTATATAACCGTAAAACAAATTCTCCTGGCATAAAAGCAGAAGTTTTTATGAAAGTTTTCTTTTTATCTTTTGTGGAGTTTAGTTATATGTTATATTTATTCGGCGAACTTTTAAGTATTATAATAATATTTTTTTGACATTATGGGAATATTATTCCTATTGAATAAAGTAAATTAATAAAATAATAGCTGTATAGAGGAAACTCCGTGTCGTGTGTGTATATATATATATACTCCATATTCCCCATTCTTCCTCATTCTCTCTAAAGGTAAAAAGTGCATCCGAGGACCAGTTGTCATTCTTAATTCTTGGGTATTTGGAGTCCGTGTGGATGTCTGTGCCCATGGCCAGTTCTACCAGGTGGATCGTTGTTCGCCTACAATCTTTTTTTTATATAATGAAACACAACGTAAATATCTATGATGTAAACGATGTAAAGAATCCATTATCTATACTTTCTTTTTCAGTAAATCGGTAACGGTAACAGCATTTTTACCAAAATATTGACGTCTCATCCAGACGACGACGTTCAAAAGCAAAAAAAAATCTGAATCTAAAACTAATCGGATATGAAATTAAAATCAAAATAGACAATGTCGGCTAGTAAGGGTAAATTTCCGCTTACAGTGGCTTACACGTTAATGAAGATTATGTGTATTTTAAATACCATACCATACCATCAGCCTGTGTCTCTCCACTGTTAGATATAGGCCTCTCCCAAGGACCGCCACCGCACACGGTCTTCAGCTCTTCTCATCTAAACACAACCGGCGACTTTCTTCAAGTCGTCAGTATTTTAAATGCGATAACTATATGCGATGGGCAATGTTTGAAGCTATTTCAAGTGTTATAAGATTATAATTATATGACGGTAGGTGGTACTTTTTTAGATTTCTAAAATATTAGAGGATAATTCTTTACTAAACATTATCGACCACGAAATTCTTTCCTTCCGTACTAAGTCTCTCAGTTTGCTACTTGCTACGGCGCTGCGCTAAGTCTTGCTACGAAATGCTACACATCGTAGCACTAACGATAATTTCTTAAATTGCAACAGCTATACTAGTGGTGGGTAATCAAGACTTCTCGGAGTGTTTTAACTCACTCAATCCTGTTCCGCTTGCAGATCCGACTCCTCTTAGTTACTCCTTAACTCTTTTGATTCACCTACTTAATCACCTACTCACGAGAGCGATTCATTCGCTTTCCCTAACGGTTGGTGCATAAGTAAAAAAAAAGGTCATGCCATCATTGCATCTCGATTTTGAGCCCCCGACAAGTGCCGATGCACGAGATTACATTCATGATCATGTTTGGCGCCGGAATCGGAATCGGAATGAATAACAATTCCGCTCCGCTCGCGGATTCAACTCTTTTGATTCATTAATTCCGGAGTTACCCATTACTAAGCTATACCTTAGCCACTTTCTCGTCGAGTAGCCACTGCAGCGCAGTGTTTGATGCATTGGCGAGTGCTGCAAGCGCTGCGTGTTCCCATCCCACGTGCTCCCAGTGGTCTGTCATGATGGCGGCGCAGAGCATCGCCGTCGAGCAACTGCAACAAAAAGATAATGTTTAGGTCTGTCGATGTCGAAAATTCATTTTCAAAGATGTACGGATAAGTCAACAAACTATTAGAAATATAAAGAGTCCTTTTGTGGGATGTGAAACCGTAATTACAGCGATCAGGTGCAGATAACAGTAACAAAAAAACCTTTTTCAAAATTGACAAAGGTATTCTGAAATAAATTATACAACATTGCGGTCGGTGTATTATTAGGAACACAGATAAGTACATAACTTCTTTAATATCCCGCGATTAGGATTCATAACTGAAATTTTAAAACACGATAACACTAACTTTTCAGCATACAAAACACATAATTAATTCTCTAAAACATAAGAAACATTTACGACACTTAACTTCTAAATTACTAATTTAATCATTAAAAAATCATTCATATACGCCTTTCATAATAACTGTAATTATCGATTGTCGCAAATTGATTTTTCTGTATTATAATCAATTAAATGTCTATGTAATTTCACCGTTTCAAGGTAAACATCAAAGAGGCGTTCCAATAGATATTGCCGATTTCGACATTGCTTACGTTATTGTGCAAAATAGCTGATAAACCATTTCTTTTCACAGAGCAAAATTGAAAACATCGTAGCACTAACGAGGATTTTATGCATTACAATAACTATGTAACTTAAATAGGTACAGAATATTGAACAGTTACCACGTGAACTCGTATCGTATCTAAAAATTTACAATCCTTCTGAGGCTTGCGTTTTAGCAGTCTTCATAGATCTGACTATAGTTTCCACACAAAATCTAAATTGAGATGTCAAAGGAAATGGTCTAAGCAACATTCATTTATCATTATGTTAATGCTATTAAATCGCTCTGAAGTATGACCAAATGAACGTCAATCATTTGGACCTACTTTGGAGCTTTACTAATTAAAAGTAGATATAATAGAAGGATAGGTTAATAAGCATAAATGTAATTTTGTAATGAAAACATAGGATAGAAAACCGTTAATTCCTCTATGGATCGTTTGTTACCGTTAGCTTTAACTGACCGTAACTGTCAACACGATTAATCCAACGCACAATTCCGATTAATCCAATAAATCTCATGTTATATTTGTATTACATAAGGTTTACGTAATTAGGTATTACATTAAATGTTTGTATTGTAACTAGGAGGCATACATTCTGGAGAATTTTGATTACCCAATGGACATAAAGTTAGGATAGAAATAAATAAAGTAAAGACATCATAAAATCACATTGATGCAAATGACAAAGAATTAAGATTAATAATTAATTAAGAAGAATTAAGATAAGGAATCGTTGCTTGTCGGCTCTCCGTCACACGTTGGTCTACCTAAGTAAGTATTTAGTTCTTAGCAGGAGGCTGGCTGCTGATTTTTTTGATACTTATCTTAACTTATTTGAGTGTTCGTGAAGGAGATGAATTGACTGAATGAATGAATGAATGAAAAATCTTATTAATTGACTGAATGAGTTTATTTATTTACATAAATCTTCGTTATATGGTTGTTGATAGTATAAAATAATTGAAGTCCAACAAGTTCTGCAATACTGACATGCAAATGTTAAATTGAAATTCAATAATAATGCAAACGCAGTTATAATGCTGATGGCGCGATGCCCTATGCTCTGGCGCACGGCAGAAATATGAACCACTAAAAAATAACTGTAACAAAGTAAGAGAAGTGCAAACGAGAATCACTACTTATTTTACAATCATATTAAAGGCCCGAACTATAGCGCGTCTGTTTATTCAGGGTAAGGAGTAACGATCAATTATTTTTTATGGTTGTGCATCAAAATAACGGCCATGTTTTTAGTAAAAGGTATCAATTAGAAGTAGCCCTTTCTCAAATTCGTGATGACGGTAAAAGCTCGATGTTATTTGTTTGTCGAAAACATTTAAACAGAGGGGTAATGAAACGAACGTCTCTATCCTAGATTAGGAACTAGTGTCGGCATACTGTATCAGTATTTTTTTTTAAACTGACTTACAACACCCCATCTTTTAAATGTCTACTTGCGTAAAAAAATCGGTATCCAAAGAACTTATTTTTCAGTATCATATTAATAAAGATGTCATTAACCTTTTGAGACACACCTCAAGGGCAACGCCCGTTAAAATTGAGCACTCGTTTAAATTCATGTCAAAATAAATGTAAGCTAATTTTCACGCCAGTGTCGGCTTTGGAAACATAAATATTATGATAAATTTACATTTTGATAACAGCGTTATTCCCCATTTGAACAGTGAAAACAAAATCGGAATTGAATTGGAATCCCACTGTGATTATGTCAATATGTACGCAAGTAAATGTACTATGTATGTAGGTACATAGTACATAGCCGGCTGACTTCGGCCATGGATTTAGTTCATAATTCTGAGTTATTTGTAAAAATTTTAGGTACATTTTTGAGGAAACAACATTTTTTAAATTCCTGTCATTTTTGTATACCAAATGTTAGCTAATTTTACAAAAAAAAAATTTTGAACAAATTAACTCAGTATTATAAACAGAATATATCGTTTCAGTCTTCGAGAATATAACTGTTACAATTAGTATACGAAAAGAGTTATCCAAAAAGAGTGGGTACTGGATGCAAGCTATCCCCTCGGCCAACTTCGGAACGTATCTAGACTCTACCACTCTTCGTCTGGCAATCAGCCTCCTACTCGATACCCAGATATGTGTCCTACACAGATGTTCTTGTGGCAAGGATGTTGACACCATGTTAGACTTTACTGCCATTCAAGTGCGGGCCGAACCGGCTTTCATGCTACGCCATTCTCAACGACATTATAAGTCGGGCTCTTGTCACCACCAACGTACTCTTTTAGGGCCAAATGGTATCGTGCGAGATGATGGTAAGAGACCAGACGGGATGTCGTTAGTGTCGTGGAAAATGGGCCGGTCACTGGGATGGGATGTCACTTGTGTCGATACACTAGCCCCATCTCACCTTCGTGTAACCTGCGAGAAGCCCGAGGCAGCGACAGAGGGTGCAGAAAGACTTAAATGCCGGTGTATCGGCACCGAATACATTTTTGTCCCTTTCGATGTTGAAACTCTGAGTCTATTGGGTGCCAGTGCTCACTCCCTATTTAGAAACCTATAAACTAGCTTTTTTAACATCTCAAGCGATCCTAAGGCCGGCAACTACCTCGCATAATCAGTCTGGCCAATCAGCGAGGTAATGCCGCCAGCTTGGTAGGTATCTTGACACAAGTAAAGGATCAAATTTGTCTAACGCTTCCAAAGTGTAGGAATTCTTAACCTACATACTGAAAACGTGGTATTATTTATTTTAATTTTAGCAGTAAATTTTAGATTACTTATTCTTGTATATAGGCTTTAGTATAATCTTATTTATAATTTTAATTTTTAAGTATATTATTGTTAATTAATTACTTAATACTCCAAATACCTAATTTATTAATATAATTTATTTATAAGTATTTAATTTAATTCATGTATATTTAGCTCGATATGAGGTTATAGCACCTACATATGTATGTAGTTATGTGTAGGTTCATTTGTTGGTACCAATAATATATAAACTGTGCCTATAATATATTTCATATACAGGGTGTGTCGTAAATAGTGGTCCAACGTTAAGGGGTCGATACACCATATATTCAGCTATCACATACCAGAATTTGAAATTTTTTTTTTACGGGTCTCTTTTATTCATTATTATTATTATTTTGAAAAATCGATACCTAGTTACGTCACCCAAGCCCTCACTGTTGATAGCTAGGTCAGCAGAACCGGGTGGTCGGCCGAACCCATAGTTCTAGGAACTTAGTGCTTAGTTAGCATTTAGGATGTAGCGATGGGAGGTTACCTTGTAGTTAGATTTAATTTAAGAGTAAGTTGAATACTGGCATCAAGCTCTGCCACATGTCTTCAATCTCATTAGTTTAATATATTTAGTTTTTAAAAAGCATTTTCTTTGCTCCCGAAACTTGACTGGCGCAGCCGGTAGGATCGCTCGTACATAAGGCTTGTGCCGTCTTCCGCGTTTTTAGTGAAAATCCGCCATCAAACTTTGGCTGGAAAACGCGTTATCGCGGCGTGGCTCGAGTGATCCGACGAACCAAATAAATAAGTCATAACGGGGTGAAAAAACTGTGATGGAGATGATCGGTTGGTGAGTAAAACTCTTCACTTTCCCTTGAAATCCCATCCATTTGTTATTGTGAAATAAACCTCTTTTGTAATAACGTTATCTGGTTTAATTAATAAAATAAATAAAATATTTAAAAATAATTAAAATAAATTGATTAAAATCGTGATTTAAATTAAATTATGAATTAAAGAAATATTAAGTAACTAGTAATATAATAAGTGAACAAGGCTTCAAACTCAGTCTCGCATTTATATTTACTTAATTTAACTTAATTTAAATTTAATTGGTGCTTGAATTTTATACAAATTGTATTTCCATATTATTTCTTATTTAAACTGCGTTTTTAATTGTGATTGTGTTTAATTTTAATTGTGTTTTATCGCATTTACAAAAAATGGCTCTGCAATCAAGTAGCGAAGTAAATATCCCCTCTGAAACATTAAAATTAATCCCTCAATATTCTGGGGAAACGCGATTGCTAAGCTTATTTTTAAGGAAGTGCGAATATGTAATTTTAAAGTATCAAGGCAGTCAGGAGCGCAATGCATATTTGATGCAATGTTTTACCAGCAAATTAGTTGGCAATGCAGCCGCCTTGATAAGCGAAAGAATAGATATTGAAACTTGGGACGAATTAAGGCAATTACTGATCCAACACTTCGGAGACCCACGTAGCGAGGAATGCGTAGCAATAGAACTAGAAACATTAAAAATAAAACATAATGAAACCTTTGCCGATTTTTGTAATAGGATTCAAAGTGTAAGGTCTATTTTATTAGCTAAAGTGAACCAATTGGCAGATGTAAATTTAAGAGACGCGAAACATATAATTTATAATAATACCGCTTTAAATATTTTCCTATATAACCTTCCGGAAAACATGGTCAGATTAGTTAGGCTCAAAAATCCAACCACTCTTGAAGACGCGCTTACACACGTCTTAAAGGAAGTTAACTTCCAGGAGCAGTACAATTTAAGGAGCAAAATGCTGAATCCTAAACCAGCTACTCCTTCACAACCGACTTTACCGTGGAAATTTAGCACAAACGGTCCAACGCAATATTTTTCTACAGCGAAACCGTTAGGCTCGATGCAACCCACAGGTTTTCGTCCTCCAGGACCACAACACGGTCCACAGTTTAAATTTGGGATCCCACATCAGACTGCTCTGATACCACAGGCACCCAGTCGCCCCTTGCAATTTGGATATCGCCCTTCTCAGCAATTTGGAAACGCGCCTCCACAATTCGGATACAAACCTCCGCAACAATTTGGCTATCGCCCTCCTCAGTCCTTTGGTTACCGTCCTCCAATGCAATTTGGATATCGACCTCCACAATTTGGAAATAACGCGAAACCACTGCAAACTAACGACGTATCAATGAGAACGGCGGCCCCACCATCGAAACCGCAACAAGGGTTTCCATTAAACGAACTATATACAGATAATAACGAAATATACGACGATTACAATCACTACATGACCCAAGTAGACAACATGAACCACTACGAACAGCAATATTACGAAGACCAAGCGATAACGGACTATACTGACATGACCGACGTTAACTCTGACGTAGCAGAGGACTCTGACAAACAGGATTTTATGATAAACGCCTCCGCCAATATAGAGAAGTGATAGAACTAAATGTAGACCGTATCCTTAAACTACCTTACATTTATATACCGGAAATAGATGGTAAATTCATGTTGGACACTGGAAGCACAAGATCGTTTATTAGCCCGAGAAAGGCCGACGAATACTTTGCCTCGGCGAAACATTACGAGCCTTTCCAGGTTATTAGCACGCATGCGACTAGCGTCCATAACGAAGTTGTTACTATTCCCCTCTTCCCTACTTTCCAAACAAACGACTACCACAAATTTTACATCTATGACGTGGACAATAGGTATGACGGACTTATTGGATTGGATTTATTAATGCAATTGGAAGCAGACATAAGTCTTAAAAACAAGACGATTAAGACAAAAACGACACTCATCCCTATAGAATACGACCCTCATCATATAATAAAATTAGCCCCGCGATCCGAACAACGTGTGAAGTTACCGACAAATTTATACAATGGTGATGCTGTATTGAACTTCAAACAATTTTGCGAAGGGGTAAGAATGCCAGCCGCTATCGTAAAATGTAATAATGGGTTTGCAACCACTATTATACAGAACCTTTTAGACGACGAGATGACATTGACAGTAATTAATCCCTTTGATGTTACCAAATTTGAAAAAAGTTCATGCCGACTAAATTACACCACAAACCAAGCTGACATTGAGATAGACAGAATGTTATCAGACAACCTCTCAAAATTAAGACTCGATCACACGAATGGCGAGGAACGAGACGCGATTTACAAACTTTGTTCGGAATACAAGGACATATTTTACTGCGACGAAATGCCTCTGACATTTACAAATCAAGTAAAACATCAAATACGCACGACAAATGACGACCCAATTTATATCAAGCCCTATCGGCAAGCACCTGTACAAGCTGCTGAAATTAAAAACCAGGTTGAAAAACTGCTCAAGGATAATGTGATTCAAGAGTCACATTCGCCTTGGAGTGCACCTGTGCACCTTGTACCTAAGAAAAGTGATGCCTCTGGGGAGACGAAATATAGAATGGTTATCGATTACCGACTACTGAACGAAATTACGATAGACGACAAGTACCCCTTGCCCAACATAACAGACCTCTTTGACAAACTAGGCAAAAGTACATACTTTTCGACTCTTGACCTTGCGAGCGGGTATCACCAAATAGAAATTGAAAACAAGGACCGACCAAAAACTGCATTTAGCACGGAAAACGGCCACTTCGAATTTCTTCGTATGCCGTTCGGGTTAAAAACTGCCCCCGCTACATTTCAACGCGCAATGGACAACGTGCTCCGCGGACTACAAGGCATCCATTGTCTTGTATACCTAGACGATATCCTGGCCTACTCTTCTAGTTTACAAGAACATTTACAATAATTGCGCGCAGTTTTTGAGAGACTTAGACAAACAAATCTCAAAGTACAGTTAGATAAATCCGAATTCCTACGTAAGGAAGTACTGTACTTGGGACATACTATTACTGACTCAGGACTGAAACCAAACAATGACAAAATCCAAACAGTAATTGACTATCCATTACCCACTACACACACTGAAATTAAACAGTTTTTAGGTTTCATTGGCTATTATAGACGGCTCATAAAGGACTTTTCCAAAATTACTCAACCTATGACAGCTTGTTTGAAGAAAGGGAGACGAGTTGTACTAGACAAAAATTTCATTGACGCATTTCATAAATGCAAAGAACTCTTGATTAACGCACCCATTCTTCAATATCCTGACATGTCAAAACCTTTTATACTGACAACAGGCGCTTCGGAAATAGCCGTTGGAGCTGTGCTCTCTCAAGGCTCTATCGGAAGCGACAGACCAATCGCTTACGCAAGTAAGACACTGACTGACACTGAGAAACGGTACAGCACTATTGAGCGCGAACTGTTAGCCATCATCTGGGCAGTTAAGCACTTCAGGCCGTACCTCTATGGACATAAATTTACTATATTTACTGACCATAAACCATTAAAATGGCTTTACCAACTCAAAGAGCCTAATAGCAAACTGACTCGCTGGCGTTTACGATTACAAGAATATGACTTTGACATTATCCATAAAAATGGAAAACAAAATCTTAACGCGGACGCCTTATCCCGCATAAAGGTCAATGCGTTAGGTAAAGAGGATGACAACAACTCTATGAAGGTAAACGTCGACGACAGGGAACAAAGACTCCAAGAATACCTGGAAGATGCGACAAACGAACTGAGCCGAATAGCTCAACGACGACAGACAGACGATTCCAAGACCATCACTATTTCCGACAAATCGCAAACTATTACTATATCTGACGATTCTGACAATGGTCAACAGACTTTCCCATACGATCAGTCACTAGTAGCATCGCAACTGCCCATTCAGCCAGGGATATGGAAACAACTGGTATACCCATACTGCACGAGGCTATAGACACAAAACCCAGACCAATATTGGTTTTCACATGGCTAAGAGACAACCTACAGGTTACGGATATTTCCAACAAAACGCAGAAAATCATCGAAGTATTTCTACCAATAAATAATGAACAATTAATTACGAGCTTTCTCAAAGAATATATAAAAGATAAAACTAAATATTTTATCTACTTCGAAGATGAACAACACAGAAAAGATTTTAGTAAGGTAATCATTAGGTTGTTCAAAGAAGGTCAGGTTACGTTTTGCGAGTGTACCGAACGAGTGGTCTTCATAGAAGATGAAAACGAACAAAAAGCCATAATTAAAAAGTTACACGAAGGAAAGACCTGCCACCGAGGAATAAAGGAAACCATGGCTAGAATTCGCCGAAATTACTACTGGCCTAACATGCAGGAAACAATTTCAGCCCAACTGAACTCTTGCGATGCCTGTAAACAAATGAAATACGATAGAAACCCCATTAAACCCAGATTACAGCTCACACAAACTCAGTCAGCACCTTTCCAAGAAGTATTTATAGACCTTTTCTCAATCGAAAGCAGGTATTATCTTACCCTAGTAGATGCCTTCAGCAAACTAGGGCAGGCCTTCGAGATTAGTAACCGTTCGACTCCTGAAGTCGTCCGCGCCCTGATTAAATATTTTTCATTTTATGGTGTGCCAAAAAAGATAGTTGCGACCCCGGTTCAGAGTTCAACAACGACCTCATGAGAGAATTGTTAAATATGTATAAAGTAGAGCTTCATATAGGAACACCAAATAATCCCAGCTCAATGGGGATCGTGGAGCGTTTTCATTCCACCATTACGGAAATATACAGGCTGGACAGATACGAACAAAAATGCACGGACGCAGCCTCCGTAATGACTTATTCTATTATGGCATACAATCATACCATACATTCTGCAACAAGTCTTACGCCGTTTGAAGTAGTTTTCGGGTACACGGATTCGAACGAGTCTTTTAATATCAATTTCGAAAAAGAGTTTATACAACAGTTATTAAAAGATCACTGTAAGAGAACTAAATTCTTGTATAAACACATATCAGAAAATTTGTCAGTAAATAAAGATAAGGTTAGACAAAGGAAAGGAGGAGAAGAAATAAAAGAATTAAAGGTAGGCGATTCCATCTATGTGAAAGACATAAATACACGCAAAAGTAAGGACAAGCCACGTTATAAAAAGGCTGTCGTAACTGACAAACCCGAACATAACGTAGTCCCTATTGAGTTACGTAATAGACCAACTAAAACGCATCTCAAAAATGTTAAACGCCCTTCGCAGGTGGTGTTTGCTCCTGACGACGAGCATCAACCTCAGCCAGGGCCTTCGTTTAGAAAAGATTGAGGAGAACCCAGGGATACTACCCGTTAAAGAGGGTGAAGCGTATGTTCAACAGGATAAGTGGCTAATAGCAAAAACTATAAAACTAAATGGGAGGTCTCATCAACCCACTTGGTTCTCTTATAAAAGTTATTACAGGCAACTTAGACCATACAGATGCCATAAAATATGATAGTTTAATATCCAGCCTTAAAAATCGCGAACAAGCAGCATCTAGAAAGATTACACTTATCACCGAAATGTTGGACCACTTCTTAAATTCAAGTGAAACCTTAAAAAGGAATTCTATTCTGTTAGAAACACGTTTGAAACAATTGGAAGGTTTGGCTATAGACTTAAAGAATAGGGAAAATAGTTATAAGTTCTCTATATATGTTTTAAACTTGTTTAACCAATTTATTATTAACTTCCGTACTATATACCTTAAACTAAGTGAAATTGAAACAGCATTGGCTTTTGCCAAACTTTCGGTATTACATAAATCTATTATTAATTCGACTGAGTTTCTACACACATTACAAAGCATAGATAAGTACGACAACCTTATGTATCCTGTTACAGAACAAAATCTTATAAATTTAGAAGAGACTATAACTGTAAAAGCCTATTTAAAGTCAAACCAGATTACGTTTCTAATTGAAGTACCCCTTACTGACAATAACACATATAGTTATTATAAGCTGTATCCCCTTCCTATGTTCAGTATCCTACATAACCAAACCTATATAGTGGTTCCGGAATATCCTTTCCTTTTAGTAAATGGAGCGAAATACCAACCGATCATTCGACCTTGTAAGAGCATCGCTTCGGACCAGTATCTGTGTGTGCTTGACGACCTAGCGGTCTACTCTGAAGAAACATGCATCGAGCAACTGATGCAGTACCATCATCCCTCACAATGTACTCAACATCTAGTAGAGGTGGAAGACCTAAAGTTGCAACGAATTGCCCCCAACAGCTGGATTCTGCACTGCGGACACCCAACAGTTATATCTCAAAATTGTACCACCGAGATAACTCGTCGAGCAATTTCTGGCACATATATACTAACCATAGACGACACTTGCCACGCAAACGTCAATGACCTTCATATTCACGGTCGACGGATGATCTCCGAGAATAGCCACTACACCCCTGTACCTCTAGTTCACCTATCTACGCCGCAGTTCAGCAACGCTACCCTTAAGGAACCGCTGGATTTGAAAGGAGTCAACCTGGATGACATAAAACGTCTACATCATGTGTTAAAATACAGTGAAAGTGGGAATACAGATTCCAAAATTGTGCAAATACACGGTGTTAGTTTAGCTACAATAATCCTATATGTCATATTTGTCTTTTTTATAATTTTAGTACTTATAATGTTTAAAAAATCTTGGCGAAATCATCGGATTCGAAAGGAAGACGTTCAAACCGATGAGTTCGCACTTGAAGGGGGAGGAGTTACGTCACCCAAGCCCTCACTGTTGATAGCTATGTCAGCAGAACCGGGTGGTCGGCCGAACCCATAGTTCTAGGAACTTAGTGCTTAGTTAGCATTTAGGATGTAGCGATGGGAGGTTACCTTGTAGTTAGATTTAATTTAAGAGTAAGTTGAATACTGGCATCAAGCTCTGCCACATGTCTTCAATCTCATTAGTTTAATATATTTAGTTTTTAAAAAGCATTTTCTTTGCTCCCGAAACTTGACTACCTTGAGTTACTAATTTGGTTGTTATTTCAACAAATAAAATTATTTTTTTATTTTGTTTCTTGTTTATTATTGATAAATACATGTGCTATCACATACAATACTTTTTTAAATGGAAACTTAAAGATATTAAAGAAAAAATGTCTTTATTTCAAAATTCAACTCTAATCTCTAGCAAATCATGTGAATTCGGGGGCGAATGGTGTAAAAAAAATGTACTACACAATCTGTGCCCATTATTTTAAAAACTTGTCCAATAAATGCAGATTTTAAAATGATATTAATAATAACCGATTCCATAATGAAAAAGAAGTTATTGCCATTTCAATTGAGAAGGATTTCAATTGAGAATTTAAAAAATACACTTTTTCATTTTAATTAACTTATCGGTATTACAAAATGTTTTGGACCCATTTAGAAGTAAATTTTAACTTAGCTATTAACAACTGAGTGGTATTTGAGTCATGCACAAACATATCACAGGTAAACAAACGTGTCTCATGTAAAAAAAAGGGTACTTGGCCAGAGACAGGTAACAAAACACAGAGACTAGAAGCGCATGCGACGTACGGGATCACACTGAAGCATTTTAACTGATTAGATTATTACGAATATCTTCTTGACATAGTCTGTCTCGTTCATACTTAAGAGAATAGCAATAAAAAAAAACCTTGTGATTCTTTTCACTACTCATGCGCGCTATACTGAGGTGTTTCAATGAGTCTTGTATTATCTGGCCAAGTACCCTTTTTTTTACATGAGACACGTTTGTTTACCTGTGATATGTTTGTGCATGACTCAAATACCACTTAGCTATTAAGCCAATATATATGCCTAGAACCCTAGGTATATTGAAGGGTTCTAGGCATTTGTTGACCCTTTATCCTTTCATTTGCTATTCCAGACAGACTCTCAAATCCGTCTGAAACGTCGATTCAAAAAATGTATTTATATTTATATTGTATAAACTCCATTTGATGAATATAGGGGTAGAGTATGTAGATATACAAACTTAATAGAAAATTGGTAGGGAAGCTTTTTATCAGTATACATACGCAAGTATAAATATAGGTTTAAAAAGAGGGAATAGAACATGACCACTCAACAGAATTTCAATTTAAATGATACAATAATTGGAGACTATTGTACTCGTATTGTTCGGAGAGAAGCGAATATATATACATACGTACTATATTGATCGTTTTTCATTGGCGTTTCTTTAATGCGGGAATCATTATTATTTTTCTTCGCGTATGGCAATTAGCACATTGTGCCAGTGTCAAGTTTCCGTTTCTTATATTAGGGCCTTACCTACGAAATTGCCATTTGTTTATACTGGCCACTAACTTAGTTATCTTGCGTTTGACTTGGAATTACAAAATCAAATTAATTTCGATTTAAAGCAATTTATAGCACATTTTTATCAAAATCAGTTATTCATTTGTTTTTCCATCAAACTACTTTTTGCCTAGATATCGTTGTGTTTGCGACTATAAAAAAGTTAAAGGAAAAGTGCATTGATAATAATGGACAATACTTCGATTAATTCAATATATTTATTTTTTGCATATAAAACGGCAATTTCATAGATAAGGACCTAATACATATGGCAATTATGTCAGTGTTGAGTTTTCTTTGTAATTAACAATTTCCAAACAAGTCGAAGCAAGTTAGAAGTTGCTCAGTAAGTAATAGTAAGTCGGTTTGCTGTGGACAGAGAAAAATGCAGTCTTACATTCTTATTTGATTATCACAAACATTATGCACAAACACATTTGGAAGTTTAATAAACTATCACTATTAAACCACAAAACCCGAAATAAACAATTTTTGTAATAAGTTAAACAAAAACTCGACCTTCACTTCTCTAGTTCCCGTCAAATAACGTTTTCATAACGTCA
This sequence comes from Sesia bembeciformis, assembly GCA_943735995.1. NCBI lineage: Eukaryota > Metazoa > Arthropoda > Insecta > Lepidoptera > Sesiidae > Sesia > Sesia bembeciformis. Next base: position 13,223,080 of record OX031033.1, on the reverse strand, counting down.
CTTAGATTTCTCTTATCGGCTTCGAACGGCATAAAAATTTCCACATGAAAAATTAAACATTTAGCCGTGATCGATGAAGAAATTATGCAAAATGTTGCTCGTAAATTGGAGCAATGAATCAAAGTAACTTCAGAAGTTACGAGAACTTTCAGACAATGTTTGAGAGTGTTCTTGAAAATATACCTATACCCAAGTAAGAGTGATAGGAATTGTAAAATACGTAATAAACGTAAAAGTTGTGGAATTTCAATTAAAATACATATTTTAATTTAGTAATTATGTTTCAAGATGTACCTATAATAGAGGATCTATATCTGGTTACTAGATGCATCGTCTTTTCTACATTACAGTCGATACAAACAAAAACTAAATATCGGTCAGTAAGCAGGCCTTTTATCATCCACGTGTGAACATAGGTCATGCGATGTTCACGAGGAGACTGTTTACAACTTCGATACCGTCGCTACCCGTGCTATGAAAAACCCATTTTATTAGTACAATAAAATTTTGTTGACCTTTTTATTTTGACGGGGCGATACGTGTCCTTCTAAAAAGTGAAAACGTACAAATCCCAGCTGAATTGCTCATTAAGCCCTTTACTCCGGGCAATCAGTTTCATGTAAATATCCTCTGAGATTGTTTTGGAGCGGGATATAGTTACTGGGACAAAGTAACTTAAACTAGGTCGCATTTACAGTCTCTTTCTTTATTGTAGTCTCGTGATCGTAACGTGCATAGCGAAAAATAATAATTATGGCCAAAAATTCTATAACGTTGAAAGAACTTGTAAAAAAATATACTTTTATAGAAAGAAGATGGCAGAGCCAGCAGATCACCTGGTGTTAAACGACACTGTCGCTTACGGAGATCCCCAGCCAACTTTCGGAGATTTAGAAATCATATTCTGGAAAAAGGATGGGGAGGGATGTAGATGGGATGGGAACCCCAGTACTCGATATCATAGTAGATATGTCGAGTGGTTTACATAATTCATGTCGGAATACCTCTTCTAATAAAGACATTCTAATTGACATTGGTAGTACTTATTTAAGAAATGATCTCGTGCCAATTAATGACACCGTTTTAACATACCTAATGACTTATTTTACACTAGTTTAATAACAATTAAGAGCGATCCATAATGTTGCAGCTGATATAGAATCGGTACATTTTAAGAAACCCGCACGAAAAATGTATGAGCGGTTTTCGACATGCACACTTTGCATTCCACAAATGTATCCTAATCCCGTTTACACAAGAAATCACTATGATCTGTCATGGTTCCGAGATGGAACTGTTACATAAAATGAGCTGGTCCAGCGGAGCCTCCATCGATTGCGGAGTGTGGCGCCGTTACGTCTACAAGGAAAGGGAATGTACATCAAAATTGTACTCATTCCTGATTTGTGTTGACTTTGTAAGAATTATATCTGACTCACTAATACAAACTAATTTTTTCATTAGTTTAAAGCAAAAATTGTGTAATCTATAAGGTTGCAGTTTACTACATATAATCAGCTTGGAGACGTTCTCTTTTCTCAGGTCTTCTAGAAAAGATATCCACAGTACATAAGCTTAACTTTTGTATATCTTTTTACCCACGATGGAACGGAAGTGATATATTCATTTGGGGTAAGAGAATGTATATATGTTTGTGTACCACATTTCCCTGAAATGGCTGGACCGATTTTGAAACTTTTTTTGTAAACGTTTCATTGTACCTTGGAGCTTGGTGTTGTGGTTGTAACTCACCAGAGGGCGCTGCTGTCCCAAGTTAAAAGTTGTAATGCTTTATAACTTCTAAACGAATGTACTAATTATTCGAATGCTTATTTAAATTTAATCGAAGTGTATAGTTAATATAATACAACCTACCACCAACGTCGCGCGTAACGAAAGATCTTGTTTCTTTTACATTTGATAAACCTTCGTTACGCGCGACCATGGTGATAGGTTGTATTAAACTATTGCAGATTGTCAACAAGACTGTTGACTGGATTATATTTTAATTTTAACCTTTTCAAAGGTAATTAGAGTTTTTTAACGGGGGTTTCATTCTTCTTTTTATTTATTTTGTGTGTAACCGTGACCAGCCCCTTTATAATCGACTGTTGGACGTGGGTCTCTCTCATGTACATTGTATATGTATGGCCTATAAACGCTGGCCGAGTGGGTTGAAGAGTCCATATTATGATTTATGTTATAATCAGCACCGGAGCAGATAACCTGCATTCTTTATGTACGTAACCTTATGTGTCAAACAGATATACAGCAAAGAAACTATGTACTTAGTCACGTTTGTTCTTCATAAATATAGGTATATTAGTTGATTCGACTTAATAAACACAAAAAGGCACTTGTTTATTCAACTTCCGTCGATCTTAATCAACAAAGGATTTTCCTGGAAATGTTTTTCGCATTTTCCTTTCCTTTCCTAACAAGTTAATTACCCTTCCCAACAAGACGGTCTCGATATTGATTCAGAGGCGTGAGTCTGTGGGTTGTCCAACTAATAAAACTCGGGGAAATATTCCACATTAGAATGGGTAGACATCCTATACGCACATTTCGACGGCTGTTAACTAAAATATCGAACTTCTGATTGGTTACTTTACAGGGGAATTAATAACATTACTTTTAATTGTGGAATAACACAAGTTACTTTTTATTTACGATGCTATATATTCAATTTTATGTGGACGGGTTACTTAAGATTTATTATTTATTTTATATGTAATCGTTACCAGCCTGTTTATCGTCCACTGCTGGTCATGGGCCTCACAAAACAATGTGCACGGGGAATATATGGCCTTAAAACGCTGACCAAGCGGTTTGGCGATTGTTATCGTCTAGTCGCCTTTTACGACACCCACGGGAAGACACCACACGGCCAGTATGTATCTAATTGGATCGAAAATCGACTATAAAAAATAAATAATAAATCGTAAGTAACCCGTTCACATAACATTGAATATGTCATCGTAAATGAAAAGTAACTTATGTGTTCACCGCAATTAAAAGTAATGTAATTCTGCTGTAAACTAAACAATCAGAAGTTTGATATATTCAATCACGATAAGTTTAAAATCTTCTGGCAATTGAGGCAAAAAGTATTCAAATTGAGGCAATCTTTGTAAAAAAAAATTGCAGAGTATTCAATATAATTTAACAATTTATGCAACAATGAAAAAAATAGTTTTGCAGCTTCAACACTTTTCTTACGAGGCCGTCGATTCATCAAAAAGTTTACTACCTTTCTCAACAAGACGTTAGCCTCCGCATTGACTTACAGGCGTGCGCTTGATCACTACCCAAATATAAAAATATGTAGGAAATATTGTATTTTAAAATGAATGGACATCTCATACGTGGGTGACACTGAAAGTTTTTAGAATCTCAAAAATGAAATCAAATATGAAGATGGAAGTTGTTTTATTGGTTTTCGAAGTCGCGACAATCGATATCCTTTTTCATGCGATGAAACCATTGTTTGAAGCATTCAATCCACCCTTCTTTAGGCACCTCTTCTTTTTTAAGGCCGTTACTGCCTCTTCTGCATTCATAAAACGTATTCCTCTGAGTTTATTCTAATACAGTACTCAAAAATTGCTTCGTTTGTCTGGCGGAATGAGCTGGGGCTTTGTCGTGATGGAGGATTATTTTGTTTCGCGGGCGTCGCTTTTTTCAAAACAGAAAGCATGCAGCTGTTCACATACCAGTCTGCAGTTTCTGTTCTTTTATTTTCCAAAGTTATAGTAGCAAAATCGTCCAATCTCCCAAAAAGGATACAATTTTTTCAGTACACCGTCCTTTCTTCAGCTTCGTCGTCAACTCTTGGAAAGAAAAGACCCACTGTGCAGATTGCCTCTTATTTTCAGGCTCATAGCAGTAAATCCAGCTTTTGTCACCTGTTACTAAATCAAAAACAGCGTCGAATTTTTTAAGCATTTGGAGACATCTTTCCACGCGGAACTGTTTTTAAGGTTCTCTCAAATTGTGAGGAATCCATCTATCACAAAGCTTCCTTACCCGTCGGTGATCGTGTAAAATAATTTAAACTTGACTCATACCAATACCTTATGATGCCCGTATCTGCTGATATGTCGTTCGTTTTTCTGCTTTAATTAATGAGCCGCACAGTTTTAATACACCTTTTCACATGCAACAATCTCTCTCTCGGGACGGCTTCTTCCGCGCACCGCCGGAACACGATGCGGGCCTCGCGACTAATACGGCACCATTATGGCGGCGGATTCCGACGGAAAGGTGGTAGCTTTGCCGACGGAGTAACCCTCCCACCGCAAAAAGGGGAACACCATTGCCTCGTTAGTTAACAGCAGGGTGCACCACTAGCAGGTGAGGTTGGCTTAGGCTCCGAAGATGGTAGGTGAGCCTCTTACACCACAACTCGTCAACTCGTTCATAGGACTCGTCAATTAATTTTATACTGTCTGAAGTTAGAAATCCACGTAGCGCTATCGACGTGACTGGCGTGCCAATAAGACACGTATAACCTTCCCTATAGCACTAAATTTCCCCATTGAGAGCAGTGTAATACGGGGATATTGACCCAATGGATTAAATATTTACAAACAAAAATCTATTGTTCATAAATCTATGAGTTTTCTAATAATGTTGACAGTGATTTTAGTCATCTAACAGTCTGATGTTCCTATATAAGAAGAAATAATTTAAAACTATCAAATGACAAATTATTCACAATAATATAAATTAAAAAAATCCTTCAGAAATAAATATCCAGTTTTGCCCCTGGAAATATAAGGGTTTGCGTAATAATAAAAAATAGGTAAAAAAAATAGTGAAATAAAGATTAGCGAAGAATAATATAAGTCAAAAGTTACTTACGGGTCCCATGATGAATAACACTATAGATCTACTCTAGTTTGCTTTGCCTCATGCAAGGCCGAATAAATAATTGTGTTTTAGGGCCCTTATCAAGTCTGTAAACACTCAGACTTATATAAGTAGATATTTCTGAGACTGTTAGACTGATAGATTGTATAGACTTGCTGGGGATTTCTATGAAGGCTTCATCAGGTACTTTAAAATACAACATTGACTAAATTTTAAGACCGAAACACATAATATATTATTTATCCGTATAGTTTTTAAAACATGTATCTCAATAAATTGTACTTGGTTTAGAAAAGGTTGTTGGAAATTGGTTTCTATGCAGACGGCATAAGGTGTCTACAACGACTCAAATATTCTATATATTTGCTAAAATCTGCTAAATGGTTCGAGACCTTATGGAGCATCCGCAGCGCATTAGCGTCGGATTAAAGAGCATTCTAACCTCCTCATGGTGTTTTTATTTATTTTTGTAACAATTTTTAATTTCTAAAAACAATGATCTGCCCTCGAAAGTTATGAACAAATTTCTTATAACAGCCTTAATAGTTTTTGAGTTACCATCTTATAAGAAAAGGTATCATTAGATAAATTAAAACGGTGTTTTAATGCATGTAACAAATCTGATTGACCGATAATTTGTTAGACCAGCATGGAACACTGTTTTTCAAACACGTGCTCGTTTTTGTGTTCAACGTGAGTTCAACTTGATATTGGCCCATTAGGACCACTGATACAAAAGAGAACAAACGGCCAATTTTATCTATGTTACATGTTGTATAATAAATGCATAAAAAACAGACGTGTATGTATATAGTTACATACTCTATATTGTAGTATGTAGTGTACAAAATAATAGTAAAAATATTTGGTGGTAGCGGGTATTTATTACAGTTTGTGATTTATTTTTCTATCGCCGCAGAATCGCTGTAATATCACAGTAAATAATAATTATCATTTATAATGACCGAAATTTTATAAATCTACGTGTTTGATTATGACTAATGTTTCCAAATTACTGTTGTTATTAAATCGGTGGAAAAGTTTTGAATATTTCCATTTGTTTTTATATTTACGATTCTAAAGGATTTTGGAAAGTTTTTTTGTTTACTAAAATAAACACTGACAATGAGAGAAATAAACACTGACAATGAGAGAAATTTTAATCAATTTTTTTTTGTGTAATAATAAAAAGATGATTATAAAGACAATCAGACTTCTCGATAAAATTATGAGTTGCCTTGTTTTTTTCAACATTGAATTTGTTTTATCAAAATTTTCATTATTTGTATTTAAGCAGAAAAACCACTGAACAAGTCGAGCTTGTTACATACGTACAACAAATTCCTCTCAGAGACGTGGAAACGCTTTTTCGTAGGATATTTATTGGGGTAGTTAAAGCATACTTTTTATCAAAATTGTCAAGTAATTCTGAAAATATTCAGTTGTTTATAGGTCAAATAGAGTAGGCATCGACTAAATCTGAATTAGGTATACCAGATAGCTATCACATAACAATATATACTCGTAATATATACATAAATATACTGATACTAATTCAACGAAGTGATTGAAGTAAATTTTTGCAAAATTTCATCGAATAAATTTAGGGCTAATTATTTATTTACTTTTTATTGCACAAAGTGACAAAAGCGGGTTTAATATTAGACTAATTCAGGGCAGATTATTCAATTTAGTACATGTAGCAATTTCTAAGCCTATAGGCTATGTATGGCTTTAGAAATCGCTTAAAAATTCATGTAACAGAACAAAATAACTACAAGTATAAATTTTCGAATTGCAACATGCAATCTGCATCTAGAAGGATGCAGTGTAGTGTTATATTAATGCCATTTGTATTCAGTTGTGCAGACTAAATGAATAAAATAAAACACTTTAACCTACGCGTTCAATAACTGTCCGTACGAAAGTACCTTTAAGTAGGCAAATGATTGCAGGTCTTAGTAGCTGGTCTGAATAATTCATTCGAGGACTGCGCTATTCATTTTGATGTTGGCAAGTAAATAGATGTACTTAGAAGAAACTCATCGGGTGTTTGAACAAATAAAAGTCGAGGCTCTAGATTGGAGAGAAGAGATTCTCATTTTGTGTTTATGGGATTGTCTGATTTTATACTACACTCAGCAGAATAGCTTGTTAAAGAAACTCACCTCGGCTTTGGTAATAACCGTTTCAAAAGTCGAACGTCGGTAACTAATATTACAGTTTTGTTACACTTTAGAGCAATCGCTATTATTTCTTTATATTTCACATATTTTCTTAACTATTTCCTCTTTTCGGATTATAATAGTAGTTTAAATTCCTGTCCGTTTCATTGAATTTAAATAATGTCTGTAGATAACAAACACCCACGAAATTATTGAGGTGACATTTTTTACCTTTTTCGCCAAAACGCTAGAGAAATTTGATTTTTCAATAGCCGACGAGCGGTCAGGCTGTCTACTCATAAAATGGCTTGCCACTTTGTCGTCTCTAAGGAAATTCAATTTATTAATGCTACATTGAAAAGCCTCTGTGGAAGATTTGTTTCCGACGATTGGAAGATTGTTATTATGATGAAATTTTAAGAGTAATAAGTATAATTCTGCAGAGTCAACAGCGCACCAACATCCCCCCTGGTGTTGCAGGAGTTCAAAGGCGGCGGTGTTCACTTACGATCACTGTCGGTGTTCTCTTACGTTCACTTATGGTTCGTCGCCTTTTTTTTTCTAAAAAACATATTATGTATTGTAAGAGGCAGGACTTTGCCAAGCAGGGAAGATGAAGTAAGGGAACTTCGATAAATTTCTAGAAATTTGATTGTGAAATTTTTCTATAATATTCCTACGACTTGAAAGAACTGCACGAGATGCATAAGAAATTATGCGGCCGAACATTATGCCTATGTTTTTTTGCTAGTAGAAAATATTTTTGTGTGCAGGGTGTCCCCCGTGTCACTTTATTTGCTTTTCCATTTACTCCTCATTTCAGCGAAATGAAATAAAATGTACGTGTGTTTTGTTTGTAAAAACACGTCGGCAAAGCGTTATATTTGTTCAGTTCAATGTCACGTTGACTACGCCTAGCTACCTTTTAAGTACCTGTGATATATATCTACACAAGTATTTACATGTTACAGATACATATGTTATGTATAATACAAAGAAAACTAATTGTAAATTGATTTTGACCATTGCATACAAGTCGGGTTGGTTTAATGGGACCTTTAGTACAAAATAGAAAAATTGAAGATAAATTGAATTGCTGGATACGTTTATAGATTCGTATAATCATTGTCGGTTAAACAATCAACTTTGATCTTTCGGATTTGTCCTATCGCTTCCATCTATTTAAGTGGTATAATGTAAACAAAAAGATCCCTCTTTCACACGTAATTCTAATAATTCTTTGTAATCTTCCGTACTGGACGCGCGTGTTCCGTACCCCCTTGTGAGTTACTAGGGGAGGCCTGGACTTCACAGTGGGATTATATAAGCTGATATCTAAGTTTATTCAAGGGTATATACGATTATTATACTATTATATACGGCAACGCAGACATTTTTAGTAATACAATATTTTTATCAAAACACTTTACTGTCTTTTTCGTGTATTTTGAAAGTGTATAGGAAGAAAGTGTCTTAAGCTTGGTTAAAATATAAAGTTGTTGAACCCTGGCCCGTTTGTATTGTCGAGATAGTTCTCGTAATGCACAATTGTAGCCACTTTTGCGCCGTAGCCACTTCTACGGCGTAACGACTTCTACGCTGTAAGCACTTCTACGATGTAGCCACTTCTACATCGTCATAACCACGTGTACGACGTAGCCCGTTCTACGCCGCGCTTGACATTTCTATTTGGTCGTAGTCATTAAACGTGTTAATAGTCACTACTAAGCCGTAGATACCTCCAGCCAATACAAACAACACCTTGCAGGTGACTAATTCTCTCTGCTGCAGTCTCATCTCCCGCGTAATTAAAGACGAAATCCAGCAACAAAGGAAATGTCACGTCACTATTCCTTCATTAGGGCTGTCGGTACTTGTGTGTTAACATGAAATCCAATTATACTATAATAATTGCACTTGGCTTGCATTGGTATCCAAAAAGCATTTTCAATAGCAAAGGTAACCCCTGGAACTGTTTTAGCGCTGCAATTGAATTACTTCAGATAAATTTTGTGATAAGGTTTTAAAGCATGATATATAACTATTGTTATAGATCTCAATAGCTATAGTTACTATGTTTGTAATTAATAACTCTAAATGTAGTGAATAGACGATTTCCCATTTCCGTTTAAAATAATAATACATATTGTATTGTGCTTGATCGGAGGATAAATGGTGAGACGGCATTGGTGACTATTTAGTCACCTATGGTGGGAACTTATTCGAATTCATTAACATTTTCTCAATACAGTCGCGAAGGGTCGCAGAAATTTTTACACATATACACTTTCTATATAAAATTAAAACTCATTTATCTACTTACATCTAGATTTCTGGAGAAAAAATCAAATAATCAAAGACTAACTTAACTTCAAACTGAATGAACAGAAATAATAATAGATTCAGAAAAATATATATTTTCTAACTTAAACACCGAAACGAGATTACTCCAGTGGGCGTCTGTCGGCGTCTAGCATTAATATTTAAAGAAATATACTGCCTATTTTGTTTAAATTTCAATCCTGGACTACCCGCCTCTTCAGTCAACTCGTGACCACGACTGGTGTAACCCATGCTGAAACGTCGAGTAGAAATAAAAGGAAAACTTAAACCTTTAATTTTATGCGTTCAGTCCCGATTTACAATATAAAATTAGTACAAAACGCGAAAGTTTAAAAAGATAAAAATAGTGGGATCGCAAGTGAAAAGCAACTTTAAAATTATAGAATTTAAAGTTAGAATGGAATGGTCTTGTATATTTTGTTGACTGTACCGACAATGTTCACGAATTATTGGTGGTGCTTGTAGCGTTCATAAGCCTATTTCCTCGGGACTTTTATTATTATGTGTCGTCATTTGTTCAGGCTTGCTAAAAGCTAGCTCTGGGAAAAGGTCATAACATGAAGTTGATTACTTGAAAGTGCGTCATACAAACCTACTTAGGTATTTGATATCGGTTTAGAACGTCCAACAGCTGAGCATAGGCTTCCTCTAGTAATCTCCAGGGAGTTTTGAGTCATAAATAATAAGAAATCATTAAATGAGCAGTAAAGAAATACTGAATGAGCAACATATCGATCGATGGTAGCAAATTTATACGTGGGTTAGGGTTAATTCTCTCGTGACAATAACAAAACAGGAGTGTACTCCGTCGACTTGAATAACTCATTTTGTTCTCAGTAGTTTATAATTATTTACTTCAGTTATTCAGTCTTGTTGGTCGTGATTTGATGTTCATTTAGTATTTTATTGCTGTTCATTCAAATACAAGCTATAAATAATTCACCAAGCAGTGAATAATGAAATTAAAATTCAACAAATACTCCAAATTTCTTTTTAATGATAATTAATTATCTGGCACTCTGGTTTGCACGATGTTTTTTATTTACCGCTCAGCTAGTGATAAAGTTCAAAAATCAATACTTAACGTCACGAATGTGAGTCGAGATACTACAATACTACTATACATCATAGATACTATATATATATATTATCACTGCTCTCTACCTAATTACATATTATTATACCAGTAGTTATAATATTATATTGTTTGTGTGCGAAGGTAACATAATAAGGTGTAACATAATAGCAGTTTTCTTTGATATATGTGCAATATGTCTTCTGATTTACGTCCTGCCTCGGGCTACAAGCTTCGCCTACACCAGCCAGATATAACGCACTAAGCGATATGTTGCTACAAGTATAGGAGTAGGTACCTACCATTCATACCGTTATTATACAAAATCCAAATATATCTGAAATAGCAAAATCTGAAAGCACTGAATATATTTCACATATGCTTTTGACGGTTGCGCTTGACTGATCAATATTAAGCTATATGACATTTTAATAATCTTGATTTGATATTTAAATAATTAATTGTGTTTGTTACAGTGTTACCTGGTAGGTATATGTTAATGTGTGTATCATATCATAATTTGTCTTGTTTAGTGATTGTGTGTATTTTTGTGTGAGGGAGTGTGTGTGTGTAATGACTGATTGATATACTATATCAGAAGGGTAAATTATATATAAATTCTACCTCAACACTAAGACGTGCTGTAAATAAACTTGTAATTTGAGTATACAATAAATTATTCGGAATCTCAATCTGAAAAAGGATGTAACAAGTTTATTAACAAGTTCATAAGCAACCTTAATTTGTGGTTAAATTGCACACTGTCTACAACATATATGGGCAACAACCAGCCCGCGGGCCGGATCCGGCCCGCTGTAAGATATGATCCGGCCCGCGAGACATTTTGAAAAAACCCAATTAAAAAAATATTACATTAGGTACTTATACTCACGGGAGTGACAGTGAGGCGGTCTTTGATAATCGCCGCCACTCGGCTTGCTCGATCAAATTCTTTGAGGTTTGCCGCCTCACGGGCGACACATCAAAAGATTTATTGCTTCTCAATTATTCTAAACTAGTTTATTCCAGGTTATTCCTTCATTTTGCCTATATAAGCCTGTGGATGGCCCGAACCTTAGTTCAGTTCTATTTGAGCTACCGAGGTGATAACTTGGACAAGCGATATCCTAGCGAACTGCTCGAGCCGTCAACTTGCTTTGTGACTTTGTGTGCATCTTGAGTGGTTACTAACTATAGTTTGTTATTAAGTTTATTGAACGAAAAGTAAACAAAAATGATGTCTGGTGGAAAGAAACGAAAAGTAGATACAGAGGGTCGCCAGTTTCAAGAAAAATGGACTGAAGAATTCTTTTTTATCTTGCACAATGGTAAGCCTATTTGTTTGCTGTGTAATGAATCCATTTCAGTAATGAAAGAATTCAATATAAAGAGGCATTACTCAACTAAGCATGCTACGCTGCACTCACTGACAGGACAATTAAGAACAGACAAAATCCAGAAGCTTACCGCAAATTTGGAAAAACAGCAACAAATGTTTCATAAACAAAGAACACAACTTGATAATGTTGTGAAAGCTAGTTTTATAGTTAGCTCAAAATTAGCAAAGGCATTAAAACCATTTGCCGAAGGAGAATTTATTAAGGAGTGTATGTTAGAAGTTTGCGGTATTTTGTGTCCTGAAAAGAAAAATGAATTTGAAAAAATTAGTTTGTCAAGACGAACTGTTGTTCGACGTATATAAATGATGGCTAATGATATAAAAACAACATTGACTGACCGTATGGCTGGTTTTGAATCATTTTCCATAGCATTAGACGAGAGCACCGATTTGTCTGACACAGCTCAACTGGCTATATTTATTCGAGGTGTTGATAAGGAGTTCACTGTTACTGAGGAATTGCTTGCTTTACAGCCGCTAAAAGGAACCACTACAGGAGAGGATATTTTTATTGAAGTTCAAAAGGTATTCACAAGTTTTGGCTTGCCATGGTCAAAATTAATTGGAGTATGCACTGATGGTGCACCTTCTATGGTCGGCTTACGTAAAGGTTTCATCGGAATTTTGAATGAAAAAGCAACAGAATTAAATGTGCAAAAAGATGATTTGATAGTCCTTCATTGCATTATCCACCAACAGAACTTGTGTTCTAAGTCCATTCGACTCCAGAATGTTATGAATGTGGTAGTAAAAACCATCAACTTTATTCGATCCCGAGGGCTTAACCATCGTCAGTTCAAGGTGTTTTTGGATGAAATATCAGCTGAATATAACGACGTAACATATTATTGTGAAGTCAGATGGCTGAGCAAAAGAAAAATGTTGAAACGGTTTTACGAGCTTAGAAATGAGATAGCAGACTTTATGAAAATAAAAGATAAACCACTATCTGAATTAAGTGACCCAAAATGGATATGTGACTTATCGTTAGCATTTCTGGTCGATCTTACAGGCTATTTGAATGATTTAAATTTGAAACTTCAAAAACAAGGACAGTTAGTAAATGATTTGTACAGCCATTTGAAAGCGTTTCAGATCAAACTACGCTTGTGGGAGTCACAGATGCTGTCTGGTAACAGTTACCATTTCAACACGCTCTCTGCGTATGAAAATATTGCTTATGCTCAATATGCTGAAGAACTCAAGTTACTGTCGGAACAATTTTCGAACAGATTTAGCGACTTCAAGAACATGGAAGACTGTTTCAGTTTATTTGCTACTCCTACAAAATATAATGTACAAAATGCTCCAATACACTTACAAATGGAGTTGATCGAGATTCAAGAAAACTCACTCCTAAAATCCAAATTTGAAGACGTAGAGTTGTGCGATTTCTACAAAAAATACCTAGAAAAAGACAATTTTCCGCAGCTTAGAAAATTCGCAAGAAGATTGATTTGTGCGTTTGGCAGTACTTATAAATGCGAACAGTTCTTTTCATTGATGAAAGTTAATAAATCAACACATCGTACAAGACTGACTGACGATAATTTGGAAAATTCTTTACGTCTTTGTATCAGTGGAATTAATCCAAATATCGATGGATTAGTTTCCCAAATTCAAGCTCAAGTGTCTCATTGATTTCGGTGTATTTAACTTTCGTAGTTTGTAACAATTGCAAATTTAACGATTTAATTATAATGTACCATTTTTTTAAATTTCATTTTGTTATTTTAATAAATTGTACTATAATAACATTGTCGTATTATTTCATGTCTAATATCTATCGCAAAAAATGTTATCACTACTTTAAAATGCACTAAGTACTTTTAAACGCGGCCCGCGAACGTATTTACACGCTAAAGTTTGGCCCTCAACATGTCAAAGGTTGCCCATACCTGGTCTACAACATCAAAGACAGTGTTTGAAATATCAAGCAAGTGGAGCGTGTGAAACCAACTCAGTCAGACGTAAATCCCACAAACTAACTTTAATATGATTAATGAATTACCTCGAGTTGAAAAGGTCAGATCTAATTTTTGAAACTTTTCAAACTAAGTACGGTCTCGAATTAATTGACACGTTAGAGGGCCGTATTGCAAATTGCTATTAATTTGAAATTGATACTGATGTTATTTATATTGATGTGACATGACTTGTCTAAGCAATTTTTGTAGAAATCTGAAGTTAGTTACTTATATATTTTTTCTTACTATAAAGTTGTAAAAGAGTAAATAGTTTGCCTGATGATATAATTCAACTTTAAGATGTTACGTTACAGTCGCTTATGTAATTACATCAATTTCAGTTAAAAATGATATATTTAAACTGGAATTTTAGAAGTTGTTGTTGTTAAATGTTAATTGTTAAATGTTCGCACATTGTTAAATGTGTATTAAATGTGCTTAAATGTGTATTATATTATTAGTTATAATGTTTTATTCATTAAAAAACCTTCGTTGTCAACATTACAAGGCCTCTCTCTCTAGCTGTAATTTTGCAAAACCTTAGACAGCCTTCAACTATAAAACGGTTAGATCTGCCTTCAGGGCCAACCACATTCGATCATGTAATTTTCTTATAAATAGCAAATCAGTACTAATAATTCGGTTTAAAGAATTGCTAATGCTAATATAATTTCTAATGTAATGTAAGTCTGCCAAGGTAAGAAGAATATGTATTTTACATATTACATCGAAATTGATTTTCGAAAGTCTTGACATATAATGTCGGCTACAATTGAATAAATTCGTCATTATATGTATTATATGTTATATGTAGTATCACAGAATTTCGTTCTGTGATTATTTTTAATGATAAACAAGAAACATAGGAGAAAGGGCCTACAATTATGAGTATATGCGATGGTAAGCCAAGGTTAATGTTATTTCTACCTATTATTACATAATATACTTAGTTTATTTCCATATAAACTATTCATAGTGATTGTTTTTTTTTGTATTGGGTTAATAAAGTCAATACATATGGATTTTTTATTGGATGACAATCAATTAATTAGTCATTATATTTTCGAAATAAAAGATTTGTTAAAAAAAAACTAAGATTGTTCTTTGAAGATATTTTATTTTAAAAACAGATTTTAAAAAACAAATTTTGAACGGCCAGCGCCAAGGTCATTATATTTTCGAAATAAAAGATTTGTTAAAAAAAAACTAAGATTGTTCTTTGAAGATATTTTATTTTAAAAACAGATTTTAAAAAACAAATTTTTGAACGGCCAGCGCCAAGGTATGTTTTTAGGTTTTTTTTTCTTTTAGTTGCAAGATTTCAAATGAGCAAGGAAATGGACGGTTTATGTTGCCGCGCGATTAACATTTAATTCGATTGTAGGTATATTTGTTTGTAGCCGATGGTAAATATTCATGCTTTATTAATCTATTTAAGTGTACTGGATGAATTGTCATGACTTTTTTAAAATATACTAGGTAGACAGGCAAAGACAGAACATCCTTTTTCGGGAAAAAGTTTTTTCAACAACCTTTAATGTTTTTTGAGAAAACATAACAAATTATTCACTTCCTACACCACGTCGTCCTATCTCACGTCCATCCCTTTTCAGACGGGGTTAAAACTGATGTTACGGAGAAGGGATCTATCACTCCATAAAGCCTTACAGATAACGTACAACCTCCGCTATATCCTTAAAAGATATATTGCGCTCCCAAGGTGCCATTTTATTTATTTGAGAACCTTAGCTATTTCATGAATGTAGGTTTAATCCAAAGGAGTATATTGCTGGCTTCCGGCCAAGAATTTAAATACCGTCAGAATTAATGCCCTTTATATGTACAGAACGGTGAACCTAGGAGTATCTATTTTAGGTTAACATTTTTGAGGTATTATATTTCCTCGATGGTGTAGGAATACATCGTGTGTAATATCCAGCAATCCACATTGGGTCCGTGTGGTAGATTATGGGCAGAGACTCCATCGTAAATCCAAGGGGCCTGCGCCTGTGCTCTGCAGTAAGACGTTGTAACGCCTATAGGCTGATATTAATCGATCGATCAGTCGATCGACTTATATAAAAAAACAACGTCTCTAAACCCTGTTCGCTCTAGTCCTAGACTGCAATGTAACCAGCCCTTCCAGTATCCACTGTTGGACATGGGCCTCCTTGTCGTGTCTCGTGCATGAGGGATGTAAGGCCTTAAAAAACGCCACGCTGGCCAGATGGATTGGCTCTTTTACAGGTGGTGTAGTTCCGACACGGCATAGTCATAGACTAGTCGAGTGCAATTAAACATAAAAATTGATAAACCTCCGAACCAAGGAATACTGAATAGATATGTACCATACATTTTTCTTTAATATATTAATTCTAAGGTCAATTACTAAAAAAAATACCCTTTAAAAATTAACGCTAATATTTTTTTACTCAGGTTGTTCAGTAAGTTTTGTCGTGTGTCCATATACTACATTAATTTATTTTTTCAAAGTAGCATTTCGTCGTGTGTTCATATAGGTACCTACTACTTTATTTTTTCAAAGTACTATACTTGTCAAATCCCCGCTTGTCTGCCACAGTTGTTTAAAGTGTTACAAAATCGACGGCCAAACTCGAGAATCAGTTCCACGCGCCGCTGCATTCCCACAGCCGATTGGCGCACTCGACTGGCCACGTATCCCTCTCTCACAGAAGACTACCTTGAAATATACTGCATTTCCTAATTTATCGTATTTCCCCAATGTACGTATGTGTTTCGGTAGTGAGTGAGATATGCCGGAGCCCATTCACATCCCCTCCTATCCCTTCCCATTATCCCAACTATTTCTCCAAATCCATTCCTTAATCTGCAAAGGTAGGCAGCGTATCCGGGGGCGTGCCAACGTTTACCATTCTAGACTGATGTTGGCATGTATCGCGGATGTCTATGGACGATAGTATAGTATCCATTTACCATCAGGTGGACTGTATGCTCGTCTGCAGATTTTTATCTATAAAAAAGAACTACGAATGGACAGTCTCCAAACGGGTCTGTTTGAATGATTGTGACTAGCTATAAAACGACCCAACGAAATTTAATACAACACATTAATTGAAGTATAATGCCCTGATTATTTCAGCATATAACAAATGCATTATGACATAAATGAAAGCGTAGAAAGAACGGATTCGAAGAAATGCAGCGATCCAAAAGCTTTCCAGGCTAATGTTGAGTAAATATTAAATATACTCGTACATCAACATCAAAGTAATGTATCAAAACATTATAGATCTTAAAAGGATCTATGAAATAAAAAGTACATATTCCGTTTGTGAGAAGCTGCAGTGGGTCGCTAGTAAGTTACCGTTAGTAGGAGCTTTCCTTGAACTCGAAATGCTCAGCTGGCATGTTCGAGATTACAGAACATGTTTATTTCATTAAGGCCAGTAATGTGCTCGTATATTAACTGTACAGCTACATGAACTACATATTCACTATTATGAATAGTGAACTATTATGAACTATAGTTGAGTGTGTATTAGTCAATCGATCATTCGAACAAATATAAACTCTTTTGTAGTTCGTTATCGACATATTAAAATCAAATTGAAAATATCCTAAAAAAAGAGTGCGCTATAGGGTTTAGAAATCAAAATGAGAAAAAGGGCCGCGCCACTGTTTTAATGACGTCACCACCATAGAACACACTTCAAATATTCTCAACCCTATATTCGCATAACTTTCTAAAGAATTTAAAAAAAATGTTCTTAATGTGAGTTATTTTTCTTACCTAGTCTAGTTGTGAAATATTCCAAAAAAAAACGTACTGTACCAAGTACCGTGTGGTGGCTGGATTTAGAATAGCTCCACTCCCTCTCCTTCTGTGGGTGTCTTAATAGGCGACTAAGGGTTAACAAAGCCGCTACCACAAACCTTGAGGAACTACACCAGCTCTAAAAGAGTGACCTTCGCTTGCACAAAACATTGTGCAAGCGAAGGTCCAGCAGTGGAGGTTAAAAGGCCTGGTTACGGTAACAGTCACCCACTGTATTGCAAATTAAGAGTATAGTTTGAATTGTTATTGAAATTTACTGTTATCTAATCTGTGTTTATATTTGTACACGTACTTCAATCAAAGGACTGGCAAAATAACGTCGAAAGCACCTTACAATAGTCCTTTGTTACTGCTTCCCTTCGTTCCGTCCGTTTCTAGCTAAATCACGGAGCGCTATTGAGGACGCGAGACTCAAGTGGCAATTTGTTCAAGACACGATGACTAGAATAAGGACATTTATTTGTAAACGATTTTAGGCACTTGGGAAATTATTTTTTTGTTTGTTTAAAGTTTATAGTCGCAACCAATATTGTATCAGAAGAATGTGACAGATGAGCAGATAGTTAATAAAATTGGTCGCAGCTCCCATTCTGGATTACAACTTCTGGATTGTAAATATGTGTCGAGTAGAAATATAAGGTTCTTTTATGGACAGCAGGCGGCAGACGAGCACACAGCCCACCTGGTGGTAAATGGATACTGCCGCCTATGGACATCCGCGATACATGACAACGTCATCAGTTCAGAATGTATGACATTAAAAGGCCACATTGCTCCTTAAGCGTGTTTTAGAGGTGGTGTAGTTCTTCAGGGCGTGTGGTAGCCGCTTTGTCATTCCTTAGTTGTCTTTTACTACACCTACAGAAACAGATGGGGTGTTGCTATTAAAGCTACCCAACACCATGCCGCAAACCTCTTTTATCTGGGCAACCATTACATAACCCATAAGGTACTCTTTATCAAACAAAATAGATTCACTATAGCTTTGACAGAAGTCATTAATCTATACATCTATACATATAATAAAATTGTAACAGGCCGATGTCTGTACATTATAGATATTGAAAAAAAACTAATATGCCCCCCCCCCATATTAGAGCAACACAAGCCAAAACAACAGTTTTTAGAAATTTTGTCTGTCAATCTGTATGTTTGTACACGCATCACGCAAAAACTACTGCATGGATTTGAATGCAGTTTTCACCGATGTATTGCTAGAGGTCTAACTTAAAATATAGGCTCCATTTTACCGCAGGAAAATATCTTATTCCTATTGTTTTAAATTTAATAAACCGAAGCGAAGTGGGGTGGGTCGCTAGTATCATATAATGTCGTAGAAAGGACTGATAAAAACAAAGTTGTCTAGACTGTATAGATACTTGTCAAGACAGCCAACAAAACAAGTTGATTGGGGAATCGAATTACAATCAGGCAAAGCCGTAAGAAAACGTGAGAAAAGATTTATAGAAAGCATTTTTGAATAGAGTGCGTAACAAAACTAGAATGAGGAGCAATTAGGTCTTATAAGAGGATAATTGCCGCAAGCGTGACGAATTCTGTCAACAACACACAACGGTTGTTTGACGTACCGTCATGCGACGGGATAATCGCCTCTTACCACGCCTACCACGATACGATACACGACAAATGGCGCGTGACTAGATGACTTTAGAGAAGAACGGAGTTTTCTACTGTTCCATATATATGTTACTACATATATATGGAACAGTCGTCGATTCACTTATTATTTGGTCATATTTTTTATAAAATTATCAAATTCATAAGAAAAGGATACCAAACCAAACAATTATTTGCGTATGTTCAAAGATACTTCAAAGATACTGTGCCGTACCCACAACTTCGTTAGATTCGCGGCTTCACGTAGACTTGGACGTATAATTCAATGTGGGAATAACATTATCGACGATCAGGTGTAAGCTAGTCGGACTAGGTGCGATTCTAATAGGCTACTGGTAGAGTTATCCGAGATAGGTTACTCGACTTGATCTGGTCAATTACACAAATGAAAAGCCCTGAAATTGAAACTTTGATGAGAAATTACGTAAAAACTGTACGCAAAAATTGTTATGTACAGTCAATATACCTGGTAAGAAGCAACGTGGCGAGTAGATAGAACATCGAAGGGTGGACGCCACATTCGCAGTCCTGCGACGGTGTGGTCGTCTGCGCCTCCATGCCGGTGGCGTCGAGCTTGTGGTAGGCGATGTACGCGCGCGCCGGGCTGCCGTGGGAAGCAATTTTTGTGGCCTTGACTCGCTCCCGGTCACACTGAAAATGCTCATCTGGTCGCCGAGGAGACCTCACTCCTCACCTGAGAAAGAATTCAGAAATGTCAATCTACAGTTCTATAGCATCTACGTTTTATATGAGACAGTATACTTATATGGTTTGAAGCTCACCATGTCATTGTCATTAAAGAGGCCTGTTGTCTGCAATGGGTCGTTGTAGGTTAAAACATAACAGCAGCGAGGGCACCAATGCGGCTTAATCCAAGTCGCAAATGTTATAATTCGGGTGTTATTATTTTTTTAAAGAATGAAGCTAGTAAGCGAGCAGAAGCTAGTAAGGAGGGGGAGAGTGCACACTGCAATCCAACAGCCGCTGGGCGCGCTCGACTGGCCACGTTACCGCTCTCTCACAGAAGACTACCTTGAAATGTACTGCATTTCCCACTTTAACGTATTTCCCCAATGTACGTACGTGTTTCGGTAGTGAGTGAGATGTGCCAGAGCCCATTCCCGTCCCATCCTATCCCTGCCCATTTTCCCAACCCTTTCTCCAAATCCATTCCTATATCTCCCAAAGGTAGGCAGCGCATCCGGGGGCGTGCCAACATTTGTCATTTCGGACTAATGTTGGCATGTATCGCGGATGTCTATGTGCGACAGTATCCATTTACCATCAGGTGGATTGTATGCTCGTCTGTCCCCCTACGTCCATAAAATAATAATAATAGGTAATCTCAACGGGCTTTGACGCTTCCACAAAATTATTGCAATGAACAGGAGAGAAAATCGGGTGATGGAAGGAAACACGCTACTCCCACCTGAAAGATCCACTGTCCACTGTCCTTGAATTCTTAAACAATATAATTTGTAAACACACAATTTTCTAAAACACAGGAAAACGTAAGGACGGCTATTAGCCGGTAGCCAAAGTTTGGTATGTAACTCTTTTATCTCTCTCTTTATTTTTAATTTTAACCCCATCGCGAAGACGTCTTGGTCGTCTTGGTATTTAACTCTAATAAGATTCACGCTAGACTTATAGATATTATAAATTAGCTTACTATTAAAATTAAAAATTAAAACAAATTGGAAATGAATCTAGAAAAAACTACATTTATGCAATTTCATCAGCCACGAACTAATCCACCCAATTTAAAAGTCAGCAATGACGGACAAGAAATAAAAAAGGTAGGTATTGGACTTTTTTATTTTCCGTCCTTCATTCTTTGGAACTAGATAGTAACTTAAACTGGAAAAAGCATAAATAATCTTTATTCATGCGCATCAACAGTTTTGTTTTTGCTCTTCTTAGATTAACCAATATATTGAATCATCAAATAGCATTACCTGTATACCATGCCTATGTAGACTCCTCTTTAAGATACGGAACAATATTCTGGGGCAACTCAAGTAACTAAGAAATCATCTTTAAAACCCAAAAAATGTGTGAGAGCAATAGGTATATGGTCTAAAGTCGATTGATAGTTGTAAATCATATTTAAAAAAATACAAAATTATTACTTTTCCAAGTGAAAAGACTATATTTGTTCAATCTAACATTTCGTGCTTCCAGTCGCGAGTCTCGGCGGGGGCACTACGACGGAAACATAAAGTCGACATTCATGCCGGTCTTATAAGAATAGCATTTCTTATAAGAAATAGCATATCAGGTATGGCCCAAATTATCTATAATCATATTTCTGATAAGTATAAAAAGTTAAACCTGTTTATGTTTAAAAAGAAAATAAAATCTCTCTTGATTGAAACACGCCAGAAATGGTAGATCATAGAGATAAATTATTTTTTTATGATCTCATTTAACTAAGTAGATATCTATGATCAGCAAATAAATTTCGTTTTATTAAATTCTGTCCAATGGCTTTTGCGTGATGCCCCGTTCAGACAGATAGACAAAAATTCTAATTTGTTTATTTTGGGATCTGTATCGTTCGTAGAGAGAGTAGCTACAATGATATTTTTCAAAAAATATTTCATGTACATACACGGCTTTAATCATATATAATTTTATTATATGAATAGATATACTCGTAGATGGAATTCTCTAATATAGAGGGTGTGTGATTACTTGATTAGAGGTAAAATGAAGAGAAAGCTTTGTGGTGTGTTTTTATTAGTCACACACGTTTCAGCTTATTGAACGCCAACCCATTGTTGAATCGTGTATTGCTCTATAGGGTTTTGGGCCTACGAAGCGGGTTTTATTGGAATCTACGATGCTTATAAAGACGTAATAGCTATCTTCTATTGTTCAATAACCGGCAATACCTACTGATATATGTGTGGTCGGTTTACTAAAACAGAGATCGATTACGTACCCGAGTTTCATTGAGAGTTAAAAATTAAAAACAGTCATTTTCGTACCAAGGGGCATCGTTAAAGCAAGGCTTTTTCTGGACCTGTTGGACCACTTTTCTAAATACGTGGTGACAGAAGTGAAAGTACCAAACTGTCGTAAATAAATCGAAACCTCGGTAAGTATGCAAAAGTAGATAAGTACTCCAAAAAAAGAGATACTACAAGATTTAGGATGCGGTCACTGCTTCGACACAAAGATAATTCTTCCTCCAAAAATTACAGTAACTTCTAAGACCTAGACCTCCATTGTTTACAAAAACGGCACCGTGTAAAACGTCACTTAGCTATGCACTCACACTGGCGTATTTAAATTATACGATGTGTTTAATAAAGCTAGTTCTTGTTTAATTATAAATATTAGTTTTAGGTATGAATTTAGATGTACTATGATATATCTAAATTCATTTAAGGATTTTATTATTATTTTCGATTTTGTTAAATTTATACATAACTCTGTGGAAAGTAAAAACAATAAAGATAAAAATCAACAATTTAAATATCTACAAATAAAGACAACACAGTAATTGGTCAGCTGTTCATAAAATACCGATTCGAAATTCCCGCATCCCGGAAATGTCTTACGACCCGTTAGACCAATAAATTAAAGTTACGAGCTAAAACATCGCGTTATGTACTGGGAACTCGAGAACTGCTTCTGATAACTGTCATTATCGCGATGAATAACCGCAAAACGATACTTACACTTTCAACAGTATCCTCGCTGAATTTCATGAGGAAGATAACTGATTACGTCACATTTTCTTTAAAAATATGCAAGTAATTATTTCTCTTTATATCCTTTGTCTGATAAAAATATTAAAAAAACTTGAGATCCTAGTAATGGTTCGCGATAACGTGATAAATGGCGAAAATGTACCGACAAGCGAGCACTCGACCCACGCGTTTCAAACCGACTGAGAGAAAATGAAGTGATTTCTAGTAGTGGGTGGATAATGCTGTCGTTATCGATAAGGTTGTGCGAGGGGTAAAATGGCCATTGGGGCACAGTAATAAGCGGTAAATTAACTGACAATATTTAGGATTTTGAACCGCCATCAAAACAGTAATGCGTGGGTTGGATTTGCGTCTTACTTTTTGTAGTTGTAGGTACTATTCGTTATTCTGTTCTGTTCATCTACGAGTAATACCTATAATACATTTTACACAGTAATATATTGGTACCAATACCAATGTTTGATTCGTATCCATACCTAAAGGTAAATAATTTATAATAATTAAGTATGTAAATAATTAAAGTGAAATTAACCAAAAATATGTAAATAAAAACATGTGACGGCATATTGTCTGACTTTACAGCTAGTTAGCTAGTTTATTTACACAAGTTCTTAATACGAAACTCCTCACTTTGTTGTACAAATAGTATGTTTTTAAGAAATATATTGTATCGAGTGTGTAATGAACATCACTAAAGCGATATTGGGCGGGCGGCCGCGATAGCCGGGGCGGGGGAAAAGTCGATACCTCGTGTCATTACACGATGCACGCTGCACCACATTTAAACCAATTAACATTGTTTTGATTAATAAAAAATTCCGGACGATTAAGTTTAAATTTCCATATTACAAAATGGAGAATTATAATGTTAATCGTTTCCAATATAATAATTCGTTATTTAAAAATTGTTTAGAATTAAATAGGTATTTAAGTATAATAGTTATGCTGTATAGTTAGAACTCGCGCGCTGCTGCGCCCTATTGTTGGTCACAGATAATTTTAGAGAAGTTAATTTGAGAACTACCTACTGAGAAAACAATTACGGTTTCGTTTGACATCAATTTATATGAAATATTGTAAAATCTCACGCGATAATTAGGTAGGTAATTTTTAAGTACATGACAATGTATTTCAATGTGACATTATCTGAGACAAACAACTTTAATGTCGGTGCTAGTTTCCCAGATACTGAGACACTGAAACCTTTAAAAAAACATATTGTTTATCTTAAAAATGAAAGGTACATGTTCCTATTCAAACAAAATCAAGCAAAAACCAAATTTTAAGTTAGAAAATCTTAACCGTCAATAAGTCCATATGAAATTCCTTTGCTCAGATAAAGTCAACAAATATGTATAAATACATAAGTAGCCCGTGATTCATAAGTACGTTCAATTACGTTCAGCGAGTTATGGAAGAGAACTATGCTCGGAGTTTTTTTTTGCGCGATTAGATTCGAATCTATAAGACATTCGCTAAAGAACGAGAGTCACCGACATAGTTCATAGAATCGGCATGTTGAAATAGCTATGTGCAGATCATATCTTATATCCACCGCAGGAACGACAACCGATAGAAGAGTAATTAAATGAGACCACGTATCGGGAAGCGCAATGTGGGAATACTCACACAAAATATTCCACACTAAACATAGCAAATTACTCGTACGTACAACTATGTACTCGTAGTTGTAGTTTGACTATTGTCCCGTGGCGCCCCAACTAATTCGACTCTTAGGTAATAAAATAGGGAAATTTATGGCTAGTGTTGTATTTATTAGCTGTATAATTTGTTCCATTGCGGCGTACCTGTCTACTTATTCAGTATGCTGTGCTTCTATAGTACCTTATTTACTACAAAACGTCTCCGTGATTTCATCAGCATTTAGGATGGATAGAACTAAATGATTTTTAAATGTCAAAATACCAGTGAGGTCAAAAGTTTCTGGCCTGACACATTTCTAGATGTCTAAAAAAACAAAATATACGTCATTGTAATTGTCAATTATCCTGCTAATTCGTGTATAATTTTTAGAGTTCAACCCTCGTTAGTTTTGATTTCTTGACTCTTAGAACAACAGGAATCGCAAAATCTTTAAAATGTTTAAACTGTGATATCGTTCCGTGATTAAGTTCCTTACAAAGGAAGGTGTTAGTCCGACCGATATCAAATAAAGGTTGGATGGAAAGTAGCGTATTGGAAAGATCGCTTGAGGCAGTTCATTCCACAGTCTACGGGTTCACGGTATAAAATGATTTTTGGACCGAGCAGGCCATTTTGGGTTTATTTTCCTAGATGACCCCTAAATTTGACTTTGCAGGAAATGTCGACACCAAGGATCCCGATACTTTCCGAGATCTTAAGAGGTATGTTCTGAAAGCGAGGTGCTACGACAAACGGGGCTTTTTTAGTAGCGAATGCACAGACTTATGTCTTACTGGCGTTGAAATCTACTAGGTTTAGAGAACCTCGAATCGAGACTCAATCTAAAGTGTCTTCGATTTCCGACACAAGCCTGATGCGACTCTCTTCCACTACGACCGGAGGGATGTTGGCGCGGCCCCTGTATAAGGCGTCCCTAGTGCTGTCATATGCATAGCAACATATGTCTCCAATTTGCAACAGATCGTTGATACGCAAAAGGAACAGAGTTGGGAATAGCACGGAGCCTTGCGGGACGCCAGTATTAATAGACATGGTGCCCGAGCAGCTATCATCGATAACGACTCTGATGCTCCGTCCAGTCAGGAAACTGGCAACGAATTCACATAATCCCTCGGGTATCCCGAAAGATGGTAGCTTGGAAAGCAGCGATTTGTGCCATACCCGGTCAAAAGCTTTCGCAATGTCTAGGCCAACAGATAGAGCCTCGCCTCTACTCTCGATGACGCCCGCCCAGCGGTGTGGTAATTACGCTAAAAGATCACCAGCCGAGCGATTATGGCGTAATCCATATTGACGGTCGCTAATCAGCTGGTGATCTTCTAGGTACACAAGGAGCTGTGTGTTTGTGACACGTTCCATTACCTTGGAGAGGAGGGAGGTGATTGCTATTGGCCTGTAATTGGCCGGGTCGGTGCGGTCACCCCTTTTGGGCAATGGGTGAACATGAGCTATCTTCCATGCTGACGGGAAGCTGGGTGAAACAGATTTCCGGCATGGAGCTTGTGCACCGCGTGATAGAAAGCCGTTCGGATGGCCGCGCCTGCAACATCAGACCGATGCGCAGGTGCATTGTCATTATGAAAAAGCACCCCGGCACGCAATTTTCCACGTCGTTTATATTTTATTTTCTCGCGTAGTTTTTTGACCAATGTTGCGTAATACTCTCCAGTTATTGTCTGTCCTATAGTTAAATAATTGATCATAAAGATACCTTCCGCATCCCAGAACACCGAGGTCATTATCTTGCCAGCGGACGCAGAGACCTCAAATCTCTTGGCTGGCGGGGAGGACGATATTTTCCACACCTTACTTTGCTTCTTCGTCTTCGGGTCAAAATGGTGAACGCACGTTTCATCAACAGCCATGAAACATAGTCGAAAAGATTCTGGGTCTCGGTCAATAATTGTCAAATTTTGCTTTGAAATGTCTACTCTTGCTTTCTTTTGTGCGTCTGTTAACATTCGAAGAAACAAACCCGCCTTTTTGAATTTTAAGGTATGAGTTAAAATGTTCTGAATTCTCCCGAACGAAGGTTTCATAAACTCAGATAAATGACGAATAGTCACACGTCGATCTGTCAACAATTTCTTCAATTTTTTTAAAGTTGTCTAGGTAGCTGCGGTTCATGGGCACTCAGAGCGAGTCTCGTCGTTACAGACGGTTCTGCCGCGTTTAAATTCCGCGCATCAGTATGCTACTGTAGAAGATAGAGCATTGTCTCCCAAAGTAGACTGCAATTCTTCAAAAACACATTACGTAGAAATTATTTAAAAATTCAGGCAGAAATATTTAATAACCGCTTCGATTTTCTCCCTTTTGCTCACTAATAAAATCCCCGCCAAATGTAAACAACGAAAAAAAATATTGGCGACGTTTTTTTTTAATTTTTTTAGCACTGGCTACTATTGAATTTAAGATTCGAATAAAATGGAATGCATTTCTATAATTTAATGTAAAGTATCCGATTCCAGAAACATTCAAATATTTGAAAATGAAAAGGTAAATTTAGTTTTTGCTGACATAATAATCCTTCTTTTTTTTATATACTAATGGGCTGACTAGCAAGCGGTAAGTGTGGTAAGCAAGCGGTAAGCAGCATGATGGTAAGTGTTACCGCCGCCCATGGACACCTGCAACACCAGGACACCTGCATACCGCAGGCGCGCCGCCGACTTTGCAAAATCCTATTCACAGGTCTCTTGAAGAACCCCATATCGTAGCATAATGGAAAGACCTCTTGAGGCAGTTCGTTCCACAGCCTACGGGTTCGCGGTCTATAGTGATTTTTGGACCGAACAGTGCGCGACACCGTTCGAGGAATCGAGGAATGCATATCGAGGAAATGCGGATGGACTACACTTCTGTGACGGGAGGTGCGGTTGTAAAAACCCGAGGTGGGAATTATATTAAACAATTCTCGAGAGCATTCCCCATTGTACAGGCGGTAGAACACACAGAGAGACGCAACGTCTCTCCGACTGCTGAGTGAATGTGTCATTGTTGTAATTTATGGCTTCTAAGTTTAAATTTAAGCTTACTGTGGCAATAATGGATTTATTAATATATTATTTATTTAAAGTTGTTTTCTTCGAATGTATGTGGGTAATAATGTGTATGTATGTAGTTGTGCCCTCTTTCCAGAAGTGAATTTGAGTTTTTGTTATAATGTCGTATTAGGCGTGTGTGTATTAAAAATTGTGTATTAGGCGTTTTGTGGTTTAACAGTGATAGTCTATTAAACTCCAAAGTGTTTGTCGTGCGTGATGTTTATGATTAAATAAAAACATGGGATTACGTTCTTCGTGTGCTTCCAAGGAGCCTTTTTCTGACCTCAGTAAACCTAATATCGCGTTACAGAGCGACTCCTGCCTTACTTCGATGGGAGTGGACATTGACATGATACGTTTTAAACATTGAAATTGTTTATTATGAAGAAAAACTCGAAGTGTATTAAGAATGTGCTAATTGCACCATTGCTATAATTATATGAAGAAAAAAATAGAAAACTCGTAATCGCCCATCATTATTACATTAATATCTTATAATCTAGAATAATCGAATGATCATTCATTACATCTCTACATCAATTTATGAGACTTAAATAGTTATTGTTTTAAATATAGTTTGTATTGTAAAAGTTATTAATTTAAATATTAAAACTAAACATTATTTTCTAATGAAATTGTAATATTCGTTCAAGGGCTTTTAAAATAATTACTGTCACTTTCGATTAGGCGGAGACTCGATTAATATGTTTTACTCTTTCCGTTCGTTGATCGCCCATCTCTATCTACTAAAAAGAAAAAAGTGTTCGGCATTTAGGCACATCGGCAAACCTAACTTATTTTACTGTCTATCGTAAGCAAACTACAAGAAAAACGAAATCATTTCAACGAAGGGAAATCTATAAGTGAATAGGTTCTAATTAATAATAAATTTAAAGAATTTTGCCAAATATACTCGTATAATCAAGAAAGGAACAGAAACGTAAGTAACTATTTGTGGGAATAATTTTCGTCGTACCTGCTGTTAAACAAATCCATCGAGTTTCTTTACTTTTTGTGAAGAATTGTCGGTCATTTTATACAATTTATTATCATTAATCATACTTTAATTTTAACATAGATTGTGTATATAAAATTACAGGAAAACGTTGGCACGTGTTAGGGTTCTATTGTATCGTGAAGTACAAAGACGATTAGACCGTTACGTCGCCAATTTATATAATTTAAAAAGTTTCCATCTTTTGCTGTACAATAAGAACAACAATTGGTGTACAATAAGTTGTTGAATAAGAAATTGGTGTGTATGTTTTGAAGTTAACAATGATTCTGAGCGTGAGGTATCTCTGGTAAGACTACTTAGTATAGAAATTAGAAAGTCTGTGTATGATCAAGGTATGATCCCACAATAGTATTTGATAGTTTTGGTTGAGTTCTACTATTCAAGTCATAACTTACGAATGCTATGTATGATATATGTGTATATATGTAATTGACAATTGGATAAAAAACAACGTACCTTCCTTTAAAATCATGTTATAAAGAAAATTTGAATCTAACTTAACGGACCATAACTTTCTCAGTAAGAGTTGTGGACATATGGAATTAGTTACCACAAGAAATCATTGAATTGCCAACTATAAACGGTTTCAAAATTAGACTTGACAAATGGCTTTCAGGAGAAGAGGTATGGCAACAGGTTTTGCTAACAAAAGATATAGGTATACCGACAGTAATGCTGCTCACCTATTACACAATAATAATAATAATTACAATCTGCCATTGCACATGAATATTATGTTTAATGTTTGTTGTATCCCCAGATGGCAGATGTCCCAGAAGTGACCACAACTTCTCCGACAGAGTTGCTTGCTGCGGGACGTAGAAATCTTGCAGTGAGGGACTACAGTGCAGCAGCCAGTTCTCTAGCTAAGGCCTGTGAACTTTTAGCGGCAGAACACGGGGACACGGCTGATCAGTGTGCCGAGGCTTATTTGTGGTAAGGGATTGAAAATTGAAACAACATCTATGAGGAGTGTAGAATTTGACTGAAATCTGGCGCTTGTGTATCCACCAATTCTCCACCTTTGGTACATGGCTTGAAACCCCCTAATGATTTACTAGGGAGGTCATTTATCACATTTATAAGCACATTCTGAGAATTCAAATTCAGGAAAAATCTGAGGTATGAAATTTATTATAGATAAATAAGTAAGATGTTTTTGCAGTTTTCAGTGCGTCCCTGATTCTTGTATAAAGTTTTGTAATACTTAAATTTCAGAATTCTTTTTGAATTTTTTTTTAGTTGAATGTTGAAATCAATTTTATTTCTAGAGTAATTTTATTGTATGTATATTCTGAAACTAAGATGAGCATATGAATGTTAATTGTCTTTACTATTTAGAGCTGTTGGCGGAATGGGGGTGAAGTGGGGGAGATAAACAAGTTTATCTTAAGTTTATTTTATTTTCCTTTTCTTAATATATTCTCCATTGACCCTAATACATTTGTCACTATGTTGGATTAAATAATTTATACCCTCGAAAAAAAATTGTTTATCCTTCCTTTCAAAATAGGCAGAAATCACTGCCTTCACCTTTACGTTTACTCCTTTTCAGTTTACATTTGAGATAAATATTGCTTTTGTTACAGGTATGGCAAATCCCTTCTAGGTCTGTCCAGAGAGGAAAGTGGTGTATTGGGGGATGGCGTGCCAGGAACTGGCAATGCTGAGGATGAAGATGATGAGAATGATGGTATACATAATGGCTCTTTACATATTAAATACTTAGTAATAAAATAAAACAACCATACCATATACAGGCTGTGACAGAATCATTCTTAAAGCCCAAAACCATGTTTCTTCTGTCACAATACTGTATACTGTACAATACTGTATCACAATACAACCATAGTCACAATTCTGTGTTAATTAGTATAAAATGTAAAAATATATTTTTTTTTGCATTTAATGTTTAAAAATCTTGTATGTAACATTTTTTTTAAAACAGAATTATTAAATATTTATGTCAATGAATTCAGAATCGTGAATGGAATTCATGATACAAGTCCATGGAAGATTCCAATTCAGATCCAATGGATGATTTCCAACTTCAGGAAAGGTTCCGACACAGCCTGCACTCAGTATTGTACATCTTTAATAAATAAATAATATTTAGTACTTAACTGTATGCCCCAGTAGGGCATTTTGTTTGTTGACAGGTTTGTTTAAATTATTCATTGACCCACTCTTGACCTTGGAGTAGTATGGTCCACTGTCATATAACCAATGAGGCCACTGGCCTAAATGAGTCCAAACCTAAAGAAATAGGTTAATGAAGAATTTAAATAAACCCATAAGTAAAAAATGCCCATATGTGAAGCCCTGCTTAACTGGTCAAGATATACTTGTAAGTTTACAGCCATATTTAACTATAAATGATTTATAGAACAAGATGATAATGAAGAAGGGGAAAACGCTGAAGAAGCAGAAAATGAAAAAATTGGAGATTCTGAATCTAAGAGTGGAGAACTTGAAAGTAATGTGGCTGAGTCAACTACGAAGGACGAGCCGGCAAGCAGTACTGTGCAGGGTGCAGGGAATAGTGACAAACCTGTAAGCTGAATTAATTTATCTATATCCTATATGTATAATAAAATCGTAAAAAAGCCGTGTTTGTACATTAAATATGTTGAAAAAACCCATTGCAGTGTACATATGGACCTAGTATCATATGAATGACGGGTCTAGTACAAACTTCACGAACAAAACGTCCCAAGTTAACATATACAATCATACTTAGCGACAATAGATAGAATTGCGGGAACATAAAAATCACAGATTTGCTTCATTTTAAAAAGTATTTAATATTTTTGTAACTGTAACATAACCATTCTATAAAAAGCCTAGACATTCCACAAAATTCCGACAGGAGATTGGGTAAAGTATAAAATGAAAGATAAGGTACCATAATCAACTTTGATTTGGTTTGCAAAAATAAATCAAAGTAATTTCAAGATTATAAATATTGATGAACTTCAGTAATAAAATCAATGACTCAATGATACATAAAAAGTAACAATCAGTGACTGATGATTTGATGTAATTTTTTTTTATCTGCAGACAAATATGCATATGCCATAATACATATGAATCGAGCCAACCTTATTTTTTTTTTAAGTACGAAGGCGGCAGGCGAGCATACAGTCCACCCGATGGTAAGTGGATACTGTCGCCCATAGACATCCGCGATACATGCCAACATTAGTCCAAAATGAGAAACGTTGGCATGCCCCCGGATGCGCTGCCTACCTTTGGAGATATAGGAATGGATTTGGAGAAAGGGTTGAGAAAATGGGGAGGGATAGGATAGGATGAGAATGGGCTCTGGCACATCCCACTTACTACCGAAACACGTACGTACATTGGGGAAATACGATAAAATGGGAAATGTAGTCTTCTGCGAGAGAGGGGTAACGTGGCCAGTCGAGCGCGCCCAGAGGCTGTAACATATTTTTTTATTGGCGACCAATTGTGGCACAGTTTGTAGTGACCCTGTTGGGTTCGATTCCCAGTCGCTCATTCATTTGTTTAAAGACAAATGTTTGTTCAGATCTAAGTGTGTCTTTGTGTGTCTCTGGACCCATAACACAGGAAATCCTAGTGGCGTTAATATTATTGATTTATCTTAAAAATCGATTGTTATGTATTTAGTTGTTTAAACATTTTATATACATAATCCATCATGTAGGTATAGTGAAGGCGGTGACGTTTTTATGTATGTATGTGTTTTCCACTATGCTGAATCTATTAAGGGCACAATGCCCTACCATTATTGTTTGGGAAGGACTTTTCTGTTTATAATATTGGTTTTGTATCCACATTTAGAATGGTGTATTATAAATAAGCAGTCACAACTTAAGTTTTTTAAAATAACGAATGAATTTCGTTATGTTCTAGGACACGTCAAATGGCGAAGCTCATGAAGAATCGACAGTCGACATGGAGAATGAAGACGATGTTGACAACCTGCAACTTGCTTGGGAGATGTTAGGTAAGAGAATTCCATCCTATTCAATGCCTTCAAGTAGAGAATATAATGGGATAAAGACACTCTTTATCCTATTATACTCATTACTCCCCATACTATATCCCTATTATTATGCTTTATTAATTCATATTATTTATTTATTTAACTTTATTTCCCCTCTGCCTAAAGGTTGTATGACAGAGATCGCTATTAGCGCCTTTTGTGCATTTCATGTGTTGCAATGTCAGTTACTGTCTTGTTTTGGTGGGCAATAAAGAATTCTCTCTATTTATCCATTCTTTCAAACTGCCATCAGAACAGCGCGGATTCTGCCGTATCCGAACTAAGAGTAATAGTATTTATTTATTTCATAGGAAGCCAACATTAATATGTACCTACTTACTTTAGGCTTGTGTAACAATCATAAAGATATTGTACTCGTACATATCGTACTTATAGGCTAACTCAGCATTTTACACAATACACAATGTATATTAAACATTCTAACCCGTGATGCCATAGTAAATAGATTAAGTAATAAATAATTGTACTCTTAGTAGTTGTATGATATTTGTCCTTCTCCAACAGAACTGTCGCGCAACATCCTGCGGCGGCGATGCGAAGCCGGTGCTACGAGCGCGCGTGCGTTACTAGCGGACGTACACCTGGCTCTAGGCGAAGTCGCGCTCGAGAGCGAGACATACGACAAAGCAGTCGTGGACATGCGTTAGTATAACACACTTTGTTACTTGGACGATGTTTGTTTACTAGCGAAACTGATTGCATGTATCGCGGATGTCATAGGGCGACAGTATCCACCTACCCCCAGGTGGACTTTATAAAAAGAACCAGATGGTCAAAATTCGCACAGGTCCTTCTCGGTCTCTATGCAGCGTTCACTTGTATCACGATTTTCCATTCCTTCCATGTGTCCAAGCTAATAGAATCCGCCAGATTTTATTTTGCCTATACACGGCGAAATAAAATCTAGGAATATTTTATTTACACAAGGCGGCCGTGGACATGTGCTAGTTATTTTAGTTTGTGTATGATCCCGCGCCTGTTATCATATCGGCATTGCAGGTATCACCTTGTCCACCATGCGGGTGAACTGATGGACTGATTTTAAGGAACTTTACCTATTTCAGATATCACGAATTTAAAATACTGAATGAGCAGAATAACTGAAATCGATGGTAGCAAATTTAAAGGTTGGTCGAATTGGTGATGGATGACATCCTTAGTAATTTAAAATGATTTATATCAGTTATTCAAAAGTAAGTTCTTTTGTTGATTATGATTTGCTGCTCATTTAGTATTTTACTGCTCGTTTATTAAGTTGTTGTATGCTACTGCTTATTGGCATAAAAACTGTCATGCTATTATACACTACTGGCATAATTTATATGTATTACATTTGTACATGTTACAGAGAGTTGCCTGGAGATACAGAAAGAACTATACGGTAATGACGACAGGCGCATTGCAGAAACACATTACCAGATTGGTAAGTATCAAATATAGTCAGGTAGGTTTGAAATAAAATATCTTTCATAGATAACAATTTAGAACTAAAAATAAAAACAGTATGAATACAATTTCTTTTTTGTATAGAGCTCATAACAGATTTTGTTTATGCGTTTTTATGATATATTTTTAAAGGAATAATGTGTCAGAAGAGCAGACAGTCTGCCTGATGGTAACTGGATACTGTCGCCCGCCCCGCGACATGCGCGATGCATTCCAACATCAGTTCAGAATATGCATGCTAACATCAGTCCAGAATAACAAACATTGACACACTCCTGGACGCGTCACCTACCTTTGGAAATTTAGAAGTGGATTAGGAGTGTTAGAGAGGATGGGAGAATAGAGAATAAATCCCCGTCTCTCCTTGGGGTAGGTTTTTGTCTTTTATCCCATCATTCTCTCTACTTGACTGTACAGGAGGAGGGGATAGGATAAGATGGCAAAATTGGCTCTGGCATATCAGACTCCTGAAACAAGTTGTGGTACATACTACATTTTTTATATTATATAAAATAATATTGTTCCAGGAATGACTTAAATCTACATTTCTTTTTCCAGGTCTAGCTAACTCACTCGCTTCAAACTTCGAAGACGCCATAACTCACTTCAAAAACGCAGCGAATATTCTAGAAACTAGAATCAAAACCCTTGAAAGCCCATCTGCTGCCACCGAAGATGCTACTGTCAAAAAGTATTCTTCCGGTGACCCATTCTATTCTATCGAAGGTGAAATTAAGGAGTTGAAGGAATTACTGCCGGAGATTCAGGAGAAAATCCAGGATATGATGGACTATAAAGCCGAGGTAAGACCGTGTTCGTGTATAGCGGATACTAGGAAGATGCTTCGCAAGTTGATGCTTAAGGAACAAACTATGCCTCCGGTTGAGTGCCAAGGTTAGGTTTTGCTACTGTTTTGGTTAGGAATAGTGACCCAATTTTTATTCTAAGACCACTCGTATTGAATTTTAAATTTTTGACCTTTGATAATGATATTTTGTCAAATATACACAGGATATATAGGATGTGTCTGGACCTTTCGCGTAGCTTGAAATGGATTCCATTCATGATTTTGTCGTAAAAATTCTATGAATATTTTTTTGCAAAAAAACTTTTTATTTATTTATTTTAATATCTCAGGTGACAAGATGCATCAAATGTGATACAATTTTGTTTTCGTTTGACCAATTTTATATATAAATTTGTGACGATCATAAAATTGATATTTTTACGAAAAATTATGAACAAAGAATTCAAAATCTTGAGCAGAATCTACTACAGTTTCTTGCTTCGGGAAATGTTTGGACAAACCCTGTATACATTATATTATTATATTAATTTTAATAACAACGAATAAACAATTAAATGATAAATAATTGTCAAATTGTGTTTAATAGTTGTGTTTAATCGAAGAATTAGAAAATTTGTATAAACTCAGAATATAACTCGACCACACCACCTATATACCACAACAAACATTTGTGTTTAAACAAATGGACGTCCGACTGAGAATTAAACCCGAAACCTTGTATAAAAGAGGTAATCTGTCATCAAAAGGCAGGGAAGCTTTCCTTCACCAATCCACTGTTCCCCTAGTCTCTACCCCCATGTCTTTTCCAAAGTCCTCCAAAAATTAGACTGCGGTTTCCGTTAATATTTCAGCTTTGGTCATTCATGACAGACATTGACTTACGATTATGATGTCTGAACTGTTTCAAGTTGACATGTCTACCTATTTACTACCTATTGTTCTTAAAGAAAGAGATAATTATTAGCTCATTTGCCATTTTTTTTTTAAAAAAAAAGAGAAATTGAGCGTAAATTTCGATAGATTTTCTATAATTTGACGTATTGAAGATGTAATTTGTAGTATTACATATTGGAGTTATATATACTACTTGAAGTGATGAAATGATCTGATGAAAGAGAAAAATTGGCAAAATTATTACAAAATTTTATTGGGCCACTATTTCTAAAGACCAAAAATAATTTTTTCTTGATATTGTAGTAGAAAAACTATCTGAAATCATTCCAATATGAAACATTCCATTTTTATGCTTTACAAAAATCATGCTTCAGTCCCTAAATTGTAATGTGCCAAATTCTTTGCCAGTGCTTGTGATAAATATTAATCAGTATTATTTTAAGTAGCAGTGCCTTATCGAATCTCAAGTATAATTAGTATAAATTCTCATAGATTTTAAGTTCGTCATGACTGTTATTCGACTGATTTAGGTATAAGAGTATTTTTACCATGAGGCCATTTTGTATTGTGTATTTTCGTATTGAAATAAATTTTTTGCAAATTTGAATGATTGTCTCATTTCAGTGTTTACCCAATACATAAATGGCCATGGTTCAAATATTGCTTGTTTTTGTATGGCCATTTATGTGTATCCCAGATATATTTTTAACATCACAATTTACTCTTAGCTTAATTATAAACCGTCTATTCCTACTTGTTACCACCCTTTCCGTCCACAGTGGTGACGATTGAGAAATACCCAATTGTTGCCATGGTAACAATGACAACACATAAATTTTACCATTTGCTACTTCGATATTTACATCTCGTAAAGACTGAAGTTCTGAAGTAAAAGACTTTTGTTCTCTTCATAATATGGCAGTGGTTCAATTAGGACATTCTGTCGAGAGCCAAGTTTTCTTTGTAATTAACAATTTCAAAGTCGAACGCATCCCGCCCGACGAATGTCCAGTGGCGTCGGTGTCGAAGTAAGTTGGGAGTCTTGCAGTAAATTTATAGTAGGTTGATAGAAGACTCCTGGAAGCACACGAAAAACGCAGTCCTATGCTATTATTTGATTATCACAAACGCACAAAACCACTGAACTTTATTACACTATCACTATTAAACCAAAAAACGTATAATACACAATTTTAACAATTATACAAACAACTTCACTTCTCGAGTTCTCGCCAAAAAGTAAATGACGTTCTGCCAAAATCAAACAATAAATGGCTTGTATTTTTAAACGATCAGTAAAAAATACTAAACGAGCGGCAGATCATGATCAACGACACATTTTTTTTAATAACTAGTAAATAATTTTAAATTGGAATATAACACCTATTTGTACGGTGTCCCGCTTCGTGACCCTCTTATTTCTTTATTATCATTGGTTATTATCATCACTTAATTAGGCATGGGAAATGTGGTATAATTTACGGTGAGAGAGGGGTAACTTGGTCAATTGCGCGCGTCCACCTACTGTCACCACTGACTACAATTGAGGGTTTCCCCCAATCGTCACCACTTTGAGACGGAATAAGTGGCGATAGATGCCTACAATACGGGTCAATTAGTTCTTTTGACTTCTATTAAATACCATACATATTTTACGAATAAAAACTCAGTTCTGGCTCAAAATTGATAGCAAGCGTCGCTCGCGGTTTGAATTGTAAATTAAAAAAAGGATCATATTAATATTATAATATTTTTGATTCTTTCCTAATTTGTTTGCTTTAGTTTCACGATTGATATCAAAATTTGTTAAACAACCATTAGATACTAACAAAAGCTCCTAGTTGTTAATTTTGCTCTTCCTTGGAATTGTATGATATTGAAACTGCAAGTATTTACTCGTAAAGTATCTATGTTGTTAATGGAAAGATGACAGACGAGCAGTCAACCCACCCGCTGGTAACTGGATACCGTCACCCTTAGACATCCGCGGTACAATGCCGACAGTTGTCAACGTGCTATGAATGTGGAATGACTCCCCCAGTCAGCTGTAAGATTGCAGCCTCCCCCCCCTAAATATAGACAACCCCCCCACCCCGTTAACACAAGACAAGACTATATTTTCAATTTCAATATACAGTAACCTTATCCAGCCCTTTTATGGTTCATTGCCGGACACGAGCCTCATGCACATGTGGTGAGAGGTCGCAGAGGTGGTGTAGTTCCCCAGGGCTTGTGGTGGCGGCTTTGTTATCCCTTACCACGATACAACACTTCTGCTGAACAACATTTTCTGCTAATTGGACCATGATGTAAGGTGGAGAAGGATCACACTCTTCCATGGAGCTTGAATAACCCCCAAGAAGAATGGAGTCGCCATCTTGCACTGGTTTGCGATTCGTTGTATGGCTTTAAACATTTTTGGAATAGTTGCAGTAGGCCTCTATTGGCTGAAATTGATTGCTTGATTGACAATCTAAGGATGAGGAACAGTTGAATAATATTATAATAAAACATCCCTTTACCCCGCGTTAGTACATTATGTCGTGCTCTTTATTCTGGCTGGGACATACTGGGACATTTTTTAAACGACGAAGACTAGACGTGGTTTATGGCTACTAATTTTGACTAACTCGCGATCAATTCTGGCAACAATTATATCTTGGCCACATAAAGTATTTCTCAAGATTCAGCAGTCTTCCTGTCAGAAAAAGCTTATTCGGGCAGGGACACCAAGACCGTTTCAGCTTTTGAACTGCGAACCAACTAATTCTGCTTTTTTGCTATTAAATTCGACTAATTATAATGACTTTTGAGCTGCATAGTCAATCCACTGCTATGTCCCAGCCGGAATAAGGGACACCGATATGTAACATTCCACCCAGGGGTTAAGCTGCAATGAAAAAGAAACACTTTTTTTTCAGACGATAAAGCGTTTACGCGAGACCCTATGTCCGTCAAACGGCGAAGGGTCCGCGAACGGTGCGGGCCCGAGCTCGACCGAACCGAAACCGGTCTCTGATATATCTCATCTCATCAAACGGAAACGCAAACCGAGTGACAGCGAGCCCGAAACACCGGCGAA
Source organism: Sesia bembeciformis (assembly GCA_943735995.1). NCBI lineage: Eukaryota > Metazoa > Arthropoda > Insecta > Lepidoptera > Sesiidae > Sesia > Sesia bembeciformis. Next base: position 13,184,068 of record OX031033.1, on the reverse strand, counting down.
GAGGGCCAATACGTGAACGTTACTTAAATAAAATCGTTATTGTGAAATTATAATAAATAAAAACTGCTATTAGAGTCTGGCAATTTTCAGCTATAATCAGTATATTCATAAAAAAAACACAATTTCAACAACAATAATCTCCGTTTGTTTGTTTGTTACGTACACTTATTAATAATCTCCGTTTGTTACGTACACTTATTAATAATCTCTATCATTCGTAATGGGTGACTTTTAACATTTGTTAAAAGTTTGAAATGTTAATAACTTTTTATCTATTTAAGCCGATTGATACATGTATAAGTGGGTAACCTTTGGCCTAACGAAATTTGGACAATGTCGCCTAGTTCATACAAACGAATAGTTGACTAGCGATCCTGACATCAGAATGGCTGGTCACCTATAATAGCTGTATAACTCATAATACTGGGGAACCAATTATATGATGGAAGGTATCAAGTAGTAGCGATTTTTAGGCACCAATCCAATGCCGAATTCGACTGGCAACCATCCACCCGTTATAATGTACAAAAGAAACCACAGGTACAGTACTAGATACTAATAATTAATTAATGCCGGTGGAGCATGTAGTAACATAGTGGTTACAACGGAACGTAATAAACTCTTAGTCTATAGAATTTAGATGTTTGTTTCTGTTTTTATTCATCATCTCTTTGTTAGTTCCGAATACGAAGATGACCGATCGTCATTATCCAGATGTATCAAATAGTACCAAGATGTATCATTTAGTATCACTATAAATTCAACTAAATTAATTGGTAAAATATTTTTACAATTAATATATTAGGTTGGGGAAAAAGTTTCTTCGTATTTTATATACAAATGCAAGACAATTTTTTTAAAAGTTTAATTACATTTAATTATAATATATATGTGCCGTTTTGTTCTATAACTTGTTGCCATCTCGTAGGCACATCCCTACGAGATGATCCCGTTGCTGTAGAAATTTTGGGATTTTTGGTCAAAAAATTGCGGCAAGTAGTTTTAACAGTCCTCTCTTGATGTTAACCTTACACTACCTAAAGAATTCTGAAGAGACCGAAACAAGTGGAAATCTGAGGGCGCAAGGTCAGGCCTAATATGGTGGGTGCATCAACACTTCCCAATTAAGCTCTCTCAATTTTTGCTGAGTGGCCAAAGATGTGTGTGGTCTGGCGTTATCATGATGAAAGACTACACCCTTTCTGTTGATCAATTCCGGGCGTTTATTCTCAATTTCTTGCTTTAGTCTCATCAGCTGTTGGCAGTAGAGATCCCGAGTCGATGGTTTTGTCCGTCGGTAAAAACTCATAGTGAACGATGCTCTTCCAATCCCACCATACACACAATATCACCTTATTGCGCGTTAATCCGGGTTTCGCCACAGTCTGTGGAGCTTGCTCGCACTTACACCATGATCTTTTCCGTACGTTCTTGTCGTAAGTGATCCACTTCTCATCACCAGTGATCAATCTTTTCAAAAATGGTTCGGTTTCATTGCGTGTTAATAGATAATCGCAAACGAGTACATGGTGCATTAGGTTTCTTTCAGTGAGCTCGTGTGGTACCCAAATATCGAGCTTTTTTGTGAATCCATACTTTTTCAAATGAGTCAAAACTGTTTTGTGGTCAATGCCCAGTTCATCAGCAATGTCTTAACTACTTATATGCCGACCTTGCTGCACTTTTTCACAAATGGCATCAACTTTATCGGTAACAGGGCGACCGGAGCGAACTACATCTTTAAATTTAAGATTTCCTGACTGAAAACGCTTAAACCAACTTTGTGCTACTCTTACTGACTGCATTAGGTCCATAAACGGCACAATTTTTTTTCGCCGCTTTTGTCGCATTTTCCCTTTTTTGTAATAAAACTTTAAAATGTATCGAATTTTTTCGTTAAATTGACTCATTTTCTTGGACAAAAAAACAATTGAAAAATGGCGGGCAACAGCTTTTTATTTCATTTTTTTTAAATGTTACCTTTTTAATGGTATCATAACCAGCCAAGTACAAACAGTACAATCAAAGATATTGGATCACAACTTCATACATACAAAATACGAAAAGACTTTCTCCCCGACCTATTGTGTATGGTGAAAATGTCGCCATATAAAGTTTCCTTTGCCAGACTCTAGAATTCTCTGACCTTGTCAATGTTCGATCATTTCCTTACAATAAAAATAATTGAATCAGTGTTTACTGACTTTAAAAATAATAATTTAAACAGTGAATCCCATCTGGTCTTGAATGACTTAGCACCGGATAAAGAAGTTTCTTGGTCTTAGAATTAGACCTAGTGGTGTTTTAGACGTTTGCAGTATCCGCGGTCTGTATATAGGTTAATGTCCAACGACTTAGACTAAGGGTTGGATGAATAGACTATTCTATATTCCGTTCGAATCCAAAATGTAAATAAACGTTAAAGAAATATCTCAACATTTAGCTTTAAATCTAGGGCAGACTTGCAGACCCGATTAATCAAATTATGGATATCTAAACAAGTATCACCTCACTATTTAATTTTAGGGCGAGAAGTATTTACACTGCAGTCGGAGGATCGAAAAAAATAAAAACTACAATTTAATTTAAAAAGTATTACAAGATAATACTTCAAACTAATTAAACCCAATGTCGTAATCGATGCTAGAATTAGGAATACCCATCGTTCGAAAAGCAAGTTACATAATTGATTGAATTGCACTTTCGGCGCACGTGTAGCATACATGTGTTTACTGTGCATGAAAGTGCAACGTCGGCGATCTTTGTATGAGTATAGTCATATGTAATTTGTGTCGGTTACCTCGGACCGCCGAGTTTGTTCACATTTTCAATAAAACTGGTTTGGAACGGAATATTGGGTATATTCTATGGGTATATTCTATGAGTATATTGTAGAGTAAATTAATTTTAGTGCTTGTGTTGATAAAAGAGCAACATGTCAAGAACATAAGTTCAAAATTTTATATACAAAACCATTACTTATATTCCAACATTCTCAGACCGTGCTGTTGGAACCTAACCTCTACGCAGACGGTATAAGGTGCTTTAGAGCACGATTGTGACTAATACTGAAACCCGAGAATCGTCTATCCAGGTCTTAGTTTAATTATATAATTGTTTTCTGAGACTAGAACTCGACTCGTCCGTGTTTCTATTTAAAACCTGCACACAAATGTGTCCTCAAATTAATAGGATTATGTTATTTTTGTATTATCAACAAAAATGTTATCGTTTGGCTTATATTAGACTGATTAAAATTAGCGGTAAATAATAATAAAATAGCAATTAGCTAACAATAAATAACGGATCATTACGAACTGATCTGTATTTTTTATAAACAGAAATCTTACAATAGTTATAAGTTATAAATAATAATATTTAATTTAAACATAATATAATTACTAGCTTATTGTATTATTATAACAAAATAATAGATAGTTTTCTGGATTTATAGGAAATAAAACAGTCTGGATTATCATTTGTGCAGTTTTTCATTTTATTTCATAAGTAGTTATTATGTAGTTGTAGGTTATCAGTTATGTTGTAATCTATGCGGATAAGAAATTGTTTTTGATAACATTTTATTGTTTCATTTTATTTGCCTAATTTTTGACCTTGTAGTTTTTCTCACAATGTTTCATTCATCGTTGAACTGAATTCAGACAATTTTTTATAGGAAAAAAAAATATTATGTAGGTATATCACATAATTCGTTATATGTCCGAACCGATGTTTTTTCATAGAATAGATTTTAAATTATTTTTTTGTAGAATTTAAGTATCGAAGTTTTTTATAGATAATGTAGCAGGACAGTAAACCGTTTTTTAAATATGTATACATATTTACACTTTGACAACGGCTTTGCCAAAGTTTTCACCGTTTAACATCCCTAGGAACGCATCCAACACATTGTCGAAACCTTCAGTGACGTGTTCCTTGGCCTTCAGCTGTCCGTCCTTGATCCAATTGACGAGCTCTGCGGATGCTTCTGGCCATTGGTCAATCCAACGTGTCACTATAAAAGCTTCAACTTTTATTTGTTTGGACAACAACCACATTTGCAACATAGTTGCCTTCGGCAAATTGTTGGGATCCTTATCGTAAGCACTGATGGAGCCACATATTGAGACTCTTCCAAATAAATTCATTTGAGATATGATCAAGCTACTTATTTCTCCACCAACGTTGTCGAAGTAGCAGTCTACCCCATTGGGAGCAGCTTCCTGGAGCGCTTTAACTATATTCACAGTCCTATAATTAAAGGCCTTGTCGAAGCCTAGCTCCGTTTCCAGCCAGTCGACTTTACTGTCGGAACCCGTAAAGCCGATGACCCTGCAACCTTTGTGTTGACGACGAAAAGGCTAGGGTACTTACGCAAACATGTATATAGTTTCGCAACTAGTTGTTAAGTTTTTATGTATATATTTTGATAATAATGGAGTGATCCCTGGTATGTCTTTACTTACTTATCAGGATAAATCGTTGGTGGATAGTGTAGGTGAGGACATACTAGGATCTTATCAAAAATGTAAATACGTATTAGCGATAAGGAAAATAAATTATTCCCCGCGGGTAGCGGGAGGGGTGCATACATGGACAAGTAGTGGGGGAAGCCCGTCCTTGACAAGTGGTGGGGGAAACCCGCAACTAGCCGGAAGTTGAAGAATTCAATAAACAAATAAAAAGCGGACCATTTTCCGGTCAACTTCACTTCCGCAGCGGCATCCACTCCGACAACAACAAGAACAAGAAGAAGAACAAGTACCTCTGCGCTACCCCGGCTCTATTGAATAACAAGCCTTGTTGTTTCATTCAAGATAAGAAAATCCTATTATACAGTCCACACCCCCCAGGCGATCCAGTTGGTGCGAAGTACAGACACTAGCACTCTACTACGTGTTAGTGCATACGTATCCCGCACATCTATGGTCCTTCGAGCGCCGGATTGGAATCAAGCAAGTCGTGTCTGAAGACCTCGTGGAATAAGAAGATTGGAACAGTGTACGGCGTTATTTATTAAGAAATAGCGGGAAGAGACGGTACGGTCGCGTCGTAGGATTATTAAGAATCCCCGTACGAACTACGGCTCTACGGAGAGCGGCACGACGCATCGTACTCGTCCGTACTAGGGCCAGTCTTTCCGTTTCACGTCCTGATTTCACGTCTTGATTTCCTAATCCTGATTTCCAGACGTCCAAAGACGTCGTTTAGTTACGTTGTTCTCACGACGTACCTATTACAATGCCGTCAACAACAAGGTCACAGAGCCGAACGGGGTCGCAGAGCGGAGCACAGACCGCTACGGAGTCAACGTCTGCCACTACAGAGTCTACGGTCACAGCTACCACGAGTTCGGGCACGACAGCTACGGGAACCACGGCCACCAGCACCGAAGCCACTATGAAGACGACTTCTACGCGTAGAGAGGCATCGATACGTGGGGACGAAGAAGACAAAGCGCACGTCGATGATAATGGGACGGCGGACGTCACAATCGTTCCACGGGCCGCGAGCATCGCGGCAAGGTCGCGCCGCTCTACTGCGTCCGCGAAGAAGAAGGAGCGTCTACAAATAGAACGAACCCTGCTACAGCTGCGCCTGACTGCCAAGGAGCAAGAGATAAGGCTCGCGGAACTGGGATCAAGCTCTGAAGAAGAAGACGACAAGGGAAAAGAAGATAAAGAAGCATCGTTACGGTTGGAAAAATGGTTAAATCGGAACGAGGCTCCCCCCCCCCATACCCCCCCCCGCAGGGGGCGGAGCCAAAGTCTCGCGAGATCTCGCCGAAAAGGAAGGAAGGACGAGGACGGGGAGCTTATACCGCCAACAATGGGGAGGATAGGCACCGAGAACGAAGCACGTCTCGGCCCGCGCGCCCTACTGCAGACATCGTGGAGCAAATGGCTGCCACGATCTCCAAGGCAGTGAAGATTTCGGCGAGGGAGACACCACGTTATACAATGGAGCTGCCGACGTTTGATGGACAAGGCAGCGCATGGCTGGGGTTGAAGGGTGCCTACGAAGACTCGAAGCACACCTTCGCAAAGAGCGACAACCTGGCACGGCTAAGGAAGAGCCTGAAGGGTGCCGCTATGGAGGCGGTAGCAAGTTTGTTCACCGCCCACCGAGAGCCGGACGACATAATGGAAGCTCTCGCAAGGAGATTCGGGAGGCCGGACGCACTCGTCGCCTGCGAAACAGAGAAATTAAAGGACCTGCGCAAGTTAAACGACGAGCCCCGCGACCTCTGCGTGTTCGCCAGCAAGGTGGCCAACGCTGTGGCTACCATACAGGCGATGAAGAGGGAGAACTACTTGTATAGCCCCGAGCTAGTACGGGCTGTAATGGAGAAGTTCACACCCATACTGAAGAGCAAGTGGTACGACTTCGCGGACATCATGGAACACGAAGTACCCACGCTGAGCCTGCTGTCGACGTTCCTCAACATAGAGGCCGACAAATGCAGTGCCTACGCACCGCCAGAAGTCACCGTTCCCATCACTGTACCTGCGAGTGTGAGAGAGAGGGCGACAAAGAAAAGGACGGAACGAACATACAGCGCCATTAACGACGGAAAAAGAAAACTTTGCCCGCTGTGTAAAGAGAATCACTACTTACCTTCGTGCAAACGGTTTGCCGAGAGCGATCTCGACGCCCGATGGGAGGTAACGAAGAGGAACCGCATCTGCTTCCGCTGCCTGTGTAGCGACCATAGCCGGGGCAGTTGCCGAGCTAAGCCGTGCGGACACAACGGGTGTGAGATGTCACATCATCGGCTGCTACATCGTACACGTCAAACTTTGCCGCCAACAGTGAAGACAGAAGAGCCCAAAGAAGAAATCGTCACGTCAACAACAGAGCTGACCAACAAGGCCACCGCCGCGAACTCATCACCGCGTCGACGTCGAGCCTACCTGAAGATTGCGCCAGTAGTGCTTGCCGGACCACACGCGAAGATACACACCTACGCGCTGTTCGACGAAGGCAGCACCGTCACCATTATAGAAGAGGCTACAATCAACTCGCTCGGCATCGACGGGCCGGTTGACACAATGTGGATACAAGGCATCGACGGCGGCGAGATGAAACATGAAAAGAGCCGCACTGTTGACGTACAGATACAAGGGCTACACTCGGACGGCGTGCACAAATTAAAGGGCGCACGCACCATCGAGCGTCTCAACTTCACATCGCAGACCATCGGTGAAACGGACCTGGAAGACTGTACACACCTGGACGACATCAGGGACGAGCTCACCTACAAGGATGTCTGTCCGAAGATTCTCATCGTGCAGGACAACTGGGAGCTGATCGTCTCACGCCAGGTCCGAGCGGGACGAAGAAACAAGCCGGTAGCGTCACTCACGCTACTAGGTTGGGTGCTACACGGATGCCGGACTTCAGTGTGCGAACCAGTCGCCTTCTGCGGCCACATCAGCGAGAAGTGCAACGAAATGGAGAAGTTAATGAAGAACTTCTTCAAGTTGGAGTCACTGGGCATCGAACCGAGGAGAACCAAGAATGACTCGGAGCAGCACGCCATCGACTTTCTGGATAAGCGCAGTCGACGGCTACCTGACGGGCGGTTCGAAACCGGACTCCTGTGGAAAGAAGATAACATGAAGATCCCTAACAATTACGGGGACGCTCTCAAACGGCTGCACAATTTGGAGAAGAGACTCGACCGCGACCCGGCGCTCAAGGAGAAGTACAAGGAGCGTATCGCTAACTTGTTAACGTCGGGATACGCCGAGCCTGCGACTACAGCGCCACCTGCAAATAAAACGTGGTACTTGCCACATTTCGCCGTCATCAACCCGGCGAAAGAGAAGATACTACAAGCGAAAGAGACGACATGGAACCGGCCTCGAGAAGGGAGCTGCACACGTTTGTGGACGCAAGCGAAGAAGCCTACGCCGCCGCCGTGTACTGGAGATTTGAACGAGCAGACGGCAGCGTGAAGATCGCACTGGCCGCTGCAAAGAGCCGCGTCACACCGCTCAAGCCCGTCTCAATCCCGCGGCTTGAGCTCCAGGCGGCAGTACTCGGCGCGCGACTGGCCAAAAACGTCGCAAAGGAGCAAGACTTCGAGGCAACAAGGCGAGTCTACTGGTGCGATTCACGCACCGCACTCGCGTGGATCAGAGCCGAACCACGGGCTTTCAAAACGTTCGTCGCACATCGTATCGCAGAAATAGAAGATACTACAAAGAAAAAGGAATGGAGATGGCTACCGTCGCAACTCAACGTAGCCGACGACGCGACACGAGCAACGCCCGCGTACTTCAACAGAGACCACCGATGGTTCATCGGCCCGCCCTTCTTACTATCGCCCGAGGAGCAATGGCCAGCCGAAACAAGCACAATAGCCGAACGCACCGGGGAAGAAAAAGAGAAATGCTGCGCAATAACGAACACGACAAAGGGGCATGCACACTTGCCCGATATCACGCGCTTTTCAAAGTGGGAGCGCCTGATCCGGGCCACCGCACGCGCTCTACAATTCATCGACTTGTGCCGCAAAAGGAGGCACATAGTAGCAGCTGCGCGTCGCAAAAGGACCATTGCCAACCCGACGTCGGACCCGGCATGGTCAGGAACAAGGAAAGGCGACGCTAAGACTGCACAAAAGAAAGAACCAGCGCGCGGCAAGTGCAAGTTCGTACCGATGGAAGCGCACTATCTCATACGAGCGGAACATCAATGGATGAAGGCAGCACAAGAGGACAGCTACGCATGCGAACGTAAGCGCATCGAGCGTAGCGCCACACCGGCGGGAGACGACAAACTCGCCGCACTGAGTGTGATCGTGGGAACCGACGGACTGCTACGACAAAAAGGAAGAATCGCTGCCGCAGGAGAGATTAGCGAGGAAACGACGAATCCGGCTGTGTTGGATGGTTCACACAGCTATACGAGGATGTACATAGACCATGTACATAGGAAAATGCACCATGGAGGCGTCGAGCTAATCGTCAACGAACTGCGACAGCGACTGTGCATAGGAAAGATTCGCCCTACAGTACGGGGCGTCATAAAGGCATGCATGACATGTAGACTAAGGAAGGCGAAACCGACGAGTCCAGCCACCGGGGATCTACCGCACGCGCGCGTAGCACATCACGCGCGCCCGTTCACCTTCACCGGGCTCGACTACTTCGGTCCCATCGAAGTAACCGTGGGCCGACATCGAGAGAAGAGATATGTCGCCTTATTTACATGCATGACCACGAGGGCTGTACACTTGGAAGTGGCAGCATCACTCAGCGCAGATTCCGCCATCTCTGCGCTACGACGATTCATGGGGCGACGCGGCTGCCCAACGGAGTTATGGTGTGACAACGCCACTAACTTTAAAGCAGCGGAAAAACAACTCACCGAGGCCGCACTCGCCGCGGTCCGAGAGGAAGCAACTGCGAAACACATCGTGTGGCGTCACGTTCCCCCTTCCGCCCCCTTCATGGTCGGGGCCTGGGAACGCATGGTGCGCACGGTGAAAGAAGCCCTACGAGCGACGCTACGCGGAAAGTACCCGAGCGACGAGACACTCCACACATTACTCATCGAGGCGGAGAATACCGTCAACTCCCGCCCACTCACACACGTGGCGGTAACACCGGAGGAGCCGGAGGCGCTCACACCGAATCATCTACTGCTGGGGCCTAACTCACACGTCCCAGCACCGGGCGCCTTCACTGCAGACGACGTGAATGCGCGCAGACACTGGCGGCGCGCCCAGCGGCTAGCCGATAACTTCTGGCGCCGCTGGCTCCGAGAATATCTCCCCCTGCTACAGTACCGGCGGGAGCCCCGCACAGTCGGCGAGGCACCACGCGTCGGAGACTTGGTCGTCATATGCGACCCGAACCTACCGAGGAACACGTGGCCGAGAGGAAGAGTCACCGCTACGTACCCCGGGCAAGACGGCGAGGTTCGCATCATCGACGTCCAGACGAGCAACGGCCACATCCTGCGGCGACCGACCAAGAAAATCGTCGTTCTACCAATTAGATCGCGAGACGGCGACGGCGGGAGATACGTTGACGACGAAAAGGCTAGGGTACTTACGCAAACATGTATATAGTTTCGCAACTAGTTGCTAAGTTTTTATGTATATATTTTGATAATAATGGAGTGATCCCTGGTATGTCTTTACTTACTTATCAGGATAAATCGTTGGTGGATAGTGTAGGTGAGGACATACTAGGATCTTATCAAAAATGTAAATACGTATTAGCGATAAGGAAAATAAATGATTCCCCGCGGGTAGCGGGAGGGGTGCATATATGGACAAGTAGTGGGGGAAGCCAGTCCTTGACAAGTGGTGGGGGAAACCCGCAACTAGCCGGAAGTTGAAGAATTCAATAAACAAATAAAAAGCGGACCATTTTCCGGTCAACTTCACTTCCGCAGCGGCATCCACTCCGACAACAACAACAAGAACAAGAAGAAGAACAAGTACCTCTGCGCTACCCCGGCTCTATTGAATAACAAGCCTTGTTGTTTCATTCAAGATAAGAAAATCCTATTATACAGTCCACACCCCCCAGGCGATCCAGTTGGTGCGAAGTACAGACACTAGCACTCTACTACGTGTTAGTGCATACGTATCCCGCACACTTTGATCTTCGCTATTTGCCCCACTAGGGAACCTACAGCTCCTGCGGCAGTAGTTACGACTACGGTCTCACCAGCTTTGGGTTTACATAGTTCCAGAAAACCAAAATATGCTGTCGCGCCAGACATGCCCACCGCACCAATGGCTAGAGATGGGAATAGTCCCTTTAAGTCAGGTATCTTGTAGGTTTTGTCAAAAGGAGGGTTGAAAATTGCTGGGTTTATGACGGTGTAGTTAGACCAACCTTTGTGAGACACCACCCTGATCCCAACCGGATAGTCCGGATTTTCCGACTGTTCTACTATTCCGACTTGGTATCCGTATTGGTCGTATGGTGGTGGGTGAGGGGCGTAATATCCGTTTAAATAAGGGTCCATGCTCATCCATTCGGTTTTAACAAGGATCTCATTGTCCTGTAGCGGAGGAAGTTCATACTCCACTACATCGAAGTCAGTTTTTTTTGGCGAACCTTGAGGTTGTGTCTTCACGACGTATTTTCGTGCCTTTACCATTTTTTATTTATGTATTTTCTGTGGACAACATTCAGAATATGTAGTTACACATTTGATTTTATGTTGCACAAAAATGGTCTTAAATATATTCTAAAAACGAAGAACTTACGCACGCTCCAGCGGAGCATTGATTCTTGTGTAGGTACCTATACCTAACATTAGTTACTGTGTACTAATTTATAGGTCTTTTATATGTATCAATAATGTACGTTAGAATCTTGATATCTTTTTACTTCCACTTGGTCGCACAACCCCACAAAATATCCTAGCCACCATCCCGAGCTACGACGCCAAGCAGTTTCGATATAGTTTAGTCACCAATAGTTTCGACGTGGGGTTAAGTTAGTTTTAGGTACAATTATAACCGTTGTTATGAATATGTTCCATTTGCATTTTTGATAGGATAAAGGTCAGCTAAACAATTTGTGTTTTGGTTTGTGTGTGTGTGTATTGGTGTATCACTCTTTACATTTATTTTTAGATAATACAATGGTAACACTTTGCTACCTCATTCCGGGTCCTATTCCCATTTTTCCGTCGCATCGCTTGCACGTCCGTCTGCCGATATTTTTTTTACGTTGATACGCCCCGTTATCCATAAGGTTGTATTTAGAACAATTCTGCTAAATATACGGTGCTATATATGAGAAATCATCCCCTTTTATTGTGCCACCGCTGCCTTGTGAGATCATCAGTCTACCACCTTCTACACTATGGACATCACAAAACAGCAAGTGGTAATTAATGGCACCGGTGGTAAACCACATTGTAGGAGTATGAAGTGTAGAGACATTTAGTAAACAAGTAGAATCAGAATTTCGCCAGTTTCAACATACCTTGAATTACACTTCTTTTGATTAAGTTTCGTTGACTAATTTTCACTTTATTAAGTTCCTAGATAAGTAAAACGGAAATATTAACCTGTGAATTCCACAGTACCACTTTATAAATCTTTGTAGCTATAAAATTCTTGTACCATACAAGTATAAGACTTGTCTATTTGCAGCGAAGTCTAACAAACTACGAGACGAGCCACGACTGATGCGACACTCGGACTTGGTTTATCTTTTATAATAAAATTATCTTTCACGATAAAACTAGCTGTGCCCGCATCTTCCTTCGCGTGAACTTTAGAATACGTTTGGTTAGTTTATTGCATTCCTATCCTGTCCCACGCTATTCCATCACATTCTGTCCTATCTCACCCAAACCTATCCCTCCCAATCCCATTTCCTTCCTTCTACCCGAATACCCGATAACATCTAACCCGATTTAATCTCACCACATTCAATTCAATCCCATGCTGTTAATTTCATAGCTACAAAAATTTATGGGAGTATGGTTATTGATCAATTGATCATTCAAGTCTTCAAGAGGTAGCTATGAAATAAAACATTATATTTGGGTAGGTATACATATTTATTCTAAACCAGATGAACTATACTCTGAATCAGAATCGGTTATTATAATCGAATCAACAACACTCAATTAAGTGGTCGAGTTGGCACATTTTAACTTCAACTTTCATAACATGATTAATACAATCCTTCCATCGCTGAGGTGTCACTTTCAAGCCTTCTTCGAATAACTTTTTCGCTTCATTTATTTTATAGCTTTTATGATTCCTAGCGCCATACACTTTTATTTGAGCCCAAATTAACTCAATTGATTTGAGCTCACAGTGGTAGGAGGGCAGCCTGAGGATGGTGACACCTTATTGAGCAGCCAACTCGTCCACAGCAAATCATATGACGATATGTGACATTTAACAATGTCTATATTGTGCCTTAATCATGGAAGGTTCATATTGAGTATTTTTTTCAAAAAATTTGTAAATGCCAATATTAGTCCAGAATGGCACATTTGCATGCCTCGAAATGTGCTGCCTACCTTTGCAGGATTTGAGGCGGATTTGCAAATACATGTTTATATAGGGTAGATGAACAGACTGAATCAAACGAATTGGCCCTTGTGGGAATGTAGGTACCCTAAATATTAAAGATATCAAATTTTACTCAAAGGAAATTTTATGTTTAAAGATAAGAAAAACTGCATTAATTAACATTAGGTATAATTACAATTAATATGTAAGATTCAGGTACTATCAGTATCTGATAACAATGTAATTACAAAATTAATATAGATATTTGGAACAATGTCCTCGCGGTGATAGATTAATTTTATCTATTACATGCACTGTACATACTTGCATGCATTAGGTAGGTACATGCATCTTACATGCATTAGGTCACGAATTCAAACCTCGACCTTGTACGTACTACTCAGATCTATTTTAATTAATGCATCACAGGCTCGATTATGAAGAAATAAAACATCGTGAAAAACCTCCGAAATAAAAAGAAGCGTGTCCAAGAATAAAAAAATTGGGGTGAAACAATTATAGAGCAATTACGAGAAGCAATCAAGCAGAAACGTCGTGGAAAACTAAGCAAAGCAAACTTCTCCATGACAATGCACCACTCTACGCCGCCGCAGTTACGACTGTTGCGAGAGCTGCTGTTTTAAACTGCGTTTGCGGAAATTCGTCACCTATCCTATAGTCCTGACTTGGCTCCCAGTGATTACTATTTGTTCACAAAACTCAAGGCGGACTTACGGGATAGAAGATTTTCCACTGATGATGAAGTGAAGGTTTTCATTTTAAAGACAAAACTTCTGACTATTTTTATACTGGGATAGAAATGCTAATTAAATGATCCGAGAAGTGTGTTCAAATAGACAGACTATATTGAAAAACAAAAATAAAAAACAAAAAACTTGGGCGTCCTTTTGCTTTGCCAATTTTTGTGTAACAGAGTACCAGTTTATTGGGTCCTTAGTTAATTAGTTTGAGCTTAGTTCAGTTGGAAAGTTGGCTTAGTTAAGATACGGAGCTTAGTTAAGCTATAAAACAAAAAAAAGTCAATAGGAAATATTTAATTAACAAAATAATTGAGTGTTGTTGATGGTAGATATTATATGAGAAAAATACAAAATCTTAAATATCTCGGATACTATTAACTTTTGGCCAGGGTATGTAATAGTGAAAAATAATTTCTACACTCCATACTACCCTGAAAGGAACTGTTCTATTTATTTACCAGTAACCCTGTATAAATTTGATATAAGATTATTAAAAAATATAAGAAACTAGATAAATTAAAAGTGTTTAAGTAATTAAAATTAGTAATTAGGTACTAGTTTATTAGTAATTACTAATTTTAATAGATTTAAGTAATTTTTTATACTTAAAGGTATTATATAAGTTATATACACACTGACTTGAAATAGCAGGATAATAATACACTTTTTTATTTAAAAAATATATTTACACTTTAACAACGGCTTTGCCAAAGTTTTCGCCATTGAGCATTCCTACAAATGCATCAAACACATTGTCGAAGCCCTCAGTAACGTGTTCTCTGACCTTAAGTTGTCCGTCTTTGATCCAATTGATGAGCTCCGCGAAAGCTTCTGGCCATCGGTCAATCCAACGTGTCACTAAGAAACCTTCAACTTTTATTTGATTGAACAACAAAAATATTTGTAACATAGTTACTTTTGGCAACTTAGTGGGATCGTCATTGTAAGCACCGATGGAGCCGCAGATTGCAACTCTCCCAAATGGATTCATTTGAGATATGATCAAGCTACTTATTTCTCCACCGATGTTGTCGAAGTAGCAGTCCACTCCATTGGGGGCAGCTTCCTGGAGAGCTTTAATTACGTTAACAGTTTTATAATTGAAGGCCTTGTCGAAGCCCAGCTGCTTCTCCAGCCAGTTGACTTTACTGTCGGAGCCCGCGAAGCCGATGACCCTGCACCCTTTGATTTTCGCTATCTGCCCAACTAAAGAACCTACAGCTCCGGCGGCACCAGTTACTACTACCGTCTCACCAGCTTTGGGTTGACAGATTTCCAGAAAACCAAAATATGCTGTAGCGCCAGGCATGCCAACCGCACCGATGGCTAGAGACGGGGACAGTCCATGCAAGTTAGGTATCTTATAGGTTTTGCTAAAACGAGAGTGGGAAATTGCTGGGTTTATGACAGTGTAGTTGGACCAACCTTTATGAGACACCACCCTGGTCCCAACCGGATAGTCGGGATTTGTGGACTCCTGTACTATTCCGACTTGGTATCCGAATTGGTCGTATGGTACTTGATATCTAGAATTGTATCCTCTTAAGTAAGGATCGACGCTGAGCCATTCGGTTTTAACAAGGATCTCATTGTCCTTAAGTGTAGGTAGTTCATACTCCACTACGTCGAAGTCGGTTCTTTTTGGCAGACCTTGGAAATGTTTCTTCACAACGTATTTTCTTGCCTTCACCATTTTTTACGTATGTAACCTCTGTGGGCAAAATTGAAAATGCACATTTATTTAGTTAAACTTTATTGCATAGACAAAATGTACAAAAGGCGGACTTAATGCCTTATTTGCCTTAATTCTAAATCTACCATTTAGAGTTCGGATAAACAGATAATTAAGCGGGATGCATTGTAGCGTGCATGGAGGAAAGTTACAAGTCCTTGTGGAGGTCGACATTGCGAGAGTACCATATCACTTTATTGTTAAGACCATATTTGTTACACAAAAATGGTCTCTGAAAGTTACTCTAAAAACGATCAGCTCCTACGTTCCGATGCATTTTTTTGGTTCAATCATATTACACAGTGTGTGCTTACATTCAAAGTATTTTGAAGGTTCTGATTCTATATCTACCTGTATCAAAATTCTGTACCTACTACATTTTCTTTCATTTAAGTACTCTCTGTTTTGGGCATGAGTATTTTGTTATACATGCTCACAGAAAATTATCCTACCTATCTTCATAGACTAAGTAAGATGTGGGAGGACAACGATAATTAGTTTTACAATTAGAACCCCAGATAAACACCATCTGCATTTTTGATGGCTAATACCATAAGAATAATTAATAATACAAGTATTATTCAGGTACCAAAGATGAGTAGAATATTTGCAATTCTATACGGTTCTGGCGATAGTGGCAAACAACATTGTACGAGTATCAAGTATAGAAGAGTTTAGTAAACTTCACTTGATTCAGAATTTCGCCATCTATCAACACTACTCGTATTTGGTAGATAGGTACCGCGGTCTGTTTGTATCGCACTCATTTAAGTTTCATTGGCTGCTTTATAATAAGTTCGTAATACAATTATTAATACGGAAACATACTAACCTGAAAATTATGCAATAACACTATAAATGTACCTACTATGTGTTTAGCCTTATAAAATTATGGTAAAAGATTAAAGACTTGTCAGTGTGGTGCGAAGCTGGCCGGCACACTAACTACTGATAAATGCATTATGTCACACGCGACGCTTGGATGCAGTTTATCTTTTAGAAAATATTTATCATTCATGATCAGTTGATTACTCTGTTGATCAGTTGATTAATTGAACAAAAAGTAAATTAACTCCTAATATAAACGCATATCGATGCTGAACAATTGAAACGTTTGATGTTTGCATAATGCAATGCTTCTTTACTAACATTGCAGGCGTTTTGGAAAATCCATACAATTACCATACCATACCATTAGTCTGTCTGTCCACTGTTCGATATAGGCCTTTCCCAAGGCTCGCCATCACACACGATGCTCGGCTCTTCTCATCGGACCACCGCCGGCGAATTTTTTTTAAGTCGTCGGTCCACCTGGCCGGAGGGCGTCCCACTGTGCTTCCCGGTACGTGACCTCTATTCGAGGACTCGTCTACCGCAACGGCCATCAGTCCTGCGGCAAATATGACCTGCCCATTGCCACTTCAACATGCTGATTTTACGAGCTAAGTCACTGACATTCCGTACCTGCGCTGATACGCAGAGCCTGAATTGTTCCAATTCCAATTCCAATTTCTTAATATGGCCCCATCGAGACTTCGATGATTCTGCCAATGTCAAGGTTGAATGAAACAGTAAAAAACATTTAGCAAAAGATAAAACACGCAGAGATTATGCTGGTTCCAGTTGAGCTCACTAAAACAAAGAATACTTAAATGTACCTATATATAAGTATATAAGATCAAATTAGATGTTAGTTTTATAAAAGTATGAAGACAGAGAGAAAGTATTTTTGGTTAATAATAATATACTTAACATAGAATTCTGATGATGAATATGATGTAATACACTGGATCGCAAAAATTCCGGGTCGCTAATAAAAACCGTGATATCTCCATAAATTATATACCTAGATCGCTCGAATAAATAATATGTAGTAAGGAGGTTACTAATGCTTGTTCTAAATCTCTAAAGAGGTTTCATTTGTAAAAGTTACAGATTAAAACAAAAATATTCTGCATTTTGAAAAATTTCAAAATTTAAAATTAGGTAAAGAATATTTTTTCTGCTTTTGTTTCAAACGGATCTGTCATTATAAATGGTTCCTTGGATTGATCAGAGTATTCAATGCAATATGTATCATGTCGTTATCACCTCAATAATGTACACGGATTATTACCATGGTACAAGAAGGAAGAAGTCAGCGTAGCACTGCTAGAACAGTAGGAGTATCTTTATCAACGGTCCAAAGAGTACTCCAGCGATTTCAAGAGACCGGCATGAACATCAGGAGACCAGGAAATGGCAGGCCAAGGTGCACAACTACACGAGAAGACCGGTTCATCGTGAGCACTATGTTAAGAAATCGATATCTCACGGCTGTTCAGGTCCGCAACAGTCTTCAAGAAATTCACCACAATAATGTGAGCTCTAATACGATTCTGCGACGTCTTCGTGAAGCTAATATAAAGCCTTATAGACCAGCAAACGGCCCCAAACTGCTCAGAGAACATCGAGTTGCCAGGTTACGGTTTGCTCGAGAACACATCCGATGGACAGATGAAGATTGGTCCAAGGTTATGTTTTCCGATGAGTCCAGATTTTGTTTATTTACGCACGACGGGAGACGAAGAGTATTTAGACGGCCAGGAGAACGGTATCATCAAGCGTGTTTTGAAGAAAAGGTGCCATTCGGCGGAGGATCAATAATGGTTTGGGCTGGAATATCTTCAGAGGATCGCACGGAGTTAGTGGTCATAGAAAACGGTTCTCTGACTGCTGTCAGATACGTAGGAGAGATTTTAAATGAGCATGCTGGTCCATTCTTAGTGAATATGGGTGCAATTTCCATTCTTATGCACGATAATGCGCGACCACATACTGCTCATTTGGTCAATATGTATATTCAAGACGTCGGTATTACCTGCATGGAGTGGCCAGCTCGCAGCCCAGACTTAAATCCCATAGAACATGCATGGGACGAGCTCGGGAGATGCGTGAGACAACGCTCTCCTGCTCCCGTTACCTTACACGAGTTAAAGAATGCGCTAGTGGAAGAATGGGCAAACATAGACCAAAATCGTATTAAAAATTTGGTTTACAGCATGCCACATCGTCTTATTGAAGTGATACGGGCTCGTGGAGGAAATACAAAATATTAAATTGACAAAAAACTTTTATTTTTTAAGATTTACTGCGAAGTGTATTTTTGTTGTCATAAGTTAGAAGCAAAATTTTCTTATTTTTTAGTATTTAATTAAAGTTATATAGTGTACAGAACGTGTTACACATTTTTTTATATATATTTATCAGTCATCTACAATATACTATAGTTTCGCAAATTAGTCTTATGTATTTAAGAAACTATCACGCCATTTATTAGCGACCCGGAATTTTTGCGATCCAGTTTAGTTAAAAAATGATTAAAGAACAATGTTATTAACTCTAATGAATTTGTGAAGGATATTAATATGAGGGGAGAAGACAAGGGTTAGTATATAATTCACATTTACAGGGTAAGGAAGAGAAGGAGGAAGTATATCGTAAAGAGGTGTTGCAAGGCGAGGACAACTAAAAAAATGGTTTTGTAAAAACGTACTCTTACTAAAGTACCGCACAACTCTAGCCTGGGGATAGTGGTGGATTTAATAGGAGCCACATGACTCTTGGCCATAAGCAAACGCACTAAATTTTGGGTTAGTATCATGAAATTTTTTTTCTCGAAATGACTATGTAGTCATTATGACTAAATCTCGATATGGCTAGAAGTAAATGGAAAAACAATCCATTTCAAACGAGAAGTCCTTACCATTTCAAACATGCATGTTGTTGAAATGGTAGAGGTGTCCAATAGCAATGGAAAACCTTCCATGAAACTGAATATAACTCGAGATTACAATCAAGGAATGTCTGTCATTGACCGATCAGGTCAAATACAGCTCTAAGAAAGACTATTAGATGGCCCAAAAAGGTTGCATTACATAGTAGGTATAGAGATATATATACAATGCGCAAAAACTTTTTCAAAAAAGCAACTTCTATAATAAATCTTTTAGAGAAGCATTCGTCTACACGTTGATTGGAGAGGAGATTCAACCAGTTTAAAAAAAATAGATTGCAAGATTTTTTTATTGGAATGGCGAAATTCTTGTGGCCCTACTGGCCTTTCAAAAGTCACCACAGAGTATATCCCACCTACCGAAAAAAAACACCACCCGACAAAGCCATGTCAAATTTGTACCAAAGCTAAAAAACGCCGAGAAACGCGTTATTTCTATCCAATCTGTCAAGAGAAGCCAGAGCCCTTTGCGTAGAAGATTGTTTTAATAATTATCACAAATAATAATAGTATTCTTTTACTTGTTGATTTTGAATAAACTTTGTATGATTATATTTTCTGTTCATTTATTAATAAATTTTCTGCTCATGTATGCGAACATTGATATTTTGTTCTTTTCCCTGAGGCTATCTATACATATAATAAATTAATCACGAGTATAAATTAAAATTTTCGTACCTCAAAAGCTTAGAAGTGAGGCGTAAAATCAGTTCATTAAATGTATTGCATAAGATCTTGAATAGCCATTTGGATGGGAATCTCTTGCGGCATCTCAATCTGAAGGCACCGAATCGCCCTGTACGTACCCAACAGCTGTTTGACATACCACGGGCTCGAAATAATGTTTCTTACAATAATCCATTTTATAGAACATGTCGTTATTATAACGACCTGGATGTCGAGTTTGACATATTCTATTTAAACAACGCCCGTTTTAAAATTCTGTTAGATAGACATTTTTCTTTTTAGATAGTTTATATAATATATATATTGTATAGTTTCAATTTACCTATTCTGCATGTTAAGAGTTAAAGTTGTGTATAACTGTAAGTGAATTTACGAACGTACATATGTTTTATAAAATGTGTCTGTAACTAGATAAGTTTTGTAAATTTGTTGTTATACCTAATAAATAAAAAAAATAAAAATATTTAGGTACACTGATTTATTACGGATTTCATCGTAGCTGCACAAATGTGGAAAGTAAACAAAGTACGAGATAACTCATAGTTGGCGTCTTAGGCGATAACGCAAACTACGAGTTATCTTGTAGTTGGCAGCAACGTGTTAAAGGCTACAGTGCAATTTTTTGAAGAAAATTCAATCGTATGATTTTCCACAGCAGTAGTTATAGATAAGATCCAGAGAAGACCTTAGAAAACGAAATTTATTGATATTATCTATTTTATCGTTGGAATGTACGAGACTAAGAAAAGTGTCACGAAACTCGAGCCGGTTCCCATTCGATCCACTAAAGTCTGCTCTTAGTCAAGGATGGCAATCTTCCTCCACTGCGGTGGAGGTTGGGTCGAGTTGTAGCTGTACATCCTGGAACTGACAGTGTGACCAGGGTCGCCGACGTCAAAACTGCCCATTGAATGTCCGGAGTGTCTTGAGCCAGATCTGCCCTCTGTTCGACGAAATATCCTGTTGAAAGGCAAGCTTTCAACATCCGGGGGTATGTTGAAAGTAACACTCATTACCAAAGCGCCTACTAAAATATACCGTACCGTAGCGTTAATTTGTTGCTAAGTCTAGTTTATAAGGCAATTCATTTAATTTTCATTTTTATTTCTCTCTGCTGATCGATGTGATGGCAATTACATATATCTCTAATTTAAACCGATTTTAATTTACAGAAGATACTCACACGACTCCTCTTCACTAGAGTTTTCAAATTTAGTATTCAAACTGTAGTAGCTCAATATTATGGTAAATTGGAGCCTCCAACTTCCCTCCAACTTCCCTCCAACTTCCCTCCAACTTCCCTCCAACTTCCCTCCAACTTCCCTCCAACTTCCCTCCAACTTCCCTCCAACTTCCCTCCAACTTCCCTCCAACTTCCCCCCAACTTGGAGGGAAGTTGGAAGTGCGGTGAATGTGGCTTAAGTTGCTTGGTTCAGTGGGTACTGGGTGTACGGCAGTACCGACGCGAACGCACAGCCCCGTTCCTTGTGAATTTGGCCCGGTAGTCTTTAATACATTAGTTTTTAATAAGTTAATTCTAAATAGATATATCATAAACTGATTTTATTGTATTAGATTAACAATTACTTTGTTTTTAATAAAAATATATAACCTGCATAACTAAACTTCTTGATGTTACTTTTCACTTTTTCTTCTTACCCAAACAATTTCCATTAAACATCAAATTATTGTCATCTAAATTACGAAGTGTCAATTTGTGAAAATACGAGAAAAAAGATTTTTGCAAATATTTTTTTGCATTTATAAACAGTTTACAAAATGGATAGTGGAGCCGGAGACACACATCAGATAACCGAACACATGACGTATTCCAAATCCAGGGTACCAATACTGGGCGCTTTGATTGACTACATCGATACTAACTTTGAATATATGCGTCGCAAAACGTTTACACGCGCAGAAAAACTGCATGCCCGGGCTTCGAGAGCTTATTTATCGGCAACCTTTATGGCCGCTGTATGTCTAATACTTGGTCTAATAAGTAATGTTAAATTCGAAGTAGTGACGCTGAACGATGAACCTTTGCCTAATGATTTGCACTTCATGTTGATGAGTAAAGAGGAAAACATCTATATCGATGACATCGATACTTCAAGTGAGTGATTCAGCTGTTTTTTTTCTAATATCGTAAATGGAGATAACAGTTTTGGTGAACCACAAAGTTTTTTTTTTATTTAATGAATGTTTGTTAGGGGGAGAGTATATGCTGCATTCCCACAGCCACTGGGCGCACTGGACTGGCCACGTTACCCCTCTCTCACTGAAGACTACCTTGAAATGTACTGCATTTCCTACCTTATCGTATTTCTCAATGTACGTACGTATTTCGGTAGTGAGTGAGATATGCCAGAGCCCATTCCCATCCCATCCCTTCCCATTTTCCCAATCCATTCCTTAATCTGCAAAGGTAGGCAGCAGCGCATCCAGGGGCGTGCCAACGTTTGTCATTCTGGACTGATGTTGGCATGTATCGCGGATGTCTATGGACGACAGTATCCACTTACAATTAGGTGGACTGTATGCTCATCTGCCGCCTTTTTTTTATAAAAAAAGGATAAGGTATTCATCAATAAACTTTAGGTATAATCATAATTAATATCTAAGATTTAGGTAGGACCTACCTGGTCCTACAAATCCTACCTAATATAAAACTGATAAGTCATATCACAATTTACATACCTATACAATTAATGTGATAATTTGGACTGTGTACAAAGTCCTCGCGGTGATAGACGTATGATATCTAATCTCGACTCACATTCGGGAGGTCATCAATTTAAATCTTTGCCCGTACCACTAAGGGTTTACTTAATTTACTATGTATTTTTTTAAATTATCACTAGTTCGTGTTTGATGGAAAGCATCGTGAGGAAACCCGGGTGTCCAGAAATTAAAAAAAAATATTGATCGTTGGTCTCGCAAGTAATTCATAATTTATTTGATAAATGCTAATAAATGTTTAATTAGAATATGGTTAAAGTACAAGTAGAAGTAGTTATTTGATAAATATGGCGCCCAGGCACATGCCGATACCTGGTAAAAGTGTTGGCTGAAGGCCGATGTGTGTTCACGGTGTAGCGAGGCGGATGTCCTCGTCGCCAAAACTTATGTGTGAACGATGTGAGAGCGCTGGACGGCTGAAATGCATATATAAATGTGTCAATCTTGACAAAGAGTCACTGCGCACATAATGACCGCGTCACTAGTGATGCACATAGTGACATAGTGCACATAGTGACGACCGCGTCAAGACACTTTATACCGCGAACCCGAAAGTTGTGGAATGAACCGCCTGCTGAGGTTTTCGCGCTAGGGCGGCGGTAGCCACTTACTATAACGTGGATCGCATGCTCGTCTCTCTTCACCATAACAAAAATCGCAAGCTGGACTAAAAAAATCATGGAATTAATGTGATCGATCAGTCCATATTTCAGTTCGGATACGACATTGTTATAATTACAAAGTCACTGGAGGTTTTGAGCTGAATATTATATTACACAATTTTAATACGACCACTCAACACATTAGTTTTGGCACCAACTTGGGGGAAGGAAAAGTTAATGCATAAGGAGTATGTGGCATCTATGGAGTAACACTAGACGTCATTGACTTCCTTATTTGTGAATAAGTCATAGTGTAGAAGAATGTATTTTTTGATAATAAAAACAGAATTTTGTATTTCTTTCAGAGGTTATGTGGTGCATAGAGGCGTCTGATTGCCTGGTTGTCATAATAAGTTGTTTGCTCATATGGAACTCGTCGAATGTTGTATGTATCTATTTCTTTTCAATATTTTGTGATAGGCCGCTGATAATACGTATACATAATATTGTAATCATAAGAAAAGAGATTGTGATAAGGTTTCGACAGGATTGATAAGTTGAAATCTTTTTAAAACCGATTACAATTTTATTAAGGGGAAAATTCACTAAGTGTCGAATAAGCCCAGTAATAATGACCAGTAAATTCCAGTATCGGTCGATGAAACATTCGCAGAAATATAAACTTCTTTGCAGCTCATTGTCAACTTATTCAAGAAATGATTATATGCGCCAGCCGCAAATACATTGTTGAAGAACAAATTTATTCATTCAGTTAGTTGAACGAAAATGAACTTTAATATCACCGTAATAACTAGTTTACAAACGCAAAAATTCGTGCGAACGCTCGGTTGATCAGTCTCTTAATACAATACTCGTGATTCGGTTCAGTAGTTCTAAAATTAGGATGGCGTATACTTTAAAAAAAAACAAAAATAATTATGGATGGATGATTTGTTGTCGAATAAGTCAATTATATTATGGATGATTTGTTGTTCTTGGTACATGTTTTGAGAGTTTGTGGAAGATGATATAACTTCTTGTCATCCCTTCAATTCAATCTATTTTCATCTCTATTCAATCCCATACCCACCATGCTCCATTTTCCTCATTTAGTGGAAACGGAAAAGAAGTGAGAATTAATTTAGTCCCATGCCCCGCTCAGTTTTCCCACATTCAGAGAACCCATGGAAGCGGGATAGGGTGTTACGGAACCGAATGTTTTCTTTTTCCAAATTTATGTAATTAGTTCATCTACCGCAGATATCCACAGGTTTTTGTAACCGCTTATCATCAGGAGCTCATTTCAGATCCATTATACTATTTCAATAATTTCGTCGCGTTAATCGGTGGACTGACGACTTGAAGAAAGTGGCCGGTAGTGGGTGGATGAGAAGAGCTGAAACCCGTGTGTTGTGGCGGTCCTTGGGAGAGGCCTATATCCAGCAGTGGAGAGACACATGCTGATGGTATGGTAATCAGGTTTAAAGTATAATGCTCTTTATTATGCTATTGTACGTCGGAATATATTTTAATTGTGTTCACTGCGATTAAACTATGGAAATATAAAGTACTATTTGCTCGTGTATGCCAATCTTTTTGATAAAAACCTTAGTAAGTATAGTAGGTGTCCAATATGTTATGCAAAATACACAAAATATGTTTCGATTTTGTGTAAAGTAAGTAAATAGTTTTGGGCGAAATAAGAAAAAAAAAACATGTCTAATAATCTAATTGTCAATAGATATTACCTACCAAAATATATAAATTTGATTAGACGTTCTTAATAAAATATAAGAAACTAGTTTAATTAAAGGCATTTCTTTCTCAATTTTATATTTGTTATTTATTTTTTGATACTCAAAGGTTATAGTTATAAATTGTTGATTATAGTATAATCCAGCAAAACACGGAGTAAATAAAATAGCAGGAGAGGGATCCGAAATTTTATTTTAAAAATATATTTACACTTTGACAACGGCTTTGCCAAAGTTTTCACCATCGAGCATACCTACAAATGCTTCAAATACATTGTCGAAACCATCTGTAACGTGTTCCCTGACCTTAAGTTGGCCGTCCCTAATCCAATTGACGAGCTCCGCGAATGCTTCTGGCCATTGATCAATCCAACGTGTCACTATGAAACCTTCAACTTTTATTTGTTTGGTTAACAAAAATATTTGTAACATAGTTACTTTTGGCAACTTAGTGGGATCGTCATTGTAAACACTGATCGAGCCACAGATTGAAACTCTCCCAAATAGATTCATTTGAGATATGATCAAGCTACTTATTTCTCCACCGACGTTGTCGAAGTAGCAGTCCACTCCATTGGGGGCAGCTTCCTGGAGCGCTTTAACTACGTTCACAGTCTTGTAATTGAAGGCCTTGTCGAAGCCCAGCTCCTTCTCCAGCCAGTTGACTTTACTGTCGGAGCCCGCGAAGCCGATGACTTTGCAACCTTTGATTTTTGCTATCTGCCCCACTAAAGAACCTACAGCACCGGCAGCTCCAGTCACGACTACCGTCTCACCAGCTTTGGGTTGACAGATTTCCAGAAAACCAAAATATGCTGTAGCGCCAGGCATGCCAACCGCACCGATGGCTAGAGATGGGGACAGTCCCTGCAAGTCAGGTATCTTGTAAGTTTTGTCAAAAGGAGACTCGGCAATTGCTGGGTTTATGACGGTGTAGTTAGACCAACCTTTGTGAGACACCACCCTGGTTCCAACCGGAAAGTCCGGATTTGTGGACTCCTGTACTAGTCCGACTTGGTAGCCGAATTGGTCGTATGGTAGTTCATATCTAGAGCTGTATCCTCTTAAGTAAGGGTCGACGCTGAGCCATTCGGTTTTAACAAGGATCTCATTGTCCTTAAGTGGAGGAAGTTCATACTCCACTACGTCGAAGTCCGTTCTTTTTGGCAGACCTTGGAAATGTTTCTTCACAACGTATTTTCTTGCCTTCACCATTTTGTACGTATTTAACTTCTGTGGGCAAAATTGAAAATACACATTTAATGTTTGTTACACAAAAATGATCTGTAAAAAATAGTTTAAAAACAAACAGCTCCTGGACTACACTCTCCAGCGCAACATAATTTTTTGTGTGTATCATGTTAATTATCGTGTACATAGGTACATGCAATGTCTTTTAAACGTATAATATTGTATCTACTTATATCAAAATCCTGCTTCTTCTTTTTCATTTACTCTCTCTCTTGGGCATGTGTATTTTATATTCTACCTATTACCTACCAGGCTAAGTAAGTCTTCAAGAAGAAATAATTTCGATGTGGAAATACAACGGTTAGTTTTACAATTAGAATATACACCATCTGTATTTTTGATGAAGTTGAATAGAACATTTGCAATTACGGTTGTGACACTTGTGACGGCAGTGGCAAACCACATTGTAGGATTATCAAGTACGAGTATGATGTTTAGTGAATACTTAATTCGGGATTTCGCTATAAACACACTCTAGTGGTAGAATAGATTCCGCTGTTTGCTTGTATTATGCTCATTTCATTTTTTCATTGGCTACTTTTTACAAGTTCCTAATATAATTAAAACGGTAACACACTAACCTGAAAATTTCGCAGTAACACTATTAAATTCCAATATAACTTAAAGGAGCGGTCTATCTAGTGCGAAGCCAGTCGGCACACTAAATAAGACGCATCAGGCGACACTTAAGCGATAAGCGAGAGCGAGAAGAAAAATGCGTTGAACGATATTAAAATGTTTATGTGTGTTAGTTATTACACTTAGGTACTCCGTACTACAGTGTGTAATGATATCAGAACAAACTAAAGCATACAAGGAATTAAAAGGTTTCAACAAATATAAATGACACACACAATTTTGTAAACACAATGACCTAGCTATTATGTATCAACGCGAAAGGTGCCTATACAATGAAACAGCCATATTTTATCAATAGTGGCAATTGCTATTTACTAGTTAGTGTTATTATTAGTTGCTAATCTATACTAATAATATAATGTAATACTAACTAATATACTAATATAATTTGGTAATATTATTTGGTTTTTGAAGTCTTTGAATTATTTGGTTTTTTGCACATCTATACTAATATGTTATAGAGCTAAAATGGTGTGTTTGTAGATATGTTGGGGGTAATCTCTGGAACTACTGAACCGATTTCAAAAATTCTTTCACAAATAGGAAGCTACATTATCCATGTCTAATATAGGCTATATATTATTTTTTAGGCTATTATTGGTAAAAAAAAGTTTTGAATGAAATAAAACATATAAACCGAAGCGAAGCGAGGACGGGTCACTAGTCGTTTATAATAATGTGGAATAGACATGTAAATAATTAGAATTTAGTTTAAGGGTGGGGCAAAAAGTCTGTTCATAAGTATATCTACAGGCACATAGTACTAAGACTACATATTTATTTAAAAATACAGGCAAACTCTCGATGATTAGGTGATAGGGCTCATTTAAGACTTAAATTCGAATGTTTATTTGCCTAAAACTTTGTTCAATAGATGTTGCAAATAGATAAGTTCCGATAATAGTCACACATGTTTTGTCACTTTGTTATGACATGCAAATTTTAGTAGCCAACGTTCTAATTTATTAATTGATATTTAAAGCCCGGTTTTTTAATTTCATTTAATTCTGAAAATCTTACTTTTAACTTACTAAAAACAACAGAGACATATTATTATCTCATTTACTCGTGGGCCGTGGCTTCAGTCAGCCTAGGTTTTTGTAGTAAAAAAAAAAAATTGATGGCAGGCGCTACTTCGAAGGGTTTGCAGTTTTACACTATGTTCCGTATGTTTTAGAAAAAAACATTCGCATAGAGCTTCATTAGCCCTAACCAACGACATATTGTTTGTATACAATGTATATATAGGCGTTTAATTTTTTATTTGATCATTTTGAAAACTCAACGTCGTTATTATGGTACTTACTATTGAAACGGCTTGGCTCACCTACAAACTTAACACTACTTTCGAATCATACTAGATGGATCGATATTCTCCACGTTCACCAGATTCCACTTTCGGCAAATGTTAATTTTCTTCCACATTCCTTTTTACGAGGCTTTATTGACTCGCAGAACCCATAAACCTCAATAATAACAGGATATGCTTTGTTACAGCGCTCTCCTCTCAGTGAGTACCTTTTCCTCCCATGGATAGGGGCGACTTTACGCGGATTGTTCCTCCGGCAGGCGCCCACTGCTGGAGCCCTCGTGTACACTGTATCCGTGGTCAGCGGCAACACTAACCCCCTTTTCATGACTGGCTTTTCATTCCTCTTCCGTAAGCAACTACTTTTTAACATACCTATCCTAACGTTTTTTTATCCTAAACTCTAGTTCCAGTGGATAATGAATCAAGTAGTCTGCGTGCCATTATTTGGTTTGCTACTATTTGAGTTCATCTTGACAATTAGTGGGCTATTCAAATCCGAAAAATGGCTATATCTAAGGAACAATAATAAAAACAAAATAATAATGACTAATCTTTTAAAATTTCTTTCGATGCTTGACCAGCCATGGGCCCAAAGGGGCCACTAATAGGTTAGAACCTATTAGTAAAGTAGAACATATAGGTTAATTAATCTATCAATTTATATAATCATTGACCTTCAGTTTCAGACCTTACCAACACTCAGAGGTTGACTTAATTTGAAACTTGTAAAGATTTGAGCCAGTGTACAAATGTTTTCTTATCTTTTTTAATATTTTATATCATTGCCTTATATCTACTAGTATTGGAGGCGCGCCTCTGGTTGGAGATCACGCGGCTGGTGCGCACGCGCTGGGAACGCCGGGAACACATCACCACTGGGGTCTTGGACGCCCAATACGAAGTGGAGACTTTGTGGAGTAATGACGATGTGCATAGCGTCGAAGTGCGCAATTACGTGTATAATTAAAATGAAGATAAGTAGTGACACAGGTAAATTGTCTTGTACATACTGTTAAAACTAAATTCTAATTGTTATTGGTGTTTGTTATCAGTCGAGTCAGGTATTGCAAAGAACGACGTAAAAGTAATGCCATATTTCGGAAACAAATAGTATTGATTAACTGATTTCTTCAAATTATTTAACATATCGCATATTGTACATATTTTTATTTCACTTCAGTTTAATGTCGTACAATTGTAAGTAGTTGATGCGTTCGTAGGGATGCTAGCCGATGAAAACTTCCGCAAAGCAGTTGTCAAAGTATGAAAGTGTTTTGTTTTTATGTGTTTTGTTCTATCTACTCGTAATGTTACTTACTAACTAAAACACTTTAATACTTTGACAACTAACTGATTTGCGGAAGTTTTCATCGGCTGGCATCCCTACGAACGCATCAACTACTTACAACAAAACAGTATGAAGAAAAACTTGTAACATTTAGAGATATCTTAACTTTTCAAGGACTAAATTTAGAGGTAAAATTACAAATTTTTAATAAATCAGATGTGTCTATAAGTATTTTTGTAAATTGTGTCTGTTACCCTGTTTTGTAAAAAAATAAAGGTTTTTAATTCTTAATTTTCATTTATACTAATAATAGTTTCATTATATATTCATTATTTATTATAAAAAGTTAGGGTTAAATAAAATAAAAATTGGTCTATGGCTGAATTTTTACGTGAAGCTTTATTTTCGGGGGGTAGAAGAACCGTGATATAAGATTTGCATTATATTCAGCACTACATTTCCTTATGTAGTACAGCTAAAGCTAAGCTGGACGCCTATTTAGGGCAGCTAAAGGACGTACGGACAACAGACTACGTTACTGTAATATCTCTTTTTCTATTCACCTCCTTAAAATTTCTCTGCTGTTATGTGTTTTAAATATGTATAAAGTCTAGTATTCTATAGCTGTGTTCTGAACAACCGTTTTATCAGTATACTCGTATCTATCTATTTTATGACGACTAAACATTTAAAATTGTCCTTCATTTTTCACCTAAACGGTTGGGTCCCACCTTTAGGTGGGAAACGTCGCACCTGCAGTGGGACATTATATTAGCCTATAAAGTAGAGGGCAACATTTTTCTTTTTCAATTTTAATTTTAGAGCATATTGGTTATCTGTCAGTGTTTTCCTTAGTGATAGTTAAAAAAAATGTAGTAAAAACTGTGTTGGGAGCCGAGGATTTGAACTCACGACAAATAATTAAATAAAAAATCTATCAAAAAGGAAAATATATTTTCTTTATTTGGTAAATGAAAATCTGATAGATTTTATTTTATAATAAACTAGCTCTTGCCCGCGACTTCGTTCGCGTGGAAAATGGTTGTACTAATTCAGAAACCTTCGCGGGCGTGCGCGCAACAACTCACCAAAATTTCATCGCAATCGGATGAATGGTATAGGAACGCATACGGGACATCAAAGAAACATTGAGTTTTATATATATGTAAAGAAAATATATTTCTTCATTTGAGTTTTGCTGCGCTCCGCACTGTCGGTAGAACTATCATAGTGTCGGTAAAAGAGGGTAGGATATGGGATGGCGTGAGGTGAAGACAATCGTGCGAACTGCCAAATTGTAGGTCAAGATCAGTAAGACTATTGTAAATAATAGATTGTAGAAAGGATTGAAGAATAAACATTATATGTCGTTTCTTTGTATACCGAAGCAACACAATATAGATAGTTTCATTTGACAATCCTTAAAGAGTGAAAATAATCGACATTATATATATAATATATATGTATAATATATATATATATAATATATATATATATATATATATATATATATATGTGTATATTTATATGTCGCATTCATCGTATCACAATAAGGCGTTAGGATTCCTTGTGTCGTGGAACAAATACATTAACTTCGCTTAAATACATTAAATAAAAAAAATATATCTTTCGCATAGCAGGTTGGACATAGCTGGGGTATTACGAGGCGGGCTAATCATTCGTCTGTTTGATGAGAATTGCCGTTGAATTTATTTATAGATACATCTACTCTTAATGTTACTTACTAACTAAAACACTTTCATACTTTGACAACTGCTTTGCGGAAGTTTTCATCAGCAACGAACACATCAACTACTTTATCGAAACCCTCAGTATCATGTTCCCTGGCCTTCAGCTGTCCGGCCTCGATCCATTGATGAGCTCTGGAAATGCTTCGGGCCAATGATTAATAAGGCTTATTCCATTGTATGGTTCCATTTTTTTTTGGCCAACCAACTGTCGTATATTAGTCATTTTTAGTAATTTATTAGTAAACCTCATTGTAATTGAAAGTGCTGATGAAGCCGACGAGTGATTCTTTACCAAATTGGTTCATTTGAGATATGATCAAATTGTTTATATCTTCTCTGACGTTGTCGAAGAAGCAGTCTACTCCATCGGGGGCAGCTTCATTGTCATTTGCACCATTAATGGTGTTGGTCAATGGTGCAGTTGACACTTCGGGGCTTTAACTATGTCAATAGTTTTGTAATTGATAGCCTTGTCAAAACGCAGATCTTTCTGCAACCTTTAATTTTCTAGTTAGAATTGTCGATAAAAATATTTTCATATGCTCTCAATATGCATTTTTGATTGGATTAATAGTAAATGTCAGCAAAATATTCGAAACCTTCTCCAGATTTGGACCTTACAGGACAGCAAATAGTAAAGGCGGTGGCGCTAAGCCATTTATCATCAGGTGATGATATTCGGTGAACCAAAAGAAATCCGTCGGGTAATTATCAATTCGTAAATTTAGTAAACAGCGCGATTTAGTTATATTTGGGTTCTTTTCTATATTATTATTAATTACCATGGAAATATATATACTTACTAACCTGAAATATTCGCTTTTTTCGTTTCTCGTTTATTCGAAATATTCGTTGATGACATCATCGTGACGCAATAGTTTCGGGTTAAAGATAAAAAAAACGATTACCAAATCTAAGAGAAACAGTGAGATAGGAAGTGATAATGATAGTTAAAATGCTGACGTGTCACCGCTGTCAGCATTTATTTTTATCAGTACACGCTAATGTGACAAAGTTAATAAACAATGACTCGATATTTTTCTGTACATTATATATTTTAGTAGCTGTGCCCGGCATGCGTTGCGTATAGTTTAATATTGTTTTGTGTTAATTTTAACAAATTAACACAAAACAATATTAAACTATACGTATAAACCTTCCTCTTGAATCACTCTATCTATTGATGAAAACCGCATTAAAATCCGTTGCGTAGTTTAAACGATCTAAGCGTACATACAGAGGGACAGACGGCGGGAAGCGACTTTGTTTTATACTATGTATAGATGACATGTACGAGTGTGTATACCATACTGACACCATCTACCTGTGATGAAAATATTTAGACATGAGCGCAGCGCCCGAGAGGTGCTGCGCTCGTGTCTAGCTGTGGGATGCATGCGCTCACAGCTAGACACGAGCGCTCTCACTTTCGTAACAAAGACTAAAAAGCTTAAAGATTTTTAAATAAAATATAATGCCTTCCTTTGTAATATTAGTTTTCAATTCTATATTCAATAGATACCAAGATGTAAGTAAAAACTAATTTAGGTACTTAATAAAATAATAAACATTCATTACAACTATGCTATTTTAGCTTGTGAAAATGTTTTTACACTTTGACAACTGCTTTGCCAGAATTTTCACCATCGAGCATCCCTACGAATGCATCAAACACGTTGTCGAAACCCTCAGTAACGTGTTCCCTGACTTTCAGCCGTCCATCCTTGATCCAACTGATGAGTTCTGCGAATGCTTCTGGCCACTGGACTATCCATCGATTCACTATGAAACCTTCAACTTTAAGCTGTTTAAACACTAACGAAGTTTGTATAATAGTTGCTTTTGGCAACTTAGTAGGATCCTCATTGTAAGTGCTGATGGAGCCACAGACTGAGATTCTCCCAAAGGGGTTCATTTGAGACATAATCAAGCTACTTATTTCTCCGCCAACGTTATCGAAGTAGCAATCCACTCCATTGGGAGCAGCTTCTTTGAGAGCTTTAATTACGTTCACAGTCTTGTAATTGAAGGCCTTGTCGAAGCCTAATTCTTTTTCCAGCCAATTGACCTTACTGTCGGAGCCAGCGAAGCCGATGACTTTGCAACCTTTGATCTTTGCTATCTGTCCCACTAGAGAACCCACAGCTCCGGCCGCTCCAGTCACGACTACGGTTTCACCGGCTATGGGTTTGCAGATTTCCAGGAAACCAAAATATGCCGTCGCGCCAGGCATGCCAACCGCACCAATGCCCAAAGACGGAGACAATCCTTGTAAGTCGGGCAATTTGTAGGTTCTATCTTCAGGAGAGCTGAAAGCGGTTGTGTCTATGATGGAGTAGGTGCACCAACCTTTGTGTGACACTATCCTAGTTCCCACCGGATAGTCAGGATCTGTGGATTCCTCTATTATTCCCACTTGATAGCTGAATTGATCATATGGTACTGGTTGTGCATAGTTGTACGCTCGTAAGTAAGGGTCAACGCTGATCCATTCAATTTTAACGAGGATCTGCTTGTCCTTTAATGAAGGTACTTCATACTCTACTATTTCAAAATCACTTC
The DNA here is from genome assembly GCA_943735995.1 of Sesia bembeciformis. Classification (NCBI taxonomy): domain Eukaryota; kingdom Metazoa; phylum Arthropoda; class Insecta; order Lepidoptera; family Sesiidae; genus Sesia; species Sesia bembeciformis. The sequence goes on along the minus strand of OX031033.1, from coordinate 13,150,200 downwards.
TTTTTGGTACATCTTTAAAATATTTCTTCACCACGTATTTTCGTGCCTTCACCATTCTTCACCTTCACGACTATGCGATTTCTGTAGACAAAATTTAAATTTGGAATGGACATTAAATTACAAGGATATTACACTTTAGTTCATTAAAATGAGAGCAGTAAAATAATTGTTATCATTTACATATTATATCGTAAAGGTGCCAATTACTCAAGCTTACTTAAAATGGATTTCACTAGAAAATGAAATTATTCCTGAGTCCTTCAAATCTATTTTATTATCTATTTAAACTATTTAAAATTACGTATAAATCTCGTATATTAAAATCTATACAATAGTTTTAAGTCAATTAGGTTTACTCCCATATTCTTCGAAATTTCCTCGACTCAACTTAACATCTGTCATCTACCACAATTCTCCGCGACTTCAGGTTTTTATTCAGTTAAGGTGAATAAAATAGGTACTTGAGGAATCAATTGAGCTAAAGCTTATATCGTAAAAAATTCGTGTGTTGCCAAATAAAAGTGAGAGCGGTGTGGGCTGAAGACGCTGTGGCTGGGGGACCTATAAACCTTTACATCCTAGAAATATTTTTATTTCTAATTTGTGGATATTTTTTTAATTGATTAACTAACAATTAATTAACAATATTGGTATGTAACACAGTTACCTCAAATTCTGGAGGAAATCTCCGTAACACTATACGTGACGTAGCGTGATCTTTGTGACGTGATTCTTGTTTAAAAAACTATGAATCTTTGTCTAAAAACTTGTCTACATATATGGAATGAAGCCGGCCGATAAAATACGATACGACGCGCCAAACACAGTTTATTCTTTTACGACATCTTTGCGAAATACTTACATTTATACGGTATCGTGAAGTATAACGTAAAAGTTTCGACTGTCGAATGAAACACAAACAATTTTTTCATGTTTGGTACCAAAAGAGTGAGTGAGATGAATGGCATACAAATAAATACTCGTATCTCGTAAAATTAACAGGAAAAATCACACAAAAATGTACGACTGATGTGTGATTTCGATAACACAATTGATAACGTCATTGCAATGTGACGTTATCGTATAGTCTGACAACGTTTGACTGTTTATCCAATTAAACGGGTCTTAACGCGAATTTTCACCTTATTTATTTTTCTCGACGGTTCGGTTGGGTTGTTGGGTTGTAGGTTCAGTCAGCTCGTAACCATGGTTGGTGCAACCCAACTGAAACGTCTAAGGTAAACATTAGCGTTGAGACCCGTTTAAACAGATAAATATGTGTGAAAAACGCGAAAATCTTAAATGTTATAACGTTTGTTCCTGTTGTTCTAAGAGTTGAGGAATCAAAACTAAAGAGGGTTGAACTCAAAAAATTATACACTAATTAGCAGGATAAATTACAATTATAATGACGTATAATTTTTTTTAGACATCCAGAAATATGTCAGGATAGAAACTTTTGGACCTCACTGGTATATCATAAAACATGCCATCTTATTACATCTCTACCAATTCAATACTGTCTTGTAACACGTCCCATTTCCTTTATCCAATGGAAGTGAGATAGAACGGTATGAGATGATCTCAATGAGATCTCATTGAGATGCATCCAGTCTCTTCATGTCATGTCATGTCCTTTATCACATTTTCAAAACAAATAAATTAAAAAACTAGTAGAAAATATGAAAAATAAAACAGTTTAATTGTATTTTCAATAGATACATACCATTTTATAACAAGATAACTATAATCATTGATAGACATTATAAAGATATATAAAAATATATTTATAATAGTTTTTGTCATAGGTAAGCATATTGAATTAAATTAGGGAACTATTAGTTTGAGATGGCAGGATAATTATTCAAATCTAATTTGTAAAAATATTCTTAAACCTTGACAACGGCCTTGCCTGTGTTCTGACCAGCAAGCATCCCTACGAATGCATCAAACACGTTGTCGAAACCCTCAGTAACATGTTCCCTGGCTTTTAGCTGTCCGCCCTTGATCCAACTGACGAGTTCTACTGTTGCATCTAACCACTGGTTTGCCCATCGACTTGATAAGAAACCCTCAGCTTTTAGTTGTTTAAACACCAATGAAGGTTGTATAATAGTTGCTTTTGGCAACTTAGTAGGATCCTCATTGTAAGTGCTGATGGAGCCACAGACTGAGATTCTTCCAAAGGGATTCATTTGAGAGATAATCAAACTACTTATTTCTCCACCGACATTATCGAAGTAGCAATCCACTCCATTGGGAGCAGCTTCTTTGAGCGCTGTAAGTATGTTCACAGTCTTGTAATTGATGGCCTTGTCGAAGCCTAGTTCCTTTTCCAGCCAGTTGACCTTACTGTCGGAGCCAGCGAAGCCGATGACTCTGCAACCTTTTATCTTTGCTATCTGTCCTACTAGAGAACCTACAGCTCCGGCCGCTCCAGTTACGACCACAGTTTCACCAGCTTTGGGTTTGCAGATTTCCAGTAAACCACAATATGCCGTCACGCCCGGCATGCCAGCTGCGCCAATGGCTAAAGAATGGGACAATCCTTGTAAATCAGGCAACTTGTAGGTTTTGTTTAGAATAGAGCTAAAAGAGGTTGTGTCTATGATGGAGTAGGTGCACCAGCCTTTGTGAGACACTACTCTTGTTCCGACCGGATAGTTGGGATCTGTGGATTCCTCTATTATTCCTACTTGATAGCTGAATTGATCATATGGTACTTGGTTTTCAGAATTGTACGCTCGTAAGTAAGGGTCAACGCTGATCCATTCAGCTTTAACGAGGATCTGCTTGTCCTTTAATGAAGGTAGTTCATACTCTACTATTTCATAATCACTTCTTTTTGGTACATCTTGAAAATATTTCTTCACCACGTATTTTCGTACCTTCACCATTTTATATGTGTGATTTCTGTGGATAAAATTTGGAATGAACATGAAATTTCATAGAGATTTAATTTATTTAAAATGGATTAGTCTAAAAAATTGGTCGAAAATATCCAACAATTAATTGTTTGGAACGGCAGTAAAATAATAATAATAATTTCAATATTATTTCTATAATGTCATATAAAGATACCAGTTGCCTTAGCATATTCTATGTCTTAGTTTACTTTTTTATTATTAGTACCAAATTTACAATAAATAAGTATAAAGCTAACATAATTGTATCTAATAAACCATACAGATTTGTCTAAGATACAAGTACTGCTGGAATCAGTAGTCGAGACATCATAAACCTACCTGTGAGCAGTGAACAAATTATAATTTGGATAAGAAATATCTTCTTAATTTATATTTTAAATTATTTTCGCTGATGTCTGTTTTCAATTTAAGATCTAATTCATTTATTAACCTGGGAACAGAGTAAGCGCTGGTCCGCGGACTGTATATATTGTTCGCGGCGTTGATAACCAAATGCTTATCCCATTAATATTATAAACGCGAAAGTTTGTGAGGATGGATGTATGGATGTTTGTTACTCATTCACACAAAAGCTATTCAATGGATTTTAATGAAACTTTACAATAATATAGCTCATACATCAGCATAACACATAGGCTATAATTTATAAAGATATTGTGTAAATTGGCTAAAATATAACGATAAGTGTCAAGTAAGTTGGAAAAAACTGCCATCTGCGAGCTATTTTGGCGTGCGCTGCAAACACCGTAAGAGTTACACGAATATAATGTGTGGTGGAAATGTTTCTGAAATTTTGAAAAAAAAAATTGTAAAAAAAAAAACTTATAATCCGAAGCGAAGCGAGGGCGGGTCGCTAGTGTGATAAACTATTGTGAACGTTGCGCACATATCTCGCGACCGGTGACTCTTGAAAGGCCACTAGGGCCACAAGAACTAGACATACACGATGTTGAGGCAATCAGGTTTTTTAGTCGGTAGGAGTCCGACACTACCTGGTACCACCTAGGCTGGCCCAGCCAGACTAGATGGTACCAGGTGTCCCATGCAGGATTTTTCCTGATTGTCTCTCCTAACATAAAAAAAAAAAAAAAAAAAGCGCACATATCAACGAATTAGTTGTAGGTATAGTGTTTTTATCGATCTTTCATTTCTGGTCTTCATACTCTGGCACTATTATTTTCAGTTGTATGGGGTACTTTCTAGAAGTAGCTCAATTTGTATTACATTTTTATTTTTTCTGACATGTCTTACAAAATGATACATAGGTAATATATTCCACTGTATATCCATGAGTGGCGGCAGTAAGTAAATAAGTAAATAAATGTTTTTCGAGGTCACAGTTTAAAAATTTAATGTTTTTGATTTCATTTCACTTTGAATATCGAGATATTACTTAAATCTGCTAAACTCAGTTTCTCTCAAGCTATCGAATATACTGAAAGATCTAAATTTATTATTGTAAATTCAAAGTGATACAACTTGTTAGAACTTCTTATTTCAATATTTATTTATCTCGATTTATTAACTCCAGCCGTGCACGAATATTATTATAATTTGATAGGTACGGCATATATTGTGTGGCCAACATGATATTCTAAGTTAAATCAATAGGTACGCAATGAGAAAGAGAAGTGATTGCATTCAAAGTATGTGACAATAATATGATGCAGGAGTAATTATATTTCTCCTGAAGTAATTTGTAGATAATTATTTCTAATTAAATGAATGTTCTTAATTCTAAAGTTTCACAATGATGGTATGTAACACAGTTACCTGAAAGTTCTGGAGAAAATCTTCGTAACACTATGAAATTCTTGTATAAAATATATTTCGTGGAATATATGTATAAGATATATTCCGCTCTGAATCGTTCTCTAAAAAATTATCTATTTGGAATGAAACCGGCCGGCAAACTACGAGACGACGCGCCAACACAGTTTATTTACATCGTTGGGAATTTTGTAATAATAATTTGTACGGTATTGTGACGCAACAGCGTCGAGGTGATGTCAGATGATACACAAACAGTATTTATATATTTGGAACTAGAAGTGTGAGTGAGATGAAAATATGTGTTATGTTAATGATAGTAAAATGCTGATGTGTTACTAATGTGTGTGTTAACTCTGTCATTGTTGTTGAGCTTTGTATTTCATTTTATTTACAACTTTAGAGGTTAATATTTATTAAGGGGTTCAAATATCTCCTCACATTTTGATTTTTCTGTAATTATTATTTAAAGCCATATTTAAATTATTGGAAAGAACTTTTTAAAATTTTCACGTGGTATCCACATTTTTATGTACTTTCTTCTTAGTATTATCTTATCTTATGATTTCAATTCAATTATCTTATGATATTGCAATCTTGTGTTTATTTATTTACAAAGGGATCTCCAACAACAGTGCGTTCCTTTCGTCGATAACATAGGATTGCATGTTGTATTCTTGTGAAGTTAGTTGTTTCTATCGGCACTTTACTTTGAGAGGAAATTGCGAAGACAAAAAAGGTCGATTAGAGAATCTTCTTTTAGAAGTAGGTTAAAATATTATCTTTAAACAAACTTATTTTAAGACTATTTTTGTGTAACTAAATACGGCCCTAAAAGTTTATTTAAGTATACATTATCGGAGAGAAGGGACCTTATTGTCAGATCTAGTATTCCAGATATTGATATTTTAATGAAAAAAAAAACTATCGATTTATTTTATAAATAAGATGCAACAGCATGTTTTTACGTAAACATAATCTTTAAATAACGAAATTTTAACTTATAAAATCCCACACTAAGATAATCGCGAACGCGATACGATCTCTTAGTCACACGATCACACAAATGATCTCGCACCTCATGCAGAGGTCGGAATTAGGTAGTGTGATTTATGTAGTATAGTTGCAACGAAATGTTGATATCAACATGGATATTTCTGGGATTTTCTGAACAATAATCCCGGGAATCGTAATTTATTGCCAATAGTATATTTATTTACTATCTTAAGGTACCGTGATGGTTTTTAGGGTTGTATCGATATCTCAGAGATAAGATAAATAAAACAAAATTATTCAATAGTACTTAATATGTTAATGATTTACACACGTTAACATTCAGTTTCAGTTTTTATATTTACAAACATTAACCTACAATTCTATCTAATCTATCATCGGATTTTTAATACGCTTTAAACTGAAATCCCGGGATTTCAGGAATATCCATATTATTCTTTTGCTCTATGATATTATTGCAAGTACATAAATCACACTACCTAATTCCGACCTCTGCTCATTAGGTACGAGGACCAAGATATAATGTGGGAGCTTAAAACCAGCTAAGTTGAAATGTTTTAATTTTTGTTCATATAATCTGTTGCTCATCGATAAGTTAAATTTTATGTTGTAATTATTTCGAAGTTTAGGCCATGGCAATATAATTATTTTTATTGTCGACAAGGATAGGTGTAGAAAGTAATTCCATATCTGTATCATTCCTCTGATATTTGTATTCGAGCTAAAACAATAATATTTTTATAATAGTATTATTTTTATCATAGGCATACGGAATGAGATTCTAGGGCGGTACAGGATTTCATTACATTTATTTGGTTCATAAAAAGTGTGAAAATACTTTAAAACTTTATGGTCACTGTTTTGAAGACAGGGAATCCTATTATAAAATATTGACCTGTCATTGTAACAATGATAACTAATAATAAACAATGATTCTGGATATTTTAAGTCCGTTTCATAACAAAGTTTAATGCGGTGAAACAAGTGGACTTATAACTACCACAATGTAACGGAAGTTGTACTATTCATTATGTGAATCCGGTCGGCCATCTTCGCATTTCTGACAATGACCGAACGGTGAGAGACTGTATGTAACGTAGAGTGGTTACGTCATGAACTGTATGTTTGGATGATTGTTTCTTTAAAACTTTAACATTACATTGCTTCGTGTTTGTTCGGAATACAAAGTTCTTTCATAGTTCAAAGGAATAGTTCTTTCATCTCATGAAGGGGGGTTACGATTAGTAGTGTTTGTGCTCGTGATGTACTGAGTACTCGTACATTGATTAAGTGTGCGTAAACATGAGAGCGCTAGGTTGTGTTTCCGATGCCGCGGCGCACACCTAAACAATGTACATGTACGAGCACAACTACTACTAAATGTAACCCGCCTTCGAGAGATGAAAGAACTATAGTATTGCAGGTATTCTCCCCTAAGTGATTTACTAGAGGAGGCTTGTGCCCTGCAATGGGCAATTATAGGCTGATAAATGTAGTACTGTAGATATCCACGCGTATTATTATTTCAGTAAGTAAAATAATTCATTTTGATTTTTATATCGACTCAAAATCTAATTCTTTAAAAACCAACAAACTCGCCTGCGTCCAACTCCTATATAAAAACATATATCTATACCATATATACTTAATATAATACAGGTAAAATTGTGTGTTTGTTTCTAGGTATGTTGGGGGTAATCTCTGGAACTACTGAACCGATTTCAAAAATTCTTTCACAAGTACGAAGCTACATTATCCGTGTCTAATATAGGCTATATTATATTTTGAAAAAAGAACATGTAAACCGAAGCGAAGCGAGGGCGGGTCGCTAGTTGTAAAATAAACTAAACTCATTGAAACAAGTTTGAACATTTGCCACACATACGAGGTTTGTTTGTTTTGTGAATATTTCTACTATTTTGATTTTTTTATTATTGTCAAAAGTAAAACATTACATTACATTATTTATAATCCACTGAAGCCAGTAGGGCTTGTCTGTAGATAACATTCCATTTGTCTAGTAAGAATAAAACTATACAGTTTAAGTTAAAGTATCATAGTAAATAAAACAAATATACTCTACATTTAAAAAAGAAATTTTTAAAACAAGACGGAATATTTAAGCAAAACAAGAGATCTTTGGTTAAAATGTTACGGAAATTCAAGGAGGGTGGTTATATTTATAATTATATTAAGATGATTGTAATATGGTTTACATCCAATAAACTCAATTTAAAACAAAAAAAAACAGACACAAAAAAATGAGCTCAATTTAAGTTACAATAATTGCAAGCTACATACTGGTCGTTTAATTATGCCAGTGATGCCTAAATAAAGTGTTTTTAAGTACACGTTTTACATTTTTTTTTTGATTAGCTTTTTAACATCATTTGGTAAATTATTTAATAGGTATGGTACTAAGTATCGAGATACACGTTTTCAATAGAAGTTATTGAAATTTTGTTGCAATAGTTGTCTATTAGTGATCTGACGAGTAATTATTATATGTTCAGATATAAAGCAATCGAGACCAGATTTATTTATTTTGTAAGCTGTTTTTGTATTGATTTTATTTTATTTAGTTAGGCACCTAACGGTTTTCAGACGGTTTGCTGATTTGTTCTGTTCGATCACTCGCGTAATGGTCCAGCATTTCAGCAAATTTACCCATTTCAGTAAATTCTTAGGTAAATAAAAAAGCTTTTCAGTTCAGTTTTTATTCAAGAGAAACATAACACCATAACTTGTACGATATAATTGTATATAATACGAAATTAAAATAAATTATACAAATCAAGTGTCAATATAAATCTACAATAACGAATTAGTCTTAAAAATTACTAAAATTGACAAAAACAATAAAATTAATAAATTCAATTATTATGTCAATGTGACGAGCCCAGACAAGATGTCATGTTGTCCTATTTATATAAAAACTTTGTACGAATATATTATGTACGCTATGGTGTTTGTAAAATGTACGTACTAAATTCTTGTAATTCTTTTAAGAAAAATGTCTTATTTACGAGTCTACCTAAGTCAGCATTCGTGACTGGCTGCATGTTGTAACCTGTTATGTCTTTAACTTTGTGTCTAATTGATATTTGATTTGTTGTCTAATCATAGTTTGTTTTAATCTTTAGAGGTGCGCCGAATGTTTCCGGTAGGTATTTAAGATGTTCAGCATAATTTTACATATTTGTATTCGATAGAACTTAATTGAAATGATTTAGCAGACAACACTTTAGCAGCCATAAACAAAAAAAAAGAGATGAGATGCACAGCTCAAAAAATAAAGCCACACAGGTTCACTAACGCCAATACATCAACGACTTACTTAATAATGAGGCCCTTTTACAAGATGTCAAAAACAGAATTGTTTAAATAGCTTTATTTAAACGATTCTTTAAAAAAATGTTTTATTAAATTGGGTGATTAAATAAAGTACCAAATTATTTGACTGTTTTTTGTTAATTTCATCCGTTTCTAGTAATTTGTCACCACACCGAGCACTTGTTTGTCGGGTTCATGGGCGAGCCGGGAGGGCACCGGAACTCCCTGGCGAAGTCGTGGGAGTTGGACAAAGTGCCGATAACACGAAACCTGCCCGGAGAGTGCACTGCTGTTTTGAGCTTATTCCGCATCGCTTCGGGGCGCATGGCCCCGCACCAAACCTGTCATGTAATAAAATATCGGTTAGAGAGTAGGGACGCACGATATTTTTGTTAGAATAGATCCTTTTGGACCATTATGTTCATTTATTAAAAGGTGGAATTCTCGAAATGTCTATCTCAACTTGTTGAATTTCCAGAAAGTTGAATTTTAATTTTCCAAAAAGTTGAATTCTCCCAATATTATCCTCATGCCTAAAACAAAAATTGCATTTAACTAAAGTGTAAACAAATCAAATAAAATTAATTACATTACTATAATTAAAAACATACGTTTTAATTTAATAAAGTTGATTTTTGAGGATGTGTGTTAATGTGTGTCCTTTTGATTAAAGTCATAATGTTCAAAAAGGCTTAATATCAATGTAAAATTGACTGACCACAGTCCGTGAAATCCACATAAAATAATATTTAATATTTTGAGAATTTAAAACATTTTAAGAAATCAACATAATGTTCCGAAAAGATCCGATCTATCCGGATCGTAACTATAGTCAGATTTTTTATTTGAGCCAGGGTTATGACATGTAAAACTGTCAATAAAGTGTCATCTCCGTACAAATTTGACTCTGTTTGACAGTTCTACATGTCATATCCCTGACTCGAATAAAAATTCCGACTTTAAGTGATACGATAACAGGATCATACAGAATAGTTGCGATCCGATCCTCCAAATATCATATCGAATCAAAGACTTGAATTTATGTAACAGTTTATTTACTATTTAGTTAAGTAAAAATACAAAATGATGAGAAATATTGAGACTTGTTATCCAGCCTTTTTGTGGTCAATTACAAATTAACTATAATCTCAATCTTCAAATTTTAGGCTGTTAAAAATAATGGATATAATCCTATTTCTAGACTTTATTAAAGTACGAGTACGAATAAAAGGTAAATAAATACCTTTATTATACGCGTTCATATATGATTAGGATATTAAATTTGTTTTAAATTAAATATTTTATTCTACGGCCGGTTGCGTTCTACGCGCATCGCTCGCGCCACATCGAGTAATGAGCGCTACATACGTTTTAGATAGAACAACTAAACTTATTTATCTATTTCAACGGTTTAGATAAATAAATGTGTGTGAAAAATGCGAAAATCTCAAATGTTATAAAGAACTGAACTTTACATATTTGTACTTTTGATTTATTTCATAAAATTATTTTATTTTTTCTAGAACTACAACAGTTTTATGTATGTATTTTAAATTGGTTGTGGTGTTTCATTTTAGCGATATTTTAGTGATACATTGTATATTCGACAAGTGTTGTAAAAACGTGCGTTAAGCGCTCAACACTCGAGGGCTGAGTAAGCGCTCCCTTTCTGAAAAAATCGACTCTATGCTGAGCGCTAATGAACTGTTAAGACTAGCGGTAAAGGCTAGTGAGTGTTATAATCCAATTTCTTAATGTTTGATGACCTTAAACCCATCTAGATAAAAGCTCAAGTCTAAAAGTGTTAAGGTTCATTTTAATAGGACTAACAAAGCGCGCCAAAATAAAACAAAACCTGAGCAAAGTTGAGAAAGAAGAGCTGAGTGTGTGTGTGGTTGAGTCCAGGCAGAGTCTCGTTCGCGGCGTCGTGGTGCTGCAGCCAGCGGCGGTACGCGCGGAACGCCTGCTTCACGCCGCCATTGTCCGCTATGTTCTCACCCTGCGATCATATTATTTGTGATTTATATAGAAATAAATGGTAAACTACCGTGTGTTTAAGTGGCAACGGGCAGGTCATATTTGCCTCTGGACCGATAACCGATTGGGTAGACGACTCCTCGAACGGAGGCCACGTACCGGGAAGCACTGTGTGGGACGCCCTCCCGCCACGTGGACCGACAACTTAACGAAGTTCGCCGGCGGTGGCTGGATAAGAAGAACCGAGGATCTTGTGTGGTGGCTGAGTCTTGGGATTCAGCAGTGGACATAGGCTGATGGTATGGTATGGTAAACTTCCGTAAACCGTAACCAGTCCGTTCCGTTTTACCTGCGTGTTGACGCCGTCTAACTTCATATTGACCTCAGGCACGACGTATCGCCCGTACTGGTCGATGAGGCACTGCGCACGGCTGTGGAACGCCTCGATGGCAGAGTCCGACCACCAGCGGTGGAGGTTCCCGTCACAATCGAACAGGCGGCCTTTGTCGTCAAACCCGTGGGTTATCTCGTGACCTTCGGAATACAAAATAGAGAATGGGTCTCCACAAAACATAGAGACATTTGCACTGCATTGCCAAGAGAATAGATTAGGTACGAATACATATTAAGAACTTAATAAAATTATTTCTACACATTTTCTAAAAACTAATTACCCTTTAGCACAAAAAAACACCACACCTTTAAAAAAGTGGTCAACGTCGATCTCGTAGGTTCTCGACCAAACAGACTCAACATGCCTTAAAACACTGCTTCTGTGTTTTATTTTATGATGAGTTTAGGTAGTTTATTTTATAATTAGCTGCTTTGTACTAGATTCTCCAATTCGCAGCTTTGCATTCAAAGAAACCTCCTCGTGTGCCCGGTCTGTCGCTGGTCCATTTGTCCCTCTGGATGGCTCAGCGACAGATCAGGGACGGTGCACCCTGGGCAACAGTCAACAACTTTTCTTTGCTTCGGAGATCTTGGTGGCTGTTGGCTAATATCCTGGTGAGAGATGGAGAGGCGGAGTCCAATTGATTGGCCTCTCGCCTCCAAGAAGGTGGCGTTACTCTGTGTGTCCCGGGTGGGTTGTGGGGCGCATGGAGTGGCAGTGACGGTCTCCGCGTGTCCCTCTGTATGAGGGGCACAGCGGAGAACAGGGCGGTGGACTCTGGGATGCCTCCCGGCATTCCAGCGGTGGAGGGTGTGGAGGCGGAGACCAAATTGATTGTACGTTTGTTCTCACGTCTCCAGGAAGGTGGCGTTTCTCTGTGTGCTCCTGTTGGAGGGGGGGGGGGGGGGCATGGAGAGAAAGGGACGGTCTCCGTGTGTCCTCGGGTGTGGTCTGAGGGCACAGCGGAGAACAAGGAGGTATTACCCGGGTGGACGGCGTCTCTTTCCCCATGGGCCGGCGAATATCAGTCCGGGGCCCGCACTGGCGGGCCGCCACCGCCGGGGTCGCGGACGAGTGCTGAAGCGTTCCCGTAACCTCGGCATTAGGTGGAGAGATGGAATCGTGGGGTTTTAGTCGGTAGGAGTCCGGCATACTCTCCCGCCAAGGTGTCGGCGGGGGCGTATCTCATGATGGATTTCCCCACGTTAAACAAAAAAAAAAAAAGGTATGTCTTACAAAACGAATTTGTTTATAAAAGTTAAAAACCGATATGTGCGAGGAGGTTGGTCGCGTGGTGTCGGTCGACTTTAGAATGGCAACTAACTAGACGCTAACTCATCGGCTGGGTGGTGTAAAAGGCGACAAAGGTGTTGTAAAGGGGTGTAAGGTATAACAAAGCCACACCACACCACACGGTCAATGTCCGAAACAGTTGCCGCTTATCGCAACTGTATATAAGTAGATTAGTTTACCACTTTTATTGTGTGTAAAAATCGACTAAAAGATAACGAAGGCGGCTACCACAAACCCTAAGGAACCACACCATCTCTAAAACAGTGGACTCGCTAACCTGCTTTGCCAGCGTGGCGCTTAAAGCCTTACTTACATCCCTCATGCACAAAACAATCTGCATTAGGGGACCCGTGTCCAGCAGTGAAGGATAAAAGAGCTGGTGACGGATGGTAGTACTTTTTCACATTACTTACTCATACACACTCCCATACACACACGCACAAACCCACGCACCCTCAAAGGCACGCACACACCGTAACATACCCTCACACATGTTCAACACACATTCAGACACACTCATTCTCTCGCAGACACACACATGCATCCTACCTGCCCTTGTTCTTTCTTTCATAACATTTAATCTTTTATTGGCCCTATTTTTGTTATCCTCATTATTCTTTTTTTAATTATTGTTATTGCGGTTGATTTTTAAATAAAATAATTATACCAATGACAACACCAATGCCTCCGTAGTTGAGAGACCGTGGGAAGTGTCTGTGGTAGAATGGTGGCTGCAGGATGCCTGCAGGGAACATGATCTGGTTCTTGTTGCGACTGTAATACGCGTTCACGACAGCGGGTGCTGTGTTCCAGAGAGTTTTGTTCACAGGCTGACCGATACTGAAAATGTTGAAACAATTTAAAAATTATCTTTTTTTTGCTTGTGGGTGTTTTTGTCCGATTGCGAGGGAGAGTTATACTTTTCGTGCGAGAAATATTTTTCCCTTGATTTTACTTACTTTTTAGTTAAAGAAAGATTTTACTTAAAGGAAACTTTATATTATCTATACTATATACTATAATATAATGAAGAGGTAAAATTGTGTGATTGTATGTTGGGGGTAATCTCTGGAACTACAGAACAGATTTCAAAAATTCTTTCACAAATATTATCCGTGTCTAATAGAGGCTATATTTTATTTTGAAATTTAAAAAAATAACTTATAAACCGAAGCGAAGCGAGGGCGGGTCGCTAGTTTTTAAACGGTTTTATTTAGCTCGACCCGTACGGAATTTATTTGTTTATTTATTTGGGTCAAAATTAGAAATTGAAATTTAAGCACCTTCCCGTTGTCAGATTGATCTGAAATTTGGTACACACATTTAATTTAGATGACAATACAATATAATAAAATCAATAACATTATAAATCTAAGATGGCCGCCGATACAAAATGGCGGATTACATATTTTTCCTTAACCCCCTCAATATGGGTATCAAATGAAAGGGCTACACGTAGTTTTCAGTGCACATAAAATATAAAACCGTTTAACTTAAAAGTTTTTTAAGATTGTTATTAAATATAAGAAAATCTACATTTACGGATTTTTGAAAATTCGCTTGTCTGAGCCGGGAATTGAACCGACACAAATGCGAAAAAAGTTACCGTTAATTTTTATAGCATCAATCAATACGGTCAACGATAGGGATCAAAACTCTTTAATAAACATTATGTATTAAATTAAAACAATATCATGAAATAACAACTTATTAGTTAATTAGATACTTAATTAATTAGTTCATTAGTTATAAACAAAATTTATATTTTGTTTATAAAACTATCCATTTCTTGTCCATCCATCCATCCATTTTGACAAAATAATGTTCGATTTCATGGTCTCGTTTTAATTGAATATACCTATAGGTACTGTTTATTTTCCAAAAAATTTTGTTTTGGGCTTCTGTATCACGTGCACTTTAAACTGTAATGATTTTTTTTATATATTTCATGTAGACACAGTTCTGTTACAATTTTATTATATGCGCCTATAGATAAAATGAAACATCAATCTAAAACAAACCGAGATTGCTCCATCTTCGTCAAATGTTGGAGAATGTTTAAAATATTCTCAAAGTACTTATTAGGATGGATGATTACTTCGCTATATCTATCGTCTAATTCTTTCTTGTTGAGTATGAAGTCCGGGTATCCTATCCTTAGCATCATGGCATCCACTTTATGGGCTGCTAATTTTTTAGTCTCGTCGTCTATCCAATCTGTCGTATGAAGTAACTCTCTGAATGCCTGTTGTATTTCTGTAGTCATGGTAAGAGTATCGTTCTTGCTCATTTCGTCAAAATATTTCTTTACAAACATGGAACCTAACGCCATGCCCATGTTTGAGTTCACTTGGGATATGCAGTTCTTCCATCTTGGAGGTGCCTGTTCACGACCAAATAAGATATAGTAAAATCTGTAAAGGGAGATACAAAAATTGATTTATTTAAACTTTATTACACAGACAAAATGTACAAAAAGCGAACTAAATGCCTTATGGCATTCCCTACCAGTCACCTTTTGGGCAAATAGAGAATCAAGGTTACATTATAATGTTTTCAGAAAAGATTATTAAAAGACATATTCATTTTATTTTTGTATTATTTTGATATTTATTATCATGGAGTAATAAGAGCGGTGATAGTCAAGGGGTATCTAATCTCGACTTTTATTCGTGGGGTCATAAGTTGAAATCACGGTCCATATGTTTCTATTTAAGTAGGGGAATTGTGCTTAAGATGACATACTCAGGTAAGATGACATAGTGCCTATATCCGTTCAAATATACGCGCCAGAAACGCCTAAACGACGATCACACATCGGCTCACAGATAGCGTCACCACTCAAAACTTTTGTGAGCGACCGCTTGCGTTGTTTGGATGTGGTGTGGATTGTTTTGATTTCGACACTCGAAAATATTATTTTGTTGAAAGTGTTTGTGCCAATAAATATGTTCAGGTAAGATTTTAGTTGTGTTTGACTACTTTGATATGAACTGTGGTTAATATGGGTTATGAATATTGAAGAATAATTAAAGTAACTTTAAAGTTTTTAAGTCGCAAAAGGTGGCAAATATTTTTTACCTCGTAGGGTAAGATGACATAGCAACGGTCGGCTTAAGATGACATAGTATGTCATCTTACCCTGAAGTTCTTGCGTTTATGAATACTTTAAAATCCTGTTTTATTTTTGTTCGGGACGACCGATGCGACAATAGTTTTAAGTCTTTGTTTGAGTAGATTTTATTATTTAAGTTTTCTTATAGTATTTATTTGATAGTTAACATTGTTATTGTTTGATTGATACGATAGATCCTGCAACAGTCGATCTAGTTCAGCGTGCTAGCCAAATCGCTGGTGGACCTTCTTTCTCAAAGAGCACTAAAAATCCTACATCAGTCGGTCCAGTTCAGCGTGATTGCCAAGTCATTGCTGGATAGTCTACCACCCAGGAGATACCAAATAGAAATTTCTCCATTTCCGAAATCAATGTCTACGGGGCAAGCAAGAAGCACGAAGAGGAAAATCACTGGCTCTCGGGTTCTGACAGGCACTCCTTTTATGGACGAAGTTAAAGCCCAAGTCCAAAATAAAAAAGAGAAGGAAAATCGCAAGAGCGTTAGAGCTCGAAAGCAGGTGAAGCGTACTATCCTTCAGGATGACTCAGATGGCCGGATCTATGGAAGATTTTAATCAGGACGCTGATGATGTTGATGACTCCGATGCTGCATGCCTTTATTGTTACGAATTATATAGCAAATGGAAGCCAGGAGAGCATTGGGTATGCTGCCAATTATGTAAGCGATGGTGTTACACTATGTGCTGGCGTTGCACCAAGAACTAAGGTTTTCAAAAGTGAAATGTACACCGATAATTAGGTATGTCAACTTAGACTGACGTGTGTCATCTTACCCACATGGACATGATTGGTGTTTTTTTATTTTATTTCAATTATTAAGTTTTCTATAGCGTCAAGATTAATTTTCGTGCGTCGTAAATAAACGTTTTAAATGTGTAGCCTTACATTTATTTTTTATAACCTTTGAATTTTCAAATATTTGCCTCAAAACAAAAAGCATGTCATCTTAAGCACAATTCCCCTATGGATTTTTAATTATCACTAGTTCGGCTTTGTAGGAAAACATCGTGAGGAAATTCTCATGCCCAAGAATTAAATAAAAATCACAAATCCGCTTTGGAACCGCTTTTCCATAAACCCCAAACCGATTTACTAGGGGAGGCCTGTGACCTACAGTGGGACGTTATAGGTTGATATTCGATTATTATCGATTAGGCTTAATTGTTCCATGACCAGGTATTATTTATGACAATAAAATTGATTCCGCCTCTAGAAGCCTAAATCTAAAATTATCTTTAGATTTTTATAAAAAAAAAATATAATGACGGTGTACAGGCCATGTAGTGTCGGTCGGTTAAAGACTGGCATCACCCCATCTCTTACCGTGGATAACAGTGTTGTAAAAGGCGATGGGATAACAAAGCCGCTACCACAAGCCCCGAGGTCCTACATCGAAACAAGTGGACTCGCCAACCCGCTTGGCTAGTGTGCTTTAAAACTCTCGTGCACAAGAAAATGTACATGAGAAGGCTTGTATCCAGCAGTGGACAATAAGGACTGGTTAGGGTATCTTTAGAAAGTAAACGTGTTGATATTCATAAATTGTTTGTATACTCACTGTTGTTTAGCTGATTGGAAGCGGTCGTCGAGGTTGTTGATTCGGTGTCTCACGAACCGCCACAACTGGTAATTTGACAGAGTGCTCGGAGCGGTTTCCTCTATTAACTCGACTAAATGCTGCCAACACAAATATAGTACAAGACAAAGGACATTATTACTAACCAAAATGTTTTTACGTTTTATTAATTCTGAGGGTTTGTTCAATTATTGAGGTTACAATAATACAGCTTATGATCACGAAATTCTTCAGTTCTGAAGGTTCTGCGAATGTATTCATACGACAGTAATTAAAAATGTTTTTTAAATTCAATTAAGAGCTGTATGTACTTAGGGAGCTGAGTAAAAAGGAAGAACATACTCTAACGTAACTAAGCGCAAACAGCACCACAGTTTCGTCAGATCCCACACTCCTATTCATCACCACACAAAGGTACCGTTTCCATTTAACCTGAGGCACCAGCTCTTCCAATTTATGAAGTGGCATCCTTCTATACAATTCTGAAACGTTACGTCTGTCCTCTGGTGCAGATGTTATTTTGGCTAGTCTGAAAGATTTAAAGATTTGAACGGTGAAGAAATTTTGATCTAATCTGAACAAGGTAAAAAAGTAGTTTTTCGTTATATGTTTATATGTTCGATACAGGAAGTATATGTTTACAAAGAGAAAATTGTCCTCTTGGGTATTATAAGAAACAATTAAAATAACTTTAGCTTACTTGATTTCAAAATTAATAAGTTGGTCTGCACAGATTCTGACGTGCGTAGAATTACCACCGAGCAAAAGTGCAATCTTTATTAGATAGCTTTTGTAAGCCTCTAAGTAAACTTTATTGGAATCTTGGAGAAAGTAATCTCTAGTAGGCAAACCTGTAAATAAATTACATTTTAGAAAAATTGTTTTGTTTGTAATATCTTACTTAATATACATATACTATAATATACCTAATAATAGAAGTAATACCTTACCTAAGCTGGTTTGATCAAATTGTATAACAAATTCATCAGAATTCTTTATATCCGGGCCTACCCATTCTGATATGAGGATATCATTGTTGAACAAGCGCAATTTTGCCATAAGTTCAAGCCAATCAAAATTGTCTTCCTTCCATTTGGAATTTAGTATAGGCCAGCCTCCGAGATGATTTAATAAATCTAAAAGCGGCTGATGACCACGATTTTGCAAAATTTCATAATTCATACACGACTCAAACAAAAATCTTGATTTCAAAGCAGCATCGCCATTTGCTGGGTCTTCGGTATCCTCTTGGGAATCTTTTTTACCTTCTTTTACAATGGTCCCATCTCTTTTCAACCTATTTTTTATTTTATCTCTGTTATACTTAAGTAATCTTCTACCACGTCTTGTATTTCTAAATTTACTACTAAAATTTCTTTCACCAGTCATCTCCTTTTTATGAGATTCATTGGATAAATTTCTTTTATATTTTTCTGCTTTTCCTTTCTTGTATTTTTTATGAAAATATTTAGGTACTACAGACTTGACTTTAATAATTTGTCTTGATTTCCTATCTAAATATCTACGAATGCGATTTACTATTTCAGATTTGCCATTTTTATTAAGATTAAATTCTGACTCTTCTGTATTAATGTAAAAAGCATCTTTAGAACCAGCCGCAGCGTTTTTCAAATATAAAATATTATCCTTTTTGATTTGATGGGGGCGAATATAATTCAAAAAATTATTCGCTAGGTCCAAGTGTGCCCCGGGGTATATAGTTTTGACGTATTCGTTAGATTTTAACTCGAGTAGATCTTTGAGTACTGTATCTAAGTTTTCTCTCAACATTTCAAACGTGTCGTAGCTATGAAAAACAATGCATTAAGTTATGTAAAATTATATTTAACTAGCTGTGCCCGTCAATTTTTTTGCACATAATATATATACCTACATAATATATAGCCATATATATATTTGAAATCGGATTAGTAGTTTCGGAGATTATCTCCTACATCCAAATATACAAACTTTACCTCTTTATAATATTAGTATAGATTATTAAACTTTTATATTTATAATTAAGAAGTTGCAGTCATTGATACGGGAATGTATATGATTGCATATTTTTTTTATAGAATAGGTGGCTTACGAGCAGGCGGGCTACATGATGGTATGAGATCACCGCTGCCCATGGACACCTACAATACCAAGAGGCATGCGCGTGCGCTGCTAACCTTGCTGAATCCTGTTAACAGCCCAACAAACGGCTTTTAACAGCTGTTATCAAATTGACTGTTGTCAAACGACCGCTTGTCGTAACAAAGCGGATAAACCTTTAGCTAATAGTTCATTCCACTATTTTCCGTTTTGCGGTATAAAGTGTCTTGATGACCACAGTGTGAGCAGCGACTTCAAAGAGATGTGGATGAACCGCACAACGATGTCTAGAGTCTTTAATTACTAATTACTATTCTTTAAATATTATGCCTTTAAACAAGTACTTTAATTACTTATGTCTTTAACTTACCCAGCTTTATCAGCGGGTATAGGATTAAGAGAAGCCCAATTCCCGCAGGCGTATTGATAGAAGTCGTGACAAGGGTCGGCCTCTGCATCCATATATTGCTTCATTATATTCGCCTGTGTGTCCCTTATAGTCTTTTTATCACCTTGTCCTTTCCAAAACGCGTGTATGCCTGGACACCAAAGAATAATTCTACTTAAATGTGATTATACTGATTTCATTTGGTATATTAAACTGAGGTTTATTGTTATTATTATTATTGTTATTTCATTGCCCTAATTTTTGCTCTAAAATTGCTCTTTTACGTATTTTTAGACGTAATTTTACTGTGTAAGTACAAATAGTACCAGAGCGAGAATTACCATTATCAAGTTCATCGAGCCGCGATTATTAAATATTTGTACATTTTTTACCTACTTAGTTGTTTCTTACTTCAACGCAAAATATTTGCACAAATAAAATGAGCATTAGAGAAAATGTAACATCTATTCATAGTTCTATTGGTTCTAATTTATTAAACTACTTCGACAGACGTCCCTGACCTTGACTTCATTTTAGGCCAAGAGTCGATTGAATAATGCCACACAAGTTGAAACTGTTTATCAATTTGCCATATTTACATGCATTGAAATCGTCATTACATATGTTTATCCATTTCTCGTTATTACGTATGTGTGTATGAAAATTAACATAGGGATTAATTGGGTGGAAATAAACAAATATCACTCGTACTAATTACATATTTAAATCAAGTATTTAAATGTTGCGGAACAAATTGTATTTTCACTGCGTTATGGCAATTTTTTGACACTTCTGTCTTCATTAGAAAAGTTAATATAATTTAAAACAGAAAATACAATTAGCATAGTTGTTGCTTAAATTTCAGGGACACGACAATTACCTATACACACAAACACACAAAATGGTGAACTGCGCTGTGAGCTTTGTAAACGAAGTGCAGTGTCCAAAATTTGAGACCACGCTTACCTGAGTAAAACTTTGCAGGTTTGTAAATATGTACTGCCAAGCCCATCTCTTCTTCTTCTAGCTCAGGCTGACCACGCACCTGTTCTACCACGTCGTCCAGAGGGCCTCGGTCTACATGTAGGTCTGGATGCACTACAACACTATTTAAAAATATTAACGTTATAATGAAGCAGATTTATAAAAGTGGCTTGTCTGCTTGTTATTGGACTTAAATTCAAGATAGATATTATAGTTCAAGAGGTTGCGGTTGAAATGGGCGACGTTACCCTTTATCATCACATTGACGATCTGTTTCTTCCATTTCTTCCAAAATATACGATTAATTAGAAACATTTACATAATTGTGCTGTGCTTCTTCGGTAGTCTGATCTCATGCTTTTTCACTCTATAAAAACATTACTTACCCGATTAATCAGCGGCGATACCTCTTTGCCTCAAGTGATAGTATTATAATTAACAAGAATCTAAGCATTTAAAAGAAGAAGGATTTCATTTATGTACAATAATATTAACAGAGTCCTATATCTTCTAGATCAAGTTTCGGAATTTACCTTTCAATATCGTCATTATCGTCGTATTCTTCACTAACATTGGGTGACTCGTACTCTTCATCAGTCTCGCTTACGTTCTCCTTCGTATCTTCTTTATCTACGTAAGGCTCAGCTTTGATGTTGTGGTGTAGTAGGCTGTCTTCACTAAAAGTTTTTTCTAGTATTTTGTAAATAGGTACTTATTTAATTTAATTTAATTGTGGGCACTACCTATTGTAAGTATATTTCGCTGTTGTCTGGCTCAATCAGAAGTCTACAAACTAAGTACGGTTTCCCTAATTATATTTTAAGAGCTTGGAGAGAGTTTGAATTCAAATCAAACACGGAAATTTTGGTTTCAATTAAACCTCCTTAATGGTTGTCAAAGCGGCCATTGCTTAAACGCGTACGAATCAGATCTTTAGCATCTTTAGATAGTTTAACCGTCTTGGAAGCCTTTAAGCGAATGTTTACATTGAAACCTTTAAGAAACTCTAAGAATATAAGAGGTCTATACTAAAAAATAAAAAAAATACAATAATGGCTACTCACTCGTAATCTTGAGACGTAAAAGTAAAATGGCTCATACGTTTTACTCTAGTTGGAGTGTCATGACGTTTGTTTGATTTGCCCCATATTAAAATATCACTTGTTATATTGCCTTCATAAACCTCTCTCTTAGCGTTCGATTCTTTGCGAGCAAGCACTATTTCTTCTGGTGGCAGAAACGACGTCCGGAAACCTTGGAATACGTCTCTTTCCTCAGGATCCACACGCTCCAATTTGGTGTAGATTTTTGGTATATTTTTGACGACAAATTGATCGGATGGATCTCCTAAATAGTCAGCTGGTTTCTTTGCAATAAAGTAAGCAATAGCAACGAAAATGGCTAAAGATACCACTAAGATAAATCGACAAAAACTGGCTCCTTTCTGATTTGGTTCTACTGGGAATGCTTGGGGAGGGCTCTGTAAGTTCCCTCGCGTCATGGCAGCTCCCAACTGACTGCGTCAGAGTGTTTAACAGAGATTTGTAACTGGAACATTGTGCTGATATACGAACTACGTAGTGGCTATTGTACTCGTAAGCTTGACCCTGTAGTAAATTTGCGGAGTAAATTGCAGGTAATCAAGTGTGCGCGCCACTTTACTCTTGGGCTTCTTCACGAATCTTGTAGCAACGAAGCAGGTTATTGCGACCTTTATTACATAGATTAAGATTGATACATTAAGCTTGATTTGATTGATACATTAAGCGGTGATTAGTTGAAAATTATTATTTTTAGTTCTGTGTATGTTTAAAAGTAACACAACTTTTTGTTAAATTGCGTAAAAAAAATAAAAAAAAATAACTTACATTGACAAATTTCATAATTTTTAATATTCTCGCTTTTAAATGTAATTGTTTATCCAATTAAATTTTAAAAATGCTTTTTAGCGATTTAACTAAACAAGCGTATATGCTTAAGGATTTGATATTATCTGATATGATATATGGTATGTATCATTCATTATAGTTTCGTAAGACCTTACACGTGTAAGAAGGACTAAGAAGAATGGCGTTCCGTTCTAGTGTGTGAATAACATGCATACTCTAGCAAACTGGCCATAGAAAAGTGCAGTAAGTGCTTCATATAATTTAAATTATTCTTAAGATTCAAGGACACAAGTCTCACACCCTTAGGAGTACGTGCGCAAGAACACCTCATTGTCGGTATACGTGACAATATTTGTGTAAGTTGGTTTGTGAGTCAGAAGACATTAGGTGGAGAGGCTGTTCTACATCTGACAATTATTCCAATTAAATATATTCTTTAAAATACTATTAGATATTATACCATCAGTGCTGCCTTTTCAGCCCTGAATATAGGTCTCTAGAAATGCCGACACGATCTTCCGCTCTTCTCGACCAGCCACCATCGACGACAATTTTAAATTGTTAGTCCACCTCGTTAGTGGGCGTCGCACGTTAAGTCTCTTGATACGTGACCGCCATTCAAGGACTCTTCTACATCGGTTATCGCTCCTGCGACGGATATGACCACATGTCGGCGACTTTAGTTCATCGTGGAATTTGTGTCGGATTTTGGCCAGAAAAGTGCCACGATATCAGACTGTAGTATCATGAAACAACGTCGTTTGCGAACCAACAGATGAGAGATGTTCACACTAAGTAATACAGCAGTGTTTCCAGTTTCATAGATAGATGTATTCATAGATGCACTCATATCATCCTGCATTAAAACATCAGTGTTTTTCTGTATAAACACTGATGTACTTTTTCTGTATAAAATAAACAAAACATATAAACAAAACTTTGCTCGAATGACTTTTATATTATGAGGGATATCTCCAAAAAAATATGAATCAGAAATTCATCGTGATATATTGTACGAGTACAGTCCTGTCGCTCACTGATGGAATCTCATTATCAGATGACGATGAGTCGACTCAAGCCGATTTGAACTTCGCCAAACACCTGCATACAATGAAGTACTGGTACGCGCACATATCCTGGGCTAACAAGAAACGTCACTTGCTGGCGTTGTTGGAGGAGATCAAAGGAGCGCTGGGACTGTCGCTGCTTCTCTCGTGCATATGGAACTGCAGGCCAAAGGATGCCGTTCTTTCAGTTAGCCAGTTAGTATGACGTGTATTTTTTTTGTAGAAAGAAAGGTGGTACATGATAAGACAGTTCATCGCCCAGGCACATCAGAAATGATAAACATCGGCACGCCCCTGAATACGTTGCCTTCCTTTGAAGATTTAGAAGTGAATAAGGTTTTGGAAGAATGAAGAATAGAGAGTATAATGTGATGAGGAATTTACCCCATCACATTACACTCCCCATTCTTCCTTGATGACTGAAGTGCGAATGGAATAAAGAGGAAAAAGTAAAGTAGTATGGAGTAAGAGTAGAGCTTAAGAGTAAAGGGTATAAATAAAAGTGAGTAAATAGCGTTCATGGAACGAGATTGGAGGGAATTAGGTATAGCTATAGGTAATATTTGCACCTATTTGTATTCGCAGACCGAACGTGTACAGTTCCTTCGACCGAGTGCCAATGGACCACAACCGGACCGCCCAGCCCATGTCGATGCTTGAGAGTATTATGAAAGACAACCGCCAATGGTTCAGCTCTCTCGATTCTGTGAGCATACAACTAATTAAAAGCGAGACTAAAATGCATGATAAGTAGTTTTGTTTGTTTAATTTCGTTATTTTAGATATTTTTATTTATTTTTACGCGTACGGACACACACTTCTGCAAACAAGACAAACGCGCGCTCATGAATTGCAATAAATATATTATGTTAGTGATACGATAATATAGACAATCGTAGCCCAACATGCCATAGTAGAGGTTTTTCATTTATAAACCCAATTATCACATCCTCATTCGTAAAATGCATTTTCTGTTAAAAGAGTCATGTTGTGTTGCCACTCAACACAACTATGAACAGGAGACGTGAAAGTAAACAGTACTACCTCACCCTCGTGTGAAATTGAATATCAGGTGTGACCATGGACGTTATATGGCAGCAATAATTATTGTACGTGCGAGCCGAATCAGTTTCTATATAATACCGATCTCGTTTAGCTGATTCCAGATATTTGATCATTGTACAGTATCGAAAGCTTTTCGAAGTCGACGAAAGTGAGCTGAATCCTCTGCTATTCTGATGATTCAATATGATACGCAGAGAATTCACTTGATCGACGCAGGAGCGATTCTTGTGGAAACTAACCTGTTCATTTCTCAGCAAGTGTTCCACCGCCATCGACAATCTGTCCAAAACACTCCGCAGAACATTTTTGACGGGACAGAGGGCAAAGAGCTGTTAATTGCTGCATTGAGTAAAATCAACCTTCATAGGTATTGGAATGAGAAGGCCTTTTCCAATTTTCGAGCAGCATTTCCTTTTCCCATATTTTGGTAAACAGAGGTGGAATTTAGTATCTAGGTGGAAATTTCCAAGTCCGCTTAAAGAATTTCTGTTGTTATGAGATCGAGGGTAGCTATCCTTCAAGGTCACTGGGGGACAACTGATTCTTATTCTTTGCAGAACAAAAACAATTATATGATATAAGGATTGGTCGTATAGTGTCAGCCGGCATTAGAATAGCACCACCATATCTTTTCCCGTGGTCATCGTTAAGGGCGACGAAGGCATAACAAAGCCGCTACCATAAATCCTAAGAAATTGCACCACCACTAAACGAAAAAAGTCGCCAACCCGCTTAGCCAGACTGGCGTTTTAAGGCCACAGTACGTCGCTCATGCTCAAAAGAATGTGGATGAGGAGCCCCGTGTCCTGCAGTGGTCCCGCAGTCTGGTTACGGTATTAAAGGGTCTAAAAGTCTAAGGGCCTTTCTCACCACCTCCTGATACTTTATCAGAAGGTATCAGAAAGTCAGTTATATTTCATCAAAGTCAGTATCATCTAGATTCAATTGACAGATAATTTATCATTTAGATTGTTAACAGTTACCTTATCACTTATTAATTTAATCCTTATTTAATTTCCAGGTGAAACAAGCGGTGACAGTAACGGAATTGCTGACGGTATCAGGTGGACCCTTAATGTGGGAAGTGCTGGCTCGCGCTCAGACTATCTATGAGACATACCGCACTGAACAACTGGATAACTTATTAGAGTGCATTGTATTTAATACAACTGAGAAAACCCAGAGTCCAAACTCGCAACAAGAAAAGGTTTGTTAACCTCAAAAGTCAACAAGTAACAACTATAACAACCTACTTCCCATCCCTTTCAAGCCCATCGAGTGGAGAGTATAATAGGGTAGGGTAACTTCATGCCTTATTATAACTCTTTACTCCCTCACATCATCATCCCCTCCAAACCCCCCCCCCCACTGAGGAAGAAAAGGAAATACAATGTAGGCGCGTGCCAAAGTTTTTCTTTCTCGACTGATGTTGGCATGTGCCTATCGCGGATGTTCATAGGCGACAATACTCACATCACTAGGTGGACTGATGGTTTGTCTGGAACCTTGTTTCTATAAAAAATGAGCTCAGAAATGTACATTTTTGGATTGATTGTTATTTTGATTGCTCTTTTTAGGGCAAAAAGGATCAAAATACTAAAGGTGCTTCTGGATCCGTCGCAATGGATGTTGCAAAACCAACGGGATTGGGACAAGCACAGAAAGAGGTCTATACAAAAATTCTATAGAACTACAAATACAAGAAATAATTATCCTATTAATTACACTATCCAACATCAAAATTGCCTTTTATATGAAAATATTTAACTCCTATAGTTTACAAATTATAATACAATGCGCTAAATCTGAATATGCAACTTAAAAGTCACAGTTAGATCTTATAAAGTGTCTTTTCGACCGTACAGTACGCAGATATTTGTGTCCAGGAAGTGCGGATGAACCGCACGAGGATGACGAGCGGTGTGATGGTATAAACCCGAAGTTTCAATAAATTCTAATTGAACAGCTCTTCAGAATATTCCCCATTATAAAGGAGGTAGAAAATTCAGAGTGACGCAACATCTCTACGGATGCTGAGCGATTCTAAACCACCCGTGGAAGTGGGTTCGTCGACAATTCGGATAGCGCGTTGTTGGACGGAGTCAAGAGGGTCCAGCTTGTATTTCGATGCACCGGCCCAGAGGTGTGAGCAGTACTTCATATGGGGTCATAAACCTATTTAAAATATTAATTAAAAAAAGACGTAGTGAAAGTAATTTTTCCTGAGCTACTTTCAGCATTCCATTCCGTTCGGTATTCCATTTTGGCTTTCGGCATTCCCGTGATTCGAAGGGAGCCCGGCACGGAGATAAAGTAAAAGAAGGAATCTTTATGGCTCCTGATTCGGGGAATTCTGAAAGACGAAAAGTTTAATTCTGTTCTACAGGATCACGATAAAAAGGCATAGGAACCTTTTAAAACAGTTGTTGATTTATGAAATCTGAAAATGATGAAGAGTTTGATTATGAAAATTATGAAAGATAAACAATCTCCTGCAAAAACATCAGCAGATGAATTACAATACATATATGACTTAAAATTCATTTTCTCCACTCATATCTAATGTTTTTTCCATCGAGTTGCGATGATGTGAATGACGAACATGATTGCACCAAGATATAGCTGCAATGGAAAATAAATACCACGGTTGATTGAATGCTCTAATTTTAGCGAACTACTGTTGGAGCTTCTGTAGATATAGCATATATCCCGAAATGGAACTGCGACAAGCAAAAAATAGGAAATAGTTTTTATCTCCTTTTTTAAGAAATCTGTACTTGCAGAAGACATTCGACTTATTTTGTGTCCATTATGGATACCTTAAGTTGGCAGTCACGCATGTCAGCCTCATCTTCTCTTACTTTTTTGTTTTTTACAACTCTTTTGTTTTTATGTTTGTCAACAACATTTTTATTACAATCTCAGGGTATTTTCTTTTTTGTATACGACGATATGTCGGTGTAAGGGAAGCTATAAAATTAATGGCCACTAAAATCATAAAAATCTTGGAAATTTCAAAATTATTGTTGAAATATTCCCTGGAGATTGTATATTTTGTGGATTTTATTAAAAATGTATAAAAGAACTAAATTATTTAACGATATAAAAATTTGTGCTGCGTACCTATTCATTGCTTTTTTTTTTCACAAAAATCTTAGTTTTTGTTTGCTGTGCATATCTTAAAAACAAAAGCTACCTTTTAAATTTTGATTGCATATTCGTATTCAGCGAATCCAGATTAGTGAAAAAATATAACAGGCAGAAAAGAAGTTTAATTTTGTAGATTGTTGTTATTAATATTAATTAATTAGATTTAGATTTTATAAAAACTAAATTTTATTAATTAATCTTAAACCTGTATCAGCTTTTAATGTTCCACTGCAGCCCATAGGCCTCTCCTAGTAGAACATGGGGGGGTTCCGAGCCCTAATCCACCACGCGGGTCTGATGCTGCGGATTGGTGGGTACATATATTCCAGTTTTTTTAAATTACTAGAGCATACGGGTTTCCTCACGATGTTTTCCCTCACCGCCTAGCAAGTGTATTTTTTTTTTATCCATACTTAAGTAGAAACAGTGGTCCGGGCCGAAGATTTGAACTCACGATCACACGAATGTGAGTCGAGTATAGATTCCCCCTAGGCTATCACCGCTCTTCTATAATAATATGATAACACAATCTACAACAGAATATTTTACCCAAATCAGTTTTTTTTCGAATTGGCAAAATTATTGTGACCCTAATGACCTTTCGAGAGTCACCGGATTCCATTCCATTTTACTTCCTATTATTATATTATCATTTAATGTGTTTGCATGTAAACCTAGTAGATGTAAGGTAAGATTTATTTATAAAATTACTAGAAGAATCGCTCAATTCTTCCTTTTTTTATTTTTAGAACAATTGAAGGTGCAAAGGTCAAATAGATAACTTATTTACAGTTGGAGATACAATTAGCGGCGTGGAATGCGACGATAAAATCCATTCGAGATAACCTCAAATTGGAAGAAGTGGAGTTGATATACAAGGATGGCACAGAGAAAAGGATTTGGAAGGTTAACCGGCCGAAACCTGAATTGACTGAGACTGTCGATTTTGTGCGTAACATTTACTAAAGCGCGCGCCACGAGCACGAAGAATTTCGGCCATTGACATTGTCAGCCAAGACTGGACAGTAAAGAGATTTGTATGAAATCGTCGATCACCGACCACTTTACTAGACCCCTCATATTAAGGGTCAATAATAATTCAGTCTTGGCTGATCTAATGTCAATGACCGAAATTCTTCTTGCTCGTGGTGTGTGTGCGCTTTAATACATATTCATTAAGTAGGTATATTACGTCTACTCCATTATCTATTTTTACATAAAATCGTAACAGTCATGTTTAAAATAAATAATAGTTGCAGTGTACACTATAATACAGAGGCCAAAAAGACATTTTTTTATCTGTGTTCGCGTGATGCGCACGCGAAAACCACTGGATTTAAAGTTTTATTTAACCACTTAACCACTGGATATATTTTAATGACATTAGACGTAGATATTTGATCCTGTGGATACGGATGCGTTAGGGTACGTTAGGATACACTGGATTTAAAGTTTTATTTAACCATTTAACCACTGGATATATTTTAATGACATTAGACGTAGATATTTGATCCTGTGGATACGGATGCGTTAGGGTATGTTAGGATACCTCTACCCAAATTTAGGATACATTTAAAATACGTTTTATCCACGTCAAGGGCGTCGCTAGCACCACAACGATTTGCCCCAGGGGGGGGGGGGGATCCTCTCTTTCTCCCATCCTCTCTCTCATCTTGCCTCCCCAGGCAAGATGAGAGAGAGGATGGGAGAAATATGAATTGTAGGTACAAATAGATACAATGATTTAATTTTTTGTAGAAATATTTTTATTAAAATCTTTTTAATACAAGTATTATAATAAATGTATAATAAAATTATAAGTAGGTACCTAATTCAAAATTGAAAAAATAATCTCTAGAGGGGGGCAACTGTCCTCCCCTGCCGCTCCTTGGCGACGCCCATGATCCACATCCGATTTAAAATTACTGCCAGAATAATTTTATAGAACCATACAACCATAGAAATCTAAATAATATTTATTCTATGTGTACAATGTGGTTATTATTAGATTTCTATGTGTACAACGTTAATCATATAATAACTTGTTATATGACGAACGTTGATATTATAACAAGTTATTATTGTATACGACTAACGTTGTTGTTATAACATGTTATTATATGACTAACGTTGATATTATAACAAGTTATTATTGTATACGACTAACGTTGTTATTATATGACTAACGTTGTTATTATATGACTAACGTTGTTATTATATGACTAACGTTGTAGGTACACATAGAAATCTAATAATAACCACTAGATGGATTTTAATGAAAGTTAATACGGTGATAGTTTATATTCTAGATCAATATATACTGTTTTCTTTTAGGATATGCAGGAAGTGGAAGTACTTCGAGTTTTTTATAATAAATTGGTTCTTTATTAACTAGTAAATTAATAAATCATATCATTTATTTGTTTCAAGAAATTTTAGGGGGTTTATCCCGGATCGTAAGTAATTTTAGCGCCGAGAATAATCGTCTTGCAACATTTTATAATTTCAGGACATAGAAACATAACAGAACTCAAGTTAGGTACGGGTCCACAGTTTTCCAGCTTTGTTCTTATAAAATTGGTTGTTGCATACTCAAACTTTTAGCGACTATAAGATTTTAAAATCACGTGAGAATCTGCATATCATATCAAATCATATCAAAACATTATCATTGAAATTATAATCAATATTTTTTAGCTTCAGCTGCTGCCATCCGCGATAGGTAAGCGGATTCTTTTATATTTACCGCGTATGCAACTTGGAGAATACGCGAAGGTCAACAGATACTGGGCTTACTTAGTCGAAGAGCTCCGTGGAGAATTCTCTGCCAGACTAAAAATAGATGCCGATCTAGAAAAATTGAAGGTATGTCTAATAAATAATGGGAATCGGATATTTTTAAATAGCGGTTCATTGCAGGGCAAAGGTTTCTCTTACCCTATGGCGCCAACTACACGAGTAAGTCTCACGCGGCGATAATCTCGCCGAGCCACTAATTTCAACACTAACTATATGTATTATTAACTATTGATACTTCAATAGTTACTATTGAAATTAGTGGAACGGGCGAGATTATCGCCGCGAGACACTCGCTCGTGTAGTTGGTGCTTAAACTAAATTATCACGATTTTCTATCCAGTAATATTCGTGGGGCAAAACCCCCAGAAAAATATTCTACGTACAATGGCACCTACGCGGTAGTAATAATATATGAGAATGTAATAATATTTGATAATAAATAATAATATATGTTTAGGTATATGAGTTTATTGTTTACAATAAGTACATATTAAACTTACTTGCTAACATAATAATACTTTTATAGGATTTGGTACGGCGTAATGAAGCCAACTTCCAGGACTTGCAAAACTTAAAATCCCTGCCGAGCGCTCACTCAAGTTCTGTGGCATGCACCGCTCTCTTTTCCAAGCCCTGTCTTCAACAGATCACTACACCCAGGCGTAAACCACAAATTCATTCAAAAGCTTTAAACGACACGAGGAAGAAACATAAAATAGCTGTAGGTTTACTGTATTACCATTAGATCTAGAATTGGGATCAGCAGATCTTCTAAACAAGTTTTAGCAATAGATATCTACGAGTATGTTGAAAACACGCAGAGTAACAGAAGACGAGAAGGCATCTGACAAATTAAGTAGCTATACCATAGTAATTCGACATAAGTTTTTACAGAAGTGTTACAGAAGTTTTTACAGTACTGCAAGTTCGCCAACTCGCTTGCATACCTCCTGGTGTTGCACGTGTCTATGGGCAGCGGTGACACTTTACCATAATGTAGGCTGCTTGATTCACTGCTATCTTATCCAATGAAAAAAAACTTTGACAACTTCAACACTACTGTCGTGAGATGTGCCCTGCGAATGGATGAAATTGATAAGAATCCCCTTTCAAAGAATCCCATAAGTTGTTAAGTGGATTTTCTATGAGTTTGTGCTGTTTATTAATTAGGTTATCAGTTAGTTAGTTAGTTTATCAGTTACAGATTTATATTAGTAACACTACAACTACTATCGCTATTAGTTTACTATTTAGTTGGCTAATGGATTACCATAGTAGTAATTACTAGTGCACTTTCTCTTATCATCCATCAATTTGTCTCTCCACTGTTGGATATAGGCCTCCCCTAAACTCGTTATTACACAATATTTGGTTCTCTTCGTCCAGCCATTACAGGAGAACTTCTTGTTTCCTTACTTTATATGCTCTCTTACTTGTCTCTTAATATCCTGATTCAGATACCCATAAGAAAAGTAAACGAGCTCTCGAAGCGCCTGGAGCAGCGCGGCGCTGCTGACGAGAACATATGGCGGTGGTGCTTGAATGTGCATAAGTGTGTCAACAATCCAACAATTGAGATGGTTGTAGGTCTTCTTTAGAATTTTTCAAATACCTGTCTATAAGAAATTCAAATCTAACATAACAGAGGATGGCGCAACGGCATCTAAAATGTTACTTATTTAGGTAGGTACGAGTACCATAATATCCAAGGATATTCATGATGTTATAATGACCTTGAATTGCAGTCCAAGAATCTAAATTTAATGGTAATCTGATGGAATAAATAGTCGTTTGAGCAAAGTATCCTGTCGCTTATCCTGTGAGAAATGCAACAAATTACATATTTCTTTACATAACAAATTTATTTCGGGGCGGCTGGCCGGGTCGAGCAGACGTCTCCACAATGTCCCCCCCCCCCCTAAGGCACTTGGCCGACAAACGGAGAGTAGCGAGTTGAGTGAGCAACTATTATAGTAACGAGTCCGCGAGCAGCGAGAAGCGAGTATTAATTCTGTCTTCGGTCGCCTGGCTATAAATAGATCCACGTAGATCTTATGATATTACAAAGGGGTAGGCATGTACAGTCAGCAACGAAAGTCGCTGAACATATCCAAAAGTTCCAAAACATCTATGTACGATAACTTTCCATAAAATTCTTAAAAGAGTAATTAATATACAAAACAATATTAATATAAGAGAATTACAAAAGTCGCTGAACACTGTTGTGCCATTAACTGCTAAATATTTCTTTCTGTCTACACAAGTAGATAGTGTTGTCAGGTCCAGTGTGTCAAATATCGGGACGGAAGGTTAAAATAATCGGGAATTTGGTTTTCAAATCGGGACAGCTACAAAAAAAATCTGGTTTTTGTGAATCATCATTTATTTATAATGGTCGGTAATTTTTTTTTATAATGTCGCAAATTGTGACACCTGGCAACACTACAAGTAGATGATCTTCAATAAATCCAGAAGTTGCTGAGCAAAACAGTCTCTTCTTTGTCATTGTCAAACTTAGTCGACAAGACACGGAAATTACCAGGCTTACTATTGCTGTCTTTGTCATTTTGTGCATGACGTTAGTGATGTGTCATTTGTGACATATGTTGCCGACTCTGTTCAGCGACATATGTTAAAAAAGATAGTCATCTATTTTTATAGGCCTGGCTCAGAATACCGATTTACGAAACGATAGTGTAGTAAGTAATTTTTTTTAAATATTGTTATCAGCTACATTTGTTGTTGACTGTACTTATTTGCCATGTGGGAACTCTTTTCTAAAAAAAATGTGAAAAATTAAATTCTTCGTCATCCTGTAATATGCACGAAATCCATGACCTGATAGTTCGTAGAATAATCTAAACACATTGTATTCTAGTCAAAAATAATTTATATCAAGCATCCAATATCTTCTTCGTTTTCGGTTTAAATGTTGCTTTCTTTTTTTTTAAAGCTAAGAAAACGCTGTTAAATACTTCATCATCGTCTTCACAACTAAACAATAATGTTTGCTGTAACTCAAAATACATTTTTATTTCGCATTAAAATAAATAAATCAATGACGCGACTAGACACTGACAATCAGCTCAGCTAGTATTTTTTCATCACCAAGCGAGACTCGCCGAGCGAGTGAGCGATTTATAGCAGCGACAGAGCTAGTGTGCGAGTCCTCGACTGCAGTGTGAATAGCTAACTATTTTTATATGCATCTCTTTCCTTTACACTGAGATTGCATGACATTTGCAGTCTCGGTCGAACTCGGTCGAACTAGAAATAGTTGATCGTCCATCGCTAACTCGCAGTATGTCGGACAAGTGTCTAAAGGGGACAATCTGTTTATAGATGATGTTTGTACCAATAGGAAAGCGAGAATCACGATGAGACCGAAGTGATTTTGGAAAAATTACACTTTCCGTGTCCCTTGATGAACCATCACCTGAACATTGAAATACCTTTGCAACAGCCTCTTGTCGAAGATCCTAGTATGATGTAAGCAATATTCAATGTATGGCTAAAACCTTACAGTTGACAAAAGTTCAGGGTACTTTTGTCAGGATAGCAATGAAACCCAAAGAAAAAGTTTTTAATGTCGGTAATTCATCTCACAGAAGACTACCTTGAAATGTACTGCATTTCCCACTTTATCGTATTTCCCCAATGTATGCACGTGTTTCGGTAGTGAGTGAGATGTGCCAGAGCCCATTCCCATCCCATCCTATCCCTCGCCATTTTCCTAACCCTTTCTCCAAATCCATTCCTATATCTCCAAAGGTAGGCAGCGCATCCGGGGGCGTGCCAACATTTGTCATTTTGGACTAATGTTGGCATGTATCCCGGATGTCTATGGGCGACAGTATCCACTTACCATCAGGTGGACTGTATGCTCGTCTGTCGCCTTCGTACATAAAAAAAAATTAAAAATTATTGGAAATTTCGTTGTGAGGTTAGTGATCCTTTCGTCTGTTACGAATCTATAACAATTTCAGAAACATGTAGGTACCTACATAACTCAAGTGTTTAATGATGGACGATTGTGCGGATTCTTGCCGATTGTCTCAACCTTTCGAAAATATCGAAAGCGAAGTCTTACTCTATTGAGAACCCTTCGATAAGAATCAACACATAAAAATACACTTCTTGTGTGTCATTTAAATCGTTTTCTTGGGTTACCTAAAAATCTTAAGTAACTTAAATTACTAATCAAACCTTGGAGGTTTTTGTAGTATCTAAATAGATTTAAAAAAATAACATTGTATAAATTAGATCATGGTTAATAAATTTAAAAAAAAAAACCGTAAAGAACGTAATTCTCGAAATAATTAATCCGATTACCTGAAAGTGTCATCAGGTAATCGATAAGTAACACCATTCCTTACGTAACACTTTAATTAATCCTCCATTCCCTATGAAGCTATAAAATCTTATTGCAAGACACAGACGTCCTTATATACTAACTACGAGGGAATTTCGGGCCAGAATCCCCCACGCGCGCCCGGTAAAGTTGTTAGATAGATAAACATGCTTCACTTAATTAGAAACTCTATGTTACGAACCGCGGTAAAAAAATCGCTAATAAATACTTTCGCCCATTTTGTTTAATAATCGTTTAAATCAAGCATGAAACAAATATAAATATTACCGGCAAAATCCGATTCCAGGTTAAACTATAGTCGGAATTATAATTCGATTCCACATTTGACATTAGCTACTGTCATTTTGTAAAATAATGATACCACATATAATAGTGTAGTGATGAACACAAAAATCGATAAACAATCGCGATTTATGTTTATGTAATCATAATATTGGTGTGCCAATTAAAGACTAAATTATTGATTTTTATTTAAATAAATACATAATTATTCATAACAATTATTTATTAATTAGTAACCGCTGCTTTATTTTATAAAAAGTTAATATTTTTGTTTTTTTTTATATTAAAAACAAAACTTATAATAAAAGAGCCTAGATAGTTTTCTGTATTGGCAACCCGTGCGCGCTCGTGCAGCTATCGCCATTTTGTTTATCTTGTCATTCGGCTTCATTCTCCTAGTCTGACTGCACGAATATCTCGTTTCATTGCGAATCGATATTTTGTTATTTTGTTGGGTTTTTGTTAAAGTTTTGTTACGTTGTGTTTGTTGTTACGTTTATAGTTTTTTGTGAACTTTGAGTGAATCTATTTGTTTTGGTTTTCCATCAAAATGGATCCTCCGCCAAGTACATCACAAAAAGACGTGGATGTTTTCTTGTCTCCAAGAAAAAAACGTCCACGAAAAGCTTTCACTGTTACTGAAAAAGTAATGATCCGCAACGCATATAAGTACGTGAAAAATGAAACTTCTGCGCAATTGGAGGCCTTTGAAGTTGTGACAGAAAATGAATGTATGAACAAAGTTGCTCACATATTGGGAATAACCTCACGCTCTGTTTGTAACGTTTTGAAGGAAGTAAATAAAGGTGCGCCGCCAACTCCCCCTAAAAAAACTGGACCAAAGCGAAGTTTCAAAGATAAAATTGATGAATTTACATTCTCCGCAATACGACGAATAGTTCATCAGTTCTTTTACCGAAATGAACCTCCAACCATTGCAAAGGTT
This sequence comes from Sesia bembeciformis, assembly GCA_943735995.1. NCBI lineage: Eukaryota > Metazoa > Arthropoda > Insecta > Lepidoptera > Sesiidae > Sesia > Sesia bembeciformis. The sequence continues at coordinate 13,113,738 of OX031033.1, read as the reverse complement.
AGTCAATCAGTCAGACAGTATTATTTTATACCTACATCTTTTATATATAAGTAATGATTCCAAACTATTATAAAATTTACTATTTCAGATTTTACAAGTGATGAACGATGATCCAGAAATGCCCAAGGTTTCCAAAGACACCCTCAGAAAAATTTTGAAGCATCTTAATTTTAAATTTGTTGCACGGTCACGCAAGAGCACACTTATTGATCGAAATGATATAATAACATGGCGCCAGCGTTACTTGCGATCTATATGTCAGTTTCGACGAGAAGGGAGACATATATATTATCAAGATGAAACTTGGGTTAACGCAGGTAAGGCTAACATTTTGAATTAATATACATTTACATTAAATTTAATAGTAATATTGAATGTTCATGTACTATATGTGATTTAAGGTCATACTGTAAAAAAAACTTGGGTGGACAAGCAAGTCACATCATCTCGGCAAGCGTTTTTGGAGGGACTGACCACTGGATTAAAAAACCCATCTGGAAAAGGCAAACGTCTCATTATTAGCCATATAGGTAGTGAAGAAGGCTTCCTGGAAGAGGGGCTCATGATTTTTGAAGCAAAGAAAAATTGTGAAGATTACCATGATGAGATGAATGCAGTTTGTTTTGAGGAGTGGTTCGCTGGAGTCTTACCAAAATTAAGACCAAACTCAATTGTGGTGATGGATAATGCACCTTACCACTCCCGAAAATTGGAAACGGCACCAAAAATGAGCTGGAAAAAAGCTGCCATTCAAGACTGGCTTTTAATAAAAATATTCATTACGAACCAGATATGGTTAAAGCTACGCTTTTAGAACTGATTCCACATAACGAGTCTTTTAATAAGTACGCTGTAGACGAAATGGCAGCACAACATGGGATCACGGTTTTAAGACTGCCCCCTTACCATTGCGAGCTGAACCCTATCGAATTGATATGGGCTCAGGTAAAGGGGCATGTAGCTCAAAATAATAAAACCTTCAAATTGACAGACGTGAGAAATTTATTTGAGGAAGGCATTCAAAAAATTACGGCCACCGAATGGTCTAAATGCGTATCCCATGTTGTCAAAGAAGAGGAAAAAATGAGTAGGCTAGATATGTTAATTGACAATATCACAGACACATTTATAATAAATGTTACAGAAAGTGACAGCGATAGCGATAGCGATGACGGCGACGATTTATAAAATAAAATATTACCATAATACATCTATTTGTTTTATTTCTCATGTTCCTTCATGATCACATTTATTTATTTATTTCACACACAATTATTAAAGAAAACTCTCAGATCCGTAATAAAATTATTCGTCATAACTAAATTATCCGTTCACAAATATTTAATTTCCTGATATACTTAGTTTACGAGAATAAAATTATAAACGAGAAGAATCGATCCGGAAATATTCCATTTCCGTATCGAATAATTTCGCAACGTTACTATTTAGTACTTGTCATAACGTTGCAACACTGAAATTGTCAAATCTGGAATCGAATTAAAATTCCGACTATAGTATTCCCTAGGCGAAACTAGTTATGCCAAAGCGTTTTAGGATAAACTAGTTTTGCTCTATTAACACCATGTATTATAGTTACCACACAAACTTTAGTTTAGTACTTAGCGGTTTGTGGAAAACTGGAGGCGAGCGTATTTGGCGTTAAGTTTCAAAAAAGAAGTTGACGGACTATTATTTACTTAATTCTGACGTATTATTATTACCTATTTAATTACAATTTAGTTACTGTATGAAAAGAATGTAAATTATTTTCTTATATTTTTAGATCGTCAACGAAGAGAAGCAGAAACGTAAAAAGACAAGAAAGAATTTCTAGGAAAGCTAGTACAGGAAAGCGCTATAGTCTGTGGAGCCGAAATTTCACTGGCCTTTACCGCGTGATCAAGATGCCATCATATCTTTACCCTACGAGTACTTTCAACTTGCCCAAACCAATTTTGTAGCCCCTTTTACACTTAATAAAATTGAGATCCAGAATAAAATATTGTTCCCTTTTACCTATAATAAATTTGTTGGTTTTCGCGTACAAAAATGTAATTCCACTGGAAAGTCTTTGTCTATGTTACACGTAGAATAATATACTACGAAGAAAACTTTACATTGTCAGAATGTGCTGATTGTATCATTGCCGTATATGAAGAAAAAAATATTGCTGTAGCTGTCACTGCATGCATTAAAAGAAAACTGCGCTAACCGCTAAATAGTGTCAATGTTTGAAAATGTTAGTAATGAGAAAGGATATAGTATTGATTTGATGTTTATAAGGCATGAACAGGTAAATTATAATGATAATAAATAAAATTAAATGATCTTAAGGAAACTCCTTTGTTTGTTTAAACGTAAGGGGGTCATCCCATGTGACGGCCTGTTTTTTAGGGATTTTTTTGGATTTTTTTGCTACGACCAGTAAATAGATAGAGCTTTAAGTTTATTATCATTTATTAACATATATTTCAACAGTATAAATATAAATTTTAAGCTAAAAATATTGTGTAGAACATGAGTTACAGCGTTCTGAACACCCCCGCCTCGAAAAAATGGGCTCGCACTTCCTCCACGATTCCGGCTGATTGGCTTATCTGAAACAAAAAAAATTAGCGGCGTTTTAATCTGTAAGCCTAAATGCACGGAATGGACTATTATCAAATGAATATACCAAAAATTGGACTTTTGGTAGACATTTGAAAAAAAAGTTGCGAATTTTGGGTTTTTTGTTTTTGTTTTTTGCTATAAAAAAAAATCGAAATTTTGGGAATTTTTGATTGATAATAGTAATAGTAATAATAGTAATTGATAATAGTAATAATTTTGCGTTTACATATGCTGAGTGTACCCTACAAATTTCAAGTCATTCGGTCAAGCCGTTTTTGAGATACGATGGAGGAAAGTTTGAAAAACACAGTTTTGAGAAAAACGCGTTTAAAGTTTCAAGTCCGCTTAAAAACTATGAAAATCTCAACTTACCCTCAATCGGCGATGCCTGGTCCATAGAGTATTCCTTCCTCTTCCTCTTGAAACTCTTTCAAAGCAGATTGTTCAGCTCTTGAGTCAATCCTGGCTTGTTTAACGACATCACTTACGCGCCACTCAGAACGTGAGATTCGTTTTTCATCACGTTTCTCAACATATGTATGGGTTTCGCGGCCAATGGGGCATCCCATAATCGACATTACTTTTAAAACACCTTCAAAACCTTCATTAAAGATGATAACTGATAAGTAGCTAGCAATTTCAACTATCTTGGGGCCAGAATGGAGATGCTTAGGAGCAAAAGTCCAAATCAACGAATTCAAAGATTCGTTATTGTTTTGTGTCTCTGCTCCTAAACAACGAATTAATAATTCGTCTTTCGATAAATCTTCGAAAACAGGTTTGATAGCTACTTGTACTTCTGGTATTAGAGGTGGTTTATCGTGATGAAATTGGTCGAGCTCATTCTTAGCTTCTGCCTTACGCCATTTACACCAACTGTCTTCGCCTTCTGGACAAAAATGATGTCGAGGGTTTTCATCTGAAGAACATTTGTGATAATACGTTGCCCAAACTTCCTTTTTCATATCTTCAAGCGAATCTGGATGACGTCGAATAGCTAATCCGTAGAATTTCGTTGTTTCTTGAATAACTTTATCAGTAAGTTTACCTGGTCCTTTTCCACTGATTCCTTTATTTGTTTTATCCTTTTTAACAGCCCGAAGTCGTGTTTCCATTCTCTTTTCTACGTGGCCCACACATTCTTTTTTTGTTACTACAGTATCTCCATACGGTTTAGCATCTAGGATCCCCTTGTAAGTTTTACTGTCACCATCGCCGATGTATGTAAGATACTTTACGCCATATTTTTCCACAGACCTCAAAAACATTTGCGTATGGCACTTATTTCCATTTTACCGGAACTTCCGGAATGGTTTATGGTGCATTCATCTACATGCGTTTCATACCACATTTCGTACTCTAAAGGATCCGTTGTTCTTTTACTTTTCCACTTATTACATGCACCACAAAAACTACTCATAACCATGACATCTAAAACTTTCCCGGTGTACTTTCCAATCAATGTAGAAGCTCCAAATAGAGATGAAAAGCCTCTTTTCTTCTAAGTACCGTCACCTGACACAATCAATTCATCCTCCGGTTTTCCTTCTTCTTCATTCATAGTTTTTTCTTGCGTGACAGCGAATGATAATAAAGTTTCACACAGTGAAGATGTGGCAATATGAATGTTTTTCAGTAGTGCAGTATAAGTTGAATTTCCAATACCCGAACATATGTCCATGAAGCTGCAGAAAAGATTTATTCCTTCGTGACCAACTCTTAATAAACGCATCACAAATACAAACCGGCGACATTCTCGAAACTTCAAATGCATTCTCGATCAATGGGCCCGAGTTTATAACTGTCTGTTTTTCACACACACACGATAGAATAATTTTAAAACCTAAGCCTCGGAAACTTGATTGCGAAATAGACACATCACTTTTACAAGTTTTGCATATTACCATTTCAGAAATTGCAGCGAATACAGAAACAAACTCCAAAATGCAATACGCAAAATTCGAAGCGATGGGAACCTCCATGTTCATGCTATTTTGAAGTTTTTTCGCCGAAGCTGAATAAATGCCGTTTCATTTTGGGTGGTAAAACGGTTTCCACTAAACTTTCTTTCTTTACTACGACCAGGATGAACATTTCCACTCGTACTTCCTTTCCGTCCACTCATTATGAAAATAAATAATTTGTAGTTGTTGCGCTCTTCGAAGTTAAACCTAGACTAAAATAACTTCGGTAAAATATTTAATAGTTATAGAAATTCCTTTTTAAGCCTGTAGAAACTTGTCTAAACTTGTATAAACATATATATGTATAAAAGGGTCCCAGGTATCAAGCCGACTGCACACAATAGGCCCGGACTCCGACTGCCAACTCAGCGCTCCGAACAGCTTCTTCTTCTAACTGCTATATCTTTAAAACGACTTCGAATTTTTAAAAATCACTACTACCGTATTCTAAACATGTTAAGAAAGCAATTTATGAAGAAAAAAAAAATCGATTTTTTGAGCCCATCACATGGGATGACCCCCTGTAATGATTTTGCAAATGCAGGCATTTTGTTGCAGGCCTCGCTCGGCGCTTTTAGATTCTAAACGCATCCATTAAATGTCACTGTTCTGTCTTGCGTCATGGATCATTCTCTAATGTCCGTTGTCAAAAATATTATTTTCTTTTATAGAAAGGAACGCCCACATTAAGAGCAAATCATAATCGTTGTTTACTACATTTTAGTCATTTATTGACTCAGTGTATACTATGACATCTGCTGAAAAGTAGCTAACAATAAATAGTAACAATAAAGTACTGCAACGATGAGCAAGCATATGTATTCAACTGCAAATTTATCCGACAAGGAGCTAAAAGAGCAAGGGAACAGATTGTTCAGTTTACGACGATATGAAGATGCCATGAATTGTTACACAAAAGCAATCGTAAGTATTTTTTTTATTTCACGAATTCATTTTTCGGCCGTCGCATTCCATTCATTGTGCCAATTCGATGGTCTCATGTTTAAGTATTTTTTCCAAGACAGGGATTATGGAAGACATCCATTAAATTTGATGATAAAGTTCCAAACTTGTTAAAATACATAAAATATGTGAGAGTGCTGTGTCGCTAAAGATATCCCCAAGAACATAAACTTATCAAACCACAAAAATTAATCATGACATAAACTTAGCTATATTCGAATGAATAGTCTCTTATCTTCACACAAAGATATACAAACATAGGGTGCTAAATAGTTTTAGAAAGGCAAAGACCAAAACAGTCTGTTCTTTTAATGACACTTTCTATTATTTTAATATCAACTTCAGGGTTAAAGTCATTATTTTTGAAGTAAGATTTCTATTTTTAGAAATTAGTTATTGTCTGTCCATTTGTTTCTTAGTAAGACATTTGTTACTCAGATCTTATTCAGTTTGTAATTCGAGTACAGTCTACTCAGAAAATGTATATGGCAGTTCAAGTTTAATTCTAATAAGATCAATGAGTCATCACTTGCATTACTTAATGCAAGCTACATAGTTTTATATAGCAATAAGTAGAAAACACTTTTATATAACAGAAAATAAATGTTTAATTTTTCAGTACTACTAATTAAACAATGCCTGTCATATTTCATATTGAAATGTACTGCATTTCCCACTTTATCATATTGCCCGATCTATGTACGTGTACGTGTTTTGGACTAATGTTGGCATGTATCGTCAATGTCTATGGGCGACAGTATCCACTTACCACCAGGTGGACTGTATGCTTGTTTGCCACCTTGTTTCTATAAAAAAAATCCACTGACCCCGCATGGTGGATTACACTGAAATCCCCCAGTGATTTACTAGGGGAGGCCTTGTCCCCTGCAGTGGGATGTTATAGGCTGATAAAAGCACTATTAATATATCTGTAAGACAGTAGATCAGACAAAAAACAAGTGGTGTATTTATTATGATGTCAGTCTTACCTCCAAAATAGACTGAATTAAAGAGATACTTGCCAAATTATGTTATATGGCTTGAGTGAAACTATGTTAATTAAGGTAACAAGGTATACACAATCATAGAATTAATTAGATGTTGATAGATAATCATAATAAATGATGCCATACTCATTAGTCCATACTAGGATTTCCTGTGTCGTGGGTTCAGAGACATATACAAAGACAAATGCACACCCAGACCTGAACATACATTTGTCTTTAAACAAATGTATGTCTGACTGGGAATCAAACCCGGGACCTTTTGTACAGCAAGCACTACCAACTGTGCCAATCAACTGCTGTGATTATTTATTAAATGTTGCTTAGTCACAGCTTCTTACACACATATACAGTTACTTTAAATTACTTATTATGCAAAATATTTTTCAGATAAAAAATCCCTCAGTGGCGACATACTTCACAAATCGCGCTCTTTGCTACTTGAAGATGAAGCACTGGGAGGGGACTTGTCAGGACTGTAGACGGGCATTGGACATAGACAATAATCAAGTGAAGGGACACTTCTTTCTCGGCCAGGCATTAGTTGAACTAGAGTGCTATGATGAGGCCATAAAGCATCTTCATAGAGGTTAGTGTGATATTGATATTGAGTAATGTGGGAATTTGCAACAAAAAAGTACAAGAGGTAGTTCCAGGAAAAGGTTAATAGTATTGTAGAAAATTTGTAAGTGATAGGAAAACTTGCAATATGGAATAGGAAAGTGAGGCATAGAGGCGATTGGGTGAGGTCAAGACCCACAAAGGATTGTATTACAAAGGGTTGTAGGGAATTAAGTAAAAATAGGGCTTAATTAAAGGAGCAGCAAAAAAATTACTGATGAACTTAAAAAATTACAAATCACAATCAAGGAAACAACCTATTTTTTCAATAATTATTATTATCATGAATGAAGTGAGGAGTCACTCCCTATTTCTTTGTCACCAGAGAAGAGAACCTTTAAATTTGCTGCCATCGATTACTGTTCATTCAACACTTTTGCTGCTTATTTAATTACTTTTTTAAAAATAATAAGTGGTTTTACAGTTGATATATGAATGATATAATATGAGAAAAGGGATATTATGTCATTCTAGTTGCTCCAATCTTGAGATACTTTTTTTATTGCGTTATCTTAAAATTTAGATGTTAAAGCATGTTTCTATTTGAATCCTCAAACAAGAAAATCAAAGATCAAAAATTGCTTAGATGAGGTCATGTTTAGATTTGGTAAGTGCAAGGATATTTTTGACTATATATTTGGTATATTAATCCATTGGAAAAGTTGATAATGATATTATATGAATTTTCACCAGTGATTTAATTGGATTTTTTAAATAAGTAGTGAGTACTAATCCTGAGCTCATACCATTGAGTTTCTATTTAAGAGTGGATTTTAAAAATGACCACTAGCTTAGCTGTGATGGAAAACATTATGAGGAAACCATAATGGATTCCTCATAATTAAAAAGAAATTCAATAATTAAAAAGATATGTATCCGCCAATTTGTATTCGCTTAGGTGGCAACTTGCCCACTCAAAAACTGTACTGAGCGTAATGGTGGATTATGGCCCAAAATCTAGGTATTTACTAGGGGAGGCCTGTGTCCTGTAGTGCCATGTTATAGGCTGATATGCGAATGTAAAAGAGGTATTTAAATTTAAGGTATTAATTTTAAGTACTAGCCTTTTACCTTTGCTCACATGGTACATGTCGTGTATATTAAAACTTCTCTAAAGAAATAATCAACATGATCCTGAAAACTGCATCAAAATCCTTTCAGTTGAAAAGGAACAGATGGATAAGCAGAAGTTTCATTTTATAATTATAAATACGTACTTAGAGATTACTATATAAATAGAATGCTGGTTTTAGATTGAAATGCCCAATATATACAGACACATGTTGCCCACAGTTTGGTCCATGTAGTCAGTTTCTAAAGTGATAAAACTATAAAATTTAAGTGTAAATGTGTTTATAAAAAAAGCCTTGAATTTATTGTGTAGCAAAAATATATAAATGAGCTACAAATCATGATTAATAAAACAATTTATTTATTTGCTTATTTTTATTTACTCTTTTTGCACTATATTATACATAGGCGAACTTAATGCCTTAAGGCTTAACAATCTATATTTTATTAATGAACTAAGTAATTTTAAATTACTAAGGATGTTTATCACCAAGTTGATGGAGACTCCTGTCTTTATTATTACCAGTGAACAAAACCAACCTTTGAATTTGCTCCTCATTTAATGACTTCTAATATAATATAAAAGTAGAAAAAATCCGCACGTGTCACGTGTTGGGGGATTTTCTTCTTTTATCACTTTAAATTACATTAAAGACTTTTAAAAGGCATTTGAAGTTACGTTGTATTGTACAACTAACGTCATGAGAGCTTAAGGCGTTATTACAAGTATTACAAAATGTCAATGTACAGTGTTCCAGTTCAGTTGTAATATCCATTTTGTTACTATCCATATATTGTACTGTATTAAGTACATATATTTATGGATACTCAGTATGTTTTGAAGGAGTTGCTAATTATTACCTATTTTATAAACAAATTTAATAATTGGGCTAAAGGATTAAAACAAAATATAATTGATTGGTACTCTCAAAACAGCAACAGCTTGATTTCTCACAGACTAAACATTGAACAGGCATATTATTGTGGTATCTAGTTTCTAATTTAATTTCCAAGATTGCTTACTCATTACATTAGTAAAGTAAGCATTACATTACTTGATGACTAATCAAATGTATTATATTCAATCTCTAGTGTTGTTTTATATCCTGCTGGTTCTTGGAATTTCATTCAAGTTATATTTAACACTAGCGACCCGCCCTCACTTCGCTTCGGTTTATTAAATTTAAAACAATCGGAATAAGATATTGTCCTGCGGTAATATGGAGCCTATATTTTAAGTTAGGCCTCTAGCAATACATCGGTGAAAACTGCATTCAATTCCATGCAGTAGTTTTTGCGTGACGCGTGTACAAACATACAGACAGACAGACAGCCAAAATTTCTAAAAACTGTTGTTTTGGCTTCTGTTGCTATAATAGACCCCCCATATTAGTTTTTTTTTTCAATATCTATAATGTACAGACATTGGCCTGTTACAATTTTATTATATGTATAGATACCACATGATAGTAAGTGGATACCGTCCCCCATAGACACCTCCAACACGAGGGGTATGCGGCTGCGCTGCCGACCTTGCAAAATCCTATTCACAGCTTTCTCAAAAAACCCCATGTCGTTGTATAAAGGGAAGACCTTTCAAGGCAGTTCCTTCAACTTTGAAAGTTTGTTAAGGACAAAGTGTTGAATATTTATGCTCTCTTCAGTTCTGCTCACCGATCTGTGTAACCCTTATTGGTAATTGTATTCATGTAAAATAAAGTATTTGGAGGATATAATTAAGTGTCTTAACACTAGAAGCGCGGAACATCCTAACACCCCTAGAAGTGCAGTTGGGTCAATTTTGGCCATTTTTTTTATTTTGCTACAGTAATGTGAAGATATGTATACAAATAAAATCAATAATTATAATAGTATGTTTTTATTATAGATTAGACATATTTTTGGTGTACTTTGGCTTAAAATAGAAATCATAATCACAAATAATTCAAGTTAAAAATTAAATAAAATTATAAAAAAGGTAGTGCAGTTGTTACTCTTCTGAATCACATAATGAGCAAGTGGAAACCTCTTTCGATGTGCATTTCTTGCAAACCGTTTTTTTACAAGCTTGGCATTTCACACACGATTTGTTACCGGCACAAGAAGACTACCTGACAACGAGTACGTTTGTCTTGACGCCCAGGTATTTCCCTTTGTACATTGATACGACTATGTGACGTTTTCCTGCTATTTGCGTACGCCTCAGCTCTCCTAACCGTAAGATAAACTCTTCTGCTGATTTTTTTTTCCATTCAGGTCACAATACAAAATCCAAGCATTTATTGCTGCTAAGTCTAGCAAATTATAAAAAGTGTGAACTGGCCAACGCCTAGATGGGGCTTTTACAGAATATTTGTGAGCCATTTGATCCACAACGTCTACCCCATACTTTGAACTATGTATTATAAAATGATACTACATCCGGTTTCTTTCTTGTACCAGTTTCAGTTTGAATATCTGGGTGCACAGTGCTAAGGAGAAGAACATTTTTTTTGTGCTTTCCTTGATATACTGTCAAAGTGATATCGTCCTTTTTCAGTACCACCGTACTGTACAATTCTTCTTTTGCTTGTTTGACGCAAGCAGGTATTTCTCGACGAGCTTTATTTACGGTACCAACAATACTTGTTCCGTTTGATTTTAGTTTCAGCAAGGGACAGAGACGTGAAAAAGTTATCACAAGTGATATTTCTTCCTTTTTTTAGGTATGGCTGCATCAAATTTTTTACTACGTAATCCCCAAGACGTTCATCATTTGACCTGACGTCATCCTTGCCTAGGTACGGAAATGTGTTAATTATATATTTAGAGTTCTTATCTACAGCCAACCAGAACTTTTGTACGTATTTGTCAGGTTTTGAGGCTATAAATTGAGTAAATCTGCATCGACATTTGGAAGGGAAAAGTTGTTCATCAATATAATTGTTATGTAGGGTCCTGGCGTATAACAACTTTGAGCATTGGAAATAAAATTGTACCACAGTTCAGATATCAAGGCAAACTTGTCAGTGGTCACAGTCTTTGTGTTCTCATAGATCTCACGTCGAATCTCAAAAACTTCATAATCTCCCGAAATCTATCCCAGACATGGTGGCTTTTACAAAATCGTTACCCCATTTGACTGACCACAGTGCATCTAGATCTAAACATTTTGCGCCTATGGCCCCACGTACATAAATAATCGCCAAAAAAACTTCGAGCTCTTCAATTCTTAGAACCCAGTCAGGAGAGTGAGTACGTCGGGCTTCCGATATGGTGCAAGACAAAACTTGTTTCAAAATTTTTTCGTCAATCATAAGTCGCCAAGCACTACTGCAAGTCTCATCCACATTACGTTTTGCATATGCAGTAGGTCCAGCATGATCTTTGAACAGATTTTGTTATTGACATTGACGTGACATTGACGAAATCAACGATATTTTGACTAATTCAGAAGAAATATGAAGTTAAACTCTGACATCCATGACTGGGTCAAAATTGACCCAACCGCGCTTTGAGGTAAATTCGATTAAAAATATATATATGTCGACGCAAAACAGTCAACATCTTTTATTTTAGATTTTAAGTTTGATTACATAAAGTCTATTTAAGAATGATAATTAATTTTAACCTATTTTATTACCAATGAAATAGGTAAGCTTCATTTTTTAACCTAAATCAAATAACTTTTAAAATGAGTTTGTTAACATTTGGATTTACTTCCTTAGAAGTTACGAACATTCAAAAAGTTAACTTTAAATTAATAAGTTTAGCTCAAAATTAATTATAAATCAAATCTTTAATTTGCAAAACACATTCACAATTTAATCATTAATAATTCTTTAGATTGATTTTTAATAGTTGCTTTTTGAATGTTCGTTGGAGATTGTTTTGAACGATGAGTGATTAAAACCACGCGTGATTTTATGAAATTATTTGCGTTTATAAGTGTTTAAATAATGTTTTAAAATTATTTCACGAATAACTATAACGAAATATTCGTATTAAAACCATTGTTTAAAAATGATTGTAAAGAAGCAACATGGTGGGAGGCCACCATGTTGTTGGCTCACTTTTTCACGTGGCAGCTGCTGAGAACGGTAGTTTGGTGAGTGCTTTTTGAAATATTGCTATTCGAATTATTTTTACTTTTGTATAGAAAATAAGGGTAGACTTAAGATCTTAGTTGAATCTATAAGTTAAGAAAAGTATTGATTATAAAACGATTGTAACAAAGAGTTTATTTCAAGTGTATAGTTGTTTTATTTCGTTATCTGTTGAATATGAGTGACGCGAATAATGGTGACGTCAGCAATGCTGACGTCACGCTTTCTAAAAACTTGCACGATAATAATTCTCCGTTATCAGAAGTGGGATCAGATCCCCCTTCTGCCGGTCATTCTGATGTGTTAGATAATTCTTCTGTAAACGGTGTGCCGACCCAGTTTTTCGCTCGTATGATGCAGATGATGGAACAGATGACGGATCGTATGTCGGTTCCGGTTTCTCAAATTAAAATTAATGACGTGTTTTTGCCATCCTACGATCCTGATTCTAATATAGGAATACGTGAGTGGTGTAAGCATGTGACCACTGCAGTTGAAACTTACAACTTGAGCGATTATGATGTGAGAATGAAAGTGGGTAGCTTATTAAAAGGACGCGCTAAGTTGTGGGTTGATAGCTGGCTGGTATCTACGAAATCATGGGAGGAATTGCGTGATATTTTGATAACAACTTTTGAACCTGAAAATAGGTACTCACGCGATATAGTTCGTTTTAGGGAACACGTTTATGACAGTAGCAAAGATATATCGCAATTCCTCTCTGAGGCATGGATATTATGGCAACGTGTCACTAAGGATAAATTGTCGAACGATGACGCGGTCGAGGCTGTTATAGGTTGTATCGGTGATGAAAGATTGCGTATAGAATTACTAAATGCGCGTGCCAAATCGGTGCCGGAATTAATTTCCATCGCGTCGTCAATAAGGCGGGTAAAACGCCCACCGCCTAGTAATGTAAATTCACAGGGGCCTAGTAAACGCTCAAGGTTTCCGGATAAACCTTCTCTATTTTGTAGAATATGTAAGAGAACTAGTCATGACACGCTTGAGTGTCGCTTTAGTACTAATAAGATCGATACAGTTCAGCCTCGTCAAGATCAACAAAATCCACCTGCGGCTACCGTCAAACCGACATGCACATTTTGCTCCAGAGTAGGTCACACATATGAGACCTGTTTTAAGCGCGAACGCGCAGTAGTTTCAAACATAAATTGTGTAGGTACGTTAAAACGTACTCTCTTACCAGTCATGATTGGTAACATGAAAATATTTGCCTTATTTGATAGTGGAGCAGAGTGTTCCGTGATACGTGAGTCGGTGGCTGCTAAACTTCCGGGTAGAAGGTTTAATGAGGTTCAGTATCTGAAGGGTATTGGCCAATTTACTGTGGTATCATTAACGACGATATTAACGGTGTGTGTTATCGATGAGTTACACGTAGAACTTAAGTTTCATGTAGTGTCAGACTATGAAATAAACACGGATCTATTAATCGGCATTGACCTTGTCGATAACACAAACCTTAGCGTACTGGTAACCTCTCGGGGTGTTAAAATAATTCACCAACCATTTGTTTGCCACATGCGATCTCATAACGAAAAATTTGATAATCTAGATTGTGATTTAACTAATGATCAACAAATAAATGAGTTAAAAATCCTTTTAAATAAGTACGAACATTTATTCATTCGGGGGTATCCACTCACTCGAGTTAATACTGGGTCTCTCGAAATACGACTTAAAGATAATAATAAATATGTAGAGCGAAGGCCGTACAGACTCAGCCCTGTAGAGCGTGAGAAAGTACGAGGCATTGTTAATGAATTATTAGATCATAAAATTATCAGGGAGAGCAAATCACCATTTTCTAGCCCCATAATTTTAGTAAAAAAGAATAAATAACAATCTTAAAAAACTTTTAAGTTAAACGGTTTTATATTTTATGTGCACTGAAAACTACGTGTAGCCCTTTCATTTGATACCCATATTGAGGGGGTTAAGGAAAAATATGTAATCCGCCATTTTGTATCGGCGGCCATCTTAGATTTATAATGTTATTGATTTTATTATATTGTATTGTCATCTAAATTAAATGTGTGTACCAAATTTCAGATCAATCTGACAACGGGAAGGTGCTTAAATTTCAATTTCTAATTTTGACCCAAATAAATAAATTCCGTACGGGTCGAGCTAAATAAAACCGTTTAAAAATGGTAAAGATCGCATGTGCGTTGACTATCGCGAACTTAATAGAAATACCTTGAGAGACCACTATCCATTGCCAATCATTTCAGACCAAATTGACCAATTAGCAGGGGGTCTCTACTACTCTACATTTGAAATGGCCGCGGGATTTCATCAGATTCCCATCACAGAGAGCTCAATAGAGAAAACAGCGTTTATTACACATGATGGACTCTATGAATACCTCGCCATGCCATTTGGGCTAAGTAATGCATGCTCAGTGTATCAACGCTGCATAAATAGAGCGTTGGGACCTTTATCAAACACGGTAGAGCAAGTTTGTCAAGTTTATGTCGATGATGTTCTTTCAAAATGTAGAGAATTTTCACAGGGACTTTCCCACATTGAGCGAATACTCATCGCTCTTCAAAACGCTGGGTTTTCGATTAATGTGGAGAAAACATCTTTCTTTAAGCGCTCTATTGAATATTTGGGCAACATTATATCTGACGGTAAAGTAAGTCCCAGCCCAAGAAAGGTAGAGGCTTTGACAAAAGCTCCTGTACCTACCACTGTAAAGCAAGTGAGACAATTTAACGGTCTTGCTAGCTATTTTCGGCGATTCATTCCCAATTTTTCACGTGTCATGGTTCCTCTATATGAATTAACCAAGAAAGATGCGAAGTGGGAATGGAACGCACGACATGAAGAAGCTAGGAATCATACTGTTCAATATTTGTCTACTGCGCCTACTCTTGCACTTTTCCAGGAAGAAGCACCCATAGAGCTCTACACTGACGCAAGTAGTCTTGGCTACGGAGCTGTATTGGTTCAAATAATAGATGGGCGGTGTCATTCTATTGCCTATATGAGCTTACGTACTACAGAGGTCGAGAGTCGTTACCACTCCTACGAGCTCGAAACCCTAGCGGTAGTGAGGGCTATAAAACACTTCCGACAGTACTTATACGGGAAAACTCGGTACAAGAAACCAAGAAAGTCTTGATGAATATGTAATTGTTACCATAGACTCTTTCACAAAGTATCTGCTACTGAGCTATTCAAATGATAAGAGTCAAAGCAACAGCCTAGCAGCACTAAAACGTACTGTACACTTGTTTGGTACGCCTATTCAAGTTGTCGTCGATGGTGGCAGAGAGTTCCTGGGAGAATTTAAAAACTACTGTGACAGCTTCAACATCAATATACATGCAATATCGCCAGGAGTCAGCCGAGCTAATGGCCAAGTAGAGCGTGTTATGGCTACGTTAAAGAATGCGCTAACTATGATCAAAAACTATAACACCGAAAATTGGCAAACTGCATTAGAGGCACTACAACTGGCATTCAACTGTACTCCGCACCGCGTGACTGGAGTAGCACCCCTTACACTCCGTCAACACTGTGTTCCACCGGAACTCCTGAAATTAGTGAATATTGATGAAGAGACTGTCGACTTTGATCTACTAGAACAACAAGTACATCAAAAAATGGCGGCTGCGGCCGAATGCGAGAAACATCGTTTTGACAAAAACAAAGCCAAGATTCAGTCATTCCAAAGAGGTGATTACGTTCTGATTAAGAATAATCCTCGAAATCAGACGTGCCTTGATCTTAAATATAGCGAGCCATACGAAATTCAACGAGTCGTCGATAATGACCGGTACATCGTGAAGCGAGTTACTGGCAGGGGAAGACCGCGCAAGGTAGCTCATGACCAGCTGCGCCGAGCACCGCAACCAGGCGAACAGATGACCGTGTCGACGGACGACACCGACGAGCCACAGCTATCCACGTCTCATGCTGCAATGCCATCACAATCTGGAACAAACGGTGAGTTCCTTCCATATTAAACTAATGTTTTATTTTGGCAGTAGGATTTCTCTTACTGCTTTGATGCAGATAATAACTAAGCTTCAATCAAAGCAAACCATTCTAGGTGACCTTTGCCACTGAATCCAATAATGAAATATCTGCGCTGTAATATTGAATCGATATAAATTAAAAATATGTTTAGAATCCTTTCCCCATCCTATCATTTTCAGAGCCTCTGTGGACCACGGTCTAAAAGGCCTAGGCCACAGCGTCGACCTAGTTCCCATGTCCTTTAGAGCCCCTGTGGACCACGGCGTACGAGACCGCCCAGCACCACAGCAACATTCCTGTCTACGAGTACATAAATAAAATGCAAGGATGCGTGGAGCATTTGCATTCCATAATAAAAGTTCAATATGTGTGAAGTGCGTGGAGCATAAGCACGAATAACAAACGAACGCTCAATTTCCTTTATTCACTTATTTTACAACAAGCTTATGATATTCATTATTCATTTGACGAAACAAACAAAATTAAATTAATGTGCGAGTGCGTGGAGCATAAGCACAAATAACAGACAAACAATTGCCTTCTACAAATAAGCCTACAATATTTCTTACGTTAAGAGATAGTCTCCTAAATAAGTAAAACCGTATATGGTCGACTGGAGTATCTATGTACACAGATACCTAGTCAAAAATGTTTTCTTATTTCCAGAAATTGAAACATAATAATAAAGGAAACCGAGGCTGGTGCAGAGCGCGCACCGCCCCGCAGAATGGCCGTGTCGACGCAAAACAGTCAACATCTTTTATTTTAGATTTTAAGTTTGATTACATAAAGTCTATTTAAGAATGATAATTAATTTTAACCTATTTTATTACCAATGAAATAGGTAAGCTTCATTTTTTAACCTAAATCAAATAACTTTTAAAATGAGTTTGTTAACATTTGGATTTACTTCCTTAGAAGTTACGAACATTCAAAAAGTTAACTTTAAATTAATAAGTTTAGCTCAAAATTAATTATAAATCAAATCTTTAATTTGCAAAACACATTCACAATTTAATCATTAATAATTCTTTAGATTGATTTTTAATAGTTGCTTTTTGAATGTTCGTTGGAGATTGTTTTGAACGATGAGTGATTAAAACCACGCGTGATTTTATGAAATTATTTGCGTTTATAAGTGTTTAAATAATGTTTTAAAATTATTTCACGAATAACTATAACGAAATATTCGTATTAAAACCATTGTTTAAAAATGATTGTAAAGAAGCAACATGGTGGGAGGCCACCATGTTGTTGGCTCACTTTTTCACGTGGCAGCTGCTGAGAACGGTAGTTTGGTGAGTGCTTTTTGAAATATTGCTATTCGAATTATTTTTACTTTTGTATAGAAAATAAGGGTAGACTTAAGATCTTAGTTGAATCTATAAGTTAAGAAAAGTATTGATTATAAAACGATTGTAACAAAGAGTTTATTTCAAGTGTATAGTTGTTTTATTTCGTTATCTGTTGAATATGAGTGACGCGAATAATGGTGACGTCAGCAATGCTGACGTCACGCTTTCTAAAAACTTGCACGATAATAATTCTCCGTTATATATAAATTGCAATACGTGGTTGAAGTCTCGTATAAACAATAATGATCACATTTCATAAAATGTCATAAAAAATTAGGACTACGCATAATGAAACATTCACTAAAGCAGGAAGAACATTGAAATGGGTCAAATTTGGGACGCCCGCGCTTCCAGTGTTAATTAATATATACAAACATGCAACTTAACTCCATAGACAATTAACTAGAACCGACCAAGAACACCTAACATTACTTATTTACTTAATAACCATATCATACTATACCATTAGCCTATGTCGCCGGGCTGCTGGATATAGGCCTCTCCAAAGGCTCGCCACTACACATGTTCTTCTCCTCTTCTCATCCAGCCATCGCCGGCGAACCTCTTCAAGTGGTCAGTTCATCCGACCGGAGCACATCCCACCCTGCGCTTTCCGATATGTGGCTTTCATTCGAGGACATCTATGTGGTAGCTAATCGGCAAATACGTGTATGACTTGCCTATTACCATTTTAGTATGCTCATTCTATTAGCTATATCGATCACAACATTTTACATTATTAAATGTTAAATTACTTGACTGCAATTAACGTCTATTTCATTATATTCATGCTTCTAATAACTCCTTTCCTTTATTTTGTCCTTTTCCTAGATAAATATGTCTATAAGAGAATTACTAGAAACATTACGCCTTTGCTTATTTTGCAGTTTAATTGCGGCATATAGGTAGAAGTTAAAATAATACAAATCACGTAAGGTTTCCTTGCCTACTGTTTTCCAAGTGACGTAAAACATCGACCGCGAGAAAGGATTGTGTCACTAACTGAAATTGTAGCATAGTGATCCCGTTACATTTTTGAACTTTCGTTTTCTCCTTTTACATGCACTTTGAATGAAATTATAGACTTAATTAAAATCGGCAGATTGATTATTTTTCCTACAAGTTGACGTACGATAACATTGGCCATCGACTAATCTGGAAACATCCACGTCTACGAACTACCGTACCTCTAATTGCATACTTTATTACCAGAAAAATACAAAACTTTATCAAAGAACGAGAAAAATACAATACCATGTTTTCCTGTTGCTTTATACCTTTTGACTTGTTTTTCTACCTTATCCTATAGAATCAGTCCCACTTTTACCTGTGAAATATGACGTATGTACATAAGTTTCATCCATACATACAATTTCTCTGCCTTCACATCGAAATCTTATCTAAGAATTTTATCCGTTTCAATCTTACATCATGCTTTTCCATGAAAACTTTCCTGTTGTTAGTTTTAGTGAACCGAAAACCCAACTGACGAAGAATTTTTCGTAATGTTGGTACTCTAACATCTTTTGAAATCAATGGCTTCTATTAGTTTTAAAGACTTGAGTATCGGTACTTGCTTAAACCTCAAATGAAAATTATGCACCATTATTCTTACAACAGAATACTCAAAATCGTCAAATTCAATAAGATTTTTTTTTCGGTGTACCTTGTTTTTGAGTTTCTCATGAATTCGAGGTGTCATCTCTTGCAATTTTACGGATACTTGTACGGGAAAGACCAGTTGCATCACGCACTCTGTTGCATCTTGTTAAAATAGCTTTTCTCGGACGTGTTTTTAAATTTAATTCCTACAGTTAAAAAATAAACATATATTAAAAATAATTTCACCGGCGCGTTTATTTATGGATTTTCGTTGTCTTGAATACTTCGGCATCTTTATGAAAGCGACTATTATGGTTGACTGTAGTGGATAATAATGTGGATTTTTAAGGCGTTGTTAGTCAAGGATTTTGACATCCATCACAACATCATTACATTGACAGGATACCACTTTCAAAATTAAATGTAAAAAGGTTAAAATGAGGTCGGTAACAGTTGAAGAAAGCGTTATAAACGTATAAAATTTGTTATCTATTGAAAAAATATTTTGGGGGTATTAGAAGCTCTATATATTTATGAATTTGATGTTTAACGAAGATACTCTAATATTCCCGATGGAGAATATTTTCGAGTAAGATCTATTATTCTATCTATTTCTTCTATTACCTATCTATTATTCGTCTGCCTTATATTATCATAATCCAGTAACGAACTTTAGATACTTTAGATTCTTATATAACGGAATAATATGCAATGTTTTCTTATTTCCGATTTATTGCAGCGAATGATTTGGCTCGCGAACAGAAGTTAAATTTTGGCGACGACATCGCATCTCAACTCCGAATCGCTAGGAAGAAGAGATGGAATGTCCAGGAAGAGAAAAGAATAGCGCAGGAAATCGAACTGCAGGCATATTTGAATAGGTACCTATTTATCTATATTTACTTACAATATTTGTTGATAAGTACTTCTAATGTTAATAAGTACATAAGTTACGTCGATAAGTTATAATGTCAAAAAATATGATCAGTACTTTTAACTTTTTCGCCTTTCTAATGCCAGAAAATAATCTCTAATATTAAAGTGGGCAGTGATAGTTTAGGGGTACTCTGTTTCCGACTCCTATTCTTGAGGTTGTGAGTTTAAATCCTAGGTCCATACCACTTGAGTTTCGACTTGAGTAAGGATTGGAAAAATTACCACTACATCGGTGTTATCGCGAGGAAACCCACATGTTTGAGAATTTTATTATAGTAATATTATTTTTTTCAGACTAATAAATGAAGATATGCAACGTAGAATAGAATCATTGAAACTAGAAAAAAATTATAATGAAGAGGAAACAAATACGAATATTGCTAAAATAGAAGAAGAATGTGTAAGTAGTTTCAATGTATTTGTTTTTAAAAATACATATATTACCATACCATCAGCCCGTGTCTCTCCACTGCTGGATATAGCCCTCTCGCTCGGACTACCACTCTTCTCGTCCACCCACAATCGTTGGCTTTCGTCAAATCGTCAGTCCACCTGGTCGGGAGGCGTCCCACGCTACATTTCCCGGAACGTGATCTCCATTCTAGGACTCATCTCCCCTATCGGTTATCGGTCCTACGGCACATATGACCTGCCCAGTGCCACTTCAGCTTGGTTTAGGCTATGTTTTCATATTATAACATAATTATTAATATAAAAGATGTAAGTATTGTATTCACGAAGGTGTTGCCAACATGTACTTCATTCATGGTTTTGAGTTAATTGATATGAAAATGCGGTAGTTGACTATTTGAACTTGATATGTTTTGTGTTTTATTTGACAATTATAGAATAGAAAACTAACCCATTTTTATAAATATAATCAAATTCATTAATTCAAAATTACATAGATGAAATTACATGACTTGAAGATACTGGGCACCGATTACATGGGCAACTGAAATTACCTAACATTTCATGTCACTTGACTTAAAGTCTGTAATAAGTTGTAAAATACCTAGCTGATTTTAAGGTGATATAATATTAATTTAGAAATTTATTTCTAATATTTCAATGCCAGAGATGACAAATGTGTTCACATTATATTTTTGTTAAAATTCTACCCATATTTGTGCACAAATTTATGCAAATAAATGATTGATCGATTCCACCAATTTCAATAGGACCAGTATAATTGATTATAATCCGATATCCCCTCATGCAAGGCTCACCCTATGCCCAGCGGTGGGATGCTATAAGCTGATATTAATACATTTATTTATAACACTAAACTTGTAAAAAAGCTTTCCAATTATTTTTTTCTTTTCAGAATAATTATGGAAATGAACTTAATAATGTATTTTCAAAAATAGACGAACGAAGAAGGGTGAGTTATAAATATTTATCCTATATTAATAGTGTTGTGTAGTTGAAAAATAAAGATCCTAACAGGTAGAGTAATACAGAAAGAGAGACTTTATTGTACTTTAAGGTGTATGTAATACTATTATTCCATTTTTTAGTATGAGTATAGCATGTATTAAAAATATTCATAAATATTCCATTATTTTGGCATCGATTCAAAGTTATTTATGTTTGATATTTATTTGAAACTTGTAACAGCATCCCCGTGGAATTCACTGACTCACAAACAAGCAGACCATTCATCTGGTGGTAAGTGGATACTGTGACCGGTGGATACCTGCGATACACGCCAATATCAGTTCATAATGACGAACGTTGGCATGTCCCCGGAAGCACTGGAAAGAATGATGGTTTGGCCGGTATATCCAATACAAACCACACGAATACCAAATGAAAGCTTTTAATATAAACTTCAATTTTTATTATTGGTACAAGGCCCCTAAAGTACTGCGCAAAATGAAATATCTGCTTTACAAGTATCTCAAAAATGTATACGGATAGACAATATAACTACTGGTGGAAGTAGAGTCGGCTGAGGTTCAAGGTCTTAAACCGAAACTTTGGAAGATGTATCCTCTGCATCATGCATAGCTCGAAAATATTCTCCATGCTCAAATACCTATGTATACCAATTTTCATGGCGATCGGTTGAACGGTATAGAAGTTGATCTGCTGCAGCGCCATCTAGTGTCGAGTTATAACAAAGTGAATTGCATAAAAACCTCCATGAAAAAATACATATATTTGCTAACTTTCATGATGATTCGGTCAAACGGTGTCGAAGTCTATTAATCTCAGACAGATCTACCAACATCCATTTTTATATAGATAAACTCATTCTTTTTATCTATACACAGAAGCGCGACGTACCAGACTATCTTTGTGGGAAGATCAGTTTTGAAATACTGAATGAGCCTGTGATCACACCGAGCGGGATTACATATGAACGGAAGGACATTGAAGAACATTTACAGGTAACATTTGATAGATTTTTCATTTTTGGATAATTATTCTTTCGTGAAGGTGGCAAACGTGCATGTGGTTCACGTGATGATAAATGGCTACCGCCGCCCATGGACACCTGCAACACTAGGGGGTATGCGGGTTGTATAACCGGCCTTTTACACCGGCCTTGTAAAATCCTTCTCACAGCTTTCTTGAAGAACCCCATGTCGTAGTGTAGCGGGAAAACCTCAACAGGCAGCTCATTTCACAACTTTCGGGTTTGTGGCATAAAGTGTATTGACGACCGCATTGTATGCAGCTACTCTTTGTCAAGGAAGTGTGGATTAACCATACGACGATGACGGGAGGTGCCAATGGTAAAAGACAGGAGTTGGCTTCAAATTGAACAATTCTTCAGAATATTCCCCGTTATACAGGCAATAGAACACGCAGAGGGACACAGTGTCACTCTGGTCTCTGAGATGTTCTAGACTGCCTGTGAGAGTGGGCTGTGGGATCATCGACATTTCGAACAGCTCATCGTTGGATGAAGTCAACCGGCCTAGAGATGTGGGCAGTGCTCCATATCAGGCATAACCTACGATTTGTAAAGCATTAAACTGCCTCGGGGTGAAGTACCGCTTTGTTCTGTTCAGCACACAGACCTTTTAGCAGGTCAATTTGGCCTTGTTCTTCAAAAGACTCCTAAATTTGACTTTGCTAGAAATGTCGACACCGAGAATCTGGATACTCTCCAAGATCTTAAGAGGTATGCTCTGAAAGCGAGGTGCTATGACAATAGGAGCTTTTTTGCAGTATAATGCACAGACTTGTCTTACTGGGGTTAAATTCAACTAGGTTCAGAGAACCGCAAATCGAAACTTGGTCTAACGTGTCTTCGATTTCAGACATAAGTCTGACGCGACTCTTCCACGTGGATCCGAGGAATGCTGGCGCGGCCCCTATAGGTGCCGTCCCCAGTATTGTCATCTGCGTAACAACGTATTTTCCTAAATTGCAACAGATCGTTAATATGCAGAAGGAACAGAGTTGGGATCACCAAATTTTGCTGGACACTTGCGTTATTTTGCGTTAATTGACATGTAGTCACAGCAGCTCTAACGACTAGCTTTCGACTAGCCCAGTCGAAAGCTGGCGACCCAGTCGCACAACCCTTCGTGCAACTCGAAAGAGGTTAGTTTGGAAAGTACCGCTTTATGCCATACTCGGTCAAATGCTTTAGCAATATCTAGGCCAACAGCTAAAGCCTCACTCCACTTCTATTCTTAACAGTGTCAGCCCAACGGTGTGTGAAGTAGGCGAAAAGATCACCAGCGGATTATGGCGAAATCCGTATTGGCAGTCGCTAATCAGCTTGTGATCTTCTAGGTCATCAAGGAGCTGTGTGTATAACACGCTCCATTGGACAGTAGGGCGGTGATCGCTATTGGCCTGTAGTTGGCCAGGTCGGTTCGGTCACCCTTTTTGGGCAGAGGGTGAACCTTCCAAACTGACGGGATGCGTTGGCACAAACAGTATAATAGTACTGACATTAAACTTAAAATCATAATTAATTTATGCACCAGTTAAATTACCATTAAAATATGTATTTACTACATACATATATTAACGTATGGGATGGATGTAATTAAAATACCATTATTGATCATAGAGAGTTTATAAAAAAGTGAGAGTACAATAAATATTAATTAAATAAATATTGTTACAGCGTGTCGGGCACTTCGACCCGGTGACACGTGTGAAGTTGACCTCGGATCAACTCATACCTAACTTCACTATGAAGGAGGTTGTGGACGCATTCTTACAGGATAACGAATGGGCTCTTGACTACTAACTTAGTATTACTCGTTTTAAGCCATACGTTGAAGTAGGACATGTGTTAGCGACATCTAGTGAAAGTGCACCTTAATATTATTGTAATTGGTCATAGAATAGAATGGTTTAGTCCTAACTATATTGCAGATAATCCTTTCCCTGACAAAAACGACAAAATATATCAACACAAGTTGTTAAGCGCAAATTAAATTGGATCTAAAAGTCGATGCATACCGCTCATATTTCATTATTCCTTGCCTTTTTAAGATGATAAGTAACTCCCGTGTTAACAAATTTGGAGTCCTATTTGAAAAAAAACCATAAGGTCTCTTTTCCTGCATACGGATATGTGTGTTGTAACTCACAAGAACTCTTAACTCCATATGCGAGACATTATCTGCAAGCGATCATGATTTTTATTATGCAATAAATAAAATCCAGATTAGAGTCACAGATCTTTTATGAAGTAATTAAAACATTACATCTTGCTTTCAATCATTCAAATATAGCTTGGACAATGAAATTTGACGTAATTCGGATATTTTTACATAGAAAATTTTACATACTTGTTGTTTATTTTGTGTTGTATTGATTGTTTCATTTGTAAATGGACGGATTACATAATAACTGTTTGAAATCGTTGAAAATGATACTAGTTGTTTCTATAATACCAGCTAATTAATGGACACAACTGTCTTTGTTAACCAGCTGGTTAACGAAGACACCCGTCTTTCAAATATCATACAGCTGTGTGATTAGTAAATACCAGCTGGTACAATCGATAACTTAGATCAAACTTGTCGTAAAATATCTTTGAAACATTTTAAATAATCAAACCAGCTGGTTAATAAATACAGCTGTCTTCGTTAACCATTTAGTTAACGAAGACAGTTGTCTGTCAAATATCAAACAGCCGTGTGATTAGTAAATACATACGCTTCATTCGACAACTTAGATCAAACTTATTTTAAAGGATCTTTGAAGTTTTTTGAACAATTTCGCCCTGTCCTAAATCATACACGCGTCATTCTATTATTATTTTGATTATCACTTTATTCAGACAAAGTATACTTCAACGTGTGGCTTTCACACCCTTATTTTCTGTGATTATATCCTGATTTTTTCAGCACTTCTCTCCAACTTTTGTATTTTACTGCCTGTATAAAAGCTAGTTTCTTTTAATTTTCAACATTATCACAGCTAAAAATGTTTGTTGAAAATGCTTCTCCACTGAAAGATTTTTGTTTATGACTGAATCGTAAAACAGTACGCGCTTTTCAATCATGTCAACTTCAGGTATTACAATAAGGGCGAAAGTACGTCACAAGTATTGACAGTCTTATCTTATGATCATATTGAAGTCTACATCCGTGGGATCTAGATCGATAGGGATAAGTATCCAACAACGGAAAAACAAAAATAAAAAAGATTTCCAATAAATATATGAAAGAAGCATTTTATTACGAGTATATTAATGGCATCCCTCGTTAAGCTTATTGTATATTGGTTGCATGCCTAATGGTAAAGAAAAATATTTTCAAATAACGAAAAACAATAAAAATACTTTATCTCAAAAATAAACGCGCTCTTTTCTAGAATTGTTAAAAAATGTTTTAATTCTGATAATTTAAACTTTCTAATAATAAACATCATGTCATTTTTTTCCAAATAAATTCTTCACATTCATAATTCAGCCCTCTGGTGAGCATTTTTGAAATTTTATCAATAAACACACTTGTGTATATTTTAGTCAATATATTTTGAATGAATTATACGTTTGACTCGTACTTACCTTTTAATTGCAGTACCTATAAAATAACAGTTACGTAAGGTATAATAAATACCTACTTAAGGAGTTTAATGTCATCACTTTATATTTGTATAGGATGTAAACGAAACTTTCTTTAAAACTAAAAGCGGCACTCGCTTGTAATTGTAGCTATATGAGATAGGTATATGAATATAGAGTACTTCCTTTCTGGGAAAGAATACGAAATTCAAATAATGTTATTCTTAAGGTCATCGGTGAAGACTTCACTAGTGCTTACAGTACTGTTCACCGGAGCGCAAATAAGAAGTATTTTTTTTATTTTATTTATAATTTTGTGTTATTTTAATTCATTTATTAATGTAAGTTTATTGTATTATATACCTGTATAATTGTATGGACTACTGTCTGAAAATAAAGAGATTATTATTATTTATTATATAATTATTTACTGATTATTATTATTACAATTGCTGACGTATCGGAATTTAATCGAAATTTTATCGTAAATTATCTTTTTTTTTTTCAATAAATATGTTCAGGTATCGATGCTAACACCCCTTAGTGGGTTTTAGCTAATTTATAGACTTGAGGAATTCAAGTAAGTTTTTTTACAGACTTTATAATAAAATTAAAAAAACATATAATATCGGTAATAAAGTCGAAAACTCGTCTCATAATACAAAGTTCCTACAGTGATTTAAATTGTGTACCGAGTTATACCTTTTAAACATCATATTTCAAAAATTAACACGTTCTTATTGCACTGGTAATAAGGAGTACTTATCCAAAGAATCTGATCGGTCGTAATTTCGTTACTTTATTTTAAAAGCTAATTTTTTTGTGATGAAACGATAAAATGTTTGATTTAAAATAAAATACCAAATCATGTCTTTTACCTTTCATCTGCCAAAAAATTTGCGTTATTTTATATTCGTATACACGTATTTGTATTTATGACATGTATAATTTAAGAACATGTAATTTTAACGCTTTCAGATTAGGTTCAAATTAGTTTTCATTGATTGTTTCTGAAATTGAAATAAAAACTAAATGAAATTAATCAAATATATTAGAAAATCAATTAATTGTAGGTATATAAATATGAGTATATTTGGGGCAGCTACCACCTGTGTCTAATGTCATGTTTTAATAACCGTAGAACATTGACATCATTATTCTATATGACGGTCTTTTTCTAACTTGAAATATTTTGTCAGTAATTTTTTAAGATTTCATAGTTTAAATCTGGTCTGAACGCGTATCATAAAGGTATTTGTTTACCTTTATTCCTACTCGGCGTTTCGTTACGGGTTATACCAGCCGTTGACTGAAGAGGCGGGTAGTGCAGGATTGGAGCTGTAAGCAGTTTTATCAACCACCCACATTTGATCTTCACATTCGGAAAGGCTGCGATACACTACACTAACAATGTCCGCGGACGTATTCGACGGTAAATCGCAGATGTACAATGATGTGAGGAGGCGTGCAGGTATACGTTAGTGTGTGTTGACTTCCTATAAACAGGTAAGCAGCAGGTAACCTTTATTATACGCGTTCAGACCCGATTTAGAATATAAAATGTGTACAAAACGCGAAAGTTTAAAAACAGTTTGATTTCTGATATCTCAAACTATTTATTTAATATATTTTATTATTCAAATATTCCAATGTAATGAAAGCCGTTTATTATCGGTGTCTTAACACATTTTACCACCATCCCTCCCAATTGGGAGGGCTCTATTCAAAATAGAATTGTAGCAAAATCTCGGTATGTCCAAGCATATTTCCACCAAATTATTATTTTTGTTAATGTTATAAAACTATCGACATTTGTAAGGCAGGTGTATCGAACAGTCAAGATATAATTGCTACAAATACAACACTTTTTGTCTCGGTTAGACATTGCATTTCATATTTATACTTTGCAATACACAGTGATGCAATAGAGTACATTTGTTATAAGACTAAATCCTGATTTTTCAATTTCCTGCATATTTTTAACATCAAAATATGTTCTCCCTTTTCCTCTTACAGCAAGTTCACATTGAGTTATTATTACATTAGAGGGAAAGAGATAGCATATTTTTTAGTATAACTTTAGATAAGCTCTTATAATAAGTGCGCTCTATGGTATCGATAATTTATTGCAAAATATATAGATTCTCTCGATCACCGTAAAATTGTTACGTACGTGTTTTGGAAGCGAGTGGATATGCTGTAGCCCATTTCCCATCCCTCATTCTCACTATTATTATATATCTCATCACATGCCTTCTTTCCCATTGAGTTGAAGATATAATGGGATAAAAGAATTTCCATATACCAATTCTACTCCCCATTTTATCCTTCCAAGGAGAAAGGGAAGTGTAATGAGATGAGAAAACCTTTTACACTTCCTTCTCAACTCTTTCCAAATTCATTCCTAAATCTTAAACGAATGCGGCGTATCCGGAGATGTATCAGCGTTTGCCATTCTAGATTGATGTTGACATGTATCGCGGTTGTCTATAGTGATGGACCAGATGAACTATCTGTTCTTGGGTCAACTTTCCATAAAAAAGCAACCTTTACTTCCAATTACCCATATAGAGGAGTCAATGTTTTGTCTTCTATGAAACCGACCGTTGCCTGACAATATCAATATACGGCTTAGTTCGTTCACATCTCTAATAAATTTTTCGTCCTTTAACGTAATTTATTCTCTTCAGCTATGTGAAGTTCTTTCTCTTTGAGGGTGTGGTGTCTTGTTGATTTATTTCTTTTTTGCTTCAGTAATGTTTTAATTAGTTAAATAAATGTATATACAGTATACCTTCAAGAACTCACTTCACATAGAAATATCGTTATTTCAATTATTATATTGTTATTAGTCGGCTAATAAAAAAGGTTATTGGCTCAAAATTTTAGATTTCGTTAGTCGAAGTAAAATTATAGTACGCAGCGGTTCTATTTCGTTAACAATCCGAAATGATCCTAAAGGGAAATAGAGCTTAAAGTTAAGTGATAATTAAAGGTTCGTATGGCATAAGGTTTAGTGACGAAAACGATTTGCTGTTAGCGTCTATTATGGTACTACTTGCGTCCGTTATGCGTTATGCGTCCGTTGCGGTACTACCAAAATTATTTTTCATTCCACAGAGACTAATCTCTGTGGAATGAAAAATAATTTTGGTTTGATTTGCTGGGCGAAAAAGGTGCAATTTTGCATTTACGAAGATATAATGGAATTCTTTGAGAAATACTTGTAAAGAATGTACCCATTGGTTTTTATAAACTGTAATGTGGCTTTTGTTGTGTTTAAATAAATAAACAAAAAATAATTTGTAGATATTTAACCTAATAGTGAAGTACTCTTTTTCCGATAGTACAAAGATGTTAACGGTGTCTTCAATGTTGTCGATTAATTTTATCGATCAATTCGTCATCATCGCCATAGGCAGTTCACTTTCAACTATTTCAAATGCCTTTGCCTTCTATTAAAATCACCTATGGTAAGTGGTAAGTAGATATGTTAGACAAGCACTGTAGGACAGGCACGTTACAGTCTAATAGTGTTCTATATTCAGTACCTCTCGAATTCTCTAATTCATACGTGTTTTGAAAATGGAACATTCTTATTACGTAGTACTTAAGTTTCAAATTTGATTGTTTAATGAACCCCTCTTCACCTGATTTAAAACCTAGAAGTTGCCAACCTAAATGAACGCAATTAGTACCTAAACATATGTGAAATATCTATACAGTACAATAATAGTATGTTGTTTACTTACCCATATATCTTTTTCATTCATTTGTATATGTTATAATAATGACAATATATTAATTTAATATGTGCTTTAAAGTTAGGTTAGTCCGAAGTATAACTGTGGCACTCACTCGATTGTATGTGTGGAAAAGATAGTATATTATTAACCTATTGAATTCAAAAACCTTGTCTTATAATAAGAGAAGAACAGAATAAAACGAGAGGGAGAGATAGATCGATGTTATCAACGTCATTTTAATAAAACATTTTGAGGATCATCATTTGAGCAGTTTTTGGATTCAGCTGGTGTCTATGAGTGTATAAGTAATTATATTAATCGTTTTAATTGTCACATGTATAAAGCTCACGGTGCTCTACGTACAGATGAAGAATATTTTACTCATTATAGCGATACCATCTCCTCTGGCTTTCATGATTGGTATTACCACTAAAGTTCAATGTCACAACGGCAACATATCGTTCTGAAATATTACAATACTAATTTAATTATTCGGCTTCGTGACTTATTTAATAATCTAATAAGGAACATTTTTATGTACATTTTAAATTTATGGACATTACATTAATATGTGATATTGATGGAATACGATAGCAGCATTTCTCAATTACTTGACATAATTGTAAGTTAGCCTCGGGAAGGTATATGGATGTCGCAGGGCGACAGTGTCCACTTACCAACAGGCGCACTGACCGTTTGCAGTCTTTCTATAAAAAAAAAATAACAAACCCAAACATGTTATATACCTGCTTTTTAATTTATACCGTCGAATTATCACAATACCAACTTTTGAGCGGTGCCTAAATATGTACCTAGTTTAAAAAAAGACATTAATAAAGTTTAAAATATAACTCACATGTTCAAATTTTATGCAAATCTCATATTGTAAAAGGCTCTTAAACGATTAAGATCTATTTATTTTTTATTTCTACCTCCCAAGCCGAGTACAAATACCAGATCAATATACGAATAACTTTGAAATTGTTTACTATACTTCATTCTTATCTGTACGTAGCACTAATTACTAAATAGGAACGTTTCATTTTTCTTTTCTCTTATTACTAATAGAAGTATTTTTTCTTAATCCGCACTTTCTTTCTATTTGATTACGTTTAGTGACTGTACAGCCAAACATTTTTTTCTTTAAAAGTAGACGCTACTAAATTGATGCTCCGGCGTCAGGTGGATCGTTTGGTAATCTTGTCGTGACTGTAATTGTAGTTTACGTTAAGTAAAAATGTTATTTTGCATTCACCTTTTATTTTGTAGAATTGTTCCCTTTGTTAAGATTAACCTTTATACCTTTACAGGCCGTAACCAATTCATTCCCGAAACGTGGAACGGTTAATTCTGTTATTTGAGCTGTGAAAAGATTCTGCAGAGTCGGCGGCGCACCCTCATGGTGTTGTAGGTGTCCATGGGCGGCGGTGATCATTTGATTATCACTTACCATCACGTGGCTCGTCTGCCATTACTTCTAAAAAAAAAGAAACTACTGGATAACCTCTGTCGGCAATGTTAATGATACAGTGAACCAACCATAATGAACCTCTACTGGCTGCGTGATGGCGGGCCTTGTGAGAGACCTACATCCAGCAAAGGAGGGATAGGTAATTATGGCACAGTATCTAGACCTCACTGCTTTCCTCTCAGTTAGTTGTAATATTTTTAATCTACAATATACAATACCTACTATGGAAATATTTGTTTGGTGTCATACTTCGTCGCAGCGCCACCATCAATATTTATTTTCTCAACTGGTGTACGCCCCCCGTCCACTAGGATCCATTGATGGATTCAAGTGGACTTGTAGCACACTGATCCACTAATGGATTTTATTTAATAAACTGTCATGTCCACTAGAATTCATTGAACGATTTGAGAATACTTTTGGTATACTCATATGCATTAACGGATTGTAATAAACCGACATGTCTGCAGGAATACATTTCAATAATTGAAACTGATCAATTGAACTAGTGGGAACGTAGGTAAGGGTACACACGTATACACACGCGTTACTCGCATAACAGAATACCAGTACCTTAAAATACGACCGGCTTTAGAATATCACCTCTCCATATCTTCTCGTGATTGTTGATATATGTGACTAAGGAATAAAGCGACTACCATAAGCCCAGAGAGTATATTAGTCCATGAGTTGGGCTCACGTTATTCAAATCGTACTTATAAGTACCTAGTTACAAAAATGGTAAGTTATAACTCAATGAAACATTCGTTTCATCTAAAATCAGAATTGCATGACAAATTGACAATTCTAATAATGATCGTGAGAGTATCCAAATCGGTGAAGATGCTTCTATTGGCATCAGTAGTCTCATTGCACACAAAAAGAAATTATTTTTATATTAGTTAACCCGGTCGCTCGACCTGATACGACCAATTGCAGGCCGATAGCGATAACCCCCTTCATCTCCAAGGTGATAAAACGTGTCATAGACATTACTCAAGTACTGTTCTAAAGAGTTGTTCAATTTGAAAACTTCGGGTTTTTACCATTATTCCTTTATCCCGAAGAGCAGTTTATCCCCACTTTCTTTATTTGCTTGTCTCTAAGACAGTTTGCGAACTTTACGAACCCGAATGTCGTGGAACTGTCAACTGAGTATTTCCAACTTTAAAATAACCCCAATACCTCATTTAATGAAAAGAAACTTAAGTCTTGCCAACGCCCGGTTGGAAGATGTATTTCAATGGTGAACTTAAAAATTAAAGGTTGTTAATTGTCAATATATGTTTTTTCCGATTTGTAACGTTTATTTTAGGATTTTTGCACTACTTGTGGAAGGATTACTCAGAATCTGACTGTCACTTCATGTGGATAAAAATCTACCTTTCTGTTACACGGAACTTATTTTTACGATAATAATATACTTATAGCTACTAATTTATGATATACACATTTTTTTTACTTACACAATTGCGTCATGTAACATTAATGCACAGAGTGCAGTTTACGAGTCAATGCCTCGGAGAAATGGAGAAGTTTTTCATTTTTTACCTAAAAATGTGTAAAGATTACAAAAAAATCTCGTGAATATTTTTACAATATCTTTGTTTACCGAGCAGTCTGGGACGTCTCGATACATTTACATACAAACTATGTAACGTTGAATATTGTTTCTTCACACCGACTCGCGATCCCGCGGTACCCTCCCTAAGCTGAGGTCCGTTCTCTCCCTTAGGCTTAGGCGTGCCCTTAGGCTCGTTGCTGCACACATATTTTGCTCCTGGCTAAATGCCTTCTGAATCTGTCCCGACTACGTCAAAGTCAAAATTTTAGTTTCTTTAGAAGGAGGCCTTTTACATATGACGTAGTCTCACGTTTACAAATAATTGACGAGGCTACGCCATAATGTAAAAGACCTCCTTCCAAAGAATGTAAACGTAAAATGTTTTAGTTTTCAAGCTTATTTTATTAAAGACTAGCGACCCGTCCTCGCTTTACTTCGGTTTATAAGAGTTTTGTTCTTCAAATTGTTTTTTTTTTCAAAATAAAATATAGCCTATATTAGACACGAATAATGTAGCTTCCTATTTGTGAAAGAATTTTTGAAATCGGTTCAGTAGTTCCAGAGATTACCCCCAACATACAAACAAACACACAATTTTACCTCTATATTATATTAGTATAGATTGTAAAATCAGCCCTTTTAAGAATTGTATATCGCGCAATTCTTATATATATCATCGCGCTAATCGCGATGCCGTCGCGTTCGTCGCAATACGAGTAGGTCGTATTGCGACGAACGCTAAACGGCATCGGATTAGCGCGCTTGAAACTTTGTTATAAAATAGTTATATCTGGGTTATTGATCGACGGATTTCAAAAATTTTTTCACCTTACATAATATTTTAGGGTATATTTATAATTTAAATATTTGTTTTTTTTATTATATCTATAAAAATCCGCTAGTTCTAAATCTAGTGAAGTTCTTCCGAAAGTGTCATTAGTTGCAAAGCCTCTAGACCCGGCCCACCCGAGAAAACATGCCAAGTTACGTAAATCAAATATGTATCAACAGATATTTAAACTCCAAACTAACTAATGGAATACCCGCCATACGCTTCAGTACCTACTGATGTACTGATACTGATACTTGTATGTACTGATGGGTCTATAACATTTGGCAAGCGCGGAGGTAGTAGCGCGGCGTGCACCGGGCCCTAACTGTTGCTGCTGGCGAGCTTCCAGACGCTGACAGACCTGCATATATTGTCGCAATAAACCAACTATTTCGTGTAGGTACAGCCACAATATTTAATTGTGGCGAGGAATTTTTTTTTTAATTTGAGAGTACTAAAAAACATCGACATAATTTAATGATTTTATGACGTCACAGTCGCACGTATACATTACAACACAATCGTCTTAGGTATAGCACGGCAAAAATAAGAATAAAGGATATTGGCTCAATAATTATTACTTGCGATCTTACCCTTTCGTTTCAACACAGATTCAATCGTTCAATTGAATCATTTTAACGTATAATTTGATTACATCACCGTTTGTTTGAACGTTTCTCAGAGGCTTTCTTTTTTATATTACATCTTTATTTTTACGGCTTCACCTGATTGGTTGTGCTGATAATAATATAACTATTGCAATAACATTAATAATTAATTTATTATAAAAGGAAGAAACAATATCTTTATGAGTAGAACATAATTTACAGAATAAAAATTGGGTCAGCTGTTGTATTAAAAAATATGTAAGTATTAAATACTGTGCTGTATTAAAAAAATTTGGCGTGCCTACCCCCAAAACCATGAGACGGTAAATCAGTATTTAGGTAAAGACGCCAAAAGAATTAAGTAGTCCTTCCTAAAATCTTCCTAGCAATTTTTAGACTTACCATAGCATACTCCGCATAGCATTGCATACTCCGAGTTGATGCGGTGCGTCAGAAACTGTTCTTCATTCCAGAATTTTGAGGAAAAGGTATAATGTTCCAACGCTTCAGGGGGCGAGACCTAACAAGAATAAAATTCTTGATATTAGTAGTTAGGTTTATACAAAATGCCCCAGGGAGCGACGACCAAAAAAACCCCGAGGGTAGATAACTAAAGTACAAACAGGATACCATAAATAAGGAGTATAGAGTTATAATTTTTTTTAATAAAAATCTTTATTTCATAATGAGCTTAACTACGATATTCTTTTATTCGCGGAAATGGTATGAATGAATTCATCACAGTACCTAGCGATGTTCCCCAATTTTATATAAATTAAAATAACTCGAATTCCTTTAATATAATTGACCTTGGAATAACAGTGTTTGCCACTTTACGGATACCCATGAGTTTTATTTGGATGTCGCTCCTGGAACATCCCACATATCATATCTATTTTTAGGTTAAGACTTAATTTATTGTAATTCCATAACTAGCATTTATATTACAAAAAAAAATTCATTAACTCGTAAGTAATAAATAAAAGATCACACATACATACAAATATATATCCATTTACTTAATGAATATTATAAATGAAAAAGGAATTAAACCTATGTAAAATGTGGTCGCGTGTGTGCCGTCTATTTGGTGGTAAGCTGTATGTTTTGTTTCTAAATTTAATGATGTCGTTCAAGTTTGTAGACTGATCGTCAGCAGCGATAACTATAGGTAAGTCCATAATATACTTCCTGAAACTTATTATTAACAGCAGGTCCGGCCGTGTGCAGTTTTATATTCCTGAATTCCGCGGGATCTTATGACCGGAATAAGTGTACCGGACTGTAACTTGTCGGTTATTAAAACTCTTTATTACTCAGCTCTGACCAGGATTTTGCGTGGTCGTCAGCGCACCCACAAGTCCCCTGGTGTTGCAGGTGTCCATGGGCGACGGTGATCACTTACCGTCATGTGGCCCGCTCGTTCGTGTGCCATCTATTCTATAAAAAAAGCTATTTAATACTTTGACAATGAATTACAGTGCTTTACCATAGAATGTCATCAACCTATGCTTCTCCACTGCTGGATATACTCGTAGGCCCAAGTGGATATAGGCTTGGGGGAGCCCACGTCTCGTCACGACACTCGATCTTCAGCTTTTTTCATTCAGTCACCACCGGCAAAATTCTTCTAGCCGTCGGTCTATGTGGTCGGAGAGCGTCACACTGTGATTTCTGATACATTACTTCCATTTGTTGACTCGTCTGCCCCATTGGTCCTGCGGCAAATTTGACCATTGCCACTTAGTATGCCATTTCTACGAGCTATGACACTGACTTTAAGTCTTCATCGAGATTTGCCATCTCTTCGTTTCGGATCATTTATCGTAAAGGATTTCCGAGCATAGATCCTATAGCTCATTGAGCGACTTTAAACATATGGATCAAGCCTACCGTTAGAGGCCACGTTTTGGTACCGTCGACATGCATTGTTGCATAGGCGACGAAAAGAGCCAACGCATTTTCCCAAATACTATCCAGCCGAGCTGAATGTCCGTCTTCTTGGTGAAGTTGGGCTTGTCTAATTGAATGATCTGTCCAGGACAATGGACAACAGCTTAGAGTGTCACTCGTTCGCAGTTAGAATTACAGAGCACCCCCACCAAACCAATTATATCGTCTGGCAGTACTTCTTGGTAGTGGCCAACAGGATACATTCATTTTATGTTCCCGATATAAAAACTGTATTCAAAAGTAGGTACCTGGTTATCTTATATGGATTCTAATGAATTATGAATAGAATAATGGACTGTGGTGAAATAACACCTTCAAAGAGATTTATGGGCACAACTAGAGAGAGATAGAGCAGATGGCTCTGGCCCACATCCTTTGACTCAAATTAATAGTGTTAGGTATATTACCATAATAATGAACAATAACTGACGTATTTATTCTTATGTATTACATTTGGTTTTAATAATACCTTTCAACAAGAAATAAATAACTCTTATATTCTATGGTCCACACTAGGATTCCCTGTGGAGTGTAGAGACACTAAGATAAACATACCATCTAGATTTGAACAAATATTTGTCTTTAAACACATGAATCTCCGAGCGGATATCGATCAACTAGGCTAATCGGTCGTCAAATAATACAATCGAAATACCTATATTCGATTGTATTGTCCTTACATTATCGTCTTAGGAAGTGGTTAGGCCTTTGTAAACCTTGAAATGTACTGCATTTCCTACTTTATCGTATTTCCCCAATGTACGTATTTCGGTAGTGAGTGAGATATGCCAGAGCTCATTCCCACACCGTCGTATCCTATCCCTCCGCATTTTCCCAACCCTTTCTCCTAATCCATTCCTTAATCCGCAAAGGCAGGCAGCGTAACCGGGGGGCGTGCCAACGTTTGTCATTCTGGACTGAAGTTGGCATGTATCGCGGATGTACCATTGCCTATAGTATCTACTTAGGTATCATCAGGTGGACTCTATGCTCGTCTGCTACCTTCTTTCTATAAAAAAAATCAACCAATCAATGCGGTTTAATTATGGCCCATTCATCGATATAATTAATGGCGTTTTCTCTTCTGAAATAACGTGTTAGTTGGCAAGAGATTTTCCAAAGATTTATTTATTTGTATCACAATACATACATTTATATATTATTAAAGGGTGATTCCATTGTTTACGATTGTTTCCACCATTAATAAATAAATTCTCTAAGTACACGTAAATGTGCACTTTAATGTGGATGTGGATATAAATAGTAGTTGTATTTTAACCAGTTCTATTTTTAATTAATTATCAGTGTAAAAATAGCATTAATTATCAGCTGCGAATTATTAGTGTAGTTTTGCTAATGCACTTGTTTTCATTAAAACAAATTATTTTCTTTAAATTGATATCGGTAAGAGAGCATTTAATTTCTCTTATATCGCATTTATGAAGAGACTTCTCTCTATACAGACATAATACCTATTATTATTACTAAAGTTTGTTTGTAAAGTATTCTTCATCAGTGGAGGAATTGATGATGCACTGAAAAATTCACTAGTTTTCATTAAAACATTTTTATTTTTTTCTTTTTACATTGATGTTGATAAGCGAGCATTTAACTTCCCTTACCTCGTATTTATCAAAAGCAAACTGCAGTTGCCGCTGTTGTCGCGTATCCTTCCGCGCGGCAAGGGTACGGACTGGATCGCGGCATCTCTGTACGCACGCGCGCACGGCCCGCCCGCCCCACGCAGCGCCGCCCACCAAACTTCAATCTCCTGTACACGGCATACGCTAAACCATATTGTAAGCTTTTACAAACGAATGTCCTTACTGACCTAAATAACTCACTTTTATCTTCATGTATTTCTTTTCTTTGGTTTTATCTTGGTTTTGGTTTAAAGTTCTTTGGTTGCAAGCATTTATGTATACTTTCAACGCTAAGTTTTTCAATTTAGTCATCAAATAATAATGAATTGTAATAATGTAATTAATAATGAACTGTAATAATGTAATTAATAATGAATTGTAATAATGTAATTAATAATAATAATAGACGCTGGAGTTAGAGCTGGGTTTAGACGTGTGCAAAGGTTCATTTAATATTTTTAGAAGGGAATTTAGGATGTCTTGATAAATTCTGAAAATGTTTCTTTTTTTCTGTTATTTCACTTTAGTGTTGCTTTTATTCTTTGCCTTGAAGATTTTAACTGTTAAATCGTAAATATGTTAACATGAAACAAAGCATTGTTAATTTTAATTACTTGGAGTGATTTTGTGTTGCACTCCGGCTTATCGGGTTGTATTTCGATCACTTAACATGTTTTACAGTATGAATGCTGTGTTCTCCTTTATAGCTACCACCTAACGGGCTGCCATATGTGTGTATTTTAATTTTATCACGTTTGTATAGAATGAAAATGTATGGTTTATTGTTGGCAAACCTAATAAAATAAATAAACCGGACTTTACCCTTGAAAATATTAATATATATTAATATGATAGTAGAGTCATGATATGATAGTGGATGACAGTTAAATTTCGAGTAGATTAACTTACCTAATGATTGTTCGTGGGTATTTTTTAATAAGCAATAAACTAGTTGATTTCTAGAATGTAAGTAAGTAAGAGTAAGCAACGCAATTGCAAAATAGTTGGTTATTGGTACTCAGTCACTAAACATTTTTTGAAATTTTGATTTTTTTTTTATAGCAGAGACATGAGCACGCGGCCCATGGTGACGTAAGTGCTACCACCGTCCATGGACACTTGCAATACCAGGGAGTATGTGGGGGCGTTGTCAACTTTGCAAAATATTATTCACAGCTTTGTTGAAGAGCTCCGAGTCGTAGCATAGCGGGTTTGCTGTATAAAGTGTCTTGATGATTCTAGTAGATTAGCTTAACTGTTTAATTGTACTAAAAACGTTAAGCATTTATAAATTTAATGATAAACTAATTTCGCGATGTCTAGAAGATATCGCAGCATGTTTCGTCGCGCGACCAATAGCCGAAAGTGTTGTCGTTCGAGGGCGCCCTGCGCAGAGTAGGTCAGGGCGGGCGGCGCAGGGGCGCAGGGCGCCGCGAGGAGGGCGCGGCGGGGCCGATTCATGTTTACGGGGCTCGCCCGTCAGCTGTTCGCGAGGCATGAATGTGGCGCGCCCGCGCCGCGCTGCGCATCGATTGATTGATACCTGAGCGGCCACGTGCGACGCCGGGCGCACCGCCAGTCCCGACGCGCTCGCCGGCCAGCCCGCGCGGGCCACGCCACGCGCACATCCCTGACATGTGACACTGCCCGCGACACTTTCACGCCGACACCCATCAATGGATTGCCCGAGGTGACCGGTGCCCGCTGCCATACAGACACCCGCCCTGTAAGTACCAGCTTCCTGTAACCCGCTACTCGCTAGAGAATGCGTCCCGATCATCCTTCGCACGCGTAAACACGCCGCGGGCACTCTAATACGTTAGTAAATAATGGTTTTTCCGATAGCATTAATAGCTGCTAGACAATTTATGCGACTGCGCCATGTGATGTTTACCGTGACCCGTTCCCTGGTGCCACCTTTTCATTACATTAGTAACGGAATTTTTCCAGAGGAGCGTTTTTCCTATCGATCGTCCTAACTTTCGCTCGTTTCTGACTGAATATTTATAAAATTCTCGGTGGGTTTACGTAACCGAAGGACAGTCGTATCGTTTGTTATTGGAAAGTCTCGTGCTTATCTGTTGGTGAGCCCGACTGTCGAAGCCGCGCACGACATGACACCCGTTACGTGAATTTATTTGATCGCATTTAACGATGTATTAGGTTACGTTCATGTCTTGGGAACGGGGCCGTCAATTCGTCAATATTGTCTTCGTAGAGCGTTGTCAAGTATGTTTAAATAGGCTATCTCTCCTTATAGTGAAATTATACTTTAATGTAGCGTGTAGGTACTGACATATCTACTAGCTTAAGCTATCTACTTGTTGCCAAAAGATATAAAGTAGGACGAAGTAATTTTGAGACACGTATAACATAGACTCAAATAGAATAGACATATTTGTAAAATGCACCAGGTGGTAGAAAAATAGCCAAACCATTAAGATATAACTAAATATACCTATAAACGACTAAAATTATCAAATCGTTTTTCTCAATAACTCTGTGTAGAGAATAGCATAGAAGACTCATGTTTTTAAATTCACGGCTGTTTTCTCTCGGCATTCCCTTGTAAAACGACCGACAAACGGATATAAGAATTTCTATTCGAACGTAACAGATAAAAATAAAAAATCCGTCTCGATTTAAAAAAGTCTTTCTCACTCTTGAGTATTATACATTAACATTATAAGAATAAACCGTCTTATCGAAAAAATAAATAATTATTAGTCCTTAAAAGTTTCCCTTCGTTTATAGGTTTTTTTTTTATTGGAATGAAGCCAGCTGACGAGCATACAATTTACCTGGTGGTAAATAGAAAATATCGCCCATATCCAATCCGCGATACTTATTCCGGGTACTAATCAGATCTTAAAATACTTAAAATGACAAATGTAGGCACGCCTTCTGATGCGCTGCCTACCTTTGGAGATATGGGAATGGATTTGGATAAAGGGTTGGGAAAATAGGGCATAGGATGGAATGGGAATGGGCTCTGGCATATCTCTCTCACTACCGAAACACAATGGCACCGATGTCATCAACGCCACCAAAATACAGTCCAGAAACTTCCAATGAGTAATTAACCACTTTTATTTGATTCATAATCAGATGATAAACGTATAAAAACATAATTAATATCTAAGTAAGGGTATGTCCGTAAGGGGGTAGTGGGATCATTTACTTCATTTTTGACCCTTTCAGGGCGTCCCGACACTAAAAAGGTTGAGAAACGATGCTATAATTTGATTGTTCAATATTGTTCCCTACCCTATCTTTAAGTAGATTTCAAGCATTGGGTGTGAAATATTTAGCATTGTTGAGTTTCATGACTGTTAACCCTTTGGTTTCGAAGGACTGTTATCCCCTTCCATATTGAATTATGATACTTGCATAAAATCGGGATCACAGCACAACTCGAGTAGTTCTGGTTTACCAATAATAAGAGTGGTGATAGCCCAGGGATATCTATTCTCGACGTTTATTCGTGAGGTAATGAATTCAAATCTTCAACTCGTCCTACCGAGTTCCTAGATACTTAAGTCAGGATTTTTAAAACGAAATAGTACCTCGCATGTTCCAGAATAAAAAAAATATCTGGAGCATGTGTATCCATCACTGCGTGATGGTGGTGGTGAATTATGGCTCAATACCCCCTAAAGATTTATTGTTTATACACACACACACGCACAATGAAGAATATTGATTAATTCATACATTAATTCAATTTATACTTCATAATTTCAATATTATTTTCCCAGTGTAGTGGCTAAAATTAACTAAATATTAAATAGAATTAAGGAAAGAAGAAAATATAAAATAAGTAAATTAATTATTGAAAAGATTAAGAGACTTGGGATAGTCCGAAGAATAAAAGTCATAAATAAAAAAAAAAACTGACTCTATTTTGATATTCCTTTAGTCCACACTCGTAACTATATTTTGCAACCAGCTTCGAAAAAGCAATTATTTTTTTCTTTTTCATAACAAGTTATCAACCAAAAATATTTACTCCTAGGTATGCCTGCCTTTTCTACTTTTCCCTTTTATTATTAAAATGTATTTCTAGTTGGGTATGTTAAATAAATAAAAAAAAGATATATTGCAAATCAGTAAACCGTTTAATTATCTCTATGTACTTAAATTTTATTAAATTAATTAATATGGAATGTATACAAATGAGGCAGATGAACGAGCTTGAGATGTGGGAACACTGCCACGTCAAGCGGGTTGGCAATGCATAGCCATTTTTCATTTAAATTGTTTTTAAATGATTACCCCGCCAATACTTTTTGATTGAATTTAAAACACGGACAAAGTAATATTTTTTATCACACACAATATTTCGCATTTGCATTCGCACCAGCCGGCAGCCCTGCCTGTATCCATTGCTGGACACGGACTTCTTCATGCACATTCTCTCGTGGGTGATGTATGGCTTTAAAACATCAAGCTTGTCAAGCTGTTTGGCGAGTTCACTCTTTTAGAGGTGGTGTATTTCTTCTGCTTGTGGTAGTCGCCTTTTAGGACACCCACAGGAAGAAAACCTATAATTTTTATGGGTACAGATTTTCACGGGTGAAACTGTCAAACCACTCGAAGTAAGTAATGCTAAAGGAACTCATTGAAAACTTCACTCTGCAATCTGAGTAACCTGTACTCGTAAATCTATCCCACAGGAGGCAGAGATCACAAAGTTCTACTTTCGTGTTCCTCACACAATTAGTATGTCTCAACTACAGATCCAACTGCGTTGTAGGTACTCGGCGCTGTGTTCATAGTATCGCACAGCTTATTGCTGCCACGGCGTAGCATATCGGCAAGTCACACAGTACTTACAATCAAAACACCAACCAACATACCAGTAACGACAATAACAGTATCATACCATCTGCCTGTCTTTCTACTGCCTGATATAGGCTTCCGTCCTCCCAAGGCTTTTCACCATATACGATCTTCTGACTCTTTCTGTCGCTTATCGATTCTGAATAACAAATGGATGTGGCGATGAGTTTATTCTATCCTATTTTTTCTCATACCGTCGAATTCTTTTTCGAAATCTTGATACCTAAATAAAGGCAAACACAAAGATCTAGTATTTTTGCTAACAGTCTTTTGCTATGTTTGTAATTTTTGACTAACTTTGACATGTTGGTGGACTACTGCATGCACGTACTATCAGACGAATCGTCTGTTTGTGTGATTCCTTCTAAAATCACTTATAAAAATGTGAAAATGAATTGCGTTCGTTCATATTGTAATTTTGTATTTCATTTCATATTTTCATACATTTTGTCTCACATTTAGTGCATTTTTGTTTCTTAGAAAATAAATAGAAACTATAAAATATGTATGATAAATTAATAATATTTCACATGCATTGCTCGTTCTTTACTAAAATTACTCCATGGAGAATATTGCAAAACATGTGATGAACATATTTAATGATATATGTCGATATTTGAAATTTGTTTAAGTTTTGAATGGGTCCCTAATTGCATAATCTTGGCCTCGTTGTTTATCCGTTACATAACTCCAATCTGGTTTGATCCAGTGAAAACTGCATCAACTGTACGAATAATGTATATCTATACTTCGCATAAAACTAAGCTTTCGCGATCAACAAGGTAACTGCAGTCCTTGACAAGAATGGCTACTGACAACATTTAGGTAGATTCAGTAGAAAATGTTTTCTAAAAATATAATGCCCAAATCACGCCATTGGAGTTTCGAAACCACTTATTTTTAGCAAATGAGTTTTTTTTTTAAAGTTTATATGAAAAGTTCATGCCAATTAATTCAAAATCAAAATTATCTATGGGTTTAATCGTAGGAATATATCTGTCATAATAACCACCCCGGTGGTAAGTGCATAATGTCGCCTATGCACATAATGACAAACGGTGGCACTTTGGAGATTTAAAGGAATTGATTTGGAGGAAGGATGGGGTAAATGTGGAGGGATAGGATGGGAATTGGACTCTGGCATATCTCACTCACTGCACGTACGTATATTAGAGAAATAGAATAAAGTCGGAAATTTACAGTGGTCTTCTGTGAGAGAGCGGTAACATCGCCAGTCAAATGCGCCCAGCGGCTGTGGGATTCAGCGCTGTAATACAGTTGTAACATTGAAGCAAAATGATGTACTTTAAGAGTTTGGAGTGCTCTTTCGCGCTAGAATAAATCCAGTTACAATACTTTTATCCCCGAATCCGTTGTTGGCTCGAGGGCTACAATATTAGTTACGACATTTACGAAAACAGAAGTTGTTCGTGACGGCTATCGTTTTGAGATTTAAGGCTTAAATCGGGATTGCATGTAATGTAGAGTAAGGACACGCTCTGACCTAGATTGAGTGCAGTTCGCAGCTGCGCGGATGCTGGTGTCATTTACCTACCGTCGGC
Source organism: Sesia bembeciformis (assembly GCA_943735995.1). NCBI lineage: Eukaryota > Metazoa > Arthropoda > Insecta > Lepidoptera > Sesiidae > Sesia > Sesia bembeciformis. The sequence goes on along the minus strand of OX031033.1, from coordinate 13,069,303 downwards.
AATCTACCTGACATATCTTCTGACATTACTGGGTACTCAATTAATATGTCCGTGCTTGTGCTGGAATTGATGTAATATGGAATTGATGAGGCTTTTGTTTTAAAGACAAAAGGGCGGGTGAGCATGCGGTCTCACGTGATGTGGTAAGTGTTACCGTCGCCCATGGACACCTGTAGGTAGATTCCATTCCGCATTCCAGACCCGCATTCCCCCTGGTGTTGTAACACCAGGGGGAATGCGGGTGCGTCGCCGACCTTGCAAAATCCTATTCATAGCTTTCTTGAAGAATCCCATATCGTAGCTTACTGGGAAGACCTCTTGAGGCAGTTCGTTCCACAGTCTACGGGTTCGCGATATAAAATATTTTTTGGACCGAACACCTCCGTATCGAGGAAATGCCGCACTTCTGCAGTTGTAGAAACCCGAGGTGGGAATTATATTAAACAATTCTTCAAAGCATTCCCCATTGTACAGGGCGGTAGAACACACAGAGAGACGCAACGTCTCTCCGAATGCTGAGGGGTTCTAAACCGCCCGTGAGAGTGGGATCGTCGTCAATACGAACTGGGTAATAACTTGGGTAATAGTTCTCCAAGGTATGTTTTCGAAATTAAATGATTTCGTAGTACTTCGCTGATCCCTTAAGCAACTTCAGTTCTTTATCGAATTTCTTGGTGTCCGATTTTATCTATCAAAGAGACTGCGAGAAAAGTTAATGTCTATTCAACTCTCGCTGAGCTACATTGAATTTATGCATTAGGTCTACCATCAGAGTTCCTCATATTTCGGGACCGTAAGTCATAACGAGCGGGACTACTTACTGGTTACTCATTTACTTACTTTAGTTTTCGAGCATTTAAGACATAAATACATTTCTTTTCTTAGGGAAGTAGTGTATAGAATTTTCGCAGTCAGCATTCGACTTGTTGCAAACATCCATAAGCGGCGGTAGCCAAATGGCTACCGCCGCTTATGAAATGGTAAATGCCAATGTGAGCCTCATGTTCGTTTCCCTCTTTTCCTGTATATAAAAAAAATTAAAGCATCATTATTTTTTCTATACAAGTAAGTTTAAAAAATGCATAACAATGTATCCCACAGCTGTAAGTACATCCGTTCCGTTGCATCCACAAGTGACATTTATCTACTGCCGAAAAAATGACTTCGCGAGTACAATTTTATTTCCTGCAATATCTCCGCTGAAAGTTGGCTCCCCGCTGAACAGTATAAGATTTAATAATTCTTCTTAGAATTTTATGCTTGTCAGGTATCCAAGACTACCCATCATCAGATCCAAGTGTTTGTAGATATATAAGAGTATAGGAGAATATTATTACAACGTATATTCGTACCTATCCCAATTCGGAATGCTTCGTTAGCACGTTACGACACTGTTTGCTTGTTGTCACGTTTCACTAAAGTGTACTCAATAATTAAAACACTGGCTGACACGTAAAATATTACGTAAAGTAGACGCAGGTCTATTTTCGAGTATTCGTAGGTGACACTAAGTTTTTAGAATCTCGAAAATAAATCACATATAAATATGGAAGTTGTTTTATTGCTTTTCGGGGCATTTTCCGCGACGATCGATACACTTTTTCATGCGATGAAACCATTGTGTGAAGCATTCAGCCCACCCTTCTTTAGACACCTCTTCAACAGCCATTTGGAAGGCCGTTACTGCCTCTTCTGCATTTATAAAACGTATTCCTGAGTTTATCCTTAATTTTAGGGAAAATTAAAAGTCACATCGCGCATGGTCGGGACGTTTGTACACTACATTTACAGTACTTAAAAATAGCTTCGTTTGTCTGGCGGAGTGAGCTGGGACATTGTCGTGATGGATGATCATTCTGCTTCGTGGGCATCGTTCTTTGACTTTTTCCAAAACAGAAGGCAAGCAGCTGTTCACATACTGGTCCGCAGTTATTGTTATTTTATTTTCTAGATTTATAGCTGCAAAGTGACCCTATCTGCCAAAGAAGGAGACTCATAGGCTCTTAGTTTCAGGCTCATAGCAGTAGATCCAGCTTTCACCAGCTGTTACTCTATCAAAAACAGCATTTGATTGACCATTGTCCAATTTTTCAAGCATTTGGAGACACCATACTACGCGGCATTGTTTTTGAGCTTCTCTCAAATTGTGAGGAATCCATCTAGCACAAAGCTTCTTTACCCGTAGGTTATTGTATAAAATAGTTTGAACTTGACTAATGATACCCTGCTGATATGTCGTTCGTTTGTCTGCTTCAATCATGTGTGCAGCTCATGATTGAAGTTTTGATGTTTTTTCCGTCACTGTCATCGCAGGACGCCCTTCTCTAACATCGTCACCGAGGTGAAAGGGACCACGTTTAAATTCATTGAACCATTTATAAACAGTGATGAGGCTTCATCACTAAATGCTAACTTAAGTCTCTCATAGCTTTGTTACTGGTTTAGGCCGCAACGAATGTCATAAAAAACCATTAAACGAAAATATTATGTTAAATTAATTTTTCTGCAAACACTTACTTAATTTTCAAATTGCCAGCAGAAATAAAACAAATGACCGGCTTAAAAAATTTACTTGCATTTGACAAGCAAAAAATTCCATTTTAAAAATTCTATTTTTTTCTATCGTATTGTATAGTAGCCAGGATACTGGTTTCATGCGCGTAGACGACTAGCTTGATTTTCGTGGGAGCTTTATAATTAATCTGGATGAACATTTTTCTATAAATGTTAACCCGGCACATAACTTTTAGTTTGATCTATCTTAATCATTAATACTGGAAAATAGATCCGAGTAATAGTATTTTATATGCTGTTATCGATTTATTTATACTGAATATGTCATAATAGGGAATGTAATAAGATAGTTTACTCCTTTTGAAATGGATGCATTTGTAGCTTAATTATTTAAATTTTATTGTTTGTACAAAGGCTGGACATAATGTTGTTAATGATTCTCTCTCAGCCAACCTTAGGTCTATTTAGTAATGGTATGGTGAGTGATTCCCGTGGGAACTTCATAATGGGGCTGGATAAAGAATACCCTAAATGTTGACACGGTACATAACTTACAACTATGGGTGGTTTCATTATAATCCGTCTAATAGTTTTTGCGTGATGCGAGTGCAGACAGACAGATAAAATTTCCAAAAAAATGTTGTTTTGGGCTCTATATCATTCCTAATTTATATCGCGATTACTTTTTCTTAAAAATACTTCAATACAGACATGGCTCTGAGAACTCGAGAAGTGAAGTTGAGTTATTGTTTGATTATTCTAAAAATTGTGTATTAGGCGTTTTGTGGTTTAATAGTGTTGGTTATTGATAATAACCAACATTTATTATTAATGTTGGTTTTAATAGTTTATGCTGTGCTAACCACAGCTAACGTAGGGTTCACTGTCTACTTAGTTTATATGATAGTTTATTAAACTTAAAAGTGTTTTTCGTGCCTGGTGTTTGTGATAATCATATAAAAGTGTGGGATTGTGTTTTTCGTGTGCTTGTGATGAGTCCTCTTCTGATCTCAGTAAACCTTTACCGAGATTTACTGAGCGATTCTTGACTTACTTCGACGCGACTGGACATTGACAGGATACGTTTTAGACTGTGTGACTTTTGTTTATTACGAAGAAAACTTGATACGGTCAGAATGTGCTAATTGCCCCATTGCCATTGAAGAAAATAAACTGGCAACAGTGCTTGTGGTTTCATGCGCGTAGACGACTAGCTTGATTTTCGTGGGAGCTTTATAATTAATCTGGATGAACATTTTTCTATAAATGTTAACCCGGCACATAAGCTATAACTATACTAAGTTTTATTGAAATCCGTCCAGTGGTTTTTGCATGATGCGCGTTCAGACAGACAGATAAAAAATTGAAAAATCTTGTTTTGGGTCCGTATCGTTAGTGACCTGCATTGCATGTCATTTTTCATTGCAACATTGCAGTGACCCTTTTCAACAAAAATATGTAATTTAAAGACAAGGTTTTGTTAGTTTAATAAATGTTTCCATTTGCACCGTGTGCGGTTAGAACTATACAATACATTGGTTCAGTGTGCTATGCAATCTGGTCCGACTGAACGGCTACCACATTTTCTACCTCACTGCACTTGTGCGATGCCAAGCAGCACCCATACGAGTGAACATTTAGTTGAAAGAAAGAAAATAAAGAAATAATTTATTAGTACCAGATAACTACACATTATTAATACTATGTAACAATACACATTATTAGTACCAGATAACACCACACATTGTGTGGTGTTGTGATTAATCGGTGCCCATATACTGAAAAGGCTGATACTGTAGTGGATACTGCAAAGGCAGGTTGCATTGCATTAGTTGCAACACTACACGTTATTAAGATACAACATAAATTATATAAACCTACTTAACCCAATTGCCACTTGCCACCGGTCTCACGGGCCACAACTCACCATGTGCTGCAGCAAAAACCGCAGCGCTGATTTTCAGTTGTAGCCGCATGCAGTGATTCGCGAACTGCTGACGCTATTCCTCGCTCATTACTATTTTTCATTGCACAAATTAAGTTGGTCTTCCCTACCAGTGGGGGTTGGCCGGTAGGGATAGATGGAACAGGCGGGATATTCATCAAATGAGGTCAGACTGGAATAACTAAGTGAAGTAAATTATTTCGGAATTAATATAGGAATTACACGGTCATCCGAATTTACTTGATATTATTCATGAAACGTTTTCCTACTTGCTCTCTAATCATAACGTGATTGACTAAGGTTACCGGAACTGACCCATTTAGGATAGTAATTATTTATAGTTCTTTCATCCCACGAAGGCGGGTTACGGTTAGTAGTGGTTGTGTTCGTACGTGTACATTGTTTTAATGTGCGTAAACATGAGAACGTTCAGTTGGGTTCTCGACACCGTGGCGCACACTGTAACAATGTACATGTACGAACACAACCACTAAGTACTAAGTATCCTAAGTGTACTATCCTAAATGCTTGGTCAGTTCCGATTATTAGATAGAGATTAAACTGTAAGTAAAACTGTTTACTTCATTTCTTTCATCTAAATAAATAAAATTCATTTAGATAAAATATATTAAGGCCTAATTACGACTGCTAATGTTATTTCTTCAATCATTCATAGATGCCTTTTTATTAATTTAACAAGAAAATTCAGTTTACAAGTGGGTTCAAAAGTCTGTAAGGTTTGCCATGGAATCTTACATTCCACAGTCTATAAAATTATCTTACGGTTTTACTAATCCGATTTATTTGATGCAAAACAAAAATATATCTATACTAATATAATAAAGAGGTAAAATTGTTTATGTTTGTGGGTATGTTGGTGGGGGGGGGGGTAATCTCTGGAACTACTGAACCGATTTCAAAATTTTTTTCAAAATTCAATCCGTGTCTAATATAGGCTATATTTTATTTTGAAATTTTGAAAAAAATAAAAAAACATCAACCGAAGCGAAACGAGTGCGGGTCGCTAGTACTTAATAAAATTAAGATTTTTATTAATTTTACTAATATTATTAATTCTATTAATATTACAGACAGAGCCGTGCCTGTACCTTGAAATTTTTGGAAATTTAGCAGTCTGTCTGAACGTGCATCATGCATAAACTACTGGACAGATTTCAAGGAAACTTGGTACAGTTTTAGCAACATTTGGGGTATTTCATATCCAGATAAATTATTAAAGACCCCATCAAGTTAACTAAAGATAATGTAACGTCAAAGCACACCAAGTCTCGTTCACTGCTAATTTTAAATATGTCCTAAAACTAATTCCTGTTTCAACTATCTTATTCTTACTCACGTGTGATGTTAAAATTAGCTTCTGGCGTTTGTTATTCTTCACCCCTCGTCTACAGAAATGGTCAGCTAATTTACTCTACAAAAGCATACAGATATCAATACAAAGATCAATACACATATTGCCTCTCAGCTCAATTACCGCGTCAGTTCGGCAAACAGCTCAAAACTAATTTAGCTCGTTCGTCCGCTAACAAAGAATCTCTCTGTTTACCTCCTGCCTTGTATTGTTGTATTTCTACTTGTGCTAATGAAAGTGGGGTCCCCTGATGAGATTGCTGTAAAGGTGTATTCACATTACTTATAGGATGATTTCAGGGAAACGTAGGTAATACAGGAACAAAAAAAGGAAACATACATAATACAGTTCACAAATTGCAACCAGCCCGTTTCAGTATTCACTGCTGGCAATCGGCTTCCTCAACCACATTGTCTTGTCCATGAGGGATAAATGGCCTTATAACACCACATTGGCTAAGCGGGTTGGCGATCCCACTCTTTTAGAGTTGGTGTAGTTCCTCAGCACTTTATTATGATGGCTTTAGCTTTGGAGATCGGGTGGTGCTATTCTATCGCCAGCCGACACAACACGGCAAAATGGAGTTTATAAATTAGGTAACAACATTTATTAGTAGCGTTGAAGAATGTCGCTGGAAGAAGTTGGGCGAGAAGAACGGAAGATCGCGTGCAGTGATAGGTCTTGGGGGAGGTTCATATACAGCTATGAAGAAACAGACGTGGTATTGTATGGTATTATTAGGACAAAAGTAGAAAATAATTATACAGAAAGAGTAAAGCAGTTGTTTGAAGTGGTGTACGCAAAGAATAATAACAATAATAATAACAAGTTACAATAATAATGTGTGGGTTTATTATACGTGAGCGTACAAAGTGTATTTATTCTTTGTGGTTGAATAATATCATTCTTCTGATAACACTTGCTTTTTTTCTGTGATCATCTTTCAGTGATACGGACATGAGAATAGTGAAGTTTAACGTGATGCAATAAAACAAAAAAAAAGTTGTATTGTTAACACAATTAAAGCCAGGAAAATATAACTTCAATCTTTGTTATTATGTTACATAATATCCCAAAGATTTATTGTTAGATGTAATCCCAAAGAATGATATGAATTCTGCGTATGATTCTGAGTTAAATAACATAAAATATGTTATTTTGTGAAAAATATGCTTTTTTTATAGCAAATATGTATAAAGAATTTAGCTCCGATTTAATGATTATGAAATAACCGAATTTTTAAAAAATTGCCACGAAAATAGGTATTTTTTTCATCTCAATTAACTCGGAATCTTAAAGGGAATCCATAGTCTATGACTTCGGGAGTACCACGGTTATACTTGTATATATACAAGTATGAGTATATGATTATGAGTATGAGTATCACAGAGTCAGTGTATGTCTATAATATAGTATCAGCAAATAGAAACACAAATTCGAAGAAATACAAATTCTTTTGCAGCTTATTATCAACTTATTCAATAGGCGTTTAGGGAGTGCTAACCACAGATATAACGTTGTAGAACAAAACTGTTCATTCAGTTTAGAACAACGAAAATCAACTTTAAAGACACCGTAATAATTCGTTTACGAACGCAAAAAAGTTGGTAATTGTGGCCAATGTTTAGTAGTTAATTTCTTAACATCTCTTGATCTGAAATTGAGAAGAAAAGTGAAGTGAGTGAAGCCGTGAGTAATCACTAGTATAATATCTATTTGTCGTGTTCATCGTGTGTACATGTGTGGGTACGAATCGATCTTAATATCGCGAGTTTCCGAGATAACGGACAATCGGTATAGCATGATGGATGGCCGGTACGGACTGGGTTCACGTTATTGTTCGACAGTGGACCGTCGCTTAACCAGAAGATAGATGTCAGTATCTTTATACAGTAGGGAAAGTGGTCACTTATAGTAATAGAGAAAAATCGGTGAACAGAGAAACTCGAAAAGCCGATTTTTGCTCTTGATCTCCGAATATAGTAAAGAGCATTAAACATTTCAACACTTAACATTTTAACCAGAAAAAAGTAATTGATATTTGAAATGTGTTTAGTTTTAATGTGACTGTGAAAGATATTGAATTCTCTTATTAATTCTTATTTCTAATTTTATTTCATTTTAAAGAATAATCGTATGGTAATCTGACTTGACAAATTACATATAGATATAATATTTTTTTTTTAATTACCCATTAATTGTAAGTTTTTGCACTAATCATTCCTTTAATCCGTACCGCGTAAAATATTTTTGACATATTTTTTCCATACATTGTGGCACAATAGTGTGTGTCACAATGTACACTTGTTGCCGTGCCTTACAAATAAATTTGTCATTTAATTTTAAATCCGTATTTGTATGTCTTTCTCTGTATTTTTCGTCACGAACCCTTTTGCATTTTTTGGGATCCATTGATTTTCATTATCTTAAAATTTTAAATTTATTATAGTTTAACAACTTTTATCAAGTACTGCATGTCATCCATCCTCTCGTCAATATTCCATTTGATTGTAACTATAATATTTACTATATGATGGTTTATATTACACAACGTGTCACCGAAATAACGTAAAACTTGCAACATGTGAACCAATTTAAAATGTATAAAACCGTTCTAGTGAAAATGAAACTATTTCTAGGAATAAATTAAGAGTTACGAACATGTAAGGTTTTGTTTTCCGATCTAAAACTTTGGTAGCACTTATTAGCTAGGCGGTGCGCGGGACGCGGCTCGGCGGACGCGCATAGAATAAATGATATAGGTAGAATTTGTTTATTAATTGACGGGAAAATAAATACATACTTAAATACAATGAAAAGAAAATACATAAATCTAAAAACTAATATAAATTTAGAAATAAATTATGTATGTATGTTGTACAAATTGGGTCTGTATTATAATTTTATAAATCATGAAAAAAAAAGGCGGAATTGATTCTTCTCTCGATACTGACCAAGCTATTACCAACTTATATATGATAAATGACTTTTTTTAAGTGACATGTTTATATATGGTATGATACTTGTAATGTAAAATATCCTCGTTTGTACAAAGTTCGCTTACTCGTTCTATCTGTATTGTGGCTTAACTGATTTGTGATCGCTCTCCGGCCCTTCATAGATAAGCGATGAACAAGCGGTTTTGGTGTTTGTTTCGTTTCGCCAATAAGATATTGAGGTGCTGTTATCTCGCTGAAATGTACGGTTTTTGTTTGTGCGATGATGAGTTAGGGGCAAATATTTTGTTTTGTAGCCGTCAGTAGAGGGGTGTTTCGCAATCAAAGTGGATACAGATAATTTGGAAGAAAAGATTGAGAAATTGATTAGTGTTAAATAAGCAAGGTTTTTCCATCCTTATTGAGTTAGATAAAATTGATACTTGTTGTTTTTAGAATAAATAAAATAATGTTTATTTACAAAAAAATACAGCCTGGCCCCCGAACTAGGATGGATGCCCTGGACTATGGGTCCTCCGTCAGAATTATATTCAGTAATTGATATTTTAATCACCTACTAAATGCATGTTGTAGTTGTTGAATTTAATTTAACTATTTGGTGGAGAAACTTGACGTTGGTGGTTTACTCGCACTCGTACGAGTAAACATTTCTTATTCTGTTGTCTTGAATCCCATTTATAGTTTAGTTTTTAAATAATTGTTTATCTTATTTGTTCGTTATTTTATTACTTAAGATTTATAAGACTTATTTTTTTCAACTTTTTTTTCAAAATGTCTAAATAAAATATAGCCTATATAAGACTTGGATAATGTAGCTTCCTATTTGTAAAATAATTTTTGAAATCGGTTCAGTAGTTACCCCCAACATACCCACAAACAAACACAATTTTACCTCTTTATTATATTAGTTTAGATGAATTATTAAGTATATAATAAATATGAAATCAACGCAGTAATTAAATTAATTGCTGCGTGGATTATATATTTTTGTAGACAGAAGGTGATGATGGCACACGAGTAGACAGCATACCTGGTTGTAAGAGAATATTGTCGACTATGGACATCCGTGATATATGCCAGCATGAGTCAAAAATGACAAAAGTTTGGTAGGTACGACCACAGATACGCCGCCAACCTGTAGGTTGGGAAGGTTGGGAAATAGAAAGTATAATGGAGCAAGGAGCATTCCTCATCCCATTACAATTACCATTCCTCTTTGGGGAATAATAAGCAGTAAATAACATAATAGTATAAGGAAATTTCTTTAATAAATAATGGTTTAAAAGGGACCTTTCATATATCATTGCATTTTTCACTCAAAAGGATGGGCTCAATACGCTTTTGGTTGGCTTATCTCACTTATTTCAGAAACACGTACCTACATAGTACATTTTACTGGAGTGTTCTGTGAGTGTGGGGTAACTCAGGTAGTCAGGTGCAATCCAGCATGTCATATTCTAAGCCTAAAGGTCCTCATGGAATCACGAATGGCTTCTGGAAATAATCCATCACGCGGACCCAATTGGTGAATGAGCCGACACCTGCCTATGCCCCAGATTTATGAATACTGGTGTTTCTAGCTTAGTAGGTATTTTACATAGCAACGTTTCTTATGTTTCTTTCGTGATCAGTTTTATATATCTACATAGCTGATACAATCGCTCTTGTTTTCCTTTTTATTGGTGCCAAATACTCCACGTTTCACTGCAGTTAGTAGGTACCGCTAGTCGATTAAAAAACTTTACAAAGTAAAAGTAAATTGCTGGAATTACGTCAGGTTTTGTTTGAAATTGAACTGAGGTTTCCACAAACTGAGTTTTAGTAGTAGGTGGAAACCTTACGGTGATAAATGACTAACGCATCGCTTCATTCAATTACTGTATACGGTTTTAATGTGACGTAAAAAAGAACCTTCGACATTTCAATTACTTTTTAACGACACGCAGTGATAGGATACGCCTTCTCAATACTTAATCCTTTGTAGTCTACATCGATGTGGGAATAGATGTAATATATATATATATATATATATTATACATATTTTTTACATTATTTATACTTATAATTACTTAAAAAGACTCAAACACTCTATTATACAGACTGTTGAGACAGCGTAAATCTCTGCGCCTTTCAATTTATACGTACTGTAACTACGCTCAAAACCGAACAATTCGGTTCGAGGAGAGAAGCCTTTGTCATACTAAGAGTGAGCAAAGTATCTTTCTTCCAAATTACTCTTAGAGGCACTGCCTACTAAAGCTCTCTTCACACTGCGTGACGGGAAGGAGGGGATGACTGCGTTCTTTTTACGGAACACAAAATATTGTTTTCGATTGAATTATTAATAGAAGAGATATTAATTTAATACTCTATATGATAATATAATAATTAGGTATATAAATAATAGTCTATGATATAAATAATCCTGTATACAAGTAACTTAACTATAACTAATTTGTCAGTATGACTGAATTCCCGTTGGTGTGACATTTGCTTTATACATCTAATAAAAAGTGAAATAAATAGTACGACATGGGATTCTTTAAGAAAGCTGTGAATAGGAAGGATTTTGCAAGGTCGGCGGCGCGCCCGCATACCCCCTGGCGTTGCAGGTGTCCACGGGCGGCGGTAACACTTACCATCACGTGGGATCGCTTGCTCGTCCGCCCACTTTTTTATATAAAAAAAAAACTTCTAGTAAAATGATCTGTGAATACGAACTTATGCTAAGCTGGAATTCACATCGGTTATCAAAGGATCGCCAAAATTATGCGCACGAATTCGCATTCCACGTCCCGACACACACCAGCACCAGTTTGAAGACAGTTTTAGTGTTCAAACACTCAGCTGAATTAAGCGAAATAAGGTAACAAGTACTTACAATTGCTACTATCCATTGGAAAAGCAGACAATATAAACCGTTTTCCTTAACTTTAGAAGCTATATTCGAATGTTCAGCACTCTATATAAAGTTGTCGTGGACTATACTCGTACAAGTATAGAGAAGCAACTTGGAGTTGTTTTGATTTGCACTCTGCTGCTCGTTCGAAATAAAATAAATACTGCTGCAGGAAATATCTTCGCTGTTATGTAACGTGCGAAGTGGAAATGGAAGTGATGCAAGATTCATTTCATTCTTCTTAACTTGTTTTATCTTTCAAACAACAGTGGTAGGTATGTCTAAATGAGGGTGTTAAATATTTGTCATTCTGGACTAATATTGGCATGTATCCATTACCATTACTGTATCCATTTACCACTAGGTGGACTGTCAGCTCGTCTGAAACCTTCAGTCTACAAAAAAAATATACAAAAACTAATCACAGGAGAAATTATAGTGTTTGAATCGTAGAGATCGCTAAATAAGATTTTTGTATGATTAATATTCCGGATGATCCACGTAAATTCATTTTTTAAATTTCTGTTAACTCGGTTGCGTACTTAGTCTCAATCAACTAAAATAACTAACACTTACCGAATTATTGTCGGTTAGTGGTCTTTACTGTGGACAGTCCGTGGTCACCGATGCTGAAAACTGAAAATCAGCATCGCAGTTCACGTTTCGACATAGGTTATATGTAGAGTTAGTACCGATTCACCTAACAATTAATATTGTTTTTATTTTCGAATTATTTTTTTATTTAATTTGATATGTTCATATCGATAAAATGATTTTCTTTATTTCTTTCCATGGCACACTTTTTTTTCGGATTGACTACACCTTTGTTAGGGTTGTTCCTATAAGATACAATCTCAGATGTTGTGGCAACTTACTATGGCACAGTAGACTGATTGCACGATTGTATGCATCTATGAAATAAACATATTTACTTCGTGTGAAATAAAATAAATGATAATATTCTCGGCATCCGATGACGGAATCAGATAAGAAAGCTACGCCATCAGTTGCAACAACTGTCTATCTGATATACTGATCCGATGAAAAAAAAAACCCTTTAAATGTTGATTTTAAGCAATACATCGTATTTTATGAGAAGTAAGTAAAAGGCGACTAAGGAAAAACAAGCACTGACAACACCATTTCTAAGAGTGGATTTGCTAACTCTCTTGGCCAGCGTGGCGTTTAAGGCCTTACATTCTTCATGCATAAGACAATGTACATGAGTAGGTCCACGTCCATATCCGGCAGTGGGCTATAAGAGGGCTGGTTACGGAAGTACCAAACATCCATCAGTATGTACCGGGCTCGCGTGATGGGTTATAACCCGAAACCCTCTTATGATAGTAAGAGGAGACCTTACAGTGGGACGTTATAGGCTGCTATCGAATTGCGTAGTGTTGCAAAACGTACATGAAACGAGACTCATGTTTCGGAAATCAAGGCTTATGTCTAACACCTACGGGATAGTAGCAGAATCCTGTTGAACTTTGACATTTACGATTTTATCTCAATATGAGCAGAATGGAAAAATCGATTCACAATAACTTAAGTTCCAATTTGTTTTATACCGGGTGTGATATGTATTTTTGAACATGAGAGCCATGGTGGATTTCCCCTAATTCTGATTTTTTTTTAATTGTATTGTTAAGAAGCGTACACCTCAAAAATTATACATTAAATTCTTAACATTATAATTATACATAGGCCAATAAAGCTTCAACATCTAAATATACACAAAAAGCCAAGTCAACAAGATTTAGGATCCTAATGGTACGTACGCATTTAAAGAATTACATTTAAATACAATGTGTGTGTTTCTAACAAACACACACAATACACAAGATTACACTTTATACACTAATATATATTATACGAGTAGGTGCTAATTTTTATTATAATCAATTTTGATGAATAAAAATTATTATTATAAAAAGTATAATTACAATACTTATTATAATTTTAAAAAGTATGTAATTTTTTTGCCTACTTGATATGTTTATTGATATGACAATTTTATGTATTTTTTAATAAAACATCAATAGTTTTGAATTTTCCTAAAATCTTTTCTACGCAAATATGTAGGGAAATGGATTTTTTTTCTCTATTTGGCGTATATAAAAGTATATGTCAATTATATTTCATGTCAATATCTAACATTTTATATCTTCGTGAACTGTTACGTCCTATTTCTTTAATATTATCTTGACCTAGCTTGATTTATTAAATTGTCCTTAACCTATACTGATGAGAAAAGACACCGTATTCAAATAGTATAAACCTAGAACTAAATAAATCGGAAGCGTGATACACCTGATTAGAATAGATTATATATTTTTTAATCCGAGAAATTAAATAAAATTACATGTTTATTTGTATTGGCCCAAGATTTTAACTACGAAATGTGGATTCTGGCAGTAGGCTTGATCCATAAGGTCAGTTATTCAGTGAGCTATGGTGATTGCTATACTCGGAGTTTCTTTGCGAAATAAAAACTGTATAGAAGAGATTCCTTAAAGAACTTAAGTCAGTCGGCACAGCTCATAGAACCAGCGTGCTGAATTGGCAATGGGTGGGTTATATCTGCCGCAGGATCGACAACGAGTAAACGAGTCCTGGAATGGAGAACACGTATCGGGAAGCATGATGTGAGACGTTCTTCGACCAGATGGACCGATAACTTGAAGAAGATGGCTGGTAGCGGCTGAATGTTGATTGTGTGTACTTTGCAATGCCAATGCCACAATGCCATTTGTATGGACAAACGGTCCAATTCTAAAGAACACAAGCGCGTTTGTTTATAGCGAAACATTGCACATAGTGCAACAATTCTGTACTAGCTATTAGATAGATAGGCAGTGGTGGCGGTGAGCTTTGAGAAAACCCTGTATTCAGTAATGGAGATACATAGGCTGATGGTATGGTATGATGATGGTAAATGTTTCCGTAACATCGATCCAAGTTTTAACCACGCACGTTGATATTAAGCGATTACAATGCTAAGCCAAATAATACTGACATAAAATTACATCCCCACTCATGACATCAAAATTGTTAGATATACACCCTCGTGTTAATAATTCATAAGGAATACACGTCGTTTCGACGTAATAGCTGTGTCCCGTCTCTGATCAACTAGATGCGAAGTTTTGATATATGGACGCCCGATCGCCCCGATTAGTGACCCTGTTTGAACTCTTTTAAGCGACCCCATAAGTACAATTCCTTTCAAGGTGTTAGTTGTGTAGTCGACTAATATCTTTTAAAATTTTAGTCGAAATTTTTAAATTAATAATTAATAATATTAAATATTTATTCATTTTAAAAGGAAAATTCTTTGTTTGGTTTCAATTCTGTCACCAAAAAAAATTCGAAGCGAGCTGTATTGCTCTATACCTATATACATAAAAGCATCGTGCTAATTATTATTATCGTAGTTAAAGGTCGAGCTGAAAAACATAAGAAGGCGCATTATGCAAACATGAGGTTGATCATTGCGACCAATGATTCACTCAGAGCACACACTAACGACGCGATAGCGGTCACTTGTAGCGTTTTTTTAGTATCAAACATTACATTTTTTTTTTCATATATAAGGATTTTTTTTTTGGGGGGAGAGTGCACGCTGCATTCCTACAGCCGCCGGGCGCACTCGACTGGCCACGTTACCCCTCTCTCACGGACGACTACCTTGAAATGTACTGCATTTCCTACTTTATCGTATTTCCCCAATGTACGTACGTGTTTCGGTAGTGAGTGAGATGAGATATGCCAGAGCCCCATTCTCATCCCATCCTATCCCTCCCCATTTTTTCAATCCATTCCTTAATCTACAAAGGTAGACAGACCATCCTGATGCTTGCCAACGTTTGTCATTTTGGACTGATGTTGGCATTTATCGCGGATGTCTATGGGGGACAGTATCCACTTACCATCAGGTGGACTATATGGTCGTTTTTTCTTTTTTTTTTATGTACGAAGGCGGCAGACGAGCATACAGTCCACCTGATGGTAAGTGGATACTGTCGCCCACAGACATCCGCGATACATGCCAACATTAGTCCAAAATGAGAAACGTTGGCATGCCTCCGGATGCGCTGCCTACCTTTGGAGATATAGGAATGGATTTGGAGAAAGGGTTATTAAGAAAATGGGGAGGGATAGGATGGTATTGGATAGTCTGGGATAGTCTGCCGCCTTCGTCCATTTTCGTTGATAATGAATTATGTAGCGACAAGCAAACTGATAATTATTTTAAGTATGACATTTCTTTTTATAAAACATGTGGTCAAGATCTAAATCAGTTAATTCAGTTAATCTAATCAGTTAAGTTAATTCTTAATTTGAGATTTCCACTGGAAGCTATAAAATTTACTAAAAAAGTTTGACTTCTAAGAAAATCATACTTTTTATAATAATATATGAATGTAATTTTTCTTACTTTAGAAGTTAAATAAAGTTTCTTAAAATTTACTACCTTCAATATTTAAGGTACTATCCCTACAGAGCCCATTAATTTGAAACATTCTGTATATACACCAATTATTATTTATTCGAAAAGTTCAAAGAACATACGTATATTGGGGAAAGGGTTTATCAAAATCTGGTTTGAAGTTTATTTATCACGAACGAACATACGAATTTTCTTCCTCTGTTGAATATTTTACACACGGGTTTCTTAAAATAAAGTAAATAAAGTTAATTCATAATACAGATTGGCGAAAAATTATCTTCTCTCTTCCTAAAGGTCAACAGTGCCCTAATTACCAAACGAAATGGTTTTCATTGCCATATCTTCTCATTTTATCGGTAACCCCTCCGTTATATTTTAACAAGCCCCTGTTTCTTTCAATATCGCAGCATCGTTATTGTTCGTCTGAAGTAGCAAAGACGCTGCTTATCTCGGCCGAACAACTTGACATACCTTTTTGCCTTCAGTATCTGCATCATCGCATCTGATCGCAAACGTGTGCATTATATTTATCTACACTTTTTATAGTTCAGTTCAGTTAAATCGCACACTGTAAAGGACACCGCCACTATCCAAGAAAATGTACTTTATGAGTTACAGCTGTTTAAAGTATGATATTTAAATGAAATCTTGTTAATTTATATGGATGTGTAGGTGCGTGCACATTTTAGAACTAATATTAAAATAAAATATCGGTTAATATTTAAGATATTGAAAAAAAATGTTTGGGTGTCACTGTTCCTCTTATAGTTCTTATATAATTATTTAATAAGGATTAAGTATAGCACTATGGAATGTTTTCAAACATAATCTTATTAAACTGTACCACTGTGCACTTATTATAGTGTACCAAAAAGTGAGAGAACGTGTGTTATTTCGATGACGTGGCAGACGTGGCATGTCTTGTTTTGAAAAATCTTGCGATTCATAAAAATCATGGATGAGAAATCAGTTGACACGTACAGGACAGAAAATTTACATGCATTCTTAAGGGTACATAACACATGTTTAGTGCCAGAAGCTATTAAATTGCTCCATTATTGTTTTTGATCGTAATATTCCATAATATCATGAAATATTCCATTCGCTTGTCTGTTGATCCGTGTACACAACGCTTAAGATATCATTTATTCAGTTTCCCTGTGCACAGCCTATTACGTCCGCAATATTTGCTGTTTCTCGGCAAACATTAAGATAATGACACCTCTGTTTTGTTACCGTAGGTATTATACAGTGAAGAGCGACTTAAACCGAATTAGAAAATGGCTTCTCATTTCAGTTCGTATTTCGCGCATAAATATAATACTGTTTTTAAAGAAAATGGTAATACAGGGGATTTATTACTTTAATTTAGATGCTGTCGGAAATTCCTAAAAAAATATTGTGGATCGCCTTCCGAGTGTGGACCGACGATTTGAAGAAGTTCGCAGCTAGTGAAATATTGAAAATTTCTGAAGATTGCGTTGGTGGTGGCTCATAATTATATAATTAACTCAACATCTATGGGTGATTCTTAATATCCAGAATTGGACAAACAAACTGATGGTATTTTATAGTGTACTCTTATTATTTGTCATACAAATAGAAAATACCTTCACAGAAAAGTAGAGCAGGTGTACGGCATTAGAAACGAAATCTCCTTTAAAACGAACTGAAGTACGAGCTAAGAATTCTGGCAAGCCTCAATAAAAATATGTCGTTTTCGTCGTTTTACGACCGTCAGCATAAAAGTGCAAACATAAGCATTCTTTGTAGTTGAAAACGCGGGCCTTCGTGTGTGACAATACGATGAATAAATAATGACAAAATGCGGCGGCCGCGGTCGGGCAAACGTGAAGTTATAAATATTAGTTAGCACCCATAATAAAGGCTGTCCCAGATTGAGCGCCGGATTTAATTTAGAAAAAAAAAAAAGGAAAGTCATTGTTTCTCCGGTCGTGTAACATGTGGCACTATCCTGTTAGAACCACAGCTGACCAAGTTCTTAAAAAAGATGGCTCTATGATCCCGCCGAACTAAAAGCCGCACCAAACTGTAACTATTTGAGGATGCATCCATTTTTCATGATTCTCATGAGGATTCTCCAAGCCAATTTTGCTTATTGACGTATCCGTTAAGTTGGAAATGGGCTTCGTCACTATAGATGATTTTTTCGCCAAAATTATGGTCTAATTCATACTGATCTAAAATTCATATTGCGTTGCTCTTTCGTGTAGCGTTCCATGTTGACTAATTGCAACTGTCATAGGTGACGTCTATAAACAAACCAGAGTTGCTAACCGCCAAACAAAAAAATCGCGCGAAATTTAAATTCGGGGCTCAATGTGGGACATCCTATACATAACAAAATATAAACATGATAACGTCAATTGTCGCTCACGCACTCATGGAAAGACCTCATACCGACTTGAAACGGGGCCAGTAAAATGTTCGCATTTGTCATTAAGCACACTCGATACTAAAGAACCTAAATAAGTGGTCTTTTTTAAATATCAGTAATGGCTTCTCAAACCAGACGCACATTGCTAGTGTTCTTATTTTTACTGACGACGTCGTACTCCTACAAGCTTAATTAATTAAGCGAAAATATCAGTGGCGTGAACACAATGCTGTATCGATACAGTCGCAAAAACGCAATGCAGCCGCATAAATTAGTGGATGGGTGATCGGCAATTTTGCTACTGCATCGCGTTTTAGACACTCAGCGCTCGATAGCGGCATCATAACTGTATCGATACAGCGTCGCGTTCGCGCCCTTGATATTTTCACTTCATTAATAAAGCTATTAGTAAGTACCGCGTTATCAGAATCAGTGTAGGTGGCAGTATGTACGATGATTTTAACCGCCTGAAAATGTTAGAGATAAAAACATCACTATCAACCGCCCTCGGTTCGACTACATTCAGCGTAGGTTTATTTAGCCGTGATAAGTAGGAAGTAGTTAGACAGGTAAATTTTGGTTTTTCGCTTATGGTAAGTGCATACTGTCGTCCATAGGCAGCCGCGATACATGCCAACATCAGTCCAGAATGACAAACGTTGGCAGGCCCCCGGATGCGCTGCTTACCTTTGCAGGTTAAGAAATGGATTGGGAAAATGGGGAGGGACAGGATGGGATGGGAATGGGCTCTGACATATCTCACTCACTACCGAAACATGTACGTACATTAAATGTAATAGGGTAAAGTGGGAAATGCAGCATGCACTCTCCCCCTGCAAGTTGTCTGTTTGGTTCATCGTTATAGTCTGATATTCTAACTGTTTTAACTGGTTATAAGTTATTTACAGCCATTATTTATAGGTTATTATAGGTCATTTCCATATTGTTTTAATGTATTTTAAATCGGCTGGAATAATTTGCAATTATAAAAAAATATAAACGGGATTAAAAAGGTTTTGTAAAACAACATTGGTGAAAACCGCTGTCAAAATTTAATTAAACGTTATAAATTATTTCTATAAAAAAATCTAGTTCCTTTTGCGTGCAGCAGTCGGGTAATAAACTCTTGGTATTTTCAAGTAATATACGCATAAATAACTGTTTCACAGCGTCATCGTTACTATATAAAGTATCTTTAACTGAGGCTCTGCAGTGTGCCTTCACGATAACAGTAAAATTTGAATTGCATTTATTCCACATTTTACAATGGTGCATTTTATTTTATGAGAGCTCTTAAGAATAAAAAGTGTTTCATAAACGCTCCGACTATTTGTGGAATTGTATTTTTTATGTTATAAGCGTTTTAGTGAGTTGTGGTGTTACTAGAGTAAAAAATTTAACTGCGGGTAAAGTATTAGATATGTACGTATGAAATTGATATTATGCAGGGTAACTGGTAGCTCCTAATTAATCATAACATACCGCACCATCAGCCTATGTCTCTCCACTGCTGGATATAGGACTCTCCTAAGGCTCACCACCACCTACGATATTCGGCTCTTCTCGTCCAACTACCACCGGCGAATTTCTTCTAGTCGTCGGTGTACGTGGCCAGAGTGGCACTTTTTCATGCTGACTACACGAACTATATCGGCGACTCTAGTTCTTTGGCAAATCTATACGTTCAAATCCTATCAAACTCTCCATAGCTTGCTGAGTGATTTTGAACTTATGAATGGGGCCTACCGTCAGAGGCTACTCGTACATTTCGGCAGCGCCGGCTCTAGCTCATGTAGCGCCCGGGTGCAGGGCGCCCTCTAGTAGGCGTTTTGAACTCTTTGGAGGTGTCGCGAGCGGCGCTCGGCGCCCCCTAAGACCCTGCGCCCGTGTGCACCGCACCCCCTGCACCATAGGTAAAGCCGGAACTGAATTCAGCGCTCGACAGGCGCCCCCGGGCGCGGGGCGCCCGGTGTGCACCGCACCCCTTGCACCCCCTGGTAAAGACGGCCCTGCATTTCGGCATAATACGCCGTAACTGGCAGGATACAGTGAATATAATTGCGGTAGCAGAAATAAATATTACATCTGTGATTTTATTAAACATTTCTAAAATTACTAAGCATTTAATACATTTTAATATATTAAATTAAACTGACTTGTTTGCTGACAGTCTAAATAAAATTTAAATAAATCCAACAGCCTCTGGGCTCACTCGACTGGCCACGTTACCCCTCTCTCACAGAAGACTATCTTTAAGTGTACTGCATTTCCGACTTTATTGTATTTCTCTAATGTACGTACGTGTTTCGGTAGTGAGTGAGATGTGCCAGAGCCCATTCCCATCCCTCCCCATTTCCCAACCCTGTCTCCAAATCCATTCCCATATCTCCTTTTTAAGTTTTAATTAATTTTTTTAAGCTTAATTTTAAGTCATGTTGTCGTCGCCTTTAAGTAGAGTGACATTTATATAATTAACATTCTTTCATTTACATGATGTATATATACTCTGTTGGCGACCTTTAATAAATAAATATTAATCCGTAAACTCATCTAGACACTGCAAAAAACCTAAAAGGCTTTAAATTCAGTGTCATTTTTTATTTTAAAGGTGGCGGAAACAACCCTTTCCTGAAAACTCTTCACTGAAAACTGAATAAAAAAAGTTCAGTTGAAACGGACAAACTCGTTTGGTGCTCTCAGAGGCTTTAACGAAGCATTCAAACTGCATTTTTGACTTAAATACTGTACGGTTTGCGTCAAAACTGTCTAGATACTTATGAATTGAGAACCGCACGAAGTATAATAAGAATAACATTCTTTTAATAATAAAAATGGTTTTATCTAGTAACAGTGTAAATTTGAATAACTTTTGTACAATCCGGACCCGCAGAAACACCCTGGAAAAAAAGGAAATAAAAAACATAACTAATGAAAAAAAAGAGAGTTTAATGAATGTTCTAAGAAGTTTAAAGTAATCATTCTAATTCGATAATTTGTGTCACATATTAAGACATTGAGGTCTGTACCAAGATAAGATAATTACTGTTTAAAAAATCACAAGAAACTTCACATGTACAGTATACAGTTCCGTTATACTTCCTATCCGTATTTTCACAGCACTTTTTTCAAATCCATTTCTAAATCTCCGAAGGTAGTCAGCGAATCCAGGGGTGTGCCATCGTTCGTTATTCTGAACTAATGTAGACTTGTATCGCGGGTAGTGCCGAACGACAGTATCCAGTTACCACCAGGCGGAACTCTCTAGGCATCTGCCATTTTTTTGGATTAAAAAATATATTTTTGTAGACGTATTCATATCTATAATTTTTGGTTAATGTTTTTACGTCGCAGATATCCATCGGCGGCAGTATTCGTATACTATCTTAATTATCTTATAGCTTAGGTATATCTTATATACTACTATCTTATAGCTCTCTGCCAGAAAATCCGAACATTTAAATAATGGTCGCTATTAATATTTATTAATCTGCATTATGAATTGCATTGTTTGATTATCTCTACATGCTATAAAACAAACAAACAATGTCTTTTTGTTGTAATCATGAGAAGGTGGGAACAAATTTTACTATTTACGAGTATGTATAAACTAGTAAGTTTAGCGTAGGTTTATCGTAGATAAGTAGTAGTTAAATAGTGAAATTTAAATTATTTTATTGACATAGCTATTTATTTTTTTGTAAATGTAAGGTATAATAAAATTACCTGCATCATTCTAAGGAGCTCCGATTTTCACATATCTATATCAGAAAGTAAGTAATATAAAGATACTTATAAAATATTCACGACAATATCGTCGGCATATTTAACATTTTCGTCAGACTGAGAGCGTGAGATAAGGGAGAAAGAATGTTAGGCACACATTTTTTGACTTCTTGTCGCGACTTGAGCTCTGGGAGCAGGAATAACATGTGTTCGCATATCATTACGTAATAAACGGTGTCGGTCCAAATAGTACATTATGCGTTGGCAGTTTATCGAATGTTTTCGTCAATATTTGTTGCGCCAATTTTGATTAACCATATTAAATGTTGGAATTAATGTTATGTATGATATGGGTCATAAAGATTAAATAATTGTGATAATCGACAGTGAGAGGAAAACATCGTGGGAAAACCCGCATGCTCGAGAAAAAAATCTTTGATGCAAATAATAAAAACACCAATCCATATTGGGCCCGCGTGAGAGATTTACCGAAGACATGTAAAGCGGTTTCAACAATAAACCTACCGTGCTGGTCCTTGGGTTGATGGGTCGCCTTAAGGCTTACACGAGGAGAGTTTCTCGAACTCTCGAACTCGAACTCTATAACAGGGATAATATTGATCAGATAATGATAACAGTTGTTTATATACCAGCTCTTGACCGATGTTCCAGAAACTCGCATTCGAGAAATTCCCGCTGTGGAAATGATCCATTAGCCTTGTTTAGCATTGTGTATCACAAACGGATAAGATTTTCTTGGGTTTTGTAAGATATTGCTCAAAAATTCTTATAGAACGGTCAGGCATAAAAGAGGGGAGGCCTTTGTTCAACAGTGAGACACAATTTAGACTAGGAAAAAATGTGTAATATTCTTTAATACGATTGTACTAAACCGGAACTGTACGGTTACAGGTTACTCGTGTAGCAACTTGACCTAAAAAGGTTAAAATTAATATGTATATACAAAATCTCCTGTGGATAGGTTTCCGAAATAAAAAGTAAACATCTTTTGTTGCACGACTTTAAAAAAATCGTATTTTTTTTAGCGCCAACTGAACGGAATTTTACGGAGAATTCTGTTTTTGCGAATCAAAAAAATAGACTAAAGGTAGTAAATCAAAAAGTTACTAACATTATTTATTATTTTTTGTGGCTACGTATTTCGTACTTTAATCCTGTACGCGGGATAAGTTTCAGTTTATCGGACATTTAGTTATTTAAAAATCATATTGATATTTATTCATTTGTACAAGTCTATACAGGACATATACAAATATATTATTGTATATATCCTGTATGAGTGACTTGTTACCTATCCATTTTTTGGGCTTTGTATTTATCAAATTTCTATGAAAAATTTGATAGTAAATAAAAAAAAAATGTGTTGATGAATTCAGAATCTTGAGCGGAATCCATGGTTTAGCGTTTATTACAACCTGTATATATTAATATAATGTAATAAATATAATATAATCAAATTAACTTGCATCATTCTATTAATAAGCCATCTATTTCATGATATTAAACCATTTTTTTTATAATACAAAATAATTATTACTGTCCGCAATGAAAGTAAAATACGAGTAAGCCTATGCTATAGAAATTATACTATGCTATACTATAGCATAGTATAGCCTATGCTGTCACTACTACTATTATTTGTTACCTATTCCAAGGGAATGCCGGGTCGTCACCTTGTGATCATAGGGTGTCAGAGAGGACAAAGACTGGTGTTACAACATGTTTACCGTTTATTGGAAACCTCTATTTTACTTATCCAGCAAAGAAATCAACATGATTATTTTTCATTTTTTTAAATAACCTATCCCACTGCTGAGCAAAGGCCATTCTTCTTCAAGCTCTTCGGTATGCAGCCATCTTAAGCCATCCTTCATGGAAGGTATGGACGTTGTCTCGCTACCTTCGCCTAGGTCTTCCTCGGCGTCTGTGTTCGTCCACTGAGAAGTTGTTCTCGCCCCTCTTTCTGAATGCATATGACATACATGGGACATGTCCATGACCAATCACACTTGAGTGTTGAAGTATTAACGCCTACATTAACATAAAATACTACATAAAAGGGAATTACAATAATACAAGTTACAAATTGTATCAACAATACATATATTAAGTGAACCTCTGACCACGTAGACTGGATGGAATCCTTTATGTTGAAGGCTAGCGCTTAGTTATTTCCCTAGTTATGTCATACAATTTTGTTACAAAAGCTTTGAGGTAAGTTTTGTGTGTATGCTTGTGTATTGTACAATATTGTGTTTTTGTGTGTACGTTTATGTGACAGAGAGTTGTGTACTAGAAAAGTGCGAGTATTGATAGTTGTTAAGCATTATGGCATGTAGATCTATCTAGCCATATAACTTATTAATAGTTAAATTATTAATTATTTCACTTAATCCTACGAAAGTGCTTCACTCTAAATGTTGTAATCCATTCAATAGGTACTCCAGGAGCTTTGTCTGAATAATGCAGGCTAAGCGGTTTAACTTATAGATAGAACGCAATTGCTTCCTAATACTCGTACCTATTCTTGGATACCTAGTTTTAAACCGTTAACTGCTTTGTTCTATGTACTTCCAGTATACTAATAGAAGTATTTAAAAGTAAACTTTATGAAATGTATACATATAAAGAGCAATGTCTGTATAGATGTGGAACGAACTGCCTCAAGAGGTCTTTCCAATTAAGCTACGATATGGGGTTCTTCAAGATAGCTGTGAATAGGATTTTGCAAGGTCGGCGGCGCACCCGCATGCCCCTGGTGAAGCAGGTGTCCATGGGCGGCGGTAACACTTACCATCACGTGGGACCGCTTGTTAGTCCGCCCACTTCTTACAAAAAAAGGCTAATTGAGTGACATGCAATTTGGACAGTGACTTCCTTTTATTACGTAGAAATTTAGTTTAGGGGAATTTTCGAAATCCAAAACCTAAAGAGTGAACCGGACTGTCAATTTTTGTATCGAAAAAAATATTTAATGATCCTATTAACTTGAAACTTGGTATAAATATTCTATATTTGAAGGTTCAAGTTTTAGGTGTATTTGATGTATGATGTTTCTTCAGAAGGTGCGATAAATAACTTTCATTGTCCTCCATACTATTTTATTGAATCAACATAAGAATGACATTGGCGTTCGGGAGACAACTGGCGAGAACAGTGTGGACACCGTGCGCGTTCTGCGTGCACCGTGTCAACGCTGTGTCCCTACATTCTACAACAGCTAACCCCGTGGATGTCGTAAAAGGTGACCAAGGAGACCAGCGCTTCCACAAGCCCCAAGCCTGAACTGCATCACCTCTAAAAGAATAGACTCGCCAACCCGCTTGGCCAGCATAGTGTTTTCAAGGCCATACATTCCTCACGTCCAAGACCACGAGGATGAAATGTTCAGTAGTGGATGAAATAAGAGCTAGTTACGATTGCGGTATGTTCTACTATAGGCCGTTTATTGCAGCGTTACCCACTATAACGTCGGAGCGCGGTTTTGCGTAACAATATGTAGTACCTACATATTTAAAATTACAAAACGCAAAGGTCATTTTATAACATTTTTAAAGTTAATCTATTTATGAGAAGAATATACTTTGGGCTTGCGTTTTACATAAATGTAGCTATAAATAATGTCACACTCAATAATTAATTACATCCAAATTTAGTAAATCGATTTAAAATTCAATACAAAATCAAGATATAGTTCAAATGTAGAAGGAATCGTTTAAGAGTTCGGGAGAGTTGATAGAGGGCTTTTCCTGGGAATCGCGTGGGCTTTTGATGGCCATTACTTAGGCTTAGGTTTGATTTAAGATAGGCGATAGGGACGGATAAGCAAAGATACCTACTTGACTATACAAGGTAACTTCAGTTAAGTTAACTTCAGGAGTAGAACACTGTATTTTTGGTGTCCAAATGGAACCTTAGTCGTGTTGTGCCTTTGTTCCATTATTTTATTTATTTTCGGGAACATACAGAACATATATACTAGGATATAGAGATTTACATAATCCAAAAGAGTTTCCCCGCATATAATTATAAACACATAAATTTATATTATAAGTGGTAAGTAAAGTAAATATTTAAGATGATTAAACATGTCATTAAACATTTTGTTATGCGAGGTGCAGGATGATAAAAATTGCACCGTAATTTCGCAGTCCTGGTTAAAGCCTCGCCATTATTGTATTCGTAACGAGTTTTTGCTTTTCGGCGTGAAACCACGGAAATTTTAAAGGGAAATGTGGCACATGTCTATATGTGAATGCCTTGTGGCTCGTTTTTTTTTTTGTTTTTTTTTTTTTTTTTTATGTACGAAGGCGGCAGACGAGCATACAGTCCACCTGATGGTAAGTGGATACTGTCGCCCATAGACATCCGCAATACACGCCAACATTAGTCCAAAATGACAAATGTTGGCACGCCCCCGGATGAGCTGCCTACCTGTGGAGATATAGGAATGGATTTGGAGAAAGGGTTAGGAAAATGGGGTGGGATAGGATGGGATGGGAATGGGCTCTGGCATATCTCACTCACTACCGAAACACGTACGTACATTGGGGAAATACGATAAAGTGGAAAATGCAGTACATTTCAAGGTAGTCTTCTGTGCGAGAGGGGTAACGTGGCCAGTCGAGCGCGCCCAGCGGCTGTTGGATTGCAGCGTGCACTCTCCCTTTATTTATGGACGAAGGCGGCAGACGAGCATTCAGTCCAGCTGATGTTGAACGTTGAACTAGCGACTGTTGAACTGTAACGTGCACTTTCCCCCTCCCAAGATATATGGATACTATAGAGATATATGGAAATAGAGCAGTCTAACGGATCTGAGCTTTTTAATCTCGTTGTTTGAAAAAAGAACACGGTGAAATGTAATAAACTGGACGGTTAAAATTCTCGTGCGAAGTTAATTGTTATGCGTCAACCGCGTCACCCCTCTCTCACAGAAGACTACTTTAAAATGTACTGCATTTCCCATTTTACCCTATTACATTTAATGTACGTGAGCGTTCCGGTAGAGATTGGGATATGGCGTAGCTCATTTCCATCCCATCCTATCTTATTTGTCCCTATTTTCCCAACCATTTTTCCGAATGCATTCCTATATCTCCAAAGGTACGCAGCTCATTCGCAAGTGGATACTATCGCTCATGGACATCCGTGATACATGCCAACATCAATCAAGAATGACAAAAGCTGGCACGCTTTCGGATGCGATACTTACATTTTGAGATTTAAATTTTGTGAAATAGGAGATATGACGAGACGAGGAGATTTCTTTATACATTCCTTCTTTAGGAGACTTGGTGGGGTGGGAAGTTAAGAGAACGCAGATATTTCTTTATCCTATAATACTCTCTACTCAATAGAACAGGAGGGGATGAGAGAGTACGTATATTATACCCATATTATAGTATTTCATATTTAATGTTTTTATAGTTTGAAAAAACATTAGTCTTGTAAATAAAAATGTAAATGATCTTCATTAAAAACTTCAAAGAATTTATATTATCTTATCAATATCATTAGGCTTGGCGAAAATACTTGTGTGCTTCCCTAATGAAACAGAGTTACTTTCCTTCGTGTCTGGTGACCGGCTATATGAACATAGCGACAGCTACTACAGGGCTGTAGCCAGTAGAAGGGATGGCATATGGGCGTTTAAACAGTAATTACTAATACTAAATACAGTGTGCATATAATTTATTCTAAACAGTAATTATTATAATAAATACAGCGTGGTCAAAAACAAGTCCACCACTGAGCATTGTGCCTCATCTAATTAAATGTTCTTTTCCGTGGAGGCTTAATACCCGAATTTCCAGAGAGTTCCTCAGTCAATGCAGTTCCAACGTGAACTTCAATTCCTACTTAAGTAGGAATTATGTGGTACGGATCGAGATTTTATCTTATGACTTTAAAAATGGAAGCCGAGTATCGTTACTATCGTTACTTACAATTTTTCAGTAGTACTTCTATAGAACAGATTCTGTATAAAGGTTCTATAGATAGTTTACGGATAGTGGAATATAAGAATAAACAAAAATGTTTAGTAACATCGATAATACGATATCATATCTCAATTTCCATTTCTTCAGACATTTCCGTTGATAAAATCGTAGAGATACGACTCCTTTAAACCCGTGCAACGGAATCAGACATTAGTACTTACTAGCTTTTGCCCACAACTTTGTTCGGATGATCTACATTTTATTTTCTTTATTTATTCTTTATTGATAAAAGGCAGACGAGCATACAGTCCACCTGATGGTAAGTGGATACTGTCGTCCATGGACATCCGCAATACGTGCCAACAGTAGTCCAAAACAACATATGTTGGCATGCCCCCGGATGGGGAATGGGATTGGGAGAATCTATATATTATAAATTTGGAGAATGTGTTGAGAAAATGGGGAGAGATAGGATGGGATCTGGCATGTCTCACTCACTATCGAAACACTTACGTACATTTTGTACAATTTACCCATTTGCCAAGGTTCAACAAAATCGGTTCAGCCGCTACGAAGTGATTGAGCAATAAGCATTAAAACATCTAAACATATTCGCATTTCTAATTAATATTAGAAATTAATATAATATGAGAAATAGAAATAATTCCCATTAATATGGGATAACATGTTTTTGACAATTTTACTATTTTTAAATGTCTAGTTCATAGAGTAGTTAGTAGAGCGATGATAGAATGATAAATAAGTTTATTAATCAAACTCAGTTTCATATAACAATTTTGACCCATTGAAACCACCTACAGAACGAAATTCGCGTCTTTTTTTAAACACGATATATATCGGATATAATAATATATAAAATATTAGATATTTTGATATTTATTTAAATATCGGATTTTGACAAACCCCGATTTTTGATTAATCGTAGGAGAGGCTAAGACTAAACTAAACAAAGTCGTTTGCCTAGTCGATCTTAGGTGTGAATGTATTCGTTAATTATTATTTTCATTTTCGATTAATTAATTATTTGTATGATTATTCAGATGTAAACACGTATGACAACGTCACTCAAAACGAACTTTGAATATTTTATTATAGTCACACCTAGGATTGACTAGTCAAAGGCCCAAATAGGTCAGTCAGGTCAGGTCAGTACTAAGATTAAGCAAAACGAAACCAGTCAAAGGTCGAAACTAAAATCTATTTCGGGGTTTGACTAAAGCAATTGGTCAATTCCACGATTGAACTTTGACCAAAACGTTTCCACCAATCCGCACTGGGCCCGCTTCGTGAAATCTCACTAGTGATTTACTAGCGGAGACACAGGTCTCCGCCTGCAGGTACAGGCCTGCAGTGGAATAGATCACATTCCCATATGCCTACTACAATAGTGACTGGTTCATTGTGAAAAATAGTAAAGAATAACCCCTGAAATGAGACTGAAATGGAAACGAAAGGAAAATTAAGCGCTCTTCAAATAAAAGAAGAAAATGAATCGGTTTGCTGAATGCGCTCTAATTGGTGACTTTTACCGTGCTCGGTTTAAGCGCGGGTGATGGACGATAAAAAGACAATCGAATATTTCGATTAATATTTAATATTAAAGTTTATTAAATAATAACACAAATTTCCTGTTAAAGTTTGATATATCGATTAAAGTCTGATATCGAATGTCGAATGTCCAGTAGTTACGATTTATACTAATTGTTATTTTTAAGTAATAATTAATAACTTTTTATAAAATATTCGCGCACGCCAGGAGTAAAGCGACAACTCGAGATTCATAAAATTTCAAATAAGTAGTTCTAGCACGTTGAATCACTTAGGATCTACAAATAAAAAAAATTAAATCTTACAATACTTTCAGAGAAATTTAATTTAATATTAAGTGATTAAGTGATCTCTATATTCAAAACAAAATCACAAACATTCAACTATTAAGCTTTGCCCTTTGAAACAGTTGATTTTGATTTATTCATTTTTATTCCACTGTTATATTCGTTATTATATTATATTCGTTATTTATTGTCCCCTTATGAACAGTAGCAAAATAGTTGTATTTATTTTACTATTAAATAATTAATTTTAATTATATTTTTTTCTCAAATAAATAGACTATTACTGCATCTTAAGTTTTTAGTCGATTTATATTGTTTGCCCGTAAAACTAGACTCTTATGTAGCGCCCGATTCCAAACTTACAAGAGATTGTTGTATTTAACGTGTATAAAAAAATATCTATTCCGACTTACAACGTTTCCAATTCCAATTTGTAACTACTTATGGTCTCACATTTATTTGGTAGTTAGGGATCGAGTAACGATGTATTGCATCATTGGAACGAGTTTGCGTTCCCGTCCCCAGTGAGCTAGTGATACAGTTCGGGAGGCGCTCGAAGTTAACGAGCGACACTCGCAACCCTGACTCATTCTAGCGCTGATTTTAGAGCTGACGTCAGGTAAAACTCGTTTTAAACTAATTGGATTTAGGAAAATATATAGGCAGGGTTATTGATGTGACCGACGGATTTAATATGATCGTTATTTTAATTTACATTGATTGTATATATATATGTAATTTGTATATATGTATATATATAATCTTTTAGCGATAGTATAAAGTGATGGTATTTTAGGGTAAAATTATAATGTGGAAAAATTTGCACGCCGCGCTGACGCAATTCCATCTAGTTTTAGAATACCTATTAATTATTATTGTAGCTCGTATTCCGTCAAATAAATAAATCTGAATGCTAAAGCATTGCGCTGATAGATTTAGTGAAGTAATAATTAAATGAGCAGTAGAAAATACTGAATGGGCAGCAAATTGATGGCAGCAAATTTAAATGTGGGTTAGGTTTAGGTAATCTGGTGACAATAAAGCATTGGACGCTCCGTTGACTTTGTAATTACATTCTTAGCTATTTAAACTATTTACTTACGTTATTTCATAAATAGTTTATTTTGTTGGCCATGATGTAGTATAATATTTTCTAACTACTTGTTTAAATTCAAGCCATAGGTATATTAATTTTTCATACCAATATTGTCAATATGTTTGGTGATCAGAGTTAAAATGACTTTCAAATAAGGTTAAAATTCCTGAATTTATATTCATTACTTTATAATCCGTGTATGCTCAGTGGTGAATGCTATATGTGTATGATACTGTATGAAGCCTGCTTGGTTCGTTACAATCCATACCTCTCGTAAACACGTTGACACTATTCACTTATAAATGTAAATGCAAAGAACGTTTGTTAAACCATTGAAAACTTTTTATATATGCGTATTAACATATACGATATCATACCACCGGTTGTGTCTCTTCTGCTGCATATAGACCTCTCCCAAGGACCGCCACTTACACACAGTCTTTTGCTCTTCTCATCCAGTACCGGCGACATTCTTTAAGTTGTCAGTTCACCTGGCTGGAGGTTAATCCACGCTACGTTTTCTGGTGCGTAGTCTCCATACACGCTATGTTTTCCGGTGCGTATTCTCTATTCACCTTACGTTTTCCAGTGCGTGTTCTTTATCCACCCTTTGTTTTTCGGTGCATGGTCTCCATTCACGCTACGGCTTTCGAGGACTTGTCTCCTCCATCTGTTATACTTCCACAGCTACTTCAGTTTGTTGAATTTTTGAGCTATGTTGTCGCATTTCTTCGTTGCGGATTTTGTCCAGTAAAGACGTTCCAGAATAAGATATAATAAAGATACAAATTCGGTTTTACAGCCATCGCAAAAGTAAAAACCTGAAAAAACAAAGGAATCCTCATAATTTGGTAATGTTCGGTTGTCACAGGCCCATAATTACATGAAAATGTAAAAAGAAAGAAAGCAAAAGTGACGTCTCACGCCACCGTCGTCGCGTCGCTGGCTCGTGTGGTGTTCGCCATATGTAGCCTGCTGACCTCGGACATAGACCTCGTTGGGCGAAACTGCGTCATAAGCGAGGCGAGCAGCGGAGCGGGTAGTTTTGGCAGTCACCTATTCTTAATTTATAATAATATAACACCCTTAGACTTGCACAAAATATCTATGAAGGTGTATGTATGAAAATAATAAATAAAATTCGTATTTATTGAGTAGTAAATCATATTTCAAACCTCCTGTTATATATTCAATTCAAGTTGTTTATTTTGCAAGAATATAGGAAACAATTAAAGTAGTGTTAATTTCAATATGTGCTGCCTAAATAGGCGTGCAGAAGCTTGATAACTACTCTAAATGATTCTTGAGCTACCGTCATTATTGAGTGGCTAAATTTAAAGATTTTTGAATATATTTAGCTAGTTCTAACATCGGTAATCGTAACATCCTTATAATATTTTGTTTATGATAAGAGATATATAAGTATAAGTTATATATTTCTGTTTATTTCAATCCATTTAATTTGCACTCCTATTTTATCGTAACATCTAATAGTTTATACAGCCAGCGTAGCGATTATAGTACGACATTAATTGGAGCAGCGTATACCTACTATTCCGTTATCAATGTTATACTTGTATATATCAATAGTATTATATATCGAATGGTTAACCCTTCCGATTGAGCATTGGAAAATATATTCATTCTTTTAAAGCCGATTATTGACATACTTTAGAGGCGCAGGGGGCGCCAACGGCGAATACAAAGTTGAAGAATGAACTTTTTTTCTTAATCAGTCTTAAATTCCTTGTAATAATAACCCGTTTAGGAACGCAAAAATAGTTTGTAATTGCGTCAATAAAATACAAAGTAATACACTCTTTTGGCCAACGATAAATATTATTATCGGAATGGATTAAAATACATTATTTAAATGTGTAAGTTTATTTTTTGTACATTCCATTTTTCGCGGATAAAATACTTCTGTTTCTTCCTTTTTAACGGAACCTCAAAATGGTGAAATATTAATAATAGGTTGAAAGCAATTTACCATAATGTCTTTCTGTCATAGTAATCGTCGCTTCCAGGTGGTACACTTTTACTACAGAATTCGATCTCGAACAGATGAAACTGTGTAATGAGCGAAGCGACTCGCGGAATGTGATGTGGTACATATATTTATCTATACATATTTTCTATAGTTAACATATAACAAAAACGTAACAGTGCCGTGTCGGTAAATGAAATATTTTGTGAAAAAATATCATTGCGGTGTACGAACGATACAGAACCCAAAACAGTCTATCTGAACGCGAATCACGAGAAAACTACTCAACAGATTTCAATGAAACTTGGCACAGTTACAGATTATGTGCTGGGTTAACATTTAGAATACTTGTTTATCCAGACCCATTAAAGAGTTCTCCGGGGAATCACATTTTCACACGAATAAAGTCGCTGGCACCGCTAGTGTTACATAAATCTGCACCTTATTTGATTACAAAGTCTCACATTAATTTTATCATTATTCTAGACTGAATTCTAGACTGTCCTTATAGATTAACATTATATTTGAAATTCTTATAAATAATGTTAACAACATACCTACGTTAAAAAGAGACATGTTAAGAGCCATATTTTCTTATTATAGTACTAAAAAGGTAAAGACAATTAGTAAACCTTTATTGTGTAGACCTTAGTCAAGGGCAAGGTCAGTTCGTAAAACTAAGTGATTAACTAAATAAACAAACAATTAATTATAATTATATGTCGTCAATTTGTCACGTACCTCTAATAACAAAATTTTGAGGTGCACGCTGCAATCCAACAGCCGCTGGGCGCGCTCGACTGGCCACGTTACCCCTTTCTCACTGAAAACTACCTTGAAATGTACTGCATTTCCCACTTTATCGTATTTCCCCAATGTACGTACGTGTTTCGGTAGTGAGTGAGATATGCCAAAGCCCATTCCCATCCCATCCTATCCCTCCCCATTTTCCCAACCCTTTCTCCAAATCCATTCCTATATCTCCAAAGGTAGGCAGCGCATCCGGGGGCGTGCCGACATTTGTCATTTTGGACTAATGTTGGCATGTATCCCGGATGTCTATGGGCGACAGTATCCACTTACCATCAGGTGGACTGTATGCTCGTCTGCCGCCTTCGTACATAAAAAAAAAAAAATAACAAAATATAACCGATGGTCGCAGGCTGTTCAGTTTTATATAGTTACAGTGTAACCGGGAACCTTACAAATTTCATAATATTTTAAAATTTATCTTTGTTTAGGTTATTAATAAAATGAGTTCTATACCTCTAGTATAAGTATAACCATGGTAACAGCACGTGTCAAAGTACAATAGGACTTTTTCGGGAACTCCAGAAGTGAAGTTTAATTATTAAGAAATTGTTTATTGTGCATTTTGAGGTTTAATAGTGATATTTAATTAAAGTGTTTTTGTGTGTAATGTTTGTGATAATCAAATAAGAGCACAGGACTACGTTTTTCGAGTGCTTCCAAGGAGTTTTCTTTTGTGTTTAGTAAACCTACTATCAGTTTACTGAGCGACTCCTGACTTGCTTCGACGGGACTGGACATTGATAGGATACGTTTTAGACTTTGAAATTGTTTTATTGCAAAGAAAACTTGACACTGGCAGAATGTGCTGATTCCACCATTTTCATATATGGAAAGAAAAAAAAAGTATAATAGAAACGGAGACAATGAGAAAGTAGATTGAATTTTAATCCGGTCGCGTATTAAATCCGCGTAGCCATAGAAGTGAACGCTACGATTTTTTCGTAGCTTGCAGCCCCGTAGCGCGTAGCAACTCCTAGTTTGTAGTTCGCAACACTAAAGTGAAATTATTCTTTCTTTGTAAAAGTAGCTACGTATTTTCTTTATTTTATATAGTATTTTAAGTAGTAATATAGTTATGTCAAATTGGTTTCTTTATTTTATTTATGTGAAATATTTATTAAAATACATATATGTACATTTACAAATATGTATTTTTATATGTATACATGTATACACGTAAATATGTATTTTTAAATGATTTTCAATTTGCATTTGCAAATGATCTTGGTCAGATTATCATTAGAATTGAAGTCAAACATAAAATCATAAAATAAGATTAAATTAACATTATATCTTATTCTACTCTGAGGTGCGCTACGTAACAAAAGCCATGAAGACGGCACAAGGGCTCTACAAAGCGTACGAAATGTGTAACGAAGCTAATAGTAATGCGTTAACACGGCTCCTTTCATTCACAATTTTATTTTATTCTTTCCTTAGGGGTGAAATGAATATTAAATATTATTGTTTAAAATGTTAATTTCAAAATTCTTATGATTGTTGATGTTGATTCGGAGATTGATTCTACTTATGATTCGGAAGTCATTGATATAAAACATAATTATTTTTTTATTTAGTTTTTGGGCTTTATATTTGGAAAATGAATATGAAAAAATATCTAAAAACTCAAAAATTTCATTATATTGCAAAGGTAGGTTTGTAACATTTTCATGCACTTTTTTTATAAAATTACTTTTGTAAAAAGGAAAAATTTTCGTAAATCGTTGAGTATGTGCCTTTTAAAATTGTATTCCCTCGTGTTTATAGGATCATTGGTTTAGAGGACTAGCTTGTGCTATTGTAATAAGTCAGTCAGTCGTCTTATCTATAGCGTTAGATCATCTTATCTATAGAGTTAGAGGCGATTGACTGACTTATTACCCTAGGCCCAGGTTGAGGTTGAAAGTATTGACTAGTAGTAGAGCAATAAGTCAGTCAGTCGCCTTATCTATAAGGTTAGATCGTGCGTGGTGTGGGGTATGTGTTTGTTGTATGTGTATGAAAAGAACATTAAAATATATTTAGGTGGCGCGATGCATCGCGTCCTCGCGTCGCGCGTTGCGTCGCGAAAATAACATAGATTCTATGCCCACGCGTTGCCTTGATTTTGATTCTTGCCTTTCTAAAAATAAATACTTCAAGTAAATGTTTTACTGCGTAATTAAATTCGAATAGTACTGACTGCAATCGCGTGTCCACGACTACCACGTAGGTCAATGTGTCCGCGACGCGACGCACCGCACTGTATTTTATTATAAAATAAAATACCGTATTTTTATATATTGTGATTCCGCTTCGCCACCCGCTCCGCTAGATTACCATGTTCTGTGCCCTTATACTGCAGGGGTGCCAACTGTTCGGTCGGTGTAATTGGCAGTAATAGACGAGTGGAAAAGGGTCGAGCTCTCATTAATTTGTTGAATGTTACTTAGAACAGTTGGATAATTTTTCAAACTGAATTATACGGCGTGATTCTAATAATTTTAATTAATTTACTTTTTGGCCGTGTGGTGTCGACCGGCTTTAGAATACTCCATCATTTTCCGTGGATGTCGTAAAAGTCAGCTAAGGGATAATAAAGCCGCTGCCACAAGCTCTGAGGACTTACACCACCTCTAAAACAGCGGACTCGCCAACTGTCCTCGCCAGAGCGTGCCGTTTTAAAGCTAATACTTCCCTATGTTTTTTCTATCATTTATTATACTTCGTATTCAATTTCGTGCAATATCACATCCTGCATCATGTACAACGCAAATCTCTATCATGGAATATTTGTTGAAATGGACTTCGCTGATATCTACTGGCCAGATATCATTTTACCATCAGGCGGATTATCTGGTCTACTCCTCGGCTGTCCTGTATCAAAACCTAGTAAGTACTTTGTAACAATGTACAGCCAAAAACATATGACAACCAAGTACAAACATAGGACGTTCATAAAAAAACTTCCTATTTTGCTTTTAAACTCTAAAACTATTTTTGTATAAATTAATTGCTTGCTGGGCATTAGTTATGTGGTAGCCGTTCCTTCTATCTAGGGTGTGACCGATCTTTTCTCGAAACCTGAAACCATGAATTTCTTTCACGATTCTGACTTCATTGACATGAAAATCTTGCAAAATCTTTTTTGCAAACATTCGATTTTTTTGAGATTTTACCAGATTTATCAAACAAATTGTTAAATGCAAAGACCAAACGGTTGACTTTTAAATTGAAAAAGGAATTAATTAAAAACTCACAATTATGAGCAGAATCTTTGGATTCACACTTCAGGAAAAGTTCGGACATATACCCCACCCCGTAATTAAAAAAATAATCGAAGGTTGATAAGACTATGTGATGGAAATGATCATTTAACAATCGATTGTAGATACAGCAAATAGCGTGATTGATGAACTAACCGCCGCTACTCAACTGTTGATTCTACTGTTCATAGAATCACCAGCGTAACTTGACCCGCGAGCGTTCTGCCAAGTTTGAATAAATGTGTTGCGGTAAAAGCTAACAAGCAAACATTTTTAAAATTATCTAGAATCTTGAAATATTATAGTTATCGTAATATGGAATTGACTAATTTGTACTACCCTGTTTCATCCCCTTGTACTTACCTTGTATCCTGTTATCACTTGTAAATACTACTAGCAAGCACATACACACCATCATTACAACATATAGAGTTTCGACATAGTAAAATGTATCTTATTGTTGGCAGTTTAAGTTCATGACCGATACTAAATACCGATACCGATATGACGCTCGGCGACCCGAGTTTACTCATGCGCCTCTCTCAACACACTTCCCCTCACCACCGCTGCAATTTCGTTTTATCATCCGTGCCACACCAGCAACTCCAAAGTTAAGACTTTTTAGAAGAGAGGGAGTGCTCGATATTATCCCAAAAGCGTTATAAATCTCAAAATAGGTTGTGAGCAGTTTCATCAACTACCTGCATTTGATCTATAATACATATTCCGGAAAGTTGTGGCACACAACACTCACAATATCAAAAGCAGCGTTAGACGAAATATCGCGTTTAACGTTTAATTTTCTGCATTCCATGTCGAGGACAATTTATATCCATCTTCCCGATTGAAATTTCTATGTTTTTTTATTTCTTTTGCTTCACAATCCTAGAGAAAAAGTGACGATCAGTGGAGAGGATTTTTGGACCATGAAGTTCTATCCCGTGATTGATCCCGGCGTTGAGTACATGGTCCGCTATCGTCGATTTATTTGTCTGGCGATTCTTCACAGCTTCGATATGTTCTTTGACCCTTTCTGCTACGGTGCGCTTTCTTTGACCTATGTAGGAACTACCACAGTTGCAATCTATCTTATAGACACCGGGCATCTGTTAGTATTATTAAATCCTTTGGTGGGCTTAGGTTTACTTTGGAGCGTTCCTAGAAATTAAGACCGGTTTAAATAGATAAATATTTGTGAAAAACGCGAAAATCTCAAATGTTATAAAGTAAAATAATTTTATAAATGCATGTTTCATAAATATTATGTCCTACGTATTACGTATTGTCTGTTGATATATTCACAACAAATCTATATTTTTAATGTACTTTTTAATTATAGAACCAATATAGGATTGAAAGTATGTGCTGTACTAAAATAGTACTATTATAGAGCAGTACTCGTGTTGGTACTCGTATGTAGAAGCCTAATAAGAAACTCGGTATAAAATTTCATATTTCAGACGCCATATTTCTGAACGTACAAACTGATCTATATGCCTACAACATACACATTATCAATTTTGCAGTGGAGAGGTGGGGAGCTCGAGTTACATTGGACGTGAAGCAAAATAACGTCCATCATATCCTGACCCTTCAGACTGTACTTGTCAACGCTTAGTGCACATGTTTCAGAAAACATTGCGGGGGAGTAAGAGGCCTAAGAATATTGGTTACCTGCACAATCGGGCCGCTGAACATTTGCGCCAAGCGCCTGTGCTTTGGAATACCTGAAAATTTGATCCATGTAGCTTTTATTACTTGGTTATACGGTCTAAAATTGCTTGATAATTGATTTTACTGCCTGTATTATATACCATTGTTGATGAAAGCGTACATTGCCGTTAACACCGGTGACCCTGTTAGATGATTCATGACATGACTGTTTGCCTCGCAGTAGATTGATGCTTGTGTGTTAACATCCTGAAAATTTAAGACGCATTTAACCAGAAAGGTGTTCTGACACGACTAATAATACACAATACGTCGAATGTTCCGTGAATTTTCAAATTATTAATAAGCTTTTTTGGTAGAAATTTAGAGGTAGAAGTTACAACGAATCACGAAGAGGTTTCGGGTCATAATCCTTTATTTGAAGCTGTTGTGGATACATACGAGTATATCCCAGATTTTTTAAACTTTCGAATAATATGCTGGTTTGTCACCATCGAGATAGTGATATGTAATAGAAAAATCCGTACTTAAGTACAATGTCATTGGAGTTCGAACCACATATATATGTGAATAATTAATGTCTCTAGGATAAATGCTTTAAGAATATTCTGTCACATTAAGCTTGAATTGGACATGATTTATAGTGTGATAAAATTTATTTTTTCTAACATAGGCCATCTGCAGTACTGTCACCGGATTTGTAATGTTGCGCAAATACAATTAAATATAAATAATTGAATTAATTAATTAGGTGTAAATCAATATAAATAGATTCATCATTAATATTCAGAATTTAAGCTATACATTTAATATTTATTACGATATCACCATTATTAACACTGCGAGGCTCGTAACAGACCAACAGGTTGTAACTGGTGTTTAATATTTAAGGCACAATATCCTCAATCAGATCAAATATAGAAAATAGAAATGAATTGTTTTATTACTGATATATTTTGTAACTTGTTATCATAATCCATGTATCTATTATATGTATGTATGTATGTTAATTATTGTTTAATGCACCCCGTTTGTGTTTCTCCGTTTACCCAAAGGTTGACTGGTAAATAATGCCATACGGCATTAAGTCCGCATTTTGTACAATATTTATATGGAATTAAGTATAAATAAATAATTAAATAAAGTACGAATTTACCTTGTCATTACACCAAAATCACAGTGGGTGCTTTAATTTCACGAGAACTTTGAATTTTATCAATAAGTGAATAGTATATTGACAGTGACATACCTGCCGCAGAATCGATAAATAATCGGGGACAACGTACCGGGATGCGCATTGTGAAATTTGTGGAACGCTCTCCGGCCACTGGGATCGATGACTTGGACAACTTGGACTTGGACTTTTGATTTGGACTTAGACTAAGGTGGTGATTAGATTAGAAGGGCACAAGATCGTTTATGGTGATGAGACTTCGAAGAGACCTGTACACAGCAGTAGAGACACACAGGCTGATGGTATTTTTTTACAGACGGCAGACAAGCATACAGTCCACCTGGCGGTAAGTGGATACTGTCGCCCATGGACATCCGCGGTACATGTAAACTTCAGTCCAGAATGTAAAATGTTGGCACGCCCCCAGATGTTGTCGTCAGGTGGCGTTTCTGTTAGCCAGTTTAAAAAATAGGTTTCACGCTCAAAAAGTACTACGATTTCAAATTCAATTAAAAATTCGATTACACATTCAAATTTCCCTGTAAAAAAGTTTGGTTCGCACGTGCAAGCTGACCGCTTCCGATTTCGATATTACTGATGCGCATTGAGTATGCAATTGAGTTACTCGTCTGCATTCTCTCGACTCGGTGCAACGGAATATCATTCTCTCTCCGATTTAACTTCATAACAGGCGGCAAATCGATTTAACAATTGTATTTCATTTTATCTCGCTGGTAGACTTTTATTTAATTGACGCAAACACTGTTATAAATTAAACTTGAATGTTATCGCGGATTATTATCTGAAGCGTACCTATTTCGCGAACGGCTGACTGCAACAGAAGTAGAACGCGTAACACAAACACACACACAAACACACCCACAAAACACACAGCGATAGAGTACACGTTGTCCATCTAATACTTTTTGTATTTTATAATTTTGCTGTAATTGTAATAAGTGTTAACCGGTGCCGTGTGGGGGGGGCGTCTATAGAATAGCAACACCTCAACCTTACCCATGGGTGTCGTAAAAGGCGACCCGGGCATAACAAAGCCGCTACCGTAAGCGCTGATGAATTACACCACCTCTGAAACAGTGGACTCGCCGACCCATTTGGCCAGCGTGGCATTTTAAAGCCATTGCATGTCCAGCAGTGGATACTGATAGGGCTGGTTGCATTGCAGTGTGTTTAGTCGTATATAGATCATCACGTCACAAATGTGAGGATTACAGGAAATGTAAATTGCAGAAATTGTAAAACTGGCACTGTTATAAACTACGTATGTAAGTAAATGTAGCGATTTCCTTCATGCCACGGCAGATATACATAAGATGCACCCGCTACGTGAATTAAAGAAAAAAACAAAGAAAGATAAAAAGTAAATATTCAAACGCGACCTGTGTTTGAACTAAATTACTATTTATGACATTTGAAGAGAATTTTTTCTACATTTCTCCGTGCAAGGGCGAAGGTTGCAACAGAAACAAGCCATAAAGAGTGCCGGTCTCCGGTCACGTACACCAATTAATTTCGTTTCGTTACACCAGATGTGATTCACTTTTCAAATACAATATGCATCATTAAAAAAAATCTTATTAGGTATTTTTTATTAAATTTAATAACGTACATATTGTGTTTTTAGTGTCTTTAGTTATATTATTATTATATATTTATTTATTCTTTACTAGTGTAAATAGAGCCATCTGTTCATAGTCTAATAATTAAATTGTTACGTTTAGTGATGGGTAACTCCAGAGTTATTGAATCAAAAGAGTTGAGTCCGCAAGCGGAGCAGAATCCCTTAATTGTTCCATCGAATTGTTATTCATTCCGATTCTGATTCCGGCGCCAATCATGATCGTGAGTGTAATCGCGCATCGGCACTTGTCGGGGACGCAAAATTGAGATGCAATGATGGCGTGACCTTTTTTTTGATTATGCAACAACCATTAGGGAAAGGGAAACAAACGCTCTCGGAAGGTGAATAAGTAGGTGAATCAAAAGAGTTAAGGAGTAACTAAGAGGAATCGCATCCGCAAGAGGAGCAGGATTAAGTGAGTTAAAACACTCCGAGAAGTCTTGATTACCCACCACTAGTTACTTTGAGACTTCGTAAATATATTTACCTAAACGACACGGCGGATGTCGCTTAATGTAAATATTAAGTAAAAGTAACGTGACAATCATCAGTACTATGGGGATCGAACGGGTATTATAATGAAATAAAAGCTCCTTATTCTATTATACTCTTGACTCTTCATCCCACCCCATTCCCCTAAGAAGGATTAGGAGGTTTTATGGGATGGGAGAAACACCTCGACCCCATTTGCCGATCTTTCCTATTTCCTATTTTCTATTCCTAATTTTTCTCAACAGTTTTTAAATTTTTAATCCTCTGCCTGAGGAATGTAGGGCCTTAAAATGCCACGCTGGCCAAACGGATTGGCGAGTCCACTCTTTTAAAGGCGAGTGGTGTAGCTGGTCCTCGGGGCTCGTGATAGCCGCTTTATCCCTTAGTCGCCTTTTACGATAGCCACGGGAAGAGATGAGGTGCTGATATTCTATAGCCGGTCGATACCATACGGCACCTGTTAATTTTAAATTTCGATTTCAATTTTCTTCGTTACACGTCAGATGGCACGTTGACCGTTTAAGTTGGGTTTTTAACGTCGTATATCTAATTTCGTCTCGCCTGCCAATAACATCATATTTCCATCCCGGACGAGCACCCACAATGTGGTATGGAGATAAAAAAATAAATCAGATTGCTAACTTAACCTAGTTTATATTTGAAAGTTTTTAATAATTACCGTACACTACGCACACACCTTCTACCATGATTTCTCTTCCACTTGATAATTTTCACCCTTCGAGTTCAATTTTCCTTGTTACATGTCCCATTGCATATTATCCGATTACGTTG
Source organism: Sesia bembeciformis (assembly GCA_943735995.1). NCBI lineage: Eukaryota > Metazoa > Arthropoda > Insecta > Lepidoptera > Sesiidae > Sesia > Sesia bembeciformis. The sequence goes on along the minus strand of OX031033.1, from coordinate 13,026,311 downwards.
GGTTTTCAACGTGGTACACCTTATTTCGACTCGCCTTGCTGATATTTCTTATTTCCATCCAACACATACAGAAAAAAGTATAAAAAGTAATAAATTCTCTTTGTATGATAAATTCTCTGACATTTGGCTCTATCCTATTCGTAATTGTCTGATTTAAATTATAAATAGGTAGTGGTTAGCCAGTCAGATTCTACGCGAACAATTATTTCGTTAGTTTGAACTAATTTATATTTAATGAAAGCAGAATGAGTTAGTTCTGCAGTCAGAATATTACGTTCGCTTCACACGACTAAGTTTGCTTTTATGAACAGATAAATACAAGGGTTTTGACTAGATTAACTTTAAATTCCGTTTTTTAAATGTTTAGTTGTTAAGGGCATATATGACTAGGTAATTATTGAATATGTTGTAATAAGCAACCACTTTGTAAGAGATAGTCTAGGGATATCTACTTTAAACCATGGGATTGCGACTTCAAGCCATCGCCCATACTGAATTTGTATTTAAATATGATGTTTATGATATTTTTGCATCGGATTTCGGCAGTGAATCAGAAGCTGTTCCTGTCCAGACTTTTGGACCCGAGAGGTTAGTATGCCAGTGCTTATTTTATTTTAATTTTATGGTATATATTGTATCTGACATAAATAAATACACAAAGAAAGAAAAGATAGTAAAGAAACGGGAATGAAAAATAAATCTCGTATCTGTGTAACAGTCACCAATCCGCATCAGGCCCGCGTAGTGGATAATGGTTCAAAACCTTGCGATTGCCAGAGGACAACTGTGTAAATCACTGGGAGGTTTCTGGTCTTAATACACCGCGTGAGCCCCGACTTGATATACTCGATTTTTATAGGTGAAAAGATATGTATATATTTATAGCATAGTTTGTAAGAGACGTTATGAAAGTTATGATTTTTCATTATGAAACCCTAGTGGATATTGATCGGTGCCTAAAATTAACTCATTTCGTAATGTACTTTTGCAAAGTAACGTCTAATCACATATATATGCGTATATGTAATCACATATGCGAATCTAATCAAATAACGTATATGCGAATTACCATATGGATTAGAACATCACTATTTTCAGTAGTATTCGTAATAAATTATGTGGTAGGTGGTATTGTATTACAACTATGTAATATATGTACGCATTGTTGCATGTGACTACTTACCATCATGTGGCCCGCCCGCTCGTCTGCCATCTCTTCTATAAAAAGAAAGTAATGCAAGCAAGCACTTTTGGATGCTCTATGGTCAGGTGGACCGCCGACTGGAAGAAGTTCGCCTGTGACGGTTCGGCTATTCGAAGTCCGTGTGTGGTGGCGGTCCAGCAGTGGTGGTGGTATAATGGGAAATAGATAAGGAGACGGCAATAAACTTAAATACTTTATTATCGGTTTAATAGATTACAAACTCTATGGCCAGATCATTAGCCTATGTTTCTCCACTGCTGGATATAGGCTTCTCTCAAGGCTCGTCACCATACACGGTCTTCGGTGTCCCACCTGGGCATCCAACACTGCTTGCTACAAACTGATTGCGACTAGTAAATTTGTTCTTTGGCACCTTTATTTTTAAGTTTTAGGTGAAGTAAGTCTTTTAATTGATATAAAGTTTTACAAGTTTTTAGGACACCTATGTTTAAGGGTATTATGTGGCGCTGCACCCATTGACAGCTGTAAAACTTTATATAAAAAAATATAAATTGCTATGTTTATATGTATATACAAGAAATGTATATATTTGTATAATACATAAACACTTCCATTTATTTAAAACAAACGCGAAAGTATGCAATTGTAGAAGGATTAAAAATAAGTTATACCTTCCAGGACAGAGGCATCAAATAGTCAAGAAAAATGTTATTGTATGGCGATAATAAATATATAATAGGTTATCTGAAAATTTAAAAAAGAATAATTTAAATATTTTTTATTTTCTTACTCAAAAATGTTATTATCATCGAATTTTACAGTTACGGTCTCGTTACAATTGTTTACAATTAATAAATAATATTCAATTAATAACATAGATTTATACATTTAAGTGTTTTTAAACTGTTTTTAATTTTTTGACATTTTTTTATAAATTCAGATATATATTAAACAACGTTATTACTTTCACCCATAACATTTGACTTTAGATAATTTTATCTATTGACATTAATTGAAATTGTTTGAATATGTTACTTATGACAATATTTGATATCGTAAATTTTACGAACTCTTTGTCATGTATGTATTGTATGTATTGTATGTATTGTATGCGGTTGACAATTAGAGGCTTCTATAATGGTGTGTATGGTGGCAAGTTTCACACTTTTTGTCAAATGTATGATATTTTTAGATAGTATTAGTATAACATAAGAACTTGCACGCCGATGAGGCAGTGTACGCATGGACTTCATTAATTAAATCTTTTGTAATCCGTAATTTATCAAATAAATGTATGAATGAATAAAAATTATAATGGTTGTATGGATTTCTGTGCGGTCCATTCCTAAATATTGAAACGCACGCAGCGCATCTGGGGGCGTGCTAAACGTTTGTCATTCTGGATTGATGTTGGCATGTATCGCGGATGTCACAGGGCGACAGTGTCCACTTACCACCAGGTGGACTGTCTGTTCGTTTGTCACCCTATTTCTATAAAGAATGTGATCAATGCCTGCCTTCAAACAACTAGCTAAATTTTGACGATATTAATTTTCAGCAGAGTTATTTACACCTGAGATAGATATAGATAAATCGTTTTTTTTTTTTCATTTCTATCATCGCATGTATCTTAAATTCTTTCTTCTGTTGTAATTATTGCATTACTACTTCCACTAAATATAAATATTTTAAGGGCAAATTGGTTATACATAGTAGGACAGTATATTATATAATTATTTATATTGCACACACTAGTGCCAGAACTAAATATTTATTTTTCTCTCTAATCAAAGGTTGTCTGGTAGAGATCGCTTTCAGCGCTGGCACAGTCTTTTGTGCATTCTATACATCGATATGACAATACACATATCGATAATTCTATATTATATTTAAATTTCGTTTTTAACTTATTTTAGTTTGGCGTCCGTTTCATTTATTCTAAATAAGTTATATAAATATTACCTAATAAATAATTCTGTTTTATTTTATACTAGCTGTGTCCGGCACGCGTTGCACGCCCGACAATAACTATTATCGTCATATATATAATATAATATTATAACACAAAACAATATCAAACTATACGTTATAAACCTTCCTCTTGAATCTATTGATGAAAACCGCATTAAAATCCGTTGCGTAGTTTAAAAGATCTAAGCGTACATACAGAGGGACAGACGGCGGGAAGCGACATTGTTTTATACTATGTAAAGATAACTAAAACAGAAAAATAAATATTGTATTTTATTTATATCTGAGAAGGTATATCATGCACGTTACATCAAAAAGGCAAATTTTACTTTTCTGTAAGTTGGTACTCGTTTTACAAAACTACACATTCTGCATGTGTTTACTTACATACGAGTATACTCCCCGAGCGTCCCGCGGTGACGTTAACTTGACACCAGATTGACTTGTTTAACAGTTAACCACTAATACAACTAGTAATTGAATAACTACTGGAAGTGCTAGATGTAATTTGCTGCCGCTGCGCTGGAAACTGTAAGTACAGGTTCAAATTATTGTTTAACCAATATCAGCATATTATACATTTTAATGATAGAGCTCTTATTTAAACACTAATTGTTATAAAATTAGATATGAACTGGCTGTTGCCTGCAACTTCGCTCGCATAGATTTAATTGTCATTCCATAAAAAAATTGACATCCTGTATTGTGGATCTAAGAATACATTTAGGATACTTTTAATCCAGATCAATTATAAAATTCCCACGGGAATCAAATTAATCACACATACTCTCAAGTCTACGCGCACGAAGTCGCCTAGCACTGTAGTCTCAATACAAATGTCAGAGGAAAATTGCTTTTCAAAAATTTCCTTTTTCATATAGAGCTATTGTAGTTTCATCCGTTATGTTTCACAGAACTAAACAGAGAACAGAAAATAATAAAAGTCACCGTGTAAGAGAAAGCTAACATAAAAGAAGGGCGGGAATTATATTAGCTCTAAACTGTTTTCTTTTTTTGGAAATTTGCCTGAATTGACTTGTCATCCTCTGCTGTAAATTAACTTCTAAACATTTTCGTGAAATAAAATGACAATAACATCTACTGCCGCCGTTTTCGTAAAATGTCACTTTTCATTATTTTTTTACAAACTTTGTGACAGGTTCAGTTGGCTACCGACAAAAAAATTGTGCGGGAGACATCTAACGGATTCAGAACTGTGCTCCGCTTTTTGCGCGGCAAAATTGTTCAATTTCAGGTGTAACAAAAAGATGTGAACTCTAAACAAATATACCCGTGTCCATTTAGAATGTTTTGTAATACAAAAAAAACTAACTGGAAAGCAAAACAGGAGGGTTTCGCCGGTATTTTTACAACATAAACAAGTCATTTTTTTGGTTTAATAATTATTTAGAGTTGTTAGACCTCCAACTTTAAAATGGAATTATTCAGCAAAATGGTACGTCGTTACTTTAAATTATACTTTTGGAATCAACGCAATATTTGGGCCAGAAAACATTTTAGTTTCAAAAAGTGAATGGAAACCATAATGGGTGTAAAACATAGCTGTAGATTGGAGATTTGCCAACTGAGCGAGGGTTTAAGTAGCTTCGGGCCGCATTTTCAGCGATGATATTATATTTTTCACGGCAACTTAAAATGCGACTATCATTTTACAGCAAATATATGGCATCTTGATGGCTTTTAAATGTTTTTAGAAAATTGCAACGGTATTGTGTGTTATCATTTAAAACAGAGATACATTGTGTGTCTATTTAAAATGCTTTAATAGATACTGTTAATTTTTTAATTAGGGAATGGAGCTGGATTTCTTCATAAATATACAAGTGATTGATCTGGTGGCAAATCAGCTTGACCCGTTGTTTTTTCCAATAATTGAGATTGCTCACTGCAAATATACAGCGTTCGCGCTATTTTTTATTGCGTTTGTAAAAGAGGTATTTACGGTGATTTTCAATTCCATTTTCGTTACTTTTACCGAATGAATAAATTTGTTATACAACGTTATATTTGAGATTCGCACTGCTTGACCACTTATTGAATAAGTTGAGAATGAACCGTAAAGGAGTTTGTATTTGTGTGAACGGTCGATTTTCAGATATTTTATATTACTTAAGCTTCCTAAAAATAGAGTCTCCCTTTATAATAAGTACAATAGTTTATACGTAAGAATTATAGATTTCAAATTTCATATATATATATTTCATGACATCCTCTGATTTCAAAATAGTATGTCTATGTTAACATCACTAATATAAGGGGAGACCCGATATATTTACATACCAATAACGATCGATTAACTTCACGTTTATTGTGAAACGTAAACATCTGCGCAAATGTGAACTTTGACCCATTCGTAAAGCCTTTGCATCTCTCGGAAGCTCGTGACAATCTGATTAATGAATCTAATTATTATAGCGATAAGGTTGTATATCGAATACACACGCCTTTCAAGATATACAAGATACCTAGCATGAAGTGAATAGTCCTTCAGGCCAGTACGTGAGTTTGTTTGTTACTCCATAACGTAATCAAGTAAGCTTAATTAGGTTTAAAAGGTGGAACGACATATAATTATATTTATCGTACATAGTTTTAGTCCCTAACTAAAAGGTAATACGTATTAATATAGTGTCATTTAAGGAATTTAATTTTCAAACTTTGGCTTGAAATTAAATTATGGCTTGTTTAATTACTTGTGTACTTTGATGTCCTACGAAAGATTATTTATTGTTGGGTGTTTTTACTCAAAAAAAATCTGGACGGATTTAAATTAAACTTGGCGTGGTTACAACTTATGTTAGCATTTAAATTAAACTTGGCGTGGTTACAACTTATGTTAGCATTTAAATTAAACTTGGCGTGGTTACAACTTATGTTAGCATTTAAATTAAACTTGGCGTGGTTACAACTTATGTTAGCATTTAAATTAAACTTGGCTTGGTTACAACTTATGTTAGCATTTAAACTAAACTTGGCGTGGTTACAACTTATGTTAGCATTTAAATTAAACTTGGCGTGGTTACAACTTATGTTAGCATTTAAATTAAACTTGGCGTGGTTACAACTTATGTTAGCATTTAAACTAAACTTGGCGTGGTTACAACTTATGTTAGCATTTAAATTAAACTTGGCGTGGTTACAACTTATGTTAGCATTTAAATTAAACTTGGCGTGGTTACAACTTATGTTAGCATTTAAATTAAACTTGGCGTGGTTACAACTTATGTTAGCATTTAAACTAAACTTGGCGTGGTTACAACTTATGTTAGCATTTAAATTAAACTTGGCGTGGTTACAACTTATGTTAGCATTTAAATTAAACTTGGCGTGGTTACAACTTATGTTAGCATTTAAATTAAACTTGGCGTGGTTACAACTTATGTTAGCATTTAAATTAAACTTGGCGTGGTTACAACTTATGTTAGCATTTAAATTAAACTTGGCGTGGTTACAACTTATGTTAGCATTTAAATTAAACTTGGCGTGGTTACAACTTATGTTAGCATTTAAATTAAACTTGGCGTGGTTACAACTTATGTTAGCATTTAGCATTAGGATCAGCATTTAGGATACCTTTTTCACAGAACAATTGTTCTAAAGCTTCAACTAACTGAACGTACTCCAACGTCTAAATGCACTGAGCGGCGGGCACTGTTAGTCAATTATACAGGATATTTTATGGAGACTATCAAATAAATTAGCGCTATAAAATAAATTACTATTTTTGCAATGAAAATGAGCGGGTTCGATTCCCGATAGCTATGGATATATAGATAGATAAAACTCTTTATTGTACAATTGTTAAATTATGACTAAAACAAGGAACAATGTTGTGAGAAGAGAATACAGCCAGGCACAATTATTGTTTTATAGCAATTATTGAGTTTTTTGAAAATCTTCGAGTGCTGATTTTCATAACTCGACGTGACGGTCCCCTAGAACAAATTTCTCTATTCCTGATAGTTCAGACTTTTTCATACTGAGCCTATATATTATACTGAATTATCCTATTTTTGATTAACATTTTGTACATTCAAGGCTATCCGTCTCTAATACCAGTAGGAATATAAGCAACAATCCAAGTTTCGAGCCTGTATAGATGTTTCATATTGCTATAATGAAGTTTAAATTGTACTTGAGTTGGGGCCAAATCTCCCGGGAACAGTGTTAACTGTCGACTTGGGACGTTTGGCACAGAATCATAGCAACTGTTGGGGTTGTGCTGGTTTGTATTGCTGTAGTTTACACTTATTAGCTAGGTTTTTGTAATGTCACATCACGCCTTGTTGTTTGGGGAAGAGATATTGCTAATTTATTTTTATTTATCTAACAACTTAACACACACAACATGAAATAAATAAAAAAATAAAGATGTACAAAAGGCAAGCTTACCTCCCGCGGAGATTTCTTCCAGCAGACCTGGGAAAGTGAATTATAGATCATGACAGAAAGGCAGGCGTGGTGCGTATGCGTATAATGTAATTGTACAATAGATCCTTATGTTAGTGTGTTACTGCGCACTTATAAACCCACACTCCGCTTCCCGGATAAGACAGTACCATACAAGATAATACACGATAAGGTATAAGTTTCGTAGGTATAGATGGATCCAAACTTAACATATTTACTAATAACACGTCGAGTAGTCTCGGCGTACTCGGAGCGGATCGTTAATGTCATTAAAAGCTACAAGTAAGTGCCTTTGAGTACTAACTACTTTCCTAAGGAAAGTTTTTTCCATATAAGTTATATTACGGCTTATTAAATTCAAATTCCCCGAGCGAAGTGTTTGTAATGAAACGGTTGTAGTAGTCATTAGGCCAGTACTCCGGAAACATGAATAATTTATATACGTATATACTATGTTTATGTTTGGCAAGTGCAAAATATCATTCTCGATGTATACATAATTATATTGTACTAGCAAAACCCCGCAGACATTGTCCTGCCATAGAAGTTGATGTGCTGCAGCGCCATCTAGTGGCAAGTTATAACAAAGTCGATAGCTCGAAAATATTCTCCGTGCTCAAATACCTATGTATACCAATTTTCATGGCGTTCGGTTGAACGGTATAGAATTTGATGCGCTGCAGCGCCATCTAGTGGCGAGTTACAACAAAGTCGATAGCATAAAAATCTTCTCCATGAAACAACACATATATGTGCGAACACATAAACGATCTAGGCGTACATACAGAGGGACAGACTATGTATATATATATATATATATATATATATACTATGTATATATATATATATATATATATATATATATATATATATATATATATATATATTATATACTATTATTATAATTATATTGTTAAATAATTATATTTTAGCAAACATATCTCCTAATAACATAAAAATGAACCAGTATGAAGAAGTGACGTAAGAATTAAAAGGAAGAAAATATCAGATACAAAAACATCAAGGTCAATCGAAATAGTCTACAATTGAAAATCGCGTGTTCGGGCCCTTTACAACGATCCCACAGTCTACTTTAGGCAAAAGTGGCATAAAGCAACTGAAATTATAGGGCGAATGGACGTACAAAATCAGTGAGGGCTGTGTGTCGCGTGCAGTTCGATCGTGGCGAACTAGGCGCGGAGGAACGTCAGAAAAATCGAATTTCCATGCTGGCAGTCGACGCGGAGGCGGCGCGGCGCGAACACAGCGACACAGCGCCCGCGCGCGCGACCACATGCAGTGCCGCACGCGGTACCCTACACACGCGCCGCGCTCGCACACAAACGCGCCTTTCAAACTTTACAACGCGTCGAGTGCTTCTCAAACTTTACAAAATTTTAAATCTTAAGTGGTGACTATACATGGTGGGCTAATTAAGGGATTATGGGTTTGGTAACGGCCGTCCCGAGCGCGGGTCAATTTGTCGCCCAACCACTATAAATCATGTTCGTTTCTTTCTTTATTAAAGGTGACGTCACTCCCGCGGTCGATTTTTGTGTATTTGCGAATGTGTTTTAAAAGGCAAGATGTTTTTTGGTCGTTATATATTCTTTGTTACAAAAGTTTCCCTTTGTTGCATTGTCTCGTTGAAGTGGTACCTAATTGATCAGCGGCATGAACCGTTAACAACTGTTATCGTGGAATTATGGCCTTCAGATTTTATTGATTTAAAATAATGTGCATTGTTAGCGATGGCTGTAAAGTAAATACATATTTGTGTTGTATTTTACTTTCAGTGAAAAAGGTCACCTAATAAAGTTTATCATTTTAGTGTCGATTGTATATGACCTACATTTAGTTATAAAAAAAGTTCATTCCTATCTGGTTATTCATGTACTTGCATGGGAAGAGTAAGGTAATCTAATGGAGTTGTCCTTAGAGGTAAGGAAATGTAATTTTTATCATTTGTATTTTCATGCTACTTACATGTATTTGAATATTTCCCACAGTAAGTAAAATAAGTATAAGTAAACTAAGCATTCGCCTTTTATGGGATATACTTAACATAGAATATTAAGTCGAAGTGTAACATATAATAATGTTAGACAGTGCTCATATATCTTCGACAATAAACTATGTCGGCTTTCGTATAAAGAGATAACTATACTTTATTCTTTCTCTCTCTCTCAAACTTCGTTGCCATTGCCTCGTTTAGTGTCGATTACCATTAAATAAAATACTTCCATGTCTATTTGCATCTTCTTTTCAGATATTAATAAAAAAACAATCTTTACGGAAGTTTCTTACAAACGCTCAAATACAGTCATCACGTCTTTGTAAATACTTTTTCAATAATACAAAAATTCAATAATACAAATTGGAAAAAAATAATACAAATTACTATTTTATTTAAACATTAAAAAAATATAAGGTTAACACTCTAACTAAGCACTTAAATTATTAATTAACTGAGAATTATTTAAATATTTGTTATTTTTATTAAAATTATAACGTTTTATATATTACATGCACATTTTATAATAATAATGCTAAAGTTATTATTATTAGTTCTTCTAGAAGAAACCTCTGCAGCTTGCCTTTTGTTGCATAAATCAATATAGAGTTGCATGTGGATATACGAACAATTCCTCAAATTTCTTGTTCGTGAATCTTCTGTTGTCTTTCCTCAGAACAACTATTGTCCTGAACTTTAATTTCTCATATGAAGAGAATTACAAACAACAAAACTCTTATTTTCAAAATTATATGTACTTACCAAGCGATACTGTTGATATTTTATGTGAAAATAATATGCTTGAAGTTTCTAGTGTCAACGAAAACTTTATTATTATGAATTATAAATGCGACAATTAACTCCCCTGAACTATGTAAAACCTACGTTCAGGAATTACTAAAGGCTATAATTAGGTAGTTATTACCTGTACGTACCACTCTGTTACTGAACAGAGTAACAGAGTGGAGATAATGAAGGATAAATCCACAGTAAAACACGAGCCAAGACAGACAAAATAATCTATTAACATTATAATTCATTAAACAAAAAAAATTTTTTTTGCATAATAATAATAATACATGATTCTTAACATTCCATTTTGTTCAATTTTCAAACAGTTTATAGCTTAAATATACCTAAAAAAGTACAATTAAGAAATTACTCAGTGCTGAACATAAATCATATAAAATGTATTCGTAAAAATTTGATTAAATATATAAAAATCAGAATAAATAATTTGAAATTTGAAAAAGTATGATACTGTATTCAGCAATATATATTTTAAAATGATTGTGGGTAAGACCGAGTGTCCGTTCCAGACGCAGTCGATGGTTAGTTCAAGTTGTCACTTACTTAATATCCGTAAACTAGGTAATTTACGTAAAGGCCTAGCATTAGGTATCTGAACAAGACTCTCATTCCTATGATCGTGAGTTTAACATTCGACTACATAACTTTGTCCATTGACATTAATTGGAATTGATTGATTATAATTTGACATTTATTTTCTATTTTTCAATTAATTCTATTCTATCCCTCCCCATTTTCCCAACCCTTTCTTCAAATCCATTCCTATATCTCCAAAGGCAAGCGCATACGGGGTCGTGCGAACGTTTGTCATTTTAGACTGATGTTGGCATGTATCGCGGATGTCTATGGGCGACAGTATCCACTTACCATCAGATGGACTGTATGCTCGTCTGCCGCCTTCGTCCATAAAAAATGACAATTTATGATGTTTGTTGTTATGTATTTGCAGTGGCAAGCAGCTCACTAATTATGACAATTCTAAGATTGTATAACATAAGAATTTGCTCGCCGACGAGGCAGAGTATGAATGGACTCAATTAATATTTATAACATCAATTGTAACATCTGGCAAGTAAATAATCTGAATAAGAATAAAATCCTCGTCTTGCATCTCTGAGTTTCTACTAAAATACGAATTTTAAAAATTAACATTAGCTCGGTGGTGTAGGAAAACATCGCGAGGACACCCGCATGCTCTATAATTAAAAGTAATCTAGGGCATGTGTAACTAGCAATCCACACTGGAGCTGCGTGTGAGATTACGACCCGAAAGTTCCTAGCGATTCACTAGGGGAGGCCTGATATTGAATATAAGCAAGGTTATAAAACTAATCCGTTTCTCACGCCACAAATGTGATGTAATTTAAACAAACTCACTTTTATGAAAGCCGCGACCCTCCTTTGTTTGCATAAAACTTTAATTTATTATAACAATGAAAGCACTAGGCTTCAGCAATCTCTACGATAGTTCCCGTTTTCCTAGTCTTCTTTTTTACAATTAACAAAAATAAAAATATAAGTAAGCAAACTAACCCAAGTTTGCTTACTTATATTTTTATTTTCGTCGCTTAAAACTTTTTTAATAAAATCCCCCTTGAATTTAAATACGGCCTTTGAATATAACACAGGAATCAGTGTAATGACGTTACTTCAAGGGCTTATACGAGTATAGTGAAACTTTTTACTTTATCTAATCCGGGATACAGAAATTCCCAGATATATTGAGACGTTCCATTGACAGATAAAACGATTGCACACCAGAACAAAATAAGACTGTAACAGACATTGTAACACATGAAATGCACAAAGGCGGTCTTATCGTCAATAGTGCTTTCTGCCAGACAACTTTTGGGTAGAGAGGAAATAAATATTTAATTACAGGCTACTGTACAGTACAGACTTTACTGAAAACCTAAAAAAATTTACATATTTTTTATTAGTTTCTTTAAAAAATCAGATGTTAGAGCAAGTTTCCATTTAAATTGAATTTAAATTTATGCCAGAGTCCATTCCCAACCCTTTCTCCTAACCCATTCCTTAATCCGCAAAGGTAGGCAGCGCATCCGGGGGCGTGCTAACGTTTGTCATCCAATATTATAATAAGGTCTGTTTGCTCAGATAACGTCACATTTTATCAATGAAATCCCCTATTAACCATACGGACACGTTTATGATAGTAAAACGTTTGCCAAAGAAATGAAATACCCGAGCCGGGTAATGCAGCCTACATTAGCATTGGTTAGCTTCCCGCGCAAACTCTTTCAATAACACTTCAATTTACATGTTTGGAATTTAAAAATAAAATTCTGCGTATTTGATTCTATTTTTACGTAGAACTTTTACTTTTAATCGTAGTGATGGGTATTGAATTTCTGTGAATAGATGGGAATGAAAAAATTGTACTGTTCATTGAAATATTATTACTAACATCTCTATGTTTTACGATGTTAGGTAGACATGTACGGTCGAAATCTTTAAATTGAAATCTTACGAATTTGTTCTATCTGTTATTGACAGTCAAACCAGAATAAAGCTATGAACAGTTAAGATTGTTTTTTCGATTGTCATCTGGCATTCGTCATAACGACCTTTTAATAATCACCTTGCCCGGCCCATCAACCACGCGAACAGTAATAACATACATATAACAGTTATTATGAATCTATATTTGTATGGAAACTAGTTGTCGGCTTTTTTTCAATTCAATAAATCAATGTGTCTGTATACATTGATTTATCCTATCAAATAATGTCTCAATGAGATAAATATAATCGACTTGCATTGACTAAACAATAATGATTAATATAATTAAAAAATAATGCGTTCGTCAGTGAGTTATTATGATGACTTTACGGTTTGTTCTATAACGTTTTAGTCTCGGTCAGCGTCATATTGAATATTTTTTTAATTTAGGCAAGTGCTCACCCCTGCCATGAACACCTGCAACACTAAGATGCATGTGGGTGCACTGCCTACCTTGCAAAATCCATTTTAATAATGAGCTGCAAAGGAGTTTGTATTTGTCCGAACGTCATATTGAACAATTCTGTACACAACAGTGTAGGATTTAGTAATTAAATTTTGGCCAAATCCGATTGCATTAAAGAAAAATGTGCATTAAGTTTGCACTGTCATTAGGGGCCTTACGGGACAATACAGGATGAACAAACATATGTTTAATTTGGGAATAAAGGCTTCAAAAACTTGCAGATTCTGTTCCGAGCAGGATGAAACGCCATTGGCACGTGCTTTGTTAATGTATCTCTTTTATATACACAAGATACTCATATGTGAGCGCTCATCTACTGAAGTCGAAAGAGGTCCAACAACTCGTTGCTAAGACTATCCTGCGATATCTACAGGCCATAGGAATTAGCCATAGGTATGAACTATAAATGGTGGCGATCACAATAGATCAGCAATGGTCACAGTAATACGAGGCCGTAGTGACTCGCAAGTAATAATAAATGCTAATAACTCATGTTTTCAACGAAACTAGTCATGACGCATTTAATAACGGATTAAAATGAAATTTGGCAGAAAAATAGTTTGGATCTATATCTCGGTTAATATCATAGATGTGACAAATCGGTTCAGTAGTACCAACATTTTGACGGTGTATACTTTTATTAACATACAAACTATATGTTGTTGGACAGGACTTATCAAGTTCTACTTCTTTTTATATAAACACTTTTTTCAAAAACATACAGAAAGTAAGAAAATATGCCTTTCAGTTGGCGCTGTCTAATGCTTTATTCTCTCTTTCATTATTACAAAAAGCATCTTTAGCATGAAGTTCTTTACAACGTAGCACCAGATACATCCCTAATTATAATTTGATTTTCATGTTCCATACACATTTAAATACCAAACGGATCTTAAGATTTACCCATTTTATTTCAATGGAGTTTTGTTCTGGTTGCACCGACCGTGGCCACGAACTAACTCGAGCTATGGCTAATTTTTAATTAAGACCTTAATTCTTTTTTGTGTTATTCGATTGGCATATTTGTGAATGTTTAAGAACTTTATTTGAGAACTTGCGGACGTAATACTCAAATATGCATTTCGTGTTCAATAGCTCTTAATACGATAATATTTTTCCAACAATTAGTCCGATGGTCGAGTGATGAACTATGTGTTAGCCGATAACACTAAAATTGTCCTGACCAAATAACTGGTCCGTTTATTTAGCGTTAATGTCCTACCGTCATAGGTATTCCTTAGTCGAGTTGATTGCGTCACTCCGACTATGTTTAACCTATTTCTGAGGTCACGCATTCGGTTCTCTTCACTAATTTTATAGTACGAGTAATCGCCTGTTTGACCGTCTCATGTAGTTAATGTACTAAAAGTTTATCGATTGAAAACAAAATCAACAATAACAATTAAAAAATTACTTCAATTTTCTGTTTGTAATATACTCGATATACTTGTACAGTTAATCGATTTATATGCATGAATGGTAAGTTTATTTGTTACAAAACAATACACTATTAACATTTGGCTATTAACGTGTTTCGGTAGTGAATGAGAAATGCCAGAGCCCATTCCCATCCTATCCCTTCCTATGTCCCCAACCCTTTCTCCAAATCCATTCTTGCATCAACAAAGGTAGATAGCGCGCCCGGGGGCGTGCCAAAGTTTGTAATTTTGGACTAATGTTAGCATGTATCGCGGTTGTCTATGGGTGATAGTATCCACTTACCACCGGGTGGTCTGTATGCTCGTTTGTCACCTTATTTCTATAAAAAAAATAGCTTTTTGTGCAATTCATGTGTTATTTACAATATGTCTGTTACTGTCTTTTTTTGTGCAAAAAATAGTTTTATCTATCTATTTATCATTAATATGTAATTTTGTGAGTTACAGTAACAAAATAGGTACTTTGTTAGTTAATTTTGTTATTCCATTTTCTTGTAGCTCAGGTCAGGATAATATTATTGCGAACTGTGAGGTAGATCGCAATTGATGTGTCACGGACGTCGGATTTAACATCCCACTGCATGTCTTCTACTTTCAACCACAAGTATGGGTTTACTAAATAATATGTAATAACTATCAGCGTTTATTAGTGTTTTAAACTTAAATTTTCATCTAAAAAACATCGTGGAAAAGTACCAATATTGTCCAACCTAGGCTGATCCCAGTATTTTGAAACTAAAAACTGAATTTAATTTCGAACAATACAGTTCGTTACGCCATTGTGTTCAGAGTGGTAAGCCCGGTTGAATTGAATTGCCATAATATCGGCCATATTCAATTTCAATAGCATTTACAATGAGTGTTACCTCTCGTTCGTATTAAATTATATGGTGTTGTAGAAAACTACTTTTCAGCGACGTTCTTACGTTCTTAGCGTGATTTAAATATCTGCATGATTTAAACATAGTAATATCTGCCAAACTGTGGAACAGTTTGTCGTTTGTCGTTTGTCGAAGTTTGTCGGTAGAACTGCTCTCTGCTTAAATTAATTGCAGTGTAGTCTATTGTACAAGTACGTATATATGTATATGACTGTATTATGTTATAAACTATGTTAATACTTTTGTCTACTAATGTTATATAAATTTTGATTCATTTGTTAAATGTACTTGAAATATTTCTAATAAATAGTTTTTCAATTTATTATTGAAAACAGCTTTTGACATATTTTTAATTCTTAAATGTAAAGGTAATTTATTTTAAAATGTAACTACTGTATATCTTCGTGTATATTGCCACAATAATTGTAAACTATGGGCACATCCAATTCTTGTTTCGTCATTGCTCTTGTGCTATGAGGATGATTGACAATGTTTCTGAACTCATTAGAGCCAAATTATTCCAGTTCAATTAACATATTTTAACTGACTCTTTCCCAAATGCTTCCAACTTCCTTCAACTATTTCGTTATAATGTATTTTTATAGAAAGAAGGCGGCAGTCGGGAATAAAGTCCACGTGGTGGTAAATGAACGCTGTCGTCCAACGACATTGGCGATAAATGCCAACATCAGTTCAAAATGACACACGCGCCGTCTACCTTGAAGATTTGGGAGAGGATTTGGAAAAATATTTGAGAAACGTGAAAAACAAAAAGTACAAGGGGTCGAAAAGTGTTTTTCATTCTATTACATTTCCCATCCTTCCTTTGGGATATAGGGTGGGAGTTGAGTAAAGAGTATAACGGAATAAGGAGTTTCTTTTATCCCAACCTAATCTTTATTCTATGGGGCAGAAGGAGTAGGATAAAATAGAATGGGAAATGTGCTCGGGCATATCTCACTCACTATCGAAATATGTCCGTGGTACAATTGAAAACGGTTGTTTTTGAGAGAGAGGTAATTCGGCCAGTAGAGAGCGCCCAGCGGCTAAGGAATTACAGCATGCACACTCCCCCTCAAATGGTTTTTTATTACGTTCTATCCTTGTTGTGTTTGTTTTATTCTAAGACTGGCAGTAACCGTGATTTCGTGCGCTTAGATGTTAGAGTATGTTTGGTTAGCAAGATTCCCATGGGGACTCTATAATTGATCTGGATAAAAAGTATCCTAAGTTAAACTTTACTCGTTTGGCAATTTTTATTAAAACCATTCCAGTGTCTTTTGGGAGATACGCGTTTAGACAGGGAGAGAGGTAGACAAAAATTCCAAAAATGTCGTTTTAGGATCTGTATCGCTATCTGGATCTTTACGATTACTACAAAAACACTTTTTCAAAAAATATTAAATGTACAGACACGGCTTTGTTAGGATTCTACTACATCTGGAGAAGATAAACTGAAGTTATCAATAGGGATTTTGTTTCAATAAAAATCATATTGATTACCATTTGAAAGGACGAAGAATTTCAACAATGAAAATCCATTATTGCAATTTCGTGAAATCCGATTTGGCATTTATATGAAACTAACACGTAAACATATAAATTTCAATAACACCATTGTATTTGCTGCCAAGTTTTCCAGTCTCATATTTTTATGTAGGTGTAAAAGCGAAAGGTGTAACCCTTAAACTCGTAAACTATACACAATTTATTGTGAAGACGCCTGCTTGGTTTTCTTCCGAATAATGGATGACCAATCGAATCTATGGAGACCGGAATGTCCGATGATTTGATTGGCTCGTCTGATATTCTGATCGATATCATGTGTATATTGCACGTACCTCTGTGCAATCTTGCAAATTGATTCATGACAAATGACACTTAGCTGTTAAAAAATATTTTAAATAATATACAATTAAATATCTGGGAAGGAAAGAGTGCATAGCCTTCCCCTCCCACAGCCCAGCGTACTCAACTGGCCACGTTTACCACTGCACGAAAATCTAATGCTATCAGAACGAACAATACATTGGGGATCCACGTGGAGAAAAAATACAAATGAACCCACAGGGGATCCACGTCAGGTGTCCTACTGGACGCCGGGAAAATTTCTTTGTTATGAAAAAAACATTACTCTCTAAGCACTTTCGCTGCCGTCACCGCGTGCATTGTATGAAGTTGATATACACATGCACGCTTTTATGGGGAGAGTGCACGCTGCGTTCCTACAGCTGCTGGGCGCACTCGACTAGCCCCGTTAGCCCTCTCTCAGAAAAAACTACCTTGAAATGTACTGCATTTCCTACTTTATCATATTTCTCCAATATACGTACGTGTTTCGGTATTGAGCGAGATATGCCAGAGCCCATTCCCATCCTATCCCTGCCCATTTTCCCAACCCTTTCTCCCAATCCATTCCTTAATCTGCAAAGGTACACTAGCGCATCCGGGGGGCGTGCCAACGTTTGTCATTCTGGATGTTGGCATGTATCGCGGATATCTATGGACGATAGTATCCACTTACCGTCAGGTGGACTGTAAGCTTGTCCGCCGCCTTTCTTTCTATAAAATAAAATGGCTTAGTTGTAGAACGTCAACATCGCAATTGTTGCCATACTGATATTAGGACTTGAAAATATAATAGTACTTATTGTATACTATTCACAGACATAAGAAAATAATACAAGGAATACTGCATTATTAGTTGTGTAATTAATTGTGTTGCTTCCTAGTAAGAATGAGCAATAACAGCTACGTCATCGTAGCTCTGTAGCAGTGGGTGCTACGCCATAGCATCGTAGCTGTGTGCTACGGCATTCAATATGGCTCGAGGATTTGAGCGTTTAAATTGCAAATAATTATATTAGTACCAATTACAATCACTAATTATAGCTATTTATACTAATAAAATATATTTATTATAAAGAGACAGTTTTTCTTATATTAGAGGTGAACTTAAAAACTATCGAATCGATATTGAAACTGAATTTTAGGAAGATAAACAGATGAACATAGGCTATGTTTAGATTCTCTAGGAAAACGTTATGCCACCAGAGCCAATTCAAATTGATAGTTTTTTTCATATAAATTTCTGCTAAGTGAAAATTTCAAGAATCAAAAAGAGAACTTGAGTCACTTATGAAATGAAATTTTACATGAATCAAAAACAAATCAATCAACAAGTTATTATCAGTAATATTCCTTTAACATTTACGACTGATTAAGTCACATCGAACAAACGAACATACAAATGTACTCTCACACGCAAACTTCTGTACACCTATATTTGTAAAAGGAACAAATTCACATGCATACTTAAGATTTCCTTCCAAAGGGTTGTGAAAACATCTATTTACATTATTACTGTTATACAAAAATGGTTTCGTTTTCTTTCGTTAACAGTCGCCGCACGATATTTGAGCTTTATCGGTCGATCTGAAAGTACTTTGAACTTAACGGGCCCCGAATTTGGCCGTGGAAAAAATCTGAATTTTAATTCGATTCCGATACAAACAAAACAGAAACAATTCACTATTTTTTTTCTGTTTCCGATAGAATATCACATAGCATAAAAGTCACCAGCGATTTTGCATCCGCTGCATCCGCTGCACCAAATGCCTTAATTTTGACTTGTAATAGGTTTTTCTGATCCAGTGAGTTCTGCGACATCCTTTGTATCATTAGTGCATTTTGCCGGAAGTTAATTAACGCCTCTTTTGCCTATGTCCTAGTCGCCCGATGAGTAGATAGAACACAGGTAGTGTTAAAATAAACTAAAATCATTTTAAATCAACAGTCAATAAAATTGCTATCCAAACTACCACTGGGTGTCTCTTTTATATTCTTATTTTTAATAGGTAATGAAATGGCGGCAAAAACACATCGTAAACCTCTTTTTAACCCTAATATTTCTCTTTGCCTCGTCTTTATTGCGCTCTAACATTATAAGCATTTGTTGCTATAAATCACATGTTGTAAGTTTAATTATTAGGCATATTTTAATGTACATATTCTTATATATAGCCCGAACAAGAAAATAAAAAACCTCGCCATGATGGGTAAAACTAATAGAACTAATAACTTCCACTGACAACACCAACTAGCTTTGAAAAAAGCAAATGTGGCGCCCCCACAGCAAGTTTTTTATTTTTCTGGTCAGGCTTTACATACCTATATAACTAAATATAGTTAGAAGTAAAATAATAATACTTAATTACTTAAGATTACTTATGAAGTATATGATTTGATTATAATTCTTCGTGGAATAGAAGTGGGTTAATTCAGCAAGTAATTTCCTAATGTAGTGGCCAAATAATTACGTAAACAATTATTAATTTTTTTTACATAACTACTAATTTGTGTGCGACAGTTGGGCAAAGGCCTCTCCCCTCTCTTATGCCATACTGCCTTTAAATGCTACGCTGGAAAATTTAGTTATGAGGCTAAAATTGAATTGTATTATTATGCAGCTCGTATCTTAAAAATATTTCAATATTGAATGTTTGTGCGATTAAATATTTTGTATAATACGTTGTTATATTCTTCAATACTTTAACAGTTTACATAAATGTAAGGTTACATAACAGTTTAACAATAACGAATTAATAACATGCTCTTTTTATTGTACATTTGCAACTTTTTATATGGCAACTTGTTATTCGCTAACGAACAGTATTTGGTGTCTCTGTCGCATAATTATAAAGTACTGTACAAACTTCTGTTTTCAGTGTTCATTCGTGATCCCACGCTTTCAGTTATAGAATGTTGACATATTTCAAAGCGGCATTTTGTATACCGAGGACTGTTTTATAATAATACTAGCTTCTACTCGCGGCTTCGCTCGCTTTGACTAAGCGGCTGTGACAATATTTTGTAACTGTAAAAGCACCGATATGATTTTACAGATATTTTAGCCTTTGAGCTCCTTTTAGCCTAGATATTATCTTCCGGCTTCTCTTTTATATATTCATAGCCTCCTAGAGTATATATGTGAAATGTTGTTGTTCCTCATCATTGCTTTCAGAAATACTAAATTCTGAGTAAACACACATACTTTCCCAGCTCTAGTGAATATTTACCAAAAGTTGCTTATACTCGTTACTGATTTTACAAAGACTTGAACATGTCCAGGTTGTTATTTCCACAACTTTTAGTTAGGTGATATAAATAGATTTGTATGCCGCAATGTACGCGACGGCTTCTTGCCAAAGAAGCCCACTTCCACGCACTTTGATCACTTTGAGTACTTCGATGACAGAAGCCACGGTTATTGTAATCCGAGGTGGGCGTTGTAACGAATAGTTCTGCACAGCAATTGCGTTCTATATCTAGTAGAGCACGCGGAAAGATGCTATGTATCTTCCAATGCTAATAAGTTCTACTTGTAAACGACTTGTGAGAATATCATACAATACCATCAGCTTATGTCTCTCCACTGCTGGATATAGGCCGCTCCCCAAAGCTCACCACCACACACGGTCTTCGGCTCTTCTTAACCAGTCACCAGCAATGAACTTTTGTTTTCAAGTCATTTTTCCATCTGATCAAAGTGCGTCCCACACTGCGCTTCCTGGTGGAGTGGTCGAATAATCGAACTGCTCGTCCATAGTGGGTGTCAAATGGGTTCACAAATGTTCCGGTATACCGATCCAGAGTTGCGAGTGGCACTATATATCTTTTTCAGCCTCTCCCTATAAGATATATAAGGCTATAAGGCGACTACATTTAGTGCTATTCATGGTTTATCCTTGTATTTTTGCCAGTATTTGCCACAATCCGTATAAAAAGTCCAATAATTTATTTGTTCTACAGTATGCTTAGGCATATTTCTATGTACCCAGACTGGTTCTTTAGTTATTGTTTTGGTGGTGTACTTCGAATATTTCGAAAAGCAATAAAACAACTTCCATCTTTATATCTGAATTCATTTTTAAAATTATAAAATTTTTCATTGTCACCCGCGTACAGATTATGAATCGTGCTATGTACGAAGAAGTAGGTAATGTATATGACAAAATTATTGCACATAAATAAGTTTTATATAAATCGGTGGCCGTGTTAAAAACGACTAAATCTACTAGTCATCGCCTTGATTTGTAGGGTGAGAGTGCACTCTGCATTCCCACAGCCGCTGGGCGCACTCGACGGGCCTCGTTACCCCTCACTCACAGAAGACTACCTTGAAATGTACTGCATTTCCCACTTTATCGTATTTCCTCAATGTACGGACGTGTTTCGGTAGTGAGTGAGATATGTCAGAGCCCATTCTTATCCCATCCTGTCCCTCCCTATTTTCTCAACCCTTTCTCCCAATCCATTCCTTAATCTGCAGCGAATCCGGGGGTGTGCCAACGTTTTTCATTCTGGATTGATGTTAGCATGTATCGCGGTTGTCTATGGACGACAGTATACACTTACTATCAGATGGACTGTATGCTCGTCTGCCGCCATTTTTTTATAAAACAAAAAAAAATATTGTATCTGTAATTTACCAGTTGGTAAACGGCTGACTACATTTCGTTGCAACATTAATGTAGGTGGTGTTGGGGTGCCCCGGGGCAGGAGTTTGATTGTATATTCCATTAAACTTATATTGTTGGCGCAGTTCTATCGTTGTTACCATATATATAATCTGATATGGTTAGATTCAAACATGATATTAGACATAGGTGTTGAATTAGGGGGTTTTGGGGGTTTTATTTTTTTCTGAACTTGATATTTTCCTCAAAAAAGTCCAAACAAAGTGTTAAAAGTCAGAAACTTTATATTAAGTATCTGGCTTTGTTGCTCTGTGCTAGTCACTGTACAATACCACGAACGCCAACACCGCACACTGCACTAATAAACAGCTGCTGCTAATCGGACCGCTGTTATTCAATACCTACTAGTACAACTATGTAATCGTTAAGTTACGTTTGTTTGTTTGTTATTTACTTTAAACAGTACAAATGTAATGATTATGAATATGTTTTCTTTTAACATTTCTTACACGGTTACGATCTCATACCTATAATCTTTAATCTAAGTGCACATCCAATGCGCAATGTACGTCAGACAGTACATACACTGACGTGGTGTGTAAACGCTACACATTCGCAATACAATATAATGGATATTGAAGTTGTTATTTCTTAATAGAATTGTGTTATTAAAAATATGCAGAGTTAAATCTAGACTAGAACGTGTATCCATTAGCTGTTAGGTATTAAACTGTTGTATTATTCGATATCAGGCCTTAACGTCCCACTGCAAGTCACATGCTTCGGCTAGTAAATCACGAGGTATAATTCTCCATGCGGTCCCCATGCGGATTGGTGTATTACCAGCAGAGCGTGGTAACGATCCACGGACCTCCGGATTTCAAGTCCAGAGCGCTACCAGCTGCGCTACATAATTGAAACTAATATTAACTGATTTGTGTTGTATTAATTCAAGAGATATGTAAAGAAACCGCATCTTAAGAAAAACGCAATGTACTTGTAATAGTGAAAATAGGTAACAGTGAAAAGGAACACTCTATTCATTCTTAACTCCCTAAAAATGCCAATTTGAATTTCATTGAATGATGGTGTTGATATTTTTTCCTTTGCTGCGGAATGTTCTAGTGATAAGTCTAGCGAAATGTTCTAGCCTTAAATTTCTTTGTATAAGTACGATAATAAAAAAGACGATACGTTAGTGTCTCAAAAAACCAACATACAACACTTGAGATATACCTCAAATGAAAGCCTTTATTTCATAGATATTTTAGTGGTAAGGAAGTTGATGTTAATTTTACATACGCCTATGTATATTTTGGAAAAAATTTAGGAAATTAGTTCGTACTTTCACCACTAAATGGCGTTGATGCCACCGCTATATCACGATATGATTTTGTTTTTGCGATTTCTATACAAATTTAATTTTGTTCATTTACGGGCAACTGTGTTGGTGGTAGGAACCTTTTCCTAAGTAAATTTTGCAGCTGTGACGCAAGTAGCGCCATGCGCTCAACACAAAGGACCATAGGCAGTCTAGTGGATCAGTGGTTTGTGTGAAAATAAGGTGCTGAAATAAAAAAAATCTTAGAACCAAAGTTAAAAAAATAAATAAATTAACAGGGTGTAGACATTTTTTATTTCACCTGTAAAATATGGAAAAAAAATATTGTCGGATTGTAGGCCCTATTGTGCGAAGCACAGCTTCTCACAATAGGGTCACTAATGCAAAAGAGAATAATTGAGGGTTTAACCCTCAATTATTCTATAAAAATGATGGTTATCGAATAACGCCATAACGCTAATCGATTTTATAGGTGCTCGTGAGTAGAAGCACGGATGCGATGGAGTGGCACGGCGCCGTCGCGCGCCGACGCGTTGCTGTATAAGGGCGGGTGTGCGCTTGCGTCGCGCGCCGGCTGAACGATGGGCCGCGCTAGGTGAGCTGTGCGCGGCCGCGGTGCATGTACGCGGCGGCGGGCGGCGCGTCGCTCGCGGGCCGTAAGGTAACAATGCTTTTATTTGTGACGTTGTCTATCAAAATAGACTTTATTGTCGGTTGTAGTTTTATATAATGGGTATAGCCATTAACCAGGATATAATAGGCTGGAAATAGGCTCTAGCTCACAACCTCTCACTCTCACCATCGAATAGGAAAAGTGGGAAATGCAGTTCATTTTACGGTAATGTTCTGAGGGTAACTTGGCCAGTCGAGTGCGCCCAGCGGCTGTAGGATTTGGCGCACCCACTCCCTCTCATTATTAAGATATTGAGTCTTTAAAAAAATGTATAATTTCTGTATTGCTTTATTTTAAACATTAGATGTTATAGCGTATTTCTATTTAAACAGAATATTGAAGCTAGCGCTACATATTGACCTATTTTTAAACTGCATAGATAATGCCCTTGTTTCTACCACGCCATTCCAGTCACTCTCTCCAGATCGTCAGATAAGTCGGAACCTCAAGCTGATCAAGCTTTCCTAACGCTAATTAGCCAACCGTAGTAAACTCTTGAACGAAATTGAGAAAGATGCGCATTTGATTTAGATCGATGTCACGCTCAGTCTCTTAGCAACAACTTGTCACAAGAAAACTTATTTCCGATTAAAATAATATTATTGTTTATTCTAAAGTCCTAGAAGATATAATTAGAACGATATCGTTCTTATTAGGGGGTCAGTCTTCTTAAGATAAACCAGTTCGGCAAGCTGTGCACGAAAACTTGGCTGTACTCAAAACCAATACTTGAAATAAATATAGTTGTTATGCAATGTATGGATAAAGTTTATAATGGTATACTTTGTGCGGCAGGCGCGCCAGCACGGCCGCCAGCCTGCGCCGACGAGCCCGCACAGCCCCCCGCACCCCGCGCCCACCGGCGTTCGCGCATTCTCCTGCCAGCACTGGGAATCTCGTCTCCTCGCGCCCCCGCCGCCCCGCCCGCTCTCCGCCCACGTCTCCGAGCCACACTCACCATGCGATGTCGTCGAGGTATACAAATGCCTGTAATGTACATAAGTGTTATATGTATACTAGTCTAAGCATGTCCATAGATGTAAGGGTTTCTGTGTGCCGTTTTACGATAAGTTTGGAAGTGTTGTGTAGCTTGTCTTGTTTCAAGATTCGTTAATAGGTAATGTATCTGTGAAATATGTGGGCTAGAATACTCTGTAGCTTAATATACGCATGACCTGATGAGACAATGCAACAATGTGGTCTAAGGTGTCGTCACCTTTTTGGGAATTACCTTAATTAGCTGCCAGTATAATTTGATGGTTTTGTTTAAGTGTTCTTTACTGAAAGAACGTCAGCAATAACATGTGTTACGCGAGAGTGTTGTTAAGTGAAGTGACAAAAGTGGGCCGGCCATGAAACAAGGATATTTAGCTGGGAGTAGCGTTCGATGGCAGGTGTCGAAGAACCAGAGACTGCGTCTCGACGTTCGGAACGAAACATGAGTGGCAGTGCATAAACGGAAATAAAACATTGTACAAAAAATTCAACTAATTAATCAACACGCCAAATTGCGCTTGCTTCCATTAATATTCTTTTCTCACAAACATATCATAATATAAGGTAACGACCATATAAAAGTTCAATTAGATATAAATTTAATATAGTTTTTGCGCCTTTCTTGTGCCTATCTTTATCCAATTCTAAATAAGTAAGATTTAAACGAAAGTAATCAAATTCTGTGATGGGACTAACTTAAGAGTGATATCGGTGTTTGATCTGTAAATAAAAATCTAAGTCTGTTTATAAAAACGGTAGAAGTTTAACTAAATAATAGATAGATAAATATTAAAGTAATAAATAATTAGATCGACATTAGATAAGTTATAAAATTAATATTAAAAATAACGCCCGTGTTGTAAATAACGGTTATCAACGTGTAATTAAATGACAATGAATGTTGCGCTTGAGTACGTGCGTTTGTGAAGTGTGTGACTTTTGAACTCGGCCGTGTGAGGCTCAGTTTTGTACCGGTGCTAATCAAAGGCCACAAAACTGGCAAGTATGCAGGCAGCTCTTATGCTAAGAGCCAAATCGCGGGAGAGAAGAAAACAGCGACTCAAGAGAGGTATCAAGCATGAACTGCCAAGCAATGTTGCGACGAAGACGATCGCACCGTTCCCGAGATATCCTCCTACTTCATGGGTATGTATACGTAGCTTAACATACATTCGATGGTGTCTATTGAACGTTGCATGACGTTGTGGTTATAACATTGATTAGTGTGTAGGTATAGCCACCGATCACTGATTTTCCGCATGCATGTTCTAATAAATATAATTGAAGGAAATATTCGTCAGTATAAGAAATGTGCGACTAAATTGAGAATTTTCCAGTTATTCTGTCACCACTAAAATTGTATATGCTTTCAATATTTAAACATGAAAAAGCAATGTTTCAACCACTCTACGCATATTAAATACTACTTGTATTTGTAGAGCAACGTTTTAAGTTCAGATGCAGGTAAACAAACAACATCCGAACGCTGATCAATAAACAAACGAAGTTTGAGGTCTGCCTAATGCATTTTCGAATACAAGTTTAAAAGGAAAGCAATGCAATGCAATTCGTGCTACGGCGTACTACGAGCTTGCTACCATTGTAGCACATGTGCTACGAGAGACGCTTTGGTTTCTATCTACGTAACAGCTTCCTAGAAATTTGAACAGTATTACTGCTTTCAGTTTCGTTTTAATTAACATGTGGGGATTTGCCCAAATAGAAATTACGCTAATTGTAAAGATATTTATAGTACATACATACACATCCCGGCTGAAAGTGATACACATCGACTATATTCGGCTAGCTCGGTTTTGTAGAGCGTCATCTCTGTCGTACACGATAGAGACGATGCTCTATAAAACCAAAGCTAGCCGATAGTCCCTTTCTAAAGGCCGATGTGTATTACTATTTACCGGGAAGTGTACATATAATTTGTCAGAAATATGCAAATGTAGTTTTTTGAAAAAATATTTTAGAACAGATAGCTAACTACTAGTATTACGTACGTAACGACATGACTTGTACTCTTGTGACGACTTGTAACAATTGATGGATGGGGCGGGGCGCTCACGCCTTATTGACAAGCTCACAATGACAACAATTTAGAACATATTTTATCGACACAATTATAACCATATATATAATATATAGGTGGTTATAATTGTGTACATTATTCTATATGTATATAGAATAATGTGAACAAATATTGTTTGAAAAAATTCGTATTAAAGTAAAACATTACGTGATTATTTGAGTAATTTAACACATGCGTAACAATTATTACGGTTTATATGGAAAATAAATTATTTATCGAAGTATATTTCAAGACCAAAAAAATCAAATGAAATATATTTATTTATGCGTGTACAAGATATTACAAGATGTTAGTATAATATTTTGCTTATGAAATAATTTAAATATTCTAATTTAAACATATGGCTGAAGCTGGGTCTCATAAAAGAAGTTCATTATTGGAAAAATTCAATCATAAATACATATGTGTCATATATGTGTCATTATAACGCTTGTCAATACTTTTAGAAACAACATTTTAAAAAGTTGTATATATTTTACAGTTAATGTGTGAAGTTACTAACTAATGCCCTCCTTTCCATTTTCTATTTGCCTAAATGCTGATTGATAGAGAATGCCATAAAGCCATAAGTCTGCCTTTGGTACATTATCTCTGTGCAATAGAGTTTAAATAAATAAGTAAATAACATCAAAGTTTGCGATCACTTTTCAGTACTACAATGTGTTTCCTTTGTGCATACACCTGAAGTTCCGAACAAAACGTATGGAAACCACGATGTGTAAGCGATCATGAACTATGTCAGTTCATTTGAAACTAGGTCAACGTCTCCCCGACACATCTATGAAACATATACCGGGTATTTATTAGGCAACATTTTCTGGGCAATTTGTTGCTCGACATGTAGCCCAACGTATCGCTTAATAATGCGACGCTTATGTCTAGCAACTTTGTCTGTCCAAACATTACAGTCGCCGACAACATGTCGCCCGAAGAGCTAGTGTTGATCTCCTCTGCTTATTTGTTAGACTGCACTATTGACATTGTTGTGGGGATCGTTTATATTTGATGCGCAACGATATGCCGCCAGTCATGTTACGCGTCATGTGGAAACGCCGCGACCGTGTGCAACGTTGTCAAACATGTTGTGCTTGGCATGTTGTGCGTCAATTGTTGCCCAGTGGATACCCGGCTTTATGTACCTTTGCCATACATAAGTGTAGCTATAGGTGCTTTGATGATAATTGCAAATATTACCCCCTGTTAATTGGCAAGCAGTGGCGAGTTGTACTTACCCATATTATGCGAAGCTAACTAATCTAGATTCCTATGGCCTGAGAGTAAATTTTCCGTTTGTAATCATAACTAACAATGGTAATAGCCGGGGTGTCTATTCTAAACTCTCATTCATGAGGATATTAGTTCAAATCCTCGGCTCGTACCATAGTTTCAGCTTAAGTACGTATTTTTAAAAATTATAACTAGCTCGACATATATCGTTCATAGTGTACAACAATACTGCAATGATCTTTTTTACAAAAAATATTTAATATACAGACACGGCTTTGTTACGATTTCATTACATGTATAGATGTCGGAAAGCAAATGGGAAAAAAAGAAAGAAAAAACACCAATAATCCGTTACAAGCAAGTCATCATTTATTTTCAACTTTGTATTAGTTTGGAGAATCAACACAATATGTAAACACTTCATTAAATATTGCATTCACTTTAATATTAACTTTTTAACTTTAACTTTTAATATTAATATCCGAAACTTAATTTCGATTTGTTTGCTTTTAATTGAAAGTAATACACATCGACTATGATCGGCTAGCTTCGGTTTTGTAGAGCGTCGTCTCTGTCGTCAGTCAGTCAGTCAACCACGTATAGGCGCCCGACAGAGACGACGCTCTACAAAACCGAAGCTAACCCATCGTAGTCAATGTGTATTACCTACTTTCGGCCAGGAAGTGTAAATAGTGTTGACATTTATTTTTGAAGTCCATGGACGACATTATCCACTTAGCCTGTCGGTATTCCTTCTTATTATACTTTTTAATTCATCTGATATCGTTATGAGTGTGGTTTAATACGGTTTTTATTTAAACGAGCACCAAGGAAATACTAAATGAGTAGCAAATCATGATCAACACAGCAATCTATTTTTGAATAACTAAAGTAAATAATTATAAATTACAAAAAAATTAATGGACTTTTGACGAAAACTCGAGAAATGAAGTTGAGTTGTTTGATAATTGTAAAAAAAAGGAATTAGGCGTTTTGTGGTTTAATAATGACAGTTTATCAAACTTCAACATCATAGTTTATTAAACTTCTTTTTCATACAAATAAAAGTGTGGCACAGTTTTTTTGTTTTTCGTGCGCTTCCAAGGAGTCCTCTTCTGTTCTCAGTAAACCCACTATCGCTTCACTGAGTAACTCTCGACTTACTTCGACGAGACTGGACTAGACTGAATTTTTTTATTAGGAAAAAACTTGACACTGGCAGAATGTGCTAATTGCACCTTTGCCATATATGAACAAAAAAAGAAAAAAATAATGACCAAGTCGACAGAGTCCCATTACGAGGGACTCCTTATTTTGTAACTTACCACCATACAGTATTTTCTGAAGCAACTTCACAATAAGTACTATCCACTCTCAAATGAGCACTTTCATCTGTCAACTTCTTTCTATAAAAATAATTGAAGTGAGAACTCTCTAGACTCTCTACCAAACAATTACAATTTAGAAAACTTCTAACTTACACTGGTTCTATTTTCAAAGTCAGTTATCTAAAATATTTCGATCAAAACTATAGGTTGTACCTATTCTATGTATAGGTACCATTCTATGTGTACCATTCTAGTTAGTGCGTACAATGAATGACATAAAGCGATATACAAAGTTAGTTTGAAGCATTTGTGTATCGTATAACACACACAAACACATTAAATGTCCAACATGTGTAATTGCCATACAATTGCGCTAACTCATCAGCCGCTGTCCGCGCGTTTCATTGTAGCCAGCTGCTTTGTTTCCCAGTTTCCATGTTACTATTTACAATGCACCATTACACAGATACAAACTTGTACATAGATCTCTCTCTTTTGGCTCTACAGGCCGAGGTGGGCCTTGGCCTGATCCAGCAAGTTTTTCCAGATCGCTCTGTTTATAAATACATTTGCTTTATCCTATTGTGAAACAGTGGCCACATGTTGCATATCGCGGGTGCGTTTGTAATGAGAACTATAATTTCTTAACATGTCTACGAATAGGAGTTTTTCCTTTTCATATATAAATACATTTCGATAGTACATTCCATATAACAACAACAACATTACATACAACAGTCAATTTAAAGATATTGATGTGTTTTTAGGAAGCAAGCAATCATTTAGATCATGGATCATTTAGAACATATTTGAATGAATGGAAACGCCACATGCATCACAATCCTGTGTAGTTGTGTAGCATCCGATGCCAAAGCCTTCCTCTTCCTGAGGCTGCATGACTCGCAGAGCTTACAGGACACACACAAAAGCACACACACACACACGCACGCAACAAACACAAAAGGAAACATATGCACTTACTTATTTTTATGTTTTTGATATTTTCTATATTATTTTATTACTGTGAAATCTGTAATTAGTTATACCACTGTTGTCATTACCTAAATTAAATTTATACTCCAGATAAATTTAAATAAATTTAGTCAGCTGTAGATTTCTGTATATGTAAAAAAAATCTATACTATCTAACAGTAAACTGTAACCAACCCGTTTTTTCGTGCACTATGAACATTGGCCTTTTCATGCATATTGTCTTTTCTAAGAGAAATTTATGGCCTTAAAACACCATTCAGGCTCCTTTAGGCTTGTGGGAGCGGCTTTGTTATCCCTTAGTCGCCGGGAATGACACGCACGGGAAGAGATGACTAATTTAAAGTTGGCTGAAACCAAACACAGTATCTATACTAATATAATATAGAGGTAAAATTGTGTTTGTTTGTGGGTATGTTGGAGGTAATCTCTGGAACTACTGAACCGATTTCAAAAATTCTTTCACAAATATGTAACTACATTATCCGTGTCTAATATAGGCTATATACTATTTAGAAATTTTGAAAAAAAAAAAACATTGAAAAGGAAACAAAACTCCTATAAACCGAAGCGAAGCGAGGGCGGGTCGCTAGTATTATATAAAAGGTTTTCCTCCTGAAGATTCTAAATATTAATTTGACACTTACGAAATCGGGTTTTACTTTGTGAACTTAATTTTTATTTAGCTATTGATATCTAAAGTTTAAATAGTAATTGTAACTAACAATACATATTATCGAAAATACAATAACAAATATAACATAGTTTTAACAATAATCACAACATAAACAAAAACAGGAAACATAAGGCCGAAATTATTACTCAGCGAGCGAGTGTGGATAGCGTTATGCACATATGAGTAAATCACCAATAATTCATTTTAAAAAATAGCAAACAAAAGTATGCCCGAAAATTAAGATATTTTTAATAAGTTACCTACAGCACTTAATACGTAAATATAAAAAGGTATCGTAAAGACTAATTAGATGTACCCAAGTCCGTAATTAATTCTTCATTTCATTTTACAACTAGGTACTTCAAGTAAACGTCGGCACGAATACCTACGAATAACGTAGGAGTTTACTCAGGAATTTTATGTAGGTTTTTTATATGTAAGTGTTATTAGCGATAGTGTATGTATGTATATCTAAATTATTCGAAATTATTGACGTACGGCGTCTTACTGCCGACGTTTTCTTCTATCCTTTTAAATAATTGATGCTTTTCTTCATCAATAATTTCTTGTAAATGCAGTGCGCCTTGAAAGAAAGGCAGCACGTAATCACGCTTACAAATAATGAATAGCTTTGTAACTCACTCCATTTGCATTGTGTATTTAAGTGCTATTTTTAAAGTTCCTCTTGGGCACCACGCTCGTTGGCTCAATATGTTTTAGATTATAACACACTGAGCCACCGCTCATAAATAAATAGAAATTATGATTATATTTCAACTGCGAATAATTTTTTGAAATGTAATTCTTCTTATATTAATAAAATTGAATAAACCCCTCCCCCTCCCGTTTTACAAAAATGCATTGTTCTTCTTCGCATTATTCATTTGTAATTGTGGGATCACATATAGCTTTTCGATTTCTTTGTATTACTTTAATCAATCCTTACATCCGGTTATGTTATGGGTTGCGCCACTATCGATATACCAATTAGAATTGTTATTAAGATCAGCACCAAAATCTGAGAGGATCAACGGATTGAGTAAAGAAGTAGAAGCTGCTTGTGGCTGGGTACATGGATTGCTCTTCGTAGACTTCTTCTTCGACCAACATTGTGCCATTCACACCATTTCGGAGTTATCTTAGTTGCTTTCGTTTTATTATTATGTCCAGATAATAACCATAGCTCTAACTTCTTGTCATGTCTATTATATTTAGAGTCCTGTAGTAACTTAGTCTTGATCACGTCTAATCTAAACGCCGGAATGCTCGAGAGCCATTACCATGGGCTCATATTTTGAAGTTAGACCTTTTAGTAAAACTACTGCTAAGAATACATCCTCATATGGTTTACCAATGTAATTCAGTTGATTTCCAATAGACGAGACCTCATTTACGTACGCTTCCATTGTGTTGTACTCCGCAAGGTTCTTTGCTCATAATTTTCTTAAAAGTTGTAGGCTTCTGTTGAGGCTTATATCGTCCTATGCCTTTTCTAATACACTAAACGCTTCTTTTGCTGCGGTAACATTGTACAGATGTGGATAACAACACTCATCGATTAGAATGTTTATCTTCGCGAGAGCCTTCTCATCCTGTTCTCTCTTTATTTCGGGAGGTATCTTATCGCCTTCAGGATATACACTAATTGTGTACCAGAGATTGTCATGAGATTGTCAGGGTTTACTATCGTTATTGTCTTGTGATATATACCATCAGCCTTATAAAAGCCTTTCATCTTCCAAAAAGTACAGCACGATGTGTGTTATTTCATTGATCGGTCCCTGTATAAAGTGTTGTGCCTTTATAATTATGGAAAGGATACGCAGCGTGTGAATAATGATGACTTACCTTTGGACAGCTTTCTTCACTAGGTCAGGCTGGATTGTGCTTTCACTTTGTTGTATATTGTATCGTGTTATACTTATTTATTCATACTGTATTGCACATAAATATTGTACAGAGAGCGGACTTATGAACTTATGCCTTATGACATCCTCTACCAGTCAACCTTTGTGTAAACAGAGAGGCACAAAAGGCGTGTATTAAACAAGTACACATTCCGGCCGAAAGTAATACCTACACATCGACTATGATCGGCTAGATCGGTTTTCTATAGCGTCGTCTTTATCGTAACGGCACACGACAGAGACGACGCTCTACAAAACCAAAGCTAGCCGATAGTACTTTCTAAAGACCGATATGTATTACTTTCGCCCGGGAAGTATATGTATTATAATTTATGTATGTATGGAAATACATGAACTATAATAGCAAAGTTAATAAAACAGAAATATATACATATAACTCTAAATAAAATAACAAATCATTAAATACCTATATTTACATAAACATATATGAATATGTGCATATGAATATAATATATTAAATAACATTTTGTTATTAAATTTGCCTTAACATAATAATAATAAAGCTTGAAATGACAATATATCTTACAGGCTATAGTTATGTTTACCAAGGCAAGCTTTCTCAAGTCGAGAACGCTTTCACAAGTGCCTCGACTGTGCTGGAATCCAGTTTAATTCCATTTAAATTTTAAAAAACAGGAACGTTTAACATAACTTCGTTTCCCTTGGCTTTGTGGAATTAACTTTAAAAAAACGTAAAGAATAAAACGAAAACGAAAATAATAATATATGTATGTAGGAAAGTACGTAATAAAATCTTAACATAATGCCATTTTAAATTATTATTTATTTTATTAGTATTATTTGGAATTTAATTCATGGTTTATTAGCATACGTATGTATATAAATATATTGTCCTGTCTGTCTGGAAGACACCAGGGGAAATGTGATTAGGACAAGTAGGCGATGCATCACAAGTGATATAAAAAAGAAAGTAAGACATACATGGAACCTTATACATTATACTAAATGAAAAATTCAAATTGAAGATTATTATGTATTATAATAATTATTATGTATGCAAATATGTGGATGTATATGTATATGTACAGTAATATATTATACTTTTCTTTTCATTACTTAGTTCTAGTTATCTCTTTTAGTATTTTTGTTTAACACTATAATTTATGTCTATTTCTATCATCACGTGTGTTTACTACTTTTCCTCACATTCTGGCTACCGTACTGCTTTTATATTTAACTACTTTATGTATATATGTATATCATATATTATATATTAAGTGTATACTATACGCCATCTATCTGTGATCAAAATATTTATTTCCTCTCTACCCAAAGGTTGTCTGGCAGAGATCGCCTTCAGCGCTACACCGCCTTTTGTACATTTTGTGTCTACAATGTCTGTTATTGTTTGGTTTTGTTTTTCGGTGTGCAGTAAATAGTTTTATCTATCTATCTATTATGTGTATATTATTATTTGAACTATACATAATTTTGAAATAACTATAAATTGCATCCGCGTTCCTATTTCTGTTTGATCTGGTGGTTGATTGGTTGTAAATGCCATATGGCATTAAGTCCGCCATTTGCACAAATTACTTCTGCAATGAAGTATAAATAAATAAATATGTACCTCCAGTAAGGCGGTGAAAAATTAGAAGAACTGCCCTTTTTTTCTATAGCGACCTTGATCACACCTGACGTCATCGAAGTATTCTATGCTCAACCCCACTTGTATTAACAATGGCCTTTCGACAGAGCTTTGTAAGTTATTTATAGCACACCCAATGGTTTGTAGATTGTAAAATAAACTTTTGCACGAGGTTTTCCTGTATTTTTATACATGATTTTGCTCGCAGCTCCGCCTGTTTAGAATACAATATCACATGGGATAACTTTGCGTTAAAGTTCTAACTATACGTATTATATTATAAGTGGGTATATCAATATATGAAAATGTAACGATAACTGTTTGTTCGATGTCTAACTTTTTTGAGAAGGACGAAAAGGATATAGGCTACAAATCCATCGTTCCCGGGGAATAGTGAACACGCGGGCCAAGCCGCGGCCAAAAGCTGATACTCGATATATTTAAAAAACGACTTGACCTTCGATTAGTCGCTTATATGGCTAACCATGCATCTGGCACTTTTTTTAACTTTGTTAAAACTTTGTTAACTTTGTTAACACTTTGTTAATCGAAGCACTGCAGCCACATAAAACGACAGGTGGGCGGTGAGCCTCTGTTGGAACGTGTAGGATCTTAAACCTTTTAGAACAATACTACAGTGTAACGGAAATAATATTAGTGAGTTCCAAGATTACGACAAAAAAATACATAGAAGTTGTTCTCTATATGCGAAGATATTTTGTTGATTTGAGGAGTTCTGTCTATTCCAGAATATGCGCTTGTAGTGGAAGGTTTGTACAACACTAAATAGTAACTGTACCAATTCAAATGGGCAGGTTCCACAGTCCTACGCCACTCGTATAAAAGACGATGCTGTCCATCACCAGACCGTCACCAGTTTCGGACA
Source organism: Sesia bembeciformis (assembly GCA_943735995.1). Taxonomy (NCBI): domain Eukaryota; kingdom Metazoa; phylum Arthropoda; class Insecta; order Lepidoptera; family Sesiidae; genus Sesia; species Sesia bembeciformis. The sequence goes on along the minus strand of OX031033.1, from coordinate 12,990,379 downwards.
TTTGAGACGTAGCAACTTAAGTAGTTATCGACATCATTTGGTCGCTAGACGTGTTGCGACCTCACAACGCGTTGATGTCGGAATGAACTTTTCAACAATCCCTATGTATTATTCAACGAATATATCTGTTCAACCCTATGTTTTCAACGAAATTATCTTAATTATTATTATTTTTTAAATATCTGTAGATCAATGAGAACTAAACACGACACATTTATATTTATAATCTGCAACTATGACGAACATTTTTATCCCCTTACTAGCCGTGTGCCCGATGCGATATCTCATCGGCAACAGCTCAGGAACTTTTACACTCTTATTTTACACCCTTAGGGGATAAATTTTCAAAAATCCTTTCTTATTGCTCACCTACGGAACTCCTGTGCAAAATTTCATGCTTCTAGACCCATCGGTTTAGGCCGTGCGTTGTCTGTCAGTCAGCCAGTGTTAGATTTTTATTATGTAGATTTCGTGAAAGAATCAGACTATTCATAAACTCAAATTGTTCGCTCTCACAACTAAATTTCATTTTCACCGTATTCAAAAATCGGTTCGCACAAAATATTTACAAACAAGCAAGTGCTGTCAGGGCCCATTCGGCTATCGCACGGAAGCCATTACCACCCTCCGTAAACGCTCCTTCGTTACCAATACAAAGTCACATAATAAAAATTTGCACAAAAGCCCCTATAATGCATCTTATTATGAAGGCATAAGTTAGAATTTAGAAGGGAGGACCGTTTGGTGGCTGTACAAATAACGTTGTCGGCTCGTGTCAGTCGCGAATGATGCGGCGAAAGTTTCACTTTACGTAGTTTGAGTACTAAATGTATTTAGTGGAAATGAGTGATTAAGTTCTTTTGTGATAAAGTTCAGTTTACAATGGAAACTGCCACTAATTCTTCTAAATAAGTACTAGCGATGTGAACTACCTTTGGGTCTATTAATATATATAGAGGATTAGTAGATATAAAAGTCTCATTTGCTTAATTGTATGTAAGTCATTGACCCTGCCTTTTGAGATAGGTTAATTTCATTTTATTAGGTACAAAACGTTCCTTGATAAATGCTAAATAATGACTAAAAGTTACTCGAAACGTTCTTCTTATTTTTTGAATTAATATTTTTATAAATTGGCTTGAATAAATATAGCGTTTTTTGTAATAATCAAATGTAATTAAATCATTTGTTATGAATCTAATCGAATTAATTCATTGTATTCGTTAGAACATGGCAATATGTTCGGATCGTTTATTAAGATTTCTATCTCAGTATAAAAATAGTCAAAAGTTTAATTTGTTTTTTAGACATATAGAAATATGTCAGGCCCGAAACTTTTGAACTTCACTGGTGTGATTAAACTTACCAGTTATTGCGAAAATGTTTTCGGTGATGAACAATTTTTCAATTGTTTTCTAAATATTTTGTCGAGGGTCCTTTATTTATTTTTGTAATGCGTTATCCATTTTGAAACACATGGCACAGCATTTTTTATGGAAAAGCTTAGATTTATATATTTTTTCTGCCTAATCTGTCTGGTTATCTCATCACAAAGATTAAAATTGTAATATTTAAAAATCTGATATTATTGCCGTCGTGTATAACACTGTCATTGCGCAACTCGTTCTGTTCCTCGCACAGAGCAGAAATTACATTTATTAGTCTGACGTCGTGCCAAGTCGAACATGTGTGTGGTGCGAGCCGTAAACACAATCAATTGTTTTGTAGTATACAATCGACGATTTGTTAACAATATGTTAGCATCGGGTAACTTGTTGACTCCGTGTAATTGAGCAATTATTGCCCGATGAAACAGCCTATCGTCGTGTTCTAGAGTGAAAAATTAAAACGTTCTTGTAAGTGAAGGGGTAAATAAAGGGGTAAATTAATTATAAGAGTTTTCGTTTTTTCATATCATGTATTTTTGTGGTTATAGGGTTTAAATTCCACATTAGAATAATGTTATATCATGTTAATTTTGATACGTAGGATCCAGAAGACATTGTATCCCTTGGATTCAGTATTGTGTGGAGGACCGGCGTATGTTAAATGAAATCGTCTATGTTTAATGTTAGTGCGACTCTGATTCGTGTATTTATTAACAGAAATCTTTAAATTATCAAGCTATATGACCTTTGACCTTCAATTGTTCTCTTTTGTAACAGTAACCACGATTGAAATACGCACGATCCAAAAGCCTTTAGGAAATATCTTTTGGAAGTAGCTTTAAGCTGTTTTCTAAAGATAAAATACTGTTTTTATCTTTTGGACAGCGTGCATTTTCACACTCTAAAAAGCACGATTTGCATTGCGATTTGAATTGCATAGGCCGAGACAAACTTAGTATGCGTCCGGAATGAGCGCGCATAGCGCAAACAGAATCCACGGCGCATACTGCGTGCTGCCTGATGCTTGCGCGCCCGCACCTACTCCGAACAAGCTTATACATAGTAACGATAATTCATATGCCCCAGATTCCGCTTGTGCTGTCCGCGTTCACTCCAGACCACACTTAGAGTTAGTTTAGGCACAAATTTACGGTCTGCCCGTACAGTGGAACTACCTGTCTAGTTGAAAATGTTATTTACGATAATAGGATAGGTAAGTAGATAATAGCAAATCCAAGAACATTTTAAAAATGTTTTCAAGAATATTGCAAAGATCACAACTCCCAAATTTAGGAAAAAATTTACAGTGCTCGTAAAACTATAAATTTAGTCTAAACGTTTTTTTTAAAACCAACGGAAATTAGCAAAATCTATTTTTCGAACTGGTGCGTGCCATCGGCGTATTAGGGTGTGTTTCCAAAATTATAACAAACTTTCAAAATTATGACATCGAAATCTCGTCTGTATATGAAATGTAATTAGATAACGTCCATAAAACTCCTACAACTTTAATGTAAACACTTTTTTTAAAACATATGGTAAATAATAAAATATGCCCTTCACTGGAGCTGCCAGTTTTTTGTCTCATTTTATTAGTACCTAAATGTCGTATTTAAAAAAGCATATTAACTACACAGTGAACTTTCATAATACGTAAAATACCCTATAGCTTAAATATTGTGTTCTATTCTGCTAATACATCTAGCTGTTTAACCATTAAGGCATCAGCGGTAGCTTTGCTTCTCGGAGCCCTTTGACTAATCTACTGTTCGTATAGACATAGCATGTCAATGAGTAACCCTTAGTACGTAACCAGAGTGAAATTAAATAAAATTAGTTTCAAACGTGCCTTCTGTTTATTTGCTGTTAGTTTAACCATGGCTTTGGGAACAAACTAACTTTGTGTGTGGTAGCTCTATCTGCACGGTTATAGGAACTTTTTTATATCTCATCTAATATTTTATATCGTGTTATTGAAAAATCTTGAATGGCTTATAATAAGATAAACTCGATTATGGTAATTTTTTAAGAGGTTTATGTCGTTTTCACAAAAAAAAAATATCTCCAAGCTCGTTTATAATTACCATAAGACGGTTGCGTTTACAGAAGCCTCCAATAGATAGTACTCTATTTACTTCGTCTGAAATTTGTAGTCGCTTACGCCTATATAATATAAGTGTAAGTCTATATAATATATCACGTGTATGTTTAATAGCGGAAACTACTTTTTTAGTAGGTACCTATATTTATAATATTTTTTATTATTATTACATTGTATAAAAACTTTTTATATCAATATTTGGGAAACTGGAACCGATAAAGGTTAAAATCACATTTAAATTAGGTGCAGACGTTTTAATTTAACACATTTCTATACACAAGTATACAGTATAAAGTATTTTAAGATATCTCTATAGCACACATATAACATCGCTAATCTAAATGTCGGTGACTATCGTAGGTATTCTATATGGTAGGATCACATACATTGTTTATTATGATTTAATAATGAAATTATGCAAATCTGGGACAGTCGTATATAGTGGAGTGACTCGAGGGCGGTGTGTCAAGGCCTGTGCTATGCAGATATCGAGGATCGATACAATGACTAGGTAGTGACGTACCCGATGACGATGTCGATGTTTTGATTTAAAACTGTTTTGCAAACGGTTAGAATGGACATGGTCTTATAGTAAACTCGAGTAAAGGGATCTTTTTGTCCGTACGGAAGGTTCAGATTGACTTTGCTTAAGATTTTAGATGACTTGAAATTTCATTGCTTTAAGATTCTTTTTAAATACAAACATACTCTAACTGTTTAAATAGAAACATTATTTTTAAGATAAGGCAACAAATTTTTTTAATTTTTTTTGAAAGTCAATATCTGGGAAACTAGATTCGATAATAAAGACCTTTTTCTGAGACAATATTATTATTTCTACCGCAGAACACAATGGGTTCGAGCTGAAAGTGTTTTTTAAATTTATTTTTTATAGAAAGCAGGCGGCAAACGAGCGTACAGTCCACCTGGTGGCAAGTAGATACTGTATGTAGCCCATGGACATCCGTGGCATAGCCAATATCAGTTCAGAATAACAACGCCCAATGACACATACTGTATGCGTAACATATTATCATAATCTTGAGTATCACCATTGTTTGATAGGTAGGTATCCTTCTTCCTCTTGCATCATTTTCTTCGTTGCTGAGGACCGTGACCACGTCCATGGATTAGAATCCATGGGTGGTTTTCTTGGGAAAATAAATGCAGTAGGTACCTTCGTCCTTCTGTGCCAGTCTATTAGTGGTGATTTAGTACCTCAAGGCCACAAAGAGCGCTCGTGCGCTGGGTGACACAGAGTAGTCGGGTTAGTTACCGCCGCCCGATACTCGGCGTTGGAATTTTGCAGCAGGAATTGCCTACCCCTGCCCAACCCTCCTCCTTTTGCATCCGGGCTTGGGACCGGCATTGGTGGATAGGCAGGTATATACAGGATTAAATAAAAAATACGTACTTAAACTTAATCTCAACTTAACACTCAATATCTATCTTTAAACCTAACAACTTTTGTTCAAAGGCTTTTTTCTGAACTCGGTATTTTCTCGTAACAAAAAAGTATTTTTTAAATGAAATCACTATCTTTGTTACTCTGTACTGCTCACTATAAGCTGCTACGAGCAGCACCGCCGCACACTCCATTCATAAACAGCTGCTAGTCGAACTATTACATGCCTATAACTATGTAAATCGGTGCGAAGTGCGACCTTCGTGGTGCGAGTGATTGAGTGTTTGTGTGAAAAAGTCGTATTACAAAAAATGACACTTCAAGGAAAAAAACAGTGTTTGAGAGGGTACAATTATGTTTTATTTAATCCTGTATAACCTATTGTTACTATGCACAAGTTCGCTCGCGTTCTACCTGACAGGGCCGATCGTGTCAAATCACCTGTTTGATCTTTTTGAACTACACATACAAACCGAAGTGTACTTTTACCCTTTACCGCTTCGCCTAACCATAAAGGATTTTACTGAGTTGCACCAATTGTGACTGCCTCTTTACGTCAGTTACGAATCGACTTTGGAGCTATTCACCAGTTTTAGCTCAGAGGAAGAATCTTTCATAAGCTGGCGCGCTATTAGCGCATGGAATTGCACAGGATGAAATGAGCGTTGAGTATAGGTAATTTATAATTCAGCAGCGTCAAAGTGAATAGAGAATTCTAATGGGTTATTTAATTAGAAACTTCTAGATTAATCGATTATATTTCATGAATTTCAAGCTTTTTATTTTAATTTTATTTGGATTAAACAGTTTAAACAAATCGACTTTTGTTAGACGAAGACAGAACGAACGAATATATTTTTCTAACAGTGTCAACAAATTTCCTTACGCGCATCTTTTGTCTAATAAGCTGACAGACTAAAATTGCATTGAATTTTAAAATTCTAAAACTAAAATGAGGTTCAGCAGGATAAGATATCATCAGATAAGAGTTAGTTATAGAGTATCCACTTTAAAACTCTTGTTAAATATGTTTTATACTCTTGTTAATAGAATGTTGATAAAGAAGTGTCATCAATAACTGAAATTGAAAAAACTAGATGTAAAATATACATGTAAAATATTTCATTGCTCACCTGTTGCTCTCCCAGGTTTGCTGGTAGAAATCTCCCAAGGAGATAAGCACGCCTTTTGTATGTATTTTCTTTTGTAACTATTTTTATCATTTATGTGTACAATAAAGTATATAAAGAAATATAGTATATAAAGTATATAAAGAAGAAGACCATTAGGTGTGTAGTAGGTACATTTTCAAAGCGGGACTTTTTTCATTTAAACATTTTTTTGGCAAATACCTATTTACCTACTATTGTCTATACTATGATCTTGGTCACAGCATCCTAGATGTTTTTCAGAATAATGTAATTTAAAATCTAATTGTTTTACGAGCACGTTAAAGAAATTTACAATGTCTTTAAAATGTAAACTGTAAATTAAATAGACCATACAAAAATTAAATAGTTAATGAGACCTCTTTTTTGCATTATACTTTCTTTTATAAAATTAACTTTAAATGCGGTGAGTTTGAATTCATATTTTAATTAATTAAAAAAGCTTTAGTTGCGAGCGTTAATTGCATTACGCGCGTGGCTTCGCTCGTGTCGTGCGGTTGAAGCGGTGCACGGTGTAATATCTATAATTCGTTTCAGCCCATTCGAATCTGTTTTCTCCTTTACAGAAGTAAGTAATTGGGTAAGTAATTATTTATTTTGATTTTCAGCTATAAATTAATTATGTACGTCGCATTACGAGTGTACGTATAGTATAATCTTTAACTAACATCATACTGATTGTACATTATGTACATACGTTATTATATTGATTACCATGTTTCCTTTCATACCTTATCAGGAATGTGTATCTATTCAAATTACCATCGTATTATACGAGTAGAGAAGCCTTCTTTGTGATGCGAACAGGTGTTGCCTTTTTGAGTCAACTCTATGACTCTGACTCTATACTCACGATATGTTGAAAGAAAGCACAGAGAATGTGGAGACACTGTGATTTATCTCAGCAAACTAGGTATGACTGACGACTTGAAGAAAGTCGCCGGTAGTGGCTCGATGAGAAGAATTGAAGACCGTGTGTGGTGGCGGTCTTTGGGAGAGGCTTCTATCCAGCAGTGGAGAGACACAGGCTGATGGTGTAGTACGCTATGGTATGGCCTTTGGCTAAGATTTTCTAACTTAGAATTTGGTTATTTCAAGATTCAATTGGAGTAGAAACATGCTCATCTTATCTTTAAGATAAAACAATAAAAAATGTGTTATTTTTTAAAAGCATTTAAACGAGCATTAAAAATACTAAACGGACAGCGAATCACGATCAACAAATCAAACCCATTATAACTGGATGAATACCACACGCACGATTTTATAAAATGATTTGTTTTTACGTCTGTATTGGTACAGTGAAACTAACGAGACATGAGCTTTGAAACTGTGTGGTTGGATGCCGAATTATCCAATCCGATTGTCGCAACGAGACATGAGTTTTGCATCTGTGTGAGCGTGCCGATATTTAAAAAAAAAAATATAGAGAAAAGGCGGCATACTAGAATACAGTCTACCTGATGGTAAGTAAATACTGTCGTCCATAGACATCCGGAATACATGCCAACATCAGTCCAGAATGATAATCGTTGGCATGCCCCAGGATGCGCTACCTATCTTTGCAGATTAAGGATTGGATTGGGAAAATGGGGAGGGATAGGATGGGATGTGAATGGGCTCTTGCATATCTCACTCACTGTCGAAACACGTACGTACATTGGGGAAATACGATAGAGTAGGAAATGCTGTACATTTCGAGGTAGTCTTCTGTAAGAGAGGGGTAACGTGGCCTGTCGAGTGCGTCCAGCGGCTGTGGGAACGCAGCATGCACTCTCCCACATACACAACGAAATGGTTCCCACTATACACTATCGGTGTGCACACACATAAACGCATAGCTTATGTCACGTTGATTTCACTGTACCAGCTAGCTATCATTATGTAACTACAAGTGCAATACACAAGAGTTCATATCCTCCCAGCTGAACGGTGGCCTCAGAATCGACAATTAATCGATGATTAACGACCTTATACAGAACAAACGGAGCTCGATTACTGATTCAGTTACACGATTACTCTGCAAACTGACTAATTAATCATTACAGCGTTCTCGCGTCGGACACGGTCAGGTTGACACGAACGCAAACATGAATGTGGCTTTTATACAAATTTTATTGGTTATTATTATTGAATTAAATGTACATACTTCATGGTTGTTAGGGGTTTTTCGACACGTTCTCGGATTGAATGGAGAATTATTCCGTGGTTTATATTTTAATTTCAACAATATGTATTACTTTAATAACAACAATTACTTTAATTATGTGATCCTTGCATTTGTAAACCTATTCAATCATTACATGTCAATATGTTTATGGTACACTAGAAATTCAATATATTATTCCAGAGCGGTAACAGTCTAGGGGTATTTCACATTTGTGTGATCGTGAGTTCCAATCTTCGGCCCGCACTACTGAGTTTTTACCTAAGTACCGATTTCTTTTAAATTGTCACTGACTAGGCGGCAAGCGAACCATCTTCAGGAAACCCGCATAATCCAGACAAAAAACATCAGGAGTATCTGATCCACCAATCTGCACTGGGCCCGCGTCGTGGATTAAGGGCCGATACCACCCAGTGATTTTTCAGGGGAGGCCTGTTCCCTGCAATAGGACCTTATAGGCTGACACATATTCAAAAAATGTTGCCATATACCTACAGTACCGGTCATAAGAGCATCCCCATTATTAAGGTACATAAAACTGAAATCTAAACATACAAATAATTAAATAGTTAATACAAATAAATTAATAATTAAATTATTAATAATAATAATAATCAACGCCACACTGAATGGCCCACACTAGGTATCAATGTGTCATGGGTCCAGACACATACAAAGTCGAACACAACACGTGCAACACCCAGACCTGTCTTTATTTATTGTATCATGTTCAGAGTTACAAATTAAAACAAACTTATAAGTATATTAGGGTGGAGCAAATAGGTGAGGGCGCATCTCTATATTTAATAATAAAATTTAGGTTAATTAACCATTGTACAGTGGTTCATTGTACAGTGGTTCATTGTACAGTGGTTCATTGTACAGTGGTTCATTGTACAGTGGTTCATTGTACAGTGGTTCATTGTACAGTGGTTCATTGTACAGTGTAGGTATATAAACTATCTATTACAAATCTTTTAATATGACTACTATTTGAATACAAGGTAGTAGCACATAGTATAGGGAGTATAGGATAGTGTAGGGAGTAGTTTAGTATTTTGAGATTATTATACATTTTAGTAGATTATGTGATATATAATTTATTTTCTATTAAACTATTTTAAATATATTTATTTACCGTATTGCATCTATCGCCCATGAATTGTTACACATTGAAATAACGTTTTTCTATCAGAATAGATTTAAGTTTTTTCGGGAAAGTTCAGTCTTTATTTTTGTTCTTTAGACAATCGGGCAACTAATTGTAGATTTGGATACATCGATATAGTGAGCGGTTTTTAAACATTTTTAGTCTGGGTGCCGGAAGGACTATCTTTGTTAAGGACCGGGAACCGAAGATACCTCTTGCACAGCAGGCAGGGGACCACCAACTGGGCTAATTCATCGTTTATTACTTTAAACTATTAATACTTTATTTGTATTAATTATTAATACAAATAATTAATAATTAAACAATTAATTAAATACAATATGAATTAATTGATGAATAGATACGAGTATTATACAGTCTGCAATTATGTAGTTATAATAGATCATAGCAGTGCACTCCCCTCAGAGGAGTCGTTAATATCAGTGACCTGAAGAGGTTCAAGTAGGACGATCACACCCACTTGTACCTATCTATCGGTCGGCTAAGGTACGTTAGGCAAACAGCGGTATATTAATGAAAACATTGCACAATTAAATAAGAAGTCAAACTAATATCGTTTATTCACCTATAGGGTATTTATTAGACCTTTATTGAAGGTACGAGTAGTTACAACACATTACATTTTTTATAGCAATAAGGTGACAGACGAGCAGACAGTCCACCAGACAGCAGTTGTAAGTGGATACTGTTATCCTGCGACATTGCCGGTACATGCCAACTCAGTCCAGAATGACTAACGTGGGCACGCCGCCGGATGCGCTGCCGTGGAGATTTAGGAATGGATTTGGAGAAAGGGTTAGGAAAATGGCGAGGGATAGAATAGGATGCAATGGGAATGACCTCTGGCATTTCTCACTCATTACCGAATCACTTGCATATATTGGGGGAACGAGATAAAGTGAGAAATGTAATACATTTTACGGTAGTCTTCTGTGAGAGAGGGGTAACTTGGACAGTTGAGTGCGCCCAGCGACAGTGGGACTGCAGCGTGCACCCTCCCCTCCAAATAAAGTCGAACTTATTTTTACACATACATTTGGACACGTAACAACAACATAATTTTAAAATGTAGTTGTGCTGCCGATGTTTTCGTTCGTTGAAGTGAAGACGCACGATACGTGCAAGCACTCATCAATGCCTACTTCATGTTGTTCTAGCTGTTAAGGAATTGCAATGTTTCAAACAACTTTCTGACTGTATTTGTGTAGCAAAAGACCAGTAATCACTTAAGAAATAGACGTAATTTAAATTATTAATTTAAATAATAGCTTCGTGACATTGCTTGTAGTCTAATTATATAACAATTTGTTTTCATTAGGATTTCTAAAAATAAACTCTCAAAACCTTTCAGATCGCAGTCTCGCGGCTAATGTCATTCACCTTACCTTGGGTAATTTAGTTCTACGCTATAGGTAGAGGTAGGTCGCGACTGGCTTCCATTCGCCCACTTCCTTCCTTTGACCCGGCTTACCAAATGACTATGATGAGTCGAGTGTGTAAAGCGCGCGTAGCAGCGTGAGCGTAGCAAATTTGCTACAACGCGCAGCGTAGCAAAAGTGTCTCTACGACATAATACGGCTACGCTACGACCTACGACCCAATTGTATCTCACATGAATAAAATAATTTAAATCTATAGATACGTCAGGTTGTTTTTAATGCGCAGATTTTTGCTACGAATATTAGAGAATAATTGCAGAAAGTATTTTGTACAATGTGTGGCAATATACTCGTAAATGTTCTTGTAAATGTACATTTTATTATGTCGACTTAGGGAATTAGAAACTAATTTCGTTAGAATATAATATAATCACGGTATACGCAGTAGATATACCTGGATATGTGTGTAAATTGGCCTGCTAATGTCATGGGAACATGGAAGTATCCAAAAGGCAATCTAAACTAAAATACTAAGAACAAAACTTTTCTCATTACCTATTGTCATCTGGGAAACGTAATAAAACTCAGAAATCGTAGTTTTAATAGTTCTATGTATAAGGAACAAATTTATTGTCAATAAATATGAATCACTTTTCCGTAATTATACACTTATTTATTTATACACCGGTGTGTATAGTGGTTTTATAACGATAACTTTGGGGTAGTTTTATTTGAAATGATATTTACTTGGCATACAGAAGTTTCATGTTTTAAAAGATGACTCATTGATTAATGAAATGAAAGGAAAATATTCGGTTTGATGTATGTTAGTACACTGTGCGACTACGTTTGGTGTAACCGTAACCAGCCCCGATCGTCCACTGCTCGACATACGTCTCCCCATGCTCATTGTTTTGTGTCGAGTTTTGGTATGTTGTTTAGAACACCATGTCAAAAATCAACTAACTGGGATTTTTGGAGAAGATGAAACCTAAAATCAGTTTCACACGTTCATCCCTTCACTTCAGATAATTTGTATATGCTTTAAACTGTAATATTCTTTAAAATGATTTGTTACATATTTTGTTACGTTTCTGCCATAGATTTGTTAATTACTAGAGTCTGACAAACGATACATGGCACAAGAAAAGTGCGACAGATTAAAAAATAGGTTTTAATACCAAATGTAATGAGATCGAACGAAATTGATACTTTATATTTTCTGTTCAAATGAAACTAGTATGGAACTGAAACGAATAAAAGCAGAATAAACGAAGAAATTAGATAATTCTACGGGATCTTATAACATGTATTTTTTTTAATTTTAAAGAGTAGGTATAGCGCGTCTTCAAAGTTAGTATTTTTTAAACAGTTTTTTTAACGATAGTGACACCTGTAAGTCTAACTGTTAAATGATTCGGTACTTTGTACCTTACCTTTATTGTTTCAAACATTTATTATGCGAATGGGATATTTGTAAAACTACTCGTATACAACCATTAAATACAAAAAAGAAATAACCAGCATCAAGATTTTTATGGTACAGTATAAATTGAACTTACCTACTAACCACGTTTGTGATTCAAATTCATTCACTTGCCCGTGGACCACACGGTCCGCCTGATGGGCATACGAATTTTAAAAAAATTCTTACAATATTGTTATTAAATAAAACTTATCAAAAAGTAAAAAAAAAAAAATCGAATTGTATACGTCTCAATAAGGATACCAATAATTATACATATTCGTTTGCCAGACTACTTCTTTCTTTCCTTTTTGTACCCAAAAAGAAATAATTTATCTCTTTTGACTTTCGATAGTGTCTTAGATCTCTGCGCTGTACACTTCACACAACTTGTGTGGCACATTATACGGTCCTTGAATGGCACTTATATTACGAACACTTACCACCACGGAAACCCATTTCCAACATTCAACTTGTCAAATATAAAAATAATAGGTGAAATACTGGGTTATTTCACGTTACTAAGCTCGGACGTGTTTCGTTCCCTGCGTCTTGGCGTTATGTGCGATAGACTGCAATATAAGCCGTCGAGACCATAATGTTCTAGCAATAACAATCAAAATTAGTTTGGTGAGCTGTTGGAGGCACCCGGCCACGTTAGAGAAAGAGTTCGTCCAAATTGAGCATTTTCATTTTACTCCCCATGCCTTATGGAAGCTACTATCAGCTGCTTCGATGACTCGTTAGTAATTATTAGATTGTTAGAAGTTTTTCTACCATGGTTTTATTATGTCAGTTTTATTTCTACGAAATTTAGCTATGTAGTTAGTACGTACATAAATTTGTCAGTCTTAGGTAGTCTTTAGTTACTGTTTTATAATTATAGAGATTGAATATTTTTCTGTATAATCTTAATCATACGAAATTTAATTATTCATGTGTCTTGAATTATGAACTACGTTAATTTTTTAATTCTCAAAACAATAAAAATATAATTTATTAACGGAAAACAAGTATATCGTTTTATACTAAAACACGTGAACCTAAATCTTAAAGGCATTACCTCGCTGTGAGCTGATGCGGTGCGAAATAATGGCCAGCATATAGATATAAATACAATTAATTGAATCATTACAGTTACGTATAATAAGTATTTATATAAATGAACTCATACCTGGCAATTATTTTTCTTGAATTCCATAACGTAAAGAGTGCTTGAAAGAAATCCCCTTTAGCAATAAAACCGCCTTTCGTACACTGTTTTATGTTATTTTGTTACGTTATGTCTCTATTTGAGGCGTACAATAAAGAATTCTTATTTACGTAGTCCGCAAAACCGCTGTTTATATTCGAATTTATTGGTCCATTTATGTTATGTTAATGTATTTGAAGTAACGACATCGATTTATTTAAATTTCGTCTTTAAAGGATTTATTAGAGCATACAAACTTTGGTTATACAAGTAGGTTCCGGACATTATACATGTATGTTATATATGTTTACTATCAATAATTTGGTGAAATTGAAGTGAATTATACGTTTAGAAGGCAATATTCATTATACAAGGCAAAATCCAGGACAGGAGGAGACATGGAAGGCAAAGATCATCCTGGCTAAAGAATTTACGCCAGTGGTGGGGCAAGAGTACTCGATAGCCATTCTGTGCTGCAGTTTCTAAAGTACACATATGGCCATGATGATTGCCAACTTTCGTTAGCAGATAACATTATAAGAAGGTATGTTTAAAGAATTACTACTTACTACAAACAAGTGTACACTGACAGGTTATTTTATCTTTATGTACTTAAGTCTACAATTGCTTTGTGTTTATTTTTATTGTTAATCCGCGAATATTGTTTTCTTTTTTTTTTCAAAATTTACCCACAAGTACCTAATTGTACAAATGGCGGACTTAATGCCATATGACATTTTCTACCACCAGATCAAACAGAAATAGGAACGCGGGTGCAATTTAGTTTAAATATTACAATACATAATACAAATATAGTATAGTACAAATAATAATATACACGAATAAAGTAATATTTTATTATACATACACACATCTGCATATATAACAATCATTATAATACATAGGTAATATAAAAGAGAACAGAAAACTTATTGAAATACAAAAAGTCATTACAATTTTCTTCTCAGCGAATACTGAAACTATGATAAACGAAGCGAATAGAGCTTTGACTGTATTTCAGAACTGACCATAAATGCTGAGCCAATAACAGACAGTTGTTCAATAATATTTGATGGTGTTGCAAGTGCAGCTATATCGAGGTAGGCACGGTGCCAACTTTGTTAGATCAAACCAAGATAGCCATACCCGCCGGAACACAGCACGGAAACTTAGAGCCGTTTGGCCGTAACATGGACCGTAAGACGAACAGACACTAAGCGTCCTGAAACACGCAACGGCGATATAGACAAGCTTATCATAAAAGTAATTACGAAGTGGTTAAGAGAGCCTTTAACTAACCTATGTTACTATTGTTACCTAAGTCAGTACTCTAGAAAAAGGTTCTAAGAATAGTTCGGAACATACTGTACGAAATCAGTCTTATAAAATATTTATCATACTATATAACTGTTATTCTTGTGCTTTATTATATCTGCAGTATCAGCGTTTTACAAATTTTAATTGCTGAAACCATCAATTTGAGAATACATACTAGATATGATTATACAAGCACTCTAGTACAGGTATGTTACAGTCTAATAGTGTTCTATGTTCAATGGCTCTCGAATTCTTAAATTCATATATGAATTTCGAAAATGGAACGTTCTTATTTCTTTTTTTTTTAATTGGGAAAAGGCGGCAGACGATCATACAGTCCACCTGATGGTAAGTGGATACTGTCGTCCATAGACATCCGCAATACATGCCAACATCAGTCCAGAATGACAAACGTTGGCACGCCCCTGGATGCTCTGTCTACCTTTGCAGATTAAGGAATGGATTGGGAAAATGGGGAGGGAGATGATGGGATGGGAATGGGCTCTGGCGTATCTCACTTATTACCGAAACACGTACGTATATTTGGGAAATACAATAAAGTAGGAAATGCAGTATATTTCAAGGTAGTCTCCTGTGAGAGAGGGGAACGTGGCCGGTCGAGTACGCCCACCGGCTGTGGGAATACACCATGCACTCTCCCCCTACCAGCATGATAATACTATTAATTAATTAATCCCTCCTCATATGCATCCATGTTTCTTTGATAAGAACGTATGATGTGTCATCTAGACTATTCCCATAACGATGACTGCACCATAACAACTAAATAAACATTATTTGAGAAGAAAAGTCTTAAAACCTTTAAAAGAAAATTAATAAGGTTGAACCTTATTAATGAGGTTTGGTTAACCTCGCTAGTTAATACCACAAAACAAATTATTTTACATTCAAGTATATCGTGACCTATGTTCCACCACGTAACAGAATCTCATGCTATGTCTGCAATAAACTTTTTAAACTGTGGAACATGGGCAACAGATTTGCATGATCGTATGGCGTGCGACGCGCCCACCATGTAATGACGTTCTTACTCGAATAAATCATGATTACCGAGGAAAAGTAATTTGCATAACACAGCTGGTGTTTCATGTGAATGCAATTCTGTCCCAGCTTAAAACATAGTACCTAATAGACAGTATGGTAAAAGTAGTATTTTTTTTTATTACTTAATTGTTTTTTCTCGAAAATCACGAATTACACAATACCTGTATTGCATAGAAACGAGATATACACACATCTGACGATATCGAACAATTTTTAAGCAATATTTATGTCTGTATTATAGCGATAGCGGTGATAGCCGAGGAGTATCTATACTCGACTCATAATCGTGTGATTGATAACCGACTACCCAAAGGTGGCCTGGAAGAGATCGCTTTGGCGATAAGGTCGCCTGTTGTACCTTTCGTGTTATTTGTGTTGGTGTACAAAAACACAACAATAAAGTACAACTCAAAAAATCGTACAATTGATATTACTGCGTTTTAAGCTGAGCGGGACAGAAATGTGCTCCGGGTTTTGACTGTTTGTAGGCATATCGTCTTTGATTGCATCACTTTAAAATTGGGGCAATTCTTCTCGTAACATTTTTGAGTGCTTCATAAGATGGCTACACAAGCGTGCTTTAAATTTGGATGGCGTGTAGACTCGTTCTGTTACCTGCTTGTTCTATCTTTAAGTACGATCTGAATGGAATGTTTTAGTGAACAAAGGCATGTATTAATTCTATATGAATCTGATTATAGGTAAAGGTACGTGTTTCGATATTGAATGAGATGAGCCAAAGTCCATTCCCATCCTATCCCTCCCCATTTTCCTAACCCTTTCTCCAAATTCATTCCTATATCTCCAAAAGTAGGCAGCGCATCCGATGACGTGCCTACGTTTGTCATTTTGGACTAATGTTGGCATGTATCGTGAATGTCTATGGGCGACAGTACCCATGAAGTGGACTGTATGCTCGTCTGCCGCCTTCGTCTATGAAAAACATAGCCTTTATCTATAAGCACTATATAACCTCAAATATTCATCAACATAATTGCTTCGCGACATGATTATTTTCGAAAATATTCCGGTATGTTACGAAATCAGTGTATTCTAGTGTTCTGTTATTTGTGTATCTGCAGTCTACTTGTTACTATCTCGGCGGTGAAGTAAAACATTGTGAGGAAACATACTCGAGAATGAAAAAAACTGGAGCATGTGCATCCACCAATCCGCACTGGACTTGCTTAGTGGAATTATGGCCCGAAACTATCTAGTAATTTACTAGGGGAGTCCTGTGTTGCAGGACGTTAAATTCTGATCTGATATATAAAGCGTTCTCAAATATAACTAGTATATAATACACATAAGTTGTAGACTCAAATAAATTCAACTGACTCAACGGGCACCAGGCTCCAACAGTATATCGGCGCTTCTCCTCCATAGGTGAAGCAAGATGCTGAGTTGTGGACTCTTTTCTTTTCTTTCTTTCATTATTATATCAAATTAAAAACAAATTCAGACCAGCATGGTTAGATCATCTAACAGTTATAACTCAACGTAATATAACACACATACAGCACACAGCGGAACGATACGGATATAATGTCAAACTGAATAAAAATGTACACGAATTGGACTGATAAAAACCAATTCCTCCGACGCCCGAGTAAAAACCGTTTTCTCTATCTGAATTTTTTTTCGTAAACATAAAGATTGGAGGACGCAGAACAAGTTATTTGATATATCGTTACAGTCGGCGTTTTCTTTACGCGGGCTTGTTTATAGTCACTTTTAGAGGGATTTTATTGCACTCGATGTTTCCGTTTGTGTACTATACGATGTATCGTCAGACCAATATGCCGTGTAATATCCGCTCAACGAACGTTCGGGTGTATGTCTTCATTTTCGGTTTATTGAAATCGTGACTTGTTTTTGCGATTTCAAAGTTACTAACAGCCTTTTATAAGGTCTTCGGTGTTATGAGTGATCTTCTAAACGTTAATCCTTGCGGTACGGTTAATATTACCTATGAAATATTCATAGTCAATTATTTAGGATGGTTTAGGGCAGTTGTCAATAAATGATCCAACTGATCTGACACAAATAGAATTTAAGTACTTTATTTATTTTTATTTATACTTTTTTTTAAATATGGCAATGATACTGCCATTCCGCCAGTGTCAAGTTTTCTTAGCAATAAACAACTTTAAAGTCTAAAACGTATTCTGTAAATGTCCAGTCCCGTCGAAATCAGGAGTCGTTCAGTAAAACGATACTGTGAACTGAAGAGGACTCCTTGGAAGCACAAGAAAATCGCTGTCCCCACGCTTTTATTTAATTATCACTATCACTATCATACCACAAAACGCCTGATACACAGTTTTTACAATAAAATCAAACAAAAACTCAACTTCTCTTCTCGAGTTCCCGCCAAAAAGTTTATTTATACTTTATTGTACACAAACCTATCCTATTTAGGGGCATAAAATTTCTCTTATTATCAATATTATATTAGGATATCGATAGTGCTTTTTCAATCGTGAATCGTAAAACGGACGTAATGTCGACAATTCCAACATAAACTTATAATAATTACTTTTTAAATCTTGAATGTGCGAATTCAATTAATAAAACGATATAATTATTACTTCAAAAATAACTTTATTCACACTCCGGTATAAATAATTGTATTTATACTCGTTAAATTATTGTATTCACCGTTGGCTAGCATTGAATGAGCTTGGTTTCACGCTATCCTGAAATGAAACTTTCGTAGTCATTGGGCGTACGGACGAGTGTCGTTGACAACTCTTATCTTCATGTGGTCTAGTCTAGTTCAGTATCTGTAGTACTGAACGGATAAGTGCGACATCTTGACACCAATGTGAATTACACTGGGTTTACTTTTTACGTAACTTTATTTCTATCCTACATTGTTAGGGGAATTTTGAAGAAATTATCTATTACGGACATAATAGTTTTCGATTTTCAGAAAAACTACATTTTGACTAAATACTTTAGCCATATTGGTTTCATACCATCGGCCTGTGTCTCTCCACTGCTGGATAACGACCTCTCCCAAGGCTGGCCACCACGCATGATTTGTTTTAATAGATAGGCGAGTGAATCATAAAGATTTTACGATAGTACGAGCTGGTATACTTAACAACTAATAAGAAAAATGTTATTCTTCATGATTTTTTCAAACAGGGAAAGTTGCAAACGTGATGAAAAATATCCGTTGATACTAATAACGGATTTCACAGAAATCGATGCGAACCGTGATTATATCACATACAATTATAGTACAGCAACCGTCTTCCGTGAAATTGTATTAGCCTCAAAATTGTATCATTTATAGAGAACATTTTCGAATAATCTATATACCAAGGCACTAAAAGCTAACTCCAATATTTTCGGAGAATTAAAATGATTTTATTGTCAATAATAAAAATATCAGGATTAATATAAATGACAAATAAACAAGAGCATAAGTCGCAGCTGAACTGGGACACTGATGTTCAGATGGAGCTGTACAACTGTATCTACGTTTTATGGTTACCAAATCACGTACTGCGTACAGCAGATACCATGTCATTCTTCACACCTAACATTAATAAATAATAAGTTGATTAATAATTACGAATATTTACGAATATATACGAATATGATATTATGATGGTAAATTAGCCTAATTATATATTTATTGCCAAAATAAAACATTATATTATACTATCCACAATTTATAAATTTAAGATATAACAATTCAAAATTAGATTATTAAAAAAAAATATCCTAATAAAATATTTTTTTAACTTAAAATGTAAAATAGCTATAACTATATTAATAAATAATAAAAATCAATATAATGAGACCGTTATTAATGTTATTAGACAAAATACTCATTATTATAATCTATATATTGAGTAAGTTGTATAAATTTGGTCCCTATAAGGTACCCAGCTTACTGGCGGCATTACCTTGCTGGATTGTTACGCTGATTTGTTGTGCGAGATAATGAACACTCCTAGAGTCACCGGTACTGTCGACCAAGTGCTTTGAGATGTCCTTAATAAATGACGTTGGCAAGGGACCGACGTATAATATCGTTCAGTGGCATGACGTGAGAAACGGACCACGCTCGACAGTGGACAGACCGTGGTGACCTAGTTGGTCGACATTGTTATCACAAGAACATCTGTGTTGGACACATGTGTGTTCTGTGTCGGTTCCCAGACGGAGGGTATTGAGATCTAGGTGTATATATATCCCCAAGTTTGCCGAAGGAATAACCTGAAACCCGTGCCCGGATTCCTTTTGCGCGACCGCTCTCAGTCTGGCAAGGACAGCCCCAGAACTATTTTTTAAAAGAGAGTCTTTGCGAGCTAAATCGTCCCAGCTCCACTGAATTTCGGGAGGAGGTGATTCACTCTGAAGTACCAAAATAAATTAAAGAATATAGAGACGAGCACGGTGCGGAATCCAACGAGCTCAAAAAAGGATTCCAGGAATAACATTTATAATACGAGACATAACTGTATATTGTGATGAAATGACAGAAAAATATATTACGGTACTTTATACTAAACCTAAAAACTTCTCAGTAGCGCGGCTGTCCAAATTGAAAACGCAGAAAGTGCAAGGAAAAAAATTTTACAGGACAACCGAGACACCTGTTGCCCTTTCAAAGCAATTTTCTATATAGAAGCAATATAGAAGATATGGGCGGTCTACGTGATGGACACCATGGAAAGTAGACACCCATGGAAAACTACAACACAGCAGGGAGCATGCGGGTGTGCTGCCGAGCTTGTAGAATCCTGTTCTCAGCTCTCATAACGTAGAATAGCGGAAAAACCTCAGCGATTGAATTTAACCCAAGTGACTACAAGACTATGCTATAATATTCTAACCATAACCTTGATTCCATGATTTAGATATCTTACGTATTTATATGTCATACTTGGAGGGATTTAAATTTGCGCAGCCGAATGTTCTAGACTGATTTACCAACGCCATCTATTGAACGAGATTGGAACTAATTTTTATTTATATTTGAACCTATGAATTTTCCGACACAATGAATGATGTAGATTTTTAAACGTGTATTTATGATATTTCAGTGCGCTGCTGGGCGCGCGGCGTGGCAGGAGGCGGCGGCCCTGTCAGTGGGCGGCGGCGTTTTCGGAGCGGGCGGCGCGGCACGGCGCTGCTCCGTGCTCGGCGACCATCCGGGCGCCAGGCGGGACCCGCGCGCCAAGTGGCACAGGAACAATCGGGTACGTGAATACCTTACCCAGTTATTTTTATTATTCAATGCTAGACTTGTGCCTCCTTATGCACATTGTCTTGTGCATGAGAGTTGTATAGCCTTAGGACCTGAGGACTTGTGGTAGCCGCTTTATTATTCCTTAGCCGCCTTTTACAATCACGGGAAGAGATGAGGTGGTGCTATTCTAAAGCCTGCCGACACCACACGGTCATTTCTATTAATTTTAAGTATAAATAATGTGTATATTCCAGGTGCGAGACGCATCGTGCGGGTCGTCATCGGAGTCGGAGGGGGAGGCGGAGGGCGCGAGCGGGGAGCCGTGGGGCGTCGCGAGGCTGCTCTACGCCGGCCTCGGCACGCTCGCGGTCGGGCTCGTTGTCTATTTCGTCGGCACTGGCGACAAGGTACATATCTTCTTAAGAGAGTAGCCGTACTAGCCCTTTTAACATCCGCTGCTGCATATGGGCTTCTTCATGCGCATTGTCATTTGCATGATGGAATTATGGCCTCAAAATGCCACGCTGGTCAATCGGGTTGGCGAGTCTACTCTTTTCGAGATTACGTAATTCCTCAGCGCTTGTGGTAGAGGCTTTGATAACAAAGCCTTTGATAGGCTTTGATAGGGATAACACTTACCTTGATACAATTATCTGTGAAAATCCCAAATCTGTGCCATATATGTACTTAATACATATAACGACAAACATATTTTTTTCTCTTGACATCTCTCATGCAAATTCTTATTCACAAGACTGCCGTGAAACGTACCTAGGTCAAAACTGTTTAACTGTAATAGGTTGATTCGTGTTTCAGGGTTTCAAGACGCCGGCGTTACGGCTTGTGGGTCCATCGCTCATCGTTGCCGGCCTCGCGTGCTGTTTACTGCGAATATTATTCTGTATATTCGCGAAGCCATGCTGCCGACGGCGGACCAACTACAAGGAGAGCAGAAGGTATCTAAATTTACTGCTGTTTTCATTTCTTTTCACTTTTTACAGCATATTCAGTTTACCGCGTTACAGTCTCTCCAGATTACCCACGGCCCACGAGTAATCTCTATCTAAAGGAAACTTTTTCTTAGATTTATAATTTCTTTAATAAATGGTTCGATCTATTGATTGAGCGCTTAAAATTTATGGTTATAATGGAATGACAATGACATTTATGGACCAGTTTTTTCACCCGTCTGACCCAGTTCTGGTTCAAGTCTTCACCAGACACTTATTTTACTATTTCTTGAAAAAGCAAAAGCATTTTCCGATGACGAAAATTGCTTACCTTACGAAAAGTTACACGGGGCTAAGTCGGGACTGTAGGGTAGATGATTGTGATCGGAGTGCTGTCAGGTTTAGGTTTAGTTTCCGAATCGAATTCGTAGATCGTTACGACCCGTAGCGATGTCGTAAACCCGCCGAGTTGCACCAGCTTCGAATTTTGTTGTCATGTCACGACCCCATTCTTTCGTAACGTCAGTCTTAGTCGACCGACATTGTACGAACAAGACACATATACTTAAAAAAAAATCTCATTGAAGGTGTAAACGTCATTAAAAGTTTCTTCAGGTTTTAAAAAAAATGCAATCCTACAAAATTATGGCGCGAAAATGTTCCAGTCGAATATCCATTTTTAAATGAGACGCGATAATTTGATTTAGCTCCCCAAGGAAACAAAACAAAATCTGGATTTGGAATGTTTTATTTTTTTTATACGGATATCCATAATATTTAATGTTAATGAAATCAGCCGCGATCCATGGGTACAAACAAGTTTAAAAAGGCTTATAAAGGCTAAATAGTCCATGCAAAAGTTTCTGATATACTGAGTCAGTCTTATTTTGTTTACGTCAAGACTGTTTTATGATTTTGATATTGTTTGTGAATGTAATGTAGTGTATTTACTTTAATTTTAATTTGTAGTGTCTAAATTTATTTTTTGCAATTTGTTTCTGATCACTGCTGGAACTAAGTATGCTCCTATTTTCAGTAGTACAAAAATGGTGTTTTTTCATTTGTCAGACTGTCCGGTTATGGGGAAGGCGAGGAGATGCCGCTGGCGGGCAGCGGCGCGCCGCGTGCGGGTCCCGCGCAATGTTCGCCGGCGCGCCGCCTCGACGCCTCCTCGTGCGACGTGTCCAGCCTCTCGAGCGGGGAGGAGGACGAGCGGATGCGCAGGTACCGCACGGCGCCGGCGGCGGGGCCGAGCGCGGCCGCGGTCGGGCCTGCGCCGCCGGCCGCCGCCGCCGTGCTCGTGGCCCCGGCGCGCCGCCCACCGCCCCGCAACGTCTCCTTCGCCGGTCCTGACGGCGAGCTCGTCCTCAGCCCCGCTCAGCTGCGCTCCTAACAAAGCAATAAACGTTCTCGCAATACCCCTTTTTATACTGACGATCGATTCGACTGTTATGTGATAGTTACGCGGGTTTTCGACTCGATTATTTGCACGTTTAAATATTCTTGCAAGCTACTACATTTTAAGTCTGTTTTGGGGACGCATATTTTCTACGTTCGGTTTCCGAGGACCGCTTCGTGTGCATGTTTTTGCAGTGTGAAGGGGCTATTATTAGACCGAACGGATTCGACGTTTTGACGGTGTGGTCTCTCAGCGCCTTTATTTTTACGGTAGTATAGATACTCGTATCATGTACTGTAACGTTCTAACTCTGTAGCAATTTACTGAATGTGCTAGATCCATCCATCTCGTCGCATACTAGTGGATACAACTGCAATGAAGTGTGGTTTTACAGACCATTTTCTTTCTTAAATCATCCTGACGAAAGAAGCTTGCTCGAGAATGACCAATCCTTTATAAATTATTATATTTTAGTATTTAAAAACGACTGTCTTTTATTTCTTAGTTTAAATAATGTTTAAACATAGCTTGCTCGGGTTTAATAAGACCACACCCGATTGCAGTTTCTAACTAAATAGTGAATATAATGATGTAAACTTGTGTTAAAACTGCCTACTACTAGTCGCGAATTTATATTTAAATATAAAATTCATAAAAATAGTTATATAACTGACAATAATGATTGTTAAATGATGTATAAAGTGTTATGGCGTATGTGCGTTGTTTTTGTTTTCATTACGTCCAACATTGTGAGTAGTTCACGCGCCAAGTTTTTACAAACGTTAAACATATAATAGATGATTTTTACACATTGCACTTTGAAAGCAAAAACGATGCTGCACAAAATTATGCCAATTATATCTGTGTAGCATAGAGGCCGTGTTTTAAAATTAACCAATCTTTTAAAACATCACTGTTATTTTCAAATTATCTTCTATTGTTTGAGAAAGTGATAAAGACCAACGCCGCAACGTATCAAAACAAATTTCATCATAAGAAAATATTTGATTATTAAATAAGATTTCGTAAAAGTATATATTTAGAATCAAATACCTTCGAACGCTATATAAGCCGCAACTTGTATTCTGCACCAAATCCTACCTATATATTATATGTAAATAAGACAATAGATGCAAATATTTTTTGCTGATCGGAAATCTTTACTATTAAATAGTACCTAGAACTTGGCGCATAAACTACGCGATATACAGACACCAAAAATATAATTAATATAATATAGTTAAAACATAATGTTGGTGTATAGTGAGTGGTACTGTCTAACAGTAATGTTTTTATGTGTAAGTACGATAAATATTAATATAGAATAATACATTGTGTGTTACGCGTGCGTTGTATATAGCACAATATAGTGAACCATTTATAAATATATTATATATATTTTAGAAATATTTGCACCTTTCGTAGTTGAATATTAAAATGTATATCTGCAGATTTATCTAGAATATATTTATGTGACACTTTTGAAAAGAAGTGTTGAAAATATCGTGGTGGTTCGGAAGTTAAGTTTCTATGAGACGAATCAGAAAATATGTATTGTACAAGTTTTTGATTAGTTTCTGTCAATTATAATCAGATTAAATTGTAGTTCTTTTGGATTATTTAAATCTAAGAATGGTCAATTACTTAACTGTTGTTTTCAGGTTAAGATTTCGAGAGATCGCTTTGTTTCACTTGTATCTATCCTTGCTGATGTCCATTTCCATTTCCTTCACTTAAAGCATGGTTGGTAAATGTCAATAAAAATGCATTGTAACTACAATATATTAAATATTTTCCAGTAAAATTTGTATCACAATCGATAAAAGAAATTACATTAAATACTTATTAGTAAGCTTATTTCTTCTTACCAATGCACGTTTTGGTTTGTAGTCAAATTTTTTATCTACCGTGGAAGGTAATCCTTGAATAAAGTGTAAGATAAATTTCCACAGCCAATATTGTACGAGATGAAACTGAGGAAAAATTCCCATATAACCTTCTGCAGAATGGATATTTTGAAATTATTTTAACGAAAACACCATTATGAAATCTTATTACATAGACATACCTACATGAATAATAGATGTTAAGAAAATATGAGCTTCGTTTAGACTAACTGGCTTGTGTAACAAAGTGTTTTGTACATTAACGAAATAGATACCCATAAATGTCATTTACTACTTCATTTTCTCATAATTGTTTAAACAAAAAACCTAAATCGTGGTTTTTAATGATATCTCTTAGATACTATTTATAATGTGACTTTATTTCAATCTCGCCAAAATCGCTTCATAAAACAACCTTTATATTAGTGTCAACGTTTAAAAAATATTTTCCCATTTAATACGATCAAACGCACAGAAACTGGTGACAGGGTTCATTTATTTTTGTCTATCAGCAGGCGAATTTTCATTAATTTTAAAAGTCACATTTGAGAATTACAAAATTATTTTTACGGTGGAAAATTCGTCTGCTTGTTTATAGTGAATACGATAGATCGTTTTGTAAATGAAAAAAATATATTGTCGTCTATGAACATTAAAGTCATTAAACATACACAAATTAAACAATGTCATAACAATAACACCAATGTTGTATTAACCTAATTGAATGCTTGAATTTTTTAAATGAACGAAATGTAATGTAATAGATGTCTAAAATAAAAATGTACATAAGCAATGAAAATTGATGGATTTTAGTGTATATTTACGTTATTTACATTTAAGTCGAAAATGCAAATGCATCAATATTTTGTTCCTTTGTAGATTCTATTTATGGCATGTGATAATTGAAGTATGATTGAACCCAAATTGACATTCTCAAAATGGAATTGTCTTTATGATGGTACTATATCAATATCAAGTGTTCATGAGTCATGGACCGCCATATGCACAGTGCCTCGTGCATGAGGGGATGTTTGGCATTCAAGTGGCACTCTGGCCAAGCGGGTTGTGGAGCCCACTCTTTTAGAGGTCGTGTAATTCCTCAGGGTTTTCCGTAGCGTCTTTGTTATCCCTCAGTCGCCCTTTTACGACACCCATGGGAAGAGATGGGGTGGGGTGGTGCTAGTCTAAAACTGGCCGACACATTACGGATAATTTATTATGGATATAAATATAGTACTATAATAATGTTCTATATTGTTGTAAACGTGCTTCCATATAAGCTGCTTGCATGAACATCTGACGCTTCTTTCGTATTTCCTAAGGAGTGCTAAGAATTCTTAAGCTTCGTCTAGTATTATTTACTAAACTGCTTAAGTTTTAAGGCCTAATGTGTGATTAGGTTTCACTTTAATATGAAAAAGTCTATAATATGTTTCTGAAGCTTCCAATCACTTTCAAAAATAGTCTACATTATCTACACGCCTATTGCTTTATTTGTAAAGTAATTGTTTATTGTAATATTATGTACAGAGGAGGACATTCCATTTGTATATAGTAAAAATAAATAGGTGTACGGCGGCAGACCCGATGGCGATGCCGCCGGCCGCGTTGCTTGCGAACTTGGCTGGTGCACTATTGTGCACCTACATTCAATATGGTTACTGATTGTACTTGAAATTGATACGTTATATGGTTTATTCGAAAACTAGAGGAGAATAATTATAATAAATAACTTAATATTAAAATTAATTTTCCACATTAATTAGAAATTTAGGTAGATATAAGCTTAGAGATATTTGAGGTCGGTAGCTATCTTGGTCGCTCATGCGTGGATGTACTTACTCACAACTGGCTTAGTGGCATACAGCAGCACAGCTCTTCTGAAACTTTTGTCGATCCAATGTAAAGTATGAGCGATACAGAATTTCTGTCTGTCTGCTTGAAAGCGTATCACGTAAGAACCACTGATCAGACTTTAATAAAACTTGGCACAGCGTGCCAAACTTATATGCCGGGTTAACACTTTATCCAGGTCAATCATAAAGTTTCCCACTGGAATCAAGCTAACCACACATAGGAACTTACCTAGTCTAACGTCTACGCGCACAAAATTACAGGTACTGAATGCTAGGTTAATTATATGGTTATTTATAGAGAATCAAATTCTCTATTTTAGAGTTCTTAAAGGAATTCCGATTCTCCCGATGTATCTCTCTGATCAACCCAAAGGTTAGCTGATATAGAATGCCTCAAAGCACGAGTACGAGAATATGCAATAAAGTTTGTTAAATAAATAAATAAATAAACCATAACCTTAAACAATTAAGACACGAGCTTTTAACACCATCAAACATTAAAAATTTGGAGTAACGTTTAACTTTTGAGTCTTAAAGGTGTATAAACGCTCAATCAGCGCTTGAGTGTCGAATGTTCCGCGTTCATTTTTAAAACACTATTTATATGTATACTCAGGGGCGCCGCCTTTTAAAAAGCCCCGTGGGTGTTCATGGTCATTTGATGACTCGTTTAATCCCTGAAATGTCCAGCGCACACACGTATATGCGTAAGGAAAAAGTGCCCGAATGTCCTGGCCGGTCGATTCGTCGCTACATTTACTACACATCATAACTACATTTACTTCCACACTAGGACACGCACACTCGCAAGCAAACGCGACCTAGACGTGTTGCCGCGCGGCGGCTGACGTAGTAGAGGTATCGCTTAAAGCAGATTCCTGATTAGTTTTGATGTCTATGGTCATCGGCGCTCCGCACCCACTATTTACTTCTCGTGGGTGCTGGAGCCCCCGAGCACCCACAGAGTCGGCACCCCTGTGTACACTCCTTCGTCAATTTCGTGTCAAGCACTACATTATGCGATCTCGTAATGTGTTTAAAGACAGAATATGTATATTGATTGGCATCTTTCTTGTGAGACGCCGTTCTTCGCTAATCCAAGGTGAAACCACCATACAAACATACAAATGTGAAACCGCCTCTGTACAAAATGTATCGCTTTTCCAATAAAGATAAAACGTAGTTACATGAAAAATTATAAACTGTGTGCTGTGTAATATTAGTTACTTAAATAAAAGTGTAAACTATGGAAAGTTATGGCTAAAGCTCGGTGCGATATTTTAAGGAAAATATATTCAATAGATGCTAAAAGCGTATCGACAGTAAAATTATAGCTTTCAGTGATACTTGATGACTTCATCTTGCGCTTATTTGAATCCGCTAAATCCTTCTAGCCGGACATACTATACTCGTATAATTTTAACAAATGCTGCTGTGCTAACCGCCATCACTTAAAAATTAGTAAATGTTTAAAATTAATTGCGACGACCAAACCACCCTTTTCACAAATATATAAAGTTTAAAGGACTTAGGAATACTTTAAAACTGTACCAAGACGTTCCTTTTATGATATTCTTTAGTGGATATAATCTAGTTTGATTAATAAATTTGCAATTACCTTTAAGTGTGAAAGAACGAGCAAAATAAATAACCATTTGGTCAACCTAGATTTCGTGATGACAAACTTTTTGTGTTCGAAAATTAATTATTGAAAAAATGGAATTGTTTTTTTAACAACGCCACATTTACAGTTGGAATCCAACTAGACACTTATTGAATAAGCTTATAATGAGCTGCAAAAGAGTTTGCATTTGTCGGAATACTCGATTGACCAAAGCTATATGAAAATCGTATGCTATTTCTAATATAGATACGACAAAACGATTTGGAAGGTATTATTTATATGTACGGTTTTACAATTTTTTGTACATATTCCTTTGCCCAGATTATAAGGCATTGATTTAATGCATAGGGTTAATCAGGTAAAGTGTGATAACAGAGGTAATTGTAAATATGCTTTGACCAGTCATGCAATGACCTTTTACCTTTTATTGTTTGTCTATTGTTTGCGGGATGCATACATCCTAACGCCGCAGCTGTATTGGTCATTGATAAGAATGATAAGAGAAAATTCAAGTGTCAAAGTGAACAGAGCCATGTCGTCGTGTCGTCATGTTGAAATGTCGTCATGAGAAGTACACCATATAAAGTTTTCTATATAAACACGTAAGAATTAACCTTATTGATGTAGTGTTACAGGCGAAAGTTTGTCAATATTATTAATGTTGTACAAAGGAATTCTTAATTAGAAAAATATCTATTATGAACAGTGAAGCTGGTAGGTATTATTTTATCTACGGCACGTGCTGACATTTCTATCCCAGGAATGTAAGCTAATTGCTAAACTACATCGTCAGACTCTAATTTAGATACCATTAAAATATATTCAGTTGTTTTTGAACGAATATCCAATTTCAAATTTAAGGGTTTTAAAAATTGTTGCTTAGACTTGTGCTGTTGATCAGAACTGTGAAAAGTCAAAAGATTCTCTGCCTAAATAAATATTAAAAAATAATCTGCTCAACTTCCGAAATTTTTTACGATGACCAATATAACAATTGGTAACATTTAAGAATTGACCAAAGCATATTTACAAAGACCTTCAAATACCCTGTTCTGGTTTGACCACAAGTATGCGGTAACTGTTGCGAGTATTTCTATCTCTTTCTTTATACATTCGGTATCACAAGATTCACAATTAATATCTATGGTCCGATTATCATAGGAAGAGCGCTGACAGTTCTATAATTAACAATTTCAAAGTTTAAAACGTATCCTGTCAATGTCTAGTCCCGTCGAAGTTAAGTTAGGAGTCGCTCAATAAAGCGATAATAGGTTTAGTGAAGAAGAGCACACGGAAACGCAGTCCCACTATTTGGTTATCACAAACACCACGCACGAAAAACACTTTTAAACCACAAAACGCCTACTACACAATTTTTACAATAATCAAACAAAACCCTAACTTCCCTTTGGAGTTTCCGTTATAGATAGCTCTTCCTAAATAACCGGACTGAAATGTCACTGTTATTCAAAAAGTCAATGTACGCAAACAAAATTAACAAGGCTGATTGTATATTTCATTCTATTGCTTTCATTTTTCTTATCGATCTATTAGTACTAAGTTCTTAAAGGGAAGCACGATTTTTCAAATATGAATGTTGCATCTGTCAAAAAATCTGCGCACGCATACGAGACAAAAAAAAAACGTGTGCACGGGCTTTTTTGACAGATGCCATGTAAACGTATCTTTGTTACATCGAATGTGAAGTTTCTATATAACTATATGTTGTGTCTTAGAAGTTATGTTTAAACGGTGCAAATAAGCCGAAAAGCTTACATGAACACTGTGATTTAAATGTTGTTTACAAGATTATGTAAATGTATTGAAAGTTAGTATTGTATTTATTTTTCATTAGAATTATTATTGAAAGTGAATAACATAGCGCTCAAGAAATTAGTTTTTTTTATATGATGTTAAAAGAGCAATGGAATGTAAAATTGTTTATTTTATGTAAATAATTAATTTATATCATACATACCCTGTATGTTCATTGATCCGTTTATATTATTTATAGGCATTGGTGCATATCATGTGTATAGAGCAGATGATTAATCGAATAAATTAGAACAAAAATATAGTTCAGAACAATGTTTTATTTTACGATTCCTAACTGCTATGGTCTTGAGTATTTTATAAAGAGAAGTCCTATCCTCTTGTCCAATTGGGCAGACAGTATAGAGGAATCTTAGTACTTTTACTCTCCATACCATTCACCAAAGGAGGAACGGGAAGTGTAATGGGACGAAGAAATCTTATTATCGCATTATACACGAGGAATCTTTCTCTGGATTTGGGAAGAGTAGGGAATAATCTAAGGACTATCCTATCCTTCCCAAACAATTTTTCCAAATGCACTCCTATATCTCCAAAAGTGGCCATGGCATCGGGGACGTACAAACGTTTGCCATTCTCGACTGATGTCGGCACGTGTCGCGCTCTCGCATGTAGCGGGACAGTATCCACTCACCACCACATATACTGTCTGCTCGTCTCCCACTTCCATAAAAAAGAGAAAATAATTATTTTAATTATTCTCTTTAGAAAATAAGAGAAATTACACTTTTTAACGAACTGAATTTCTGATATGTCGAATTATGAAAACAACATAATCAAATATAACATTTATTTATTTCCATTTCAACAGTACAGTAATCCAGTTAAAAACATAAAATACATCATTTACATCAATTATTGCAAACCTTAAATAAAATCACCACATAATTTGATGTCCATCAGTTTTTAAAACAATAATAAAAATACGAGAAAAAGTATAGGATATAAAATATACATTGTCTGTGAGAATTATATTAGTGGTAGGTCCATTTAGCGTTCAGCTCAAATCGTAGTTCGTCCAGAGGCAGTAAGTAGGTTCTGTATTCGCATTACGTCTATTGTGCTATCTAAATCGATTACCTAATCAAAGAGTTCGTACCTACTTACTTGAAGAGTTTGAAAAGGAAGAAATTGTATTGGTAAATTAGAAATACCTAATTGAATTAGAAAAGGATAGTATAATTTTAATTGTAGTTTATGAAATGGAAGCCCAATGTAACATTTAATAGGAACCTTTCAGTGCACAATCATAGCACAGTCCATCAAATTGGACTTACTGCTAATATAGACCTACTGCGTCTGGACGAACCAAATGCTAAATGGATCTACCGTTAAAAATTTGTCTGAGAAAAGGGGACATTACTGTCGGCTCTAATTTTCCAGATGTTGGATCTTGGGTGAAATCTTTAAGAAATATATTTATTTACTACTTTATTTCAAAAATAAAATGTCACAGCAAGTTTTTATTTAAACAGAATCTTGATATAACCAAATTCCGTTCCTACAATAAGGTCCTTTTGTTCAGATAACGTTACATATATTCTGCCCTTCTTAGAGAAAAAGGCCACAAGTGCATTTTGATGACATATGAGAAAAAAATGTTGCCAAAATTTTCTTTAATTCAAAATCAAGCAATTTAAAGCAAATTTGAAGTTTTGGATAAAACGAAAAGAATAAACATTAATTTACGAATATAATGTTACTTGGGCTATCGTTAATAAAAATGTTGAATGCATTTTCTTCTTAAAAGGACAGTATTATTTACTGTTTTAAAACAAATGGTGGTATAATGCAATGTTCAGGTGTATCTTACTAGTTGTTTTTCCTGTCTACTGAATTTATAAAACTATACGGTTAAATAGTTTATTTATTATTAGCAATTACTATATGACGAACCTAAATTATATTTATTAACATTATACTTACGGCGGCATCCCACTTGAAGCAACAAACAAAATAAGCTAAATCGACACGGGTACGGTGGTTCCATGAAGATGTTGAAGAATTTGATTCGTTTGAAAGAACAGACACAGAGAGTGATAAAGACCCAAATTTAAATGGACAAGATAGATTCTCAAGCTAAAATAGCCCTTATATTTTAGAAATTACAAATTGAAACTCAACTTTGAAGTGCTCAACATGATCATTGGCCATTGGGTTCGTTTTATAACGGGTGTCCGTTGCATCCGGTGGCGCGCAATGGTTTTGGTACTTGACAAACATTAGTGGCCGTATGCCACTAATGTACTATACAGTATTACATTACGTTATGCATATAAAACATATTTTAAATGACTGAAATGTGAGAAGCACTAACATTAGCTACATACTGCTGTAGATTATTATAAAAATAAAAGCAGTTTGATTTTGTCATATTTTAAAAATATATCATATAGGTAAATATTAAGATGTCGGGAGGGAGAGTGCACGTTGCAATCCAACAGCCGTTGGGCGCGCTCGACTGGCCACGTTACCCCTCTCTCACAGAAGACTACCTTGAAATGTACTGAATTTCCCACTTTACGATATTTCCCTAATGTACGTACGTGTTTCGGTAGTGAGTGAGATGTGCCAGAGGCCATTCTCATCCTATCCCTTCCCATTTTCCCAACACTTTCTCGAAATCCATTCCTATATCTCCAAAGGTAGGCAGCGCATCTGGGGTCGTGCCAACATTTGTTATTCTGGACTAATGTTGGCGTGTATCGCGGATGTCTATGGGCGACAGTATCCACTTACCATCAGGTGGACTGTATGCTCGTCTGCCGCCTTCGTCCACAAAGAAGAAAAAAATTGAATAAAAAATCAACCTGCTTTTATTTTATGATGATTTTCTATACATTTGGTAACGCTTCAGTTCTGAGAGACCTTCGTCTCTTTGTTCTTTTAGTCAAATTATATGTAACATCTTTTTTAACGAAAAGCAGCCGTAAGTATAATTGTTAGGATACGTATGTGTCGGTTTCGTTGAAGTTCATTATTTTAACATGCTATATATATGTTGAGAACAATTTTTAATACAACCTCGTCATTTTTACTCTACACAACCACCGTTGTGCTCTCTATAAACAAGTATAACACTATAATTCAACATAATAAAATAAAATATACCTTTTAATTGTCAATAAATAATTACATTTTTTCCTATCTAACACATAGACTGCGTATGTATTCATATATTTCCACAACGACGAAGAATCGAGTAAATCATATTATTTTAGTTTGGACTTTGTCAATTGTGACAAGCCATGTTTAATTTAAGCAAATATTTACAAATTTGTATTGTAAAACGAGCGTTGAGCGCACGACGCTCGAGCGCTGAGTGAGCGCTAATAAACTTTTAAGACTAGTGGTAAAGGCAAGTCAGCGTTATAGCCGATTTTTTTAATGTTTAATAGTTTTAAACCCTTGCAATTAAAAGTTCCAGTCTAAAACGGTTAAGGTGTTACGGCTAAAGTTAAAGTGCGCTAGGCTCATTTTAACACTATTTACTGAAAACAAATAAAGGTGATAAAGGTGCAATTTTTAAATAATGTCAATATATAACTTAAGTATATTATTATATACATATACACTTACTTGAGATGCATATAATACATAAATACATACACAATGACTTGTATCGACCTATAACGTCCCACTGCAAAGCGCAGGCCTCCCCTGGTAAATCGCTGGGAAGTTTCTATTACAGTATTTACAGTACCTACTACTAACTGAATAATACAGGTCGGCCATGTCGATATTTAACATATGTAACATAGAATGGTTACAACATAACGTAAGGAAATTTCAGTGTGTTTGGTCGTTTATTTCTTTTTTCACTCATCTTTTCGTGTATATTCGGAAAATGGCCAACCGATTGACTAGTAGTATTGTACAAATATTGAGATTAATTTACATATAGTACTGATGTCGAGGTATATATGAACATATGACACAAGTATATATATTATATACAAACATGATTGCTGCAATATATTGTATATCTTTTGATATATATCTATGGTACAAAGGCAAATAGTAACGACAATACAGTTTAAATTTGGGTTTTCTTAACTACCTTACTTTCTTGACAGTACAGATTTAACAACCGACGCTTAGGACCGATTTCCACCAGCCGTACATCACGGCAGCGGTGCGTCAGAGAGGTTATTTTAGTAGTGAACTTTATCTCTAATGTAGACACGGCAAAATAGATAAGTTTGATTGTTGTCAGTTTGTGAACAAAGTCTACAGAAGCAAGGAGAACCGTTATTAAAAAATTGTTACACATTGTGTGAATCAGTTAACGTCGTATCTATCTATGTATGTATATGTTGCTGTACGTAGCGAGTAAGGCCAGTTGCCTGCAAACTTATCTATTTTGCCGTGTGTACACTGTTTAAATTTGTATGACTCGCCAGCGGCATTCGACGAATACGTGCGGCGTTCCACATCTCCATTAAACTAGCAGTTATACAATTTATACATACAGGATAAAATATGCCACCGAAATAACGGTACAGTATCAACAGTTCTTTTAAATAATTTATAGTACAATTCTACTATACGTGCGTCGCCAGCGACGTGCCGCTGGCGCGCGCTCTAAGTATTGAGCGCTACGAATGTTTTAGACAGGACATTAAAACTACATGTTTGTAACTCTTGGTTAAATTGGTTGACACGTTTTAGGTTTTGCGTTATTTCGGTGACACGTTGTATATAATAGATGCGTTCATTACAGAAGAAATCGTATTTGTATAATTAGACCAGCTACACGAGTGACTGGCTCATTGAGTATACAACGGACACCGTTAAAATTATTAGACAACCATTTAAACCGTATCCATTGGAAATAAAGTTCACTATTAAAATACACTACTTACTTAACGTAGTGCGCCGCTGCCGTTGGTGAGAATCGTCTATCAAATTATTTGATTTTACGATATCTTGCAGTAATGAAATATAAATGCTCATACGCAGTCTACAGTATAAAGGTATGCCCACACAGTTTTATAACTTACAAGTCTTTCTGATCGTGTGAACACTCTTTTCTATTTCTATCTACATATCTTTATAA
This sequence comes from Sesia bembeciformis, assembly GCA_943735995.1. Taxonomy (NCBI): domain Eukaryota; kingdom Metazoa; phylum Arthropoda; class Insecta; order Lepidoptera; family Sesiidae; genus Sesia; species Sesia bembeciformis. The sequence continues at coordinate 12,954,741 of OX031033.1, read as the reverse complement.
CATACAACTCTTTATGGACGTAATGAGAGATCCATTTCTTTCAATTATAAAAATACAACTATACATATAAACGATGAACAACTATGATTTTATCTACATATTTTAAGTCCAGACTACATTTTAAAGTCTTACCTTTGAAGTTTTCCCGTTTCAGAACGTATTTTTCGATTTTATAAATCTTCACCTATGTTTAAGTAAAACTTGAAAATTGTAACCGAGTTCAGCTACTTTTAGTTTTTAATATTAATACGTTAATGTTATTTAAAAGACGGTTAATTTTACTGATAACTTATGTTACAACATTTTTAAATGTCACGTGATCGATTTACAAAACGTATTTTATCTAGGCTTTTATACATTCACATAAAAACACGGATTTATTGTTAAGAGAACTTTTAAAACTTTTCAATACAGCCATTCATGAAATTTCATTCGTGAAATCGGATCTACACTGAAGGTCCTATCTATTACCCTGTGAACTGCTGGGCGGCGCGAAAATATCAAACATTCGCTGCGCACGCGTGTACAACGTGAGCGGTGCGTCTAGCGTTACAGCGCGTGACGTGCGTCTGTTTCATTATCGCGTCGCGTCGTGGGTTATTTTATGTTTAACTGCGAAGTCTTTTTAAATATTTGATGTTTTGCCATGTCAAAATTTTTATAGACGATGAGGTCCACGGCTTCCACGTAAGGCAACTTGAGTGCGCGACGCGCCGCACCGCAACGCGCTGCTAGCACGGCATAGCTTTATAATCCTTAGTTTGACAAGACAACTCGTGTTGTAACACTAGTGACAACTTAAACAACTTTAAAGACCTCGAAACGTTAACCGCTTTTAAGCATTATAGTACAAGTTTGAAGTACAACATTTGAAGTCTTAAATTATTGAGCGTTAAAGGTTCGAGTTTCAAACGTTCACAAGCAATTGACCCTCGAGCATTACGGTTTATAAGAGCTGTCTCAGCACTCGAGGGCTGAGTTCAAGTTTAAAACACAGCAAATATGATTAGAATTGGAGAATTTTTTGAAGAAATACAGATTTTTTTGCAGGAAAGGGTATATGACATCAAAATCAACGATTTTTCTTGGCATTTTTAGGCGTACATGAGTAAAAACCGATGGTACTCAAACGGTTAAGACCCGGCGCAGACACGGTGCACGATCGCGGTTCGGGCGAAGCGCGTAAAATTAAATGATATACTAGAATTGTACTATTAATCACGAAAAAATTCCTACTGTAAAAACCGGCAGAATTGATTTTACTATCGATATTTTCAAGTGTTGCGTTAATTCAGTGACACGTTGTAGTTCATATAGTTCGCGACAGGTCGCTATGGCAATCGGGGTACTGTTGGTTCGCACGGGGCGTCCCGCACACCCGCGCTACTCTGTTCTCATTCAGTGTTGTACGCATCGCGCTCACGCAAGCACCTATCGATAACCTTTCTGTACTTTCGTCGCGTCAATAATAAAACGTTTTAAAGATGTATAAACTATATGACTTCTCAGAATGGTTCAAATACAGATTCCCTGGTCGTGAAAAAACGACCGTATATACGTGGTCAAACTGGGGAATTACCTAGAAAAGTATCACAGAACTGTGTTAATCAAGCTACAAATATAATGTTGTCAATCAAGTTATAATGTTAATAATATATATATGATTTTTTTTTAAATTAAAAATATCGATAACAATAGTTCTCACTGTCCCTTCCCTAAGAAATTGCCAAGTCGACCTGTCTTGACCAAGAGTTATCTTTTACAACACCCTTTCTGGTGTTCAGATCCAAGTAGTCGTGGAATTTAATTGTCGACTTTTTCCATGACAAATTCCGAGTCATCAAGACAGTAAAGCTAAAATTAACTTGCAGATTGATGAATTGTTCCTCAATAAACGTCAACGTAGTCAACGTTATACTCTAATGAGATGCAGAATGAGTGTTCAACGAGATCATTTACCCGTACACACAATAGATCCCATTGAGTGGAAGTATTTGGGAATTCGAATGGATGATCATTCCGGATAAGATGAAGATAAAATAAAATGTCACATTCTAAAGGTATTTTTGCGGCGAAGACATAGACTATCGAAATACGCCAAAGTGAGTGCAATAAATGACGGTTATTCGCAATATTAATCAATACGGCGGCGTTAGGATTTATGCATCGCGCATACAATAAAAGGTCAAAGGTCATTGCTTGATTGGTTAATTAATCGGTTATTCGCAATATTGAATGAATTCGAAATATTGAACGGAATAACACATTTAGTGCCACCGCTACACGTATTTCACCGAGTCACTGTAGGATACCACTTAATTGTTCGACGTATTTCGCAGATTACACTGTACAGAAATGTGTATGAACAAACACGATGTGTTGTTCACTGTCCTTGCTTAATCGCAAAATAATTTTAAATTTAAAACAATTCCTAAATTCCTAACATTTCCTAAATTTAGAACAATTCCTAAGAAAACTATGTAAATGTGGAGAATACAGATGTATCGTCGACAACACTTACAACTATCTGCATGGACACAACCGGTGTGTTGCCAGCATTAAACGTGTTAATAAAACGAATTGACATCTGATGTATCCAACATCCCACTGCATGTATGACGAAACGGAACGACTGTAAGACCTACCTTTGTAACGTCATTACACTGATACCTGTTATTCTAAAGCCTTTAGATCCATAAAGTCGAATGATCATCAATTAAATTCCGTGATTTTACATTATAATGTCACAAAATAATAATTATTGTACCTAATATCATATGGTCTCTATGATGCCCTTTCTCTTCTGTCGCGAAGACTCATTTGATATGAAAGAAGTTTCTTCAGACGAGTTCCTTGGGAGCTTCGGTAGTTGGGATGACGTACTGGGTTGACTCTGAAAGTGATTATCAATCAGTGAACATCCACACTAATATTATAAATCCGAAAGTATTTTTGTCTGTCTGTTTGGCTGTTACGTCCTTAGGTTTAAACAACCCAACCGACTTAAATGAAAGGTATGAGAAAATCTTTCATGAGAAAGGATTTATTTTCTAGTTTGTATTTATTTATAGTGTGTTTTGGCAGATGGTACATGTAATAGCTGAAATGTCCTCAAACTCTCGGTGCACATACGGATTTTTGTTGTTGCGCACAGGCAAGAGATCCCTTTGCTACGTTTAACAGAAACATCTTGCAGGGGTCCACTGAGGGATAATGCTTCAAAGCATTAAATCCGCCATTGTCACTTTGTGCAATAAATAAATGAGAAAATACATACTTTCTATAAAAATAAAAGCAACATACGAAGCAGCAAAGATTTTACAATATGGAGAACATCGTACTTTCCACGGTGTTAGAATTGCATGGACCTATTCACCAGACGTGGACTGACGTTCATAAATTGACTGTATAATAGTAATACTGTACTAAGTAATGTATTTTTATATTGTATATGGACACTGTGAATTACTTCCGGAATAAATCATATTTATTTATTTAAAAAACAATTTAAAATAAGTTAAATTTATATATCTTACATGTGATGTGACAGTGTTAGATGCGGTAGTAACAGCCAGTGTGGAGTTCCTTCTAATATCTGCGAGTGGAATGTCCTCTGATCTGGGGCGGGGCGATCCTTCCCGAGAACCGTGAGCACTACTGCTTCGGGATACACTGCTAAAACATCGTAAATACTCTTATTTACATGGAAATCTATTTTACGAAAAATGGCAGAAAATTTTGACGTTAAAAGACACTGCAAGTGTAAAGACGCTACCGCAATCGTAACCAGCCCTTAATCGTTGTCTTGTGCATGAGGTATGTATAACCTTAAAAAGTCACGCTGGCCAAGCGGGTTGGCGAGTCCACTCTGTTAGAGCTGGTGCAGTTCCTCAGCGACCACCGCTTTGTTGTCCCTTAGTCGCCTTTTACGACACCCGCGGGAAGAGATGGGGTTGTGCTATTCTACAGCCGGCCGACACCACACGGCCAGCCAGTATTGTGGTGAAATGATATAGTTGGGTGTGCCAACGTGTCATTCTTGACTGATGTTGGCATGTTTCGCGGATGTCTATGGGCGACAGTATCCACTTATCAGCAGGTTGTTTGCCGCCTTTTTTTTAATAAATTTCTATATAAAAAATAAATAAATAAATCTATAGTTATTTTGGTAAAGTAAACAAAAGTTGGGTAATCGCCACATAGTGTGTGGGTGGACATGCAGATCATATTATTTGAGCAAAGAAGCTTCACTGTCGGTATGAATTTATTGACTAGGTAACATTTTTAATTTAAAATCTAGATGTTTCAAAAATCTGTTTAAATAGAACCACCTCTAACGTTTGGGTTTTAAAATAAAGCACAAAAAATTGGAAGTATGGTTTTGATAGTATTGTGCGAATATATAGGTACAAAACGTCTAGTCTTTTAAATATACCTTGATTAGAATGACAGCTGTCAAAGTGTTTTGAATAGTGCTGGGCCAATAATGATCAAATCGAGGTAATATTGTTTATTTATCGAATGAGCGTTATGCACTACAAATAATAAATACGTGCGTGGTACCTATGGCAAAAACCTTCTGTGAGTTTTAGGTCTTTGTTGAGCATTATCCAAGGCACTTTGACAGCTGTCATTCTAATCTAGCTAGATTTAAAAGACTGTAATATCCCTGCCAACACACCTTATTGACGTATTCGAAGAACCATAAAAAAAAGCATAAACTAACCTCTCTCTACTGGTGGTTCGTTCGCGGTATACAACAATGCCGTCTTTGAGCACGTGCCTGCTTTGTCGGAACCTACGCTCCATCTCCTCACCCTCGCCACCTGAAAATATATACAAACCTAACTCAACAGTACTATTGGACAGGTTTTAATGAAACATATAGTTAAAACTGTCCTTTATAACGATGGAAATCACAATAAAAATTGGCGGTGAATCTGAAGAGTGTCAACATGTGTCACTCTGGACTAATGTCGTTATGAATAATAATAATAATTCATTTTGCAAGAACATGGGTAGCATAATATGGCGTTACATTATATACAATTTCCGTTATGTTCTGCCTCAACAGGTGTTCAAAGAATAATTTAATAATAATCATACAATATTGTTCAGAATAATAAATTACTACTCCCGCTCGACTCTACTACGACAGAGTCCCTCACCATCCCAGCCCCCTAGTATAGATGGTGACTGAGCTAAACAAATTCGGGGTGTGAGGTGCGGGAGGAAGCGTTCGGTCCTCCACCGGGCGGCTCTAGTGACGCACGCGGTACTCGCCTGGCGCTACTCGACAGTGGGATATTGCATGCTAGCGATAGAACACGTGTTATCTTCTCTTGTACCTTTTAAAATGAGTGAATTAAATGTGAAAAAAGAGCTGTCATCCGTAGTCAAGCTAAAAACATTGTCAGAAATGTTATAAAAATATGCAAAGAAAAAAAAAATTACAAGAGAATTACAACTTATTCCTTGCATTTGTTTTTACCTTCAAGTAATAATACCTATGTGTGTTTATAGTTAAAATTATAATCATACATATTCAATAAATTGATATATCGATAATTACGATTTAATAAATTGTTCACATTTTGCCGCTATCGACATATTGACTAACATTTCACCTCACTATAGATAATAAACACGTGACGATCGCGTTCCTACCGCCTTCATTTATATTTTATCGGAAGGTATCAGAAAGCAAGTTATACTTTATTAGAAAGTCAGTATCAGCTAGATTTAATTGGCAGATAATTTATCTATCAGATCGTTAACAGTTATCTTATCAGAAGCTGGTTCAGAAAGGCCATTAATTTTATAAATTTCAGTGTTATTTTCTAAAACATTATATTTTTTCAATAAGTAGAAATAAGTTGATTAAGATATGATGATAGGTCTCATAAAACTGAAATAAAACACAAAAATTATACAATCATGTGTTTTATGTCGTATCAACTGAATTCGTATAATAATTTGTATTTACCATTTTAATACATATGTATGTATAGTCAATGCATTTTGTAATGAATTCGTGAAAGTGTAAATGATTAAGGTGTTGTGCTAATGATATTAAGGCTAATACCAGTAGATCGCCTAACGGCAGTGAGCCCCGGCCTTGAGAATAGTGGTCGATGTCTGGGCGCGAGCGCAGGCACGCTCGACATGCCCGTTACTTCCAATAACCGACCGATTTGTTGCATCTTCTTTTGGCGGGACTTTGTTCTACCCTACAACGCAAGAAATTAAAGGGTAAACCTTTTTTTTTCGTATATGGTGCAATTGGCACATTCTGCTAGTCTCAAGTTTTCTTCCTAATTAAAACACAAAACAATTGATAACACATTTTGTCAATATCCAGCCACGTCGATGCAAGTAAGAAGTCGCTCAGTAAGTAAGGGCAGCGGTGGACTACTTAGAAGCACACGAAAAATGTAGCCCTTGTTTTTATTTGATTATAACAAATATTATGCACAAACACTAGGCAATTTGAAATTTAATAAACTATCGCTATTAAACCACAAAACCCACAATACATAATTTATACATCAATCAAACAAAAACTCAAAATCTCTTCTCGAGCTCCCGTCAAAATTGAAGTAAAACCTTTTGGATATGGTAATTACAATGCATAGATCTAGGGTTTTAAGAATCCATATTCAGATTCTAAGAGGCCATAGATGTACAGTGCATGTGAGCGAGAATCCAAACCAAAGCACGTTACTATAAGAGTCAGAATGAACTCAAATGAAACACGGTTTTCAAGCGGAAATAAAGGTCTCACCGGTTGTCAAACCGGGCGATATAAAAAAAAAAACATAATTTTTTTTAGATATAACAGATTCAGTGTACCGATTGACACGTCCAAATATTTTACAATATTTTTGTAGTACCTTATATTAGTTTAAAACTACTACAAATATGATTATTTACCTTAGTGAGCCTTTGTTTAGCTGCCATACTACGTATGTGGTCGTCGAATTTAAACTTAGCCCGTAGTAGTACTGTTCTGGGCAACGCACCGCTCGCACCCACTCGCGGCTTGTGGATTGTAAGGTGCAGGCAGCGGGGCTCTTCTTTATCGCCTTGAATCTGAAGGGCAAAGCTTTAAATTTAAATAACTAGCGACCATAGATAGACCATTAACAACGCATGTTCGTGAAATTGTATGGAAAACAAGCGTGTCACGTGACGAGTAAATTTTAGTGATGGGACCACTCAGCGATGAAACATCTCCTTTAATTGGGATCACCACTTTTGACGATAAAAATAAAAAGATTCGTAAAATAAACTAAAAAAAACAATAAACTCAATAACCTCAAAATCATGAACGGAATTCACGGTGTCAAACTTCGGTTACATTCTGTATATATATATATATGTAGTGGGGGATTTCACTTACCTCTAAATCCTGCAAGCTGCCGACTAACTTGGCAACACCCCACCCTAACCGCTGTTTGTCTGGCTCTACCAAAATGATTTGTATGTTGTCTACCGCCAAAAACCTATGATGCCACGTGCCATCCTTCTGTATTATATCGCACGATATTAAATCGGAGTCATCTGTAACAGTAAAACAGTTTGATTTTTATGAGTATTAGCTTAAAATTAATTCATATTTTATATGGTATTATTTTAAGAATATATTTAATAAAAATACGTATCTTCAATCGAGAATAAAATCGAATAAAAATTTAAATGGATTGTTTGTTAATTTTAGTATTGAAAAGCCTTGGTTCATTACATCATCTTTTCTATTGTAGGATGATGGCTGTTAAAAATATTTTCATATTCAATATTTATTGATAACCTGAAATGAACATTAACTTTAAATTTTAATTATATCTTCAAACAGGCTATTTGGGAACGGGGTACGTGACTTATCTTTTGATAAAATATATAAATCCTTCACTGACATTTTATAACATGCACACTTTCCAATGGTGTATTATCCAGTGGGTCCAAGTATTATACAGGGTGTAACCAAACCGTTTTCGAAATTTGAAACCATGAATTCCGTTTATGATTCTTACATTGACTTACGAATATGCGAATTTCAATTCTATTTAATAAGTTCTTTTCTTTTCAACCAAGTTTTTCATCATTATTTACTAAATACAAAGTCCAAAAATATGTGTTTTTACAAAACAATACGTAATATTACCTAACCTAGTCTAGCCATAAATATTGTTACAAAGAAAACATTGACATTTTTATTTTTACATTATCATTTTATTAGAAGAAAATGTGTTATTTTAGAAATGAATACTCGTAGGTAGGCATTTAAAAAATATACCGTTTATTCGAAATGGTCACCATTTGCCTTTATACAATCTTTCAAACGTTCGCGTTGTGGCCAGTTTTCGATTGAAACGCGCACTCTTTCTAAGGCAAAATTGGCAATTGCCACCCTTATAGAATGTTTTAGGGATTCAATATTATCTTGGTGTTTAGAGCATGCCACATGCACTCTAAAACAGACCATAAATCATAATCGAGCAGATTAAGATCGGCACTAGATGAGAGCCAGTCTTCAGCTCTAATGAAGTCGTGAATATCCGTTTCTAGGGGCGCCCGTGTTGAGCGAGTCTTATGACCTGGTGCTGAATCTTACTGTAGTCTTGGTTATGGAACAAGGTGTTATTAAGAGGCTTTACGACCTTCTCAAGAACCGTATCTTGATACACTTGAGCCGACGTTTTAATACCATTTTCACAAAAATATGGTTCAGTCACTACTTGATAGATAACACCGTACCAAATCATCCCCGAAGCTAGATAATGGCCACGTTGCACAATATTGACCAATTGAGCAGTTCTTAAATTGTGAACATTTTCTCGTTCGTATTTAAGATTTGTCCGTGAGCTCCCTTTGCGTACCGCCGAAGAGTTGTTTTGTCAACCCGGTTTGTCTTTAAATTATCCGTTAAGAAATAACTAGTACCAGGACGTTTCGATGTGCCAATCAATAGCCTGGCAAACAAACATTCGGCTACTACCAAGCGGATGGAGTTTTAAAAATTGCACATGGCTATATTGTGTAATGCAATTACAGCAATATGGTTTTCGTTATCGCACCCCTCCATTTCAATATTAGTACAATACAACATTTAATAACGATTGGTGCCAAAATGAGAAAAAACATTTTTCGAGTGAAAATGACAGATTCCTAATTCAAATGTATTTTTTGTCTTTCTTGTAACGGTATTTATGGCCAGACTAAGTACGAGTATATATCAATAGTATATACCTAATATATAGAAGGGTATACCTAATAGACCTTTTCTCAAATTATGTGGTTTGGTATGGAGGATGTACTCAGAATTCAACAATACAATAATTACATAAAAAACGAAGTACATACAATTTAAATTCACATTTATTGAAATAATAAAATAACAGTTTGCAATAAAAAAAAAATCTCTCAAAGCATCATATTGTTAGGTTGTGTTGCATTCTAGGTCCCTTCTCTGGCATAAGTATTGTGAAGGATGTGCAATACTTATAATTTAGGTGCATACGTACAAATATGTCCTTATAATGTTTCCATATGTACTCTTGTTGGTTAACCTAATTTAAATAAATAAATCAATTAATTCATCCAGGATTGCAGTCTTCCGGGAAGGTTTGGTTATACCTCAAACAAAATTTTAGAATGTATGTAAAATGAGGTATATATTTCATTAATGTACTTGGTTGTACTGAATTAAATAAAAAAAGCAGTTAGATCGATAACACTCTAAGCGCTCAACCCATAGACCATGACGGACCAGCTCACCTAAAGGATGCTGTAGAAGAGCCGATAACACATCAATTGCGTTACCGAGTAAGTAGACATATATGGCCTTGCTGACAGATCTAAGCCTTTGAGGGTGTAAATAAGTTGAAATGTTCTCAATTACCTATGATCCCAGCGACTCTGATTAACTAAACATGTAAGATAATGCATAGAAATATGATGTATAATACTCACTCAAATCCAAGACGTCACCGACTTGCACGAACGGCGCAGGATTGGCCAATGGCAACTGTGTTTCAGGTTTACCAGTCAACTTCAGATACAAGTCTCTGATAAGGAAAAATGTTCTTATTGCACGACGCGCTCTCTCCATCTAAAAAGGGCACGATATCAGCATATAACATCCCACTGGAAAGCACAGACCTCTCCCAATAATCACGAGTTTCGAGCCATAAGTCTACCATAGATGCCCAGAGCGGACCGATGAATACACATTAGCGTTGCGAGTAAATAAATAGTCTATCTATATTATCGTGACCTCGAAAAGTAGTTATACTATAGACAGTATCAAAATGTGTCAATTAAGTCGATACTATAGATAAGTATTGATAGCGCAAAACAAGCAATATACGTATATTCGTAAACGTATACGTGAACATGGATACTATCGATAGTATTTTGTTCCATAGTATCAATAATATTGATACTACTGCTCCTACGAAAGATTTTAGATACTATCGATGGTATCGTCAGTGTGAAACTATTGATACTTCCGTTCTAGCACCCACGCTCTAAATCCCTCTAAACGAATGACACCCCCCACTCCCCTGGAATAGAGCTTGTCCTCTTTGTGGATGACACCGTCCTCTACGCCTCAGATAGGAACCTATGACGTGTCTCTCTACGCCTCCAACGCGCAGCCAACGCCCTAGGCGAGTGGTTTGTGAGGTGGAGGATAAGAGGTCAACACGGAGAAAAGTGCAACAATGTACTTCCCCTTTCCCAGGGGTGGCACTCGTAGCTCTAGGCCCCGTATCTCCCCACTCCCGATATACCGATTTGGTCAAACTATCATCTGGGTTAGGAAGACCAAATCTCGGAGTCACACTAGACCATCGACTGACCTTCCGAGAACACATAAAAACTGTCCGAAACCAAGCCGCCTTTGTACTTAGTCGCCTCAATCTTCTCATAGGCGGGAGAAGTAGAAAATCGCTTAGAAATATGCTGACATTGTACAAAACCTCGTACGTCCCATAATGACCTTTGCTAGCCAGCGGAAGGAATGAACCTCGGCTTTGGGCGTTGCTTTAGGAGGGCAGCGCGGGATCGTTAACGCCTGTGTAAATGAAGCCTTATTATGCGTTCTCTCCAATATCGTTTTATTAATCTCCACCCTTAAAATAAGAAAACCTAAGACACGGTTTTGAACAAAAAATACCAAATAATCATATTTTTAAATTAATCTTCTATTAACGTCAAGTGAATACAAATTGTATCAACTTACCTCTCCACTAGGAAGTCGTTTAGCAAATGCAATTCCGGACATCGGTGTGCGTGTAGGCGGCAACAGTATCGCCGCGTCCATACATAGCCACTCAACGTTCAACGGACGTTTGCTCATTTCACAGTACCTAATAAGAAAACATACAAATATGTATTTTTAATTTGATTTCAAGGTGTTAATCAATAAGATGCAGAATGTCAACCTTTTAGCCTATAGGCTACGAAACCGCTTTAGCTAGCATGCTTTTTGTATCTACTTATGTAAATTTTAATATCACTACACGCAAGGTATGCAAAATTAGCATTTTGAAGTTTCAGCGGATGTATGTAATATAAAGGCTTCTGTAGGTCAATGAGAAATGTCTAATATAAGGCCTGTTTTGAAATTTACGATATTTGAGGGCTTGTGGTAATAACGTGTATTATACGATAATTATGGCTGTGATCATTATAAGGCTAGCTAAGGACAAATCTAGGTTAAACTTCGCGCGAGAAATATCACGAGCCGATTTCCGCTCCAACCACCACTCTGAGCAAAGTACGCGGAAATTTTGCATCAGTACAACATAAAATAACCTACAAATATATTACCGTCGACGAGCGGAATTCAGCGATAATGTGTCACCTTTCTATACAACAGGTGTGTGACAACGTTGTCAAATTTACGCGTCAGCGAGGCAATGTCGGCTAACCTCCAGCGTAATGCATCAGTGCCACATGCTATACGTTATGTTAACAAACTGTTAGCGAGACGTTGTGATATAGTTGTTTTCTTTTCGGATGAGCGGGTTCTAAGTATCCAGTAATTTTTAGAGAAATCTTAGGATCGGTGTACGCATTGGCTTTTCAAGGTCATCAGCCCTTTTATAGTCCACTGCTGGACATGGGCCTCGTCACGCATATTGTCCTGCATAAGGGATGTATGGCCTTAAAACGGCATGTTAGATAAATGGGTTGGCGAGTCCCCTTTTTTTAAAGGTGGTGTAGTTCTTCCGGGCTTGTTATGGAAAGAGATGGTGTGGTGTTATTCTAAAGCCAGCCGACGTCACACCCATTGGTTTTTATACACTGTAATATACCTTCTGTTTTGTTGAAATAAATAAATATATACTCACTCGTCCTCAAACATGTCCAAGAATATATCGTCGCACTTATAGAAGTTTCTCGCGAGCGCCGCGGCCCGGGCACGCAACGTGTCCGCTGCGGCGACGTGACGCGCGCCCGCGACTCCGCTCGCCCCTTGCATTGCTATACGGGCCAATGTCACGCTTAGTTCCAATGTCACTAGACGGACTTTTGACGCTGAAATATTAATTATCACAATTATCACAGTAATCAGAACAATAATTTATTTATTCATTTAAGAACAAACAGTCACATAGTAATTTAAACAGTTAAGTTGAATAGATTTTCATCCAGACCTCTGTAACCGTATTATTTCTTTGTTCCGTAGCAACAAAACAACGCGTTAAATCAAATCGTGCAATGATACTTAAAATAAAGTTACAATCAATACTTTTCTAAATTTAAGAAACGATAGCTAAAAAATATAAAGGAATTTAATTATTTATTGAAGTTAGATGTGACACGTGTAAAAAACTATTTTTTATATAATTAGTTCTGCAAAAAGGAATTTGATAGGTTGAACATAGGTTTGAACATTGAACATGAGGCATGTGGAACTCTAAAATAAATTTTCTTTATACTCTGTGCCAATTAGCATGGCAATGACGGTCACTGCGTCGACTTTCACGCCGAACTAATGCACTCGTGTTTACGATAGCGACACTTGATGAACTCCTTGAACTTGAAATTACTTCACAGAAGACTTCCTTGACATGTACTGCATTTCCCACTTTATCTTATTTCCCCAATGAGTGAGTGATATGTGCCAGAGCCCATACCCATCCTATCCCTCCCCATTTTTTCAACTCTTCTCCAAATCCATTCCTATATCTCCAAAGGTAGGCAGCGGTTTTTGGGTCGTGTTAACGTTTGTCATTTTGGCTAATGTTGACATATATTGCGGATGTCTATGGACGCCAGTATCCACATACCATCAGATGGACTGTATGCTCGTCTATCGCCTTCGTCCATAACAATAAAAAAACTTGCCATGCTCCGCGTAATGAGCGAAAATAGCCATCGTTAGCGTATCGTGGTAGTAGTCACATTCCAAATGTGGTAAACACGAGTAGGTACATTAGTAGAAAGGTGTGAATGCTAGAGCTATTGCCATGTCAGTTAACATAACTATGTTCTAGTTATGTTTAAAACTAAATTTTAAAAATTAAAATCTGTCACGAGTATACGAGATTGTCAGTTTAAATTTTTGTATAAAAAAGTATGCAAATGTCCAGTACGATATTCTAGTGACTTCGAGTAATACAGTAAACCGCGCAAAGGTAAATGAGCAACGGCCATCGGCATAGTCCGATTACGGAAGGACTAGCCCAGTAGATAAGAAAAACGTATCATAGATTAACATTGAGGCTCCTGGAATAGGCCCATATTCATAGCTAAACAATGTTGTTTAGTTTTATTCTGCCAACTCTTCTATAAAACTTGAAAATTAGCAAGCGAGAGTTTAAGAATACAAATTAAAGATTCTAAATTAAAATTAATTATTTGCGGATCATAAGGCTGAAGTGCGTTGTATTAAAATCCATTTTGAGCAAGGCTAACAACATGGGTCTGAAGTGACAGATTTGATTACGTTAATTAAGGAAAAATCACCAGAATGACAAACAGAGCATCCAATTTAAGAAATAAACACATAGGCAACTATACTCTATCAATGCCTACTACAAGTTTATAATATAGTATTATATAACAATGAAAGGAATTCATTATTGAGGTAAATGTAAATTACAAAAATATTGGATAAACCCATAAACAAAACATACCTGGTTTACAACTCAAGTTAGCTATCGTCATCAACTTCGTGATGAGCAAAGCGTTGAAACTTTGCATTGTCCGTTTCACAGATGGCGTTGGTTTCACGGGACTTCCTTGCTTACTGTCACCGGATGTCGCCTCACTTTGCGCACTTGTTACATTTGAACTAGATGTAGTATCATTCCCCTCCGGGCATAATAACGTGTCCAGTAATTCAGTATTTACTCCTAGAAAAAATAAACGCAAGGATTAATTGTATTATTTTTCTAAGTTAATAGAAATATTAGCATTTAAAGTAGGTAATAGAAATGAAAGAATATCTTACCCACTAATAGCCCAGGCAAGCAAAACAAGAGGAAGAGAGATTAGTGATTTGAAAAGTGTACTAAGAAATTCTTTCAAGTGCAAATGTGTCAATTTTTACTCAATTCATACTAAAACACTGAAGTGAAAGCTTTTATTTAAAAAAAATATGTTTTACGCTAGTGTCAGATATTTTTATAATTAACACACTTCTTATGATAATTCAAGTTCTAAAGAAATTACTCCTCCAATAAATTATATATAAACTTACCTTTGTTATTTATTAATGCGAAAAGTAAACACAAAGCGAAAAGCGCCTTATAGTCATTCTCAATACAGTCTAAGGAATCGAGGATCGTTTTCAAGAATGGTCTCTTTTCAATCTCTCTACTCTCTCTATCTAATATATGTTCCAAGGTCATTGTCTGCTCAGTAGTGGCTACACCAAGAAGTTTTTCTTTTTCTTCATCAGTTATATTATTTAGAGTTTTAGACGAACTTGATTCTATACCGGAGTCTGGCAAAGGCGAATCAGGCATGTTTTCTTTTACCAACGTAACAGCACTTGTTGATTTTGCAGTCATTTGAGAAACTAAATCCTCTGTGGAATCATTGGCAACACTTGACACTTCACTCAATTGTGACGTGGAAGGTAGAGAGTTTGAAATTAATTCAGGATCAAGGTCACAGCTGGACTGATCCGTGTCGTAACCGAAAGGTTTTACACCCGCGTACTCAGGAGTAGTATAATCCCTTTCCTGACCTGACGTACTTTCCAAAGCCTTCTCCAAGCTTAG
Source organism: Sesia bembeciformis (assembly GCA_943735995.1). Taxonomy (NCBI): domain Eukaryota; kingdom Metazoa; phylum Arthropoda; class Insecta; order Lepidoptera; family Sesiidae; genus Sesia; species Sesia bembeciformis. Next base: position 12,939,499 of record OX031033.1, on the reverse strand, counting down.
CTGAGGTTTCGAAAATTCGAGTTTTACGTTGGACTTCGCATTACTGATGTACATTTCCAATATTTTAGTAGCTCCATCCTCAAATACTGATAAGTCAGACTGCAATATGATCCAAGCGAGTGCGTGCACAATCGGGCCATGTGTTATTATTAGAAATACTTGCGATAACAGAAATAGGGCAACTACACAAGACACGGAGGGTTTAATTTCCTCGTCTGACTCAAGTCGTTGTCTAGGAAAGGTTATTCTAGTCGGAGATACCTCACTGCTCTTCCCCTTTAGTATCGCCTCTAGATTTCTCGTTATGACTTCTATACTTTGAATGTGATCTCTGTTATATGGTGATGACGTCACGGGTCGTTTACTAGAATCGGACGTAAGGGAATAAATATATAGAGGCACTAAAAGTTTGTGTAGCAGGTGCTCTGTTAGGACGTCGTTTAAGTCAGGAATGTTCAGACAAAGTATGTCATTGATGTAGTGAAGATGGTCTAAATGTTCAGCAACTAAATCATCTAGTTTTTGCTGCGATTGATGACTACAAGAGAATACAAAAAAAAATTAATACAAAATCTTCATCATGAAATATGAACCCCTTCTGATGTAAAAAATAATACTTACTCAGCATCGTTTCTGACACATGCATTCAATTCCAAAATGTGTTTCCCAATAAACCAAACCAGGTTACTGAAGTATGGCGCTGCAGTTCTAAATAACAGAAATATGTAATAATATCAAATAAAACATAAATGGGTCATTTGCAGAAAATAGGCGAAATTTATAGTCAACTGATAAGCAACAAAACTGATAATAATGGTACAAAAATGGTATTGTAAAGTTTTGTATACATGCAATAAAAATATATACAGACCAATCATCTGGATTTCTTACGCAAAAATGCGACATGAAACGATCTTTACAAAGTTACTTATTTACGTTTATTACTGACATATTTGGCACTTTTAAACAAATCCATACATGATTTTTTCTATTGGGAAATAGACGGACCAGATAGCGGTCCCACGTGATTACCGCCGCCCATGGACACCTGCAACACCAGGTGTGTATTCGCACACCTCCTGACCTCAGACCTTACAAAATCCTATTCAAAGCTTGCTTGAAGAACCCCATATCGTAGACCTCTTCAGGCAAATTGCACCACGGCCTACGGATTCGCGGTATAAAATGCTTTTTGAACCAAACAGTACGCGACATCTCCGTATCGAGGAAATGCGGATGTACGGCACTTCTGTGCCGGGAGGTTATAATAATGATAGTAATAATTACAAGTTTTATTTTATTCGGATTGATTAATTGTAATAAACTGTTAAACGGTAAAAAACATAATTAAGACCTAATTATTAGTAAAGGGTGTCGTTTATCTACTTTGTTTTTCGCCTTTTCAGGGGGTCGCGACATTATACAGATTGAGAAACTATGCATTAACGAAAACCACCTTAGTGAAGCTAGGGCGGGTCGCTAATACTATATAATAATATACGACATGTTTGCATTTGTAACTACAGGTTTACAATTTCTCAGTTTGCTGATGTAACGAAATATTACGAAACTGAGAGCACAATCGAAATTACGACGTCAAAAATTACTACACACCGTTCTTAGTGAAAAGAAAATGGATACCGTTTGGCAACTACTTCGAGAGATAGAGAAGTATTTCCAGTACCAAATGAAAAACATTGCTTTAATATAATATAAAACGTTGTGTTCAGGGTAAAAGGGTACACAACTAACCCTGAGTAACGAAACGTCAAAATTTTGGGACATTTTGATGTTTCACAAATATTATTGAACATTTTAATGAAATAAAATCTCATGAAAACCGTAGCCTGGATTTCATAGAACAACATCATGCAAAATTAAGTTCGAAATACATTTTTACCTGTAAAAAACCTGACAAGGTTTTTCACAATAAAATATCAAACATGAAAATTCATGTTTTCCGAGGGAAGTCTTAAATTTAAATTCGTTACTTTTATTAATGCGCCATCAAATTACGGGACATAAAAAAATATTAAAAGGTACATATTTTCTGCAAATGACTGAAATTCTCGTTCTAATATCTATATTAGCGTACTGGGGGTAGGTTAATAGGAACCATTTAGATTAGAAAGTATTCACTAGTCAAGGCTTTTAAGCGTGAGTAGTGTAAGGTAGTGGATTTCTTTTTTAAAATCTAAGTGCACAGTCTTAATATACAGGTTTTATAGACATCTCTATACCACTTTTATAAAACTGTTTACTTTGATTAGTAAGTGTCATATCAAAGAATAACCATATGCAATAAATAAAATAATAGTTTTATCTACCAGGAAAACAAAGACCAGACAAATTCAATATTTATTGAATTAACAATGAGTGTTATTAGGTCTTGTGTCAAGGCCGAGTCTTGAAGATAATAATACAAATAGTCAATGGAATATGCGGTTTATGATTGTGATATCAGTGAATTACATTTACTCAACAGATTATTTTTTACAGACGAAGAAGTTTTGGAAATTCTACATTCAAGACATCCTGTCGACAGTGGTGATGAATTAGGCATTGAAATAGAGGATGGTATGTTATGCAGTAAAGTAAATTTGCAGTTTAAAATGATGAGTTCAAAGTATTTAAATTATATGAATCTATTAATACCTGTCATCTAAAGAGAATGACAGTAAAATCTGATGTTATTCCTTATAAGATCTTCAAAAAATTGTCCAATACTTGACTGATTGAATAAAAAAAAGAATGAAGATGCAGTAGCAGTAACTAATATTACATCAATACATATTTTCTTTAATCTTTAATAGATAGTTGATAATATTTCACAATTTTCAATGTTCAAATCTACTTGTTCAAGTTTCAAAGCCTGCTCCTCGGGGCACTGATATGATCCAAGCATGCAATGGAAACATTACATGCACATTTCTCGCTGCAGCTTTCTCTTTATTCACTTAAAATGATGTTGTTATATACAGATAGGTACTGAATATGTTTCTATTTTAAAGGGATCCCCCCATTAAAAACGAACCATATTCAAATAAGTAACATATTCAAGTAGGCCAAATAAGGTTGATAATCTATGGTATAAAACTATCTTTTTGTGTAACTATCTATCCTGAATCAATGAAGTGTCATTTAATGTTGAAGTAAATATTAGATGGATGAGACAAATAACATTACACAAACACACCAATTCTAGATTATTTCAGTTTGTCTGCAGATATTTATACCATATTTATACCAAGACATTTATACCATATTTATACCAAGATATTTATACCATATTTATACCAAGATATTTATACCTTAATCTGATCACTGGGTTTTTTAACTATTATTTATTTAAATGAGTACCCTTTTCTATCATTAAAATTAAAATCTTTAATGTTAGTTTAAAGATTTTAATATTTTTACGTTGTATGTTTTGTATTTCCCGCTTAATTCTATTCTGCCAATGTGCGTACGTGTTTCCGTAGTGAGTAAGATATGCTAGAAGCCATTCTTATTCCATCCTGTGTTATCCCTCTCGATTTTACCAACTCTTTCTCTAAATCAATCCCTCAATGTGAATGGATGTTGTCATGTATTGGGGATGTCGCAGTGAGACAGTATCCACTTACCATCAGGTGGACTGTATGCTCGTCTGTCGTCTTCTTTCTATAAAAATAACTTGCAATTCGAAAAGGTGTTCATTTTATGAATTAATTTAAAAAAACTTAGTGATTGGATTAAAGTAGGAAGTCTAAGGAAGCTTTGTGTTAATATAAGAGAATGCGAAATAGCATGATATAGATACATTACAAAAATATTGGCCATAGGCTAATCCGGAAACACATAAACGCGTCGTCCATATCTATGCAATAAAGTATCTCGTAACAAAGTATGCAATTAGAGGTATGGGTGTTTCCGGATAAGCCAATGGCCAATGTTTTCGTAATGTATCTATACCTGTCTCTAATAAACCTCAGCATGCTTGCATCTTGCACCCTGTACACATTGAGTGTGAGTGTTCTCACTGCGATCCGCACCATTGTCTCTGGGTGATTAAAGAATTTTATGGCTTCTGTGTATAGAGGGAAATCTTTTGTATGCTGCAAAGTAGAAAAAACTTATTCACATTGTTTGTTTGTAAATTAGATTGTATCTCGATGATAGCTTTTTAAACATCCCACTCCGGGGCATAGGCCCCTGGCAGTATTTCGAGCTATAATTCTACACGCAGGTTCACTAAGGATTGGTGGATACACATGTTAATTTTTATTTATTCGTTCTGGAATTGAGAGTTTTCATCACGATGTTTTCCTTTATTGTCGAGGTAGTAATTATTTTTAAATTCACACTTAAGGTGAAACTCCGTAGTACGGGGCTTTGAAGGATAAGGATAAAGACATAAGGATTTGAACTCACAATCCCATGTCACACAATACCCAAGGAATTAGCAGTAAATGGGCAAATGTATAGTATAATTGTGAAAAATTTGATTTACCAGACTAAAATAAGTATACATATATGTATATCATTAAAGAGTAGTGATACAAGAGTATCTAATCTCCATTTCCATCATGCTCGGTCTGTAGCACTAAAGCGGTCTGTACTTAAAGTATGGATTTTTTAATCCTGACATATACAAATGAAACAATATCTGTTAATTTGTTCGAATACACACATACGGACAGACATTGAGTTGAAATTTTGCATGGATTTTCTTGGTGACCACAAAAAGGACATAGGCAACAAAAGTAAGATTCCCGTGGATTAGTGAGTATGCAGGTAAAGCCACAGTCAAAAGTTAATTCTCACTAACTATGAAGTGAGGGAACCATAAAAAAATGCATTCTTGAGAGTTAAATAGAAAATTCTGTGTATTCACCAATCTGAACTGGGCCTGGATGATGGACTGAGGCCTGAGTGATTGCCTCTAGGCATGTACCTTGCTGTAGGAAATGTCCTACTGCAGTAATTATTTGAGTCAGGGTTATTTCGACATCAGCTTGTAATGACAAGCTGAATTTATATAATACACTATGAAATGAATACAAAAATAATAGTACTAAAAAAGTTACACCTCTGTCATTTCCGATTAAGCCTATATAAATAGGTGTACTATGACAATACTTAATCTAGATTTTTACTTACCTCATTATAAAAGAAATGTATAGTATGATTATTTAATTTTAGACTGAGTGTCTTCAAGAAAGATATGTAGTAAGCCATCACCTCTTCATCAGAGAAGTCAAACTTGTGTACTATTATTGAATTTACATGGTTGTTGCTCAATAGATAATCTGAAATATGAGGAAAATAGCCTTAAGTTCACTTTGTAATCAAAGGTATTTGATTACACATAACATTTTCGAAGCATTCATAATAGACAGTCTTTTATGCTCAATTTAGGACATTATTATGTGAATTATAATATTAGTAACTTTCCATTGTGGTTCGCGTGTTTAAATCTTTTATATATAAATTCATCCAACTCATAAGCACTGGGCAAATACTGCACTGGACCCAATCAGCACTCTGCACCAATCTACACTGGGCCCATGCTGGTTTATGATTCAAAACCCCTTAATGATTTATAGGCCCCACAGTGAGATGTTATAGTTTGATCAATACTAATCAGTGCCGGCTTTACCTATGGTGCAGGGTGTGCGGCGCACACGGGCGCAGGGTGTTAGGGGGTGCCGAGCGCCGCTCGCGACGCCTCCATAGAGCCTACTAGAGGGCGCCAGGGTATTGATTGCACCCGGGCGCAACATGGGCTAGAGCCAGCGCTGATACCAATATTGATCAAATTGATCTGCTTTGAGTCTAAGATTATTTATAATAAGCTACATAATATTATAATATGTTCATTACTTATAGAGAAATAATAATTTAACAAGAAAATAAAATATTATTATCACCTAGTTAATTAAAATTAAATTAATTTTGTATTTAATTTTGTGATTGCAAGTTCAAATCTTCGAGCCATACCACTGAGTCTCCTCTTAAACACAGTTTTTGAAAAATGTACACTAGCTGGAGGTGAGGGAATCCCCCAATGATTTACTAAGGAGAGGCCTGTGCCCTGCAGTGGGACGTTATAGGGTGATACAAGTACATATGATACATAAAACTTACACAGTGATGTTTCATTCCTTATATTCTCAAATAAAATGTTCAGAGTTTGTAGTAGCTGAACACATACATATGAAGAACCTCCACACTTCTGTCTCATAATTTTTAAGAAATAAGATAGCATGTTCTTTTCTAGGAAAAAACTGTAATAAAACATAAGCATGAGCAAAATATACTTATCTTGCAGTGATGCAAAATATGTAAAAAAAAACATTTTAAAAGACTGATAAAGGAGGGATAAACCAGATATAAATGAATTAAGTTAACAAGATTTGCAAATTTAATTTTATTTATTTTCAGACAAAATGTCCTTAAAATATATGTTGTAGTCAGATTTTTTATTTATTTTGTTAGGATATGACATGTAGAACTGTAAATAAAGTGTCATCTCCATACAAATTTCACACTGTTTGACAGTTCCACATGTCATATCCCTGACTCAAATAATATATCTGACTTTAGTAATCATAAATCTAGTGTTAGTAATAGGGAACAAATTGAACTTAAAAATAAGATGTGACAATCCAAACCTGCATCCATGTACCGGCTACCAGTTAGGATGCAGTCATGTCCATCAGTGCAACATTGGACTGTCCCACCTGGTTGCAATGGTGCTCAGGAAATGAATTGAAGTGTTTTTCATATAACTTTTATAATAACAATAATTTTAATTAAGGTTGTTTTGTCATTTATCTCTTAAAATAGTTCTTCCTGAACAGGCACAATATATTTCATATACATTGTCAACTTAAGAGAGAAAACTCTTATTTTGAAAGAACAATATTATTGTTTCAACAGGATTCTGCAAGATCGGCAGTGCACCCGCATGCGCCCTAGTGTTGCAGGTGTCCATACGCAGTAGTGACCACTTACTATCATGTGGCCCACCCTCTCGTTTGCCATCTGATCTATAAAAAAAAATGTGTATACGACAACAACCTTATTAACATAAAACTAAATTGTACCAATTGATTATGATTTAATATAAAATTATAAACTTACTCGAACACAGAGCTGTCGTTCTGGTCTCCCCATATTAGAATCTCCGCAATGCATCTCAGTGACTCGACCAACGTACCACGGTTACTCTCTGAGACCGTAGTGTTCTTACAGAGGATGTTATGTAAATACTTCAGCCTTTCCAAAGAATGGGGGTTCTTAGGTCGACCCCAACCCCCGCCGAACCAACTCCGACTCCTAAACATGTGGTCACTTCAAATATTCTACGCTTAATGAGGGTTGGGATGTGATTACCTGAATAAAATCGAGAATGTGTCGTGTTTTTGCTAATTAAACGAGAATGTTTAGTCGTATCATGATTAGATCCTTAACAATGAATCCTTGCTGATGAATTAAATCACTAACTTAAATGGATACAATACAAAAGTGGTTTATTTTGTTTTATTTTGGGAATTTTTCAATGTTTTTACGATGTAGATGTGCTTTACTGACTGATGTAATTTTGACAGTTGCATGCGTTTAGATCTCTTGAGTTTTATTAGAAATGCGTTTCGTTATTACATAAGTAATTTAATATGTCTTTAGATTATTTAATAAACATAACATGATAAAATAGTGATAATTTTAATTCTCTGGTATTAAAGGATGTTGGTTTTAAATATGATTACTTTTAATAATTTAGTTGTAAAAGCTTCTGAGATATACACATACACAAAAAGAAACAGTAGATGGCACTATCAGTAATTATGTATTTATGCGTTTTGTGGTTTAATAGATAAGTTTATTAGACTTCAAAATGTTTTGTTTTTCGTAATGTTTGTGATAATCAAATTAAAGCTTTTTTTCTTTTATCGTGTGCTTCCAAGGAATCCTCTTCGGTCCTCGTCAAATCCTATATTTTTTCTTCAGATAGTGCAATTAGCACATTCTGTCAGTGTCAAGTTTTCTTCGGAACAATCAATTTCAAAGTTTAAAACGTTTCCTATCAATATTCAGTCCCATCGAAGTACGTTAGGAGTCGTTCAGTAAAGCGATAGTAGGTTTACTGAGAACAGAAGAAGACTCCTTGCAAGCACACGAGAAACCCAGGCTTACGCTTCTATTTTATTATCACAAACACCACGCACGAAAAACACTTTGAAGTTTACTAAACTATCACCTATTGAAAAACCACAAAACGCCTAAGTCACATTATTTACAATAATTAAACAAAAACTCAATTTCGTTTCTCGAGTTCCCGCCAAAAAGTCCGACTGACTTATTTCGAAGGAACTGGACATAGACATTATACGTTTTTGACTTTGAAATTGTTTATTACGAAGAAAAACATGATACTGGCAGAATGTGCTAATTGCACCTACTGCTATTAGTATTTTTAGCTTTTTACCATTATTAACTTTTCACTATTTTTTATTAGCTTTATAATGTACTTTTAGGTTTTTTATAGAGTAATGCAGATCTTGTAATGCACAAGATAATCACGATCTAGATCTAGTAATGGAGATCTAAGATTTTTGCTAGTCTTGAATAAGTAGGTACGAGGTATGTAAGTAGGTGTGTGTTGTAATTTAAATCTCTACACAATATCTATCAGTCTATCTGACTGTTTTATTACTAATCCTGATATTAAAACCTGAGAGAAATAAGCTACGCAATAATGAAAATCGAATTAAATTTCGTCCAGTAAAACCCAAGTTAGATCGTTTATAAACTTTTGTCTTATAAATAGGTATACATAAGTCATAGTGTATTTTATTCATCAAAATCGATTCAGTCCCTAAAATAATAAAGTGAGTTTTCCACGAAAATGTCTATTATTTCCCAGACGAAAACGAATTCGGTAGATATAATAAGCGATTGTCTCTGCGAACAAAATTCATAATGAAGTTGTACCTAACATCTGTCGTACTTACCTACCTGCTTTATCTTTTTCAGTCATTTGATAATTGATTAAGGAGGATAAATAAAATAAAACAGTGTTATAGGTAAAAATAAGTACAATTTATTAATATAACGACTATTGATACTAAAGTCATTTGCGAATTGTTTTTTTATATCTAATCCTGAGAACTATTCATAAGTAAGGTACCGCAGGCAGGTATAGTACCTACAGAACTATGTATTTAATTTTTGTGTCAGAAATTAGTACTATCGTATAAAAATTGCTTTAAGACTAATTATTTTATTAGAGTATAGAGTCCACTAAGCAGTTGGCTGTATACGAAGCAGCCGCGCTACAATTTTTAAAATATGAACTCACATGTAGCCCGTTCCAAACCAATGTTCCGAAAACAAAACCAAATCAATGAAATATCTCAACATTTTGCTTTAAATCTAGGGCAAACTTGCACTCTCGATGAATCAAATTATGGATATGTAAACAATTAATTCGATTGGAACGGACTATATATTATACTTTCCACTACACAGCTAGGCACGTACTTAATTGTTAGACAGGCTATTTCTAAATAATGTTAGACGTGTACATGGTAAGTAAAAAGTAAAATATTTATTAAATTCTGTTATAAAATCAAATTTATTCGTTTATTTATTAAATAAGTCGTTTGTGAAGCATAACTACCTAAGTACTTATCTAACTAATCTAAGATATTTTTACATAAGGCATTATAAAATACGAGTACATAAGGACGGATTAGATTCAATCAAATTGTTATTAACTTATTAGATATAAGGCAATATTATTTAATTTAAACCTAATAATAGTAATAAATTAATTAAATATAAATATGCAATAAATTAGGTAATAATAAAAATTGACAACTACAGTTGACTTAAATGCATAAGTAGTTTTTGATCATAAATTTTAGATTTTTTAATATAAATTTTATAATTATCATTGAATATTATTGAACGTTGCGATAATACAGAAGACAGCACATCAAACGTTCTATTTTTCCAAGCAACGAGATTTGAAGTTGGTCTGTTTGACAATTGCCAACCATACGTTTGAATGATTATCAATTTCTTTGCAGCTTTTTAGCAACTTATTCGTGAGACCAACCGTAAAAACAACGTTGTGTTACAATCTTATTTTTTCGATTTGGTTAGAGCGCTGAATAATGGTGTCATTTTCGACAAATAGGTGTAGTATCATTAGTCGGGTTACAGGGAATAATAAAGTCGGGTTAACTAATAGTTCGGTTAGCGGACTAATGATAGGTAAATCTCAATAAGCTAGTTAGTATGAAATTGCAAAAAAGGTACCTATGATATTTAGAACGATTATTTGAACCAGTATTTAAATAATATTCTTGATGCGCTATCTTTTATATCATGTGATTGGGATTAATATATTAACCCTTATGATTATTAACTTTTACGTCACAAGACCTCACAGGTACTCAAAAAAGAGGTATCTGTTTAGTAGCTTGTGTTGTGGTTTGTGGGATACTAAAGCTCCTAATCACAATCACCTTAGTCTAATTAGTTGTAGTTTATTCACATTTATTAAATAAACTAATATATAATTTATCGTATATAACAGCCCTCCGTTGTTATTTTCTGTGTAAAGCTCCGGATCAAAGATATTTTATTGAAACTATTGGATTATGTACGCCAAAGGAAACTTTTATTTGCTTCTGCGCGAGTTTCTGTTAGGGTATTCTAGGATTTTCCATTCTTAGTTTATTCGAAACAATTATTCGGTAGATGTTAAGAAAAGCAAAGGCAGCTTGTTTAAACATTTCAGAAATCGGATTGTTAGAAACTTCCACGCTCATAAAAATATCACTAATAATGACTACATGTTACACATCATTATCAAAAAATCTCATAGATGTTACAAAAAATAAATCTGTATCTAAAATGTAAAATACTTAAATCCATTGTTTTTTTTTACTCATTTTCTGTCTTTAACCTGAGTGTTCCTTTAATTTTACTAAACATTCGCGATACATCATCCTTAATTACATTAGCTCGATACGAGCCAGTCTTTCAATAAGTAGGTATGTACCTATTTTATTACCACACGATTTTAAGGATAGAAGTTCTGAAGAGCATCTGAGTATATGGAGTTGTAAGTATCCCTCAGAACGAAAACGTTATCACCGGGCTTTCCGTTGAAGACGTACTGCCCTTTGAGGTTGGTGAGCTTGGAATTTGATGGCGCTGGCTTGGGCTTTGGTTTAGTGTACGTAGGAATGTTGTAACTGGGTTGTGGTGCTGCAGGCATCATAGGCTGAGCAGGTACGTAGCCGAAAGGATCAACAGGAGGCATTTGTGGAAAAGCAGGCGCGCCGCCCCATTGATACACTCCAGTTGGCTTCCCGTTAGATACAAAGTCCAGTGGTAGATTGATGAAGGGGTCAACTTCAGGGGCAATGTTCTGAGGAATCGGTGGCGCCATCGGGGGGCCCATACTAGGAGGCTGCGATACGTACCCCAAGCCAGGCACAAACATATATGGAGTGGGAGGCAATCTAATAACATAGATAGGCGAATTGTCATACTGCAGAGAATTTATGTTATCGTTTTTGTATCCATTGCCGTTCTTCTTCTTGCTCTGCTGTCGTCGTTGAGACGGGATGGTTCTAGATAGATCGTCTTCGTCGAAATTCTCATCGTTGACGCCAAAGGTAACGTCCTCGTCATCATCCTGTGTGTAATCGAGTCCAGATGATAAGAAGGATGGATAGTATCCGAATAAATTGAGCGCTTTGTTTCTTCTTTTGCTGGGACTCTTCGTAGCAGTGTCCGTGGTCTCTTCTGGAAGTTTGGTTGTAGCGCTAGTGTCAGTGTCTTCGGAAGACCAGTTCTGAGCGCGTTTTCTTCTTGAGCTCGGTGCGCTGTGACTGTTCAGCACTAGACCGATGAGTACGAGCGCGATGAGAAGATTACCGAGAGACTTCATCCTGTTTAATCTAGAAAAAAAAGAAAATTTAAGGTCAGTTTAAGTTTAAACTCATAGGACACATTTTTACAATAGTTATTAAGTGGGTATTTTAGAATAACTCTTAGAGATAAGTTAATAATTATTTTAATTACATCTCTAGCTTCATTTCTCACTTTAGTTTAGCATACTAAGAGTACCTATGAGTACCTACACTTTATTTCAAAAACATCATGTAACAGCCTAATTATTGCAAATAAAGATTTAATCCACTATTTACCATATATATTGGCAGGTATTGTAGGTACATGGTTCTTACTAATTATCGTTTAAAAATACTATTTTATTCTTAAGTACATAAATTGTTAAAGGTTAAGCTCAATGAATACGACAATAATTATTCTTTAACCGATGGGACTCAGTTAAATTCGTATAGTTTTATCTTAATGCGTCATGTGGTATTTATTGCTGTAGATAACAGTTAATTGGAGATGCATTTATTGAAAATGAATACTGTATTTCAATTTCTACTTTCTATCGGATTGTATTGAATGTCCGCGTCTGCATAGTACACCATGGGACCTATGTTAGATTCTTGAGATACTACTGTACAAAATACACACTGGTGTACTATAATTTTCTCTAAGGTATTAGAAATGAATAATATAATTTGCAATATAATTGCAAGAGATCGCTTTAGTGATAATGCCTACCTTTTGTATACCTATTTATCTAAAATTTTGTGGAGCTTTCACGGAGTTCTCTGGTGTGCAGTAAAGTGTACTTACTTAATACTCGTATTCAGCTTAGCCATCGAGTGGCAATATAACTTTCAACATAAAATTTAGTGAGTGTGTCTGATAAATGGATCTTATTGTCGGTTCTAGTTTTACAGATTTTGAATTTTTAGTAAAATCTTATAAAATAATAAATTATGTTAATTTAAAAAGCAGGCGTTAGATCATGTTTCAGGAATAATGTGGGCACAATAGAAAAATTAATACAGACATTAATAAAATTAATGCATCAATAGAAATTAATCCATAAAAATAGTCTGTAAATAGGTAACATTGTAGGTGGTGAAAAGACTTAGCGAGACGAGTAAAGCCCTATTTGATGTTAACCACAACTGCAGCTCTGTATATTGTACACGTGGTGACACGTGTATATACAACGTGTCACCAAAATAACACAAAATCTGAAACACGTGAACTAAGCTAAAATATTGTTAAAGCTGTTCTAGCGAAAAACAAAAATATTTTTGGGAATCATTCAAAAGTTACAAGCCTGTAAAGTTTTGTTGTTCTATGTAAAACATTCGTAACGCGCATTTTTTTTATAGAAAAAAAAAAGCGGCAGACGCGTATACTGTCGCCCATAGACATCAGCGATACATGTCGACATCAGTCCGGAATGACAAACGTTGACACGCCCCCGAATGAGCTGCTTACCTTTGCAGATTAATTAATAGATTGGGAGAAAGGGTTAGGAAAATGGCGTGGGCTGGGTAACTGCTGCTACTCACTGCTGGGTAACAAAGGGTGACTGTACACCATAAATTGAAAATAATGTACCTACGTGAAAAGTAAGAATGAAAAATAAACAAGTAATGCTTCTGTAGACAAACCAGTTAACAGTTTTGATATTTTACTCAGCTGTCGTCAATGATCACCAACAGACATAGGGAGGTACCATTATTTAAATTATAATAATTTATTATATTTTAATTTAATTATTTAAAATCAGATCGTACAAAAAAGAAAATAGACAGTAAAACCATTAAAATGTTGAACGGATGATTCCTCCATCGATCGGATATGCAAACGACGCCTTTAGATTACTCGTACCTATTGCGAGATGGACGAAGTATACAGAGAAAATAAATGAAGTCAATTTAAGTGTTTCCAAGGATACGGTGTCCATTTGTGCAAGATCAAAAATGTAAATCCCTTGTTATTGTACAAGCCGATGCGTTAATGAGAAAAACGACAAAAATAAGACATTTCTGAGGCTTGTATTAAATTCTCATACATAGACGGCATCGCTCGCGTAGATATAATTGCCCTGACATAATTTAAAAAACTATAAAAAACGTGTTTATTTTTGTTCATGTAGTACAGCATCTTCATTAAATTTTAATTAAAGAATATTACACGCCGCCAAAGAATATTTAAATGATTTCATATAAAACTTGACACTATTAAAAATACATTACACTATTGAATTTTATTAAAAATAGTTTTTGTAGGGGGATAGTGCACGGTCAATTCCCACAGCCGCTGGGCGCACTCGACTGTCCACGTTACCCCTCTCTCACAGAAGACTACCTTAAAATGTACTGCATTTCCTTTATCGTATTTCCCCAATGTACGTGTGTTACGCTAGTGAGTGATATATCTCAGAGCCCATTCCCATCCCATCCTATCCTTTTCTTTCCCATTTTCCCAACCCTTTTCCCAATCCATTCCAAAATCTGCGAAGGTAGGCAGCGCATCCGGGCGCGTGCCAACGTTTGTCATTCTTGACTTAAGTTGGCATGTATCGCGGATGTCCATGGGCACAGTATCCACTTACCATTAAGTGGATTGTATGCTCGTCTACCGCCATTTTCCTATAAAAAAGTTACTGTTCTTTAATGAATCAGTCAGTCACTCCAAGTCAGAGTACGTTCCTGTTTATATGTATAGATAGATACACAACTAAAGATAATAAATGATCACAGTAATAGTGTTAACTACAATCTGATCGTTAACAAAGTCATATTATAAGACGAATGAGTTGTCGGATCGTATGCAGTAAGCACAGTCGACCTAATAATTTGTCATACAAACGCTCAATGCTCACCGGGGAAGCAAATCAACTTGATATAAGTTGATTTGCTGCTTTAAACGCATTCATTTTGACGTGTTCATTTCCTTGGCGGTTAGTTTGATGTTATTAATTCAATAACTTTAAAAAATATGACAACTGGGCAATGAACCCTACAAATGCTTTGAAACGCGTTTTTTTTTTTCAAAAATAGTAAGTTCGTTGCAAATTAACATACATATACTATCTAGGTTGTAGAAATTTCTATAAACTAAGTTATATTTTATCATTGTAATATTGTTACGTAAACAGTATTGTAATCGTTAATTTAATAATGGATTATCATCCATTTATAATTTAATAAAATAATCATGTGTCTATCTACTTAATATATAGATAATTGAGTACAATCGGATTGTTCAAGTGTAGGTAATGTTTATCGAAGAGACGACAGCCGAGCGGGCGGGTTTGTAGGTATCTGATCAGTTTTAGAAAAAACCCGATTTACTTAGTTGTTATTTTCTCCAAATTGTCATCTATACTATCTATACTAATATAATAAAGAGGTAAAATTGTGTGTTTGTATGTTGGGGGTAATCTCTGGAACTAGTGAAACGATTTCGAAAATTCTTTCGCAAATAGGAAGCTACATTATCCTTCTATAATATAGGCTATAATTTATTTTGAAATTTTGAAAAAAAAAACCTTATAAACCGAAGCGAAACGAGGGCGGGTCGCTAGTGTAATATATACGTATAGATGTTTTCTTAGACTGATCCAACTTCATTATATACAACAATCAGGGAACGTGATTCCATGTATAGTCCTCAGTTTAATGACAATACAATTAAAATTCATATAACAAGAATGTCACCTGAGAGACAGGTCTCTATAAAAGTCTCAAGTCGTAAACTGCGTCACCTAGTGAGTTAATAGGATATCTTGGGAAATAAAAAAGTTGGCAATACTCAAGCTAACCGCATACTTGCACAAGGTCGGTTCTTACTCCCTTCGTCTGATTACTAGGTAATGTATTGGAACATTTAGTAGAGAGGCGTGAAATACTTTGGAGATAAGCTTGTCCAATGTAGATGCACGAGATAACATTATTGTATCATTAAAAGAAATAAATGTGATAATTAAAGAAAAGATCTTAATGCGAAGTAAAGCATTGTATGTTAACAATCAGTTGTAGTAAGCTGGTGTTAAAATTGTTGCTGAAATCCAAGTTATTCTACTTTAACGACGTGATGATGTGGTCTTTAAAATAGTTTAACCAGCTTCAAATAAGGCGATTGTGACATACAAAGCATTTTTTGCTAGATGTCCCTCACTTTGAATTTATTGCTGACGAATATACTTAATAGTGCACTCGTTATGGAAAAGGTGGAGGTCAAGTATTAAGAAAGTTACATATTTTAAACTTGTAGAAATGCTTATCTAATATAATAAGTCTTAATTATCTAGAAAAGAGATGCCTACATTAAGAATTTTGCGACAGGCTCTTATTTAGTTTTGTGGTTGTCTGGCTTTAGTATAGGATTTATTACTTTTATCCGGCACAAGATAAAAAGATGTTAGTAGATAGTAGATGTTAAAAGATTAACAGAAATAAAGCCTTCTGTTTATTAAAAAAAAAAAATCCCACTAAAATCTGCCCATCATATTTTTTGTACAATGGTGGTTTCACAATTATTACTGTAACAATTATAACATTTAAAAAAAAAAAAGAAACGTGGCTCTATTGTCTGATTTTTAAGAATATGCAATGAAAAGTCGTATTTTTTTAAATTACATTAAAGAAAATGTTGGGTAACTGTTTGGTTATTTGTTAAATTGTTTTATAAAATAACTGTTATTTAAATGAACCGACACCTATCAGATACCATAGATACCATAATTCATAGATACCCACCTATCTATGAATTATAATTAGAATAAGAAATTTACTTAATATTAAGCTTAAATTGACATTTAATATGTAGTTAATTATTATCATTTCGATTGATTACAAAACTGACGTCTTATTTATTTTAATGAAATGGAATTAATTTGTAAGTAATGTTCTACAATATTTGTTTATATTTATTTCTGCACACCAATTCTGGTAAATGTGACAAGCTGTTGTATTTAATTAACATCTATTGCTACTGACACAGCAAATCAATCATTTGATATCTAAAAGACCTTCTCTCGGGTAATGTCACATATATGACTATAATATAACTCCATACTTCTCCGATGAATGTACAATATATAAATAAATACGTATATATAGCATCTCTTTTCGCAACAATCCCTTATATTCCAGCATTATCCAATGAATTTGTATTACTATAAAGCAGAAATAAACCTAACACTTTAAGCGACAGTTTAATATAGTAAATAATGACTACCTACGCCCCGGGTACAAAATATCAATGGATAGGTTTGTTATTATTTATGATTGTCGTATAAGGCCATAACCGGTACATAACAGACTTTATGTATATAAGATGTTTTCTTGCATTCAAGCACTGCCTTTTCTGTAGATGTTTTAATTGGTGAATCTTATGATGGCGAATATTTTTAACCGCGGCAAAGAATGAGTTCTTTTACACTTTAGCAACAATCTGTTTTGCGATGAGAAATGATGCATGAAATGTAGATTGTTATTAGTTGGATACTTTAGTACTTTAGGATGACTTATTGTATCGTAGTATAATAAAGTAATTACGAGTAATCATTCGTGTAGACATTCGTGTGGATTACGTATACTGTGATATCGGCCGGCGTTAAAATAATACCATCCCATCTCTTCCCGCTGGTGTCGTATAAGACTGTTAAGGGATAACAAAGCCGCTACCACAAGCCCTGAGGAATGCACCACGTTTAAACGAGTGTACTCGCCATCCCACTTGGTCAGCGTGCAGTATAAAGCCGTATAGGTATCCCTTATGCACATAACAAATGCATGAGGAGGTCCCATGTACATCAGTGGATGCTAAAAGGGATGGTTACGGTTGCGGTGTTGTATCGGATGTAAAATTCGCATTTCTTTAAGTAGTCTAAATAGTAAACGACTGCGTCAGTAACACTGCGTTTTTGAATAGCTGCGTAGCTGAATTTCATTTCTTGGACTAAATCAAAGTATGAATAGTCTGGTAAATGAAAGGTGGCACTACGATAGAATGGAAGTTATTTACATGGCAAGAATTTATAGTGTACCTTAATCATCTTGATACTTGTTATTTCTTATGAATATTTTTTTTATAGAAAAAGGCGGCAGACGAGCATACAATCCACCTGATACTGTCGTCCATAGACATCCGCAATACGTGGCAACATCAGTCCAGAATGACAAACGTTTGCACGCACCCGGATACGTTGCTTACCTTTGGAGATTAAGGAATGGATTGGGAAAATGGTGATGGATAGGGTACATTTCAAGATAGTCTTCTGTGAGAGAGGGTTAACGAGGCCAGTCGATCTCTAATCAGTAATCATTGTATATGTTTGCAAATGCACGGTCCCAATAATAAACATTAAAATTGGTTGGTATAAACCATGGAAAAAATTAAAAGAAACTTATGCAATTTTTCACTAAGCATACACAGAATGTAAACTGTAAAAAAAATATTTTGTAGTTTAAGTTTATAAAATATAAACAGTTACAAAACGCTATAATATGACTCAGAGCATAAAAATAATGTGTTTATTTCTATGTCTTCTAATTTTTACTAGTGAAAATCAAATTATCTACATATATTAATTTATTCTGTGGCCTATTTATCCGGTGTCAAGCTAGTGACGCGCTACGAAAATCATTTAATAATCAGATGTAAAATCCGATTTCATTGATCAATCAATCAATGAAATCGGAATAATTTTTTTCTTATACCAATATATAGTGTTAAGGTAATAATCAAAATCATTTCTGAACAACATTCCGGAGGTCGCATCTATATATTAAATAATAATAACAATATTCATGTAGATGTAGATTTAATTAATTTTTATTTATTTTATAATATTTTATATTGAATAGAACAATATAGTTTATAAAGAATTTACTGCTTTTTAATTTAATGGTTGGCAACCTAAATTCACATCTCTGTCACTACTCACCTTAATTGTTCCGACTCAAGTTCCGTACATCACTAGTCACAGTCAACTCACAGGTTATAATTATAAAAAATATTATCTTCAGAAAATAAAAATAAAGAAACTAACTAAACTACTTACTAGATACTAAAACTTATAAAAAAAAGTTTTAGGTAGGTTTAGTTTCAAAATAGTTTTAAAACAAAAAATATAAAGTATCAAGTTCATTTATTGCGATTAAAACGAGTGTCAGTTTAAGATTTTAAAATTTGCCGCTTTTTTCTTGTGTCACATCTCATTGGCTAATAGACTTATTTGATGGTAAACACATATCTGGATCTTTCGAACACCACTTACAATGTCTTACTTAGTAAGAAGAAGAGTGAACAATCATGATATTCTTCGCAGAATCCATTTCATTGCATAAAATACTAGCTTTAAACTGCCACAACACAACATTAACGCAATTTCGAGCTATTAGTAGCAAAGGGACGACTATTAGTGGACTTTTTTAACGTTGCCTTATTTAGTAGTTGCGGAGTCACAATTATCTAGGTTGGTACCGAGGACGATTTTCTCATAATTATTATGATTCATAAATCTCAGTTTAGATTTCATCACAAATACTAATTCTATTGTGATCTACGCAAGTCATTCGCATGTAGTCAATCAACTGGCAAAGAGTATGAAAATTGGAAAAGTAATGAAGGATAGGTACCAAGTATTCCCTCAAAATCTCGATTCGTTCATGGCTAATTTAATTTTAACCTCCTAACAGTAATTGGCATAATATGCGTTGATTACCAAAGAGGTCGTATGCGTGTTTCGTTATCAGAATATAAAAAAGTTAAATTGAATTCTTAATATAATAAAATATTTGTTATCATAACCAGAGATTTGCGAAATTACCAAGAGTCTCAGAAACAAATTATGGTTTTTATTTTGTTAAAAACGAAAGTGACTGAGCATTAAAATCAAATTTATGTTAATATGACAAAAGTGTGGGAAATGAAAGTTTTAGTTGTCAAATAAAATCATCCTATTCTGAATTTAATAAAGGTGTGAATTTACGAACTAATCAATATAGGTATTATTGTTTTCATATGGTTATAATAAAAATATTTTTACAATAATAAATGTATCACATATGAGCCCCTTAAGTCATGGCAATGGAATGGGAATATGAATTGAATTATAGATATTACCATTTATCATTGAAATATGGATGATTTTCCTGTGTAAAGTTTTTTAATAGTTCGTGCGTTTTCATATACGATTACTACTGCAAATTGTTTTTTTTTCAAAGTCATGTGGGCGGACGAGCATGCGCTCCCACGTGATGGTAAGTGTTACCGCAGTTTTGCCTCCTTTAGCTTTTTTTCAATCCATTTGAATCTCAGAAATTACGGGTATCTTCTGAACCATAATTAACTCGCGTTACATGTATCGATAGATAATTAATAGAATCGTGGTGTTTAACTGCTCCATCCCACCTATAATAGTATGTTTTGGTTAGGTAATAAAATTTAATACGTTATACAGCTTGTTACTCCGAGTAACGTTATGTGGCCTGTTCCCTAATTTTTTATCATCATTTTTTAGAACAGCCTAAATGTTTAAAACTCTAACTTTTCTATTTTACATTTGGTACAAAGTAGTATTATGTAACTTTGTACGTAGTAGACGTTATTGTTTCACACTAAGTAAGTAATGTTTTTAATTAATTGATTCATATGTTAGAATAGAAAGTTAAAAAATATTAAAATAAATATTTAACTAGGCAACATGCCCGAATTCATAAATCTTAACTTTCCCAAAGTTTTAAAAAACTGCAATAACTTTGTTTCCTTCATATTTCTTGTCTTTTCTTTATTTGTAATATTTTGTATTTGTTACTTTGTATTGTTCCCAACAATCCGCTTGTGTACCCGTGATACTTAAGTAAGTACTTATACTTACTATTACTATACATACTTAGCCTTGAGTTACTATAATACTTACTTCTTGAGCTTTTGAATCCATTTCTTGGAATAATTGATAGGGACATAATTGATGCTTGTTGATAACTAAAATGCTTTGGGTTAATTAAAAAACTTCGTTAGAACTTATACTTTTTCAGATTGTTTATTGATAACTAAAATGTTTTCTTTTTAAAAATAAAGGCGAAGAAAAATATTTTTTCCCTTCACATTAGGCAAGTGTTGTTTGAAACGTTAGTAGAAATAAAAAGCCAGAGAAAGAGCTAATAGGTATCTTTAACGATGTTTGCTAATAAAACTATGTGATTTAATCGGACAATTAAAGAGGCTATGCAATAAAACTCAATTTAAATTGAGTTAGCAAAAACTCAACTAGCACTTAATTTAACGTAACACGTTTAACGGACAATCATATCTTTTATGAGTATGAGACTTGGTAGGTACCGGTTAATCGTGCCTGTTTAATTCACATTCCTTCAATATTTTTTTCAAATTCGGAAGCTCCAATCAATTTGGAATCAAGTGACCGTATAGTGATTTTTAATTTACGCGAGGATAATATTAGGAGAATAGATTAGGAAAAAAAACACTCACAAGAAAGTGAAATGTGTAACATCTATAAATCCATAAATATCCAATGTGGTAGATTACGGTCCATAAAGTCTTCTTTACATCTTAAGTCTTAAGTCCATCTTAAGTCCATAAAGTTAAGATTTACAAATCTTAACTACAATTCTTGTATCTGACCACCAGAATTTGGTTATGATAAGGACAAGCAGATTTCTGGTTAAAATTACAAGTTGTCTTGTTCTTTCAAAATTGATTATTAATAATTGCATTTGTAATATCAAACTTGCATTTATTCGTAGTAACTTGTATACTTTTAATTTAAACGGAAAACCACTCAAGAAGGTGCCCTACGCTCAAAGATTTGATTCCTATGACTTTAGGAATTCAGGAATAGTGGAAGTGTATGAGTTTTTATTCTCGAGTCTTATTTTAAAAATATCACTAACTCTGAATGGGACGTTACAGGAAGTGATATCGTTTGCTTGTTTAACATACTTTTACAAATCAAAAGTAAATGAAGTTAAAAAAAAATAACTATCAATGTTTACACCTTTCATTATTAGGTTTTACAATAACTTTTACAAGTACTAAATAACCTATGAGCAGATAGATACTCATTGAATAAATCCAAAACTAATTGAATTTAAATGTTAAGACTAATAACCAAATCTTATTAAGAGGCACAGCTCAGTAGAATACGTCTGTACACGACGACATTCCGAGATCCAAGTGAACGAGACTCGGGCGTTGGCTCTCGAGTGTCGAAGCAAATGTCAAAACGGTACTCCACACTCCAGCCCCCTCTTGCAAGCAAGTGTCGTCGGCTCCAGCGGCCTTTTTTTTTGTCCAATTAGGTAACCTCTAATTATTAAGTAATATGATTAGTCATGCAAAGCATTTACCGACAAAGCGTTCGCACGATTACAAACATTTTTTCGGTGATTTTAGAGTTCATTTTCGTTCCTTTACGTTACGTTACTTTTGAGTTTACTTAGGGTTCAGAAATTTTGTTCGGTAGCAGACCCCTTTTCCAAAAACATTAAACCTTCAACCCCCAAGAGTAATTTACTTTACTTACTCAAACTGAGATGCAGCAAGTGCGGACGGACGTGCAACGTTCGATGAGACAATACACAGAAATGTTTGTGCTACGTTTTATTTCATTTTTTCTTACGTGTGACTCTTTTTGCAGTGTACATCAATCGCTTCTACATAAGTCATCAGTGGACATAGAGATAAAAAAACTTTATCTTCTTAATTAGGTACCTATTTGAGTCACAGATATTTTGAAGTAACAAACGAATAGCAGTGGTAAGGAATCTATTTTTAGCTGTCGTCGAAGCCCATTTTTTTATTGAAAATATCGACCCCTAGAAAGTTTAAATCGATCCCAGAGGATCGATATCGACCATTTTGGGAATGACTGCTCTAATTGAATGAATACATTTGTTCTACAACGTTATATTTGCAGTCAGCGCTACCTAACCGCTTATTGAAGAAGTTGATAATCAGCTGCAAAGGAGTTTGTTGTACGGACGCTCGATTGGCCGATATAATAATTTCCCATGGAGTTTAGTAAAGGCGCCGCTAGCAACAACAAGCAATATCAGAATGCCACCGCTAAAGGCGAAGAGCCACTTAAAATCATTACGAATGCTACCGGATAGCTTCCTTATGTATCTAAGAACCGGTTGAAATAGTTATATCCAATTAACTGTAACGTGAAACGGTGTTTTAAGGGTGAATTTAAGTACCGTAGGGATGTTCATAGGCAATTAAAATTTTTCCTTCAACGCGTTCTGCAAATTTATGACATGTAGGCAATCATCTTCAATTAATTTGATTGTTTGTGTTACCTTAGTCTCGGTAGGGTATAATGTATAATTGGTACTCTACAGGGTATAATGATATTCATAATGATAATGGGTATAATGACAGGTACATTCATTTCCTTATAATCACCAAGGGGTTTCGCGAATACACAAGAAACGCAATGCGAGTTTGTGAATATTAAGCCCGTGCTAGATTTTCTCAATTCTTCGACATATGGGTTTCATAAAATTTACTTCAACCCTAGTGAAAATAAATTTACTTAAATTTTAAATATAGATCGTAAATAAGGGCCCGTAGGCTATAACTACTACACATTTAAGGCACAGATCTAAAACAGTCAAGACTTAGGAACAAAATTGAGTAGGTACCTATAATAAGCAATAATTAAAATACTTGGCTAATGGTTGTCATGGATGTCGTCAATATCAATAAAAATTAAAATTACTGAACAAGGACAAAAAATAAAGCAGAAGGAAATCCATATTTTGTTATAAGAAAATATTTCTGGAATTTCAAACCTTAAACGGCTAGAAATAGCCGAATGTTCTAGCTGAACTTGCTGGCGTATTCGTATCTATTTTTCTCGTACATCATTCATTTATCTTGTTTGTTTTTAATCAATCATTCACAATCAAAATATTATGATGGCATATCTTCGTTCCTCGCCAGCTTTCAGACTTTTTTGCATCATCCAAGGACAATCACTCCTTGTTTATCTCAAGATTTTTTGTTTCAATGTACGTATACGCTTAAAATATTCCTAGATAAATGTGACTGTCATTGCTGAAGGCAACTCAATCAATTATTTATGATGTATCGGTTTACCATCAGGTAGCGGGATATGACCCACACATAATAAAATTCACATTAATTCCACTGTTTGTACTTTCAAATTTACCTACGGTTTTACTTAACTGTTCATCTTCAAGATATTTTACCGTTATACACTTTTTTTTCATTATAAAACGTTTTCCGGCCCGTGTTGAGAATATTGCAAAAATTCTTTGTTCATAAAAACTCAATAAAATTTACCTTAACCAAACTTCACTAAATCTGTAGAAATATACATTAAGTTTCTTGTGACTGAATCCTTTCTTAACATCATAATCCTTAATTAATAATCCTTTCTTAACTTTTTTTTTGCATTTGCTCTCTTATTTACAAATAGGAATTTGAAATGAGGAAACATATTATTAGAACTATAAATATGACATAAGTAATTTATGCAAAAGAACCATATTTTTGATATGGACTTATTAAATTGGGTTAATTTTTTCTAACTTAAAATTTCGATGATTTAAGATACTCGTACGTGATCTAACATTTGATTTTCAAAGTTTAAACATCAAACATTTTTGTACCATAGAGCAGTGCAAACATAGTGATGGTGAAATCAAAGAACAACGATGTTACAAATATTCGATGCGGCAAAGGTTTGAAATTGTCGTTGAGGAATATCACATTTGTAATGGCGGGAAATTTGCGCCGCCTTGCAACATAAGTAGGGAAAGTCAGTGACCGTGTACTAATCGTAACTGTCCAACCAGTCTAGCGTTACTAGATTGAACTTTCAGCAAAAATTTAAATATTTTACGTAATACCAACAAAGCAGGATAGTGTCCAGCTCATAAAGATTCATATACAATAGAAAGAAATAAGGAAGAAAATTTAATTTGTCGCAACACGACTAACCGACACAATCAATTTTTCGACGCAACGTTCCTCACACCACATTCGAGCTTGTCCAAGGGGGCATGAGGACCTATTAAGAGCTGTTATTACCAGTTATTTTACACCGTGAATTTTACATTTTACACAATGAATCACCTTGTAATTTCATGCCCGAAATGGTATTTTAAGGCCATACATCCTTCCTGCACAAGACAATGTGTATGAGGAGGCTCATATCCAGCAGTAGATACTGAAAGGGCTGGTTGCATCGCATTGGTTGCAATACGAAATAAAATAGTTTAGGGCTTTGAATCGATCTGCTTGGAATGTGGAAGATTTTTTAAAAGGTAAAAGCCGTATTATAAGCTTTTCTTGCCAGTCACTTTACGCCGTGAAATAAAGTGCCTTACCATTTCGCATTATGAACGTATTCCATAGGATCTTTGTAGAACGCTGTCCTACTTATTCATTGGATTTTAAAACTGTTGAATAAGTTGATTTTAAATACTAAACAAAACAAAACAATGTGGAGCTGCAAACAGAATTTGCTTGGAAATTGGATGGTTTTATACAATATTTGTCGGTTAGTGAAAACTCATAATATAAAAGACTGATTTGCAAATTGCTCTTACTGAATAGTAAGGCAAAAGAAACAACGAACGAATCCTATAAAATGTGTGAACGGAAGGAGCGATTGCACCCATTACAGATAAATGGTTTAAAAATGATCTACGTGCAGACTGTCATTTATACTGCAAACATACAGATACCGCCTTTATACATTATATTTCTATAGAATAAGGATCATTATTCTGTAATGCACTTAAAGTTTTCTTGGACACCGGGTCATTGCGGTTTTGCGAACATGTTACTTATAGCGTGGTATCGCTCTGGGTCACATTTAACTGCATTGTTATAAGGGATAAGTTACGTATTTATTAGTAATAGACTTCTATTATACCTATTATATCTTCTATTATTATTCTATTATAGATTAAGTATACTTATACCTAGTCTAGTGAGACTTAAAATTCTTCTTCAAAGTCTACAGTGCATCAGCTAAGTTTGTAGCACACTTATTTTTTTTATGTACGAAGGCGGCAGACGAGCATACAGTCCACCTGATGGTAAGTGGATACCGTCGCTTATAGACATCCGCGATACATACTAACATTAGTCCAAAATGACAAACGTTGGCACGCCCCCGGATGCCTACCTTTGGAGATATAGGAATGGATTTGGGGAGGATTGGGAAAATGGGGAGGGATAGGATGGGAATGGGCTCTAGCATATCTCACTCACTACCGAAACACGTACGTACATTGGCATAAGATAAAGTGGGAAATGCAGTACATTTCAAGGTAGTCTTCTGTGAGAGAGGGATTACGTGGCCAGTCGAGCGCACCCAGCGGGTGTTGTATTGCAGCGTGCACTCTCCCCCTCAAAAATTTACACGAATCTACAGTAACAAATTAATAAATATTTACTTAGTACAAATAATCGTATACCATATAGTAGATAGTAGGGATAGGATAGGTTGGGATGGGAAATAGGCTCTGGCTTATATTTTGATTCATTCATTTGTACGTGTATCCTATTCCCCCAACCCCAATGTACAGAGGGGGAATAGAATAAAGTGGTGAATGCAGTACATTTTACGGTAGTCTTCTGTGAGAGAAGACCTTCTCTATCGTATCCTATCCTCCTATTCCTCCTCATCCTAACCCTCTTCATTTTGTAAACCATTTCTCTGAATTCATTCCCAGATCTCCAAAGGTAGGAGGCAGTGCATCCGGAGGTGTGCCAACGTTTGTCATTCTGGACTAATATTCTAGCTACAGTATCCACTTACCATCAAGTGGATTGGCTAGTCTGCCACCTTATACCATCTTTACCTATAAGCCGACCGTTTAACTCGCGTATCGCCTGCGCGGTAAGAAGGGAGCGGGGGCGGGTAACGCTACACACGGAGTCAATAATCCAAAGATTTATCTCGAGATAGACATTGTTGGTAAAGAATAAAATAATAAGTATCTTTTTTTTAAGTATTTATTTTTATGTTTTACAAATATTTTATAATAGCTTCATAGGTACAAAATCATAAAACAATAATTAACTCCGTTTAAGAAATATTTAACCACAGATAAAATTTTTATAGGACTATTCGTCACTAATATCCATATCGCTTGAATCATCATCACTGTCTGTGTAGCTTGAGGAGTCAGAATCTTGCAAATTAATAATAAATCGGTCCATCTCTTCATCAACGATGCGATCGTGCAGACAATATTCATCTTCAATAGTTTGTACATGTTTATCGCAGTTAACCCATTTTCCTACAGAGAATTCGGCAAATAACTGTTCCAGTGTATTTTTCTTTTTGTCTAAATTAGAATCAATTTCAATTTTTGCGAGCTGTCCTTTGATATCCCCCCAAACCAATTCGATTGGGTTCAAGTCTGGGTGATATAGAGGCAGTCGTAAGACTTCATGACCTGCCGCCTTTAAAATTTCATCTATTTTGTAAGTATTTTCTGTCGCGTGTTGTTTAATTAAATTCAATAAATCACATTTTCTTAAAGACGTATCAAATTCAACATTGTGTCTTTGCAGCCAGGTCTGCATGGTGGCTTTTGTGGATGTCATTGTAGGCTTTTTGTCCTCTTGTACCGAGTGGTATGCGGCATTATCCATAATAATAACTGAGCTTGGCGGTAAATTTGGCAATAGCTTTTCTCTAGTCCATTTGCTGAAGTTTACAAAATTCATATCGCTATGATAATCTCCGGTTTTGCTTTTGGATTTAAAAATTAAAAGAGCTCCATCGATAAATCCGGCTTGTCCACCAGCATGTACAATAATTAAACGTGGCCCTTTGCCAATATGCGACAGCACCCCTCGTTCTTCATTGGATTGCCAACACGCCGGTACATTTAATGACGAATTGACATATGTTTCATCGAGGTAAACAATGTTTCTTTGATCTCTTCTGTGCTTCTTTATCGCATTAAGATAACGCCACCGCCACGATACGATGTTTGGTTGTTCAATCAGTAATTTTCTTTTTGATTGACATTTCTTAAATCGAAAGCCAAGTTTATGAATCAATGTTCTCAAATATTCTCGGCCACAATTTAAAATTCCTTCTTCTCTGAGTTTCGCATTCAAAACTTTTAATGTAGGAACCTTCTTAAAAACCGTATAAAATTGAGTTATTTTTCTTCTAACAACGCCCTCTGTAAAACTGTCAACTTCAATTTTTTTCTTTCGGATTTGTTTAATTTTTTTTGGTGATTTAAAATTTACATTATTTTGTTCATCTTTCAGTTCATTTCCTTCTTTTATTATTTTACATATGGTAGTCACCGAAAGTCCTGTAGCTTTAGCAACAAGTTTGTTTAGGTTTACGTCTTCAAGATACTCTGTAGAATTATGATCTTGTTTTCTGGCTTTAAAAAAGGAATATACATTGTATGCTATTTGTTTAGCTTGCTTGTTAATTTTGTTCGCAAAACTGGAAGAGCGATTCATCTTGAGATTTATCTTGGCAGTCGTATACCTTGTGCGTTAATGTCCAAGCGTCCGTAACAAAAATACCAACGGCGCGCTGCGAGCACAGCCAGCGCACTGCCGCACTTGACGTAAGCTCTCTGCTCCGCGCACCCCTTTCACCCATCCGCTAACATTTCCCCCCGCTCCCTTCTTACCGCGCAGGCGATACGCGAGTTAAACGGTCGGCTTATAATAGCAGTATAAAAGAATCAATTTAACGATATCCTTCAATCCCTTATAAATATCTCATATCCCGAATCACATTAGATGTTAATGACATGATTGATACCTAAAATGTGGGCGAGATGTGATCATGTTTTTGCGTCCACTTTATATGCAAAACTAATCTAATCACAGCTCATTAAACAAGCGTAATCTGTAACTGCCACTAAGGTGTTGTTGATCCCGATTTAATATAATAATATTCAATTATTAAGTCTCTATTACATTAGTGTAATGATAGATAATAATTATGTCGAGACATGTCCAGAAAGCTATAACGTCGGAGCAGAACATGTTGCTGGATTTGACACTACTGGTATATGAACTGGTTTTATCTAATTCCATATGTATGGTTGATTGATGATGAATCTACTATATAAAGTTATTTTAAGGGTATGAGTTAACCCATCACCAATTTATTTCATTCTTAAATAGTAATAAATAACTGTTTTTTTTTATAGACTAGTGGGCGCACGAGCAAGCGGTCCCACGTGATGGTAAGTGTTACCGCCGCCCATGGACACCTGCAACACCAAAGGGTATGCAAGCGCGCCGCCGACCTTGCAAATTCACGGCTCTCTTGAAGAACCCCATATCGTAGCTTAATGGAAAGACCTCTTGAGGCAGTTCGTTCCACAGCCTACGGTATAAAATGATTTTTGGACCGAACAGTGCCGCGACACCTCCGTATCGAGGAAATGCGGGTGGACCGCACTTCTGTGACGGGAGGTGCGGTGCGGTTGTAGAAACCCGAGGTGGGAATTATATTAAATAATTCTTCAGAGCATTCCCCATTGTAATTTGCGTTCAGAATAATAGATCTGTTACTAAATGGCTCATTCAAAAGTATTAGGTATTCCCTATGAAATTGCCGTTTTATATGGAAACGTTCAAATATATTTTTTGTATGAAAATTTAGTGTATATTTAATTATTATTTTTTGTATGTATATTTAATTAATCAAAGTATGGTCCAATACTATCAATGAACTTTTGCCATTTTAATGGAAGTTGATTGATGCCTTTGCTATAGAACTCCTGGGGACGGGAATCAATGAATTCTCTGAAGGCGTTTTTCAATGCCTCATCGGAGTTTCATTTTTCTCCTATAAAAAGTTCAATCCAAATTCCGAAATAAATGAAAATCGGCAGGGACAAGGTCTGGTGAGTACGGTGGATGACGGACAGTTTCCAATCGAAGCTCCTGTAATTTTGAGACTGTCTGTCGTGCAGTGTGTAAGCCAGCGTAATCATGGAGAAGCAGTGTTCTAGGGACATTAACCACTCGATTGTTTGATAGCGAGCTTGTCCATCATCGTTTGCAGCTCTTCACAGTACACTTCTGCATTTATTGTTGTGCCAGATCTCAAGAAGCTGTAGTGGATAATCCTGGCACAGGATCACTATACAGTCACCATGAGCTTGCTTCGACTCAGTTTACGTTTGGGACATTATTTGGCTGTTTCTCCTGGGCCGAACCATTGCTGCATTGTGGCAAACGTTTACGATTATTATACAAGATCCACTTCTCATCAGAAGTGATAATACGATTCAGAATCCCTTCTTTTTTGTGCTAATTCAGCAAAGTAACCCAAGCTTCGAAGTGAACTATTTACCAGCATATGAATTAAAATAAATTATTGTCATCGTCTGTATTTTAAAACCGTTTTAACTCGTTTTTTTGTAAGGTGAATATGTCATTTCCATTTAGATACTTAATGGATTTGAACTTTTGGGGGTCAAGTTTGAAATGTGATTTAAATAACATTTTTCTCTAAAGAAGTAGGTAATCACAAAAAAACTTTAACACCAGAAATTTTGATTTTTGAATTAGGTTAATTAAACGTTTTTATTGGTAATTTTATATTATCAATTTTAGTACTCATTTCAATTTTAGTAATAGAGAAAGACTTTAATCGGTATTAAACGTTTAATAAACATTATCACCAGCTCTTTTATCGTCCACTACTGGACGTGGGCCCCCCATGCACATTGTCTTAAAAACGCCCTGTTGATTAAGTTGGCCTGCAAGTCCACTCTTTTAGAAGTGACTTAGTTCCTCAGGGCCTGTGGTAGTTGCTTTGTCATTCCTTAATCGACTTTTACGATACCCACGCGAAGATATGGGGTGACGCTATTTTGAAGTGGACGGACACCAGACAAGTACCTACACTAAAAGCAAATAATGTCAATGAAAACGTATTCATACTTCAAGGAATCACAAACCAGTCATAATAATTATCTAACAATTCCAACTAACGAAGGAAACTGGTATCAATCTTCGCAATAAATATTACATTGGTAGTGCAGAGGAAATGTTATAATATAATAATTTCAGGGGAATGCTGTAGTAAATAAAAGCAATTAAAGTGACAGCCGCCGAGAGGACTCCGCTAATTTGCTGAGTAAACCCGCATGCACATACTCGTACTGATAGACACCGGTGTACTCGTAAACTTATCATTATTAACACGCTCACTGCCAGTGTATCATTAATTATACAGCAAATAATTTTTGTCACAGGCCGGTGTATCATTAGAGATACACACGCCGTTCACATTTCAAGGGCAGTTGTATCTTACAGTAAACAATGATTCCTAAATTATATGCGGCGAATCAGTTGCGCTGGTCCTGGAGAATAGACCAGTATTTGTGGGTTGGAGTAATGATAAAAAATGTCGAAAATATAACTAAATAACTTATAACAAATACTGTTTCGTACAGTTCACTTCTCATTTTAATTTATTATGAGCATTTTTTAAAACAATTACAACAATCATTTAGGCAGTGTAAAACCACTATATAACAATATGCGATAATAAAACCAATTGCGAACGTTACAAATAGTGTGTGCTTCATAGTCATATTTTGTTTTGCCACCAATCACTTTGCCATTATTCCCACAGAATGCATAGCAACCTTTGCAATCTTTCCTCAAAGATTGTCTACTAAGAGGTATATGGTTGACGACGGGCTTCACACTAACACCTCCGCTATGGTTTTTTGTTGTCCCTAAATCGTTTGCGTAGTATATCGTTCAAGTATCTCTACAATGATTTGCTTCTTGAACGCTGTATTAGTAAATATTTTTGAGCTCGGCATTGTATAGAAAATAGGCTTTTACGAGACTTGTATCCCACACAAACTCCATCATCAGCTTTCTGATACACAGCTGATTCTGATCCATGATGCACAGCATCATCCTAACGCAGAATCATAAGAAATCATCTAATCGCTTACGTCAATTGAGGATTTGCCTGTTTTGTAATGTATGATGCAAAAAGACTTCATACCACGTTTTGTTTTGATGGTTTCCATTGGAAATGGAATGGATGGAATGTTTCCAATGGAAACCATTAAAAAAAACGTGGTATGAAGTCTTTTTGCATCATAAATTACAAAACAGGCAAATACTCAATCGATGTAAGCGATTGCAACAATGTTCCCGGAAAATGTGTATTTGTACGTGTATCATAAGTGATACACATGGCCAGCCAATGATTTTTTTTTAATTGACGCATTCCCAGGCCAGGTGTATCAAATAGTAAAAATAGTTGCCCCTGAGTGCCTTGGCGCTGAGCATGTTAAGACTCGGAAAAGTCATTATTGAAATTAAAGATTACCGCTAATTTTCTATGTTAACGAGAAGTTTGTGAAATGGGAGGCACCCATTACATGTTTCTAGTGCAATTTATCTTACTCTAAATGTGTTGAGGCTAATTTATATATGTAGACAGGTATCTCGATATAGATATGTGTGGTAAGCACTCAAACATCATTGAATCGCATGGTTCATTGAAATGATTAACAATTGCAGGAAGAATTCGAGGAAAAAGGGTATTAATAAAATTGATTGACATTGATTGATTGTATCTTTTGTCTCAAGTTGGATTTTACTTAGTAACTAGAAGTAGATTTGTAACCACACTATATGGCGTATCTATATGGAGTATTCTGATTGACTTTAATATTGTTACTTTTACATTAATTAATGCATGTTATATTTAAATTTGGCATTTCACTTTTATGGTAAATATGTGGAACTAGCAACAATTTCCATTTTATTATTTGTTTTGGCATATAAATAAGTTGTGATTATGATTAAAAATATTCGAATAGGCTTTTGACACATTCAAGACAGATCTTCTATATGATGTTTTTTTAAATATTCAAATCATTTTACGGACTTTTAAATTCAAATAGCTATTTCATTCACATTCGATTGTCGTTATTAAATATTACTCTTTAAGGTGAATGTGGTAATTAAAACAAGAATACTCGTATTATAGCATAGCTCTCTGATCAATTCTAATCGCTATACAAGGGATGCTCAAACATTTAAGTACTGATGGCGATCTACAGCAAAAAATGGATCGCCAAGCGATCGACTAGGC
This sequence comes from Sesia bembeciformis, assembly GCA_943735995.1. Classification (NCBI taxonomy): domain Eukaryota; kingdom Metazoa; phylum Arthropoda; class Insecta; order Lepidoptera; family Sesiidae; genus Sesia; species Sesia bembeciformis. The sequence continues at coordinate 12,906,453 of OX031033.1, read as the reverse complement.
TAGGAAGGAAAAGAAAACTTTCATTGAAGGGTATTCATTGCACATATAAGTCATACAAATCGTCCCTTTTGGCTATAAACTGTCACAAGGCGATCAAGCCGTATGTCCGGTGAAAAGGTAAAAAAAAAAGTTACGTGACATGAAATAGTACTAAGTAGGTAAATTATTATCGGTGTCCGCCGCAGTGCCGTGCTGGACGGATATAATGGGCGGTAAATTTATTTATTTATTTTAGTGAAGATAGTTTACATTGTAAGTAATGTACAGCAATTTCCGCAATTGACCGTAAAAGCTCACGCGATCGACCGTTTGAGCACCCCTCCCTCCCTGCCTGCCTTATACTATGAGAAATTTTATGTGTATCTAGAACAGGTTGAAAGTGTCTGTGAATGTTAATTTGCCTATTTGTGTGGTCCTTGTAAACAAGAAAATTGCTTACATGGAAATATTCACCGAAGAATGTTGATAAATGTTGAATTAACTGCTGAATTAATGGCATTAAGGCTTATTTACACAAGGAGAGTTTCTCGAACGGTTCGAGGGAGAATATTGTATACGATTCTCGTATGCTACTAAACTACATACAATTCTCGCCTACAACTGTTCACATAATGATAAAAACTCGACGATAGCAGGAATAACAGTGATCAGACGATGAAAACAGTTGTTTATACTAGCTTTTAACTGAAGTTCGAGAAACTCGCGTTCGAGAAACTTTCCTTGTGTAAATAAACCAATATAATGAGAATCGCAAACTTAAGATAGATGAGTAATTAATTGGTCTACATTACGAGGCTGTAATTAATACAATATTAATTATATTTTTCTTTTGTTTGGATTCCGTGTTTTCAGTTATTTGCTTATTTAAAAAGTACAAAAGGCGAGCTTAAATATCTTACAGCATTATCTACTAATCAACCACCAGATCAAACAGAAAATAGAACGTGGGCAGTGAAAATAAAACGTGGGCAGTTTTAGATACATACATACAAATAATAATATAGATAATATAGTAAATGTTTTAAGATATTGGAAAACAATCATTTAGGTATGTGATATTTCTCAAACTAAATATAAGCAGACATAACTTATCTATCAAAATGCCATGAGAAAAACGACAGTTATATTTGCAAATCTATATTATGATTCTATTATGTCGTTAATGGTATGTTTAGTGAAAGCCTGCGGTGCTATCACAAACGGATTCCTCTCATCCACACATGATGTTTTTGAATGCCAGACTGATGTGGCTGCCATACAAGAAACAGTACAAGTATCTGAAGCTGCAAAAACATCTAAATCCATGTTTCTATGGCACATTATATTTTTTATCTACCAATAGTCCTAGAGATATAGCTTTATCGCATCTTGGCTGCATTGCGTTCATTCTTTATATGTTTCGCTGTATTGCGTTTGTATAAAACTGTAATTGTATTGTGATTAAACGTTAACGTTCAGTTAACTTTTATGTTTAACGTTAATTTAACTTGTATGTTCATAATGTTAATTTAACTTTTATGTTTAACGTTAATTTAACTTGTATGTTAATAATGTTAATTTAACTTTTATGTTTAACGTTAATTTAACTTGTATGTTAATAATGTTAATTTAACTTTTATGTTTAACGTTAATTTAACTTGTATGTTAATAATGTTAATTTAACTTTTATGTTTAACGTTAATTTAACTTCTATGTTAATAATGTTAATTTAACTTTTATGTTTAACGTTAATTTAACTTCTATGTTAATAATGTTAATTTAACTTTTATGTTTAACGTTAATTTAACTTGTATGTTCATAATGTTAATTTAACTTTTATGTTTAACGTTAATTTAACTTCTATGTTCATAATGTTAATTTAACTTTTATGTTTAACGTTAATTTAACTTCTATGTTCATAATGTTAATTTAACTTTTATGTTTAACGTTAATTTAACTTCTATGTTCATAATGTTAATTTAACTTTTATGTTTAACGTTAATTTAACTTGTATGTTCATAATGTTAATTTAACTTTTATGTTTAACGTTAATTTAACTTGTATGTTCATAATGTTAATTTAACTTTTATGTTTAACGTTAATTTAACTTCTATGTTCATAATGTTAATTTAACTTTTATGTTTAACGTTAATTTAACTTCTATGTTCATAATGTTAATTTAACTTTTATGTTTAACGTTAATTTAACTTCTATGTTAATAATGTTAATTTAACTTTTATGTTTAACGTTAATTTAACTTCTATGTTAATAATGTTAATTTAACTTTTATGTTTAACGTTAATTTAACTTGTATGTTCATAATGTTAATTTAACTTTTATGTTTAACGTTAATTTAACTTCTATGTTAATAATGTTAATTTAACTTTTATGTTTAACGTTAATTTAACTTGTATGTTCATAATGTTAATTTAACTTTTATGTTTAACGTTAATTTAACTTCTATGTTAATAATGTTAATTTAACTTTTATGTTTAACGTTAATTTAACTTGTATGTTCATAATGTTAATTTAACTTTTATGTTTAACGTTAATTTAACTTCTATGTTAATAATGTTAATTTAACTTTTATGTTTAACGTTAATTTAACTTCTATGTTAATAATGTTAATTTAACTTTTATGTTTAACGTTAATTTAACTTCTATGTTAATAATGTTAATTTAACTTTTATGTTTAACGTTAATTTAACTTCTATGTTCATAATGTTAATTTAACTTTTATGTTTAACGTTAATTTAACTTCTATGTTCATAATGTTAATTTAACTTTTATGTTTAACGTTAATTTAACTTCTATGTTAATAATGTTAATTTAACTTTTATGTTTAACGTTAATTTAACTTGTATGTTCATAATGTTAATTTAACTTTTATGTTTAACGTTAATTTAACTTGTATGTTCATAATGTTAATTTAACTTTTATGTTTAACGTTAATTTAACTTGTATGTTCATAATGTTAATTTAACTTTTATGTTTAACGTTAATTTAACTTGTATGTTCATAATGTTAATTTAACTTTTATGTTTAACGTTAATTTAACTTCTATGTTAATAATGTTAATTTAACTTTTATGTTTAACGTTAATTTAACTTCTATGTTAATAATGTTAATTTAACTTTTATGTTTAACGTTAATTTAACTTGTATGTTCATAATGTTAATTTAACTTTTATGTTTAACGTTAATTTAACTTCTATGTTCATAATGTTAATTTAACTTTTATGTTTAACGTTAATTTAACTTCTATGTTAATAATGTTAATTTAACTTTTATGTTTAACGTTAATTTAACTTCTATGTTAATAATGTTAATTTAACTTTTATGTTTAACGTTAATTTAACTTGTATGTTCATAATGTTAATTTAACTTTTATGTTTAACGTTAATTTAACTTCTATGTTAATAATGTTAATTTAACTTTTATGTTTAACGTTAATTTAACTTGTATGTTCATAATGTTAATTTAACTTTTATGTTTAACGTTAATTTAACTTCTATGTTCATAATGTTAATTTAACTTTTATGTTTAACGTTAATTTAACTTGTATGTTCATAATGTTAATTTAACTTTTATGTTTAACGTTAATTTAACTTCTATGTTCATAATGTTAATTTAACTTTTATGTTTAACGTTAATTTAACTTCTATGTTCATAATGTTAATTTAACTTTTATGTTTAACGTTAATTTAACTTCTATGTTAATAATGTTAATTTAACTTTTATGTTTAACGTTAATTTAACTTCTATGTTAATAATGTTAATTTAACTTTTATGTTTAACGTTAATTTAACTTGTATGTTCATAATGTTAATTTAACTTTTATGTTTAACGTTAATTTAACTTCTATGTTCATAATGTTAATTTAACTTTTATGTTTAACGTTAATTTAACTTCTATGTTCATAATGTTAATTTAACTTTTATGTTTAACGTTAATTTAACTTGTATGTTCATAATGTTAATTTAACTTTTATGTTTAACGTTAATTTAACTTCTATGTTCATAATGTTAATTTAACTTTTATGTTTAACGTTAATTTAACTTCTATGTTAATAATGTTAATTTAGCTTTTATGTTTATAACGATAATTTAGCGGTGTGCACCTTTAGTTAATTCACCTCTTACTTATCTGTCGTGCAGCAGAGAAGAAGGTGGTTCGATAGGTACCAACTTAACCATCTCATATAGGATAAACATGTATATAAAATGTTCGCAAGTCGATTTCGTCCCAAAAGTAATTATTATTTTATACCAATTTTAAAAGGTGTTTTTAAATCAAATTGTAGCTCACCAATTCTCGTACCAACATGTTTTTCTCCTACTTGCTCGGAAATGGCTTCATTATTTTAAAAAAAGAATACGTCAATCGGCTCTTTTCTGTACGCACGCCAGCAATTTCCAACACAATAATAGAGATTGCTGGACAGTAGCGAGGTTATTTTTAGTGCACACTAACATAAATTAGGTTTTTTAGGTACACGATATTTATTATTACTATATAAAGGCTGAATGTGCATTTATTTTTAAAAGTTTAATAAAAACACAAAGGCCGCGCGCTGTCGAATTGGCAGGAATGAAACTTTTGTTTCTTGAATTAATTTGTTTGTTGTTTCCTCGCAAATTAGAGAAAAGTACTATACAAGTCTCGGCCGAAATAGCTATTAACGGCCTCGTTTATTTAAAAAAGACTCAGCTTCGCCTCGTCCTTCCAATATTACTCGGCCGTCAATTGCTTTATTTCGGGCCTGGACAGTAATGTACTATTATTCATGTTCAAGAAACTGTTGTTTAATTACCAGAACATCGTTCAAGTTTCAATTATAAACTCAAAACAACAATTCCGTTTCAGTTTATGTGAACTTGAAATTGGTTTCGGTTCTTTAGTACTTTTTGATAAACGTTAATCTCCATAAAGGGCAAACCGGGAGCGTTAACATAAATATAACTGGGCATGGCGACTGGATCCTTGTATACTTTGAATCGGCAATTATTTATTTAAATGAGATATTCTACAAAGTTTCCAGTCTCAGCGTATGCGAGACATATCCAAATATAACAAAAAATATAGGTGGTAGTGAAGTTATATACCAGGCTATCCAGAAAGTTTTGCGACAATGAGTTTTTATCGTTTTTATCTCGAGTTTTTGGCTCGTTTTTATGTCAATTAAAACTATGACTATCTATAACATTAAAAATGAAGTCCAAATTTAGATTTCCCTCCATATTATTTTACGAGCTGAATCAAAATATCGTATCTCATTAATCAATGGATAATTGAGGGGAAAATATCTGGTCTATGATTTTGGAAGATTTTAAATGTTCTTTAAAACCTGGAGATTCTTTTACTAGACTTCAAATTATGTTTGCAGACAAGCGCCTTTCGAAGGCAACTGTGTATCATCGTTGGTACAATGAATTTAAGCGTGGTCGACTAAGTTTGGCTGACGAAGAAAAAGCGGTCCCTTTAAGAGTTGTTAAGATAGAAAACGTGGTGGCAGTGAAAAAGTTAATTTGTGAAAACAGGCGAATTAAATACGAGGAGATTCAAGAGAGATTACAGATTGAATCGGGCAATGTGTATGAAATATTACATGGACATCTATGAGTCAGGAGGATAGTATAATGCTGGTCGCCGTACAACCTCGCCGAGACTCAAAAACATGTTCGTTCAAATGGTGCCGTGATATTATATGATAACAAAATTTGATGCAGGGTCGTCTCTGCGCGTTTACGACATTGTCACCGGTGACGAATCTTGGATCTACCAGTATGATCCAGGAAATAAGCGTTAATCTACTTTTTCGCTGTTTCAAAAAATTCAACGCCTACCAAAGTGAAAAGAGCAAAAAGCGCTAACTGACTGTACGCTAACTGTACCTTTACGAAACCAAAGCAGCATTAACGCAGAATAGTACGTAGCCACGTGCTTGTCAAACAGAGGTCTCCGCAGACTGCTGTTTCACCATGGCAACGCGCCCGCTCACTCAGCGCTTAAGACAAGGGAAAGTACTACGGTTAAAGTTTTAGGTCACCCTCCTTACAGTCCCGACTGACACCTTGTGACCTGTTTTATTTCCTAAAATTAAATCCCAACCAAAAGGGAAGTAGTTTGCGTCGCCGGAAGACGCGTTGACTATGTTTGAAGAGGCTATGAAAGAAGTACCTGAGGAAGAGTGGAAAAAATTGCGCTCAGCCAGGAGCAAAAAGAGGGCGTGCAGCAACGAGTCTAAGGCCTCCCCCGCCGGTAGATCGGCGGAAGGAACGGACCTCGACTTAGGACGTTGCTTTGGGAGGGTACCGCGGGATCCCAAGTCGGTGAGAGTGAATGATGTATCTTCAGGATATGCGATAAATAACTTCCATTGTCCTCGATACTATTTTATTAAAAGAACACGAGAATTAATTAAAATTAATTAAATTGTGCGTGCGGGAGACGACCGCCGGAAACAGTATGGACAGTCACGCTATACCGCAAATTGCTCACAGCGTAAAACGCCGTGCGCGTTCTGCGTGTACTGTGTAAACACTGTCTCTTCAAATCTCTGTTTAGAAGCAAATTTTTTTTTTACTTTTAATAAATAAGCCTGTATATAAATAAGTAATTGTTGAATAAGCAAAAAATACTGGCATTGTCACGATGTTGTTATTGGGCCCATGTGACAGGTTTACATACTTCACGAGTAGGGGATTCATAACAATGCCATGTCAACTTATTATTCGACTACATAATATTTGTATTTCGATAAGGGTGGTTAAAAAAGGAAACCGTGCGGTAACGAAATCAAAAAATCATACCTAAAAGATAGAAGAAAATATGGAAAGGAACTAAAATTTATAACAAACGATAACTACACATATGTTTTTGTCCGTATTTTTCCGCAGTACGTAGGTACTTAGTACCAAAGTGTAAATACAGTAAATAAATAAAATACAGTAAATAAATAAAATACAGTAAATAAATAAAATACAGTAAATAAATAAAATACAGTAAATAGATAAAATACAATAAATAAATAAAATACAGTGAATAAAAATGATAATAAAATTTGTTGAGGGGGAGAGTGCTCGCTGCAATCCAACAGCCGCTGGGCGCGCTCGACTCGCTACGTCACCCCTCTCTCACAGAAGACTACCTTGAAATGTACTGCATATCCCACTTTATCTTATTTCCTTAATGTACGTACGTGTTTCGGTAATGAGTGAGATGTGCCAGAGCTCATTCCCATCCTATCCCTCCCCATTTTCCCAACCCTTTCTCCAAATCCATTCCTATATCTCTACAGGTAGACAGCGCATCCGGGGGCGTGCCAACGTTTGTCATTTGGACTAATGTTGGCAGGTATCGCGGATGTCTATTGGCGACAGTATCCACTTACCATCAGGTGGACTGTATACTCGAATGCCGCCTTCGTCCCTAAAAAATACAGTAAATAAATAAAATAAAGTAAATACGACTTATGTAATATTATACCTATACAGCGCAGTAACTATGGTACAACCCTGATCTAAGATCACGTCTGTTCATAATACGCAGTCTTATCAGAAGCTCGAAATATAAACATTCCCGTTCCGCAATGTCAACAACCTGTGGAATCGCGGATAGTATCAGATGTCAAATGCGAAGAACATGCGAATTTATAGTTGAGTCAGAATAACAGAAACGGTTCAGACAAGCTCCGCATAGAGCGGTTAGGAGGAATGCAGCGACGATAACCTTGAATTTAGGTTGCAGTTATTGCATAAGCGGAAGCGGCGCCAGTTCGGACCTTATTACGTTATACCTTAATAATATGATATTATCTGAAGTAATTGAGTTTATTACATCCATGAAAATTGTACTAGTTGTAATTAATATACACAAGTGAAAAACAGCTTCTCCATCCTACTACGTACATATTTCTAATACATGACATGATTTTCTGCTCAAAATCTGCAATGAAAACACTATTACTTCTATTTATATCAATAATAATTCAAATCCGGCGCATATTAACCCCCGCATGTCCCCATTTTACTTATCTATAATCATGAGTAAAAGGCGCATATTGACCCACGCAAAACATTTAATAGTTTTTAGGCCATCTTTCCTGCTTTTATTTAAAAATTATCAACTAACAATTTTATCAATTGTTATCAACTTTTTATCAACTAACAGCAGTATTTAAAAATACAGAGGCGCCTAATAATAATAAAAAATACTTAAAAATTAAAGAATCTTCTGTATACAATTTTGAATTAAAATGCACAAATTTTAGGCTCATTGTCAGTTTAAACCGTTTATTATTTATTTGGTGGTGTGATGTGAGTCGGGTACAAATGGTACAATAATTCAGTGAGAGTCCAGTCAAATCCGCCTTTAAAGGCATAAACACAAAGATTTAGTGTACCTCCTTTAAATATTAATTTCCCAATTAATTTTCCGCTTCTCTTAAGTAAACATTTCTCGCCCATAGGACCACAATATCACAGCTATCTGCCCGCTGTAGCGAATAATAGCAGGCGAATAAATCGGCGCGCGAGCTGTTGCTAAATCAACTGAGTTTATCGCGGTAGCGGTAGCTGATGAAGCTTGTTACTACGGTATTCCACTCTTGTTAAGTTAATTAGTGGGCTGTATATAATACATCATCTATTTAAATTTAAATTATCGTTTTGGTTAAACTGAAGAAAATGTTCCTCATTCTAACTAACCGTCATTTGTAATTACATATAACTAACTGACATCGACCTAACATCGTGTTTACAGTAAATAACTAAATATTTAAAAAATAAATATGTATTTACTGTAAAGTAGGTGAAAAGTGGACATTTAAAGTGCATATAAATTTTGCAACGAATTAGTAATTAAATGAGTTTCAGAAATTTTGCAAATATGTGGTTAATAAACAATGCCTAGGGTTCAGTAAACAGCTTATAAAAGCACTTTGCAAGCAGACACGGTTCTATACAGACGTATTTTCAGTGATTATCTCTTGCCAACGACTTCCTTCAGTTACAATACATATGATTTTTCTCTAAAAATGTAAAATTTAATCACCTCATTTTACAAAGCTCTCTCTATTTATTAAAACCGTTGAATCAATTATGATAACAAGAGCATTAAAACTTTCCCGAATACGACAGTAAAAACCGCAACCAAATCGGACTTGTATTTTCGGAGATGAATGTGATGGACAGACGGAAAGACAGAAAAGCATAGAGATAAAATGTCTGTCAGGTAAATACTTTATCCGTTAGGTTTTTGTTAGGGTCAAATGCAAAATGGATGAGATATGAGCAGATCCTTGCGCTGCACTAGGCACCAGCAATATCGAGTCCTTTCCTAAATAGGCCTGGACCATCTGCCAGACAATGTACTTACATAAAAGATTATTATTTAATAATTTGATTATCCTAAATAAAATTTTGGTAAACGCCTCACAGTCTGTTTAGTTTGATGAGCTTTCATAATTTCCATTCATTTCCACCCTCTTTACTAATTTAACTACGAAACCTAATACGACAATCCGATACAAAATTAATTTCACCGACAGTGTTACCAGCCCTTTTTATTATCCACTGCTGGACATGGGCCTCTTTATGTATGTTGTCTCTTGCATGAGGAATGTATGGCCTTAAAACGCAACACAGGCCAAGCGGATTGGCGAGTCTACTCTTAAGAGGTCCTTCAGGGCTTGTGATAGCCGCTTTGTTATATCTTAGAAGCCTTTTACGACGACACCCATGGGAAGAGATGGCGTGGTTCTATTCTAAAATCGGCCAACACCACACGGCCAACCAAATTAATTACTAAATAAATTAAAAAGATTTCAACACACAAGACGTCTTACTATGAAAAACCTCACTAAACACCTTACAAAGCAATAATTAACAACAATTACGAATTTTTAAACACTATTATCGTCTAGACCTCATGTTACCGACTTGTTACAGACAACCATATAAGGCCACTTGCAGAGACGTAGGTACACTATTAAAAAGTATCTAGTAATTTTATATCTCTTGTAATCCAGTAGAATGTAACGGTGGAGTTAATTATATCTTAAAATGCAATACCCTTTCTATCGAACTGTCCTTTGTCCAAGTTTAGACGTAATCTAGTGGCCCTTTATGGACTAGTATTAAGCACAGTAAAGTAATACACAGTAGATAGTGATTTTTTGCATGACATGACCCTTGTTGAGATGAAACATGGTTCCTAATAACGTGCGGCAACAACGCTCCTCTGTTTTTGCCTCCTATTTAAAGCAATCTCCTTTTGGTTTATTTCATAATTCATTAATTACATAAGGAATCTATTATCTATTGATCAACATTCACGCGAGGAAATTTCACGACAAATGGGGTGTAAAGTATGAGTATAATGGAATGAATAGGAATGTGCTAATCACATTCCATCACATACATTCCCCACTGGATAGGATCACAAAGATCTATTGTAATAAATGTACGCAGAACCTATTGCAGAAACAACCATTGGTGAGGCAGTCGCTTTAGGACACCTGCCTGCCAACCGTTATCCTTTCGTTGTCGCTTACGTCGAATTTATCGACGGCACTACACGACGCCTCTGTGTGTGTGATGCGTATTTCAATCTCCCGCGTGAAGATTACATACTGTTTCCTATTTATCTAGCGCTAATGGCCCGGCACTAACATCGGCAGTATTGGCACTGATTAGCCGCTTTGCTCGAGCACTTCAAGTGATAAATGTTCGCGCGCGAGAGATTAATATTGACAAATAGACTGTAATATAGCGCTTTCGTTATTTAGTGAGGGAATTGATTACTCGGGTTAATTAAATAAGTATATCTTTATATATGACGCTGCTTTTTCGTAAAATATACGCTAAAAATGTATAAAACCTTTTTAATCACTCGATATATCGATGCTTGTATGTCGATATATCGTGAGTTATATCTCACGCTAGTTATATTTATAAGGTCGTGAGTTCGAACCCCGACATAAATTTCTATGAAGTTCGGATTTTTCAATAATTACTATACATCAGCTAAAGTAGCAGTGAGCAGGCCATATATGCCGCAGGACCTATAACCCAGGGGGGAGACGTGTCTTCGAATGGAAACCACATACTGGGACATGTAGCGTGGCCTGACCTCCGGTCAGGTAGACTGTCTACTTGAAGAAAGTCGTCGGTAGTGGCTGGATGAGAAGTTGAAGACCGTTTCTGGTGGTGTAGCTTGGCAGAGGTATATATCCAGCAATGAACAGACAGACTGATGGTATTGTTTAGTATTATAAGGATGTAATAATAATAATAAATAACCAAATTCCTTCACCACCTGTTTTAATTACTTAAAATTGCTGTTTTGCACAGATTTGTGTTCATAAAACTAACAATCAACACTAATTAACTTCAACAATAACATTAAAATCTCACGTACACTTAGAAAGCATGAAGTAAATTAATTCGAATCTTATGGTAACACTAGCGTCTGCCCGTGGATTTTGTTAGTTTTGAATTAAATTTTCTTTCAGATGCCCATCAGTCATATATAGTATTTTTATAGGCAGCAGACATGCGAACAGTCAACTTGGTGGTAAGTAGATACTGTCGCTCATAAACATTCGGGCCAGCATCAGTCAAGAACAAATTTGACACGATTTCGGATATGCCCGCCTACCTTTGGAGATTTGAGAAGTCGATTGGGGAGGACGAGAAATGGAAAAAAATAAAAATTTGTAATATTTTTAAAAAAATCTATCGGCGTTTACACATATACTTTGAATACACATATACATATACTTTGCTCGCAAAGACCTACAAATCTTGTCTAAACCCTTATTTTCTACAACGTTGGAAAAATAGCTAAATATTCCTACCCACTGGCGCTACTTTTGTATTGTACGAGTAAAAGTAGTGTGTATTTAGGTACGCACAATGTCTGCCCATTTCATTGCTCACCTGTCGCTCTCCCAGGTTTGCTGGTTGAAAGCTTCTAAGGGGACAAGCACGCCTTTTGTATGTATTTTCTTTTGTAACTATTTTTATCAATTGTGTGTACAACAAGGTATATAAAAAAAAATTAGACCCAATTATTATTTTATTATTAGTATTAGATGAAAAATAATAGTTTTTATATGCGACTTTGCTCTCGCTAAAACAGCTGCATTTGCCATTGAACTTGACCTTTAGACTACCGAGAAAAGCACGGTTTAATCTGATGTAACAAAACCGGTCAGTAATGAGTCTAATGATAGATTACTAGTATGTTATGTGGTGGGGTGTTGACAGATGGATGGATAGACATTTGAACCATCATTCAAATGACGACGATAAGTACTGTTATTATAAATTATTGTCTTATTATTATTGTCTTATTATTATTGGCTTATTATTATTGTCTTATTATTATTGTCTTATTATTATTGTCTTATTATTATTGGCTTATTATTATTGTCTTATTATGTGATAATATTTTAGTATGATTGTGTAATAGGAAAATTTAGTTGTAGATTATTTCTATTTAAAAAAAATGTACTTATAGCCAGCCCAATTATTTTAGGTTTCCCAAAAAATCCCCGTTAGATGAAATTTGGCGTACAGCATTGTAATAGTGTTCTAAGCAATATAATATTTAAAAACGATATTGATCGTTTTAAGACATAATCCACAGGCCCAGTATGGATTGATATATACAAATGTATTTCAAACGTGCTGATTTTCTCTTGGTGTTTTTCTTCACCGACGAGCTAGTGAAGAAACGAGGATTTAAACTCACGATTACAAATGAGAGTCGATAATAAATAAATATATATATATATATATATACATCTATAATTATTATTAGTTTATTATTTAATATTACATTTATATTATGTTTTAAATAACATAAATGTTCAATTATATCAATGTTCAATGCTCACAGAATCAGTATGCTGAAACGGCAATGGGCAGGTCGTATTTGCCACACGAGTCGCACGACCGATAACCGTAGGGGTAGACGAGTCCTCGAATAGAGGCTACGTACCGGGAAGCGCAGTGTGGGACGACCTCCGGTCACATGGACCGACGACATGAAGAGGTTCGCCGGGGGTGGTTGGCTGCGAAAAGCCCAGGATCGTGTGGTGGCGAGCTTTGGGAGAGGCCTATATCCAGCAGTGGAGGCTGATGGTATGATTTAATTATAATGCAAAAACACTTCATAAAATTACTTTGTTGAAATAACAAAATTATAGTCTTGGCAATGAGTCCCTTTTCGCAGATAATGTCACAATTTAAACAAATAAACGTCAAATAAAGTACAAAGTAATTAATGACTTGTGTATCTCTCCGCTCTTGATATTGTATTAGATAATTTTCTAAATAAATACAAGATCACCGATTAAGATCATAATCACTTTAGTTCCGCTACTGTTTCATTACCGTTTCGTCTTTTGATACGTCACTTAGATAAAACGGTTCGTGTTTTATACTTCTTACAAATCAGAAAGTTTCAATGTTTGTTTGATTGTTTTATTTGATGAAAATCTTGAATTACGCGCATTTTAATTCGAAGATAATTTAGATCATGTAGTTTTCCGGAATATAATTAACATACTTTGTCTGCTGTAAGCTTAATAATTAGTGATTATTATTTCATATTATGTTTAATTTGTGTTAATTTATAGGTTTAAAAATTTAGAATACGAGTACATATTAGTTTTCAATTAGTGTATCCTGCCAGTTATGGTGCCGAAACGTGGCCTCTAACGGTAGGCCTCATCCATAAGTTCAAAGTCCCTCGGCGAGCTATGGAAAGAGTTATGCTTGGAGTTTCTTTGCGGGATTGGATCTGATACCAAGAGATTCGCCAAAGAACTAAACTAAAGAACTAGAATTAGCATGCTAAAGTGGTAATGGGCAGGTTATATTTGCCGCAGGACCGATTACCGATGGTGTAGACAAGTTATCGGATGGACGTTACGTACCGAGAAACGCAGTGTTGGACGCCCTCCGGCCACGTGAACCGAAGACATGGAGAAGTTGGTTGGATGAGAAGAGCCGAGCATTGTGTATTGTGTGTGGTGGCGAGCCTTGGGAGAGGCCTATATCCGGCAGTGGAGAGACATAGGCTGACCGTATTGTATGGTATTAACAATTAAATATTATATTTTGGCAATTACAACGTACGTGATACATGCCAATATCAGTCCAGACCAATGACTTCTAGATACACAAAAGTCATTGGTCAAGAAGTCTAGATTGACAAAACATTAGCGCCCCCGAATGTGTTGCCTGACTTTGGAGATTTAGAAACGAACATGCAATGCGTAACCATGAAAATATAATATCATTATTTATATAATCTAGATAAAATTCATAAATTTCCTAAAATCCTATCTATGCCTTGGTGTAGTACATCAAAAGAATTCTAATGGAATTCTTGTTATGAAGGACTTCTCGGCGGAATCATATCAATCGATCGCCAAAACATGATGTAAAATGTAGAGAATAATATATTTCATTTTTACTTAATTGATTTTTCATAATCTCCAGAAAACTCTAGAAATATCGTCCTGTTTAATCTGGTTATTATATTTGTTTGAATTGATTATTTATCGATTGTATGTTTGCGTTATTAACAGAATAATTTAAAAGCACTATTTGTTTGACGACAATCGACTCGATTCAACAAATAAATACACATTGGTGGACCATCGGCGGTTCGACGAGCTATAATAAATCATCAACATAATCAAACCGAGCTACAGGATCACGGAACGTCAACCAGAGCCGGCCGACAACATTCCTTGACGCAATTCCTATTGAAATACAAACGGTAGAACAGTGAGCACGTGTACAATTCACAAGAAAGATAACAAATCAAATATTCCAGTCAGGATCAAATAAGCTAGGCAACATTTTTGTCGGTGTGGCATACAGTCGCATGTTAAATGAATACCTGGGTACAGTTTAAAATGTATAATATCGAGCCAGTTCAGGAAGAACATCGTAAGCGACAATTGCAAATTTTAAAAAGACTATGTTTTTTAATTACTTCCGCGATACATAAGGCGTTATGATTTTTTGCACTTTGTCGCTTACGATGCTCTCCAAAAAAGTTTCGATATGTACAATATGTTGTGTAAAGCTGTACAGATTACAGTACAGATCCTACAGGTATCTGTTATCGACACTAATTCGTGAGATTGTGTGTTAAATCCTCAGCCACTTACATACGATTTTTTAAAATTATCACCAGTTTGGCGGTGAGGAAAGCATGGCAAAGAGAATAAAAAAATACAAAGGTCAATATTATTACCTTATGTTCTAATAAAGATGTAACAAAAGTTGTCTTCTCAAAAGTGTATCCTTCTCTTTGTAGTCGTCTTACTGCACCTGTAACAATCAATATTTATCTTAAAGGAAAGGATCATAAAGTAATTTATAGTGTGTCTTATCTAGTTAATTGATTTAGCCTAATTAATTTATGCTCTAAGTAATAATAGTAAACTATTTTAACAGGCCCTAAAGCTAGAAAGGAGGTTTACACGTCCAAAGACCAAACACAATATATTATTATGAATTAATAGTTGTAACAGTATAAAAATTTAAGCTTTGTCAATCACTCTTTACTTATAAGTTAAAAATATATTTAGTAAAGGAGCGGAATCTAAATATCGAAATGTCTACCATGGTTGATATTTAGCATAAAACGGTTCAAAACAGTTTGCTTTTAGATTGTAAAACAGAATGCTTTGTTGTGCTCTTATCAATTTTTCTTGTAAGCAATTCTTCTTTTATACCACCAATCTAAGCAGTTCCTTCTTTTATTTCGTTTTGTATTCGAGAAAGAGGGCGATGTTAAAGGAAAATTTGTACCATTATATGAATAATCAAATAAGTTACATATATGAAATAATTGAACAATACGGAAATAATTCAAGTAAGACATACAAATAATGACGACCAATTAGCCCAGTTGGTAGTAACCCCTGCCTGCCGTGAAAAACATCCCGGGTTCGATTTCCGGTCGGACAAAAACAGATAAAGACAGGTGTTTGTTCGGGTCTGGGTGTCGTATGTGCAGTGTTCGTCTTTGTATGTACTTACAACACAGAGTTTTTTTTAATTTATTTATTTGATTAAGAGATAATTAATTAGGATAGTATGTCAGTAGGTATGTACTATACTAATTGGAATAGTGGACATTATTTTCAATTCATTATAATGTCTGATCGACGTCTGGTGTTTACCATACACAATCGCCGCGTGCCGTTACACCGACATACGTCACCTGACTCATAAAAAATCGCCTCACGGAAGGTCAACAAACGTACCGTGATCTTTTTGCCAAATGTAATGAAGACGAACAGTTACTCCTTATCGCTGACCGAAACTATATTTATTGGGGACATTTGTTTGTATTAAGGAAGTGGGCACGTGTACTGTAAACTCATCAATTTAGCGTGTGCCTAATTCGCAGAATCCGCTATCCCTAGCTCCTTTATCTGCCATAGATTTTTCCTCACAACTCGCACAAAACAAAGCATTAGTATAACAGTTTGTCTATTAATTTGATTTAACCTAAAATGGCACGAATCTGACATGCTCATATTTTATCCGTACAGTGTTTGATTAGCAAATAACGGAACTCCGTTAAATAACAAACATTGTCATACTTTGCTATTACACTGTGCACTGTGTTTGCGTATTTCCTATAAACCACATAATATATCTCAGCAAATGTTTAAAATATACGTAAAAGAATTTATGGGTATTGTTTATAGCAAATTGGTGACTAAATACAGGGAATGGAATACAATATCTCCCAATTAAAATTCTTCACAGAGATTGGGTTCATAACAAGTTTTACGAAGTTTAGCTAAGTTTTTTTACATATTCTCGATAAGTATTTATAAAAATTAATCAATTATCTAATTTAATACCTTTCTGCTTTTCATTTCAGTAAAATATTGAAGAATATTTATGTGTTCAACATAGTATTCATAGTACACGGGTTCTATGAAACCTATCTATGTATGAAATCTATCTGTACTGTGATTATATAGTTATTTTATTAATATTTATTATTTACTAGCTGTTGCCCGCGTCTTCATTCGCGTGGTCTTCAAGTAGGTAATAATGCAGAAACCTTCGTGGGCGTGCGCACAGCAACTCACCAAAGTTTCATCGCAATCGGATGAATGGTATAAGAACGCATACGGGACAAACAAAGAAACATTCATTTTTTATGGATTGCACAAAGTGCCAAAGGAAGACTTAATACTTAAAAGCATTTCTCAGCCTTTATTACCTTTTCTCTTTTTATTACCCTTATTATATTTTCAGCCAAATTTGCTATATGTATAATATTACTGTTTAATTTAATAGCTCCTAATTGGACATAAAATACAAGAAACTATACCATTTTAAACCAGTTAATCATTTTTATGGTGAAATTCATCGATATGCAAAAAAAATATAGGTATAAGGGTAGATAAACTGGCTTATAAAGGCAAATGGATTATTTAGTACATTCTAAACCAATTCTTATCAGTTTTATTTTATAGTTTTCATATATTTTTACACAATATATTGGGATTCATCAATTTCTTAGAGCTGAACGCATTGAGATAAAGTGCATCTCATTTAATTTATTTCAGTTGCTCCGTTATTTAAGAAAGTATTAAAGCATATTTGACAAAATCTATATATTTATTTCATTTTATGAAACGAATGTATACATACATTTATGTATGAAAACGAATAGAAACAGTAAATATATTCTAATAGAATAGCAAAACATAACAAATCTCGCAGATCGAATTTAATCTATAACCGAACGTAATCTACTCCGATAAAATAGATATAAATCTAGTCTGTGGGGTCTGGTTCCCATTAGTGGTTACTACAGGATACAATGGGGCTCTATGGGAATTAGTGTACCGAGTACCGGTCCACGGTCCACGCATAATTTAACTTGTTTGATTTAGGAAGAAAGTCTTCCGTGTTTCCTTGTAGATTGTCTTTGAAATTGTCTTGTAAGCCAGGAAGAGAATACACAGTGTAATTTGTAGTTTTTATTTATAGAAAGAGGATGGAGAGGATTGATCGTCTCTTGGTAAAGACTGAAAAGAAACGCAGTACATTGACATATTATTATGATAGAATGAGACCCATTTTTCGGGAATTAAGAAACATAAATTAATTAAAAAAACAACGCATTTTTAACGTTGTAGTGACACGTGCGATACATCTAGCACACAACATTGTAGCTAGATTAATATTAAAAATTAATACGCTAATATTTAAAACCAATTCAGGGTTCGTTCGAATGCTGTAGACAAACAAATTTTCATTGATGTTTGCGTGCAATTAAAAGAAGGGCATTTTGAGTTGCACATAGTTTCACGATTTCCATCGTAACTGCCGATTCGAGTCTCAGGGTATTTTATATTAGTCTACATTGAGGAATTTTTGCTAATGGTGAAACAACGGCGCTTGTAATTAGTAGATATTGCCAATATGCTCTAGTAGCATGTCCGGTCACATCGTAAGTTTTAGTATCTATTCTAACTCGCGTAACTCGTACAAGTTGCACTGTCTAGTGGATATTGGTGCTATCAAATTGCCAACACGATCATGGCTAGTTTATTGACGAGCAACTCACTTGAACAACTGTATTACTCCTTTTATTACATTGTATTTACACTTTCGTGCAAAGAAATCGACCTACCTATTCTAAAATTGTGCAAATAGCGAAATTTTTCACATGTTAGTGACAAAAAATATAAAACACAGGTACATACTTAATAAACATACATACGGCTACTCACGCCGTGAAGCCCCGTGAGTAGCCGCGAACGCGAGTGTGGGTGATTTTCGCGACTTCTCACGTGTTCACGGCTCTTGTTTCCCGGTCGGAATCTGTGTTCGCTTTAAAGGTTTTCGCGGGCGCGTATCACGAACGAATGTGAACAATTGTGAGTTTAGAGAGGTGTTCTCGGGGCATGCAGGTTCAAGGCGTGAATCCTGACCGTGAACTCGCGCCGTGAGTGTCGAGCTAGCATAAAACTGAAAGCGATTGTGATCTACTAATGTTTGGCGCAAAGAGAATCAATAACATCTTCATAATATTATCCTTCTAAGTGTCGAAGTATTATTTCTCATAGTCGAAAGTTCTATGATGAGAAAGTTTAATTTTATACTTTTGTAATGATTTGTATAAGTATTTAATATGAGAAAAAACTTATGGCGTGTATCCATTTTTTTTTTGCAAACAACTCTAGGTCGTGATTCTAATTAATTTATTTGTTTAAAACGTATACTTTATTAAATCTATGCTTAAAAGCCTAGTGGGAATGGTTATGTATATTTATAGATTTAATTATTCTGTTGCGATTAAGTAAAAGTTTCATTTTGTACAATAAAAGAGTATTTCAGACAGAATTGGGTAACTATAAAACTCGTATAATGATGATTGTTAACTTTCAATCATTGAAAAATTTAAAACGTTGATTACTCGAATCATGATTTCTATTAATTTATAGCTATAGCAATATCCAATCTAAACTGTCATAAACATTTTATACCTTGTCCGTTAACGTGCCTATTTATAACGTGCCTATTTATAACGTGCCTATTTATAACGTGCCTATTTATAACGTGCCTATTTATAACGTGCCTATTTCGATGACAATAATGAAATATGACATAGCTACTAGATGCGTGTATATCATATATCGTTAGAAAAAGTGAACTTTATAGCGAGTTTTATAGTTAATATTAAAATATAGCAATAAATGATAATTTAACGGGTACGACAATACTGCCTTAATATACGATATCTACGGTAAGAAATATACCTATATAATATTCCTTAATATATCTACGGGTGGAATGTACCTACAGTCTGAATATATGAGTAATGGCCGTCATCTTAAACGTTCGTCGTCATTTTTATTTCGTACATTTAACAACCAAACTGTGGTGTGAAAGAAGTCCAATCTAGTTTAGTTGTAAACACAATAGTCTACTTTCCAAAAACGGCAAAGTTTTATAAAGAGTTGTTCTTGTGAATCTCGTGAATCTCAATTTTATTAGTTTGGCATCAACAAAGACTTCAGCTATCTTTGCGGTAACGACAGATTCCTAGCATCAAGTGCATTAAAAGTATCAGTCAAATAACCGACTTTATTGCTTCAATTCGGTATCATATCGATCCAATCGCGATAATTTCGTTGCTTTGTTGCCGCATACGTGCGAAATTAATGCTTCCGCATCTTAATTATGACATTGACCGAGTAACGGTGTTGCAGATTGTGAGTTGAACAGTCGAGTAAAGATGCTCTAATTACTGTATTTACATTTAAATCGAGTGCTTTCGCCGTCCACTGTTGGACCTCGAAGCCGATGTTAACACCGCTTGTGGACACGCAAGGCAGAGATTTATTACTTTCTGGTGACCATAGATACCGAATAGGGATGTAAGATATAGAATAAGAGACTTTCAATAAGTCTACTGACCCAATTATTCTATCGTTCAAGATAGGCGTAGGACAGAAGTCTGTTAGTAATGTACTTCAGTGTGTTAAACACTCTTTATCGTTTATTAACGAGATTGTCTTCATTTACTGTTGTTGTTGCTCTTTATTGTAATAATGAATTCTTACAATAAGCTATTACAATGCTCATACTATTTTGTTGTATAATTACCATTATAAGTCGATTATGTTGTAAATATGGAAATTAAAATTATGTTGATACACTTATTGAAAATTAAAATTAAGTTGTTATACAAAGATGTTGAATTAACGTTGAACGTCATTTGCCTACTCAAATTGATAAATTCGCGGACGGTACAGAAGGCCTGTTCGACAAGCCATCGCCTCAACCACAGTTTAACCAGCGTTGGACTTGTAGCGTCGATCACATTTTTAGGTAGGTGCTTGTATACTGTTGGAGCTAAAACATGAATCAACCTGTTGGCTTTAATTGAAGAAAGTTTAACAGCCACTTGATATATTAAGGCCATATTACCGTAAATACAATTACAATACAATACTACAGTAAAACAGTACGTAGAGTACTACCGTAAATTGTCTCTAGTGGTCTACTCTAATATTAATATGTTTGACGGTGACGGCACTAGGGTTGCCAGATATATAAATTCACTTTTTCCGGAACTCTCTGCTACCTCCATTTCCAATTAAGTACCACAGCTAGTAATTTAGCCCGCATTGATTTTGTGTGATTGCAATAAGAACAGCCATAATTTTCATCACAGTATGCATTCCCAATTGGAAACTCATTAAATTCCAGGACTAGGCACACATCAATGAACGCCGGAACAATCCAGTAAATCCCGGAGATTTAGCAACCTTACACCAGAGATAAGCCTAGCATATGCTAGAATCGATATGGACTTTTGAATTTTGAATGAACGAATGAGTTAATTCAATGAAGTTTCATATAGTTTAGAGTAGGTAGGTATGCATTTAAGAGTAGGTAAAGCAGTCTGAATATGTTAGATCACGCAGTAGAAGCAAGTCAATGAGAAACATTTATAACTAATTCACTTTTACAAAACCGGTTTCAAATAACTATTACTAATGATATCGATTAAAATTTTTAATATCTGCAAGTTATTTTTCACGATATTGTTAGGTGTAATGAGACTTCGTTATAAGCTAAGTGGGTATTTTAAAACGCTAACGAAGCAGTTTACCTGTAAGGTCTTCGCCTGGAATTACTGTAATGAAGATTGGAATAATATGCCACACTAATCATAGGAGCATCTTGAGACTGCAAGTCTTGGAATCATTACGACTGTCATTTGCTATTCTTGGCTTAGATGGTTGAGCCTAATTATGAATATATGGTATTGTCTGTGAAAACCATATTGTACCTTATAATTTTCCATATATTGTAACTATATATGGAAAATATATAATATAAAAATAATATATAAAATGGTAACATTTCATTATAAGTTAGACAATCATAACTAAAGTCAATAAGTTCAGATGTACACAGTTCATACTAAATATATCTTTTTTTTTATATAGGGAAGTGATGGTAACTGTTACAAATCTATATAAATAAAAAATTAAATGCTGTTCGTTGGTAAGCGCATCACAAGAGAACGACTGGACCCATTTGGCTAATTTTTTTAACATGTTCGTAATAGTCCGAATAAGGATTTTAGTGAAAGAAAAATTGGCAAACTTTCGCGGAAAATTGGAAAATTCGGGAAAAACTGAAAGAGCTTTTTTCTATGGGATTTTTGTATGAACTTATTGAAATTATTGTATTATTGAAATTTGGATAGGACCTCTGTCGGCTCAGCAAGTTTACAATAATTTTTGTGCAAAGTAATGTCTGGTATTTATATTGTTTCCCATAAATACTCGTATTATAATTTCATTTGCCACATTTCTGCACATTAAATGTTATAAGAATATAAATCAATGCATACAATTGTTATACAAAACATAAATAGAAGTTACAATGGATTTATGAATTTTATATTTTAAGGGACTTTTTATTTATTGTATAGTATGCATAGTATTATCATTAAAAAATGGAATCAGCGATTTAATTGATTTGCTTTATAATGGGGGTACACGTACTAAGGATGTTTTATGACCTACCCACCTTCTTGAATAAGTCAATTCTTTGTACAGCCCATTTTTCAATTTTTAATAAAAATCAGTCTGGAAAATTTAATCTGCGTTTCATCCGGTTTCAGAGGAATGTTCCGTATCTTAACTCACGCCGGATCATTTCATCAAGTGTGACACAAAACAGTTCTCGAGACAGTTAAGTTAATCAAACAAGAATACGAAGCAATAATTCTTCGAACACCTAGTGATCTCATTCCTCTGATTCTAATTGGCAACAAGTTGAAGGGCCCGTTCTCATTATAATATCACTACAAGTGGAAGGGAAACCCATATGTACGGCCTGTATTCATCATTGCTGGTGCTAACTAGATTCCTCGCAGGGCCTAACATTCTTGAATTACAGGCCTTACTATTAATTGACATGTTGCATGTAGATAAGATACTAATAACAATATAATCAAATGGTAATTAGGCGTGTCTGTCTTTAATATTTAAAAAAGTCGTCCATTAAGGTACGAGTGATACAGAGTCCACAACAATATATTTTTTAAATTTTTGTTTGACTAGGTACTAGACGGATTTTAATGAAACTAGGCAAAGTTATTTAGGGTACTTTTTTATCCAGATCCATTATAGAGTTCCCACGGGAATTACTCTAAGCTACAAACGTAATCGCGTTAGAAAAATATATTTGTGGTGATTTCACTTAATTTTTTTCTCTTTTATTTACAGTGTATCTAAGGGCTTTTTTTTTATTAATAAAAGAAGTGAAACATGCCCAATTTGTTACAACAATTGCACATGAATACCATAACACTAGAAGAGATGACGGTACAAGATTTAACAGAAATCTATTCACAGTTTTCTTGAAAAATCTAGAACGTCACTGAAAAGATAGATAGATATACTTTCTTGTACATATAGATATGCATATAGAGTAACAGAAAATACAAGTAATTAGAAGTAGAACTTGCTTATTTCTAAAGCGATTTCTTGCAGGCTAGATTTAAACGGCAAGGAAAAGTTTATAGACGAAATACCTAGAGGTAGATAATAAAGAAATAATAGAGTACCGTCCCAGATTATTTCATAATCCTAAGTTACGAGTTTTAAAAATCCTCTAGGGACTACACTAATTGACAGCTCCTTGTCAAGAAACGAAGAAGTGTGAATTAGAGGGGTTTGTACAAAATAGATTCAACTACGTAAATCAAACACTAATTAAACGATACAACTCGGAGCTTGCTGCATTCATCTCATAAATGCAGTAAATCTATATTTATTTAGTATTTCCCACCAACCAGTTGTCTAGGTAAACCCATAGTGGAACCATGAACACCCCCCGCGGTGTATTACTTCCTAGCTAGTACAGGAGTCGGATGTCAGATTTATATCTATTTCATGAATTGAAATAATGCGTCATTACTGTCAGCAGGTGATTCTACCGATAGCCTTTATTGAAGCTTTATGGCAACAAACCACATTACATTGTGTTTAATAGACATTAAATTGTAGTAATACGACTTTCTTCGCTTGTTGTACAATCATTTTTTGTCGGATGACTTTCACGAGTTTTTATTACGGCTTTACGTTTGGATTCTTATTCGCAATAACCAGTTTCTTTGACTTGAATGAGGCGCATTTTGAGAATGTGTCTGTAATGCTTAGAATAGATTACAAATATGTCGTTAAACGATATCTAACTACAACGACGATATATCAGTATGATCAATTCTAATGACCATGATTTATTCTAATGTAAATCACAAATAACTATTATGTTCATAATTTAAACAAATTTCAAATTTCATTGTTAACATATAGAAATAGACAATTCTATAAGTAATTAATTTATATGTACAATGAGTATGCATTTTGCGATTTCCATATATCATTCCATATTCCATCAAGC
This sequence comes from Sesia bembeciformis, assembly GCA_943735995.1. Taxonomy (NCBI): domain Eukaryota; kingdom Metazoa; phylum Arthropoda; class Insecta; order Lepidoptera; family Sesiidae; genus Sesia; species Sesia bembeciformis. The sequence continues at coordinate 12,881,975 of OX031033.1, read as the reverse complement.
GATTTAACATCTAATCTTTATTGTTTGCGTTTTGTTTTCGCGTCCATATAGGTGCCGGATACTTGTTGTATGTAGGCTGTATATATAAAGTGAGTTAAAGCTGTAGGTAACTTTAACAAAGCTGTTTAGGTACCTCGCTGGCATCCGCGTTATTTTTTGAGAAGTACCTGCGAAGAATTTTCCATGAATATGTTGCGACATGCAATACATCAACAAAACCCTTATAGACAGATTATCCTTTAGCGTAAGTCCAAATATCTTAACAAATAGTTAAAGCTTCACGTTAATCTTATGACTTGCTAACATTATAGATATAATATATGAACTCTCTCATGGGTATAACTCTCAGGTACATCAATTTATAAATAATAGAATTTATAATTTGATATATGCGTCGATATGAATTTATTGGCAAAAAAGTTTACGAGTCTTCACTTCATAAATCCTTTCGCCTCCCGGGCTATCGCGGTGGGCCGCATTCATAAAGGCAAAAGCACACTTACTGTCTATCGCGCTTATTTCATATTTATTGTATCACCGCCATCGTATTTTCTATTGAAAAGATCGTTCAGTTAATTAAAGCATTCAAAGTCTATCTCGTACATTGTTCTGACTAAAACTGGGTTCTGTACTGTGGGAAACGAGAATGGATAGAGTCTAAAATATCTAAGAAAAGCGCAATACATCCAATCAAAGTTATCACGAAAAGGCGTTAGGCCTCAGCAACTGTAGTATTCCACATCCTACCAAAATTTTAAGACTACGTGTGCAATGTTCCAGAAGTTCAAAAATCATTTGACGAGCTATAAAAATAGCTATGCCTGGTACGGGATACAATTGGAAACAAAGAATTAAAGTTACCGATATAGCTTCATACATTCAGTATGCTGAAATGACAATAGGCGGGTCATTTTTGTCGCAATATCGATAACCGAAAGGGTCCCCGAATAGAGGCTACGTACCGTAAGCGGGAAGCCTCTGACCACGTTGACTGATGTCTTCGCCGGTGGTTGTCGGATCAGAAGAGCCGAAAATCGTGTGTGGTAGCGAGCGTTAGGTGGAGAGGCATAGGCTTACGTTATGGTACGGTACCTTGTTACTCCGGTTATTTGATCCTTTTCTTCTCTTTCGCGTTTGTCAATTTATGTCACATGTTTTACCTCAGCCTTCAAGGTACCTAACACCAAATAGATTCATTTTTATGCTCACATTTCGCTAAAGCTGTATGAGCACATCCTAATGCCTAGTGCATCACCGCGGGACGTAATTCGTGCGCACCAATGCAATCGGTAGCTGTCCGACTATCAATTGGCTGCATTAATATCTCCCAGGCCTCATTCAATTATGTGAGGCAATTGATTTGGGTTCACCCGAGGTGAAAGTGCACGATTCCACTCACAACTATGTATAGATCATGTTTGTATTCATAAAATCGTTTTGACTTCTTTGTGTCGTTGCGTTGTAATGGTATTTCTGACAATGCACCTTCATTTAAGATATAGGAATTTTATGTCTTGATTTCTGTCGTTTTAATTTTTACGGGTAAAATTATAGACGATCAACTAATAACTTGATTGTAAGCATCGTGTGAATATCAATGTGATAGAATTGTCGACAGCTTACCGATGTTATATAGATGACGTATTAATCAATCAGTGAAACCGTTGAAAAAAGAATTGGTGTTAACAATGTACTCGTATCTGCACTTGATTGTCAGTAAAAAGTGACGACCACAATGTTTAGTCACAATGTCAGTAAGACTTACAGGTTAGATCATTATATTATGTCTCTAATAAAATATTTTTTAGTCTTCTTTGGTAGTATTCAATACACTTCGTGAATTTCTATTGACACTATCATGGATCATTTCTATTGAAACTATTATGTATCATTTCTACTGTAACGATCATGGGTCATTTCTATTGAAACTATCATGGACCATTTCTATTGAAACTATCATGGGTCATTTCTATTGCAATAATACTCATAATAGATCAGAATCGCACATACTCCGTGCATAACAATTTCGCATAATAAAAATATAATACTTCCCACAATTATTTACTGTGACCTGATGCCATTCTTAGAACATAAACCGCTTCGACGTTTGAGAAATATTTTATTTAAATTATGTCGCTTAAATAACACGTTTACATTGTGTTATCGTGAGATACGAGATTCCAGCGGATTCCTACCGCGATTTACAATTACAGAACGAAAGTTATTGGATTGTTCCTATCGTATACTAACTACAACATACGAGTATGTATGTATAAGTTGAGCTAAAGTATTTCCGCGCAAACCTGGTCGCTACTGAAACTTATTACGGACTGTTATGATTTAAAGTAATTTATCTAATATATCGATTGTTTTGTGATACTAGCAGTAAATACTAGTTCAGTATATATTTTAATGTTACGAATTATTTTTGAAATATAAATTGTCATATCGAGCTTATGTTAGGTACTTACTGATAATGATAACTGTACGTAATTTAATGGTTAGATCAAGTAGGCGGTAATGATATACCTAATTTATCAATAAAGTATAGAAAAGTAGGTAAGCCTTTTAGAGGACCTATTCATTTTTTAAAACATACTACTTTTACCTAAAATAAATCTTTGTTTACAGTTTCAATGAATTATTATTCGTCTTCTAAAAATAATTTGTAAATTGTGAAAATTAACAATTGGTTAATTGTTGACTAAAAATTGTTATTTCTCTAAAACAGTCGTTACTAAGTTCGCAATATTTAATTCGCTAATAACATTTATGTAAATTAGTTGAATCTGGATTCTGACTAATAACATTGTTCACTTTGGCGATTTAGTAGAGCAATTTAAAAAGTGTTGTAGATGTATTAGCAACGTGCGTTGTACATGATTTATATAGAGTACCTATATAGTTTCGAATTGACAACATAACTGTGTTTAGAATATAGCCGTGGAATATAGCTGTGCTTCGAAATCACCGAAGTGACATAACCTGTAGTTTTAAACACTAAAATCACTAACAACGACAAAGTAAGAGATAACAGAACGAGAGAAGATAAAATAATAATGAAGAAAATAGACTACAATTGGCTTCGGCCAAGAAGAAGAACTTTGTAATCTAAATTCGTTAGATGATTCCCTTGGGAATCATTATAAAGTTGGTACATGTAACGTGTAATGCACTATTCTTATAAGTATATAGAATCTTTATGGTAATAACACTTTTGTTTAGGTTAATGACTATAAAATATATACTATACGAATTATAGCTTCATTTTAAAAGGAACGATGTCAATAAAATCACTTCAATATGACCATAAAGTTCACTGCAATTCGAAATGAAAGTTCAATTATGAACTACAAAAAAATTATTGACATCACTTCGCATTGGGATTTTATTAAAACAATACTAATATTGTTTTCGATTACAAAAAATATTGCAGTCGATCTTCGAAAGTTGAATGCACAATCGATTACAGTTTCTCTTAAATTATTGTCTTCAGCAACCAATCAACGATTTTCTATGCGATCGCAGGGGCAGCACACTTTCCGTAACCATAACAACACGTTACATCGCCTTGATCTCTGAAAATAATGGTCATTTAGAGAATCGATTTAAAATTATACAATATCGATCTATCGAAATGAATTTAGAAGCGACGTATTTTTGGTTTTGTAATCAAAGAATTAAGCCCATTTTATTGGTCTCGCAAGTTTACTCGATATTAATCAATCATTCAAGTAGTTAATTTTACATCGAAGTTGCATCCACCCTAAAGGTTTTATTTCATATTTCTTTTCTTACTTCATTTCCACGACAGGCTTCAAGCGCTAAATTATTTATTTATTATTTCTTAAACCCACAGCAGTTTACGTTTCTATAATAATGGTCCAGAGGTGACGTGCTAGCACGCATGCGCGTCAGCGGCATTCACGTAATATGTCAAGCTTTAACTATCTCATTATACCTACTACAAAGTAAGTACCTTTTGAAATGTATTATTGTCTGAACCGGTTAAGCCCGGAGCAATATCGGGTTAAAACCTGTGACGATAAATACTGTGTAGCCCAGAGAGGTCATAATTAGTATTTCGTCGATATATTTCAGCATAGTAGAAGGGAGTCACCAGGGAGTAAGCAGTGCATGTATGATTCTCATTGTTATAATGACAAAAACAAATTGGTATAAAAAGTAGGCAAAAAGCTATATTTTGATTACGACTTATTTCGTGGTAAAGATGACGACATTATGATTGGCTTGACATTGATTGACTTTAGAATAACGCCACCCATCTTTTCCCGTGGGTACCGTGGGTATCGTAAAAGTAGTTGGGAATTGGCCTAGTATTAACAGAGCTGCCCTATAAAGTAGAGTAGTAATTAGTAGAGGAAAAGAGCCTATTATGGAATATGCTCTAAATATTGAATTATTAGGTAAACATTTAAATATCGTATAAATGTTTTATACAATAAATATGTATGTTTCATACAGTGTATAATTGTATTTTTTAGATGGACACGTTGTATAAATATTGCACAATGGCTCAGTGTGCACTTTGCAAACGAACTCAATAAATAGATGTTTAGTATATTTAAAAATATTTTTTGTGTGTTGACGATCCAACAGTTACGCAAGTTTTTATTCTTATTTACTGCATGCTTGTGTTGACTTTTAATAAATTACATTTCCAACACTGAATAATTATAAATTTATTCACGTTTTATTGGCAATTTCCGGACAAAACTGCATTTGAGGATATACCTACCTGCGGTTTTGACTGGCCATAGATATCATGGGTGTGGAGAAAATGTGCATCCCGTGGATTTGCATATCTCAGAGCGGTAGTCAGCTAACGTCGCATCTGTGATCTTAATTTTATTTTATTGTTAATCTAAGGCGAAACACTATCCTGTTATCTTTGCTAACCATTCTATGGGGTGTTATCAGTAATATTCACCATGGTAATAATCCGATAGAACGCCATCGGTGACTTCCACTTCGATGAAGATCCTAATCCTTCGTTGAAAACGCCTGAGTTGTAATATTCTTTGGGCTGCTGCCCTGTCCACACTATGACAAAGTTTAAATTTTTCCAACTCATTGTATTCCACGCATATTGCGTATTTTATACATCCATACAATTGGGATTTGGAGTCTTTTTTTTAATTAAAAAAAAAATTAATGTCATTCGCGTAAAGAACTTGATGATCAATCATCAATCAGTTGAGAATGATTATAATATAATCGAATTGTTTGACATGACCACCTCCACTGCCTGTATCACCTGTGCACGACGCGACCCAAGCCAGTGTGTGTTGCTAGATTGTGTGTGGTGACGAGCCTTGGGAGAGGCTTACATTCAGCATTGGAGAGACATAATTATACTGATAGTACGGTATAGTGTGGTTGCACTCCAATCTATGATTATTAATGAACACCTACACTATTGTTTTCAGTTTCACCGATTGTCCTGTTCGAAATCACGCTCATGGCACCTGCCCCTGACTACAGTGTTACTACCGACTACCGGTTCGTATACAAAATATTTAATACTGATAAGAAAATGAGTCAACATAAGCTACTTGAGTTTTCTTATTTCTGATGCCAATAAAATTGAACTGTTGGATGCCGCCCTAAAAATAAAACTATTTTTTTGCGAATTACTTACCGCGAGATGCTGCTATTCTTAACAAAATTAGTGTTATTACTCGCCATCTGGCGATAGACACTGTATATTTTATTTACTTTAATTTACCTACCATATACCAGTCAGTCAGTTCTACTAGGATGGACAGATAAGACTTGAAAGTGATTAACCATTTATAGCTCTTAGTTTCTGTAACATACATTTTAAAAACTGTAATTTATTGTGAAAAGGACGCCTGGAGTTAATGGTTTGCGGAGAAAAATAATCATTAAGAACAACAACATCATTATAATTGGATATCCGCAGGGATCACGAGTTACCGATAAAAAGTCGATATACAAAATGTCACGTCTTAATTAATTATAGATTAATTGTCCAAGATTATGTTCTCGAAACTCAGATGAGTTAACATTTAGGTATATGAGATAAGCTTAAAGGGCACGCAGCAGGGCGCGACGCCTACCTTAAGGAACCAATAAATCGTATTTATTGGTAGTTTTTAAAATAATAAGTTCTTTCTAAAATTCTCAAGAATAGCCACTTGACACTTTTGCTAATTTACAACAAATAAATATCAAATAACAAACTTGATATTTCATAATTTCTAATAACTTCTATATTCTGTTTCTGTTCTATTATTCCGTTGTTTATACATGATAATTTTCAACAATTTCAGTTTTTTTTATGTGATTCGTACACTGATGAACCCACACAATCAATATACTCGTACGCAAAAGAAACAACAAATATGTGTTTCTTTTGTGTTTATGTTTATGGAATTTATGGAAAGGTGTTTATGGAATTCAACGAATAAACCCGTAGGTTGCAACTTCCCAATATACAAATTTCGTTTGGCCAGGATATACCAGGGAGCGTCAAAAATTTCCGCCATAGCATGTTTAAACATATTTGTCAGTAACTTCCATAATACTCGCAGAAAGTGTAAAGTTTCAGTAGTCACAGACTCATTTGGCAAATTCATACGTGTATTTTTTTTTTTTGTATGACTGTTAAAATATGAACATGTCGATTGTATCAAAAATCATCGATTGTATGCATGCATACAGTTTTTAAGACAAAAAGGACAAATACTACTAGAAACTAAGGGTAGATTGAATAGTTTGTACACTTATACTGTGCCTTCTTCGACAACCATAAAAAACAGGCAAAATGGTATTTTTTAAGACACGAATTCTTCCAAGTTCAAGAGCGCCGTGGTCACCCTGCGGGTGCGTTCACTGTGACAAACACGTACTGTGGTAGAACGAATAGTAATTCTTAGTAAGCGCCATTTAGAGGCGAAAGAAATTGCTGCAATGTCTCAGCTTTCCGAAATAGCCGTCCGATTAATTCTCCAAGAATATTTGCAATGAATTATGTTAGATGAGCGATGGATTCCCAAACTTCTTTAGACAATTGAACGGCAACAGCGTGTAGTTTGCGCACGGTCATTTTTGACATTGGTGTGTGAAGTGAAAATATGGTCCTATATTATGAATATTATGATCCTCTTTTAAAAATGGGGTCGATGGAATGACGGGGATTAAATAACTCGTACAAGAGCTCTAAGAAAAGTAAAGGTGTCGCTGTTTGAAGAAATAATGGCCACGGTTTTCTAGGATTGTAAAGGAATATTGTTGCTGAATTTTAAAGAAAATAACACTATAAGAACACCACATGCTAACGCTAGCTTTTTGACAATTTTCAAGCAAAACATTCGAGAGAAACCTCAAGGGATGCGTTGTGCGTCTCCTACAAGAAATGCACCCGCGCACACTGCAGGAGTTGTGAAAGTAACAGTTGAGAATACTTCATTCACATAAATAAATGTTTACTTTGACAGGTTTCTTCCCTTTTTACATAAAAAAAAGTAAAAATTGAATAAAAATAAAAATTATAGAGTACATTTAAGAAATCAAAAGTCTATTTGAAAGTGCTAAGCGGCCGACACTTCGATCAATATCGGCTTAATCATTCAATTTTACACAGAGCAGTGCCGCGGTAGAGTTTGCGATTACAACGTACGGAGACCAGCTAATGACAGACAGTTGCTTAGTTTAGTTACTACAGGTTGCTGGTATAATTTACAAATTTTTCGATGGTAATTTTTTAAAATACTTTTATAATTTCAGGGATTACGTAAGTACTAAATACGTGTAAATCCATGCATTTAAATTTAATTTAATTTAACAATTTTAGAAAAAATGTCGAATATGTTCTTTATGTTTATAGAAAGAAGATGGCTGACGAGTATAGAGTCCACCTGGTGGTAAGTGGACACTTTCGCCCATAGATATTCACGATACATGCCAACATCAGTCCAAAATAACAAACGTTGGCACGCCCCCGGATGCGCTGCCTACCTTTGGGGATGTAGGAATGGATTTGGAGAAAGGGTTGTAAAAAATTGTCAAGGATAGGATAGGAAGTAATGGGAATGGGCTCTGGCATATCTCACTCACTACCGAAACACGTACGTACATTGGGGAATTAGTTACAGATTTCAGTGCATTTCAAGGTACACTGCAGTACATTCTGTGAGAGAGGGATAACGAGGATAGTGAAGTGCACCCAGCGTCTGCTGGATTGCAGAGTGCAACCGCCCTACGGATTCAAAATAAAAAAGTGAGTCTTCGGATTGAAAACCTACACATTTTTTATTTAATTTATCTTCTTTGTTAAATATAAAAATTCCATTTTTTTGTAATAGCCGAGTAATTATCAATAGCCGAGATACTTCACAACTACTACTCAAAACCAATACTAAAGGTGGTGGTGATTACAAATACTCAACGTGCTTGAGGTATAGCATCAGAACAAAACCAATAGTCAAAGTGATTAGGATTAAATATAATTAGTTCCGTTCAAAATCAAAATCAATAGATAATTTATAAATATGGACAGATACGTTAGGAAAAACATTGGCCATCGGCTTATTCGGAAATACCCGAACGCGTCCTCCGCAGTCTATGAATTACCGTATCTCTAAATTGCATACTTTATTACGAAATACTTTATTAATTTATTGCATTGACGTCGATGACGTGTTCAGGTGTTTCCGGATTAACCGATAGCCAATGTTTTCGTAATGTATCTGTACATAAGTAGAATATCGGGTCTTGAACTTATGACGTCACGGCTAAGAATATATTTAATGCCCAAAACTATTATTGCCCTAGCCGTACACAAGCTAATGTGAAATTCGCCACCAATCTTTATTGTATACTCACCCATTCGCCATCACATGTTTATAAAAAAACTACAGTGCAACATTGTTATCTGTTTTAAATTATTGTGTGTGCGTAAATGTTCAAAAACGTTGTCAGACACGCCCCCGCAGCCTCTGTGACGTGCCTACTCTGTATCGACATAAGAGAACGGACGTAATAGAAAACAGTAGGGCAACGTCATAAAAACGCACAAAATGCAGATAACGCACATATATGCAACAACTTGTAAGTGAGCGTGTACACACTTGGAGGATCTCTGGGAGTACGCCTTCGTTATATCTCACTGTCTATATAGGATGTGTATCTACTAAATATATCGGGATATCTTCTAAATTGACGTGAAAATTTACTTTTTATTAAATTAAATACAAAGACCAAACGTGTTCTCACAAAAAATAACGTTTTTCGGCAGTTATTTATTTTTTATTTATTCATACTTTTTTGCACATAAATAGTATGTATACAAAAGGCGGGCTTAATGCCTTATGGTGTTGTGTACGAGTCAACCTTTAGGGAAACAGAGAAACACAAAAGGGGTGCATTAACCTATTTTAAATATACATTAAGATAGCAAGTTAATAATATAAAAATACATACACACGACATTAAATAAAATAACAAATGAATAAATACTTACCTATATTTACATAAATATACATGAATACATATATAATTTGTCATTTAATTAACGAATAATACTAACTACACTATGTAAATTATAAACCTTTTAATTGTGTATCGTAAGTAACAATTTCTAAGCAATGTCCTTGTTGACTTACTGTTCAACTATCATTTCTGTTGTGCAACAGGTTGTCAGTTGCCAGTCAACGTATAAATAGCTCGGTCAGCGACCGTCCTCCGCGCGGCCTTCACGTGCAAGCAGCGCGGTAAAGCCGCGTTTAGACTCGCCTGCTGATAAATTTAAGTAGGTAGCGGGTTTTTCTAAATGTTGTAGTATTAGAGTGTATATAGTACTTATGGGTAATAATATGTATGTATATTGGTATGTATGAATTGTATATAATTATATGCATCCTGTACACCGTCTACCTGTGATTAAAATATTTATTTCCTCTCTACCCAAAGGTCGTCTGCATTTTAACGTCGTGCATTTCATATATTTTAACGTCTGTTACTGTCTTATTTTTTTTTGTGTGCAATAAAGAGTTTTATCTATTTATGTAGTCTGGACCACAACACGTGGCGCCACGATTTATTTTAAATTATTTACATGGCAACATTTCTTTAATAGTAAGTTAAATTTGAGCGGTGAACGGTGATCCATTCTCAACTATCATTCATGTAATGAGATAGCGAATTTAAAATCTTCGGCCCTTAGCACTGAATTTTTAATTATGGATTTTTAAATTACGGATTTTTAATTAATCGCCTGACAACACACGGCACAGACATGTCAGTTTCTTTTTATGTAACTAAATTTTATGTAATTTTTATGTTTTATTTTTGCTTGTGTTTCGTACATGGTTTACGTATGTTTTTCTACAGCCTTTTATGTAACTTATTTAACTAGTATATTGCAAGTGCTAATGGCCAAATACAGATTATACTGACATTATTTAATAGATTGTCCGCAAGCAATAGGTGATTTTTATTTTTCTTACTTTATTAATACATGATGATTTGTGTTTGCATTGGTGTGTCCGTTTGTGTGTGCATTGCGTGTGTGCGCGCTCCAGTGTGAGGGTGTGTATGTATGTGTTATTTATAATATTTATAAGTTATAATGATTAATAAACCACGAGATTGAACATTACACAACATTGAACACACAACAGAAACTGAATATATAGTTATAGAAAATATAATAAACTGATTAAAAAATGACAAACAAAGAATCTGTATATAATTAATTATCTAATCCAACATATTTCAATTTAAATTAATTTTTAGTGGATAAAGAAAAGTTTTGTCACCATTGTTTACTGACAGTAGCTATCTAACTTTTCTTCTTTCTCTAAGTTTATCTTTGAAGCCCTTTAACTCGTTCAGTTTTTTTAGATACTTTCATTTTGTGTTATGGATTTACTTCTAGTTATCCAAGTTATTTAATAAAAAAAATATCAAAATAGAGTCAAATATCCATGTTAGCCCTTTTTAACGTCTCTTTGCTGACACGAGCCTTCCCTCGTAAATAACTAGGGGTTTCGAGTCATAATCCATCATGCTGGCGCCCATGCAGATTGGTAAATATATATAGCAGCATTTTTTTAATTCTGGTAATTGCGAACTGATGATATTTTTTAAAAAATAACCCCTTTTGTCTTGTAAGTCTCGCAATAGATACATATTGAACGGCATGTCTTATTTTTATATTTATTTTTACAACACATTTTTTACAATATTTTTACTAATTTAAGTAAAAATTTTTTACAATTTAAGTAATACATATTTTTACAAGTCTTCTAGCAAAGCGATTAATTGGCGACTTTATTCTCGTGATAAACAGATATAAAGAGCAGTCTGTGGTAAACTAGCATGAGAACTTGCTATTCCTGATTCCTGAGGTCAAAGGCCAGGTTTAGCACTAAATCAGGTTTGTTTATAACATGCCCGATAACTTATTGCAGGTACTATCACTTAAATTAAACTTATTGAGTTCACTGTTTGCATTGCGGTTCTGTTCACTATATTATATTTAATAATAATAATAGTATTTAATATTTTTCTGTAGACACGAAATAAATAGATAATAAAAGGAAGAAGAAGAAAAGACGACCAAATACAAGATTATCTCCTACGGAGATTTCTTCCAACAGATCTGGGAAAGAGAAATATAGGTCAAGACGGAATAGCAGGCAAAGTGCGTACGGAAAATATGTATATCTATGTACCTGCCTAATAGTACAATAATACTAACAAAATATGTACATAAATTATACATATATAATATATAAATACGATACACAAAGTGCCTAAATAATAACTGTGAAAGTAATCATTTAAAATATACATTATATATAATACGGAGTATTTAAGAAATTTTCACATAGTAGGTACTCTGTAATTGTTTTACTCGTACGTACCTATTTAAATCATATCTGTATTTGTTTTATGTATGTATCGTATGTTATTAATGTTTCTTATAATTCTGATCTGATTTTATACTTTGTCATAATTAGATTTGTAATATTCTACACATATCGGAAAACAAATACGAGTCAAAAATAATTTAAATGTTACATTTTTTTTTTGAAATTTGCAGTATATATATAGACAGTTTTTATAACAGAATATAAATTTATTATTATTTATTTAGTTTAAAAATGTTTTAAGCAAAGGGGTCTTATTTTGTCAGTTTGTTGGACCTTTGCACAATAGCGTTCAAAGAATTTGAAATGCTGTTGTTTAAGCATCTGTTTTAATAGAACATTCTGATTCTAACATACTTACATTGGTTTCCTAAGATAAAGCAAAAACATATGTTATTTTTATAGATTTCACTAAAATTATCAGAAAAATTAGAACCGATATATGTCCTCAATTTTCTAAAGTAATTAGGCCAGTCAACGTAGAGACAAAAATGGGATTTTGTGAAAAAGTAATTGATTTGTAGACCTGCCCTGCAATAGGACGTAGAAAGGCTATGCTCATCTTCATCTTAAAAAACATTAAATCATTCTTATGATTAATGCGCAAAGGTGTCAAATTTATAATCGGGTAAATTGGGTTAAAAATACTCTTATAGGAAACCACACCTTTTCTATGTTAGTTTTAAAAATATTCCTCTATTTATTCATGTCTTCCTACTTAGTAATTGCCGTGTCCGAAGCAGGTATTACAGTAATTACTTTAGAGTAAAAAGAGGAGGAGGAATCCATCTTCTACTGAAAATAATTTACAATTACCTTCCCGAGTTCCTTGGATGCACAAATCTAGGCGTATTCGGACAGTTTTTATTTACACTAGCTGAATAAAAAACAAAAAAAATCTCTTGTTAACTAGTTATTTACTGCGGTCTAGAAAGGATGAGAAATGAAAAACGAGTTTGTTCGGTGCGTATATAGGACAGTAAGGTAACTTTGTAAAAAATACGCAGAATACACTCAAAATACTCACACAGCTGCAGAAATTACATACTTGGTGAGAATCTGTATCTCCATGAGTATGTCATTGTCTCAGTCATTTGGCCAGTAAGTATTTATCGTTATGATTTTATTTAATCGTATCGTCACGTATTATATATTATTGATTATAGTCTGAAAAAATAATTACAATCACAAAAATGTTTTACCTTTTTTTTTAAATATGAATATTTGAAACTAAACAAAATCACTATTAAAAATTATTAAATATAACTATTAAAAATGTGGTGTTATTTATGGATATTAAATTCAGTGTTACATAGCGTTATATTAGGTATACCTACTAGCTATCCATCCTAGCTTCACTCAGAAGGCAATCCAAACATAATCTATATCAAATATAAGTTAAACTATCTAAAAGAGAATGAATTTTCAAAATCAGTTTAGAAATCAGTTTTGAGTTTATCTCTATAGACAGACCAACTCAGTCTCTCTTATTATAAATATTATAATTAGTATTGATTTTTTAAGTGGTTTTCTTTCTTAATAATATTTTACAGTACGAAATAGCCTACTCGCGAGTATCATTTCAAACTTTTCAGTTTGCACTCTGCTTGATTTCCAGAAGTTTGTCTATGATAGCATACTGACTATTCTTTATTGTATAAACGCCGTATAGCCACCGGTTTATGTAAGTCGTTGAAACTGGACGTGTAGTATAGAGTTATGTTAGAAGCAACACAATTAACTTCTGATGCGTCAGATCGGGCGGCGAGTTTGTAATTTGTCTTCTTCAATTTGATATAAGATAAACAAAAAGCATCACTTGGCGTGAGAGATTAAAGCCACTGCACGTTGCAGAATAAACTATAGGCCGATAATTTAGTTGAATTGTAATTGGTATGAGAATATATGGGAGTGCAGACATTTCTAGTTTGTCTTCAAGTATTTCACTACTGACGGTGTTAAAAATGTATTATTGTAGTTCTAATCGTTATTGAAGACAGATTGTTAATATCAAGTTTTTAACACGGCTAGTAGTCAAATATTTGACTACTGGCGACAAGCTATCGGTCAGTAAAACCGATTCCATCTCAGAAAACAATCGACGGAAAGGGACGATTGTGATAATTAATCACCGTGAAGTAATTTGCAGGTGATAACATTTACAGAGCCCGCAACAAGGAGGAAGAGTCCATGACGCATCTTCTGTGCGAATGTGATGGTCTAGCGAAAATGCATAATTCTTGGTCAACAGAAGCCAGAAGACTACAGGCTTCTACAATTGCCGGATATCCCAAAATATATGGATAATATATAAGGGAGCAAGAGCAGAATATATGAGTTCACAAGGGAACCCATCGAGTTCAAGAAATTAGGGATACAAGTGACCACCAGGATAAGAATCAAACTGAGAATAAAAATCAATACTGAGCTACTTTTGATGAAAAATTTAAAAAAAACTTTCGACAATAAATGGCATACATCGACGTGAAAATAGCAGTGAATAAATAAATGTTACAAATGCACAGAATACTTATGATGAGTACAGCGCCGGCTCTAGCGCATGTAGCGCCCGGGTGCAATCAATACCCTGGCGCCCTCTAGTAGGCTCTTTGAGGGCGTCGCGAGCGGCGCTCGGCGCCCCCTAATACGGGCCCTGTGTGTACAGGTGCCGCGCCACGCGCCCATTTCAAATGAATGAACTTACACTTTATTGACTTAGACTTAGAGATCATTTTGCTTCAAGTGCGGGCGACCGGGCGGCAATGTCAAAGGGCGCAATTACTCGCCTATGACAGACGCACAGGTGCCGCGCCGCGCGCCCATTTCAAATGAACTTACACTCTATTGACTTAGAGATCATTTTGCTACCGGGCGGCAACGTGTCAAACGTACATACATACACTGTCTTTGCATTAGAGATTTTGCCGCGCGCGTGTTGTATTAAATAAAATTGTTATTTGTGTAGTGTAGTAATGCGGTATGACAAGCGCCGAAAGCGTAATAAAAGTAAAAAAAATATTATTGTTAATGACTATTTTTTTTTGCTTGCGCATACATGTTTGTCGTAAGTAACAAGTATATAAAACTGTGCAATGGCGTTAAGTTCAATGAAATATCCAAAAATTCAGCGCTCGACAGGCGCCCCCGGGCGCTCCGCGTACGGGTGCACCGCACCCCTTGCACCCCCTGGTAAAGACGGCCCTGGATGAGTAACAAGTATGTGACTAATAAGTTGATGTGATGACTACACAAGTAAATAAAAAAGAAAAAATAAGCACAGCGGCATAATCGCTAACAATCTCGAACCACTAAAGAGTTCATCTGCTATGACTTGTAATACTATTTACGTAGACTTGCAACAGTTTATATGTTAATTGAAATAAAACTGCGTATAAACACAAGAAAAAAACGTACTGGGGAAAATATAAATATGCATTCAACTTTTATCTGTATTAATAAAACTGCTGCATTGATGTAGGCTGAGAGAAATATAAAATTTAAACCGTTTGTTAAGAGTAAAAAAACAACAAATATAACGTGTGTGATTTTTCACAGGAACGAAAACAAAGAAAAGTAAAACAGCAAAGAAAGTCCGGTGACTTTGTTAAAGCGTGAACATACTTTTTTTTTTTTTTTCAATAGTTGGAGAACCGGTTGAGATTAATTACAGATTGCGGTGGCAAATTTGCGGCTTCAAAAGTGAGAAGCCTATGCAATGGATTACATTAGAAATGGAATAAGACCCTGAAAAACGTTCTATATTACAAAAGTGAGATTATGAGAATATACAAAATAGATTATAAGAAAAGGATATAAAAGATTATAAGGTCTGGAAGTGCGGCGAATCTTGGCCTGGACACTACCGAGCCTTCCAATATTGAATACATTCGAATAAGACCTAAAGTAAGATGATAGTTGATGCTTTATCTTGATGTAGTGATTATACTAACTACAGGAATAAATTAGTATTGAAAAGTCAGGCCGATTTATAATGATAATGGTGATGGTAACACACAATTATTGGCAGATCTTTTTGCATCATTTTGTGCTACGATAATAATATACTATTCGTGTAATAACTCCCTCGTTGTCACATTTGAAGCCTCGTGGCTACTTTACTGCATCGTGTTATATCGTTTTTCTTTACAAAAAGTTACACACATAAATGGACTACAGATGAATCAGATAAATGTCAAGAGATTTATTCAATAACTTCATAATTTTAATCTTCTTGTCAGCTTTGTTAGATAACTGCGTGAATATAAATGCACATTTTAGATTAAATAATTTCACTTCTGTTTTACAATGTATCCTATTATCTTAAGTAGACATTCTTTTATAATACATACGTGTTTTTTATTCCTGCATTAATATTAAATTAGTTCTTATAATATGAAAAATATGGGGACGGTGTACATAATACCACAGACTATGTCTCTCCACTGCTGGATATAAGCCTTTCCCGAAAAGAGTCTTATATCCAGCTGATGATGATATGATAAGAGCCGAAGATTTTGTGTGGTGGCGAGCTTTGGCTCTTTCTTCACACAAGATCTCTTCTCATGTACCACCGGCGAAATTCTTCAAGTCGTCGGTCCACCTGGCCGGAGGGCATCCCACACTGCGCTTTCCAGTACGTAGCTTCCATTCGTGAATTACGTGAATTCCATTACGTCCTGTGGTTATATCACCTGCCCATTGCCAATTCAGCATACTGATTTTATGAGTACACTATTATAGCTAAAAAAATGAAAAAAGCACAATATTTGCCTGTGAGAAATGTTTCAAATGGTGATCGAGTCAAATAGCAAATTATACTCCCGATAACGAGCGACAGATTCACTCTTCTAGTTTCCTTATACGGGTGTTATAAAAGATAGCGCCGAGCATATTCCTTGTGACAGATAACTTACTACGTCTACTTGGGATATGTATGAGCAATATAGCTAGAAAGGTAAGGCATTCGTCGGTTGCTAGGAAAGCCTAGGCCGCCATGAATTAAGCGACAATAGAAGCGCAATTGCGATGTTAGCGGGATTTCAATGAAAATGAAGCCAAATTAGTATTATTCCTTTTGTTATCATTACATACAAAAACTGCTTATCAGTGACATCAGTATCATGTTTGTGACGTCAACAAAAGCCAAAAAATACCCGTAACATATTTTTTATAGTTTCATTTTAAAAATTAGAATTTAGAACATTCAAACAGACGTGGACGCCTGAAAAGAACATTTCAAGTGGTCTTAACTATTATTAATAGGTCCATGCCGAAAATAATATCCCGTTTCTTAGATAACGTCACATATTCATAGATTTTAATGAATAACAATAACTCACTATGAAAATCACGAAGAAAGAAACCATTTTTTAGCAGATAAAAAGTCTACAATTTGCAGCGGCGGGGTCGAATGTTCAGTCGCCTCATATACTTCGTAACTTCAGTATCAAGATACGTTTCATGTGATCGGGAAATTGTATGTCGTTTCGTGGCTGCAACTTCAACAACATTATGTGATGTGTCCGCCCGATATGCGACCACTATGGTCACAACATACTTCCAATTTACGACATGATCAACGTTGTTACCTTTTAAAATAATCTCTTCACTGAACGCAGCACTGATTGAGGAAATGAGTTATTATAGCTATAAGGTCCATAGGACTTTTAATAAAGTTATCCTAGTTAAGGCTCTTACTTGCTTTAAAGATCTATTTAGATCTGTCCAAAGATTCGCATTAGTATCACTTTTACTGAACTGTGATTGCATGATCTTCAACGTAATGACACTATTCATTGACATAGGATGTTATTTTATAGTCGTCGCTTTTCATCGCCTTTCTATTGATTACTTAAAATAGTTAGTGGATAGATCTCATAATGTAAAAGGCATACACTTCACCTGATCGGCGATACATGCCAACATCAGTCCAGTATGATAAACGCTGGCACTCCCCTCAGTGCACTGCTTTCCTTTGGAGATTTAGGAATATATTTGGAGAAAGGGTTAGGGAAATGGGAAGGGATAGGATAGTATGGGATAGAGATGGGCTCTGGTAGGAAGGTAAGATAAAGTGGAAAATACAATACATTTCAAGGTATTGAAGTTATTTTTTTGGCAGTAGAGTTCTATTAAACCCTAACAAAAAATACACTCTTTTTAATCCAGTATTTTATAGAATAATAATAATATCAAGTGTTGAACAGTGTCGCAGTTCAAATACCTGGGACATATCGTCTCCGAGGACCTCTCTAATGACGCTAACATAGAGAGGGGACACAGGGCATTGGCGGTCCGATGTAACAGGTTGGCTCGCAGGTTTGCACGTTGTAAGAAGTTAAAATAACATTGTTTAACCGCGCTGCCAATCATTTTACACGTGCAACCTGTGGGTTAGATACACGCAATTGTGCGCAAAAAACTGCTTCCTAGCAATTGTGCGCAAAAGAATCGCCCCTCTGATGCGCCGCGTGCGGGGCGGCACCAACGGCATTCTGAGCACCTTAGCGGATGAGTTGGACTGTCCCATATTGAGGTATTGGGTTGTACATGTACGTACATACACGCTAACTCAGTGTCTAACTCATTATTTTAAAATTATTATGTATACAAAGTTTTCTATGGACATTGATCTGAAATAAATTATTATTAATAAAAAGATCTAGGTATCATTATGCTGACTTAGACAGCTGTAATAATACCTACCATTACAGCCTAATATCTCAGTGCTTGATTAAAATATTGAAGGCCTGTTACGAATTAATGAATAGTGTTATAAATATGGTACTTAACAAATATAGACGCCCATAAACATAACAGAAAAGTAACAAAACCGTTCAAATCCATCTAGGTTTGCTTCACATTTCGAATCACATCTCTAATATTTAATCATCACATCATCACACATAACAATTACTCACATCATTAATCACACATCACATCATTAATTATCACAGTTCTATCATCACATCATCACATCTCTAATATTTAAATTCAAAGTTATTCAAGTCAAAGTAATAACTCATTTTTCTCCTTAGCGAGACAAAAATTGTGGGGGTTTTATCAAAATACTGTCATCTAAATTTTAAATGTTTACCTCGTTTTTATTATTGTTTACAGAAGTTCCAAAAAAAATCTACACATAAGTTAGCTTCAACACAAATTATGGACATTTCCAGTTTTGAAAATAACCTCTTGAATTATATTGTACTATAATATTTATGGAGGATTTCGCACATTTGTATATGGTAAACTTATTCTCGTTTTGCTATGGGACTTATTGTATGAGATTATATAATATTGTATTTTTACGAGAATGCAAACCCAATAGAAAAACCATTTCGAGGAAGAACATGCGACGCAACGGACTGTTCGTATGGAAAATGTAATTCTCTGCTATCTGCAACTGATAAAACCAAAGGGCATTGAATCGAACCACGAATTACGGATAAATTACTGAATATTGTACACTCGTAATTCAGATGTTTTAATGTAAACAATTTTGTAGTCATTGTCGTTTGCTCCAACCGCCCGGGATTTAAGTTAAAGACAGTAAAGGTGAATAGAGAATACTTAGTCGTGATTAACTTTATTAGCGTGATTTTTTATTAAGAATAGATGAAAACATAAAATAAAATCTTATATTGAAAAGAGAGCGGGCTTGATAACTGAGAGATGGATCACGAAAATAGGTTATTCAGTTATAATTTGGCATTCACTAAACATGTCCGAGATTTCTAGCATGACATTCTGAATTTCTTGCAGACATTTGTGTATTGAAAGTAAAGGTTTCTGACCAATAGTGTTCAACGTATTGTGTCTTTGCTACTGTATAGTATTCTGTGCTGCGCAAAAAAGATTAAGAAGAATCCGTGGACCTTGGTGAGAAAGCGTCCATGTAGCTGTCATTAGCTGATGTTAACAGCGGACGGCCGCTTATTATCGTAATCGTCGACCCCACCATCCCAGTGAAGTGTATAATTTAACAACATATTAATCATTTAATTGGTTATATCTTTACAAACTCAGGTGAAGAAATATTTTAAGAACAAATAAAATGCACTTGGTTCGTATGAAACATAAAGTAATACATCATTCAAATGAGAGAAAAAGAGACAGACACTGTGTACTTTTTGAAGTAAAAATCTGAAATTTTTACTTCAAAAAGGAAGTTTAATTTTATTCAAATGTTTATATTATGAATACCCAAATGCTATTAATTGTCGCTTCTTAAAGACTCAACTAAATTTATCTACTTTACGATTTTTTTGAGTGTGCAAAAAATTATAATTTTGCAAATAAAATGTGTTAATCTGTTCCAAAAGTGTGTTAATCTTATAATTAAAAATAATAAGTAATTAAATTCTTAAAACTGTAAAGAGAAAAGTGGATTAAAAGAATGACGTGCAAAATTTTCTTCATTTACGCTAATAATACATATATAATTTAATTTTGCATGAATACAATACAATAGAGTGCAAAAAGCATTGCTGAAAAAGCAATTCCTATTCAATGTCAAATTCATTTAGTAACATGCCGGTCGGCATTCTGTACTTTCAGGTCAATGCCCCAAAACCGAATGCACACCGGCTACTAGAGTGCATGACACGCGTTGCACAATGCTAGACAACCATTTAACCGCCTCATAATGACAGGGATGAATCAGCCAATTTCGACTTCTAATGAGATGCTTAGACGTGTTGCGACACCCAGTTTCAATCTCGAAACGTAATCCAGATCATGTTTGAAAAGATTATACGATCGAGATCGTTCGACGATGATACCGATCTTACGTTTGATAAAGTACTCATTTCAGCTTCAAATAGCTTCATTTATTGACAACATAAACATCAAAAGATACCGAACCAAGATTCCAGATACGGAAGTAGTTGTAGTTATTTCACTGCTTACACAATTAATACAAAACTGTAGTATCACTTTTAATACGAGTGCAGTACTCCAGTGAAAGCGAAAATGACAAATTGGAAAAATAAATGATGAAGAACAAGGTACAGAGAGCATAATGATTGTGTAGAGTCGCACCGAGAGCGGTAGCACCTGCGTGCGAGAGTGAGCGAGTTCAACGTAGGTCAGTGATTAACATTTTTTTAATTTCTGCAAGGAGAAACAGCTGTTTGACAAGTGCTCATCTTGTATCCTCCTTAGTGTTGAAGTAGTGTAATGTACACAACACTTGGGCACCAAGTAGGTATACATACATTTGGGCACCATGTACATAGATAGATAGACAAACTCTTTATTTATTATACACTATAGTACAACATGCGGCCTTATCGCCTAAGCGATCTCTTTCAGGCAACCATTGGGTGGTAAGGAGAAAACAGATAACAATATTAAAAATATATGTATTACAGAACAAGGCTCAAAACTGGTTAAAAAACCGCATAAATTGTTTAGTAACCGATAAGGTTCGTGATTAGATGTGACGCCTTGCGAGCCATAATAATAACGGGACGTAGCGAGATAAAGTGTTAATAAAATGTTAGGTAGTGAATCGTAAACAATGTTACCTTATGATTGTATAGATTTACAAAAAATTAACGTACATTTTTATTTTCAACTACATCGTAGATAAATCGACATTCGATATTGTGTTGTGTTTATCCAAATATTAAATGTCAAATATTAATATAAGAAATAAATAAACAATATTCTAAGCCAGTTTATACCGGTAAATGAACGCTAAGTATTAGAATCGGCAGGACCGATCAATCATAGGTTTTATACCGGAAAAACGGAACCAAAATGGTACTGAGAACGAAGCAAGTTTTAATATTTTAACAGTCTCCAATAGAAGTCTTGTGCAGAAAATTTAAATTTAAGAATACTTATTTTCCGAGAATATATTCAGCGCAGCAGTCGGTGATTCTATAAAACCAGCGGGTATTTACTATTCCGCTACCGCTCTCGCCTCAGCCTGTAACGTTGCGGTACATAGGCAGCCGCAGAGCTGGAGGCGCGGCGCGTCGCCTTACGACAACCGTGACAATTAAGTTACGTTTTTCTACGGTTTTTTACTGCCCGACAATAAATTGTACGGTTTTTATACCGAAGAAAGTGGTTAAAAAACGATTATTATGTTAGCGACCTTTTGTGTCGACCGTCACGGCTGTTGTCAGATAATGGAAGTCGCGATCGAACGCTGTGAATATTTAATTTGAAATCAAATAGTCGTATTTTATTTATAATCAACCCAGAAACTGCCGATAGTGATCACTTGATCAAACTATATGTAATTAATGTTTATGTTAATAATGAAAGAAGCGTAATACGATTTTGTATAACCTCAATAAGCGTTCAGCAAATATGAACAGGAAAATATGCATGAAAATGTTTAGAAGAAAGGTCAGAACGAAAACAATTTGGGAACGTTTCCCAAGCCTCAATTAACCGGTTTATAAGACTCAGAAATATGGTATCATCATTGTTTTATTGCCGCTTGGCTTAACCCCGCAAGACATGAACACATCATAGGAGTAGAAATATAAACAGATGAGAGTTATGGTTTATGAGCGGTGATAGCCCAGGGGTATTACCGATATTTAAAAATTATCTCTAGTTCGGCTTTGAAGGAAAACATCGTGAGGAAATCGCATGTTCTAGAATTATAAAACAATCTGGAGCATATGTATCGTGTGGAGTATCATAGCCCAAACATCCCCTAGTGATTTAATGGGCCACCATGGACGATGGAAATAAGTAAATCATTTATAAGGGGAGCCTGTGTTATGCAGCGAGACGTTTAAAAGATTGACATCGATAATAATATATTAAACTGGTAAATTGACCTTAAGAATCTGATAGTGTTTAGTGATAAATCAAGTTATTCTTCTTTCTCACTAATCAAAACATAACGTAGGGAACGTTATGTTAGGTTAAACCAGTCAAAATTTAACATGTTTTCAAACCATATCTAATGTTAAATTTTCACGCAAAATAAATCACATTAATACCGAATAGAATTTCCTTTTTAAACGAAAATGATAAATTACTTTGCGGCACGCGTTTGCCCGCGATTTATACTGTTGTCAAAATATCATACGAAATAGACCTAGAATTGTCCTTTCAGCTTTTCCCGCCCTCAAAATACAATATTGTAAGGACCGGGGGCGTGCGAGGATACATCTCGTACTATTGTTACGTCATTAGTGATTTATACCAAGTTCCCAATGCGTATACTACGTGACAACTCTATGGCTAGTGAATAAAGTTACATGCAGCGAAAATAAATAGATGAGAGACGTACCACACGCGATGTTTTTATAGGGATTATAAGCGATGACACGTAAGAAATGCGTCCAGCGGTAGGTAAGTAGGTTGGTAAGCAAAGTTAGAAACGTTCTCATAATTACTATAAAGGGAAGTGTTTATCAATATTTATGTAAAATGATACACTATATATTATGACTTTATACGAAAAAAGATTTATATGGCATTGGTATAAAGCTTTAAAAAAATGGTGTCAGATTTTGTACATATGATTTTAATTTCATATACTCGTAATATAATTAAAAACTTTTCAAGATATCTATTCGGAAAATAGCTATGACTGCTGGTCCTGAATGCGACTATGAGTTATTTATAGTAGAAACATTACACTTCTTCTCCTAGCAGGGGGCCATAAACATGTATAACTTAACATTATTGCTACTTCAATAAAACAGTATGTCTGTTAAACTTGTCGGTAGCAGGAAATTAATTATCTGGTACATTTATAGAGGCGCGTTTATGGTTCAAACGCTTGTTTTTTGTATGTGTCCATTACACTATGTATATCTTTTATTAAATAGAGTCTGTAAATAGACATAAAGTCAGTAAAAGACATCAGTAAATATGTAGAATATTAAATAGACTTTTTCAAGTCCGAAAACATTAGAAATAGAGAAATTTGTTCTAAGGAACCATTGCGTCGATTTTAAAGCTATGAAAAACTACAGTCAAAATATTTTCAAAAGGAATAAATGTTGCTAAAGAACTCTGTCTTGCATAAAATGAAAAATCTAGACTTTCCTTTCAATCTAAACTTTCAATTAGCGCAGTAAATAAGCAAATTTTTCAAATTTTTCAAAAGGAAATGAGCGAGTTGGATCCCGACTGTGTATGAGTTTTTGAAAATATATGAATGCAGTTTTTCATAACACTAAAATCGATACCATGGTTCCTTAGAAGAAATTTCTCCATATCGAATAGTTTCACACTTTTCCATACTTACCCGTTTCAATAAGAGATCCTTAGTATTATGAGTGGGCTGTCAATAAATGCTCTCAGAAAATGTGGCCGCAACTTAAACACAGTTTGCTTTCACAATGAACATACGGATAAAGCATAATTAATTGTTGTATTTCACTTTCCATTTTTTTAATAATAGAAAGAACGCGACAAACGAGCACACAGTCCACCTAGTGATAAGTGGATACAGTCCAGAATAACAAACGTGGGACATGATGCGCTGCCTACCTTTGAAGATTTAAGAATAGATTTGTAGACAGGTTTGGAAAAATTGGGACGGATAAGATACAATAAGAGACACGTAGCGAAACTACCGAAACACGTAGCAGCATTCATATTATATTTTAATTATATGTAAAAAAATCGATGTATGATTTTCGATATTTCGATTAATTAATATGAGGTAATCAACTAAAAATTGTCACCCGCTCGGCGGTGAGAGAAAACATCGTGAGGAAACCCGCATACTCCGATAATAAATAAAAAATCTGTATGTAATCCACCAATCCGCACTGGGCCCGTGGTGGATTACGGCTCGAATGCCCCGCCCAGTAATTTTCTAGGGGAGGCCTGTGCTCTGCATTGGGACGTTATAGGCTGATACAATTACAATTACAAACATGAGGTATCTTTGTTGATTTAGCAGTCCTAAATTCTCTGCTTAATTAAATTTCAATAATTCCAAAGAAGACACAACGAAATTTTGGGAACATTATTGTTATTTCGAAAAAACCGACATACGGAATGACCAACAACAACGAGTTTCGATAACAGTATTTCTGTTTTAAAAGAACTCTCTAGAATAAGAATTCTCTTTTCTTTTCTTTTTTCATCTCTTTTTGATTAACTCGAAACTAACACAGGAAGATTTTTTATTTATTTATTTCAACTTCATTTCACAATGTACAAATAGCGGACTTAATGCCATATGACATTTTCTACTAGACAAGCATCAGATCAAACAGAAATAGGAACGCATGTGCAATTTGGTTTAAAATAGATCTATATAGATATATAAAAATGGATGTTGGTATATCTAAAATTAATAGACTTCGACACCATTTGACCGACCATCATGAAAGTTGGCACATATATGTATTTTTCATAGAGAAGGTTTTTATGCTATCCACTTTGTTGTAACTCGCCACTAGATGGCGCAGCAACACATAAACTTCTATGCCGTTCAACCGATCGCAAAACTCATATCGACGCCATAACAGAATAATTTGTGATTTTATATACAGAGGTAAATAAATATACACGGGCAGCACAACGGCTGCTGGGTTTTTTGCTAGTATTATATATAGTTAAAATTATAATATATACAAGATATATTTGAAGGAAAAATAATAATGACGCATTATTCTTATGTGTTGTTTTCTTTAAAAAAACCGCTATGTTATTAAAGTCATTTAAGATCAAGGACTAAATAAAATCGAATTAATTACTCTTTATCGGACCCTTAATTAAGTACTCGACTAGTTACGGGCTTAACGATGACAAAGCGTCTACTTGAACTAAAACAGTCGCCCGTAGAGGAAATCCATTTATCATGCGAACATTACCTTGAGGTGTGTTACAATTAAAATTTTATATATTATATGTATAGTATATTTACATGTTTTTTTGTATACTTAATTATATTATATTTACATACTTCATATGCATGCATTTATATACTAGTGCTTTTATACAGCTTAACCCTCGTAACGATGAATTTCTTTCGTGAAAATTATCAACTTTTGTTCTATGATTTATTAAATTTCAGTATCTTCTTATGCCGGTCCCATTGTACGGATATGTACAAACATGCACAAATACTATGTATAGGAGGTACTTTGCAAATACTTGTACAAATGTTTCGTCTTTGAACAAATGTTTCGTGTTTGCCATCACTGTGTCGGTTTTTTGGCGTACATCAAAGGGCGCGAACTGCAAATATTTGGGATGGCTCCCACACACTTACAAAGTGTCAGTTAGCTATTTGACGCTATTCAGAACGGACAAATATTTTGTTCGTACGTATATAATGGCGTGGACGAATGAGCTTGCATTGGAATTGATTGAAATATTACAAGGAGAACCAATTCTGTGGAACCCTAATTTTTTTCGGAGCTTCACATGGTTACTGTCGGGACAGATGAAATATATAGTTAACGGAACATAAATAATACAACGCTACATACAGCGTCAACCAAATGGTTGTCCGTAATGTCCGCAGTCTTTGCGATAAAATTGATACACAAATATTTGCGAAACGTGTGTGGCTGCTCTGTGCAAAGAGTTTTGAGTAGGTGCAAATATTTCCGAAAAAATTGTGGAAATATTTGTACACATGTCTGGGACCGGCTTTACACAGAAAGTATTCACTCACTGATCACACCACACGATTTACATAGAAATAGGTACCTGCCTAATAGTAGCGGTTCGATTAGCAGCTCTTATTCATGAATGGACTGTGCGTCGTTGTCGGTCGTGCATAGTGAGCAGTACAGACTAAAAAAGTGAGAGACTTCATAAATTTAAAAAGGTCAAACCTTTTTTGGGAAAATAGTCAAGTTCAGAACAAAGCTTTAGAATTAGAATTATTAAAATATATTTTTTACACTTTATATACAACTTATTATGCATATAAAGCGTGGACAATGAACACAAAAATATCAGATTATTGTTTGCAGGAAAATTTGCTGTTTCGCTCAGATGGCCCAATGAGCTCGGACCGCTGTATTTTTTTTTTCTTCAAAAAATGCTATTTTGTATTTACAAATAATGTAAATTTGTAAGGAACCCAAACATAGCCAATAACAATTTATATTATAGCTTCCTAAAATTTTCTAAATATTTTCCATATTATTCAGTATCAAAACAAAATAAACACAAAGAAATAATAAACCCTTAGTCTCTCTTCATAAGTATTCACTCTTGCTTAAGAGGAAACTTGCTTTCACCGATTCATCTCACGAGTAAACTCATCCAACATTTCCCAACCCTACTACGGGTATCGCTATCTGCTTTATGTTTAACACTTTGTTACAAACGGTTTGCACATTGATTACGCCCTATTCTGAATAGGTAGCCTCTATTAATCTCCTATAAAAGCCGATAAGTAATCTAACTATTACTTGGCAATACCGTAGCCGCCTCTTTAACGTTTGCCTAGAGGAATATCTGTAATCAATAAAGATTTGCTACCGTTGGAGATTTCACAAATCTTCGACGTGTTTAAAAAAATTACATCACACTTTCTTGTCGTCTATACCACAATGTTTGAAGACGGAAGTCTTCAAATAATTCGTCCTGCCCATTATGATATATAATGCTGAACCGTTGGCTCTGACGGTAGACCTAACTCACAAGTTCAAAGTCGCTCAGCGAACGATAGAAAGACGTAAGCTCGGAGTCTCTTTGCTAAACACAATCGAAAACGAAGAAATTCGTGAAAGAACTAAAGTCGCCGACTCCTAAACTAAGTACTAACAAAAAAGGTGTTTAGTTCGTGTAAACTTAAACTTTATAATAGTACTTTATATTTATACTTTATAACTTATAATAGTAAACTTTATCTCCAAAATATGACTACAGCCAAAGATGGTGCAACGGCGACGTGACGACGCGCCATTTCGATGAAGCCATCATCACTCGTATAATGTCTGTCACTACACTGTAAAGCCACCCTGCTTGCATTAAAGTCACCACGTAGGTACATAGGAATCCATCGATACATGTATTGAGGAAACGTCTCGGTCCAACCTCTAAGTCTGTCTATGGGGACGTTGGCATCCTTCGGGAAATAACCAAATAACCTTCGTTTATAAACCGCTTGATAGAATTTCGTTGCGATCTGTGACATCATGTTCGATCAGGCACTACCACAATTTATGTAAAAAGTCGAACATAGTTTGTGCTCAAATCAAATGTCTTTAGAACAGTACAACAAAGATAACTGTCACTTCAATATGAAAGTAACAAGCTTTCCTATTCTTCGCGGCAAAGTAGCTCTACTCTAGGTGAGAAAATTAAAAGCCTCATTAGGGTCTATGGAAACTGCTGCTCTACATTTTTGAAGAAAATGCAATTTAATCTATTTAAGTTAGTACGTTTATGGTATTTCAAAGAACGTACCATCTAAAATTGATTACCTTATCCGGCTTGGTATTTACTTTGTCAGCTTTAGTACTTGTTTGATGTCTGTAACAGTCACCCTGTGCCCATAGGCTCTTTAATGAGCGATTTAATAATGATTAATATGGTTAATGGCTATGATTTAATGTGTTTTTGGTATACTGGCGTGTACCTGACTGTATACTGTCATTGTATTTTAAAAAAATGAATTCTATTGAACAGATTGCAGGATGAGAGTGCGCGCTGCATTGCCACAACCGCTGGGAGAGCTCGACTGGCCACGTTATCGCATTTCCTACTTTATCATATTTCCCCAATGCACGTACGTGTTTCGGTAGTGAGTGAGATATCCCAGAGCCCATTCTCATCCAATCCTATCCTATCCCTCTCCATTTTTCCAACCCTTTCTCCCAATCCATTCCTTAATCTGCAAAAGTAGGCAGCGCATCCGGGGGCGTGCTGACGTTTGTCATTCTGGACTGATGTTGGCATGTATCGCAGATGTCTATGGACGACAGTATCCACTTTCCATCGGGTGGACTGTATACTCGTCTGCCGCCTTTTTCTATACAAAAAATATATATATTTAGACAGAGATATGCGATTTCTTTTTATGTACGAGCATTCCGAAGTGGAAGATTAAAAAAAAGGTACTTTAAGGTAGTTCGTATAAATATGCCTTTATGTGCCTGTTTTTGATAGAATCCGCACGTAGCTTCATATATCAGAATAAACCGAGTTTTATAGTTAATGTAGGTATCTAATATATCACTTGATTTTGCATTAAATAATAATTGAACCGCCTAAACAATGGCTATATCGTATATTTACGATAAAGAGGTAAAATTTGGAGTCTTACCAAATGTATTTTATATGAAGGAAATCGTCATTGGCCGTGTAGTGTCGGACGACTTTAGAATATTATCACGTACCGTGAGTATTGTAAAAGCCGACTAAAGGAATAATAAAGTCGCTGCCAGTGTTGTGGGTATGTCTAACATACAATATAATAGTGTAGGTTGAGGGTACCTAAATAGATTATGTCAGTGAGAACAGAGTTTAATAAAGTCAATCATCACGTACACCTTGTTTAACTTGGCGCCTTACACCACTACAGCCACAATACCTGAGGAACTGTACCTACCACCTCTAAAAGGGTGGACTCGCCAACCCGCTTGACCAGCATGGCATTTTATGGTCGTACATCCCCTATGCACGAAATAATGTGCACCAGGAGTCCCACGTCCAGCAGTGGACAATATAAGGGCTAATGACACTGTTACGAGTGTCAGCCTTCAGCCTTCGTCTGAAGCGATTTCGACGTCCAATTTTACTAATTATAATGGTAAATAAAGGTTAGTTAATAAATTTTAGCGCTTGACGTGGACTTTCTTACTGTCCTGTATATTAGTAACCATTGTCAGAGTAACCGAACAGAAACTGAATTAAATAAAACAATTGAATACACCCTAATAAGACCCTTATACAATAATACAACATAGATAGCTCAGGAGATCAAATTTATCAACGTTTGAATAACAAATCGCGCTATAGGCTTACTCTCAAAACATCCCGAGGCAACGGATATGTAGGTAAAAACTGTGGGTGCACCATCGTTTTTCGTAATTAATCTATAGATATTATCTTC
Organism: Sesia bembeciformis; assembly: GCA_943735995.1. NCBI lineage: Eukaryota > Metazoa > Arthropoda > Insecta > Lepidoptera > Sesiidae > Sesia > Sesia bembeciformis. Next base: position 12,852,035 of record OX031033.1, on the reverse strand, counting down.
GTATCATTACACCGCTGGCGGAGAATGATCGGCTACCGGGTTTTGAAGGTATGGTCGCAGTTATGGCGGGGTAAGCATCGAGAGCAATTCAAACCCAAGCATCGTTATAATGTGTGAAAAGGCGTCTCTTATGCATCGTTATTATTATATATAATAATCAATAAATCTGGCATCTATAATTGTGTGATGGTTTATAATTGTCTTCCTATTTTGACTTCCCCACTTCCCCATTTAATTTATTTAAGCTTTACTGCACATAATAATACAAGAGGCAGGCTTAATGCCCGTAGTCATTTTCTCGTCAGCTTTTGTTTAAATAGCGATGCTTTGAATGAAGACTATTAAACATGTCAATCAGGTTATTTTAAAAAGAATACAAGTGATGTGGTGATGTGATTTAATCAAGTGCAGGAAATATTACAATGTATTAAAATAATCTGTGCTATTAATTCAAGACATACAATATTTTTTTCCGCGACTTCCGCCCCGCCTTCACTCCCACCTTAACCCAACTCGTTATATCATGCTCTTTACAAGCTCAACTTTGTGAAGGAAGCTGTTACATCTCGTACCTACAAGTGCAATTACATACTCAAAACGAATACATATTGCCTTATTAGGTGCAAGTGTACTTAATAGTGACGACATTGATGCTCTGATTGATGATGATAAGATAAGACGAGACTATTAGCTGATAAATATATGCTGTTTTAGATTTCGTTTCTTTATGAAGTTGGTACCAACGAAGATGCATCCATCATATTAATAAAAATAGACGGTTAAAATGTTAAATTTATATGTTATCGGTGTGTGAAAATAAGCTACACACACAATGATGTTCTCATAAATTTCAACGTTGTGATTTGTTTTTACACCTGTTTATAAATTATTTGCTACAACTGCTTCTTTTACAACTACTTTTATAAATGTACTTTTTAACCATTTACAACATTTGAAAAAAAAGGAATATAAGCTTCATTTTCAATTTCATTTAAATTAAAAAATATAAATATTAAAAAAATCTAGATCCAGAATACATTTGCCACTAAGTAGAAGTTTGTGAAAAGTCGTGTAACTTTTAATGATTAAAATCTGTGGTAGTATAAAAATATACGTAAGGTAGGTACTAAAGAATAAGACGCATTGATGAAACTTATATAGGTTGAGAAGAGAATCTTCCTGGGCATCTAAGTCCGTTCGGTGAATGTATTGAAAAGCCATCCATGTGTACCATATGCAGCCATAAACAATGGACAAGTGAAACGTAATAGTACTTACAACGTACAACGTAATATTAAACTTATTAATTTGGTTTCTATAGAAAAGAGGAGTCATAAATGCGGCTCATAAGGTGGTAAGTGGCAAGTTGTCCGTGGACATTTGCACCACCAGGAAAAACGAGTAATGCATTACCGATCTTGTAAAGTCTTATTTACATTGAATTCGCGCTGCGTCAAATTGTAAATAGAAAATGGAAATGCTTGTTGAGTAGGTGTGGTCGTCGGAACTACGACGGCTACTGCGCAGGCGCGAATTAACCTACCACTGTTACGGTTGAAGCGAGGGTTGATGAGGAAAGGGTGCAGCCAATGCAAACGGCTAAACAGCAGTCTTCTTAAAGAACTCCAAGTAGTAGCTCAGCAGAACGGCCTTACGAAGCAGTTGGTTCCAAAAGAGAAATAATTAAATGCCAACAAATCGATGGTAGCAAATGGAAGGTTGGTTAAGTTTAGGTTCTCTGTTGACAGTAAACTCCGTCGACTTTGTGATGACATTGTCAGCAATTTAAATTTATTTATTTCACTTATTCAAAAATAGTTTGTATTATGGACCATGATCCCTGCTCATTTAGTATTTCTTAGCTGCTTGTATACAAGCCATTCCAAAACCTATGAAATCGCAGTACCTACATAACTCAATTTATTTGTAGATCGTACAGTTGGCGAGGCCTTATCGAGGAAGTGCGACTTATAGGTACATTTTCTCAGCTCATACCTATATTTTGAAATACACTTTGAAAATAATAACTCTCATATACCTGTGTTAGATATCGAGAATAGTAATTACGAGATAGAAAAACCTAATGACGCACCAGCATTACATGCGTCGTAGACAGGAACAGTGGTTAAACAAGTATAATCCGATATTAAAACAAGTGGACTATTTACCCAATCATTATCACGTCCCAGAGTGACAATAATCATCGTATGGAATCCTTACATAAGCGAGCCGCAAGGTTGGGATATAAGGAAAAACTTTCACATGTCCATTCATTACTACGTCATTTAGTGAATTATATTTCATTCGCCATCGATAGAAAACGAGCATTTCAAGATTATTGTGTAAGTGTCCTGTTCCACAAGTCATTAGACATGTCATTAGACTTCATTAGACATTGGACGATATTTATTTATAGAATAAATTGGAATCCGCATTTGTACTACTTCTACACCAATATTGAAAAGAACTAACCTAATGTAATTTTACCAAACGTAAATAAAACTTTTAATTACACATGTGTAATTAAAATTATTTTACGACGAATATGGTACAATTCAAAATAGAAGACGCAAGACAGAATGAAAGGCGAGGCGAGTCTCGTAACAGCCCTTTGTATAAATATGGTATCTATTATAGAAAGACAACTTTTTACATATAAATACATTTAGACTTCTATTAAGTACATCACAGGATCTAGAGTATGTTTCATCACGTTCCTGCTCTGTACGATGCTACACAGATTACACCAGAAAGTAATAAACCCGTAGTGAACCAGAATAAAGAAATAAATAGTAAACCAGAAAGTAAAAAAAAAAAACTTTAATCGAGACTCAAGGTTTGAGCATACTCGTTCAATTTGTTGAAAGAACGAATCATATTATACAAACACTGCCCTACGCTCTAAAACTCAAATTACTCGTATTTAAGTTTTAGAGCGTAGGGCAGTGTTTTGGCAGTACGTTTGACATTGATGTAGATATTTGATTATTTGTATTTTAAAATACAAAAAAAACTTTCCGAAATGATATTTAATTAGTCATAATAGTGTGTGAACTAAAGGTTGAACCAACTAATAATAAATACGCCTACCGTTTTGTACTTAAATTATGATTATTCAGTTTGTTCTAATCTTGGTGCATACGCATTTATTTTGACAGACAGCGGCCCAAAAATGTTTTCCGCTCGTTTATCAAAATTACGGGGCAGCTTACACGCCTCGTTGCATGACCATAACATTAGTTCTGAATTTCTGATACCGTTACGAGGTTTAATAGTCTTGGAAACTACAATACAATGTAAGCTTTTTCAGTATGGACACAGTATGGAGTTGGTTCAGCCTCAAACTGATCTATCACAAATCACTTTGCAAAATAATTCCAAGTTAATAAAATCCTTTCAACAATGAATTTAAATAAGGGCCATATATAAAATATCTGAAATTATTAAAAAGAAAAAGTGATTCTGTTTGAGGAAGCAAGACAATTTTTCAAGGATACAAGATGGAGCTATTAATCAATTAAAGGAAAATAAGTCAAATCATAATCTATTTAGATCTGACATGTTGCTTTCTGGATCTGACACTACTATGAATAACTCTTAACCTTAGAATACAGTATATGTAGTTTTCTCATGTCACGAATGCGGGGTTACGCTTATTAGTGATTGTGTTCGAACATGTACATTGTTTTAGTGTGCGTGAACCGACACCACGCGTGTATTAAGTTGGACTCTCTTATTTTCTTTAAAAACCATGTTTGCCGTTTCAATTTAACTAACGTAATGAATAATATTTGCAGCACTAAATCCGTATATAGATAGGTATAACATCACAATTAGACAAACTATTTGCTTTATTGGTATTAAAATAAATTAGTAAATCGTTTACTAATAACCATAATTATAGCTACCGTATGGTAGGACTCATTAGAATACCATTTCAATTCAATGCATTTTTATCTAATTTCTTTGCATTAATATCTTAAATGCAGTCACGTGAACCGGAACCAATAGAGACTATTCAAAGTTTAGAGCTAAAGAAAGGCGAGACAGCTTTCGATAATAACTCCTAATTACAAGAATGCTCAAACAGAGCAATCAATCAGCTCCTGTCGATCAAGCATACATCGTGATAGCTTGACAGGCGGAGAGAAATGCTCTGTGTATGCTTACGTAATAGAAGTAAAGTCAGGTGAGAAAATGCAAGAAACACTATAAGGGAAAATAGTTGTGACTGAAAAGGTTTACTTTAAATATCATTCATTATTAAAAAAAATTACCGAAGATGGATTCACATTAGGAGTGTATCATAAATTGGGTTATTAAAAGATTTAAAAAGTACATTAACAGTCATAAACATATATTTAGATTATAACATAGATAATATAGTATACTCGTAGGTATATAAAAATATTCATAATTAATTAGTTGTACATTTTTATTTATTTTATATTTATTTATAGACTTTATTTTACATACGAATGATAAAAATAGTCTCAAAAGAAAATACACACAAAGGTCGTGCTTTGTGTGTATTTTCTTTGGGATATTTCTACCAGCCAACCTGGAAGAGCGACAGGTGAGCAATGAAATGGGCAGACATTGTGCTATTTTAACAGTATTTTATTTTGTTTATTCAAGAACAAAGCCGACAAGATCAAAGATCGTTTAAAATTAAATTGAAAAAATCAAATTAAAAAACTAATATCGCCTACACACATATAGAGAAATGTAAATTAAAAAGTAAGATGTCAGATATTAATCCACCGAATAGTAGTACCTCCTGAATATAGATTCTATAAAAACCTTCTTAAAAACCCCTTCAGCTTTCAGATGAGTAGGCAATTTATTAAACAATTTTAATGTCTAAATTCATGCACAATGGTGTACAACTTTCAACTGAGGACATATGCTGTACTGTGCTTCTTCCTAGTTTCCAGTAACGTCTGAACATTTTCTCTTCCTCCGTTTCAAACTTGTATCTATGTTTTACAATGTCCGTATCGTACAAGCTGGTTACGGTTCTATTGCCTAAGCTATTGAAATAGTCCCGTGTTATTACGAGTATTATAGGTGTAACTTTTTCTCTAAAATTTAATGCTGTATCGTAGCTTAGACTTAACCGATGCGTAATAAACCATACTGTTTCCATTTACGTAAAATCAAATTTTACTTGAATTAAATAAGGTTTGAAAACCCGTGTATATTCTAGTACGTGATTGTTTAAATTTAACATACGAGTATGTTTCCATTCAGCATAGAATTCAAAGAATATTTCTTTACTCTGCTACGGCACGCAAAGTTCGTCATGGAGCGCCTTATGTTTAACTAATATTTTTAATTGCGTATTATAAAATTTATTATTATATTTTTTTCGTTTTTTATTACGATATTTATTTGTTACATGTATACTTTAGTAACATTAGTAATTATATATCGTTTATATTAAAATAATATTTGCATGAACCTTCTTTGCATCGGGTACCCGACTGTACCTGTGTACAGAAGAAAGTGTGAGCATTTAAGTAATATTCAACAAAGAATGCGGATGATAATTGTAATTGACTTGTAAATTTGTTTATTGCTTGCTCTATGAGTAGAGCGACTTTAAAAGTATTCAGTATTACTTTGTTTATGCGCAACGAGATTTATACGAAATTATTTTTAATTTTATGTTAGTAGTTGAATGTTTCAATTAGATGTTCGTTTAAACACGTACTATTCTAAATGAATCCGTACCTAGCCACCTTTTAAGTCACGAGATTATCGCGGTAGTAAGGTAATAATAAATCAGATATTTTGTTGTCTTGTAAATAACATATAGGCATATAAGCAACGTTCAGAGCCGCTCATTCAAGATAAAAAAATATCATTCATGAATAACTAAAAAGCAGAACTCAGTTTCAAACGATAAAAATAACCGCTCTCAGCGTGTTGCCAGAATTCTGCTAAAAACAGTTAATGTAATAGCAGTTGAAATTTTTAGACTATCATAAAAGCTTCCCACTTTAATCATAACATATATCTTTCAAGAAATTTCTCTATGTCCATAGTTTTAAATCGAACAACAGTTTAACACTAGTGTTACAAACCTAGACTAAATTCCGTGATGTGCTCGAAGTAGGTGAAGTGCTCCAAGCTCACGCTTCTCACCTCCGCGCCGATTATCTCCAGATCTGAAACAGATGGTAACTCCACTTAACAATAGGCCATTAGACGCGAACCGAATAATTTGGATAATCAGATGCGAAACGCCGTGAAAATGGGAAAACATGTGGAATTTAGAACGAGCGAGATGCGAATGGATTCTGATTAACCTTTTTTTTAAAATTGGACGGTTTCTCACAATTTTGCTGACTGCTCGTACATCTTCATTTTCTCAGTTCTACGAATATAATATGTGTTACGATTAACAGTATATTCTCAAATTAATTAGAGAATGAACGCATTGTCTCTAAATATTATAGTTGCAAGTGCTACAACTAATAAGACTCGATGCGCAGGCAGCGTATGAAACGCGCGTCCGATCCGCTTTAATTAAGTACCTAAATACAATTGTTAATCGCAGCTCGACATGACCCACAAAAAAGTACTCCCCATTTTCTTACCTACAAAAACAAAACAGGGTTACAAGACCTACAAAATAGGGTTGGCCTTCCTTCCAATCCAAGTCCGCATAGGTAGGCGAATCCGAAGGCGTGTCAGACGTTTGTCATTCAGGATTGATGTTGGCATCTATCGCGGATGTCTATTATTGACAATACTATCAGGTGGACTGTGTGTGGATTTTTTGTATAAATATATATAATTTGGATTATTGTCAATTAATTTAGAGTTATAAATAGAATCTATGGTTTCAGGCTTCGTATACATATTTGACAGGGAGGTAAAAATTTAATACTAAAAGAAAAGAATACATAAATCTGACTGAATTTTTAATCGCCTTTGAAATAATTTTAATTCCTTTTAAATAAATGCGTTCAACAATGAAACATTTATAGTATTCGAAATTTAAGAAATATTTAAAAAAATGGATAAGTCGTCTTCATATGTAAGTAAATAAAGTTATGAAAATGAATCGCAATTGTTGCGCAATTGAAGCGCGCTTCTGCGCCCTTCACAAATGCACTTCGCACAATGTGCACTGTGAGTAATTGTTGTTTTTATTGCTCTTTATATTATTTATAGCTCTTTATAGTAGGGGGAGAGTGCATTCTGCATGACAGCCGCTGGACGTACTCGACTGGCCACGTTATCCCTCTCTCACAGAAGATTACCTTGAAATGTACGACATTTCCTACTTAATCGTATTTCCCCAATGTACGTACGTGTTTCGGTAGTGAGTGAGATATGCCAGAGCCCATTCCCATCCTATTCTATCCTATCCCTCCCCATTTTCCCAACCTTTTCTCCTAATCCATTCCTTAATCTGCAAAGGTAGGCAGCGCATCCCGGGGCGTGCCAACGTTTGTCATTCTGGACTAATGTTGGCATGTACCGCGGATGTTTATTGACGACAATATCCACTGTCCATCAGGTGGACTGTACGCTCGTCTGTCGCCTTTTACTATAAAAAAAATAAAAAAGAATTATAATGAATTGTTTCAATAAGACATTACAGTATTTCCGTAAGTACAAGGGCTTCCGGTCAACTTTAAAACAACTTACTAATTGTCTTTGAGATATCCCATGATACTGTTACTTTTTAAACAAATGACATATCGTTTGTTGAATGACCTTTGCCAAAAGTGTACATTATACCAAGTGAATGTTTAGCGAAGTGCACCTTTCACGAAGTGCACATTATGCGAAGTACACGTTTTACGACAAGTGGACATTTTGTGTAGTGCCTACACATTCTTCCCCTAACTGTTAATAAAATATACTTACACATAATGATGTGTGTAGTGTAGTGTAGACGAGTTTCGTTATGAAAATTATCGGAATACTTCCTGAATTGGTTAATTTACAGTGAATAGAGACCTTAATCAGAACACAAACTGTCATCGTACTGACAAACGCCGATCGCAACAAAAAGCAGTCATTAATATTGATTGGGCATTTCTCCTTCGTGTCTTTTGTATGATTTATTCAGCTATAATTCACGCGTCAAGCGACATTTTAATTGATGGCACTCGTTTCATTGAAGCTCTTGTACAGGTTAAAAAGGTTGCAGACGTTTCGATCCGATCTTTTTGTCGGGAAGGTCGTAACGAGATGCTGTCCTGTACATTTATTTATTTATTGCTAGCGGTGCCAGCGACTTTGTTGGCGTGAACTTTTGATTCCCGTGGGAGTTCTGGGATTAATCTGGATAAAAATACCCTAAATGTTAAGCCTAAATGTCAAAATGGAACATTCTTATTACGTAGTACTTAACTTTCAAATTTGACTTTTTAATGAACCCCTAGTTGTGTGCTTCACCCTAGAAGTTGTCAATAAGGTTTCTTTAATAAGAACGTATGACATTTAATAAGACTTGTTGGCTCGAGAAGTGAAGTGAGTCACTTCTGAGAAGTGAGAAGAGAAGAGAAGTGTTTTTGTGTGATTTAAGTAAAAATTATGTATTAGGCGCTTTGAGGTTTAATATTTATAGTTTATAAAACTTAAAAGTATTTTTCGTGCGTGGTGTTTCTGATAATCATCTAAAAGCGTGAGGTTGCGTTTCTCGTGTACTTCCAAGGATCCTCTTCTGTCCTCAGTAAACTTACTATAACTGTACTTTGCGACTCCCGACGCCTGAGCGACTGAGTTCGACGTGACTGGATATTGATATGATGCGTTTTAGACTTTGAATTTGTTTATTGCGAAGAAAACTTGACACTGGCAGAATGTGCTCATTACACCAATGCCATATATGAAAAAAAACGTATGACGTGTCATCTACTCAATTCCCTTAGCAATAGTTTAACCGAAAGCTCACATCGGATCGGATAGTACGATGCATACGTAACTTCAAGATGAGATAGGCGGAAACAGTTCAAATTACTATAACTCCCGTTGTCTTACGAAGTTGACTTATTGACTTATTATACAGGCTTGCTGTCATAACTCTGATCAGATTTAACAATTTAATTTGATAATTCATGATAATGTGCACAATCAAAATAAGACACGTATTATTAAAATGCCTTTTGTTTTTTTTTTTCTTATGTGGCAAAGGCACAATTAGCACATTGTGCAAGTGTCGAGTTCTCTTTGCAATTAACAATTTTAAAATCAAAAATATTCATACATAGCACTTCAGTGTACAGTCCCGTCGAAGTACCGACGTTAGATGTCGCTCCGTAAAGTGATAAGAGGTTTACTAAAGACAGAAATGTTGGAATCTTTGGAAGTATACAAAAATGCTGACTTGTGCTTTTATTTGATTATCACAAACGTTACGCACTATGAAAATTAATAAACTATCAGTATTAAACCACAATATCCATAATACACATTTTTTGTAATACTTTTAATCAAACGAAATCGACCTTCAATTCTCATGTTTCTGCCAAAAAGTGGTCTTATGTATTAATTATACTCAAATATTGAAAATTTGTCGACTTTCTGTAACTTATATGTGGATTTTTTGGCGGGAACTCAAGAAGCTCAACTCACAGGCAGGCTGGGTTTTTGTTTCATTTATCTAAAAAATATGTGAGCGATTAGTTATTAAACGTCGAAATGCCTAGTGTTCATGCATAATGTTTGCGATAATCAAATAAAATGTGTGCTTTCAAGGAGTGCATCTCCGTCCTCAGTAAAGCCTCTATCACTTTACTGAATGAATATTGACTTACGTAGGTAAATTTTGAGATACAAAAAATATATTTGGGTTACAATACAAATTTTTATTGCAACTTCTGAAAATACTCTCTATTAGTCTCTATACAGCGATTGATTCGTCTAAACCAAGGTTTAAAGCACTGGCGATACTCTTATTTAACGAGGTCCTTAAGAGCTGCCATAAAATCATCCCGAGCCATAAGAGCTGGCGAAAAGAATGCCACGGAGTCCAAGCTTCACATTTGGAAAGAGAAAGAAGTCGCATGGAGCTAAATTGGGGCTATATGGAGGGTGGCTCAATATAGTCACCCTATGTACTTCAACGTGACTGAATATTGATGAAATGTGATTTAAATTTGTTGGAATTTAATTACGAAGAAAACCCGGCAGGTAGAATATACTTATTGCACCATTGCCATATATGAAAAGAAAATTCGTTGTTTCAAAATTCAGGCTTTTAAGGTAAAACAATAAATTAAACAAAATAAAACAAGCTTTTATGAAAATGCACCTAAAATGAAGAAAATAAACATAAAAATCAAAGTAAGTTAAATAAACAAATCACATAATAACTAATCATTATGTTAATCTTTTTATGTGATTTTTAAAGCTTGTCATGCCACTAACTTTTTCTTGTCATCAAAATTTCTAACACATTAAAATGAGCCGAAACAGGACATATCTACTGTTCGCCGTTGAGAAGTTCCACAGTGTGCTGGCCTTCTTGGTTGCAGTATCAGGTCAAGGTCATGATTCTATGGTGTTGTCATTAAAAACTACGGGCCCATCAAAACGAGCCCAAACACGACGTCACTACTGTTCACCGTTGAGGAGTCACAGGATGCAGGCCTTCCTACCTGCGGCATTAGGTTAAGGTCACGATACTAAGAAGTTAAATAACATTTGAAGTTAAATAAAAGTTTGTATAAATATGTTGCTGAAAATATCTGAAAAACTAGTACCGACAATAAGGTCCCATATACTCGTATTGACGTGATGCGTTATATCAGCACATATATACAATATATCAGCATATCTCATGGCATATGCCACTTAGGATATTATAAATGTTTGAATAACTTTAAACTTTTACTTGCATTGATTAATTAAAAATTTCCCCCCGGCGCTGCCCAAAAAGTGTCTAAACTCTATATACCTAGTAATTATTGTATAATTGATTCTAAAATTAGGCATTCTTTCTACAGGAAATCCGCGAGTCGAAACGCGAGATCCATTAATCACTCATCAACTGTCTAATCCTTTCTCAGGGCAACAGCTAATAACCGCTTTGTCCAAATGTTTATTAAGTTTAACACTTTCTTGCTTGGTAATAAGGTGTATGAACTTGTCCAAAGTGCGCGGATTATGTGTTTGAATGATGTATCCGGCGGGTGTTTTCACTGTAATTTGTTGAAGCATGGGCGCAGTGAAAGCGAGGAGCGACTGTGGAAAGGATGCGATATAAACAAAATGACTCTCATGGTGCGCCAGATGCACTAAATTAGATTTCTGTCGCATATTGCCGTACCTGTATGATTTGTAACGTATGTATATAGTATGCACTTTAAAAAATTCAATATTTTATAAAATCCATTACAGAAAATTGTTCACCACTCGCTTACTGGCCACTCCGTACTTGCGAAAGGAGCGTTCCGTACTTGCGAAAGGAGCGTTCCGCACTTGCGACAGCTCTTTCTGACACGCTCTTTCTTGACTCTCTACATTTTTTTATACTATCCTTCTCTTTTATTATACTCTCCCCTTTCTGCGGCCAAGAGGGTCGACAACTTAAAGAAATTGACTACTCGATCGTGTAGGATCGCGAGCTGTGGGAGGGGCCTATATGCAGCTGTGTGATGCTATGGTACGCTGATGGTAGTGTATATCTCTACTATGTTATTAAAATTTGCGGACAATACACATAAATAATATTTAAAATTGCGAAATCCGCTAGCCGCTCCTCATCTACTGATACCAACCGTGATATTAGTGTCTTATTCTCACGAATCATATTGTGTATGCATTATGTATTTTAAGACTATTCTGGCACGACATTTTTCGTGAGTTTCGTGCGTAGCAGTCCCACTTGACAGTTGACGACATTTCATTATGAAATTACCTAAAATTACTCGGAGAAAGTAAGAAAAACCGTATCATTAATGCTATGTATAATGCTATAATGTCTCACGCATGCGCGCGCACGCACAACACGTATAAAATTGCCATAAGGGAATGTAAATATTTAAATGATTTCCCACTAATATTAAACGGCGCTTTTTATAAGTAGATCTAGTCGGAAGAAGAAATGACGAAGGAACTGGCAGTCCACCTGATGGTGGCTGGTGGTCGCCTGTAATTAACACTGATGATCATGATACCTGTGTTGTACACGTACACGCCCTAGAAAGGGGAAAAGTGTTAAATGGTGAGGGGATAAAGAAATTTGTAGGGAGCCAAAAAAGTGGGAGCCTGAAAGAGCCCATGTTAAACTCGCAATTCTTAAGATTCGGTCCAAGCCTGAGGTTGACAAGGCCATGGGTGGTGGAGGGTTTACCGTGATGGTAATTAATACAGGGTAATTTTTTCAAGTAAAATAACCTTTTTTTTATATTTTAATTCGTACATTTCGACAATATCAGTGTTTTTATTTAATATGCCTTATTGCCTTCAATCAGCAATATAATGTTGATTGTTGTGTTGTATTGTTGATCCAATAAATATGCAAATGCATTCCGGTGCCTTCAAATTTGTTAAAAAGTTAAATTATTTCCTTCACGAAAAATCGCAAAATTCATAAACTCAAATATATCCTTTGGAATTGGAACGGTAAAATTCTACAGGATCTTAATCTAGAGAAATAAGCAATAGCCTGAAGCAAAAGCGGCGTATTTACAATCCACATCATAATTCCTAACTACCGCCGTAACCCATGTGTAACCTTTATTACTTCGAAAATACCGCACAAAGAAATACATTAAAACTGCACATGATTAGGTACTGGAACAACATAATTATTCGCATAATTCGATCATAAACTGGCGGTAATTTTGTACACTATATGACGTTTTATTTCAGTATAATTTAATTATAAATCATTAATTATAAATATTGAATAGTAGAAATTTGGCATAGGCATTAAAATTCGGCCTAGCTTTTCATTTTCTTTAGTCAATCATTTGTCTAGAAACATGCAGATGGCGTGTAGACGCGATTCCAAATATTCTTTACCGAAATACGTACTAAGACAAAAGACAAATCACGAGTAGTAAAATAAAGAGTATAGCTTTTGATGTGTATACACTCAATAGAGTGTACTGGTGAGTAGAATACCGCTGATACTGCCACGAGGAAACTTTATCGCACTTAACATACAAGTGTTGGTTTAATATTATTTAAGTAACTATGTTATGTTTCTATTTAAATACGAATTTTAATTACTCTTTATTATTAGGTACTCTCCGCATCGGGTCAGCCTTGTCGATAATTACTCTAAACCTCCCCAAGGAGTAGCCTACATGCAGTGGAACGTCACTGGCAAATATTTTTGACCTACGTTGATACAAAATTTTATTTCATATAAATATCAATTACAACAATGAAATCAGTGTTAAAAGTAGTATAAAACACGTTGTAATCCAGAAGATGCGATGTTTATATTTAAAAAAATTCATAAGGCCATTCGGGTTAACACGATTTGCCCAAATCACCGCGAATGATTACCAACTCAAATCAAATCATAAAGATGTGAATGTTATCAACGAGAAATTAAAACTAATTCATTGTTCAACACTGCATGAAATTGAATGAAAGTTTTACAATTGGATTATATATAAATCAAACCGTTATGTTTTATTCTGCATAGATTGGATGTTAGTTAATGAATGTGCGAAACATTATGTTATCTATATAGTTGTTTAGCACTTTGGTCTCATTCAAATCATTCATAGCCCACCGCCTTACCCATAAACGTTATTTAAAAATATCGATTGCTGCAAATATTTAGTCCTTTTCTAAATATGTGACGGTATCGATATGAAACATAATTATAATTTTTAAATTTAAAATTTCGTTATTTTAAGACTATTTAAACAGAAACATGCCGTAACATCAAATTTTTAAGACAGTTTTATGAAATATGTTATTTTGTATAATTTCACAAATACTTGAATATTTGGAAAAATAGAATATTAAAGTCCCTTTTCTGAGACAATAACAAATGAAAGTGACAAAAAATTTTAAGCAATGATTTGATTTAAACACAGATACCTATATTCAAACGCGTTAAACTGTGGAATGAACTACCTGCTGAGGTTTTCCCGTTACACTACGACATGAGGTTCTTCAAGAAAGCTGTAAATAGGATTTTACAAGGTCGGCATACTCGCATACCCCCTGATGTTGCAGGCGTCTATGGGCGGCGGTAGCCACTTACCATCACGTGGACCGCATGCCCGCCTGCCACCTTCATCACAAAAAATAACTAGTTCTTTTCCGCTTAAAATTACTTTTCGTAGTCGAGTTTTTTATTTATGAAATAATTTATTTTATTACACTAATTGGGTACTGTAAATTACTAATCATGATTTAGACGCATATAACACGCCTTGTACCAGTATTAAACAAACCTAACACAATAAAGGCGCAGTTATGTTCCGATGCATTTTTGAACTGCAACCGCAGCACGTAGTTGGTATAATACAAAAATGTTGATACCTATTGCCCATAGTCTTCATCTAGGGTTGTCAACTTTATCCTAAAAATATATTTTATATACGAATGATTCAATAATATTACAATAAAAAAAATGAATTAAATGTTGCTTGAGGTTTTGCCCGAATAAAATTGGAGTTAAAAACTGTTTTATGTATGTGTTGCCTAAAAACTAAAGATTTTTTAAAATCTGTCCGTATCTTATAAAATATACAAACAATAAATTTACGGGTTTCTTTATAATATTAGTATAGAGAGTATATATATTTTAATATATTCAATTTAGGGGATCGTCAGTAAAATTAGTATTAAATACATTTTAGAAACAAAATTCATACGGGCAAATTGAAGGCAAATTGGGAATTGTGGCAACTTGGAATAAGCTCCATCTATAGAGCAGGTGGTTTCTATTGAGAAAATATAACTTATGATTGGAAACATGGCAACCGTTTGCTCTTTCTTTTTTACGTGTGTTTATGATGAACACAAGAGACGTTTTCATCTAATTTTTCATTGACCACATAAATTGTTCGTAATAAAAAGGTTACATTTTACAACTCATTGCTAATTGTTTAATTTGTTCGCGACGGCACGACCTGATGGAACTTTATGGCACTCAAAAAGAGTGTTCATACGTTCCAGTAGCATCGTAAAATAATTTTCATAAAATAGTTTAATAATTTAGCGGTCACTCTGACATTTGCCTATGTATTGCTGTCCATGTTTTAAATGACCCATTAAAAAAAATGTATTACAAAAAAGTCCATTAAGTATACTGGCTTCCCCAGGATTCTCATTTCATATCTAATTAAACCCTCCACTATACCGGATCACTTTTTGTCACCAGCCAAAAAGAAAAATAAATCAAATTGATTACTAAATTTTTTATCTTTCTACAAGGAACGGATAGCCATCCTCGCAGCACACACACATAATAAGTGTCTGGATTAACAATGCTTTATTTAAAAAAGATAATTTCCTCTAAATTTCTTTTTAGTTACTTTAGATACTGATGCATTTTGGTTGGTGACAAAAAGTACTCCGGTACAGACATAAAAACGAAAATGAAAGACAAATATTTATCTTACGAATGGAAGACTACTACAATATTCATTAGAGAGTGGGCTTTATGCCTCGCTTTATACTATTTGATTATCTCATACACATTGCTATAGTTAGCTTTGATTACTTTAAGACCTTTTACTTTAATTCCATAGCTCTTCCCTATTTTCCTTTTCCTATTAAGCCACGGAGAGACACTATAATTACCCTTAACTGTTTTTAATTAGGGCTATATATTTTTTCTAAAGCTCATAAGGAAGTCTATAGACGTGTATTATGTAACGGAGAGGAAGACAGAGTACGATTAATCAAAATAAAATGAGAGGCCATGCCATACGTTTTCAGTACAGTTATGTACGAGTATATCACAGAAAACATGGACATTGCACATGGACGTTAAGTACTGGAAATAGTGTGTTATCTTTTATAATATACAAAGTTACTTATACTTACTAGAATATCTTTTTTTTCTGATATTTGTACAAAAAGTCCTTTATCTTCATTTATTCGTGTATATTTTTTAGAGTTCAACCCTCGTTAGTTTTGATTCCTCGACTCTTAGAACAGCAGGAAGTCGCCAAATATTTCTTTACAAAGGAAGGTGTTAGCCAGACCAATATCAAACAAGGGTTAGATAATGAATATGGGGGATTCTTCTCCATCGTTTTCCACCGTCACAGATTGATGTAAACAATTTCGTTTAGGACGAGAGCTCATCGACGACGAACCTCGCTCCGGTCCACCCGTTGAGGCACTTACTCCAAACAACGTCAAATTAGTGGAAGAAAAAATTCTGAGCAACCGAGGGCTAAAGACGAAAGAAATAGCAACATGGACAGGGCTTTCAAAAACTACAGTCCTTCTAATTCTTCATGAACATCTTCATATGACTATAGTTAGTCCTAGGTAGGTACCAAAATTTCATTAAAGTGTAAAGCGAAGAGAACGAGTAGCGTGCTCTAAAGAGCTTTTGGAGGCCTTTTAGAGAAATTGAAATGATTATTTGGAGTCGATTGTTACTAAGGATGAAACTACAGTTCTTTACTATTATCCCTAGAAATAGTCTAAAAAGACAAAGGTGACTCAGGCCATCAAAAACATTATGGCTTCGATGTTTTGAGATTGTCAAGGAATATTGCTTATACG
This sequence comes from Sesia bembeciformis, assembly GCA_943735995.1. Lineage (NCBI taxonomy): Eukaryota > Metazoa > Arthropoda > Insecta > Lepidoptera > Sesiidae > Sesia > Sesia bembeciformis. The sequence goes on along the minus strand of OX031033.1, from coordinate 12,835,349 downwards.
CAATAAAAACGCAATATTACGGTGACTGGAAGCTATTATCTTAACCTTATAGAGCAATTACGAGAAGCAATCATTTCACCTCGTGGACTACTAATCAAAGGTTAGTAGCTTCTCCAAAGCTGCTGTTTCAAAGTGCAGCTTCGCGGAAATTCGCCACCCACCCTATAGTCCTGACTTGGCTTCCAGTGATTACTATTTGTTCTCAAAACTCTTCGCCCATTTTATAGACAAAATTTTTGACTATTTTTATACTGGAATAGAAATGCTACTAATTAAACGATGCGAAAAGTGTGTTCAAATAGACGGAGACTATATTGAAAAATAAAAGTAGTTTCATGAACTGGAATGTCATTTTTCTTTGTCAGGCCGGAAACTTTTGGACCTCCCCTCGTACTTTATAAATGTAAGTGAGTTTAATATGAGTGGTGTAAAGAAGTTCCGAGATGAAAAGTATGTTTTTATCTTTTCTAACTGTTATAAATCCACCTGTAAATGTTAGTTTAATTAATAAACTGTATAATAATAAGTTAGATACCTTAATAATTTTAGTTTTATCAATTTAAATAGTCGAATTAAATCAAAATGGACGCACGCGCACCCTTTGTACCTCTTTAATAAAACTGCCCTCAAAAAAAGGCATTAGTAACATTTTTAAAGAAAGCACAAGTATCATAATGATTTAAAAATATATAAAGAGAATAAAAAGCGGTTATTATTTCTGTTTTATCCAAACTTAATTTTAAATCAATGAAAATGTTACCAACACGTTTCTTGAAAGTAAAATAGAATACAGCATGTTGATAGTAATGGGCAGTAAAAGCAGTATACAGTATGTTGACAAAAACTGATACAACGCGACGGATTATCAAAGACAAATGTCTCTAGTAACTGACTATCAGTCAGTTAACTTATAACTTAAGTACAATTAATCTTCATTCGCTACCTCGTGTACATATAAAAAGTATACGGAAGAGTGTGGATCTGATTTACGAGTACAAGTTACCTTAGATAAGCTCATATGAGAATTATGAGGCTATTTTATGAATCACATTAATGTTTCATCGTTGGAAAATTGACGAGTGTGACATCGATCCTTTAACGATGACATCTCCATCAGAGGATGTGATATTTCTCATAAACTTTGTTGCACAGATAGTTTTTGCAACGCATTTTCAAATGTGATGTCTAAATAGATTGATACTGTTATGTTTGAAGTGCGATTTCGCATCTTATGTATTTTAGAGCGATACTGTAAATGGTTTTTATATTGCTTGATTAATATTTATGGAAACAGAACTACGAGTATACACAAATATTAATTTATTAACTGTTTGTAAGATGTAATTTTACACTAAATAAATTTGTTGCTTTACACCAGACGGAAATATAGATGTAGTTACATACATATTTACAGTTACAAGTTGTAGAATGTATTTACAACTCCATGAGCATTATGCATCCAATAAATAAGTATCCAATGTTTGGATACTTATTTATTGGATTTTTTCTATCTCTACGGCAGTTCTGGAAATATTAAACAGCTTTGGCTTCTGTACAATTCTTAACCGAGTACTACTACTTTAGAACCAAATATAATTTCTATTGATTAAGAATTGCGCTCTCAAATTTATCTACTGCTAATTAATCGTAATAACTGTATTATGTAGATATAATTTCTTATTAGAAATCCAAAAAGATTAGAATCTAAGATGAATAAACTAGATTATGAGTTACTTTAACTTTCTTTAAGTTACTTTTTTTGTATTTTATAAGTTAATACGATGGTCATACAACAAGATTAACACCAAATTAGACAAATTGGGCAATAGCGTTACATACTTATTGTATAGTGTATGCAGTTCACGAAAGAACAGGATTCTTCGGTGTTTTCCTGAACAGCCTGTAACTACATGACAGTTACAACCTTCTTGATATACCCATTTCCATTTTTGAAGCGAATACCGTGATGCGTTTTAAATGAAACCTTACAAAATAGCAATGTTGCTCTAAACCACCGATGACATAAAAGGGCTTAAAGACTTTATTCTGAACTGTGGTCAAACTAGTTCATAAAAATTATCATCGGAGTATGTCATGATATTTCCATTATACGCCGCATTGTAAATCGAAGTGAAACGGTGTTGTTCAAGTACCATTTCTGGATGGAGACTTAACGAAGGCACTCGTTAGAATAAACTGGGATTAAATTGGATCCAGATCGAGTTGAAAATCGCGGAAATGTTTGCTCGTGAGTGCGTCAACACTAGTCGTGTTCGATTTAAGTTTTGATAGTAGATTGGTAGAGTTAAATATTTCCTTTATAGAGATGATTTATCATGACGAGTGATAAATCATTAGGTACTGTTAACTTATTTGTCATTTATTGTAAAGTAAAGTTGTGTTATCGTAAAGTTATCACGGAAATACGCATTATTTCGGAATAATTCCCCTGTCCACGAGTTGACTTGAAACCATTTGATTTCTCATATAAATGGCTAAAAATTAAAAGATTACATTTTAGAATTAGATCCTTGGGATTTTAATAATTCAAACAAAACATACGGTGTTTTATAGAAAAATAAATAAAAATCGTAATAATATCGTGATTTTCAAAGACATTGTGTTAAAAATTCAAAATTACTATATATAGACATTAAATGGTAACATTTTCTTTCGTCTCAAATTATGGGAATCCGTTAGCTGAAGTATTCTTCTTCTATGTCGATTCAATTCACTAATTTGTTCTATTTCATTGATTACTTAGGAAGTTATAGCAAATTTAGTGTAGTGCGGGCGCGGCCACGCGCTCTACAGCCGCTGTAAGTACTTATTATACCTACTTGACGCGGAACCATTATTTCGTGCATTAAACAAAAAAATATGCCGTCTACAGTTTTATTAACATTTTTTATGTAAAATTTCCCGTACTTTCCCGTTATTTGCCAATAATTGGTATTTTACATTTAAACGCTAGTGAGCGTTTTATTTCAAGTTCAAGTTTAACGTTTGATGGTTTGGAGTCTAAAGCTCGAATCTAAAATGGATAAGATTAAGGTACTTAAGGTTCGTTAGCGCTGACTTAGCGCTCGAACGCCCGAACGCTCAGCGCTCATTTTTACAACACTAGTCAGATGTCACTCGACTGACACTTAGCGACTATCTTAGCGCATAGTGATGTAACCATACTATTATAACTAGGTCGCCCTTTTACCAATTCATGGCACTTTCTGTTTACGTTTTAACATTGGAGGTGCCACATCCCTAGTACAATCGGCTAGTTCAAAGTCTATTTGTATGTATTTACTGACGTAGTATAAATAAAAATTATTCTATCAAGTTTCAGCTATTGTTTTCGCACCTAAAAGTATACAAATGAAAACAAAGAATATATATTCATCGATTCAGATATTCAGAATAGAATCGGGTCATCTGTCTAGCATTTTCATAGGTGCTTACTTGCTTACTTGCATACTTGCTGCATATGCCTATATACAAAATATTTACCTTCATAAGGAAATCAATTAGAATAAATATGCGTTTAATCTGCGTTCCGTTTAAATGACGTCGTAAGAAGAAATTTATAGCGCTACATCAACACAGAGCTGACTAGTGAAATCCGAAATGATGAAGCGTTGGTATCTATATAAATCTAAAGTTCCATAAAACTTTCTTAATTAGGATCATAACAAATTACCCTTGAAAATACCTTGATTACTGATTGATCGCTTTTGTTTACCTTTTACTTCTACTCGACGTTTCGCCACGGGCTACACCAGCCGTGGTCACGAGTTGACTGGAGACGTGGGTAATTTTACGGGGTCAAACCCGATTTATAATATAAAATATGTACAAAACGCGAAAGTGTAAAAAGTGATCGATAACTGTTGCTGGATTTGTTTATTTGTTCCATGTTCTTAAAAAAAACGGTTAGTTGAAATGGCAGAGAGCAGGTTATATCTGTCGTAGGACGGATAACCGATGGGGTAAACGAGTTCTTGAATGGAGACCAGGTAGTGAAAAATGTAGCGTGGAACGCTTTCCAGTCAGGTGGACTGATGACTTGAAGAAAGTCGCCGATATTAGCTGAACGAGAAAAGCAGAAGACAATCTGTAGTGGCGGGTCTTGGGAGAGTCCTGTACTTATTCAGCAGTGGAGAGATAAAGTATATCATTGACCGTCTGTCAATTGCTGAATACTTTCCCTTTCCCCAAGGCTCGCTACTATCCATGATCATCCACTCGTAAGTGTCTTGATCTTGTTTCGGGCCGTAATCCACCACGCGGACCCGGTGCGTATTGGTGGATAAACATATTCCAGATTTTTTTTATTTCTGGAGCATGCAGGTTTCCTCACGATGTTTTCCTCCAATTTTTAATGCTGGGGACAATTTTTAACAGTCGACAGTGGTACGGGCCCAGGATTTTGAATTCACGATCACACGAATGTGAGTCGAGTATAGATACCCCTAGACTATCACCGCTCGTAAGTGTAATAATACCTATCACATCATTTCATACAATACCTATCATAGGTATTATACAGATATAAGGTCGATTATTTTCAATCTTTAAGGATTGTCAAATGAAACTAACTATATTGTGTTGCTGCGGTATACAAAGAAACGACATATAATGTTTATTCTTCAATCCTTTCTACAATCTATTATTTACAATAGTCTTACTGATCTTGACCTATAATTTGACAGTTCGCACGATTGTCTTCACCTCACGCCATCTCACGCCATCCCATATCCTACACTGTTTTACCGACACTATGATAGCACTACCGACAGCGCGGAGCGCGGCAAAACTCAAATGAAAGAAATATATTTTCTTTACACAGATATTAACTGTTATAGTATTAATACTACACTCTTATCAGTTCCTGCTTTTATAAAAATCGCGTGTTATTCCGTATCAACAGTCACGCGAACCGATTTGCATTTCACTAATGAGTTAACACGCGGCCGTCTTCTTCAGTTTTTTCCTCGCTTTTTCCCCTAATGGCAGTTTTATGAAGTGCCCAGCAAATATTTGCATGTGTACAAACAATTGAAGTGCGAAATAATGAGAAGACAAATCGGGTTTTAAAACAAACAAATATATGGTGTTGAGGATGTCGAATTGTTTTAGAAACACTCGTGATAATTTGAGGTCTACCGTTACGACTAAAGTGAATCGATAAATGCCGATGTGTTTGAGGGGAACATTGACATGTGGAATTGATTTTTAATTTCAACGTGATGAGCATGATAATTTTCTTGACAAATTTTCTGGAAGACATCATCTTATTTCAAAATTCGTTACAGTACCCAACGATATATTTATTCAATACAACATTGTATTATATAATTCTGAAGTGTACGCATCCTAAATCGACACTATGAAATGCCTACTTTGAAATGGAGTGACAAGGCATTGCCAAGTATACACACGTTGTAGTTTGATTATACTAACACTAATCGCAATTGATGATCACTACTTACCATTTTTGTGTCCTAAAGTAGATAGTAAAAATGTTGTTATGCAGCTTAAACTTCATAGTAATTTAAGACTTAAAAGTTAATACGGATACAAATCTTTTTACTATTCGTATATTCTGATTTTGCTAATACCCAATTTCAACAAAAAAAAGTTAATGTCGATAACATTAATTACATTTGGTGGTTTTCATGTAAAAATTTTAGGGTCACTTGTTTTACCGTGCACGAATAATAAAAATAAAACCATTACATTAAAATTCTTAGTTGTCAGTAATAAATGTGTATCTTTGTTAGGGTTAATAGGAAGCCATATAATGGAGTTTATTAAAAAAGTTAATGTTGTGACTGGAGTAATGAGTAAAGTACAATTTATTGATATTCATGCTAATATGTATTAGAGAATAGGCAATCTGCCTTTCAAATACAACATAAAAATTAAAGAGAACAGTGAAGGGGTAATTTCTCCACCACTTATTATTAATTTAATTATTTTTTAAAAATAGTTTAAGCGAACTAACTACAAATGTTTGGCATAATAGAAAAAGTTGAAAGACCAACACAGTGGGAAACCAATGTAACACTAGTGGAAAAGCCAAATGATAGTTAACAGTTAGTAGTAAAACGTAAGAAAAAAAATCTGTACATGGTATCCCAAGTGCTATTAGAGCAGTCAATATGCCTTTTAGTACATTCATATTTGAACAATTTGCTAAATTGCTAGTTTGCTCAGTTTTCTAGTAGTTCTAGATATCCTTGGTCGAATAGGATGGCTGAGAAAGCTGTGATATTGCTGAAAATCTTATTAAAAAAATGAGGGTGTTACTGCTCTTGTAGGACCTATAACCTCACTTAGGTTATTCCCCTGCAGAGATCTTAATGGGAAGAAAGTTGTGAATTAAAATAGCTATATAGGATTTCCTATTAGAGTCTAAATGTGTAACAGGGATACGCAGTAGGGTTAGAAATCATCACAATGAGTATAAAATGTATCATGATGAAAGATATGTTAAGGATCATACAATATTTAAAGAAAATGAAAAGATACTAATACAAAGGGAAAATGTGTGGGTACCAGATATAGTTCTAGAAAAATATAGTAGTCCAAGATCTTACATTGTTAAAGATTAACTACCAATAAATCTTACATTGGGACGGGACGGGAATAATGGCAGTGATAGTGTTATGAGCACTGATGTTGAGGAAGGAGAGAGTGATGAGGTAGGAGGGACTAGTAATGGTTTGATGGGAATGGAAAGGCTTAAAAGGGCAATTAAATTGATTTCTGGATTTGATGATTATTATGCTTATTAATAGTTAAGTTTAATGGTTTAACATGTTTATTAATTTTAATGACAATGAGTCTGTTGTTTTTTTTTGTTTTGAAAATTACGTTTCAGTTTTTTTGTCTTAGTAAATGATTACTTTTTGAGAAAGGGAGATGTTGTAAAAATGGTATCTCTGATAAATGTGAATGTAATAATAAAATAAAGATGGCTACATAAACCTTTGTTTGATTTACTAAATTAGTAAAATACAAACAAATGGGAAACGCCTTTGATTAAATATTGAAAAAGTAGCAAACTCGCTATATTATGGATACTTGGACCGCAAATACACTAGCGTGTAGGAATTTCAGTGTGTCGCGTCATCAGACACTATGGATGCCATCAGCAAAATATAAATGCAGTATGTATTCGGATTACACAGTTCGCACCTCTTCCTATTACTAGTATATACGTGAGAGATTTTAGTAATGAACCTGAAACCACATTTTGCAGCGACAAGCTGAGTTTTTAACTTATAACAACCTTAAAATTATTCACTGAAATGATTTTTTTTAGCTTATTAGAAAATCTGATGACATTTGAATGATATTTGAAAAAATATAGTTTTTAAGCTTTTTCTAATTCCAGTGCCATTTCTATTATTTAAGTTACTTGGAATAAAACAAGTATTTATAATACGTATATATCTACAGTCAACATACCATATTCGTTTTTGGGTAACATACAATATTTAATCTTTCCACATGTATATGAAAAGATCATAGTGGAATATTCTATTATGTAATTGTAGAAGTAGAGACACTTTTTAATTCACTTCAACTTGCTAGCAAGAAAAGATCATAGTGGAATATTCTATTATGTAATTGTAGAAGTAGAGACACTTTTTAATTCACTTCAACTTGCTAGCAAGGGTCAAAACGGGAAAATTCCAAAGACTTGAAATGAGTTCATCACATTAAACACTTAAACAATGTTAATATTTACAAAAGAGATTACGATCTCATTATGTATTCTTCAACAATCGCATGGACCTACTAACTTATGGTTTATGATATAAAAAACATGTACATACGATGTCTTTTACATTCATGTCACGTAATTTTTAAATCACTCAATTGGTTCTAGACACCTTCGAACATCTATTTGTTTTAGATAACATCAAACATGCTAACTTAATCTATGTCTTTGTAATTTAATCTTTGTTTCCACAGAAATTGATTTCAAATCCTAGTTATTTGATGTACGGAAAGATGGAAATTAATTGGAAAAGTAATAAATTATTATCAGATATAATAATTATTAAATTTTTAAATTAGTTAAGATTTTTTAAAAGTTTTAATTTTATTTTTAAGGCCAAATATGAAAATAATGATCCGATTTTCATTAAATTCACTTATTTAATATACATCTAATGAATATTAGTAGTCAGATCACTAGTTTTACTTAATGTACAACAAGAGATATGTAAATATCGTAAATACTAAATATTTATTTACTCATTATTTAGTAGGTAGATACTTATTAATTTTTACGCCACAACCTAGCTTGATTTTATCCTCCTAAACAATATTTCTTGGTCTAGCGACCCCTTGTTAGTCCATTAGATGAGATGAAAAAATTCCATTAGATGAGAACTTGAAGGATGCAGTCCTTAAAAATTTTCTGTCATAGTTGTGTAAACGGTGATTACATTGTTTGTGACCCTGGTGTGTCCAACATACCATCCTTCCGACATAGCTTGCCTAGTGCAGTATTTTTGACCTACATGATAGTATAATTATCGATGGTCTAATTAATTATTGATTCGGCTCCTTCAGTTCGTTCACTGAACGCAGTTCGTGGTTAATTTTTGTACGAAATTGTATCGTCCGCTTCTTTAACTCTTTATTACTGTTTAGGGAAATAATGTGAGGGAGATCTAATAACAGCCAATTAGAGTAATTAGAGCGATTCTATATAGATACTCACTTTGCAGTAAAAAGTTTTTTAAAATCGTAAAAAAAAAATCAGTGCAAGCCATAGAAACATTCCGGTTGGAGTGAGTCCGCTTTTTAAACTTTTCGCAAAATTTTAATTGAGTATGCTCTTTTACATTATCATTTTGATAACATGAAGTAACGGGGTTTTATGTTCTCTTAATTGTTAATGTCTGACCATTTCGGCAAAGTTGTTTTTAATGATACTAACCCAGACAAGATAGGGTTCACACGTACACTTGCAGAAGGCAGAAGGTGTGATGAGAATGAGACGCATTTTCTTTTCAGCGTAGGTACTAGCAGTGCGTAGTGCACCAACATTTCTCTGTACTCAGACTGCTTTAGAACAGATAATTAAACAACATATGCTCTACGATTTTTTAAAGCGACTTTTTATTATTGTTTGTTCATAAAATTGTTCGCATCATATATTGACAGTAATTTACCTCTTACATTATCAACTACGAGTTGCAATACCGCCTGTATATAAAGGAATCTTCATAATCGAAAAATCTCAAGAGCGTTTGTTATCTCCTTTCTCTTCAGAGCAATTTGTATCATTACACGTTGATGGAAAAGTAGAGTGAAAGGATAATGCTCATAATAAATTACATAATGTGATTTTTTGTTATCCTGTAGCATCTCGTTCGTATCGCTAGCAAAGTCATCGCGTGAGGAAGGGCTTATTAATTTGTTTTTCGCACATTTATTATAGCCACGATAGATATTTTTACGCTTGACGAAGTGTTCTCCATACACAAGCTTCAGACAAAGAGTAACGGGGGATATTTTTTGTCCACTTTTGTCTAGCACGCACCTTGTCTAGGTATTTTCTCGTATCGAATCTCTTTTTTTTTCGAAACTGTTTTTCAATCTTATTCAGACCTTTATTGTATAACAGTTATTAATCAACATTGTTGCAATGATTTAAACTATCGTCGTACACTCATAAGTCGTATTTGGACGTATGCTTTTTTTACTAATTCGTATCAATTTGCAAATGAGATCTAAAAAATATAATTATCCTATCTTCGAGTTATGTACCCACATGGAGAATTTAATTTTCAAGGAGAATTCTCCTTGAAAATGATAACAACGATTAAACATTGAGATGAAACTTGAATGTTTTAAGAACTCAATACTAAATATGAAAGTGGAAACTATAACATAATTTTTATATCTGCAACTTATTAATCTGTAATTATATTATGAAAACTGTAAGTGGCCCGGAGTTGGTGAATTTTTGGGTAAACTGTAAACCCTACTGAAGTTATAATAAAAAATATATATATATGCGTAATTATTATTATTATGAAGATTCTTGGCTATAAACGTTTGATAGCGGATGGAATCTGCTTTTTATATCTATGTGGTAATTATTTTATGATGAAGCGTAAAATTATTTGATAATATTTCATGACTCATTTTCTGTATTCAAAGAAAATGAGACACGAAATTTTCTGAAAGACTAGATTTTGCCTCATGTGCTTTCTAGCTTGACTTCCTACAATTTGGATGGACTGACGAAAAAATAAATTTCATTTGGATTTTATTATGGCTTATATTTTATTATAATTCAAAATCAACATGAGAAGAAAATCTTTGTTATTTTAAAACGCACTGATCGCCATATTTTTTTTTTTCGTATTAAAAATACAGATATTTGTATATAACAGAAACCAGAACAACGAAAAACATTCATTGGTCTAGACTCCAGTTCTTTTAGTTGCTATACACAGACCCAAACTGATAAAAACAATTTAAAACGCCCAAGGCCTACATTATTTAGAAAGTTATTCTGTACCATATTCTGTACCATTATTCTGTACCATATCAGTCCAGTAATTGTTATCTGGAATGAAGAGTGTAGAGACATAGCATAAAAAATGAGTAATGCGCACGCATATTCCCAGAAACAACTTAGACTGGTATGTATGGAGAACGAAGAAAAATAATCTACATGCAAACATTACTAAGAGATAGCAAACTACGTAATGGCGACATATTGGCTTGTTAGTAACGACACTAGGTCTCAACATAACGGTCGCTCATAAACCGCGGTCCCACTGCCTCGTGAGATAAAATCTTGAGGATTTAGGAGCTGGATAGCCTGTGAAAGATAAATGTGCAGAAAATCGTGTACTGTTTACTAAACAAATTAAAATACAGTGTACGCTGTTAACCGTCACGTACATTAAGCGATGGACACAAGGTGGCTCCTGATTCCGGGAATTCGCTAAATACTTCAACCTACTAGATTCGAATTATTATTGAATTAATTGCTGAAAAGTTGTACTTAACAATATACCACTAATATTAAAAATGCGAAAAATTGGATATTTGGATATATCACATAGAAATTGATGAATTGATTCCGTTGAAACGTAACAAATATGTAGATAGTAATTAGGTTAGTAATGTAGGCCCCGTAAACGAAATCGCGGGCAAAAGCTACAAGTACAATATTGAACTGACTGAAATGACTTAAGCTGAACAGCGCTAGCAAACTTTACGAATGTTCCGAAATAGTCTTATGCTTACGAGATAAAAATGATCAATTGCTCATCGTGTCATATATTTAGCCGCGTACACATATACTTACAAGTGTTAAAAATACACGCCTTTTTTAAAGAAAAACAACAGTTGTTCTCGAACGTTGTAGTGCTTAGATTATGGATCAATAAAGAGAATTAAGTTTAATTTATTTAGTAATAGCCAATGGCGGTACTTCTATAAAAGCTAAGGCCGATAAATCACGGCTAGCAAATACATGGTATTGGTTTACCAATTCCATTTATTTTACTAATACCAATGTCATTAGTATTGGATAGGTATTGGTAATGGTACATTGATTTATTAGTAATACTATACCATCAGTTTACGTCTCTCGTGTGGTGACACACGACGCTCGGCTCTTCTCATAAAACCACCACCGGCGAATTTCTTTAAGTCGTCGGTCCATCTGGCCCGAGGGCGTCCCACACTGCGCTTTCCGGTACGTTGGCAATACCATACAAATGTATCATACCATATACATATAACTATTAAACTATTAAATATACTACTAACTATACTTCACTATTAAAATATACCACCCATTTGACCCACCGCCTTTACCGTGACATTCAATGGGTGAGAATCGGGCCTAGGTACGATTCCGAGGCACGCGGTAGACGCCATGTGACGCCAGGCGACACATGGCGTTTAGGTTCGGAAGCCGGCGACAGTTGCAGCGCGGCACACCTAACCACTGGTAGCGTTTTCCTATTTTCTCCTCTTAATAGTCCAGCAGAGAATATAATCGAGCAGTTTTAATTTAAAAAAGAAGAATACGATGACTTGTCACTGTATTTGCCAATCTCTAAAAAAAAGCAGAATACCAATTCTAGTGTACCTAATAAATAACGGAAGAAGGATAATCAGTAATGTGTTTAGATACTAAATTAAATAAATATTCGCTATCTTCTTCTGTCAACACTTCAATGTTGCACGACTGCAAACGGCAATACTGTCTTTGAGCGGTTGTGTCGTCTACCGCGACGTGTCATAACAACAAAATACAACTGCCGCGCGGCACTTGGAATCGTGAATCCGAAACGCTCTCATATGTTATAATATAATAGTCTGTTGTCGCGTGAAGTACCGGCGCCGTCAGCCTCTGCCGTCTGCCGCGTGCCTTGAAATCGAAGCTTTAAGGTACAATTCCGTACAAGACCGCAGACTGCAAACGACAGTAGCAACCTGCCGCTTCGGTAGGCGACAGTGACGCTGCGTTACCAATACGATTTATAGAAAACTATAGAAACCAGTTGTGTCGTCTGCGGTTTTCTGCTGTCGTTTGCAGTCTGCGGTCGAGTTCGGAATTGTACTGAAGGGTTTCAATCAACGCTTTTTATTGAACTGATTATTTTTTTGTATAATTTATAATTTATAATTGTAATTATCTAAACTTGCTTTAGTCATTTGTGTGAAATGGCTCTTAAGTGCTGTTACGGTAGAAAACGTGGTGGCAGTGAAAAGTTTAATTTGTGAAAATCGGCGAATTACATATGAGGAGATTACGGAGAGACCGCAGATTGCGCTGGGTTTAAGACCATAAAATCAGCTTGTGCTTCCACAATGAGTCCAATTACGGCACGAGGTGTAATATATTTTTGTAATCTATTTATTCCAAAATTGAACTATTTATATGTATACCTAGTATAATAACTAGTGTTACAATAATTATCTGAGAACAGAAAAATTTAAGTGCATCTATGAAATGAAAGTACCTTTTTAAATTTATAAATCTATTCTAGAACTAGTTTTAAATAATAATAATAAGTAACTAAGGATAAACCATTATTAGTAAGGATTAATTAGAATTCATTATCGTATTTATATACCTATATTTTACGACAAATGGGTATGAGACAGAAGGTTAGCGTATGACTCGTATTTTAAATGCACCTACACACGTGAAGTATACAATAGAGAAATTATTCATATGTAATTGACGTCCTTGAATAAAGTGCTTAACTTACATCACTCAGTTAAGTACATCTTTCTTTTTATAGATAAGAGGGCGGACGAGCAAGCGGTCCCACGTGATGGTAAGCGTTACCTCCGCCCATGGACACCTGCAAAGCCAGGGTGTATGCGAGCGCGCCGCCGACCTTGCAAGATCCTATTCACAGTTTTATGCTTTTTAACTGTAAGTTAAGTGCGTAATAGTCGATGCAAGGCAATTAAAAGAGAAAGTTACTAATTAGTATCACTTGTAATTAGTAAAGCGTTCTAAAGGATAACGTAAACTGCCTTCCTAAGTTGTTTCTCGTAATGTCACGCGTATCTAGGAAATCTATGTGGACATTTATCGCGATTTACTGTGAATAATTGTTGTGATACACGTTCCAGCAACATTGTAGAGGAACATGTCCCGGGAAATGTTCCGCGACTCAGTTTAGGAAGTATCGCGGTTCATTTACAAACACTTGGATGTTCCGCATGTTTTATGCCCCATTTGAATTCGTGTTTGGTGTTAGGCGATTTGTAAGTGCGTTTTCCCATAGAATAGATAATGTTGTATTGATAACGTTTTGAAAGTTAAATGAAAATAATTTTAAAAACATAATAAAAACATATTTGAGTGAATTAACTAAACATCTCTTATTTATTTTCTTCTCTTTGTTTTCTAATTCTTTAATTTTTTCTGCATTATTTCTATATTTTGTTACTTATTATTAGTGGTATTATATACGATATCAACAATACTATAAACAATAACACCGTATAACAATACGTATAAGGTTTATCGTTTATATGTATTTTGGTATTATTGAATTGGTGGTTTGTTTGGTCATTTTGGTCTAATGTTCGCATGTATCGCGGATGTCCATGGGCTACAAACAGTACCCACTTACCATCAAGTGAACTGTATGTTCCTCTGCCGTCTTTTTCTATAAAAAGCAAAGGACATTAATATTAGATATACATTCAATATAAATATGTAAATACAATATATAACTCTAATATGTAATGGGGTAGACCAGTTCTGAATGGAGATCATGTACAGTGAAGCGCAATAAATTAAAGTGATACCCGCTCAAGCCACGTTGACCGACCACTTGAAGAAGTTATTCGCTTGTTTCTGAATGAGAAGAGTGGAAAATCGCATTTGGTTACAAGCCTTGAAAGAAGTATATATCTAGCGGTGGTAACAAATAGGCTGATAGTAATATATATATATATATATATATATATACATACCTATTTATACGTGCTGACATATTTATATGTACAAACTTGCGTGTAATTTGTCATTTAAAGCATATGTTTTATTATTCATCTCAAGTAAAATTAGCCATGTTTTTACTGGCAAACGTCGATGTTCATTACCAACAATTATATTTCTTTTATTAATTACCCTAGCAAAACCTTTACAGTTTAACTCAGTAAAGGAAAAGGGCAATTAATAACTCTCAAATATTTAAGGTTAACTTCGTAATACGCCATAAGCTATGTCGGGGGCAGTCGGGGCTAATTAGCCATGCGTCGGAACGTAGATACAATGTTCATCGGCATAATTCAAGACCGATTTTCGTTCCATAGCTTTTTTCAGACGTATCTAGGAGTATACATCGGAATGCTAGATGCACTATGATTTAAAGTCAGTAGGAATCTTGTGAAGCATGTTTTATAAGAAAATTGTGAATTACAAGGCAAGCCGCGCGAGTTATCGTTAGATAATCGTATTATGTGCGTAAAAAAAGCACGTTATTTTATAGCTTTTAATGAAATCTAATAAGATTAACGAATACTTAAGTGTTTAACGGCTGTTAATTGCGCCCATTCGTGAATGTAAAAAGTAGCAGTAGATAATATTACATAATTGAATTCTATTTTATTACTGGATTAAAGTGCGCTTTCTTGATTATTATTTTTTTAATTTTCAAAATGCTAAAATAGCTACGTGAAGTCATAAATTGATAGGTGAATGTACATGCGTCATACTTCGAATATGTTTTATTTCACATCTATATATTAAATTCAATACCTACTCTTATTTATCAGTATTTTTCACTGTTATAAATAAATGCATGTAATTTATATAATATTAAACTATTTCGTCTTGTGTAAATGTAATAACAAATCGTTGCCATTACGTAACAAAGTAAAAAAATCCAATATTTTAAATTTTCAATACTGATTTTAAAAATTTACTCGTTTAATCGGATCTTTTGACCACTGTTTCTGGGATAAAAACTTAAGTGTAGTAGAGGCATTTGTTAAATGAATGTTTTTTTTTTAAATTTTGTTTGCAGTATTGGACGGAGGCTCGTGGAAAACAAAGAGTTGATGCCTTTGTCCGACAGTGAAATACAGTTATAGTCTAATAAAAAATAATAATAAATATTTCACAAAATTCCATTAAACAATTATTTCTGTTTCATTTTAGATTTATTTATTTATGTATTTGAAAAACTTTATTGTACGCACATAGTAGTACAAAAGGAGAATATCTTGAGGCGTCTTTTACCAGCAAACCTCTGAGTCAAACAGAGAGACAAATAGGGATGTATGATGATATTTTCATAATTTTCATTAAAAAAAAAACTATTCCATAAGAGCAATTTGTAACGACTTTTTTCAAGCACTATAAGGAAATGTGTAGTACATAGACAACCCATTTACATAAATACGAGTAGGTATATATTAATAAAACCGGCTAACATTATTTTGACATTGAAATTGTTAATATTTTTAAACAATTCCAATTACAATTGCATCGTAAACAAACAAAAACCAAAACTGTATCAAAAATAACTCTTCCAGTTTTAAAAAGGGCATCGCCTATAAATGGGGCGAGAAGAATTTAACTCTGTAAACACCAGTTCAATATGTATTATTAATACGACCTTGGAGTCGACCGGTATTATGTCGCAATTGACAGTTGCAACGTGTATTTACTTTATTGCCTTAATACACAGCGAGTGTTCAATTAAAGATGTTTTGTTAATTGGAACAAACTGCCTCAAGAGGTCTTTCCATTAAGCTACGATATGGGGTTCTTCAAGAGAGCTGTGAATAGGATTTTGCAAGGTCGGCGGCGCGCCCGCATACCCCCTGGTGTTGCAGGTGTCCATGGGCGGCGGTACCACTTACCATCACGTGGGACCGCCTGCTCGTCCGCCCACTAATCTATAAAAAAAAAAAAAAAAAATGCTGTATAAGGAACGATACTAATAAATCAAATTTTATTACTATAGCAATATCAACTCATTCAGGCAATAGCAGTTAGTTTATATCTAGTAGTCCACAGTATATAGTAGAACGTAAGTAATTGCTTATGACGCAGAAGGAAGAGAGCTTCTACGTTGCGAAAACAAAATCTGGAGAAGTATTTTGGGAATCTCGGAAATCTGGGTCCAATAAGGCGAGAATGTGGAGCGTGCAATATAAGGAACAACATAGAATTGAAAAACAAAACAGAAAAATTATGGCTAAATCAAAGCGGCATCACGACTCTGATGGCTCGGTTACGTGGAGACTATGAGGGAGGATTGCACCGTAAAGAATATGTGAGACAGATGATGTAGACCACGTGCTCAAGTACCGCTGGAAGAGATGAGACTAAGAGGAACTTGGATTCCAAGTAGCCTGTTGCGCCTGAAGTTGCGCATAACAGAAGACGGTAGCGTCTCTTAATGTCGGAGGCCAAGAGCTACATCAGGTTGTGAAGCCAATCAGAGTAGAAGTATAAGTTCTTCCAATTCATGAGCGCGCGTATGCCTTGCTTGAGGTGGTCAGTGTCCGTATTCGCAAAAATAGACTATATCTCCTTTTTTTCATGGACGAGCATGATGGTAAGTGGTCCCCGCCGTCCATGGACACCTGCAACATTAAGAGGCTTGCAGGTGCGCGTCGACCTTACACAATCCTGTTCACAGCTCCCTTGAAGATCTAATACAATCCTTCACAATACTTTGAAATACATTTACGCGAAAGTTACTTTTCGTATACGTATACGAATATCCACAAGCAAGGTAATCGCGTGCTCATGAATTACAAAAACTGTAGTATGTGTATTTATGTAATGGTCTCTCTATTGGATAAAGACAAATGATTTTCATGACACGGAACTGTATAGTCTTACTAATTAAGTGACCATCAATGCGATATAATACGATTCAACTGCGACGTTCAATATACAATAAAAGTACAATATACGAATCTTGTCTGTCTACTCTTGGATAAAGACCATTAGATATTTTTCGATATTGTTATCTTTTTTCTCCGCACCACCCAAAGGTTGCCTGGAAGAGATCGCTTTTCATGTTAGTTACTTAAATTGTGTTTTTGCAACATGACGCATTAGTGAACAATAAAGAGTTTATCTATCTATCTAAAGACCTCGCCCAAGGTCCACCAATTCATTCGATCTTCCACTGTTTTATATATTGTCTCATTATACATAGGGTAACTGGGTAAATTTGCAGATGCTCAAATTACAGAAAGAGAACTCATTTGAGCTGTACCGTTTTTAAAACATCATTTATTTGAAATTCGAATTCCGAAAGCCATTTAGTCAAAACAAAAAAAATAAAAATGTTGTATTCACTTTTTATTGCATTTCGCGGGTTTTTCTTTGCAACAATGGAATTCGAACGAGAACATTTTCGTGCAATGATCTTATACGATTTTAAAGTAGGTTTAAATGAAAGTGAGTATAAAGATAGATTAGTATCAGCTTTTGGGGACCTCGCACCGTCCCGTGCAACAATTTTTAGATGGTTTTCTCAATTCAGTCAAGGAAAATTTTCGTTGAAAGATGATGAGAGTTGTGGCCGTCCTGCGACTTCCGTAACGAGTGAAAACATCGAGTCTGTGAAGAAAATATTGCACGAAGATCTAAAAACTACCTACAAACAGATATAGGAGACTATAAAGATTTAATCGCAAGTCATTCATGAAATTTTACACCAACACCTTCAAGTCAAGAAGCTTTGTTCGCGTTGGGTTCATCATTCACTGACTGCTGAACAAAAACAAGCTCGCGTGACATGGTGCAGGGAAATGATTGTAAAATGTCACGTCACGACACCTAACAACGAACATATTTGTCAAATTCGTTCGCCTTTTTTAATGTTTAAATTTTTTTAAGTCTATTTTTTTAAGTAAAAGCTCTTATGGTAGTTAAATTAGTTGTGCTTTCAAACGCACTTACTGTTTGTAGTCATTTACAGTGCCGAAAGTAATAATAACAAATAAATACTTTACGAATAAATACTTTAAGGAGGGTTCCTTATGGCCCTAATTTAGCTCCATGCAACTTCTTTCTCTTTTCAAAAGTGAAGCTTGGCCTTCGTGGCATACTTTTCGACAGCCCTGAGGACGCTTGGAATGCTTTTATGGCAGCTGTTGAGGACTTCGCTAAAGAAGAGTATCGCCGGTACTTTAAATCTTGGTTTAGACGAATCAATCGTTGAATAGAGACCAATAGAGTATATTATGAGAAGTTGTAATAAAAAAATATGTTGTATTTTTTTTGTATCTCAAAATTTACATAGTCACCCACGTATATGCTGCAGCAATCGATTTCATAAATGCTGATTTCTAGCGCTATTGGCGTTGCGTAGCACGGTGCGTTCACAGTTCACACTACCATGTTTAAAACTTAATTAGATGCGCTGGATGGCACATCATTTTCATGCTGTGTGAAAACGCTCATACTGTTGCCACAATACGGGTAAGAATGAACAGTAGGTGAAGTTAGGGATATTGTCAATAAACGGGTTGGTAGTAATTGATGCGAGGTGTTGCTTGTAGTCGCTTGTGACATAGCGCCTCTTAGTCGGTAGCAATCATTATTATTATACGGCATTTCGTATAGTGTGAATTATTAAAATGATGATAATAATATTAAATTTCATTTATTGTGTTATTTATTGAAATTACGATTTATTTATTTCTTAGAATTTCAGAAATTCAACCTATAGCATTTCTTAAAAAGCGAGTTAAAGTCGCTTATATGGTACAATTTCTTTTTTTTAAGGACAAAGGCGGCAAACAAGCATACAGTCCACCTGATGGTAAGTGGATACTTTCGCCCATAGACATCCGCGATACATGCCAATATTAGTCCAAAATGACAAACGTTGGCAACGTTGGTTTGGAGATATAGGAATGGATTTGGGGAAAGGGTTGGGAAAATGGGGAGGGGTAGGATGGGGATCTCACTCATTACCGAAACACGTACGTACATTAGGGAAATAACATGAAGTGAGAAATGCAGTACATTTCAAGGTAGTATTTTGTGAGAGAGGGGTATCGTGCCCAGTGGAGCGCGCCCAGCGACTGTTGGATTGCAGCGTGCACTCTCCCCCTGACCAAATATTTTAATATACGCCTTCATTTTCTTTCATATTCTGGTATGTTTATCTTATGCTTATGCTTATACATACCCATTCAAATATATTGTTTTGCCTGAATTTTCTGTACAAGCGTCTGTGATGTACGAGTATTTAAGGTGTATGTCTGTATGTATGGCTGTGTGTTATACATGTCGTGTATTGTGTGCATGTGTATTATGCGCGTGTGCATTTACAATTTGAATATTTCCACAAAACATGGCATACTGTTTCTTTTGACACTGTGTCGTTACCGATCTAGCTGCTTCTATAGAATAACATCCGCTACTTACACAGTTACACATTTAGACACTCGTCTCACGTGCTCGCGTTACGGATATTTTAATTTTCAGTTCACACGACTGCCGTGGTCTCTTTCAGAGCTCTCATCAATATTAATGGCGTGGCACTATATTGACGATGGAACAAGAGACGAAATTGCGTGTGAACCGTAGACTTATGTCGTATTTTCCGAGCGTACTAAGATGTAGGAATAATGTAAAATGTCTTTATTAGGGAGAGAGTGCACGGTGCATTCCCCCAGCCGCTGGGCGCACTCGACTGGCTTACCTTAGCCTTCTTCCATAGAACGCTAATTGAAATGTACTGCATTTCCCAATTTATTCTATTTTCCCAATGAACGTCCCTGTTTCGCTAGTGATTGAGGTATGCCCGAGTCTATTCCCATCCCATCCTATCATATCCCACTTTCCCAACTCATCCGTCAAATCCAGTCCTATATCCCCAAAGGTAGGCAGTGCATCCGGGGGCATGGCAACATTTGTCATCTTGGACTGATGTTGGCATGTATTGCGATGTCCATGGACGAGAGTATCCACTTACATCAGGTGGACTATATGCTCGTCGGCCAACTTTTTTCTATAAAGAAAATTATCGATGTAAGTGGATACTGTCGGCCATAGACATCCGTGATACATGCCAACATCAGTCCAGAATGACAAACGTTGATACGCCCACGGATGCGCTACCAACCTTTGCAGATTAAGGAATGGATTGGGAAAATGGGGGAGGGGGGATAGGATGGGATGGGAATAGGCTCTGGTATATCTCACTCACTACCGAAACACGTACGTACATTGGGGAAATACGATAAAGTAGGAAATGCAGTACATTTCACCGTAGTCTTCTGTGAGAGAGGGGTTACCCCTCTAACATGGCCAGTCGAGTGCACCCAGCGGTTGTGGAAATGTAGCATACACTCTGCCCCTACACGCTCCATCGCCACCTGTCACAATTCTTTCAATGGGAGAAATCGGTAGTAGTTCCAACTTTCAACAGCTCAGTATCAGTGTGTAATTATACTAATTACTAATAATTCCAGTTTTCCAGTGTCGTCGACCGGCTTGACGGCGCCGACAGATTATTATGTCTGGATTGTAAAGATCGTAGCCCACGTAAGATGCGACGATAGTAAGTAGCTTGTACTATGACTTGTAGATGCGAGATTGACAAATGAAAGAGACATTGATTGATTTCATAGGTGTACACAATAACCAGTACATTAATACATTTATTACCAGTACATAAAGAGCATTCGAGAATACACAATTCTAATCACAGATCACAAATTGTTTCTATGATCTGTGATTTCAATACAATTTGTCTACACACGACGGCTTGAGGTGACTGAAATGGCCTTTAATTATAATTGAGTTATAATTATAACTATAATTATAAGTGAGGTGATCATTGTTTACATATCCATAATATGCTTCATCGCCACCGCAAGTTTGCTCTAGATATAAAGCTAAATGTTGAGATATTTCATTTTTTGGTTTGACTTTCGGCAAATTGAATAGGATCGGTCTATAGATGTGTGTATGTGCGATGCGCTGCGTTTCAGGGGTTTCACGTATTCATGTGTCGCAAGTGTGTGTGTATGTGTGTGTACGCCGCATTTCAGAAATTTCATGCGCAGTTTTCCTACGTCATTGTTATAATTGATTTGTCAAATTTAAGGGAGATTCACACATCAAAATACATTGCTAAATAACACAATCACGTCATATAACAATATTTATTAT
The DNA here is from genome assembly GCA_943735995.1 of Sesia bembeciformis. Taxonomy (NCBI): domain Eukaryota; kingdom Metazoa; phylum Arthropoda; class Insecta; order Lepidoptera; family Sesiidae; genus Sesia; species Sesia bembeciformis. The sequence continues at coordinate 12,813,670 of OX031033.1, read as the reverse complement.
GAAATATCATTATTTCAACTCTTTTTAAAATGTCAACGCGACAAGACGTCTTGCGATTTACAGCGACTGTGAACCTTTTAAATAAGGGAACACGAGAACGATTAATATTGGGTTAATTTGTAGTATGTTATTAACTTTTTGACTGCATAGCTGTATGTTATATAACTATATGTTTATTTTACTATGTTTTATGTTTATGTTATACAGTGTTACACGATGAGAACTAGCTATTAAGCTATAACCTTTTACGTAAATTATTTAAACGATATACGAGTTACTTCGTTTAAAAATTTTAGCAATAGCTTACAGTGGACCATTATCTTACCTGCAATTAATAGCTAATAACCGAACGTGTCTTTACATGCATCGATTGTTTATACTAGCGTGCTTTATGTAAATGTGACTAATTAGGTTTTTTTTTTATTATTTCAGGAAGCTAAGGTATTATCATACTGCCAAGACCAATTAAAAGAAGATTCACAACACATGTCATGTTACCAAGGTAGTTATTAGAAGAGATAGTGCGTAATGAATGCTTTTAGTACCAACCTATAAAAAGCTGTAGTGCGAAAATAGTCTATACTATCCGACGCTTGAAGTTTCCGACGGTTATTGTTTATTTTAAAAAAGTTGTGTATTACTTTGTAATCTGTGCTATAGTTTGATAGCATAATCAACAAATTTGGATATATATTACGCTGCATGTGAATAAAAAATGCCTAAAATGACTTTTTTGCAATTGGATAAATTAACTAATATTTTTTGACACTTTAAAAATAACTACTTTAAATTAAGAACTTATTCCCAATTCCCGTCTTTTTACAGGGAAGTAGGCGGACGAGCAAGCGGTCACACGTGGTGGTAAGTGTTACCGCCGCCCATGAACACCTGCAACACCAGGTGTGCGGGTACGCCGTCGCCCTTGTCAAATCCTATTCACAGCTTTCTTGAAGAACCCCATATCGTAGCGTAATGGAAAGACCTCTTGAGGCAGTTCGTTCCGCAGCCTAAGGGTTCGCGGTATAAAATGGATTTTTGACCGAATGCGGAAATGCAAATGCACTGCACTACTGTGCGGTTGTAGAAACTATGTAGGAATTATGTTGAACAATTCTTCACAGCATTTCTCACTGTACCTACAAGCGGTAGAACACGCAGAGAGACGTCTCTCCGAACGCTGAAGGCGCCCGTGTGAGTAGGATCGTCGATAATTTGAATAGCACATCGTCGGATGGATTCAAATGGGTAAAATTGATATTTCGGTGCGCCGGCCCAGAGATATGAGCGGAACTCTATATTTTTTACACATTTTGAAGAAATTACGACGGCATGGCCATCTGTTTTTTGTTTTGTTCTCTGTTTTAAGATTGCCAGGAAGAGATCGCCGTAGTGATAATGTCGCCTATTGTATTCTGTAATTTATTTATGCACTTGTAATATCCATTTATAATCAATACAGTGTCTTTATTAATTTTTATTGTTAGCTTAATAAGCCTTTTAATGCATTGCATTTTAACCAATTCTAAACATACTAGGAAAATTTACAATTACAATAAGTCAGCAAATTAAAAAATCCTTTTCATTTGAGGAATGAGCGTGCATTCTTATTCAGATTCCAAAAACGTTAACAAATTACATTAACAAACAAACTAATGTTTTACGACTTTACACTTGCGAGCGTTAAGTACCAGTCAATTATTTCTATCCAGTATATCCAGTCAATTTATTTCTTTGTGTAACCACAACACCAGAAACTAACAAAAGGTTAGAGAGAGTCTCGCCGAGGCGTAGTTTTTGCAATAATGTACTTAATTAAACTAATTTCTAATTCGCAATGCAAATTTTAGGCTCCTTTCACTCCCATTACCCATTGTGGAGCGGGTAATGACTAGAGCCTAGTTAATAGCCCGTGAGTTACTTTCGGTTAGACAACAATTCGAATTAAAACCACACACAATACAGTATTATAGTTTAAAATACAGTATTATAGTTTAAATACAGTATTATAGTTTAAATACAGTATTATAGTTTAAATACAGTATTATAGTTTAAATACAGTATTATAGTTTAAATACAGTATTAGGTATAGTTTAAAAGGAATACAATTATTGTTTACACAAATAATTTTTGATGTAACTACAGGCATTTGCTGTCCATTATATTTTAATACCTTATCCTAGCATATAAACTTTGCCCATTAACCAATTGTAACCAAATTTTCCCGAAGCGTGAAACTATTGATTCTGCTCATAATTCAGAGTAAATTGTCATATAATTACTATGTTATTGACATTTACGAACATTTATTGTCATAAAGCATAATATTAAATATCCACAATTTATTTATTTATTTATTTTATTTTATTTTATTTTATTGACGAAACACAGTCATTGGAAAATATTATAAGGTGAATAATAAATAAAATGCAGAATTTAGATCCTTTGATTGACAATACAGAGATACAAATTTAAAGAAAATATATATGTTTATCAAGAAATTTGTAGTTTCATTGCACAGCAAATATGCTGAGCAATCAATAGATAATCAATTAATGAGAATAAGCTAAAAGAACAATACTATGACAAGAGAACAATCTGAGCCCTACCCCCAAAACTCTCCGTAACATTTCTATTAAATACATTTAACGGGCATTGAAAATATCAATATAAGTTGTCAGCTATAAAATATATAGGCACGTTTGAAATATGTGTTCTGAGCGTAACAAGTTTTCGATGGCTGTGTCAAGAACAGATGCTTAGACGCTTTAGATGCTTTAGATTTTAGATGCTTTAGCTTTGTATGAAAATTTGGTAAAGATTTAAAAAAAAAATGTGTTTTGCAAAATATATTGATAAAATGTTAACGTCAATGAACTGAACTAACGGAACCATGAACGAAATTTATAGCTGTAGGCAGTTTCAAGCTTTGAGATAGGTTCGGTACATCATGTATCGTATATTAAATATGAAAATCAGTAGTTAACCGAACAGAGAAAAATAGTTTTTGTATGTCTAGCAGGCTGAATCAAACTATTTCCTTTATATTTACTAACAGGTACGTGCCCATATTCTGCAAATAAATTGAGTTTGCGTTTAAAATATAGTTTAAAAGGAATACAGTTATTGTTTACACAAATAGTATTAGGTATCCAAGCATTTGTCGCTCAGTGCATCTGCGTTAGATCTCTTTTTTCTTTGAGAACTGAGCCTGTGTGGTCTCGATACCCTGTAAGATTATTAAGGAAGGCCTGTGCCCTGCATTGGGAAATTATAGATAAATATAGATTTCCTTCAATATTTTTTACAAATATACATGTTAAAATTAAATGCAACCAGCCCTTTCAGTATAAACCTCCTCACACCACGCTAAAACACCACGCTGGTCAAGCGGGTTGGCGAGTCCACTCTTTTAGAGGTATTGTAGTTCCTCAAGGCTTATCCCTTAGTCGCCATCTTTCTGAGGGGGAGAGTGCACGCGGCTGTTGGATTGCAATCCAACAGCCGCGGGGCGCACTCGACTGGCCACGTTACCCCTCTCTCACAGAAGACTATCTTGAAATGTACTGCATTTTCTACTTTATCTTATTTCCCTAATGTACGTATGTGTTTCGGTAGTGAGTGAGATGTGCCAGAGCCCATTCCCATCCTATCCCTCCCCATTTGCCCAACCATTTCTTCAAGTCCATTCTTATATCTCCAAAGGTAGGCAGCGCATCCGGGGGCGTGCCAATGTTTGTTAGTTTGGACTAATGTTGGCATGTATCACGGATGTCTATGGGCTACAGTATCCACTTACCATCAGGTGGACTGTATGCTCGTCTGCCGCCTTCGTCCATAAAAATAAAAAATAAAAAAATATTCGCCTCAATACTCTACTTAATCTTTTTAGTCGCCTTTTACGTATGAAATGCTTCCTACAAATTCTGACTCCAAGCATCAAAATAATAAATTGTCCAATTTATCCACTATATTGCCACGGTAGTTAAATAATCAACCACAGTACACTACAGTATGACTAAAGTCATAGACTAAGTGATTGTTTTTAGGTAACTATAACTACGTACAAATGCGAATTCTCATTTCATCATTTTCTAGTTCAACAGTTCACGGTCATAAGTCTAACTGAAAACGCTAAACGCACATCATTAAAATCTCATAAAGCGAAAGTATTCACGTGGTCACACAGCAACAACATTAGATTATAAACTATAGAGAGATTAAATTAATAAATAATACGGATCATTAAACACATTAAAGAATTACAAATTTCAAGATAGGTATAGACGCATCATATTTGTACACTTAGGTACAACTCGAGAAGCACCCTGATGAACTTTAATGCAGTTTTCATCGGTACCTAAACGATTCTTCTAGGATGCTTAGCTTGTATAAAGGTATTAATTAAGTAAGCTGTGATAAAAAGGAGCCAAACTATAATAAACTTAATGAGGCGAGTGCTGAACCATTAAACTACTTCCGTGTAGGCGATAATGTGATCAAAGCTGGTAAATTAATAAAAACAATAAGCGGTGTGTGTGTTTGCAAAAGTGTGAACATCAGTTTTAGTGAATCATAAAGGCTCGCGCATATTACGGCGGACCGCACCGCAGCGCATAACATTGCAAAAATCCTGCTAAATCATTGTCATACATTTTGTATAAACCATCTTACACTTGAGGCGAGCTACATCGCACCGCAACACAGCGCACTGTCGATGCCGGATCGCTTGTCAACCGTATTTATGTTTTGCGCTGCGACGCGGCCTGCCTCAATATGCGATGGACAGGCGCAGTTAACAAACGTAATTCGAGAATTATTCGCCGTGCGACAACGTGAAGAATTGAATGTCAACAGCTAACTGACTCAAATTAGTGCGTTGAGTTGCAGCCCGCCCGCGCGTCTGTAATGTGCGTTGTCGCAGTTTTGCAACGCGATGCGGCACGACACGGTTGTAATGTGCGCGAGCCTTAATAGCGAATCGCGCAAAGTGCTAAACATTAAGAGAATTACACACTTTCATTCGATTAATTCAATTTAAATTCGTGTGAATTATTTTGAGAGGTGAATTAATATAATAGACTACTTGACATTTGAGAGGCTTACAGAAAAAAAAACGCCGAGTAATGTGTGCGTGCTTGCAAATGTGCTAACTTATTTTCTGTGAATCGTTCACGAATCGCGCTGACTGATCGCCAGACAGTAATTACTAATTACGCACAATTTTAAGTTCGTGTGAATTATCGTTAGACGTACATAGTTAAATTACTAATATAACATACAGATTATCTACTTGACATTTCGGAGAATTGCAGATAAATTAACAGAGAATTGTAACTAATGTGTGCGTGTTAGCAAGTGTGCGAACACAATTTCGATGAATCATTATTGCGATTCGCGCAGACCGAGCCCCAGACGTTAAGGCAATTACGCACTTTCATTCGATCAATTCAATTTAAATTCGTGTGAATTTGAGAGCTCAATTAATATAATAGAGCATTTGACATTTGAAAGGCTTAAAAATTATAACTAAATAATGTAGAGTAACATTTAGTGTTCACAAAAGTGCGAACACGAATTGCAATTAACCATTTGCGAATTGCACATACTGAGCACCAGACGTTAAGGCAATTACGTACCAACTTTCATTTGAAAATTATCCCTCCCCTTTTCTCTGACCCTTTCTCCAAATCCACTTCTATATCTTCAAAGAAAGGCAGCGCGTCCAGAGTCGTGCCGACGCCTGTCATTCTGGACTGATGTTGGCATGTATCGCGGATGTCCATGGGCGACTGTTTCCACTTACCATCAGGTGGACTGTATGCTCGTCTGCTGCCTTTTTCCATAAAAAACTTCATGTAAATTACATAGGTAACACATTAGTGCAGTCCTTTACGCTATGAAACTTAATATTTTTCCAAGATATTTGAAAAATGACTTATTTACCTCAAGATATTTAGACATCATCGAAAACTTGTTACATTCTTAAGTTGTTTGAAAGTAGCTATTTTATTTGTATAAAAAATTGGGTAAAGATTCAAAGAAAATGACTATCTGCAAAAAGTTTTTTTTTAATTTTCAAGTCAATGACCTCAATATTATGAGTGGAACCCATTATTTCAGGCTTCAGGAAAAGTTCGGACGCCTTGTTTTCAATAAGAGTCAAATACGTTAGAGTTAAATTAAGTCAAATAGAGGTAAATTGTAAATTAATGTAGATACCATTTGATTAATGTAAAAAAATATTCATTACAACGACTAATAAATTAAAAAATGTTTGCAAGCACAATATCGAACAATTATTGGGAATCGCGCACACCTCTTTCATTTCATTCGATCAATTCAAGGTCATGTGAATGATTGTACACACACCTTTACATTGGTCATGGTCATGGTTATGGTCATGGTCATTTCCGCAGATTTCTAGTTTGAAAAATGTGTGTCATTTTACGAGTAACTTTTATCTTTATGAATGGCAAAATAAAAATGCAGACATGACTCGATACAAAAAGATTTATTTAGTCTTTTTATAGTAGATATTAAACATAATTTTAAAAAATTCTCCACAGGTTATAATGAATTAACATATATCTAAAAAATAGTTATTATTTGAATAAAAAAAGTCATTAGAGCCAACGGCGAGAAATGAAAAGAAACAAAAAAGGTGTTTTAAAGTCTTAATGAACTAAAACTTTTTTATTCCCCTAGTTTTTTATAGTCGCTACATTGATGTCGCATCATGGCCGTCACATTTATTAATAGAAAAAAAAGGTTTTTTTTTAATTCGAACTTAGAATTCGAAATACCTACTTTTTCTTCAATTTTTTTCTGTCACGTAGCTGTGGGCCTAGCAACAACTTTCCACACAGAAAAGCGTTTAATCTTTATCTTGTCACTATAAATCTTAAGACAAATGTCTTTAAGGTCAAATTGACTTGACACTTAGCTCGATCTAGATCTGTTCCGCACTATATCTCACCCAGCCGTCGCATTTCAGTGCCTTAATTAAACGTAACAAAGGCTTTTATTTAAACATAAAATGCCTAGATTCAGTCTAGTCATATGGAAATCTATTTTTTAACGTTTTATTAAAAAGTAGATAGAATATAAATATAAAGCGATTTTAAGCTTCATTAATAAACCAAATGAAAAAAAATAAACGTAAGATTGTAACAAATGACAATTATTAATTTGTCCCGTTCAAAGTACATATATACGGATGTGAGAATAATTGAGAAACAAACATGGTAATTTACAATTTCATTCAAAAAAGAAATCCACTCACTTTATACGGATTATGACGTCTGCGCTACGTTACGGTATGCGGTCGTGAGTCGTGACTGATACGTGTATAAGTAGCAATTACGTGAATCTTGACATAACGAAATTTGGATAATGTCACGTAGTTCATATATAACGAATTGTTGACCAGCCATCCTTACGTCAGAATGGCTGGTCACCTATATCTATATAACTTTCGTAGTGAGTAGGTAGCAATAGTGGCAAATAGGTAGCAATTGTTAGGCACCACTCCAATGCCGAATTAGATAGGCAACCAGCCATCCTGACGCACACATATTATGGATCGATAAGCGGTAAACATAATAACTATAGTGTAGGAGAATTGGGTGGTGTAATGAATTGAGGAAAACCCCTCGTCCCGTTTTATACTTCCTATTCCTCTTTTTCTCAACCCTTCCTCCAAATCCATTCCTAAATCTCCAAAGGCAAGCAGCACGGACGGGGGTGTGCCAACGTTTGTTTTTCTGGAATGATGTTACACTGGATACTTATGGTATCGAGTAATAAATAATGCATTTCTCCATTTTACAACCAATAAATAATTTCCATGTGGATAATTCGATGACTTAAGTACCTAATTATAATTTTATTGCAAATAAATCGGTAATCTGATGATTATTTTTATTTTATGAACTTTTACCAACGTACGAGTACAATAAATTCTTCATATATTTAGACATATATGAAGTCTATTCAGAGAAAACATGGCAAATGACAAATTATATACATTCGTAATTTTGAATCTACGAGAATTTATTTAAAAACTAGTCTTTCAGTAAAATTCGATTTAATGTTATGTTATTACAGTTAGGAAACAAACGTTAACGGTTAGTCAAAATTGGTATAATAAAGTCGTGAAATTAGAAAAAAATTGCAATAAAAGATTCCTAAAATTTTCATTTCACTAAACCCAGAATCGTGAACGGAATATATAATTTCAAGCTTCGCAAAGGATTCGGTTACAACCTGCATATTGATATCTTGCACATGAATAATTTGGAATTCATATTTACTTTTTTATGTATCAAATATGTATGTATGAATTGACGTTATGCAAGCGGATGTAATAGCCATTTCATTTCGTATGAGGATGGTGCATTGAATCCAATCGATGCAGAATAATACAAAAATATACATGTCAATAGAATTACAATGTTCCGACAATAGGAATATCAAGTAAGGACGACGATAAAGATCATTTTATTTCGCATACTCTACCTTCGGCCATGCTCATGGCCACGACATCTATTATATGTATTATATTATTGTTTTTTCTTTTATTATCATTAACTTTTTGATTAACTCAAAACTAACCCAGGAAGATTTTTTATTTATTTATTTAAAATTCATTTTACATTGTACATATAGCGGCCTTAATGCCATATGACATTTTCTACCAGTTAACCACCAGATCAAACAGAAATAGGAACGCGAGTACAATTTGGTTTAAAATAGATCTATAATAAAATGGATGTTGGTATATCTGATGTTAATAGACTTCGACACCGTTTCACCGATCACCATGAAAGTGAGCGCATATATGTATATTTTCATGGAGAAGGTTTTTAATGCTATCCGATTTTGTTGTAACTCGCCACTAGATGGCGCTGCAGCACATAAATTTCTATGGCAGGACAGCGTCTGCGGGGTTTTGCTAGTATATAATAGTATATACTCAGATCATCGATATGGGAATAGACTAGATAACACATCGTAAGTTATTATCAAAGAAATCTGGTCAGCTAGTTGTGAAGTAGATGAGGAGAGGTTCATTAAAAATTAAAATTTTGATACTTAAGTACTACATAATAAGAATGTTCCATTTTCAAAACACATATTAATGAAAGAATTCGAGAGCTACTAAACATATATAACACTATTATACTGTAACGTGCCTACCCTAGAGTCGATAGTATATAATGTATTCTCAAATCGATGACTTAGATATATTTATCAATAAAAGTGGTTTCCAAAATGTACCTGATTTTATTAAGATTATTTTAATAAAATTATAGACAGACTATTGTATAAACATTGTTTAAAATAATTTCCACATTTGAATTCTTAACTTTGCTGGCATCACTACGAACTGCTCGTGAGAACCTAACTTTATAGAGCCTTAACTTTATAGCGGTGAAGCCGCTCTATGCGTTTAATTCGAGATTTCAAAGCTTATTAGCAAACTAGCTGATGCCCGCTACTTCGCGTGAACTTAGAGTAATTTCCGTGGCAACTCTGGAACTCTCTCCATTATAGTTGCGTTCTGGATAAAAATTATCCCAAATGTTAATTCGGTATATAAGCTGTAACTATGCCAAGTTTCATTCAAATTCAGTAGTTTTTGCATGATGTGCGATCAGACAGACGGACAAACATTCTAAAAAATGTTGCTTTGGACTCTATATCATTTGTACTTTCAAAGCAATCACTTTTTTCAAAAAATATACATATACAGTACACATACATACTCGTGATTCATGTACATATTATTCATTATATGTATAGATATCGAGGTTACAATAACGTTGGAGTCAAATGCTTTCTTTTATCACAAGAGATAATTGCTTTTTCAGTTAATGTAATATTTAATTTTGAAAATTACTAATTTTTTCATGTAAAAATAATGAAAAACGAATCAATTGTGACTCTGTGACTCTTCTTCTCTGTGTATTTTCTCTGACTGTCTTTCTGTCTGTTTGGTCGCTTATAACTTGGGTTCTACTGAACGGATATTGATGCAATATTCACGATCGTGTAGGTTGCGTCCGGAAATTTTAAGTATATGTATCAAGCGAGTGAAGCCGCGGGCAACTGGCTAGTAGAGTATAAAGGACTACGTCTTTCTGTTGTTTGCTTATTCGCGCTAATCTCCTAATCTGCTAAGCCAATTTTGTAGCAGTTCTTACTGATGTGTAGCGTATTTACTCCGGAAGGTTATAAAGTATTCCTAGACTTTTGGGGGAACTCGAGAAGTGAAGTTGAATTTCTGTTTGATTATTGTAATAATTGTGTACTAGGGTTTTGTGCTTTAATAGTGATAGTTTACTAAACTTCACAGTTTCGTGCGTGGTGTTTGTAATAATTAAATATAAGCGTGGGACTGCGTTTTTCGTGTGCTTCCAAGGAGTCCTCTTCTGTCCTCAGTAAACCTACTATCGCTTCACTGAGCGACTCCTGACTTACTGCGACGGGACTGACAAGATACGTTTTAGACTTTGAAATTGTTTATTAAGAAGAAATCTTGACACGGGCAGAATGTGCTAATTGCACCATTGCCATATATGAAAAGGAAAAAAACCTACTTGAAACTAAGCGAAAGTTTACACAAAAGACACAGGTTAAATGTTCTCGTACTTTTTAAGTGAGTTTAAACATACTAACTTTTTAAATCATTAACGTTAATATATGTACCTACAGCTTCTAATCGATTTTTAATGCAAAAAGTTTACTGAAAATGTCATATAGGTACCAATTTTATTTTTAGCAGTATACTTTAGATTATTTTGTATTGGACGTCATCATATTTTTCAGTTTCATTTTTATTTTATTGTTATTATTATCTATAAATAGAGAAATTGATTTTTAATAATATTCAAAGGGCAAATAATTTAATTAAAGAAAACTGCATCAACGATATTTTCAAGTAGACTGGTGAACCTGACGGGCTTGGCGAAATTATTTTACTTTAACCATTGCAGTTACTACGTAAAGAATTCTTCACAGTCGAATCCGGCCACCAACAATTCCAATTTATAACGCCCATTGCCTGTTACACAGTCACTAATGTGTACAAATCTCTTTTCACGCCTTACATAGGCGCGGGCAGAGTGGCGATCGTTTAACTAGAGCCGAGACTAACACAATCCAATAATGAACTTTAATACCGAATCGAAAATTTTGACGAACTATTTAGTTCTATGTAAAGCATTAACCAAACGAGCGCTCGCTCGATTACATACTTTTTGCGTTTGTCAACGTGTTATTACGGTGATTTTAAAGTTAATTTTCGATACTCAAACCGAATGAATAGGATTGTTCTACAACGTTCTGGATGTTAGCGCTACCTAACCGCTTATTGAATAAGTTGATAGCGAGCTGCAAAGAGTTTGTATTCCTCACTTCGCCCTCACTTCGCTTCGGTTTATTAAATTTAAAACAATCGGAATAAGATATTTTCCTGCGGTAAAATGGAGCCTATATTTTAAGTTAGACCTTTAGCAATACATCGGTGAAAACTGCATTCAATTCCATGCAGTAGTTTTTGCGTGATGCGTGTACAAACATACATACAGACAGACAGACATACAGACAAAATTTCTAAAAACTGTTGTTTTGGCTTCTGTTGCTCTAATAAAGACCCCCCCATATTAGTTTTTTTTTCAATATCTATAATGTACAGACATCGGCCTGTTACAATTTTATTATATGTATAGATGCGAATGCTCGATTGATAGTTTACAGACAGATTTAAGAAAAGTTAAAGTTAATACGAAATGACCGACCGATTGGCGAAGTTGGTAGTGACCCTATCTGCCGCGCAAAAGGTCACTGGTTCGATCCGCGGTCGGACATATATTTATTTAATAAAAAAAAGACAAATGTACGTTTGGGTCTGGGTGTGTGTTTGTGTTTGTGTTTGTATGTGTCTCTGGACCCACGACACAGGGTGTGGGCCATTTAGTGTGGAAAAATAAAAGACTATATACTAAAAACTCAACAGAAATCAATAATAAATAACATAAATCTGTGGAAGACGTTTCTATGTATCTGCTGAAGAAACGAGTTTTATTCGTTTTTCATTTTTGATATTATATAATGCAACTTCAATTAATTATTGTTAACTTGGATTAATTAATTATTATTGTTAGATTAATTTTTAACTTAGATTAATTGTTACTGCTTTGAGTCTGATACTGAATTGTCAAATTAGTGGAGTAATTCGAGTAAAACATAACAAACAAACCAGTTAGTGTGCAGTTAGTGTGCAGTAAAAATGCAAACTTGTATAATTACGTTTAGTTTATTTCAATACAAGTGTATAAGAGTACAAGTTAAGTGTGTATAAGTTTATATAAGAGTCAGTCGCGGGAGGGTTTTACTTTTTAAAATAACTAACTTTTTTTAGCTTCTTATGTATTATTGCAAAGAATCATATTTTTACTAACTGATATTTTTACAAGCATTTGACCATAATGTTGAAACGTAAGTACCATGTCATACAATCAGCCGGTTTTTCCTCTACTGGATATAGGCCTCCCGCAATGCTCTAAGCCACACACGAACAGCGTTCTTAGTGTACACTGTGTTTTGTGGTATATTCGGAATTACCTTTTCATAAACTTTATTTTTTCTGAAGCAAACAATATGGCACCTTAAATAAATTATTTAAAATTTTCAAGAAATCGCAACATCAACAAGACGAATCTAAGAAAACCTCGCTCTTTAAAATCGGTCACTTCACTTCAGCTCTGCGAGGGAATGAAGAATCGGACATACAATACAATACATAACGGTGAAAAACATATCCCTCCTCGTGTTCCGAAGTCTGGTAGAAACATAGTAAAAAAACTACATAAAAATTCAATATGTAGTTTTTTTACTATGTTTTTAGTGTAATAAAATTTCGTTTATAATATATTTGTATAATATATGCATAAATATGTTTTGCTGTTTATATCTTGTATTATAAAAAAAATTAAAATTGTAAGTGGTTGTGTGTTGGGTGCTAATTGTGTGTACTGAAGATATATCTCGATTAATTAGTCATATTATTCGACCAATGCTCAGGTTATTGCTCATTAATCATCTTTAACAAGATCGAACTGCATGTTCTGCATTTCAACTACACTCTCGATTTTATGTAACATGAAGTAATTTGCGATTCGACACAAACTGCCAAATTATGCTAGAGTGAATCACAAAATAATTCAATACTATATAGTCCAAATAACCACTTTCTATGTTCGCACCCACACTTTCACGAGAACGTGCGTAAAACGATTTCTTAATCGATTATAACTATATCGTCAAAACGGTAACGTCCACTTTTCAATTGAAGTCACATTATTTTTTATGGGAGCACCGATAATCGATTGTATTGTTCGATCGCCGTTGTAATTCGATTAGTCAAAAGCCTAATGATGTGTAATAAATAATACTAATAATAGAATGATTACTTAGTGTACACTCTTTAGAGACATTTTTATCAAAACTCTATTTTTACATACCCATTTTAAAAATCATCTTAATAACGGTCGTCTTCTATAGTAAAGTGGTATTTTACATCAATTTCAAACTGAATCTAGTGTTATTGTAAGTTGGTAACATTGTTTTAACAATAAGAACAGCATACAATGTGTAATTGTGAAGTGAAGAACAAGACTGCTTCAATTGGTATTAAGACTTATTATCTACAATTATGGACACTTTAGGTTGCTGCAGTTTTACGTATAATTTACAGATGCGTAAAATTACATACTTTATTGAATTATATGTTTATACATTTGTACTTCCACGATTCAGCTTTCAATTAGTTGTTTTATGGGCATAAAAATAAATATTAACATGGCTGACATTAAGATGTCAAGTTCATTGACATGTTATTATCTTTAAAGGTAGAAATACCTATTAATGAAAGCTATCAATGCCTATTAATAAAAATACACAGGTACCTAACCGGTTGGCTGCATACAAATGTAAATAAAAATGTATGAACTAGAAAATATTAATCTATTAATATAATAGAATGATATTTAAAGAAATCTCTGTTTTTATATTAAGTAAATAGCTATAAAATACGCCTTCTATTATTGTTAACTTTATATATGTAATTTTAAATTGAAATTTCGATACACGATAGCTATCTAAATCATAAAATTGTGAGAAATTATTATACAGATATAGAAGAATAATAATTTAAAATGGATTTTTCACGATTATTAGCTTACGCTACTTAATTCTCAAGGTAAATGCACATTTTTTTTTTGCAAAATTTGCATCAATTGAGATTTCACCAAATTACAAAAAGTACTTACAGTGTTGCTCGTAGAATCGAAAACACAACGATGTTTCGTCTCAAAATCACTTCGACAATCGAATCACTGACAATTGAATCACTTCGCGAAGTGCACTGCGGGCGGTGCGTGCGTGCGCGCGCGCATCAACGTGCTGGGTGCGCGAGTGGCGCGCGGCCAGATATGCGCGAGTTTATACGCTCACCGAACCACTGTGGGGTGCATGCACTTTCGCTTTACTTGCCAGTAGGCTGCGTTTAAGGGTTGCTTTCAGTAACTGAATTAATAAACTTGTCCTAGGATATAATTATTATTATAAGGAACGGTGAAACGTTAGCGGGCACTAGAATCGCTTACCGCGCCGTGCTCTTGATTTGCCTAAACTGTGTTTGTTGTACTTAATTGAATTTGGCTGATTATGATTTGAGAATATTGTTCATTTAATTATCCGTCTAATTTTGAAAGTATTATTTCTTGGGGTATTTTTGACCGTTTTTCGTAAAGATTGTGAATTCAAACACTACTCCGTACCACTGAGTTTCTACTTAAATATTTTTAAATTAGCACCAGCTCAACGGTGAAGGAATACATCGTGAAGAAACTCGCACGCAAGTAAAAAAATGGGCATGTGTATCCTTTCACTACTCAGTGTTTTCAACCTCGCTGCCAAGTTTCACTAGTTTAGGATTTCCCTAAAATAATATTAATTTATGAGTCAAGATATTAAACTTCATTGTGACACAAGAACAGCGACAGCTGGTTTATTTGAATTGAATTTGCGAGTTATACATTGAAATCTAAAATAGGGCATAGTGCGTGTTTAATGTGCATGTACGCTTCAATGTACTTTCGCTTCACTTATTACTAGGCTGTATTTAATTACAGCAGTGGTTCCCAAAGTATGCAGTTCGACTTTCTGGAGAGCCGCAAATTCTGTATTAAAGCTGGGCATCGCGAAATAATATACCATTTTCATTATTGTATTTTAATTTTCAAATTCAGTGTCATAGTACGCGACATCTAGTAGAACTGGTGCAAACCATTTATATGTTGTTTTATTTATTTTCACTTAATAAAAAAATTAAAACATGGAAAAAATACTATTTCGCAAAGTGTACTTGAGAGAATTCGACATAGGGCGCCTTGGAAAATCTGAATTCAGCAAGGGCGCTAAGAATCGAAAAAGTTAGGTAGTCATAGGTTTAGAGTATCTTTACAGCATTAGTGGCAGAAAATATAATGGTCCAACTGTGACTCGTAGCCGTGTACACAGAGGAATAGATAGATGTACAGCGTTCCGCTACATAAATGGAACGTTCACAAAAGTGCGCAAAGGTATCCGTACATATAGGTGCTCGCCTTTGAAGGTATATTATATACTTTCACTACAATTGTCAATGAGGTTATAAAGAGTTAATTTCAAAGGGATAAAAAGCAATAATAATAATAAATCCACTCGATTGAAATTATCTTACGCTTTCGTGACTGCGGGCGTAGCTGCAGGCAAAAGCTAGTATATATAATAAATTTTGAAACTGAAGGTACGTTTACCTTCAAAGCCGAGCACCTATATGTACGATACCTTTGCGTACTTTTGTGAACGTTCCATTTATGTAGCGGAACGCTGTACATCTAAATGTCATTAAAATGCATTCAAGTGTTTTTTTATTAATTGTCACGGTAGCGCCATATACACTATATCGTATACACGTAACCTGTCTAATTATACGTAATTATGTAAACCTGGTATCGTTAAATTAGCATACATAATTTCTATGAACCCAATACTTATACCTACCACTAATTTAACCATTAATTAATTATACCTAATTGTTGTTTGTATATATTTGAAAATAATTTCTTAAATATAACGTTTCGTATGTAGTTGACTTTGCTTTAAATTAATGTGTCGTGAATTATTCGACTGGAGAACAAAATAAACCTACATAGAGTTATACATATATTAATTGGTGAGAGGGTCGTGAGGTTATTGTCGTCTTATTGTTACTTACTTTATTGTTGACCCTTTTAGGGTTTCGCGATAGTGAAACGTTTGAGAAACGATGATCTAATTGAAATAATAAATTTATTTGCGCGATATATATGTATAGAAAACCACTAAATGTATCTTATGGATCAGCGTGAAGAACCCGAGGGGAAGAGAAAATAGAGAGCGAAATGCCTTCTAAATGTATATGCGATGGGATGTACTAAATGTGAAATAGTAAATTATTATAGATACTAAATAGTTTTAAAACTTAAATTTGCTGCTGCCTATCCTATCCTATTTAAAATACCTATTAATAATGATGAGTAAATTATTTATATGTAAATTAATAATGAGCCACATAGAAGTTTGTATTCGAATGGCCAATATTATTTATAATCTACGTTATTGGATGACTTCCATTCAGCTTTGTAATTTTATATTTTAATTATAAGTTTTCTGGATATTATTGCTAATTCGAGATGTTATTACAACCTTTTTTATTGTTTAACAAATATAAAAAGAAACTACTGTATGTAAATGCTAATAAGTAGTTTAAACCTAATCAATAAAAAGCACGTTGTATGATACCATGTTATTATTATGTACATTTAATACAGTAAACCTGTGTGATACTCAGTGAAGCCCTATTTTTATTTTATTAAAGGTATTTGTGCATCATAGTGGTACTATAAAATTATTTAGTCCATAAAATGGTAGATCGAATGGTAAATCCAAGTTCTACAGACGTATGAAATATTTATATTGCTATATAAATACTTAGGCGACACGTTACGATAGTTTTTTCCTTTGACTTTGGAGGTTACCAAAAGCAATGGGAAGCAAGCAAAAGATTGTGATATATACCATAGCATACCATCAGCCTGTGTCTCTCTACTGCAGGATATAGGCCTCTACCAAGGCTGGCCACCACACACCATTCTCGGCTCTTCTCATCCAACCACCACCGGAAAATTTCTTTAAGTTGTCGGTCCACCTGGCCGGAGGGCGTCCCACACTGCGCTTGCCGGTACGTCACCTCCATTCGAGGACTCGTCTACCCCAGCGGCCATCGTAATTGTATTGTCATAATGCGGTGTTAACTGCCTATTAAAACATATAAACTAAGGGGCTTGTATATTTACATGTATAAGCCACTCCGCTTATATGAGTGGCTCATATGCCACACTTTCGGACTAGTTAGAAACATCTGGCACTTGAGAGTTAGGTACTTCGGAGTTTTTCTAGCAAATTATGACAGTGGTACGGTTATAGTTCTCATTCGTATGCGATGTTGATCTTTACGATCAATAAAAAATTATAAATAGACTTGTAATAATAATAATAATGTTTCTACTGGTGGTAGTGCTAGCAATAATCACATTTTAGAGGCTATCCTCATTTCACGTAGAAAGGACATTTTGGCCCACGCTTTTATTTGATTATCACAAACACCACGCACGAAAAATTATCACTATTACCCTTAGTACACAATTTTTAGAATAATCAAACACGAATTCAAATTCACTTCTCGGTTTGTGGTTTTAATAGTGACAGTTTGTTAAAATTTAAAGTGGTTTTCGTGCGTGGCGTTTGTGATAACCAAATATAAGCGTGGGACTGCGTTTTTCGTGTGCTTCCAAGGAGTCCTCTTCTGTCCTCAGTAAACCTACTATCGCTTCACTGAGCAACTCCTAACTTACTTCGACGGGACTGGACATTGACAGGATACGTTTTGGACTTTGAAATAGTTTATTACAAGAAAAACTTGACACTAGCAGAATATGCTAATTGCATCATTGCCATATATGAAGAAAAAAAATTGTATCGGAAAAGTGCAAACGCATTACAATTTACTTAAAAAATGTAAAAGAAATCAAACTGTGGGGAGACAACTGAATGTGACCTTCTGGGTACCTACTTAACAATTCGAAGATATTTTTACAATAAATAATCATTGTGCCCAAACTTAGTTTATTTAATTTAACTTCTAGATAGCCGATCGGCTGGTCGGACAGTGGGCAGTAGTGCCCCGCCTACTGTGTAAACGGTCCCGAGTTCGATACCCGGTTGGCCACTCATCTGTATAAAGACAAATGTTTATTCGGGTATGGATGGTTTCCTAGTGTGGGCCATTGACTTTAATTATGTATAATAAAATAACTAACACTTATTATTCTAGGGTGTGTAATAGCTCTAAAAATACTAACTAACACATTGCATTAATTATTAAGTATTTTGAACTACAAGTCCTTCTAATAACTACATAATAAATAAAACAAATACTTCGATGAAATGACAGTGTAGCTTTTATCCGAATATTCGTAATAGATGTTGACAGTAAGCCCCCTGATTCGCATAATTTTAAATGTCAGCGCAGATGTTATTCGTAACCGCATAGTTAACCTTTTTTCTTATACAACATGATCAAGGCGATCAAGCCTTGAAGCGTACGATAAATTGATTAAAAATATGGTTCCCCAGGGAATATGCGGGTTTATAGCTGTATAATCGTTTTACGTCTCCTATCCAGATACTTCCTCTTAGCTAATGCGCCGCCGGATGCAAACTAGATACTCGATGCTTTTCCCACGTTTGACCGCATGTTGCAGATCAGCGTGCGTAAGACAATGTCGCACCAGATAAACAAAAGGGCTAAAAGGTATAGAGAATCTAAATATTCTAATAATTTATTTGTATATGATTTATTGTAACGTCGTCTTTACCTAGTATGACACTGAACTCCTTAGAAAAGAGGCAGAAGAGCATTTTGATAGCATTCTATAAAATTGAATAAGAATCATTAATTTAAAATCAATCTATATGTTTATACCATATATGTACATTTGTATATTATACTTATACGTTATGTATTCATTGGGTATATTTAAGGGAATTTTACTGTTTTCGTGTAAGTTATTATATATTTATAATACTTCTCATCGCACCTCCCAATGTATCTCTCTGATAAATCCAAAGGTTAGCTGGCAGAGCCGTTTAGCTTAATACGCCTTTGTACGTCTTTTGTACGAAAATCTTCAATAAAAGTTTGTTAAATAAAAAATAAATAAAAGCTAAAAACTTGTAGTTTTCTTAATTTTTAACTGATATACCTCAGCTTATATAGCGTATATAGACATAACATCAGCTTATTTCTTTCAACTGCTGGATATAGGCCTCTCTCAGTTCATCAGGTCTCCACCGGCGAGCTTCTTTAAAGTCGCATCCACTGCGCCAATGTTTTTGTTATATTTAACATCTGACATGTTTAGTTAACAAAAAAGGGGCGGGGCTTGAATGTTCAGTCTTTCGAGGACTCTATCTATCCCATCGGTTCTGCGGCAAATATGTTGATTCTACATGCTATGTCGTTTACTTTAGTTCTTTGACGAATCTCTTCGTTTCGGATCTTATACCGCAAAGAAACTCGGAGCATAGCTCTCTCATGTGTACTCTGAGAAACTATAATTGATGCATATAGCAAATGTCTTTTTTTGACATATCTACATACACCTGACGGATTGTCCTCTCGGCAGCAGACGAGTCGAATAAAATGCGTTTTTATGATAAAATAAATCGAGGTAACAATAGAAAGCACAGGATGCGAACTTCATAGACGTAAAATAAAATAACATAAGAATTTTATTACAAGTGTTTATTGCCGTTTGTTTTCGTCCAATCATTTTTAAAGGAAGTCATAAAGAGCTGAAAGATACAATTTCGCCTTTTCTGTAAACGCATAAAAATTATGGACGGGAAACAGAACAAATTCTTACGTACCAAATTATATTCTTACATGTTAACATATACAGGTTGTAAATAAACTTTTCCTCAAGTCTGAAATCGAAGATTTCATTCATGATTCTGAATTCATTACTATTAAAAATTTTACGAAACTTCTTTTGCAAAAGTTTTTTTTTTTCAGCGATTTTTTATACGAAGTCGATATTTTATATGTCAATTAACTCATGATCAGAACGATTCGACAAGGATTTCTTTACACCGTGACTATAAACACGAAAACCTCTGTCTATTTAAGTCCACCTGTTTGTTGGTTCGCACTAATTTCAAGGTTTACTAAACCGATTTACTTGCGGTGTTTACTGTTATATAACGTTTTATCTCGAAGGGTTATGAAGTATTTTTTTTTTTAAAACCGATCCAGCAGTTTTGGAAATAATAACTAAGGCGTCACCATGGCGATAAGTGTTGATATTTTCTATTATTTTCTCGTACACTTTATTATATACCATTTAAAAAGGAAGTATAGATAGCTTATAATTACTTTACTTTTTGAAGGGGTTAGTGCACGCTGCAATTCAACAGCCGCTGGGCGCGCTCGACTGGCCACGTTACCCCTCTCTCACAGAATACTACCTTGAAATGTACTACATTATCTTCCCACTTTATCTTATTTCCCTAATGTACGTAGGTATATGTCATGTTTCTGTAGTGAGTGAGATGTGCCAGAGCCCATTCCCATCCTATCCCTCCCCATTCTCCCAACCCATTCCAAAGGTAGGCAGCGTATCCGTGGGCGTGCCAACGTTTGTCATTTTGAACTAATGTTGGCATGTATCGCGGATGTCTATGGGCGACAGTAACCACTTACCATCAGGTGGACTGTATGCTCGTCTGCCGCCTTCGTCCATAAAAAAGGTAATATTCTAAGTAGTATTTAAATGTTTAATTATTTCCATTCAACGTTCAATGTCAATCACTACCATTTACCATCTGTATAAAATAAAAATGTCTTTTATGTACGTACATTATTCAATCACTTGTTAACAATAACGGTATTTAAGTAAGTCTCAAGAATTACATAAATATTTGTTTTTATATAACAATTTATTGTACACACAACATTTATTGTACAAAAGGCAAGCTTATCTCCTGCGAAAATTTCTTCCAGCAGGCCTGAGAAAGTGAATCCTTGTAGATATCCAGATATCCATCTTATATACTTGTAGATATTCTTTTATATATTGTAGTGTTGTAAAAACGAGCGCTGAGTAAGCGCTAATAATCTTTCAACGTTAAAGGCTATTGATCCAGAGAGCATTGATCCAATTTTTTAATGTTTGATGGTATTAAACCCTTGAAGTTAAAAGCTCAAGTCTAAAAGGGTTCACTGGCACTTCAACTTGGCGTGCCAGCGCTAGAGCGCTCAAGCGTTCAGTGCTCATTTTAACGACACTGGCTATATATAAGTATATCACGGCTTACATATAATAGGGTGCTCCTGCTCCTTAATAAACCTGATAACTCCTTGATAACTTGACTGCTCCTGAAATCTCCTTTTTTATGATTTAATTAGTTAGTCTACTTCGACAACTTCAATTTTAATTAGTCTATAGTTGTTTTTAGGTTTTCGAGTGTTATTCTATATTCCACTTATAAATCAATTTTTCACTAATTCAGAACTTTTTTCACAAAAACCACTCACTCGCACCGCGCAGCTATACTCATACAGATTTATATAGGTTTCTAATAGCAGCAGTTCGATTAGCAGCTGCTTAATAATGAAGTGTGCAGTGTTCCATTCATAAAAGCGTATTAGTGAGCATTGTACAGAGTAACAAAGTTAGAGATTTCTTTTTGGGGAAAATGTCAAGTCCAATTAAAGTCATAGAACAAAAGTTGTAATGATAGAAATTCAATATTAAGATGGTACAGGGTATTTTTTTTATTTAATCCTGTATACTCAACCCATAGAACACACTTAGGACATTTCAGTATTTCATACCGTCATTTTGTGCCTGTCCGTTTCTACTTTGCTGCCATCGCTAAATATTTATAACTGTACACAAACACTCTTCACTCTAAAATTATACTAATTATTTTCGAAGAGTTCCACAATTCATCAACTGATTAAACTTATAATTATAACTCACAACTACAGCTAATTATTTCTAAACTCACCTACCCATCTGAATATTAACAATAATTAAAAATTACAGAGCGCCTTGTAATTACTTTAAATATGGAATACGTAGAATGAACAAGAAGTTTCAATGTTGGAATGATATTTAACAAATATGCTCTTCCATAATATTGAACTCGTATGATTTTATTAAATAATTAAATAGATATTTGTTAAGGAAATTGTTATCTTTATTTCACATTAAAACTGGCAGCAAATCGATGGCGGCGAATTGAAAGGGGGGTTAGATTTAGGTTCTCTGGTGACCATAAAGACTTTGTGTTGACATTCTTAATAATTAAAAATTGTTTATTTCAGTTAGGAGCGGTGATAGCCTAGAGGTATCTATACTCAACTAATATTCTTGTGATCGTGCGTTTAAATCCTCGGCCCCCGTACCGCTAAGTTTCTACTTATGTATCAATTTTTTTAAATTGTCCCTTGCTCGGCGGTGAGTAAAAACATCGTGAGGAAACCCGCAAGCGCAAACACGCAAGCTCAACCCGAAATTTAAAAAAATCTGGCGTATGTGATCCACCAATGTGATTTACTAGGGTAGGCCTGTGCCCTGCAGTGGGATGTTATAGGCTGATACAAGTAGGTAGGTACAAGTTATTTCAGTTATTAAAAAATAGTTTGTTTTGTTGATCACGAAGTAAGGAAGCTAAGTATTTTTTTGCGTTTAAATACAAGCCAAAATATTAGGTGCCATATGAAATGTCCGATTTGTATGAGGAACTGAATTTTTTTTTTTGTTATAAAAATATTTATTGTGTTAGTCGAAATATTGACCCATATTATCTGCACACTTTCGCCACGGGTAGTTGATTGATGCCACTCCCGTAAAAGTCTCCTGGACGGATGTGTGAGGTCGGGCATTGTCATGAAGAAGAAGTGGAGATGAGCGATTGACCAAATTTGGTTGCTTTGTTGCCAGCTTTTCCATCGTTGTCTGCAGCTCCTTACAGTATACATCTACATCAATCGTTTGACCGGCACGCAAGAAACTATAGTGGACCAAACTGATACCAGTAGCTTCTTCTTAGTTATATCGATACGAATGTTTGCGTTTACAGGATCCATTTCTCATCACAAGTCACGATGCGATTCAAAATTCCTTAGTTTTTGTGACGGTTCAATAACACAGTGCTCACTTCGATGTGTTGTTGTCGCTGACGTTCGATCAGTTAATACAGTACCCAGTTTTCGAGCTTCTTTATTTTGCCGATTTGACGCAGATGAATCAACATTGTTTTACCACTAACATCAAACCCTGCTGCTAACTCAGCTGTACTTTTAGATACTTCCACTGTAGCCTCTAATTCATCGTTATTAACTTTGGTCGTAGGTCGTCCGTGGGGTTCATCCTCAAGATCGATATTTCCAGAACGGTTCAAGCTCAACGGTGCGATTGTTTGTGGTGTTTGGCCCATACACACTATTGATATTCTGAGCTATCTGACTTGTGTTTGTGCCGCGACGAAACTCATATTCAAAAATAGCACAAATTTTTAATTTATCCATTTTATTGTCAAGACAATCACATGAAAAAATTAGGTATAGAAAAACAAACGAAATACTGATTTTGAAATAAGGACATCGTAGTTATTAGATGCATTTTGTTTTATTATGAAATTCGAATTAGAACAGAAGATATAGAAATTCAAAGTGGCCAGTAATAAAATCAGTCATTTCATAGTTAAGCACATAATAGTTGAAATACGGAGATAATAGGGCCAGAAGTTAGTAAAATGATGTGTGGGGCAACATGGAAGTCTCCCCACTACAGTGTTGTACAACCAAACACGCCTTTTAACGCTCTTAAGTGGTTGCACAGAGTAGCTGTCGATTTAGAGACAGCTATATTTATTACAAAATAATAAATATTCTTGTCATAACTGAACTGAACAACAAAAACCTTTAATTGTACACGTTTAGACCACATTCACAATATAAAATATGTACAAAACGTGAAAGTCGCTAAATTTATGTACAACTATTAATAATTCTGTTTAAAGCACGTATTGCTTAAATTAAAGTTCGAATAAAATAAAGATCTGAGTAAAGTTTTCTTTATAAGTATCTGATTCCTAATAAGGTTACGTTTAAGTGTAGGAAATATAAATTACATTAAGTATGTATATACATTATTTCACTTTCAATGTTTTCAATTCGCATATTGCAGTTCGTTAATAGCAGCTAAAACCATTCTAAGACTATCTTCGTACTTAGTACACGTGCAACCCCATTAATACCATCGACAAACTGAAATTTTGTAGTATCAATTGGCATTTAACCTCAAGCAACCCATGAAGTTAAATAAAATATAATGGGACCCTTATTTATTATTTGATGGCATCACCAACCTATAAATTTAACGTTGAAAGACAACGTAACGACCACGTATCAGTCGTTTGATAAGATAATAAATACAGTGTTTAAATAATTAGCAAAATAAAATTTAATAATTTTACTTTGTATCCCTATCTGCATATAAATTTACATGTGGCTATAATGGCCAATAAAATTGAAATCGATAGAACTTATTTTGACATCAGTCCATTACACCCCTGTTACAGGGTTTTAATTATTATTGAAAAAGGCGGCAGACGAGCATACAGTCCACCTGATGGTAAGTGGATATTGTGGTCCATATATATCAACGATACATGCCAACATCAGTCCAGAATGACAAACGTTGGCAGGCCCCGGGATGCGCTGCTTACCTTTGCAAATTAAGGAATGGATTGGGGGAAAGGGTTATGAAAATGGGGAAAGATAGGGTAGAATGGGATGGGAATGAGCTGCTCTGGAATATCTCACTCACTAGTCACTACCGAAATACGTACGTAATTGGGAAAATACTATAAAGTAGGAAATGCAGTATATTTCAAGGTAGTGTTTTGCGATAGAGGGGTAATGTGGCCAGTCGAGTGCGCCCAGCGGCCGTGGTATTGCACCGTGCACTCTCCCCCAAGGGTGTTCTAACCGCCACGCTCAGTGGTTGATGGTTCATTTTCTGACGTGCAGGTTTCCCAATTATATTTTCCTTCACTTCGAAACGTAAACTCAAGAATATTAAATCATAAAGAATCAATTTTCTTTTTTTTTTTCTTTACTACGGGTTTTAAACTTTTAAATTTCACATTCTTGAATGTACTAAGTGACTTTGTAAATTCCACAAACAAAATAATATAACATTACTCTATCTACCATCTAAATTACCTTCACATGCATTTGTTAGCATAAACTCACTTATCTCAAACTTACTTATATCGGGATCGCTTTAAAGGTACCTACGGACAGTTTTTATATGGATTTTCGCGAGCCATTCAATAAAACAAGCCCATGTACGTCGCTCGCTTCTTTAGGTGGCGCCGCGTAAACCATATATGGACATTCATCGTACTATTATTTTACGATGCCGATAAATTTAAATAGTTTGGATTCTATGAAGGAAGAGGACCGGCTACACTGACGAGATATGATCTCAGGTTCGACCGTCAATGAAATGAAGACACCTCGATGTATGTGCAATGAAATAAACTGCAAGGTTGGACAGAATACATAATGACGTCTAACTTCAAACTTTAGCATACGATGTGACAATGTAAATTTGAAGTAAGTTTGAATTTATAGCAGACAATCCTAAAATTAATAGGTGATTTGTAGCACGAGTATTTTTTTTTATTATTATTAACAATTTTACAAAGATTAAGTATATAACTAACATAATTGTATCTAATAAACCATACAGATTTGTCTAAGATACAAGTACTGCTGGAATCAGTAGTCGAGACATTAAAAACCTATCTGTGAGCAGTGAACAAATTATAATTTGGACAAGAAATATGTTCTTAATTTATATTTTAAATTATTTTCGCTGATTGGTTATTAAAAGGATTATTAGTAATTGATTATTAAAAGGTGATTGGTTTACAGTATTGTAATTTAAGACATACAGGGCTAAATAAAAGATATCTGCACCATGTTATCAATGAATTTCTTTTGTGAAAACCAACGACTTTTGATCTACACTTTTTAAAATTCTGTACTTTATTGATACAAACCGCACACTCACTCTCACCGCGTAGATACACTCGCACCGATTTACATTAGATGTAGTTATTAGTGGTTCGATTAAAAGCTGCTTATCAATGCTGTGTGCGGCGTTGCCGTTCGTTGCAGCGTATAGTGTGCGGTACAGAATAACAACGCCAGAGACTTCACTAAAAAACGTTTTTTTAATAAAGTTATAGGATAAAAGTTGTTAATTTTAATAATAGAAATTCATGCTTAAGTGGATGTACATATTTTTTATTTAATCCTGTATAAATAAGCAGTCAAAAAGTAGACTCAAAAGAGCAATGATCACCAAAGGACAATAATTAAATCACACAACTGAAAATGGCAGGACTAATTATAATGAACAAATTTACAGTGTTTCTTTATAAAGAACACCTAACTCCACACTACTCGTAGCTCTACACTAAGCTTACCTATTATCGTAGATTTAGAGACATACAGTAGAGACATTAAACAAGTACCATATATTTGTCTTTAAACAAATGAATGTCCAATCGGGAATTGAAGTCGGGTCATTTTGTTTAGCAGGGTACCAACAGGGTCGTCAAGTTAGTATAAATAGTTATACTCTATTCACATTAAGAATAAAGTGACGTGATCCGTCCAATGTAGTTAATTGGTTAGTCGAAAAAAAGTCCCTCTCGTAGTCAAGCAATAGGTGAAATCATCACTTTTTTCTTACCTTGAACAGAGTATAGGATTAGATGATGACTGTAAATATTTCACTACTCTATCCTCGCATGTCTACTGATACTGACACAGTCTAGTTCTCAGACAATGAATCAACGAGATCCCAGACGCAGATCTCTTTTATTATTTAGGTAAAGTAAAATTTGCCGAACGCGGGACCCGGGTTATATTTTATTAGGAAGAAAGAATAAAGGTAAAATTACATTTAATCTTTCTTACCATTAATTAAACATAATTTATACAAGGGATTGAAGCATTAGTTATAGAATCCACCCATTTGCAATGAGCCCGCGTGGAGAATTATGGAATTACCCCTGGTAATGTACAAGGGGAAGCGCATCCTATAGTCGAAACATATAGGCTAACAGGGTTGAAAAGGGGATAAAATCTACTCAATTTTCTTGAGATCGTTCCAAAGAGACAGAGAGAGTATATTCCGAGAGATTCCGTATATTCCGAGTATATGGTCCTAAGGAGTATATTCCGAGTAGGTATATGGTCCCAAGGAGTATATTCCGAGTAGATATATGGTCCCAAGGAGTATATTCCGAGTAGGTATATGGTCCCAAGGAGTATATTCCGAGTAGGTATATGGTCCCAAGGAGTATATTCCGTAATAAGTGGGGAGTATATTTCACAGAATAACTTTTTATAACATTATTGCCTCTTAAACAATGAACTTTATCGTGAATTTCACCAGTGGGCATGACGGATTACATTATATTACTGCAGATCTGTATGCATGTGAGATGTGCAAGTGATAACATTTATTAAGAAGTAGAATTATGGAATTAAAGGGTAATTATGCACATATTTTATTATCGTTGTTTAGTTTATTAACAAAATACATATTATCTTATATTTTATTGCAATACTTTCGTTTTGCTTACGTACATGATGTACATATTGTGATTACACTAAATGCATGCATATGTGTACAGTAAATAGGCCAATATATAAAAAAGTATAAGTTTCGCTACGGTGTTGTTGAAGACCATGTACCATATCATAGGACGCTCTCCAGTCAGGTGACGACTTAAAGAAAGTCGCTGGTAGTGGCTGGATGAGAGACAGCCTGATGTTATGATATTGTTAAAAGGTGCTGAATGAGAATAGATAAATATCATGTGCGGATACAGGCTTTAAAGGATGTCCATTCATTTATGTATATCCAACATTTGATACATGTTGATCGTACATGTTGTTGATATATATATATTAATATATAAAACAGAAAAAGGGTCAACCACTACTCAATGTATTCAAAACCACTCAAGACTATATTGTGTAAATTGAAAAAAAAAAAAAATTAAGAGGTCTTACTATAGAACCCAAAACAAGAGTTTTTGAAAATTTTGGCTGTATGTTTATTGTTATTGTTATAGTTTATTGTTTCTGTATGTCTGTTTGTTTGAGTATCACGTAAAAACTACTGAATGGATTTTGATCGGGTTTTTCACTAACGTATAGCTAATTGTCCAGATGGAAAACTGGTGTACCTATGTGTCACCTTGACACGACACGAGGAAGTTGAGTTATAGAGGAAAACAAAAAAATGACAGTAGAATTTCTCAAAAACTATAATACTAGATGTTTTTAACAAGGTTTTCACTGTCGTGGAGCGCAGTATGTAGTCTAATAACAAGGTTTTCACTGTCGTGGAGCGCAGTATGTAGTCTAATAACAAGGTTTTCACTGTCGTGGAGCGCAGTATGTAGTCTAATAACAAGGTTTTCACTGTCGTGGAGCGCAGTATGTAGTCTAATAACAGCGCCAATATCTTATCCTTAAATGCGTTATATTAAGAATGGATTGAACATAATTTATAAAATATTGATTGTCTCTTTGTGCAAGAACTATTTATTACATGTAATGAATTAGGATTTTCGTTGTCGTATATCCGGAAGAAAGTCTGGAATATGGTGACATCTCACTGTGACATTAGGAAAGTGAGCTGTGTAGAAAATAAATTATAAATTATATCAATTTTAATAACGCTGCATTGAGGGGGAGAGTGCACGCTGCAATCCAACAGCCGCTGGGCGCGCTCGACTGGCCACGTTACCCCTCTCTCACAGAATACTACCTTGAAATGTACTGCATTTCCCATTTTATCGTATTTCCCCAATGTACGTACGTGTTTCGGTAGTGAGTGAGATGTGCCAGAGCCCATTCCAATCCCATCCTATCCCTCCCCATTTTCTCAACCCTTTCTCCAAATCCATTCCTATATCTCCAAAGGTAGGCAGCGCATCCGGGGGCATGCCAACGTTTCTCATTTTGGACTAATGTTGGCATGTATCGCGGATGTCTATGGGCGACTGTATCCACTTACCATCAGGTGGACTGTATGCTCGTCTGCCGACTTCGTACATAAAAAAAAAAAAAAAATGATTTTTTTTTGTATAACAGAATGACGCCGAGAAAGTGCCTATACACTATATTGTTGAAATTAAATTATTTGAAGTCAGTTTAGTATTTAATTATTCAAATATAAAATATTTTTTACTTAAAACTATTTCATGAAACTATTCGCTAACAGATGGCTCAGCTATGTGAATTTTATTATAATAATTGAGACTCGGAAACAGCATCAATATTTACTTTGAATATGCGAAAGTTCACTCCTTTGAATGACAGAAAGAGCTCGAAAAGCTCAATAAATTGAGATTAAATACTTTGTAACACATCAACGTAGTATACGGTTGGTGTCTTGACGCAGTATAGTGATATGTGCACCGTCGTCCGAACACAATGTCACAGTGCAGTATTCCATTCACATTTGAATGTATTTTCATTGTTGTATGACTAAATGATGCTACGAAGATGTCTGTATATTATGTTAGGAGTCAGTTTATTGTAGTAAGTACTTAATCATTCGGAAATCAATTTACATCGCGTAACTAAAGGTTGTGGAAAGAACAACCTGGACATTTTCAAGTCTTTCTAAAATCAGTAACGATCGTGAGCAACTATTGGAAAGTATCCGATAGGGCTGGGAAAGCATGCATGTTTACTAACATTCTGAAAGCAGTGATGAGGAGGACATATACATATACTCTAGGAGGCATATACTATGTGTATATATATATATATATATATACATATGACATATGAAGGCTATGAATTTGACTTTTGACATTTGACTAGAAGGCTATGAATCTATACATATAATAAAATTGTAACAGGCCGATGTCCGTACATTATAGATATTGAAAAAAAACTAATATGGGGGGTCTTTATTAGAGCAACAGAAGACAAAACAACAGTTTTTAGAAATTTTGTCTGTCTGTCTGTCTGTCTGTATGTATGTTTGTACACGCATCACGCAAAAACTACTGCCTGGAATTGAATGCAGTTTTCACCGATGTATTGCTAGAGGTCTAACTTAAAATATAGGCTCCATTTTACCGCAGGAAAATATTTTATTCCGATTGTTTTAAATTTAATAAACCGAAGCGAAGTGAGGGCGGGTCACTAGTTATTCTATGAAAGAGAAGTAAGAAGATAATGTCGAAGCTGAAAGCAAGCGCATCCGCAGCTCCGAAACACACCCAAAGGCAAGTGTTGTCACAACATCATAAAGAAAATTAACAATAAACATTTTAATAAATTTTACATAGGTTATTTATAAATGTGGAATGCCCGACACCCCGTATGCTTCTCTATGCTTCACATGCTTTCTCGCAAGCACATTAGTTGGACGACTGTAAGACGGTAGCAAGTCTGTGATATCGGTTTTTAGTTACATTTTTTTACAACTGCTTAGTCTACGCGAGCGAAGCCGCGGGTAGAAGCTAGTAGTAAACCATTTTAAATCATGAGGCCTCTTTTATCTTCCTATTGAAGAACTTTTACGTAAGTTTTATTTGAGTAAACATTTTAGAGCCTTTAGACAAACAATTTTAAAGATCAAAGGGATTCAACGTCATTTCAACACATTATACTCGTATCCTTGTCCGACAAAATTAGATCGAGTGAAACAAAAAATATGACCACAAAAAACTCAAGTAAGCCTAGTGTGTTTACGGTTTTTATTATTACCGCGAAGATGTGTATGTACTTACTTTAATTGTTCACTTCGACAAAAAACTATTCCGCGTGGAAGAAGTTTTTGGAGGAAACTGCGGTTTCAATTGATTTAGCATTTTAAAAACACGGAATAACAATAAATATAAGTAGTTATAAGATGTATGAGCCATGATTGCAATGTATTTTTCAGTTACATGTATCGAAACGCTGTTACTGGAATTTGTACAAAGTAATCTACAAATTAATACGGGATATAGGTAATACGAATGGATGTTGTTGTTATCACGCTCTATTGTACATAATAACAGTTGTTTAACAAGTACACTATAAGAATATTACATCAGTTTTTGAAGAAGAAAACTATAAAAGAATATCGTTAGTATAAGGAGGACTTATTCTTAAAAGGAATCTCTTTAAAATAACTGGTCACTGTGAATAGTAATTGGCTGTAAATGCTTTTATTGCACTCGTACATAATGAAATACGAGAAATATTTTCCTTATGCTGCTACCAGTAGGAGAACGTAGTAGGTATACGAGAAAACGGTCATATCTTTGTTTATACAATAAAGTATTAATAAATAATTAATAAATTGTTGTGTCACCACATACCATCAGCCTATGTATCTCCACTGCTGGAGAGACATAGGCTCTCCCAAAATCAGACATACGAATAAAAGAATATGTTGTATGAACTGTAAGTATAATACGATTAATTCCTAAGAGCAGATGTCGATAGAATGCAATCAATGTCCATAAATGACTCAGAATTGTAACAAAAACTGTGTTGAATGAAACGCTTTTGTTAGTTCATTGACTCGTCATCGTCACTTTCGTTTGCACTCGTTTAAGTTTAAATTCAATTACGTGATTAGAACTAAAATAAATTTGTTAAAATCACTTTAAAACTTGCCTATTTAATCTTATTTCAAAGTAGTGTGGTAAGTCAAGTCACATTTTGTAGAAATTTAACATATTGTACTAAACATATAATAATGGTAATGATAACAATATAAATATTAAAATAATATAATATTTCACTGAAATAACGCAAAAACAGTAAATTGGTCGTTCAGTGTTCAAAGTAGAATCGATTCAATTTTTCTTTTCCAAAAAATATTCTTTAATTTTCTAGTATATATTTTATTCATTACGTATATCGTAATGGTATGTGTTAATAGAACGGTGATAGCCGTTCAAAAAGCAAATCATCCAAAAAATATTTAAGAAAATTTTCATCAAATTCAGTGCTATTATCCACTTTGATGTTACTATGGTACTACTAAGCCGACATTGTATTTATTGTATCTTTTTTATCAAATGATAGAGGTGGTATTAAAAATATTATTTAGTTTAAGAAATTAATAGCAGTTATACGGACCTTGTGTAATTTTATGGAAACAAGAAAGATACAATAAATACAATGTCGGCTTAGTAGTACCATAGTAACATCAAAGTGAATAATGCCACTTGAATATGAAGAACATTTTCTAAAATGCATTTTGGACGATTGCCTTTTTGAACGAATTGGTTTTTGGACGATTTATCTTGGTAGTCCATTTGCTTTTTGAACGGTATGCTCCTAAAGGCCTGCAGTGGGACGTTATAACTGATATTAAATAATAACACGATAATAATAAAGTATTTTTAATATGTAAGTAGGTGCACAATTACACAAATTATGGCACAAACAATCCAAATTTCAATTTTGTCGAAGATATTAATGAATAAGCGAAATAATAACATACACCTAACGTTACAATTGTGAAGAAAATTCTACAGAACCAAATGCAACCTGGATCGCAGCACACTGGACGCTTGTCTAACATCCTGTGGGGCAGATTATGTTCATCACTTTTCAGACTCTGAATAATTTTATGCGAATGGCTGAAAATAAGAAAATCCTTCAATTTCTCACAACGTAGTTATATGTAAACGGGTCACTCACTATTTTTATTTATGGTATATGAAAAAAACAAATTAAAATATTTTTTTATATGAAAGGAGGCGGACGGTCAAGCGGCCCATGTGATGGTAAGTGTTACCGCCGTCCATGGACACCTGCAAGACCAGGAGGTATGTGAGTACGCCGCCGGCCTTGCAAAATCCTATTCACAGCTTTCTTGAAGAACCCCATGTCGTAGCGTAATCCCATCCTATCCCTCCTCATTGACCCAACCCTTTTCCCAAATCCATTCCTACATCTTCAAAGGCAGGCAGCGCTTCCGGGGGTGTGCCAACGTTTGTCATTCTGGACTGATGTTGGCATGTATCGCGGACCACCAGGTGGACTGTATAGTGTATACCTCTACTCAAATTGTTGCCCGATTGAGCGTCCCAAATTAATTTGCAGCTCATTATTAAATAATTCAAAATGCTATTAGGTGGCGCCAACCGCAAATAAGATGTTGTAGAACAAACCTTGTTATTTCAGTTAGAGTTTAGACCGATAAACATGTCCGTTAGAGTTACCATAATAACGAACACAAAAACAATGTGTTTGTGTTTGTATGTGCTCGATTGGAAAATGCTTTACCTATCTAATCTTGTATTCATGTGTAACTGAAACTCTTTACATAGCGTTACCCCTGCAGCAGCCACGTACCGTCAGACATGTACCTGAAATAAAAAAATATAGAATCTAGTGATATAACGAGTGTATCAGTAAAATTCCCGAAGGCTGTAACCCTTGTCCTTTCCACTGCTGGAGCTGTGGAAAAGGCTCTCCCAAAAGGCTCGTCACTACACACCGTCTTCTACTCTTTTCATCCAGCCACCACCGGCAAACTCCTTCAAGTCATCAGTGTACCTGCCCGGAGGGCTTCCCACGCTGGATGACACACGGGTGGGCTTGCCGGTACGTGACCTTCATTCGTGGATTCAAAGCCGGCTCTAGCCCATGTAGCGCCCAGGTGCAATCAATACCCTGGCGCCCTCTAGTAGGCTCTTTGGAGGCGTCGCGAACGGCGCTCGGCGCCCTCTAAGACCCTGCGCCCGTGTGCGCCGTACACCCTGCCGGCACACATAGGTAAAGCCGGCACTGCATGGACTAGTAATCAATATACAAATTAAAAATATGTTTATAAGTACATACCAACGACAATAAAAACATTGGACAAAAAAATAAAGAAAAAAATATTTAATATGCAGATTAATGTTACTGCTATTTTAAGTTTTGTATATTCTGAAATGTCTATGCTAAGGGAAAACAACATTAAGCACACGGACCACTAATTCGTCTGTGGTTAAGCAGCACAAGGCTTACGTCTTCCCAACAAAAAAGATTGAATCTTTTTTTTAATTTTAAACCACAACAATAACAATTATACAATATAACACATAGTAATATCTGCCGACAAACTGCTATTTGCTTAAATTAATTGTAGTGTAGTATATTGAACAACTATATGTATTTATGTATTCGGTATATATTATGACATATGCTATATTACCTACGTTACGTTATATGATCAAAGTAGATTGAACTTACTGTCTCCTCATGTCGTATCTAAGATTGTAACGAATTTTATTCAAACTGCCTAAATACAAAATTAAGAAGAAGAAACCTACGAGTATAACAATGAACACAACAAACTCAAAATACCAAAGAACATTAGTAAATATTCCGTGCATGTTTTAAAAATATCACAGGATTTAAAGTGCGAAATGAAATCAGTCAGAGTCCTGTCGAATTTTAAGTTGACAATAATGTCAATATAGTTTTTCAACAACTAATCAGTACAAATGGCATTCAGTATTGAATGATCAAACTTATTTGAATGGTGTCAGTGATTTGAAATTTCCTGTTATGGAATGGTATTTAATAATTATTATATCAAAGATAGATAGGTAGATAAAGCGCTTTTTTGCACATCAAAACCTCTCAAAACAAAATTAAGACCAAAACAGAGATTGTAAACACATACCTACTCGCAGAATGCACAAATGGCGATCTTATCGCTAAAAGCCATCTCTATCAGACTATCTTTGGATAGCTAATTAAGTATAAGACAATAATTGATGGCGGATAGATGGTGTGCCTACATAATATATTACATGGAATACATTTTAAAGGGGTGGGGGGTGCACGCTGCAAACTAACTGCCGCTGGACGCACTCGACTGACCTCGTTACCGATTACCGACAAAAAAAACAGAAGACCACCTTGAACTGCACAGCATTTCCTATTTTATCAAATTCCCCAACATACATAAGTGTTTCGGTACCTAGCAAGTGAGATATGTTAGAGTCCATTCCCATGCCATCCATCCTATCCCTTCCCATTTCCCCCAACCCTTTCTCCAAATCAATTCATACCTCAACAAAGGCAAGCAGTCAGTCCATCCGGAGGCGTGCTAAAGTTGTCGTTTGTCGTTCTGGACTAATGTCGGCATGTAACGCGGGTGTCCACGGGCGACAGTTATTACCACTGTTATTATAAAAATCAAATAGACTATATTTTAAATTTTTTTAACGAGTAACGCTACTACTTTTCTTTTATAACTGTGAATTGCAGTTAGCAACACAATTCCAAAGGATCTCAAAACATCAACACGAAATAATAGTTTAATGTTATAAAATATAAGTAACCACCTACGACTGTATACGGGATGTCAGAGGATCGATAAAAATACCTTCCCACCAATAGTTGGGGTAGGTAAACTGTCATCGAGTCAAAATTTTGATGTCATTTTATAGGTTTACTCAAAAGCTATCGATCTAGTACGTAGAAAAAATGTCCAAGGGTCTCATTTTTGCAGTAAATTAGAAAAACATAAAATTATTCGTCATTTTTTGTATTAAATTTTTGTGGTTGCTATTTTTT
The DNA here is from genome assembly GCA_943735995.1 of Sesia bembeciformis. NCBI lineage: Eukaryota > Metazoa > Arthropoda > Insecta > Lepidoptera > Sesiidae > Sesia > Sesia bembeciformis. The sequence goes on along the minus strand of OX031033.1, from coordinate 12,777,816 downwards.
TAGGACTGTTATGTCAATATTTTGACATTAATTGTATATAGAATCGATGGGCTGCACCTTTACCTCTCGAATGAGACCAATTTCATGTTTTTACGACTCTCTGTTTATAGTAATCTCTCTTTATTAGCACATAACTTATCCGGCTCACTAAAAAATTAAGAGGGGTGCCATTCAAAGGGTGCTATAGATGTAGGGAGGTGTTTTTGTCGATATAAAAGTGTATAATGCTGTCTTAAAATATCCATAATCGATCCCGTGACACACTGTATAAACAAGGCAAGTGAGAGTGTGTGACTATACAATATTGCAATTACGTATGTTATTTACTGGGCGGATGTTTAGCACACTAAATTAATTTAGAGGAAGTCAAAAATATCAATTGTCGGGCACCAAATAGTTTAATTCTATTTCAATTACCTGGGTTTTTTGCTAGGATGCCCGCGATGAGAGTAATCACTTTTGAATTATTTGATCCAGTGAAAGCAAACGTACACTTTTTATACCTACTTATCTATTATAGTCTATTTGAAAATAGTTGTATTTTTAAATACTAGACTAGGTATTTACCTATCTACTAGAATAGTCCATACCTACTTATCTAGCTAATAACTTGTTTTCTATTAACATTTTGTAGCCATTTCATAAATCTAGGTTTTTTGGTACTTATTACTCGTAATAGTCTTATTGAGTTTAATCTGAGTGATCAATTAGTAAACACAAATAATAATAAGCTTTAAAGTCATTACGCGATATTTTGAAGGGGAGGGCGATCCCATAGCCGCTGGGTGCGTCTGACTTGCCGAGTTACTCCTAACAATTTTTTTTTAATAAATACCCCACTTAAAGGCTCGCACTGAGATTTCCTGTGTCGTAAATCCAGAGACATATACAAAGATGAACACACCATCCAGACCCGAACAAATACTTGTCTTTAAAATAAATTCATCTCCGACCGTGATTCGATTCCCTGATCTTTTGTACAGCAGGCAGGGACACTACCAACTGAACTAATAGGTTGTCATACGAGCTCTACTGGCAACAAGAAGTGTCTTGTGTCTTGTTGTTGCTTGTTGAAGTAGTGACTAGTGAACTATACATGTTTCGAGTTCAGCGAGAAATGAAAAAACCCAGTGGCCATTTCCTTTGCCTACTAATGTAGTGTACATGTATAATAGGTTAAAGAAAGACTCACATCCCATTATTTTCCTATCCCATCCTATCGCGGAGAGAATATATTGAAATCAAGGAATCTCTTTTCTGTCCCTCCCAAGGTCTGTCTTATTGATAAGGTCTGTCTTATGTCTGTCCCAAGTGCAATCGAATGATAACTTCTCCGTATACCTATCTCGCAACTTCCCAATACTTTGGAAAGTTGTACTTATAGCACTAATTCGTATTTAACACATATAGCGACTCTACATCATCCATTCAATTGCGCATCAATTTAGATTTTGTATCAATGGAGTCAAAGTACATATTACACCTAATTATAAATATAATATCGTATTGACTGACGTCCTTTAGAATATTGACGCAATAAGCATACTTGTAATCGTTTTGATCGAATCCTTTCCTTGTTTGATCACAGTCTAAGCCAGCCCCTAAACCTATAATAAAATTAATTGCACAATATTTTTGAATCGTGCATTACACCCAAATAAGTTTCCATGCGTCATGAATATAAAGAATTCCATGAAATCAAATATAAAGATGGAAGTTGTTTTGTTGCTTTTTGAAGTGTTCTCCGTGACAATCGATAGATACACTTTTTCATACGATGAAATAATTGTGTGAGCATTCAGCCCACCCTTCTTTAAGCACCTCTTCTACAGCCGTTTGGAAGGCTGTTACTGCATAAAACGTATTCCTCTGAGTTCATGCTTAATTTTAGGGAATAAATAAAAATCACAGGGCGCAATGACGGGACTGTATGGAGGATGACCCATTAACTCTACATTTAAAGTAGGTACTCAATAATTGCTTTGTTTGTCTGGGGAAGCGAGCTGGGGCATTGTCGTGATGGAGGAAAATTCTGCTTCTTGGGCGTCGTTCTTTGACTTTTACTAAAACAGAAGGCAAACCGCTATTAACATACCTGTCCGCAGTTACTGTTGTTTATTTTATTAAGTTATAGTAGCAGATCTGCCAAAGAAGGAGACAATCATCTTCTTTTTAGAACTCCGTCCTTTCTTCACTTTCGTCGGCAACTCTTCGAAAGGAAAGACCCAACGAGCAGATTGCTTCTTAGTTTAAGCAGTATAGCAGTAGATACAGCTTTCATCACCCGTTACAATATCAAAAACAGCATCAAACAGTAGTTTGAACTTGACTCATACCAATTACCTAATGATTCGTATCTGTTGATATGTTGTTCGTTTTTCTGCTTCAATTATGAACCGCACAGTTTTGATGTTTTTCTCCGCCACCGCCGCCGCAGAACGCCAGCATCATCACTGAGGCGGGTACAACCACGTTTAAATTCAGTTACAGTGGCACTGGATGGGGCGTCATCACTAAATGCTTATAATAACTTAAGTCTTTCATAACTTTGTTTCTGGTTAAGACCGCAACGAAAATCATAAAATGTCATTGAACGAAAATGTTCTCTTGTTAAATTAATTTTCCCGCAAACACGTATTATTCAAATTGCCGCGAAAAATAAAAAAATGACAGCTTTGAACATTTAATGGCGTTTGACAAACAAAGGTTTGATGTTCTATTTTCAAAATTCGATTTTGTTTTTTCTTTCGTGTTTTACATTAGCCAGTTCTAAGATCTTTTCATTAATTGTCCAATCGTATATTCCTCAAAAAAGTTAAATGATAATATCGTCATTAAAATCGAAGAATATTGGACTAATTCCGTATATCAGATCTGTAAAATTTTGCTACTGCAAGTTTGGAGGTACGTAATTTTCTTTTTCGCTAGAGCCTATTTTATCACGGATTACTAAAATCACTATGTAATTAATATTTGTACCTTTAAAATGTGTATTATTATATCTGTGGTATCACTATAGTTTACGAAACTTTTTGGTGATTCTCACAAGCTATTTCCGAACTAATATGTCAATGTCACAGCTGTCATCTCAACACCCTATTATAACTTGCGAAAACTTGATCGTTATCGTTTCCTTAGAATATTTCATACATCCATCCTTTTTTTTAAATATAGAAGTAGAAAGAGAAGTAACGTATCGAACATCTTTCTATAAACATTGTCGCTAATAGTAATAATTCTTCAATCTGTCTGATGTGTCATTTAGTGGAAACGAGATCATTTTTTGATATTATTTTTCACTTTAAATCAAAATGAAACTTAAATTTCAATGTAATTCCTCAAGATTGTTATCCAGTGCATCAAAAATTGATGACATCATATCAAACTTCTGTATTTAACATACAGTTTATTGTCACACATCGCACTCCGTGTTTTTACTTATGCTTTATATGTGAAATAACACGTTGTAAATTAATATTGTAGAATAGTTAACTTGCTAGTCACTTCGTATAGTTCCAAGTATTTATTGAGTGGGAATAATAATGAATTAGATTGTGCTAACGTTATGTACGAATACAATTTAGATTTTGAGGATAACAAAATGAAAGGAACTCTTCGTGATTGGCGCAAAGCGCTCCGCACCCCGGCGACGTACAGAGTCGGTAACACAGTTCGTATCCAGCCACAGTTTGTCTTACTAATAACCATAGTCGGCATCTTTCTTCTCATATTATTTTACTGCAATTGGTGGATGGGCATAGAGGTGCAGAAAGACAAACTTCACAGATGGACCCACGTACTGAGGCCGTACAACGCAACATATCCATTACAAAAACCTCTAATATCAGGAGATTTGGTAACATTTAGGATAGGAATAATAACTGATTTAGATACTAACTCGAAGAGCAAATCACAGTCAAATACATATAACAGTTATTTTAAAAAAGGCTTTCTCAGTTATCATCACAGTAAGAAGTATGTAGTAGTGTCATGGGATACTCAGCCAGCTGTAGTCCTTTCATCTCCATATTCCCATAAAGGGAGAGGAATGGAATTATCAGAACTGATTGTGTATGATGGAAGATTGCTGACATTTGATGATCGATCTGGTATGGTGAGTATTAATTAGTCTTTCATTTTGTTATTTTAACTAGAAAACATACTAACATAAAACTACTCAATACTGACCACCTCTTTAATCCAATTGTATTATCCACAGCTGGACATGGGCCTTCTAACGCATGTTGTCTTGTGTATTGTAAATTATGACTAAGGGATAACAAGCCACTATGTAAGCCCTGAGGAACTCCACCTCTAAAGTAGTGGACTCCTCGACCCTCTGGACTAGTCTAGCTTTTTACATACATCCTTACATCCATTCTTCACAGGCCATACATCCTTCATGCACAAGACAATGTGCATGAGAGGACATGTCCAGCAGTGGACCATAAAGGGTTGGTTACCTTTGCTATACATTAGACCCCTATGATGGTAGGATCATTTATGAATTATGTCCTAATTCTTCACAGTTACATATATTGTGATTGAAATTATGATAAATTTACCTGGGACAAATTATAATTATTATTTAACTTACATGTGTCCAATTTACCTGTGATGATCAGAGAAAAATATTTATCAGAATAAAGGACTGCAGGTTATAATTGCTGAAGTGCATAATATGTCACTTCTTGTTTTTTTTTATGGATGATGGCGGCGGACGAGCATACAGTCCACCTGATGGTAAGTGGATACTGTCACCCATAGACATCCTCAATACATGCCAACATTATTTGAAAATGACAAATTTTGGACTTGAAGAAAGGGTTGGGAAAATGGGAGGCATAGGATGGGAATGAGCTCTGGTACATCTCACTCACTACCGAAATATGTACGTACATTAGGGAAATAAGATAAAATGGGAAATGCAGTACATTTCAAGGTAGTCTTCTGTGAGAGAAGGGTAATGTGGCCAGTAGAGCGCGCCCAGCAGCTGTTGGATTGCAGCCATGCACTCTCCCCTGCAATTAATAATGCATTTATATTATAAGACATTATATTACAGTATGTTAACATGTTTACTGCTGGAATGGGCACATTGTCTTGAGCATTCAGGATGTATGGCCTTAAAACACCACGCTGCCCAAATAGGTTGGCGAGTCCACTCTTTTAGAGGTGGTGTAGTTCCTCGTGGCCTGTGGTAGTGGCTGTGTAATCCCTGTTGCCTTTTAAGACACCCATGGGAAGAGATGGAGTGGTTCTATTATAAAACTGATCAACACTACAAGGGAAATTTACTATACCCTATTCAAAATCTATAGAGAATGTTCAATAACAAATACTGTCTTAAGTCTGAAACATTTCATTCCAGGTATTTGAAATAATAAATAATAAAATGGTGCCATGGGTGATACTGCCAGATGGAAACGGCCATATGGAGAAAGGCTTCAAGTCAGAATGGGCGACTGTGAAAGATGAGATTCTGTATGTGGGGTCTATGGGCAAAGAATGGACCACAGCTAGCGGCGAGTTCCAAAGCTTCGACCCTATGTGGGTGAAAGCTATCAATATTCATGGAGAGGTAAGTTTTGTTTAAAGATAGTGTCTGCATGTGTGTATGGGATTGATGCAATGCTGGTGGGAGCTGCAATCTGTCAAATGGCCGTTTTGTGGTCTTTTTTAAAAGCTTATGAGTGATAAATTAGCTCCATGTTTTATTAATCTTTCTCTTTATTTCTATTTTATTTCTTTCTATAGTATATTTGTCCTTAAAATGGTGAAGTCATGGCCAACCATTAACTATGAGCAATGTCACCCCAGACCAAATTCGCGGCGGACGAGACATGACAATCACATTAATGAATTGGTTTGTACAAATGTTAGAACTTTTAATATTTTGATATCATAAAAACTTTGTACAAAATTTCAGGTGCAGCACCTAAGTTGGGTGAACCACTACAAGTCCATACGGAGTTCCATAGGCATCCAGTGGCCGGGATACATGATCCACGAGTCTGGTGTATGGTCTGCGATCACAGAAAAATGGCACTTCCTACCTAGGCGATGTAGCCATGAACCCTATAACGAAACAAGGGATGAAGTTATGGGGTGTAATTATTTGATAACTGCTGATAGTAATTTTAAAAATGTACAAGCTTTTGAGGTAAGGAAACAATCTTATCATTCATATGTTCTTATCATATATTTATATCATGAAGATCTTATACAAACTTACATCCTACATTTTTTTAACCAATTGTTGACACAATATATAAGGTGGCCAACCGTCCCGCATTGCGCCGGATGTCCCCGCAAATAGCATAATGCGTCCTGCATTAATTAATTAATTATTTTAATAAATCATTATTTACTGTGTTTTTTTAACTCGTTTTCTGATTTCTCCACCTGCACCGCTAACCCGAGCCCCGTACCGATACGTAATGTCCCTCGTGTAATGTCCCACAGTGACTTATCAAAAAGTTGACCACCTTAGACATAATAAGTACATAATACAAGTAAATTTTCTGTTTTTCGTTGTAACTGAAATATACTTGATTTCTTTTGTGGACACATTACCCTTATAAACAACTTTTAATGTGATGCCTCATTCCAAAATCAAAGTAGACATTTTCTTGAAAATGTTTATTGCTAAATTTTGCATAATTTGCTAATTACGAAGCTCAAAAGCGTTAATCGTAATATGCAATTATTTTGAGTCAGTCAGGAGCAAAATCCATGGCTTCGGTATTCAGGAATTGGTTGGTCACATCTATGCTTATTATCTTATAAATTCATAGTCTCATTCATCCATTTCTATATGAATGCTCTCCAATAATAATTAACAAAATAAAAAGGCCACAAATAAAAATAAATTTTGCTGTTACTAACCTGTAACAGCAAAGGCCTTGGGAACAATCTTATCTTCACTTAGAAGCGTGTAAATAATAATGCTTTCTTAAACAACGTCTGATAAATACATTCAAGTCTGTGACAGAGATATTTATTTATCTGTTTTTGCTGTAGTTTTTTGAGTTCATTGCCTTCAAATTAATTAGTGAAACATGTTACTCATCAGTAATATATTATATTATTATTGTAGTAATATATTAAATTCTAAGTAATTATTGTTGGAGTGCACGCTGCATTCCCACAACCGCTGGGCACACTCGACTGGCCACTTTACCCGTCTCACAGAAAAGTACCTTGAAATGTACTGCATTTCCTACTTTATCGTATATCCGCAATGTACGTACGAGCTTCCGAAGTGAGTGAGATATCCCAGAGCCCATTCCCATCCCAAACTATCCCTCCCCATTTTCCCAACCCTCTCTCACAATCCATTCCTTAATCTGCAATCTGGGGATGTGCCAATGTTTGTCACTCTGGACTAATGTTGGCATGTATCGCGGATATCTTTGGACGACAGTATCCACTTACCATCAGGTGGACGGTATGCTCGTCTGCCGCCTATTTCTATAATATATATATACACGAGGAGAGTGCACGCTGCAATCCCATAGCCACTGGGCATACTTGACTTGCCACCTAACCCCTCTTTCACAGAAGACTATTATATTTCCCTAATGTACGATTCCTGTAACTTCCTATCCCTCTCAATTTTCCCGACCCTTTCTCCAAATTAATTTCTATATCTCTAAAGGTAGGCAGCGCATGCGGGGGCGTGCCAATGTTTGTCATTTTGTATTAATGTTGGCGTGTCGCGAACGTCGTGGGGCTGCAGTTATCCACTTACCATCAGATAGACTATAATATGCACATCTACCGCCTTCTTTTTATAAAAAAATACTTTCAAGCACTAAAGGATGAACGAATTGTGCTGAAATTTGGCTTGGACCTTCTTGGGGACGACGAAAAGAGCTTAGGCTATATAACCAAGGTCCCTCTGGTATCTCCGGCAACGCCGTGGGCAAAAGCTAGTAATTAATAATTGTAATAAGATACTTAACTGTTAAGAAGAAATTAAAAAATATATAATTAAATATTATAAGATACTAGACCATTATCAGATGGGAGATGATAAACTGACAGCTTTCTGCAATTTCATACATTTTTTTCATAAGACTGTGGCAATCGAGCCGCCAGTCAATATGATGGCAATCGGTAATGTCGTCCATGAAGTGTTGGCTTTACCTATATAAGCAGTGTTCCAAAACGCCAAAAAATTTCAGGGAAATCCATTGTTGTTATTAAATTATCAAATAGCAAATTGCGCATATTTTGAAACAGATCACATCACTAAAGGGCAAGATTAAGATATCTAGATAAAAAAAAATTTTAGATAAAGTTTTATCATCTACTTAAAACCAGACAAGCTGGGAGAAAAACGGAGACTACGAAGACAATTGCATGCAAGCAGATCTGATGCAGAAAGGACTGAATACAATAGTCTCTAGAGAACTAAAGGAACTAATCAGAGAAAACCAGAATGCATCTTTTCAGGAGAGACTTTCAACACTTTCAGGTCATAAAAAGGATAACTACTCATTATGGAAAATCACTAAGAACTTCAAAAGACCGTGTAGCCATGTACCACCTTTAAGAAAGTCCCCCAACGACCCGTGGGCTAGGAGCGGGAAGGAAAAAGCTGAACTCTTTGCTAAACACCTGAGTGAAATATTCACACCAAACCAGTCATCCATGGCCGAATTCGAAGAGGAAGTGGATGGAATAGTTAACAGTGATCAACAGTTGTCACCACCGCTAAAACCTGTCACCCCACGTGAATTATTACGAAATATTCGCTTATTGGAAAACAAAAAGGCCCCTGGGTTCGACCTTATAACGGGTGAAGTCCTTAAACAACTACCTAGAAAAGCTATGGTATTTATAACAATGTTAATTAATGCAGTATTTAGAATACAGTACTTTCCAAAGCTATGGAAAATATCACAAATCTGTATGATAGCAAAACCAGGGAAACCACCAACAGAACCGAGCTCATACAGGCCTATCAGTCTACTCCCTGTATTATCTAAGGTGTTCGAGAGGATTCTCTTGTCAAGACTTAAACCAATTCTGGAAGAAAACAACATTATACCGGAACACCAATTTGGATTTCGGGAAGGACACGCCACTGTAGAACAAGTTCATAGAGTAGTCCACAAAATAAGGCAATCGCTGGAGAAAAAGGAGTACTGCTCTGCAGTATTCATAGACATCCAACAGGCTTTCGATAGAGTCTGGCACAAGGGGCTTTTGTTTAAACTGAAGATCCTTCTACCAAATTCTTTTTACATGATACTTAAATCCTACCTTCATCAAAGAAGATTCCAAGTAAAGTACGAAGAGGAACTCTCAAAGTTATACTACATCACTGCCTCGGTCTCTCAAGGATCAGTGCTTGGCCCTGTCCTTTATTCGATATATACGGCAGATATGCCTGAAACAGAGGATGTATTAACGGCAACATATGCTGATGACACAGCATGCCTTTCAAGTGATAAAGACCCCATTAACGCATCACTGAAACTCCAGACACAGCTTCATAAAGTGGACTCATGGCTGCAGAAGTGGAGGATTAAACCTAGTGTAACTAAGTCTTCACAAATAACATTTACACTTAGAAAGGGGGACTGCCCGTCGGTGAGTATGGAAGACAAACAGCTACCAAGCAATAACAGCGTAAAATATCTCGGCCTGCACCTGGATAGAAGACTGACATGGGCTAACCATATTAAAGCCAAAAAAACAGAAGCTTCCTTGCAATTTAAGCAACTGTCTTGGTTACTGGGGCGCCAATCCCGACTGTCCCTTAGTAACAAATTGCTTGTCTACAAGGCCATAATAAAACCAATTTGGACATACGGAGTGGAGCTCTGGGGCAGTGCTAGTAACTCTAATATAGAGATCTTACAGAGGTTTCAAAATATTGCACTAAGAACCATTTCAAATGCACACTGGTTTGTGAGAAACACAGAAATACATGAATATCTGGAAATGTCAACTGTAAAGGAGGAGGCCTGCAAAAAATGCAGCAGATATAAGGAAAGGCTCAATAAGCATACAAACAAACTGGCTAAGAGTCTGTTAAATGCACAGGAAGATGTAAAACGCCTGAAGAGAAAACAAATATTGGACTTAGACCAGAGAAACTAACTGAATAGTCTCTATCTATGTATGTGGTGCTGTTTGATGGAATCGCACCTACCTTTATCCCAACCACCTGAAAACATCTGATTGTGGCTGACAGCCGATGGCAGATAGCAGGGAATTTAAAAAAAAAAAAAAAAAACTTAAAACCAGCACCAGTAGATGTACTAAATAGTTTGCCAATGTGATAAACTAGTTGATTTGGAAATTGTACGTAGAGTGTAGAGAGGGATTTGGGAATTGTGTTCTAAGTAGGCGAAGCTGCTGGTAAGGGCCAATCTAGTGGGATACTTCAAGAAAGAACACCACTTAGGCTTTACAAGGTCGGGAGTGCAACCACATCACATCTAGTGTTTTAAGTGCTCATGAATGACAGTATCCACTTATCATAGTGTGAACTGCATGTCCGCCTGACCCCTTTTTCAATACAAAAATAAATTTGTGTTTAAAAAGTTTTTAACTAAAAAATAATATAATGCACTACTACTTTGTAATAATGTACTAATTAATAATGTCATCTTCGTATTGCATGTTAATGTGTTTTTCGCGACTATTTTCCAGCGATTAACTCCATAACAAAATGTTTATTTTGGTCATCTACCCACTAATATATTTTGTTCCTATTACAGATTACAAAACACCAGCCCAAACACGGCTTCTCTTCATTCAAGTTTATTCCTGGATCGAATGATGAAGCAATAGTCGCTTTAAAAACTACCGAGTTTGAGGGCAAAACCGCCACATATATATCTGCATTTAGAACGGACGGTACTGTGTTACTACAAGACTCCCTCGTTGAGGAATTGAAATATGAGGGATTCGAGTTTATATGAGTGAGATTGGGTGATATAGATGAATAATAGCAATACTTAAAGTATGTATTGTAAATATGTAAATAAAATAGTTTTGTTAAATGGTCTTTCCTTTATATAGTATAGCACATATGACTAACGAAATTTCACGATAAAGCTAGCCAAACTGCATATTACAGATGTGTAAACGAAACTTTATCGAAGCCTGTAACCAAATAGTTTAATTAAAAAATTGTGTAGATAAATAATGCTCGTCTTTCAGGGAGCCTTAATAATCTGAATAAAAAATTTCATTGTGTAGTAGGTATTATAAAAAAGGGATTGTTCAGGTTCATAAGGTCCAATGTGTCAGTGTCCATTGTATCATAACGAGCAATTCACAAAATCCTCCAGTCCCAAAATGTCAAGTGTCTCAAAACGACTATAAGTCGGAATTTTAATTCGATTCCAGATTTGACAATTTCAGTGTTGCAACGTTATGACAAGTACTAAATAGTAACGTTGCGAAATTATTCGATACGGAAATGGAATATTTCCGGATCGATTCTTCTCGTTTATAATTTTATTCTCGTAAACTAAGTATATCAGGAAATTAAATATTTGTGAACGGATAATTTAGTTATGACGATTAATTTTATTACGGATCTGAGAGTTTTCTTTAATAATTGTGTGTGAAATAAATAAATAAATGTGATCATGAAGGAACATGAGAAATAAAACAAATAGATGTATTATGGTAATATTTTATTTTATAAATCGTCGCCGTCATCGCTATCGCTATCGCTGTCACTTTCTGTAACATTTATTATAAATGTGTCTGTGATATTGTCAATTAACATATCTAGCCTACTCATTTTTTCCTCTTCGTTGACAACATGGGATACGCATTTAGACCATTCGGTGGCCGTAATTTTTTGAATGCCTTCCTCAAATAAATTTCTCACGTCTGTCAATTTGAAGGTTTTATTATTTTGAGCTACATGCCCCTTTACCTGAGCCCATATCAATTCGATAGGGTTCAGCTCGCAATGGTAAGGGGGCAGTCTTAAAACCGTGATCCCATGTTGTGCTGCCATTTCGTCTACAGCGTACTTATTAAAAGACTCGTTATGTGGAATCAGTTCTAAAAGCGTAGCTTTAACCATATCTGGTTCGTAATGAATATTTTTATTTAAAAGCCAGTCTTGAATGGCAGCTTTTTTCCAGCTCATTTTTGGTGCCGTTTCCAATTTTCGGGAGTGGTAAGGTGCATTATCCATCACCACAATTGAGTTTGGTCTTAATTTTGGTAAGACTCCAGCGAACCACTCCTCAAAACAAACTGCATTCATCTCATCATGGTAATCTTCACAATTTTTCTTTGCTTCAAAAATCATGAGCCCCTCTTCCAGGAAGCCTTCTTCACTACCTATATGGCTAATTATGAGACGTTTGCCTTTTCCAGATGGGTTTTTTAATCCAGTGGTCAGTCCCTCCAAAAACGCTTGCCGAGATGATGTGACTTGCTTGTCCACCCAAGTTTTTTTTACAGTATGACCTTAAATCACATATAGTACATGAACATTCAATATTACTATTAAATTTAATGTAAATGTATATTACATTTTGAATTAAATGTTAGCCTTACCTGCGTTAACCCAAGTTTCATCTTGATAATATATATGTCTCCCTTCTCGTCGAAACTGACATATAGATCGCAAGTAACGCTGGCGCCATGTTATTATATCATTTCGATCAATAAGTGTGCTCTTGCGTGACCGTGCAACAAATTTAAAATTAAGATGCTTCAAAATTTTTCTGAGGGTGTCTTTGGAAACCTTGGGCATTTCTGGATCATCGTTCATCACTTGTAAAATCTGAAATAGTAAATTTTATAATAGTTTGGAATCATTACTTATATATAATATAAAAGATGTAGGTATAAAATAATACTGTCTGACTGATTGACTAACCTTTGCAATGGTTGGAGGTTCATTTCGGTAAAAGAACTGATGAACTATTCGTCGTATTGCGGAGAATGTAAATTCATCAATTTTATCTTTGAAACTTCGCTTTGGTCCAGTTTTTTTAGGGGGAGTTGGCGGCGCACCTTTATTTACTTCCTTCAAAACGTTACAAACAGAGCGTGAGGTTATTCCCAATATGTGAGCAACTTTGTTCATACATTCATTTTCTTCCACAACTTCAAAGGCCTCCAATTGCGCAGAAGTTTCATTTTTCACGTACTTATATGCGTTGCGGATCATTACTTTTTCAGTAACAGTGAAAGCTTTTCGTGGACGTTTTTTTCTTGGAGACAAGAAAACATCCACGTCTTTTTGTGATGTACTTGGCGGAGGATCCATTTTGATGGAAAACCAAAACAAATAGATTCACTCAAAGTTCACAAAAAACTATAAACGTAACAACAAACACAACGTAACAAAACTTTAACAAAAACCCTAACAAAAACTTAACAAAACTTTAACAAATAACAAAATATCGATTCGCAATGAAACGAGATATTTATTCGTGCAGTCAGACTAGGAGAATGAAGCCGAATGACAAGATAAACAAAATGGCGATAGCTGCACGAGCGCGCACGGGTTGCCAATACAGAAAACTATCTAGGCTCTTTTATTATAAGTTTTGTTTTTAATATAAAAAAAAACAAAAATATTAACTTTTTATAAAATAAAGCAGCGGTTACTAATTAATAAATAATTGTTATGAATAATTATGTATTTATTTAAATAAAAATCAATAATTTAGTCTTTAATTGGCACACCAATATTATGATTACATAAACATAAATCGCGATTGTTTATCGATTTTTGTGTTCATCACTACACTATTATATGTGGTATCATTATTTTACAAAATGACAGTAGCTAATGTCAAATGTGGAATCGAATTATAATTCCGACTATAGTATCAAATTCCCGTAATGCCCAGTGTCCTAAAATGACTAGTATCAAATAGTCCAGTCCTAAAAATATGGATTGATATGTAAATAATTAAAATATCCATAGGATACATAGGATTAAAACATCCTGGGTATTTGTCATTTTCCAAACGATAGAATCTTGACAATTTAAGTACAATAAAGGGAGAGGCGGTTCCGACGTTCTGTGTACGACTGGAGTCTTCATTTTTAAACCGATTTATATCATTCTTTTTTAAGAGTATTTTAAGAGTGGTCCCTGGTTTACTCATCAGGGTCCGATGCTGCACATACGGTCTATTAAGAAAAAATAAAGAATATACCTAAATAATGACAAAATGAAAGATATATTTAAATATAATTAGCATATATTTAAAAAAAAAATTAGAACAATTGAACGACAAATTACCATTTGTAATAAAAATCTTTCCTTAAACCTATGTAATTAATAATTATACTTAAGAATTACTATTTATTCTGAAGTTCAGCACCATAACAGTTTAATGTAAATCATTATTTTTAAAAACAATGTACCTACTTGTAATTTCGTTCATTTCAACTTTAAACATTAAAACCTTTATGAATAGGTGTATATTTAGAGTTCGTGGGATCTTGAAGGCTATGCCATCCCTCGAGGGCATTCTTAGTCCGATCCCTGTTACTGGCACAACTTAGGATGTAAGAAATTGAGCACCACTGACGTTCAAAATATTTTATTAGTTTTCTATTTCCTTATTATTTCTAAAATAGACAATCACGCTGCTCGTAAAAAAATTGGGGGAAGTATAACCCACACATTCGAGTGAAATTTCTCCCTTTCTTGGTACGGTTTAACTTTAATTATTTCCTCATCTTCCAGATCGCTTTATTAAAGTATTGAAAGCAACCTGGTAACACTGACCTTAGGATAAATCGTTCGTAGGTACCTACGGCATTCATTATTTCAACTTCATAGTCGCATTTAAAATGATCGATATTAACGGCCAATTTTTCTTTCATTATCGTGAAACAGGGAAAGTAAGTAGATTCTGCCGTCTGTTGATCTGCTGTTAGAATTTAAATCTAAATGTAGTGAAGAGTTGGTAAAATGGCTTGAGAGCGCACTTGAACAAGTAACATTGGCCAAATAAAAAGTACTCTTGGACTTAATATTTTTTTTAGAATCTAGAGGCGAATGTCAAAATCTTATCTGTAACGCCATCTTCACAAATAAAAAAATGATGTGATTTCGGTATCTGTACCTATTTCTTCCAATTTATTAAAATATTATTTTGTAACATCCAGGAACTTTTTCCTCTCCATATGTGTATATAAAGAGCGCTTTTTTGAAACAAGTGATGATATATTGTGGACATAACGTCCGTTTTTCTCTTATAATTCTTTGAAATGTTTTTCAAAAATTTCTTGCACAGGAGCCTAATTGCAACACACTTATTGCTTACAAGAACACATAGCCAAATAAATACATTTTTTTATAACATCTGGGCGGCAAGTATGAACATTCTCTCGTATAATAGACTTTCTTTCACTATCTAAAGTCAGAGAACTCGTACATTCTGATCGGTTTACGCACCGCCATATTGTGGATCCATTCTTGTTGGTTGTGCTTAGGTTAAACCTGTACCCTCTCCGCAATACAGAGTCCCTGCCTCTTTGATTTTGTATTATTAAAAAATCGTAATCTGCATTCATGTTTAGTTATGATTTTCTTTTTCTTCTAAATACTTAAAATTGATTAACTGTTAATATCGATGTCAATTTTTTTTTTTCCTTAAGGTGGCAACAGAAATATTACAATAGTTGGTAAAAAGTACGGTCATTAATGCACTATGGCAATGTCGCGTAGGTATTTCCATAGACATATACGTAAACGACATGGCTATGGATATTGATATTTTAATTTGACAATCATCAAATTATGGAGGGAAAATATCTTGATCGGTAGTCGATTCTATTAGCTCCTGAAGCCAGTTAGGTGAAAGTTTAAATTGAATAGGTATTAATTGTGCTGTACAGTACTCGAGAACATGAAAATGCCATCGTGTCATTAGACGAGATCAGTCTCTTCGTTTATTCACGAACGTATACTAAATGAATGAAAAATCTTAAAAACCCCATTTAAATTATTAAATAAAATACATTATGTCAACATTCATAAAGTTCATAATCGTTGTCACTTGTTATCGTTGACAGAATAAGTAAAGTTTATCAAAAGTTCATACAACATTATTTGAATCGATGTTCTAAATTCAAACTAAACATGAATTTGTGTTGACTTATATAGGTCGAGCAATTACTTAGTGTTATCAACTAGGTAATCAACTAAATCGAATATCTCCTTAATCATAAATCATTTGAAGCATTAATCTCTATCGATAGAACGTAACCATGAACGAAATGACGCACTTCCAATCAGAATTTTTTTAAGATTATTTAATCATTATAAGAAAATGAAACTCGCAGCGCCACCATCACAAATCGCAATTAGATATGACGAATTGTATTGTAAGTTAAACGTACAATAATGTACATTAGACTGAAGTGACTGTACGTATATCAGTTAACGAGAATATAAACATTGTTGGTGGGCCCGTGATTTATTAGCGATGGGTCCATTTAGCGTTTGGTCCAAATCGCAGTTCGTTCAGAAACAGTAGGTTAATATTCGCAGGAAGTGCGGCGGTAACACTTCCCATCACATGGAACCGCTTGCTCGTCCGCCCACTTGTCTATAAAACTTGTTGGATTGCAGCGTGCACTCCCCCCCCCCCCCCCCTCAAAGGTACTGCGACAATGGACCTACTGCGTCTGGACGAACTGCGATTTGGACCAACCGCTAATAAATCAGCGACGAAGTACGCAAAATAAGAACATTGTGCTAAATTAAAATTTTCAGGCGTTTCCAACGTCACAATCATGTAAAATTCTGTCCGTTATCAATGTTTTTCAACACGTACACGGTTAACAGCGTTCGTACATTGATTGAAATCAGGAAATAGTAACAAATGTCATTGGACAGTATAAGTATTGAGCTGGCGCTGCGTTTTTTTTTTATGTATGAAGGCGGCAGACGAGCATACAGTCCACCTAATGGTAAGTGAATACTGTCGCCCATAGACATCCGCGATACATGCCAACATTAGTCCAAAATGACAAATGTTGGTAAGCTCCCGGATGCGCTGCCTACCTTTGGAGATATAGGAATGGATTTGGAGAAAGGGTTGGGAAAATGGGCAGGGATAGGATGGGATGGGAATGGGCTCTGGCACATCTCACTCACTACCGAAACACGTACGTACATTGGGGAAATACGATAAAGTGGGAAATGCAGTACATTTCAAGTTAGTTTTCTGTGAGAGGGGTAACGTGGCCAGTCGAGCGCGCCCAGCGGCTGTTGGATTACAGCGTGCACTCTCCCCCAACTAAATCCTAACGACGTATCCTAACGACAATATTATTTCCGTCTGATGTACAGTTACCTACGTTTAACGATCATTACAGACCGTACCTACATGTAGTCGCGGTCCATGATGGTGGCGCTGCGAGAGAGCACCACACCTACGTTTTGTTCTACCACAGAATAATAGAACTAATGGAACTTCTTTCTCACTAGTGCCACACTTAATAAAATATTGTTGTTTCAATTTCAAGATAAAGGCAATCATTTCAGGACATTTGATCGAAAATGAATATTTTCAAAGAAAAGTCCCATAAGTTCTACTTATTCTATGGTAGAACAAAACGTAGGACTAGTGGGAAAAAAAGTCCCATTAGCTCTACGGTAGAACTGATCAGTAGTACTAATAGGAACAAAGGGCGGTTTATGCTGAGCGCTACAAAAATACCAATATGCCTAAACTTTGATGAAGGCGTGAGACTTGCGCCCTATTCTACACAACATGCTTGCGTACAATTTTAAACTTTAAATCAAAAATAATAAAGTTGACTTCACAACAAGTTAATAAAGTGAACTTAGATTTATTTCTTCATTACTACTTAAATAAAAAAATCTGAATTATATTTTAACACATATATATTTCGAAAAAATATCACATAATATAATCCTAGCTATAACATAACATGTTATACACGATTTAGCCTTGTACAACATAAATAATTCATAAAAATATCTTCTTACACCAACAGGTAACACGATCTATTGGCTTTACAAACTAAATACAATAAGTAATCTAAATCTCCCACCACGGGTGAAGATAAACTAAATTTCTCAAACATAAAAAATAATTGAAATTTGAAAATTAGGACCAATAAATTTACATATAAATAATATGATCATTATTTAATTTGTGTTATAAAAATATTAATCATTTTTTAATCTATAGAAAAATAAATAGTCCATGGTATTCGTAGTAGAGATGCCCATTGTTAAAAAATAAGCATCTATAACTATAGATATATCACTTCGTTTATAATATCATTGTAATTATAAAAATAAATAAAGTGAAGTCAAAATTGCTTAGCTTTGAGCACAAAAGAGTATTTAAGTAAATCTAATACACCAGATTCGCCAAATTAATGACGACACAAAGTACTTAGAAGTCTATTCAAGAATAGGACCGCAATATAAAGAATGACGCCATTTCTCTACATTACCATTACAATGTAGGGTGAGTAAAAGAGATAGCAATAGCTCCCCGCCACAAATATTCTCAAATTGATATCTACTCGTAGCTAACTTTCCGGTGAATTTTGATAATTCAAAATTGAAATTCTATAAATGTATTCTTAAATGTAACTCGATAACTATTATCGAGTTAATCAAGAAACATATTTGTAAAATAGTCAACCATCGCAATAAGGGTATATTTCTCTTAGTATTTACCAATAGGCTTAAGGTGTGTACAGACATGAGCATGTTCGACGTACCGTACCAGTGAATAATATTTATTATTTAATTTTTATTTGGGAATATTTAGGATACAGTCTCTTACAATAAAACAGAGTAGTTCACAAATAAGGTGTACAAATATACTTCAAGTTCTTCTACACCCAATGACCACAATGTCTCGTGGTTCCAGATACACATATTGTCTATAAAAAAATAGTGTCAGATCACGAATCGAACTGCCAACTAGATTAATTAGTCGTCAAATCTATAGAAACACATATAAAATTATAGTATCGTACATTGCAAGTAATGCTCGAAGTTTGTATTGACCTTAAAAAGTGTTTAATGTACTGTTGAAAGTGAATACACTCAAGTGTGAACACGGCTTTAGTAACTGGCATGTAATAATCCAAAACGTGTTGTAATGGTTGTGTGTACAAAATTAACATCCGTATGTCAAATTACATTAAAAACTCTAAACAACTACAAAACAATAAACAAGTGTACAGAGTACTAAATATACCATAAAAAAGGAACATTTCACCCATAGACATCTTCGCATCTTCCCGAAAAGTTTGATTTCACTCATATGTATCGAAATCACTTGAATTGAATATCATTTTAAGCCAATAGATCGCGTTATTTCTTCGAATACGGTCCACGCCATTGCCGCCATTAAAGTCCTGCGAAGCATTCTGGGTACTGCGCCTTTGAAGTAACCTCTAAATCCGTATGTCTGAAACAAAAGAGAAATGGGTTTCAAAATATTGACAGAATATTCGGCAGCACTATTCCATAGTTAGTGGCTAGTGGCCGGCTTCAGAATACCACCACCCCATCTCTTCCCGTGGGCGTCTAAAGGGAGACTACCTGATTTCATTTTTTTTTTTATAGAAAAAAGGCGGCAGACGAGCATACACCTGATAGTAAGTGGTATTCACCAAGCCGCTTGGGCATCGTGCCGTTTTAAGGCCATACATTCCTCGTGCACAAATGAGCATGAGGCCGATAAAAATTATGGTTAAGGTTTATTATTCCCTAACCTGCAACTAGACTTTTGCACAAGATTAGAGATGTGTAACCCAGCTCTGAACCGGTTCCAAGACTCAGTTCGCATAGACGAACTGTAGAGCTGACGACTCGACGTTCCTAGACGAACGTTAGGAGTGGAACTTAACCGTTTAACATTTAACTCGAGCAGAGATAGCGAATAAAGCAAGTACAGTACAACACAACTCACGAGGTGCCACCGGCTAACCTCGTCAAACCGAACATTACCGAATGTAATCAACATAAGAGGCACGTGCGGTCGTCTGACGCGCTCCGCGCGCTCGATAACAGTACAATTTGAGTTGAACTGTGAGCTAATTCGCAGCTCCGGTTCGGATACTTGAGCTGTGATCAGATCTACAGCTCACTTAAAAAAAGTCATAGTCATAGTTACGCTATATTTGCTTTCAAATAGCAATAAATATAAAAATGGCCGATAGCAGGCGCCCCAGTCTGAAAAGTAGATTTGTATATTATATCCGGACGTTTTAGAAAAAAAAAAGTAGATAAAACCTTTACGAGCCCCAGCCTACAGCACATTGTTTAAAAATTATATGTCTATAAATTAGTATCAATCCGTTAAATGATCCATTAAACAATTAAAAAAATGAAAATTATAAACACGACACAATATGATACTTTTTTATCGGCGGGTTAAAGTTTCACAGCGCCTTAGAGCGTGCCATCGATAATATTAATTGCGCAGTTTCTTTCGCAGCTATCATACCCCCCGCTAGATAAGGTAGATAGATACGCTTTATACCATGAATATTGAATATTTAACTGTGGTTTTTGAATATTGTACGATCAACCGCCTACCGCATAAACACTATTTAAATTTAGCTTAAAATCTAGTATCTTATTCTATGAAATAGAAATTCAAAGTTGAAGAACAAGAATGTGACAAAGAATTTTAAGCATTATTAAGGATGAGTGTCTATTAATTTTTCTTTATTGCAACAAACAAAAGATGCATTTAATGCCAGCATTATTTCCCAGTCAAACGTTCAAGAGATGGCGCGATAGGTGTAACAGTTAAGATACGTTTGTCATTTTGAACTAACGTTGGCATGTCTCGCTACAGTATGTCCATGGGCTACAGTATCCACTTAACCTCAGGTGGACTGTATGCTCGTCTTTTTTTATAGAAAACGGATGCCGCCTTTGTCCAAAAAAATAAAGTAATACAATAGTAAGTAGTGACGTATATTAATTAAATACCTACCATATATTTTTTATTTATAACATGAAATTGTATTCGATAATCATAGTTTAAACAAAAATAAATGACAATTTATTATTAAAAAAATAAAATCTAATTTAGGCCATTTTGTACCTACATATAACTAGAAAACTTCCCGTCTTACCGCAAATAACACACCTATCTTGTCACCGGCGAAAGTTCAATAATTGCATTCAGTTGTCAATTCTTCATAATGCAAGATATCATATATATGAAGATATCACAGAATTAAAGATGGAAATCGAATCGATATATTTTGTCAATTATTACATACGAAAATAACTACATACGTACATGCATTGTCGTCAGTGACAAATATAATACAATCCAGATAAAACATGTACATTTGCTAAAAATACAGCGTTAAATGTTTACCACCTCTATGACGGATGTACCCGTTGTTGTGTCTACCGATCGGACGTATATGTTGTTGACGGTCAAAAGGTTGAAATTGTTATTGGTAAATAAGTTATGGTAAATAAATCGACAATCAAATTCGTTAAATGCTTAGATCAAAGCGTGCATATCATTTGTGTTAAAGGAGTTTATGTTTTTGCGCAGTTACACAGTTAACAGTATCAGAGACCCCCCACTAGATAATGGGGGAGCGACGTCTTTGTACGGTCTTGACCTCTAGCTATCACATGCTATTTGATTCGATGACTATTCTAGTCGATTTCCATTAAATATCTTTTAGTAGGTATAATACAAGTGAAGTGTCACTTGTATTATACCTACGTATTTTCGTAAACCTCCCAGCCCCGTAAAGATTAACATAGGGATTAACGTTTTTGTAATCTTAACCTCTGTCTTCTGGATCAATGTACTGTCACTTATTATAGGTATATTTTTTAGTTTTCTTCCGGTTATAATTTAATGATAATTGGACTTTTTAGGTAGGTTTTTTATATAATTATATCCTCACCGTCTCATATATCTCAATACAACCACACATTAAGTTATAAACAATACGAGAAAAATTAAGTACCAGTTTACTTTCTATTAATGGCCTATTAAATTTAATTAATAGCCTATTTTCTATTAAAGTATAAAAGTACCCAGGCTAAGTACCAGGTAGAAATTAGTTTCTGAATATTAAGAAAATTATTTTTATAACGGTTTTTTCTTAATTGTTAATTTAGACAAAAACATGAATTTTAGGGACAATCGATAGGGATACTTATGCTATTATTATAGTTCGTTATTCTATTGTTATAGTTTTAGGGGTATACTTGATTCAACTTAATAAAATAGTTTACAATAAATGGAAAAACATAACAAGGTTTGATGGAAGGTTATTATGAAGTCTATAAATAAACAGACATTGAATTGATAAGAATGTTGCAATTATGCATCAAAATACTTCTTTGTATCTTCTATTCCTCTCAAAATAGAAGTTGTTTATAGTGTTGTGACGCCATAGACCCAGATGTCACGCGACCGAGCTGTCTTCGAGCGAAATTTAAATTACTAATGAAGTTTTTTTTTTAAATTTAAACGGTATTTTAAAAAGGCTATTGTGGAGAGCATAATCAACATATTTAGCATATTTTAAAATACTTTCTCGAAAATTGTCATATGGCCAATTGCGGTAATAATAGGTACACAAAAACTTTAAAAACTGATTAAAAAAAAATACCCTACAGTTAAATAAATAAAGAATCCTCACCTGATGTACATAGACGGCTGCGCTGAACGCGTTTGGAAACTTGTCAGGATATAACTGCATATTTGTCTTCAACACGTCGGCGGGATTAGTGGCAAGGGATGCGGCGATTCCGGCCACTATGCCGCAACCGAAGTGAAGGACGCTCGCCGCGCTCGGGGACTGTAGCCATTCTAACCACAAAAAATATACTATCTATACATATATATATATATCTATACTATAATATAATAAAGAGGTAAAATTGTGTGTTTGTTTGTTTGTATGTTGGGGGTAATCTCTGGAACTACTGAATCGATTTCAAAAATTCTTTCACAAACAGGAAGCCACATTATCCGTGTCTAATATAGGCTATATTTCACTTTGAACATTAAACCGAAGCGAGGGCGGGTCGCTAGTATGTAATAAAATCGTAAAGCCGTGTCTGTACATGAAGTATATTTTGAAAAAAAATTCATTGCATGAACACGATTCATATAACTATGAATGATACGGAGCCCAAAACAACATGTTTTTTGGAATTTCTGTCTGACGGAGCGCGCATCGCGCAAAAACAATAGACGGATTTTAATGTAACTTGACATACATAGATGTAGCTTCGTGTCGGATTTACGTTTAGGGTATCCAGATCCATTACAGAGTTCTCAAGGAAATCAAGCTAGCTGTAAGTGCTACAGCGGCCGTTATAATTTTGATTCATTTGTTGTAAAACTGTGAACATACCCTAATAATAATGTAATAAAAATAAGAATAAAAACATTTCCCTGTCTAATTAACTTTTACGGTGGCATTAGGATACCTGCATCCCAACAAAGATAGACAAATAATAAAAAGGTAAAAGTTCCTTGCTTGACAGGTCAAATTGTGTTTCTAAGTGGACAAAGATAGTGAAAGATAATAAATATTAAGCAATATCAAAAAATATTTATTAATAAGATAACACAAATGGTAGTAAATATTTAATAGTGTTCGACAAACGTAGTCTATGATAAAACTGATAAAAGATAACGTGCAAAAAATATGATTTTATAATAATATAATAAGAGTATATAATATACTTGTATGTTACTCCGAATGTGTGAAGTGTCGCGAATGTTGACATTCGCCGGTGAATGTTGACATTCGCCGGTGAATGTTGATATTAACCGTTCTTATAAAATCTATATTTATTTTTTAAAATCTACCTTTGGGAATGGCTTGCTTCGTCTGCGTATAGAACATTAAATAAAGTCCCGAGAACGGTGCGTCTCTCGCCAAAGTCGGACCAAGACCGCACGACAAGCCCCTGATGCCCTCCGCCTTATAAAGGTCCTTCAAAGCACCACCCAGGCTGCTGTACTTGTAAACCCCCGACTCGTACCTGTTAATAGATTTATAAAGTAATAATCTCCCTCGTAGTTTACTAGGGGACGCTGGTCCCTGCAGTGGAGCGCAGTGGCTGATATATCTCATGAAGTAATATATCGATTTTTAAAGTGTTTAGATACTATAGCGTTTCATAAAGGCCGATTTACACAAGAAGAGTTTTTCGAACAGTTCGGGCAGGAATATCGTATACGATTCTCATATAAGACCAATCTTCATACAACTCTCACCCGCAATTTTTCACATGATGATAACAGTAGTAGATCACATGATGATGATTGACGGATTTTCATTCCTGCACGCGTTCGAGAAACTTCCCTTATGAGCCTTTAGTGTTTCATGTGTCGGGGTAACATATCAATATACAGAGGGAAAAGACTACCTAGAAATGTACATTTCTCACTTTATCTTATTTTCCCAATGTACGTACGTGTTTCGATAGAGTGAGATAAGCCAGAGCCCATTCCCATCCCATCCTATCCCATTTCTCCCCATTTTCCAAAACCTTTTTAACAAACCATTCCTTTAATCTGCAAATGTAGGCAGCACATCCGTGGGCGTGCCAACGTTGACATTCTGGACTAATGTCGGCATGCATCGCGGATATACATGTACGACAGTATTCACTTACCATCAGGTGGTCTGAGTGCTCGTCTGCCGCCTTCTTTCTATAAAGAAGAAAAAAAAAGAAAAAGAAGAGAGGCCTTTTGCAAAGTAATGGAACATAATTTTAATTAAATAATATCTAGTGGTTATTTGCGAACTTAAAATAGACCCTCGATTTTCGGGAAATTTGCAATGAAAATCAGATTTCCCATCTTTCCCGGAACGCATCCTCAAAGGCTCTATAAACGGGACGTCCCGGCTCTCGCGGGACGGTTGGCAAGCCTACCTCGAAGTCATTGATTTATACGTTAGTAAAATAGTATTTTGTGCCGTATGGTGTCAGACGCCTATAGTATAGCACAATCCCATCGCTTCCCGTAGGTGTCGTAAAGGGCGACTAAGGGTTAAATAAAGCGGCTGAGGAACTACAGCACCTCTATAAGAGTGGACTCGCCAACCCGCTTGGCATTTCAAGGCCATACATCCCTCGTGAACAAGACAATGTGCATGAGGAGGCCCATGTCCAGCGATGGATGCTGAAAGGGCTGGTTGCATTGCAAAATAGTACCGATGTTTATGTTTGAATTTCTATAAAAATACAAGATAATCTCTGGAATTTAAAATATCACGGTGAAATAAACGTCAAGTCAATAAAACCGAGAGCCAAGAGTCAATAAAATCTACATGATATGTAAAGATAGCTTTAAAAATTTTGCTAAATTTCGTTTATTGTAAACATAAATAATAACCAATTTATTTGTATTGATGTACTCGTATATATGTAGATAAAGCAATGTGGGGCCAATTAGAATAATTATGTGGCTAATTAAAAGGATGATAAAAATATTATATAGCGGAATAACAAAAAAAGGCGATAAAAGACAGTTTGTGACATTTATTGAGAGCGTGATATGATGTAAAAGTTAAGGACATACGACGAGACAAGGCTATTTCTGATAACGAACATGTCAAGAAAGTTTTTTTTAATGTAAAAATAGGTTATTTTTGAACGAGATACCATACAATTATGTATATGTATAGCGAAGCCCGAGTGTCGTGAACGTATCGGCCAACTTGGTTATTAGATTATGTAGGAAAAAATAGATAGACGAGAGTTAGCTCGCCTACAGACCACCGCCTAAATACTGTTGCGTGTGTATAGACTTCCGCAACATATTCCAATTAGCACCAGGAATGACCGTCATTGGCATCTTGCGCGGATGCCGCTGCCTTTAAATACAGGACTTGGGTGAAGGGATGGACAAGATACAATCTAGCAAGGGATAGGAAGGAAGAAATGATGTAAGTTTGGAGCTTAGAGTTACATATATATATATATATATACAAACATATGTAGTATCTTTATAATATTTAGGTACCTAGTATATGTATTTATTTTTATTTGTTTGTTAAATTTTATGTTTATTTCAAAAAGACTGCGCAAGACATAATACAATGTAATTAAGATAATTAATGTACAATTGTTTAATTAATGTCTGCAAGGGACTATTTAAATTTATTTATACAAAATAATTTAAATCTGTTATTCATTGTTTTCAGAAAGTACTGCGTAGTGCATACGTGTTAACATGGGATTTAAATATTTATTCTATTAAGGTCACCGAGTATTTAATTAATGTGAAAGGGGATTGTGTTATTGCGTCGATAAGAATGTTTTCCTATTTATAAATAAGTTTTTACAATCTGTAACCAGCATACCGAAGTGACATTTGATATTTAGGACTAACATAAAATATTTTATTACAGTATTAAATCACCAGCAAGTCATCTCGAGATAAACATATTTTATATCTACATATACATATAAAGAGAGATGTCCTGACGGACACATCAAAGTCGAACTGATACCGCTGAAGATAGAACATGAAATTCAGACAGCAACTCCCTTTTAAAATGTAAAGACTTACTAAGAAGGGATTTCTTGAAATTCAGCCTCTAAAAGGGTGAAACGGGGTGTCTAAATTGTTATAGAAACAATTATTTGATAGTTCTATTAACTTGAAATATATGGTATAAAGACGTGTTGTTCAAAATTATGACATGAGGCTAAAATACACAATATCTAAGCCGAAGCCGTGAACTACAGCTATTCAAGTAAATATATACTAATTTTGCTCCCTATATAAAACTTTGTCTACACTTGCGCTCGACTCAGTAACTTCTACCGCTTGCGAGCTTGATCCGCTATAGTACCATCATTAACACTAATAGCTTACGTATATGGGTGTCGACGGCTATCTAGGGTGCTGTCGACATTCGTATAGAGACTAGAAAAGTAGTCGTATCATCGTCACAACACAACTGACATCTCTAAAGCTATTAAAACCAGAACTCACCTAGTCTTAATCACAGTGATTGGAATAAGCGCTACACCGCTCATAGTGCGTGCCACAACGCCCAGTGCAACTGCTTCCATTGGCCCCAAATCTTCAGTCCTCGTCTTCCCAAACTTTGCTTTCAACCAATGGAGGGACGAGAAGTAAAGTCCCACGCCAGGCACGCAACGGGCGATGGAAGGCACCATGCCCCGCCAAAGGCCCACGAGTTGTTCTTGGCGAACGATGTTGGCAAAGATCGTGATCATCCCGGGTTGGATTCGGCCGCTGGAAGGAGCGATTAGTCAGTTTTGACGCAAGACACCAGTACCAACGGGGATGGTACTGGCCTCCTGTGAGCATTGAAATAACCCAAGGGGGCAATAGAAACTTTGAATGAGCACATTTTTGTCCGATCCTTTTCCTTTATTAATTTAAATAATGCACTCTAAGGGAGCACCGCATTTTTATTCTGAAAATGGACGGTAGGCTAAATAAGGTTGGAAATATGTGTATTAATTATTATTAGTCGGCTTGAATCTGTTCATAAGTGTATTTTATGGTCGAGTTTTGTTCCACAGTTTGTGTTAAGCAAACTTTTGTGTGCCTTTACAGTATTTTTGGTGAGTGCAACAGTGCATCGATATGCAACTGTCTGTTTAATGGGTCCCATTAAACTGACCGAATTTTAATAAGTTCGCTTCAGGATAGACATTATGGTTATGTCAAAAGCAAAAAATAAAGATTCGACTAATTATAAGTAAAACTTCTGTTACGTAATTCGTTCTGTCCGATATAATTTAAATTTACTGTGTTGCTTACATTTTAAACACAGCTATGTTATCTGATTATATAAATTATAATTACAGAAATGATTACAAGTAAGTAAATAATTGTTACCTTGGGTGATTGGATAACAATTTAATATTTCAGAGCTATAATAATTAAATAACATTAATACATATATACTATTTTTCAATTTATTGAAGCGCATGCGGTAAATTACATTACAACAAAACACAAGAAAAAAACCGGTCGATTTATTTTATCGATAATTAATAAACAAACGGAAAGAGAGCATAGTCCACTCACTCATGAGCAAACTAGAAAATTTCACCCGAGTGCCCTGACGTAACAAATGAGTGCTGATAAAATCTCCTTCGGGATCATTTCCATTATTTGAGTGCAATTGATCAAATGACAATTTTGAATAATGCACAATAAATCTAGGAGAAAAATAGATATAAATTATATAGTATTAGTAAGAAGAAATAAATATGCAAGATCATTAAGAAAAATTTATAAAGGAAATTTTTATCAACACAAATTTTAAAAAAAATATCAACATAAAAAATACTGAAAAGACTTGAATGATGTGCGATTAATGTAAGTTTTATGGAGGTGCTAAAGGAAAATAGGTGGCAACTGACAAGATCAAACAAACTAACAAAGACCTTGTATGTCTTTTGGTCGTTTTGGTTATACGTGCTCCAAAAAGGAGAGAAAAAAATAGAAATTATAAAGTTTATATTTACTTGACAGTCGCAGCAGCAACATGTTGGCCGGGATTCTGAAGCCTCGTCTTCACCAGGTCCAAAGGTTGGAAGAGTATCGTACTGAAAGTCCCGGAGAATGATCCCGCCAAGAAGGCCTTCAAGACCGGGTGGTACTGAGGACAAATCATCAAATCGTATTAGCACATTCGTTTAACTACGATGTACAAACTTTTGGAAACATATTGGAAGAATGGAGAACTTACATTAGCCACGATGTCCATTCTGGTGAATTACAGTCAAATCCTTTAAAATATAGATGTATTCTTCCAATTCTTTCAAGTTATATCCTTGGAGTAAAGACCGAACTTGTAGTATTCGAAATGGTAGAGCCAATGGCAGAGGGAACGTTGAAATAGCTTAAGGTAAAAACCTAAATCGTATCCGAGTAGTCGGAGTAGTAGATGGGGTTTACGCGGTACATCAAAGTAATGGTCATTTTTTGCAGCAGCTCGCCCGAATAGTAATGCATGTATGCTGATGCCAGTTTGAATTGTAACGAATTTATATTCCTGTGAGATACGAATCACAGGGGGTAATTTGAAAACCACTGTCGCAATAGAGTAAGTAGCAGTCTTTTTTTTCTTACACCACAAAAACGAATTAGTAAGGAGACAGGAAATCTCTATAGTTGACGAATTTAGCCATTAGGAACGTAGAAAGACACAAAAAAGGTGAGAATCGCAGAGAACGAAACTTCACAGAAAATACTTCAATAAAATATAGGTATTCTTGCTTCCGAACAGCGAAACGTGCGCAAAGAAAGGAGTGCAATCGCGTACTGAATGTGGTAAGACGATAATAGTAATTTATAGCGAGCGTTATCGGCGGCAGACGACGGTGGATGAGAGGCGCTAGGTCACGCAACCCCAGATAATGGAGTATCCGTGCATAGACTGACGGGGGGTAATATGTACTCAAACACAGATAATGCTTAATGACAAAAATTAAACAACAATTCCGTGTTAGTTATTATGAATGACTAGCGCAAACACTTCTGATTCGCCTGGGTATTATGATACTATTGCCAATGGTAGCAAAGGCTTTCAAATTAGCGAAAAATTTCAATAAATGCAGCTACCTAAAATACAAACCTATCTTAAATTTTATAATTTTTGAACACATTGTAATGAGCATATAGGTACATTGTCTAATGGTTAGCAGATACTGTGGCCCACTGACATCTGCAATATTTATATCAATCTAATATCAGTATTGGCACAGATAAGATTTTTATAGGGAAGTAGGCAGACGAGCCAGTGGCCCCACGTGATGGTAAGTGTTACCGCCGCCCATAGACACCTGCAACACCAGGAGGTTGTCAAAGGCAATAGGGAGTGTAATGCGATTAGCTAACTCATCCCATCACAGGGATATGCTCAGGGATTTTAGATACTATAATCCTATAGTATATCCTATAATCCTATCCAAGATGGAATAAGTTGCTATGGTGGGTTTTTATGATTGGGTGGGATGGTACGACATGAGAAGGAAAACGAACTTTGGCAATGTAAAATCACTCACATGTAAAATACGTTGGAACTTTCATTAATGGGTCTTTGCAATCGTGTTTTCCTACACAATATCTATGTTTAAGGATAGTTTTGTATAATAGAAAATTTTCTAACTGTTATTATCAACACTCCTACAAATTTTTATCTTATCATATTGACACTTAACAAGACTTTTAATTTACTATAGTCGGAATTATAATTCGATTCCACATTTGACATTAGCTACTGTCATTTTGTAAAATAATGATACCACATATAATAGTGTAGTGATGAACACAAGAATCGATAAACAATCGCGATTTATGTTTATGTAATCATAATATTGGTGTGCCAATTAAAGACTAAATTATTGATTTTTATTTAAATAAATACATAATTATTCATAACAATTATTTATAAGAATATTTTTGTTTTTTTTTATATTAAAAACAAAACTTATAATAAAAGAGCCTAGATAGTTTTCTGTATTGGCAACCCGTGCGCGCTCGTGCAGCTATCGCCATTTTGTTTATCTTGTCATTCGGCTTCATTCTCCTAGTCTGACTGCACGAATATCTCGTTTCATTGCGAATCGATATTTTGTTATTTTGTTGGGTTTTTGTTAAAGTTTTGTTACGTTGTGTTTGTTGTTACGTTTATAGTTTTTTGTGAACTTTGAGTGAATCTATTTGTTTTGGTTTTCCATCAAAATGGATCCTCCGCCAAGTACATCACAAAAAGACGTGGATGTTTTCTTGTCTCCAAGAAAAAAACGTCCACGAAAAGCTTTCACTGTTACTGAAAAAGTAATGATCCGCAACGCATATAAGTACGTGAAAAATGAAACTTCTGCGCAATTGGAGGCCTTTGAAGTTGTGGAAGAAAATGAATGTATGAACAAAGTTGCTCACATATTGGGAATAACCTCACGCTCTGTTTGTAACGTTTTGAAGGAAGTAAATAAAGGTGCGCCGCCAACTCCCCCTAAAAAAACTGGACCAAAGCGAAGTTTCAAAGATAAAATTGATGAATTTACATTCTCCGCAATACGACGAATAGTTCATCAGTTCTTTTACCGAAATGAACCTCCAACCATTGCAAAGGTTAGTCAATCAGTCAGACAGTATTATTTTATACCTACATCTTTTATATATAAGTAATGATTCCAAACTATTATAAAATTTACTATTTCAGATTTTACAAGTGATGAACGATGATCCAGAAATGCCCAAGGTTTCCAAAGACACCCTCAGAAAAATTTTGAAGGATCTTAATTTTAAATTTGTTGCACGGTCACGCAAGAGCACACTTATTGATCGAAATGATATAATAACATGGCGCCAGCGTTACTTGCGATCTATATGTCAGTTTCGACGAGAAGGGAGACATATATATTATCAAGATGAAACTTGGGTTAACGCAGGTAAGGCTAACATTTTGAATTAATATACATTTACATTAAATTTAATAGTAATATTGAATGTTCATGTACTATATGTGATTTAAGGTCATACTGTAAAAAAAACTTGGGTGGACAAGCAAGTCACATCATCTCGGCAAGCGTTTTTGGAGGGACTGACCACTGGATTAAAAAACCCATCTGGAAAAGGCAAACGTCTCATAATTAGCCATATAGGTAGTGAAGAAGGCTTCCTGGAAGAGGGGCTCATGATTTTTGAAGCAAAGAAAAATTGTGAAGATTACCATGATGAGATGAATGCAGTTTGTTTTGAGGAGTGGTTCGCTGGAGTCTTACCAAAATTAAGACCAAACTCAATTGTGGTGATGGATAATGCACCTTACCACTCCCGAAAATTGGAAACGGCACCAAAAATGAGCTGTAAAAGCTGCCATTCAAGACTGGCTTTTAAATAAAAATATTCATTACGAGCCAGATATGGTTAAAGCTACGCTTTTAGAACTGATTCCACATAACGAGTCTTTTAATAAGTACGCTGTAGACGAAATGGCAGCACAACATGGGATCACGGTTTTAAGACTGCCCCCTTACCATTGCGAGCTGAACCCTATCGAATTGATATGGGCTCAGGTAAAGGGGCATGTAGCTCAAAATAATAAAACCTTCAAATTGACAGACGTGAGAAATTTATTTGAGGAAGGCATTCAAAAAATTACGGCCACCGAATGGTCTGAATGCGTATCCCATGTTGTCAAAGAAGAGGAAAAAATGAGTAGGCTAGATATGTTAATTGACAATATCACAGACACATTTATAATAAATGTTACAGAAAGTGACAGCGATAGCGATAGCGATGACGGCGACGATTTATAAAATAAAATATTACCATAATACATCTATTTGTTTTATTTCTCATGTTCCTTCATGATCACATTTATTTATTTATTTCACACACAATTATTAAAGAAAACTCTCAGATCCGTAATAAAATTAATCGTCATAACTAAATTATCCGTTCACAAATATTTAATTTCCTGATATACTTAGTTTACGAGAATAAAATTATAAACGAGAAGAATCGATCCGGAAATATTCCATTTCCGTATCGAATAATTTCGCAACGTTACTATTTAGTACTTGTCATAACGTTGCAACACTGAAATTGTCAAATCTGGAATCGAATTAAAATTCCGACTTTAAACTGCTAATTTGTGAATAACCTTTGTGCTGGTAAACATGTAATAAATTATTGGGTGCTCATTTATTAAATAGGTAACTCTCACCGCTTCCTTCTTTTGATAAGGAATCTTAGGATTGAATTATATATATGTTCTTTATACATTTCTTATCTATTCTCAACTCAATAAGTTAGTGAATTCCAATAACATTTCACTTAAGTATGGATTTTTTAATTATCACATACAAAATACATATAGCCGATATAATGAGGAAACCCATTAATAAAAAAATTAAAGGCTATCATCTATCTTCATCATTATTCAATTATATGCAATTCAAATGATTTGAAATTAATCTCTAAGTAGATTGAATAAAGTCTTGATGACTAAAAGTCTGATACAGAGAATTACTTATTAATTTATCTGGGAAAATTGTATTAAAATTTCTTACAAAATCTTTTATAATTTCATTACTACTTGACTACTATAAGGATAGACTAAAACCTTTCCGATTTATGGTAATAACTGTAACAACATTGAACATAAGTCTTTTGGGGTCAATTCATATCTATTTTGTGATTTCCTAATATAGGAGAAATTTGTAGTGTACTTATATTAATATTTGCTGTAGTTGGAGGCAGACTATATCCAGCTATGGAGAAACACAGGCTGATAATACAGTATGGTACACATACATTTACTTTTGAGACATTTTCATACAAGGAAATATAACTTTTATAGTACTATCAATAAAACAGATGACCTGTGACTTGTCTGTGCATGCTGTAGAATCAGGGTATTTGGGAATTTAGTCACTTTATTATCAGTGTAAATTAAAAAATAAATGTTTGGCTAGTCTACAGTATTGGCCAAATGAGCGTTCACACAATTACAAACTTTTATCAACTTGCAAATATAATGTTGTTGAACAAACTTATTCATTCAGCTAGCTAGAGCAATGAATATAAACTTTAATATTAAAAGGGACCTTATTGTCAGGTGCTAGTTTCTCGAGATATTGAAATCAATAGAATTGTAGAAAAACAGCTATTTTTATCAGTATAACTTACAAATCCAATGTTAGCACATGTTACATCATAGACAAAATCTTGATATAACAAAATTTTTAAGTCGGAAAATGTTAACCTATTCAGTAGATTCGTACCAATTATAAGTTTTCCTTACTCAGATAAGCGGACATCTTAAAGGGGCCGTTCAAGTATTACACATCTTAAAGGGGCCGTTCAAGTATTACGTAAGCACAATTTTAGTCATTTTTAACCCCAACCTTGTCAGCGAAAGTAAGCAAAGCTCTTACCCCCCACCCCCATGCTTACATAAGCATTGGTATAATTTTTACAAAATCTGTTCGTTTCTTATTTAATCAGAATCTACTAAATTTTGCCAAAAAAATATGAAACTAAATAAATAAATATTGCTGACGTAATCGCCATTCAGACCCCGTCCCCCATATCATCAAAAATAAGCAAAGCAAAGACCCCCCCCCCCGCCCTCCCTTTGGTGCTTACGTAATACTTGAACGGCCCCAAAATGTAAGGGATGTCAAAATATAGTATCCTATCACTACCAATTACTTATCATTAGAGACCCGACTCTAGGCAAGTGCATATTTGCATATTTTGGCTATTTTTACAGGTTTGAGTATATTACTGAAAACCTACTAATGGGCCATTTCTGTGCTATTTTTTACAGATCTCAATACATTTAGGTAAATAGGTTTACGAAGTCTTACGTTGTAGCAGACCTAAACAATAAAAACACGGCTCATATGAGCACTCTAGCGGTCTTAAGCAGCCGCTCGTCTTTTGTTTATGCAAGTAAACATAGACAAGGATGGGCAATACCCCTCCACCTAGGGCCTACCATGTTACCTACCCCACAAACTGGCCTACCCCACAAGCCAATCAAATCATAATACGCATGTTGTAGTTCACATAATGTCTCAACATGGATAATAGACTATCCTGGAATATCCACTTAAGACAGAAACATTTTATACTGTAGAGTAATGTAATTTGCAAGAAAAATGTTTGTGTGAAAAAATTTCAAATAGACCAGCATGTTACGACAAGTCTTCATATCTTAGCATTGAACAAGAAGGTCCGCAGTAATAACATTAACAGCTGCAGTAGCAGTGTCTCTAATGTTAATGACAAAAAAAAAAATAGTTTTGCATGGACTAATGTGAAGCATTGCATGCAAGTAACATTCCTGCTTAGAAACATTCAAATCCTACCTTCAATCATTTTCAAGGAAAATATTGTTTAAATTAAAAAGTACCAGATGAATCAACATTACGTAAAAATTACATACCAACAATTTACCAACATGTCTTGGAAGAAATACAAAATGACTTCAAAGATAACATTAAATGGGTTTCACCTGACAAAACTACAGACAGTTTTCAACTTATAAATATATTTTGAATGATAGAAGGCACAACCTAACAACTGAACATTTAGCAATATCTTATTGTAAACATAGAACAAAGTATTTTCATATCCAATTCATTCTTTTTGTTTTATGTTGCATATTTTCACTTTTCATGGATATTTTAAGCAATTTTTATGCATATTTCAGCCTTTTTATTTTGCATATAATCCGGTCTCTACTTATCATTAAATAATAAGGTTTATAATGTAATTTTTTTTAAATTTAATTATAAGCCACAAAAGTTATTCATTTAATTTCAATTAGCACCACTATTAATATATCCTAATTAATTTATAGTATTTGAGTGTAGTTATATTTTAATATTACCTATTCAATATGACCAATATAGTTATAGCCACTATCTTTCTGGTCCATTAAAAAGCAATTATTATGAAGTGTACTGTGAGCAAATATCTAGCACATACACCTACCTGTAAATAAGTATCCATATAAGTAGAAAAAATAATACTTGTCAATATAATAATACTACTTGTTTGTACCACAACTCTATTACTACTTACTGGTCATCCTTATACGATTTGTATGTTATAAGCTGATGTCACATGAGCCCCAGTTGCGAAGGCTGTACGCAGATAATGTGAGGAATTATACTTGATGCAGGCAAACAGTTCCGAGGTCAACGAGGGCGATATTATCAAAAACAAACAAGTTCGCAGGGGGGCCACTTACGTCGCTATCACTTCTGCTCGGGTCAACAGGCGCTGCTGTATCGATTGCCCATCCATCGGAGAGCGATCCAAACAATCGCGACATTATTCTATTTGAAAATATTTGTGCCAACTACGTAACCTTATACGCATATTGACGCAAGCTTCTATAACGTTTACGCAAAGGTCCCTTATTTAAGTTCATTTCAATGTTACGACGTACAATTTTGTTTTAAACATGTTTTAATGAAATAAATACAAAAGGATTAGAAATGTAAAGTAAAACGTTGGAGAATTTCCATTAGTCGCTTGAAAACAATAATGCTGTTTTCAATAGTATTTAGTCATGCGATTTTTAAATGTCAAAATAACTATAATGACCAATCAATTATCAGTTGCAAAAAATAAATTAAAATTTGACCAATGGAAATAACAACTTTAGCATGGTTTTTTCATGGTGTTGTTATAAAACAAACTCTTGGCTCCCATGTTTTGACATTGACTTTTATAACAAATGCGTTCAGAAAAATCTACACTTTTTTGCATTCAAAATTTTATGAATCAATATAATGAATCAATTCCATTTTTTTACACTTCTCTATTATGTATTGACAGAAAGTCTAGGGGCCTTTCACATCGCCTCCTGATACTTTATCAGATGGTATCGAACAGTCAATAGTAAACGGCTAGATTTAATGGGCAGTTATTTGAAAGATTTATTAGATTGTGAACAGTTATTTCATCAGGAGGTGGCGAGAAAGGCCCTAAAGGTTTCTATTATATGTATATAAATACCTATATCCCGATGCCTGTCTTATAATTATTATTGTTTATTTCGGGTACACGTTAATTTGTTATCTTGCATGTTACAAAATTATAATTATACCTGCATAGTTTGTTACCAATTCAAATAGAGAACAATTAAGATTTCATCTTTGTTTCATTCGATAGCTGCGATGTTTCATACTAACTTATCAGTCAATACTAACTATAAAATAAATACTTTCATCTAACAAACTTTTCTGTCTCCTAAATACATTGTAGTTCTCTTCCACAAACAGCTTTGCTCCTTTTTTTTGTAATCTGAGGTTTTGCTATTTTCTCCTGTATCTTCCACGATATTTGTAACACTCCATAAATTTTTGCCTACTAATCTGTCGCGTATAGCGCACATTATCGCTCATACGACGCACGCTTAGAAATAACAATTTAGAAAGGTTACCTACCTCTTTTTGGATGGACGGAGGCGCGGGGTCATTAATACTCGTAAATAAAATTAATACCGTGGCTCATAGGTATTTCAAGTTTGTAATACCTTACTTAGTATTCTTTTTGGTGATAATTTCAAAAATTTATCGGTAGGGCCAATTTTATAATCTCTGAGTAAAGTTCTCTCTTAGAACATTCTTTTTGAATCATTACTCTAGATATATTTTTTTCATTGATTAAGCGGGAATTTAAAAATTGTGTAAATATAAAGTGTAGTATGAGCAATAGGAGTGGTGAAAATGTCAAAAAATCAAAAATGTCACGTGGAATAGTATCGACAAATTATTCATAAATTCGATAGAGGGAAGTCAAATACTGTGTTTGATATAGAAATAGGGAGGGGGAGGGTGAACGCTGCAAGTCCTCAGCCGCTGTGCGCACGAAACTGGACAGGTTACTTACTCCTCTCTCACAGAATACTACCGTAAAATGTAGTACATTTCTCACTTTATCCCATTTCCCCAATGTAAGTGTTTTGGTAGTAAGTGAGATATGCCAAAGACTTATTTCATCCCACCCTTGCCCTTCCCATTCTCCCAACCCTTTTTCTAAATCCATTCCTAAATCTCCAAAGGTAGGCAGCGGATGTCTATGAGCGACTTAGGTACCATCTGGTGGACTGTATGAATAAAGATTCCTAAAAAATATATACGGTAATTTATACAATATTTAAAGTATTTATAATAACAGTACGAATAGGTATATACTATGGTCAAACGTACCAATTGAGGTCAGGTTATCGTAAGGTCCTGGCAAGTAGAGAGCGATAAGACGACTACAGGGGGTATAGTACAGTGACAAGAGTCTCTTGATCTGTCTCCAGCGTCTTTATCGCGTTACTACGCAGTTAGGTATATTCAAACAGAGAGAACAAATTTTGTAATTACTATTTCAATAACCTATTGAACATAACTGTAATACTTTAACCAACTTCCTCAATGTAAGTAGCTACCTACGTAAGTAATGTAAGTTTCGGTAGTGAGTGAGAATACCAGAGCCTATACCCACTCCATCCTATCCCATCTCATTTTCCCAACCATTCCTCTAAATCTCCAAAGGTAGGGCGCACGCATTCGGGGGTGTGCCAGCTTTTGCCAGTATGGACTAATGTATCGCGGATGTTCATGAGCGACAGTATCCACTTACCATCAAATGGACTGTCAGCTCGTCTGCCGGCTTCTATGCACAAATAAAAAGACTCGTTTAAAACTCCAACAAGTTCAACAGATACAATTTCAGTAAAAAGTTTAATGTATGTATACAACATGTCACCGAAATAAATTAAAATCTAAAACACGTCAACCAATTTAAAACAATCATATACGAAACCGTTCTAGTGAAAAATAAAATTGTTTTAGGGAATAAATCAAGTCACAAATATATAGTGTTGTAGTTCTATCTAAAACGTTCGTAGCGGTCATTACTCAGTACAGATACATTACGAAAACACCTTCGGCCAGGTGGACTGACGACTTCAAGAAAGTTGCCGGTAGTGGCTGGATTAGAAGAGCGTTGGATTGGAAGACAGTGTGTGGCGGCATTCCCTTAGGAGAGGCCTATATCCAGCAGTGGAGTGACAGGCCGATGACAGTGAAAATGAGTCATAATAATTTTTGAGTCATAATAATTATTATACTCGTACGAATATATTATAGGTACACTATTATTATACACTGAAAGTTTCGGAATGAATAAGAAAAAATTAACAATAAATAGGCAAAAATCAATTTATTGATTCTCAAAATATTCTCCGTGAGCGTCAATACACTTTTTCATACGAATAAAGCAATTTCCATAACATTTATTCCACTCCTCCATGGTGACCTCGGAAACTTGTTTTTCATACTCTTCGACAGCCTCTTCTGGCGATGAAAATCGTTGACCGCGTAATTGGTTCTTAATTTTTGGAAACAAGAAGAAGTCACAAGATGCTAAGTCGGGATTATATGGAGCTTTTCTACGCTTTTCACCTTTTATGCGGCATTTACGGCTGTTTTTACGGATTTCGTCAATAACTTTCGGCAAGCAAATGGTCGTGTACCAATCAGCATTCGCGGTACGACGATTCTCCAAAGCAACAGTAGCCACGTGTCCAGTTTTTCTAAAAAAAGAAGCGATCATCTGCTTCGGGGGCACTTTGCACACGCGCCACTTTGGTGGGGTTCGGCTCATCTTAAAAGAGCCAAATGGTCGATTGCTGCTTCGTTTCGGGGTCATAGCTGTAAATCCATGTTTCGTCACCTGTTACTATGTTCCATACCAAATTTGATGCCCCTTCGTTGAATCTAATTGATTTGATCCACCGCGAGCACAGCTTTCGCACAGCCAAATGTTTGTGTATGATTGATTGTATCTGACTCATGCCTATACCTAAGGATGGCTGAATCTCATGGTAGATCACATGCCTATCTGTTTCGATCATCTGGCGCACATCAGCGATGTTTTTGTTGTTGATAGCGGTGGACGGGCGACCTTCACGAAATTCGCCACTGAGATTGACACGACCGCACTTGAATTCTGCAACCAGCTATAAATTGTCGTCTTGCTTGGTGCTTCATCGCCAAAAGCAGTTTGAAGCCGAGCGAGGCTCTGCTGAGCTGTCAAATTACACTTAAAGCAGTAGAAAATCATACAGCGGAAATTTTCATGAGTTAAACCTATCGTAATGCAGACACGCAATTTTTAAAATGACGCCACAATGAAAAAAATGATTGTTAGATGAAACAAACTTTATTCTATAGCCAAAGAGTTCAATTTTCAAATATTGTAATTACTTTATATTGTTTAAGTAAGTAGCCAGTTCCGGAAACTTTCAGTGTGACCTTTGTATTAAGTATACCTATCTATATTTAAAAATATTTTTACGTTAAAACGCTAATGGCAGAATGTATAAGGCATACTTACGTAAATGTAATAATAATTTTAATGTATTTATTTATTTATTCACTCTTTTTGCACTATATTGTACATATATTCGCATTTTGACACAAATAAATTTATTTATTACATAGGTTCGTTACAATTTATAATTACCTAGCGAACCGCCCTCGCTGCGCTTCGGTTTCGTTAAAACAATATTAAACTATACGTATAAACCTTCCTCTTGAATCACTCTATCTATTGATGAAAACCGCATTAAAATCCGTTGCGTAGTTTAAAAGATCTAAGCGTACATACAGAGGGATAGACGGCGGGAAGCGACTTTGTTTTATACTATGTAATGTAAAGAAGATTAAGTGTTCGGATGCGTAGGTGGCGCGGGTGCGGCGCACCGTGTAGTTGTATTAATTCTATTTGTTTTGCGCAACTGTGCGTAGAGTAAAAGATATACTGGAAATGAACAATAATTTATAAAAAAAAATTACCTATTGTAAAATTAGTTAGAATCGATGCTACTCCCGATTTTCAACTTTTGCGTTATTTCAGTAATACGTTATAAAATATCAGGTACCGCTGCTGGTTACAGGTTACAGGTCTCCTTGGAATCACGAGTGGGTTTCGAGTCATGATTTACCATGCGCGCCCGTTTCTCCTACTATTGTTTCATGTGGTCTTACCAACCTTGCGGTTATTCCAACCGAATCGCTGAGCGCGCAGTACCTACTTGCGAGGGCTCTTTTCGACGCGCTCTTTCTCGTCTCGCTACGAATTCTTGTACTGTCCTCTTTCTTCATTCAATTATCTCCTTCTTTGGGCTTGACGCCACATGACGGCCAGTACGATGTTGTAGTTCCCACTTCCACCTGCCATCGGGGTGCGAACTCTATTCGCTGTACAAAGTTAGCCGCCAAGTTCACGATTTTCCGTTGGGAGATCGAGATTAGTCTGCGCTTTAACCCCATCTAGCGTCTTCTCACACGCTTCGTCATAAGAACTTAGTTCGGGTTGCTCGTTATTACACGTGGCTCAGATATTTTTAAGTTCTTGGGCACGACGGTTTTCTCCCTATAATTTCTTTCACCGCTGCGGTAGTGATGAAATGACAGAGCGGAAAGTAAGCACCGAGGAATCCTGATGAATTCTTAAATGTAAATCGAGAACCACAATCTAAACTATCACCAATATCCCTAGACACCGCTGTAATGTTTCTTGGCTCTTCTGGAAGCCGATTTATTTAACTGTCACTAAGAATTCAAATTATACTATAGTGCAGCCAGAATAAGGAACACCCAACTCTCTTATTTTATTGACGTGTGACCTAGGTACGTACTTATTTAGAAAACATTCTTACCTGTAATGTAGTAGATTAAAGCCTTTGGGGTCCTTCTTAAAGCTTATATAGTGTATTTTAAGTTAGGTCGAGCCTTTCCAACTGGCATGACCGAGTAAGTCTGTATAAGGCCTTTTTTAATGTGTAGAGCGGCGAGCGGTGACAATAGTCCATAGGTTTATACGAAAGTGGCGCGGCTGGTGTGCACGCTTGCCACTTCCATCATACAAACCCATAAACTAATGTCAACGCTCGCAGCTCTCCGTGGTAACAAAGGCCTATATAGGAGTGGTGTGGAATTAGCAAACTGCAAACTTATTGCAAATGATATTTTTTTACTTAGCAAGTTTTTCTAAACAGGGCAGTGGGTAAAGAAAACACACAAATTAAATTAGGTACTTATTTATTCTACGTACTTCCACAAAGCTACATAGGTTGCTTTATGAAACTTACATTCTAACATTACGCTTCGTCAGATACATAGCTATAAGAAAATATATAATAGAATGTAGGTATAATAATTCTTTATTAATCACAGTGTGTACTAACACATATTTAAAATATGATCCCTAATTTCGGAATGATTATAATTTCAACATTAATAAATTAAAACAATGAAGCCCTGAATAGGCTATGTAATTCGTAGAAACTTTCAAGAATATATAATTTGCTCCTTCGGAGCTTGAAGGCACGTTTTAAATGCATTGTTTAATGTCATTATTGTACGGTTAAAATAACAATAGTTATCTAGAAGCTGAATAATATGACAGTATGTTTTATTGGCACAAGAAAATAGGTAAAAAAACCTATTGGTTATTAGCAATATTTGGAAGTCAAAAGCTATGCCAAATTATGCGTAATATAATCGCCAAAAAAACGATAAATACTTAGATTAATATGAACAAAATAGTAGATATAACATCATCAACATACAAAAATAAATTCCAAAATTGGAATGAAGCAGGAATGATACACAATAAATGCTTAATATTAATTATTAAGTATATTGACTGAATAAATACTAGGTACTGTATTCTACAATTTTAGGAATTACTTCAAATAGAGATTCTTTAGAGAATTTTTTTTGCTAATTTGTCATTTAACTGTTCAAATGGTCCACTACAGTAAGTCTTTATACTATTCTAACTCGAAAAATTCTATTGTTGTAAGTACTAGGTCTATATTTATTTATATGAAGGGATGATTGTTATTATGCATTTTTTATGACACAACTTTCTCTGTGAATGAGTGGTAATTTAGTTTTATTTATATTAATTAAAAATGAGAATGAACCGTGCGGATGAGACCAGTAAGATGGATCGTGACGTCACACGCTGTTCCGCGCCGCGCGAATTTATTTGTGAACAACTTTGAAAGGCTATTTATTATTCTGTCATTTTTAAAGATATTGGTAAAAAAACGTTTCAATTATTGTAATTTTTTAATTTTTTTTCTTATTTCTTAGAAAGTGGTGGACTTCTGCATTTTAAATTTACTTCTGTAGATCTTATAGTAAATTGTTTTACAGGGGCTATTGTTACACGTGCTTTGAGGTTTATAACCGCAAAGATTACACATAACATTTGCTTTACATTTTAAGTAAATTAATACCTATTTATCATGTTACAATTCGAGAGTTACCAAACTGATTTTCTACTCAACGGGAGAGTCTCAGTCTCACAACATTTTTAAATGGTACAATAAAATTTAATAACTTTCTAATGGTGAATCCTAAAATTAAATTCATGGCTACTAAA
Source organism: Sesia bembeciformis (assembly GCA_943735995.1). Classification (NCBI taxonomy): domain Eukaryota; kingdom Metazoa; phylum Arthropoda; class Insecta; order Lepidoptera; family Sesiidae; genus Sesia; species Sesia bembeciformis. The sequence goes on along the minus strand of OX031033.1, from coordinate 12,734,854 downwards.
TAAATCTAGGAGCCTTTTGTTTGTCGATATTAGCGGATACCGATTTGTCGTTGAAACATTAATTTACGCGGTATAATAAAGATACCTATTTAAAGAGCTATGGTCATTGGAAATTATAAGCCTATCCCATGGTATAGACTAGTTCCTGAATGGGGATCTCAGTAGTTTATTCCTCTATAATCAACTGGTTGACCAAAGGCGATTCATTAGTATCTTTTGATCACCTACGAAGAAAATCACCCACGTGATTAAAATCGTCTAATGGAGTCACGTGACTCCACCATATAGATGGAAGAATACTCCAAATATATGGACTGATGACTTATAAATCACCAGTAGTGATAAGATGAAAAGAGCGAAAGATTGTGTGTGATGGCAACCTATAGAAGAGGCTTATATCTCATAGTGAGGAGCTATAAGCTGATGGTATTTAGAAAGTTGTGTCTGCCACATAATGCCAACTATCCCTAGTCTCGATTTGTGTACAAACAGGTGTGTTATTATAATTACATGTGCCTCGTGTTACCGAAGTTGATGCCGCTCTGGTTAGCGCCCTTATTGGAGCCGTATTGCAGGGAGATGACACCCTGGCCGGCCCTCAGCTGCTCCTCGGAGAAGTTCCTTACGTTCTTCTCCGCCTCTTTGGGGCCTATTGAAGGCTTTCCATGAGCACCAGCCTGGAATGTGAAGTATCAGGGGGTAAGGTTCAATGCGTAGTTATTATAGGGCAAAATGAGCTTATAGGATCTATAAGCTCGGAGAGACCTTAGCTAAAACTGAAGTGCCCTAGTGGCATAGCTAGGTGACTTAAATGATAAGTGGTTAAGGAATCCAATTTTAATTGCATTTGACCGTAGGTACACACAAACATATTCAACTACTGCTAAATACTAAGTTACGTAGATACACATTTTTGATATTTGCAAACAAAATTAGGTTGAATTTTCACAATTATTTCTTCAATATACGAATAGTTACTCATCTCGTGCCACGCACGTGCGTGTAGTCACGTGATTAAACACTAAGCGTTCGAAACCTTACATGTGCCACACACCTATAAATACACAGTGGGTCAATGGTCAATAGAAGAAATGCTGTTATCGCCTACGTAGAGCTGTTAAACGGCAACCGTAACCAGCTGTTTTTATATCCCACTGCTGGACATGGCCCTCATCATGTACATTCTCTTGTGCATGACGGATGTATAGCTTTGAAACGCCATGCTGGCTAAGCCGATTGGCGAGCCCATTCTTTTAGAGGTAAAGGTAGCCAGGTTTAGGATTCCCAGGTCCTAGGATTTTGATAGTAATTGGCCGTGTGGTGTTGGCCGGCTCTAGAATAGCATTTCTTCCGTGGGCATCGTAAAGGCGACTAAGAGCCTATAGTACATCAACCAACGAGCCAATTCGTTGGCAGTGCCAATTAGTTCGGGACCAGAGGAACGTCGGGGGGCGAGGAAGATCAATGTATTGTTTGGCATATAATGAAACTATATCTTCCAAAACGTGTTGTTTTTAAACCCCGTCGTCTCGCACGAATCGATAAGTAGGTACCGTCTGTGAAATCGACGGATGCTAGACAGTCACGTCACAATAATAAAGCATTTCGAATAACGTGAAATTTTTCGTCACGTCGCATATATAATTGCCCCACAATTGCCAGATCTCGAACACACACATTAATCGACTGTATGTTTTAGGACTGTTTTAGGGCCTCTGAACCTGTAATGGAACCAGCGGGCAACTGTTCCCATGACTGAAAAGAAACGAATGATATGGAAATAAAAGAGATGTACTCAATCTGAATTTGAAAACCATTATCGCGGAAGCACCGGAACATCTACACTGTAAAGTAAATGTACGTCTTGTGAAGAACTTCAGATATGCTAACGACAAAGTCCTCGTAGCATCGACTGAGGCTGAAAATAGTGGACCGCATTGAGGAGTATGACTAAGTATACTCAACAAGATGAAGTTCATGGAGTCTCGCAACGTCATCCTCTATAATTATAGTGGCGGGCTAAAAACTAGAGCGAGTATGCATGTATAAAAATGTTAGGCATCTATTTGAATGAACATTAAAAATTACTTAAAAGATTGAGATATCAACATATACATAAAATCCGCACTGAATTGCCTTCAACAATATGTGAGTATTTTTATGTGAGTGAGTATTTGCATGTTATTAGTCTCTTATATTGTTACAAATGGCCTGTGCTTCAAATGAATGTGAGTGCTGGAGGAGGATAATCTCAGGAAACATAACAACATTTGAGGGCCGACGCATATATAGGGCACATAATGAGGTACGAAGGATGTGAGGATGTGAGTTCTTGCAAGTGATAGTAAGAGACGAGATAGACGCAGTAAGAAATATGATTAGGTGATCGTCAAAAATCAGAGAGTGAATGAGTTGTTTCGCTTCGCGAGAGATAGAGACAAATTATAATCGACGCCAACTTCACTAGTTGAAGAACCATTTTCAAAAGAAGAATAATCAATAACATATACATTTCTATTTGCTTACCTTTCTGCCCAACGATTGTAAACAGATGACGACGGAGTTCAAGTTCTGCCTCTCCCAAAGATCGACTGTCTGGAATGTCTCCTGTGCCGGTACCCCGAGCTGTTTGGCCACTTCGAGGAAGGCATTGATATTCTCCATGCATTTGAACGCCATCTTTGATTCGTTCACCTTCTTCACGCTGCCCGCTTGAATGCTATTTACCAGCCTGGAATTAGGTTACATGTTTGCATAAGTGAATTGTTTTCATTAGGATTCTCTAATCCGGAGGTGATACCGTTGCGAACAACCGCATTAGTGGATTAGGGGCGGCATCATGTAATTCAATAGGATAAGTTAAATGGTGACAGTCATTGTAAAACAAACTTGTAGATTCGAAGTTTTTTTTTACTACTAGTGGGCGGACGAACAAGCGGTCTCACGTGATGGTAAGTGTTACCGCCGCCCATGGACACTTTCAGATAAAGCAACAAATATGAATATTAAAGTCAAAATAATAATAATACGGGAACATTATTTGATACAAAATTATTGATTTATTTTCTCAATCTACTCAATTTTCTACATTCAGTTTTCTGTTAAATTTTGGTGTGTGTATCATATGATTATATATGTATTTATGCGTGTATTGCATATACTTAAATATGTATGTATATTTATTTTGCGTTATTTCAATGACACATTGTATTTATGTATGTATTACGTTACATATTTTTTATACTTTCTATTTTATAATTTATTTCATTTATTTATTTATTCATTGTGATAATTAGGCTTCTCTGTAATATACCTCATGGGCGTACAATGATTTGTCATTAATAACAAGATTAATTTTCAAATTACAAAATTACAGAAAAATATTTAAAATTAATTATGAAATTATTAGGTGTACAAATAAGTTTCCGCAGTTTTTTATAAAAAATTAGGAATTTATTGTGAAGGAACAGTACATTACGTTTTATTCAAAGTATTTTCCATCATTTGCCACTACTTTTCCCCATCTTTCTGGCAACATTCGGATACCCCGTCGAAAAAACTCTTCATCTTTTGACGCTATCCACAAATCTACCCAATTTTTGGTGTCTTCATATGATGTGAAGCGCTGCTCAGACAGACCATGTGCCATCGACCGGAACAGGTGATAATCGGAAGGGGCTAAGTCTGGTGAATACGGCGGGTGGGGTAAAACTTCCCAGTTGAGTGTTTCCAAGTATGTTTTTACCGGCGCCGCAACATGTGGACGAGCATTATCGTGTAAAAGAATAATTTTGTCGTGTCTGGAATAGTAATGGGCGCGTTTTTCCTTAAGTGCCCGACTCAATCTCATCAATTGTGTTCGGTAGAGAGCTCCAGTAATGGTTTCGCTTGGTTTCAGCAATTCATAATACACGACACCAAGCTGATCCCACCAAATACACAGCATGAGTTTTTTTCCATGAATATTCGGCTTAGCTGTCGATGTTGATGGTTCGCCGGGCTTAACCCATGACTTTCTCTTCTTTGGATTATCGTAGTGAATCCATTTTTCGTCACCAGTGACTATACGATGCAAAAAACTCTTTTTTTTATTCCTGGCAAGCAGCATTTCACTCATGCATAATCGGCGTTCAACGTCTCTCGACTTTAGTTCATATGGAACCCAATTTCCTTGTTTTTGAATCATTCCTAACGATTTTAAACGATGTGAAATTGCTTGTTGAGTCACTTGTAATGTAAGTGCAAGTTCTTTTTGCGTTTGGGACGAATCTTCCTCCAATAGTACTTCTAATTCCATGTCTTCGTACACTTTCGGCCTTCCACTGCGTTCTTTGTCCTTCACGTCAAACTCACCGTTCTTAAACTTTTGAAACCATTCCTGACAACTTCTCTCACTTAAAGCAGCTTCACCATATGCTTCTAGAAGCAATCGATGCGCCTCAGCTGCAGATTTTTTCAAATTAAAGAAGTAAATCAAAAGTTCCCGCAAATGATGCTTATTCGGCACAAAACTTGACATTTTTGCACGAAAAAAATTACGTGATGCTGATACGGAATCACTTGTACTTTAAGGTTATGGTGTTGCCAGATGACGAAACTTGGGATATTACGTTTTACATCTGATAATTTCTCCATAACCTTCTGGTGGGGCCATCTTTTGACAAACCGCGGAAACTTATTTGTACACCTTATACAATTTGAGGTCACAATTTTTTCAAATTTTTATACGTGGATTTTAGTATATGTGAATATTGCATTAATTATTGTGGACCTACTGAATCAATTTGTCTCAATATATCCTACAAAATAGAAACTACGAAAAGAGTTCTGAAATTTATTAGATATACAACCGTCGAATCTTTCATTAAATTAAATGTATATAAAGTTAGCCAAGGACACTACAAATACTACACTAACAGAAAAATACTACAAATAAAAATACTTCAGTAAAATTATCTTACTAATTTGGTTTATGGATAAACCAGTCGGTAGTTACTTCGTCCTACGTGTGGATTTTTAGCAACGAATCTCAAGAATACTGGCATAAGAATAAATTTGTTTATTTCTAACAATAAATAAAGAATAATAAAGACATTCTTAAAAATAATAATCACAATAATAAATTTGTTTATTCTTATGATGTAGGATAATTGTTGTATCGGTGAAAAATTTATCATGGCTAAAAATATGAAACGTTACGGGAAATACAAGACTCTTGCATGATGTCTGATTTTGGTTAAAGGGCAAGGATTCCCACAGAAACATCTCTTCTACTCACTTGCAGAGAAGAGTGCCGTCCTTCAACACTTCGTAGAAGTTGTCCATATCGCCAGATGTGTTGTCTGGCTCGCCGATGAGCTGCCTCACCCATTCCAGACATTCCTGGGCCAACTCCTCACTGTATTTGCTATTGATCTGGAAATTTTAACACACGTTAGTAACAACTGATTTTATTGAAAACGTGGAATGCGGTCTTCCTATATATTATAGGGAAATTGTAACACCACTCGGCCATCGTAGGATTTTGGTGGAACTGGTAATGAATGGAACAAAGTACAAATATTGGAGCGTACCTCCAGAAGTATGCATAAATCCATGACATGAGTTACTGCTTCATACCGTAACTTTATGTCGTGGCCCACGACTCGTACGTATAGTTTTATAGGCTACCTATCACATAGATACAAGTGAGCACTTAGGTATTCGTAGTGAAGTCAAAATACAATCGTAGTATCTTCTGAAGTGTCTTAAATTAATTAGGGTTTTTCAATTTCTGCATACATAGTGAAGTCAAAATACAAACGAAGTATCTTCTCAATACAGTTATTCGGTTTCTCCAATTAGGCATATGAAGCACTTAATATATTTACAAACGGAGTACGTGTAACTCGCAAAGAAAAGGACGGCGCGTTAAGTCAACTTTGATTTGTTTCCTAATATTAAATTAAGTAATAACGGAAATTACAAAACAATTTATAAAATGCAGTACCTATTCATTTGACTATCAAACATATAAGCGCTGTAGAAGTTGAAGGCCGTGCCGATAAGGCATGCAAATATTATGATTCCAGATAAATTGTCAACGGTCTCTTTATGCTACCGATTTGGAACGTTATTTCGAAATTAGAAACCGTATAAGCGCAAAAATGTATAATTCGTCTCTTGAAAGAAATGGATATTAAAAATTGGGCTTAACCATGTTCCGAAATGTGCAAAAATTTCTCTTTAACAATGTAAATTAAACAGGATCTCTTTTTATACCTACTATCTAGAAAAATGATGCACCATTATAATAAGATTGTCATAGAGTGATTTTGGGAGGTTTCTAATAGTAATACAATATTTACAATTTATAAATACATATGCAAAAACTGAAAATAGGTTGTTCAGTATCGAGAGTAGAATTGATTGTAGCAGTTCTTACAATATTTTTTTTTGTCATAACTTATTGTTAATTTCTAGTACATATTATCTTTTGCTCTACGCGCAGTTACGCGGGTAATGCGACTAACGGGCGCGGCGCGGCGAGCAGTGTTGCAGGTTTTGCATTATTTCGGTGACACATTGTATAATGTTAATATATGTAAAAAAAAATATTAAAAAGTGTTGCTTATACTGTAATTGTCAAAAAGTTTTTACTTCTTGTAACTATCTATTTACATAGGGAAACGTTTTTTCTAAGAACGAGACCGATTTTCCTCTATAGGCGATTTTTGTGTGTAAAGTATAATAGGTAACGTAGTTTATATGTATGTACACTACAATAATTATTATGACTTGTTTTCATGATTTTACGCTTAGGTATGTTTTATTCATATTTGCTGACCGACGCGACGCTAACTAAACTAAACATTCTTTACAAAGGTATTTGAACCCCGTGACTTGCGATTCTCATGTACTTGGCGACCTCTTAGGAGACTTTATGGCGTAGTATTGTTATACGTTATGAGAAATATTAATAATGTTTATTCATTAATTTATTTATTAGGTATACCAACAAAGTACACATACAAAGAATAAATGACATTAGGTCAGTACTTCACCGACAGGTCACTCATCATTAAATTCTACGTACAGACAGATACAAAAATAGAATACAAAAAGAAAACTAAGAACTAGGTATAATATAAAACTAGGTACGTTTGTATCTATGTATATGTAATAAAATAATGTATTCTATTTATTTTATCACACCATCTAAATTGTGTCTTTCATGCACCTCCTAATTGAACCCTAATCAATCCAAAGGTTGGCCCTGGTAGAGAATGCCATAAGGCAAGGCATTAAGCTCGCCTTTTGTACGATATTGTGCAATGAACTGTAAAATAAATAGATATATAAGAAGAGAAAGAAAAACTATGAAAAAATTAGGCAAAGGATGTCCATGCTTGCAGAATTTTACTTTTAAACATGTCTGATGTTGTCGTAAAAAATATCGATACCACTGTCTGTTGCGCACAGGGAATTGTAGCTCTTGAGCATTTGAGGTATCGGAGAATGCATGTAGGTACAGGTTGGTACGACTTGAGGGTACAATGAAGAGGTCTTTGCGATTATTACGGGAAACAGGTCGAGGAACTCTAAAAGAAATTTGGTTTACAATTGCGGTACCATTCAAGTTTTCATGCAACACCTTATACAAGACCATAAGATCAGCAACACCGCCTACGAGCCTGTTTGGAATACGGCAGTATTAAATTGTTCGAGGCTCTAGGTCAGGTGACGTGCGAAAGATCATTGAATTATTTCGGCCTTAGTGACGTAATAAGGATTCCAAATGACACTGGCGTATTAGCATCCTTTTATGTACGACTTACTTCCATTTACTTCCGTTTATTTGAATTTTTGTGATTTAAAAGCAGGAATCGTGTAGTAGGTAGGCGTTATCGAGATTTTTGTTTCAGTATATTCCTTACTCGACATTTTACATGATAAAAATAGTATTACAACATATTAAAATAATATAAATTAATTTTGTTTACCTATTCATAAAAATAAGATCAATTTCGAGTATCTTAAATTATTCAGTAACTAGCGGTACTTGCCACTTCGTTCCCGTGAACTTGTGATTCCCGCGGGAACTCTATAATTGATCTGGATAAAATGTACCCTAAATGTTAACCCGGCACATCTATACTAATATAAAAAAGAGGTAAAATTGTGTGTTTGTTTGTGGGTATGTTGGGGGTAATCTCTGGAACTACTGAACCGATTTCAAAAATTCTTTCACAAATAGGAAGCTACATTATCCGTGTCTAATATAGGCTGTATTTTATTTTGAAATTTTGAAAAGAAAATTTTGAAAAAAAAACTATAAACCGAAGCGAAGCGAGGGCGGGTCGCTAGTAAGTTATAACTATACCAAATTTCATTGACATCGCGACGTTGCGTGATGTGCGGTTAGACAGACAAACAAAAATTCTAAAAGAAAAGGTAGCTTTGGACTGTATCGTTCGTAAAGTACACTACAATTATTTTTTCAAAAATATTTCATTTACAGTCATGGGCCATGGCTCTTACAATTTTATTCTAAAGTATAGATAAGATCACCTCAAAATAGCCACCGTTTAGTTTTCTCTTTGCATAGTGTATCTGATTATTTGTATCTATGTATTTTTTATTTATTTGAATATATATAATATTTCATTTTAATTGATATGTATATCAAATAAATTACCAATAAAAATAAATTGATAAAATAAATCAAATATCAAATGTTTCTGTGTATTTTGTGTATATATATGTATATTTTAGGGGTTTATTATTATGTTTATATATTTTATTCATTCCAAATTTTATTTGATACAGTGTTATTCACTTGCGCCTACCATACCATCACTATAAAGCCCCAAGATTGGCAGGAAGAAAATGCTTTTAGCATTAAGTCCGCCTTTTGTTAAAACAATAAAGTGTAAATAAATAAATAAAATATAGATATTATTGCCTATATAGAGCCAGATGCCCAGATACCCTATAAAACGAAAATACATGTCGAGCTATGTAAAATAACTATGATTGTTGGCTACGATATATATATTATATATAAGGCGGTGCTCGCGATCGATGTTATACCGCAGGGCCAATGTTGCAGGCCGCACGTTGCCTTCCAACGGGGGGGTGTAGGGGTGAAATACGGAAATAAAACGCTGCTCTAATTCACATTGAACCACAGGAGCGCAGGGAGGAAGCGGCAGTCGGCAGCGAACTCGCTTGTATGAACTTGTTAGGTATCTCCACTATGAGGAGTCTGTTATATCAAGTCACTACTTAGAGTGTTAAATGTAAAACTAGCAGTTCAAGTTACTACTTGAAGTGCTGAGGACGAACTGGCCAAGAGAGGTCGGAACCTATGCCTTTTATAGCAAGTTCGCTGCCCGTGCGATCCCCCTGCTCCCTGGGGAAGTTTATTGTGCTATTCGCTCTCCAACGTCATACATAACTTCTGAGCTACAAGTCACTTATCCTAGGGTTTGTCCTCCTCTTATGCGGAGGACAAGGCTATTTTCGATGACGAAGTATGAAGATCTACATTTTTCTGGGCAATTTAGCCCTTTTTTCCCTCCCGCCTTCCTTGAGTAGCAAGGGGAATGGGAGGACTGAAGGTAAGGGGAAGACAGTGGCGCCGATACCGGATTTTCGTCATCTAGCCCGCAACTTTATATGTTTAATTCAATGCTTAATAAAACACACTGCGGGCGGTAGCCTTTATTTTTCCTATACCCTGACCTGCAACCCAGTTTCCTAATACATTTATGGAGAGCGAATACAAAACACATACAATTTATAAACAAGGACACAACAATAAAAAACATAATATAAATGTACGTACTAACATCCCATAGTCTCGTAGGAAAGGTGTATGGATTTGTCTCGTACGCTTCTATTAGTGTAATGTGAGAATTCATTCGTCCTCACCTCGCTAGTTGCGTAACCCTTGTGAGACAACCCCCTTTCTTCCCCGAGCCGTGCGATGCCAGTACGTACATATCACGTACACTTGATTCTATTTACATATTAATATACTGCACTTGTGCTACGCTTTCATTCTGTCGTGCACATTCTCCCGCCGTCGCAACACTGCGAACCGACTGGTAGCACGACGATCTTCTTCGTAGGTCTGCGTAGCACGGTGCCGTTGCCCATGGTGATGTCGACGACTCGTACCTCGTTGTCTTTACCCGGGTAGACGTTGGTGATACGGCCTCGTGGCCAGGTGTTCCGGGGTAAGTTGGAGTCGCACACGATGACGATGTCGTCGATCTTCGGTGGTTCACCGGTGCTGTGGGGCTCCCGCCGGTACTGGAGTAAGGGCATGTACTCCCGTACCCAGCGGTGCCAGAATACGTCTGCGAGCCTCTGGGCGCGCCGCCAGTGATGGCGCGCGTTCAGGTCGCCTTCGGTGAAGTCTCCGGGAACCGGCATGTGACAGTTCGGGCCGAGTAGTATAAGGTTCGGCGTTAGTGCTGCCGGTTCGTCGGGTGTCACCGCCACATGAGTGAGGGGGCGGGAATTTATGGTCATCTCCGCCTCAGTCAGCAGTGTGCTGAGCGTCTCGTCACTTGGATGTTGTTCGTGCAGGGTGACTCGCAGGGCTTCTTTAACGGAGCGCACCATGCGCTCCCATGCACCGCCCATAAACGGCGCTGCTGGTGGGATGAACCGCCACTTGATCATGCGGTTTGTGGCCTCGTGCTGGGTGGCTTCAGCTATGGACTGGGCGAGCTCTTTATCAGCCGCCTTGAAGCAAGTTGCGTTGTCACTCCATAGCTCTGTTGGACAGCCTCTTCTGGCTATAAACCTTCTCAGCGCTGAAATGGCTGAGTCAGCACTTAGGGAGGTCACGACTTCTAGGTGTATGGCGCGTGACGTCATACATGTGAAGAGCGCTACGTATCTTTTCTCGCGGTGGCGCGCGACGGTGACTTCTATTGGACCAAAGTAGTCCAATCCGGTGAACGTGAAAGGTCGTGCGTGATGGGCCAGGCGAGCTGGAGGTAAGTCGCCTGTGGCCGGACTTGTTGGTTTAGTCTTTTTTATTCTGCACGCCATACAGCTCTTGATCACGTTTCGCACGGCTGGTCGGATTTTCATTATCCATAGCCGTTGGCGTAGTTCATTTACGACTGTTTCTACGCCTCCGTGATGAAGTTTCTCGTGGACGTGTTGTATATACAACTTTGTGTATATGTGTTTTCCACTCAGTACGGCTGGGCTCACAGATTCTGCGTGTATTCCCTCGGCCGCAGTTATACGACCCTTTATTCTTATTATGTCGTCACTGTCGATGATAAGACTAAGTGACGACAATAAATCTCCGGTAGGTGGCGCCCTGTTCTCTTTTATGCGCAGCTTTTCTAGGTAATAGCTGTCTTGTTGTGCCGCTCGGATCCATAATTTTTGAGCCTTTTCAATATGACGCACTTCTAGGTCAATGGCGCGGCGGGTCGATGAACTCGTGGGAACCACCGTATCGGTTGATTGGGGTCGAGTTTGTTTATCTTTTTTCTTCCAGTCGGGGTCACGTGACTTGTTTGTCCGCGTCCTTTTGTAACGCGTAGCGGTGATTTGGAATTTATTTCCCCGACATAATTCGACAAATTGCAGCACTCTAGCTGTCGCTCTTATCAGTCTGATCCATTTCGAGAATCGTTGGACATCTGGCAGATGGTCATGAGTTGGCTTGTCAGTTATTGCGAGACATTTTTCTCTCTCTTCCCCAGAGTTGTTGACCTTGACCTCGACTTCTCTAGGCCACTCATTCTTAGATAGTAGTAGATAGGAGGGGCCATTGAACCATCGATGTTTCACGTTGAAGTCGTGAGGTGTCGCTCTTGTCGCGTCGTCTGCTACGTTATCTGCCGTAGGCACCCATCGCCACTCATTTTTCTTAGTGAGTGTCTCTAATTCTGCGAGTCGGTGTGCTACGAAGGTTTTGTAGGTGCGTGGTTCGGATCTTATCCACGCCAGGGCTGTACGCGAGTCGCTCCAATATGTTTTATGCGCGACTTCAAACTCGTGCTCTTGTAGCACTGTATCGGCTAGGCGGGCCCCTAGTAGGGCGGCCTGTAGTTCTAACCTGGGGATTGAGACGGGCTTCAGTGGTGTCACGCGACTCTTTGCGGCTGCCAGCGTGACGTGTATACTTCCGTCGTTACGCACGATTCGCCAGTAAACGCTTGCGGCGTAGGCCTCCTCGCTGGCATCGACAAACGTATGTAGTTCGTAAGTGGTTGCCGATTCATAGTCGTAACATCGAGGGATGCGTAGGTCTTCTACCTTTCTTAGCAATGACAGCCATGCGTCCCATCTTTGCCTTAACTGTTCTGGAATGGGCTCGTCCCATTTGGTACCGTAGCGCCAGGTGTCCTGCATGATTCTTTTCGCGGGCGTCGTCATCGGCGATAGTAAGCCCAATGGATCGAACAAGGACATTATGACACTTAAGGCCTCCCTCTTGGTTGGTGGGCGCGTGTTTTCAAGCATTTCAGGTGCTATTCTTGTTTTGTTCAAGCGGAAACTTATGCAATCATCTCTTGTGCTCCATAGGAGACCGAGCGTTCTTTCTGTCTCGCTCGCACCTATTGGTATTGCGTTTGTTTCCGTTCTGTACTTGAAATCTTTTATAACACTCATGTTGTTAGATGTCCACGCCGTCAACTCGAACCCTGCTTGTCGGTGTATAAAGTCGACTTCTTTGATCATTCTGATCGCTTTCTCAGGGGTGGGGAAGCTTTGTAAGTAGTCGTCCATGTAGTGGTTTCTTTCTATTGCGCACACCGCCTCTGGATAGATGTCGACGAACTCGTTCGCGTTTTTGTTCTTTATGTGTATGGCGGTGCATGGTGATGAGCACGCACCGAATATCACCGATGTCATTCTATATTCTTCTGGCGGACCCTCCCGCCGGTGATCTCTCCATAAAAAACGCAAGGCATCTCTGTCCTCTTCTCTTATGCTGATTTGCATAAACATTTCTTTTATATCTGCGGATACGGCGTATGGGTGTTGTCGAAATCGCATAATAACGCCTGGGAGGGACTGTAATAGGTCAGGTCCTGCCAACAACATGTCGTTGAGGCACAGTCCATGCGATTGAGCCGCCGCATCGTGTACCATTCTTATCTTTGGCTTTGCGGGATTGATGACCGCGAAGTGTGGGAGGTACCATATTTTGCCGCTAGTTGGCGCTGCGGGGGCTCGCTCGGCGTATCCGCGTTTGAAGAGGTTGTCGACCCGTTCTTGGTATTGAACTTTCAGCTGTTCGTCGCGATCTAGTTTCCTTTCTAAGTTGTAGAGGCGCTTTAGTGTGTTTTGGTAGTTGTTGGGTATTTTTAGGTCGTCTTTTCGCCACAATAACCCGGTTTCGAATCTGCCATTGGGAAGTCGTCGAGTCGTGTTCTCGAGTATCTCCAACGCCCGTTGTTCGGGATCGTTCTTGGGTTTTCTGGGTTCGATTCCCAATGACTCCAGTTCGAAATATTTCCTCATTGTTTCTTCCATTGTGTCACCCTGTGTTGTGGATAGGTGACCACAAAAGGTTACGGGCTTACTTTTCGACGTGTGGCATCCGTGGAGTACCCACCCCAGTTTCGTTAGTGATGCCACTGGTTGGTCGCGCCGACCCTCTAGCAGATCACGTGACACTATTAGGTCCCAGTTGTCCTGACCGATCAGTATCTTTGGGGACGCGTAGTCGTACGTGAGCTCTTTTCTTATGTTTTGTAGATGAGTGCAGCCCTTCATGTTTTCCTCTGTTATGGATTGCGACGTGAAATTCAGCCTTTCTACTGTTCTGGCATTTTGAATTTGGAATTCTTTGCCGCTGAATTTCCCTTTAATGCCCAGGTTGACACTCCGACTTTGTTCGTGTTTTATCTCTGTCCCACTCACCCCTTGCACCCACATTGGTTGTTTGGGCCCATCTATCCCTAATATATCGGCCAGAGATGCGTCGATAATGGTTACTGTACTCCCCTCGTCCAACAACGCGTACGTCTCTATTTTATTCTGGGGACCGGATAGCACGACAGGTGCTATTTTTAGGTACGCCCGACGTCGCGTATTCGAGTTGGTAGCTACTGTTGAAGTCAGTACCTCTTCTGTTCTTTCTGGGATGTCTGATGGTTGATCGGTTTTCTGGTGGTGGAGTAGGACATGGTGTCTCATGGTACATCCGTCGCGGCCGCATGGTTTGACGCGACACGTGTTTCTTTGGTGCGTACCTTTTAAGCACCGGAAACAAGTATGGCTCTTTTTTGCCATCTCCCAACGCTCGTGTATGTTAGCGTTGAGAAACTGTGGGCAATGCACTAACTGATGTGATTGTTTGCACTGCCAACATTTTTCTTGCCACTTTTCTTGCGGCTTGCGCTTTTCTTTTATTGTGTAAGCGCGTTCGACCCTTTTTCGCATAGGTCGCTCCCTCCCTGTTGACTCGTCGGCGATGTATTCTGGAAGGGCGTAAGCGCCAAACTTATCCGCTTCTTCGTTCAAGTATATTGACATCTTTTTGAAGTCGGATACTTCTGAAAGCTCTCTCGCCGCGTAGTCTACCCATTTACTTCTCAGGGTTGGAGTGAGCTTCTCCACCACGTTGTACAACATCTCAGGGTGGTGGAGGTAGTGTGGTTTCTTTAATGCTTCTATAGCAGCCACGATGTTCGCTAGTTTACTGGCGAATATGCAAAGGTCACGTGGGTTTTCGCTGACCTTAGGTAAAAGCTTCACTTTTTCCAATTCTAAGCGGATGAGTGCCTCTGGCCGCCCGAATCTTCTCTCCAGCGTTTGTAATATGACTGGCGGGTCAGGCTCACTAATTAGTAGGCAACTCACGGCTTCCATGGCGGGTCCCTTTAGACATTTTCGTAGTCGGGCCACATTCTCAGTTTTAGTGAAGCGTTCCTTTGTCTCGTTGTACGCTGCTCGGAAGGCGAGCCAGCTATGGGCGTGTCCACTGTACACGGGTAACTCTTGTACGTACCGAGGTGAGTCCCTATTCTGGCGCATAGCTTGTGAGAAGGCCGTGGCTAATGTAGTCACGTCAATCGCCGGTGGAGAATGGTCTGAAGACGGGACCTCTTTCGTGGGGGTTCCCGCAACACCCGGGTCTCTTTCATTCCCGGCCGATTGTCTAATACTGCCTTTTTCCGACACAGCTGCTTCCTTGGGTTTGGGACTTTTCTCTCTCTCGGCGTCTTTGATGGCTAATATCTGTTTTTGATTGTGTAGCCATCGGTGGACACGCTGAGGATCTGAATCCTGTTCGTCCAGTTCGTCCTCCTCACTCGACGATGAGTCTAGTTTCAGCCGTTCGAGTTTCGCCTTTTCAAGTTCAGCTGCGGCCTGGATTTCTTTCGTTTTCCACTCGGCCTCTTTTAGGTACAGCTCGGCGAGCCGTTCTTTCGCCTCTAACTCCGCGAGGAGTCTCTTGCGTGAGGGTACGGAGCGGCGTGACCGAGCGTGGCTCGAGTGTGGGCGCATCGTGTGGTCGGAGCACTCAGGTACAGGTGATGGTGGCCTGGAGCAGACGGCGACAGCGACACTGTCCTTGGCTTGTTTTTTATTGTTTGAGGACTTACTTGTGGTAGTGTCGGTCGCGGTTGCGGTCTGGGCAGTCGTTGCGTACGAGTCTGTGCTCGTTGTTGCGCCCGTGGTGGCCGTAGCTTCGGTTTGCGAGCTCGAGGATGCTTCTGTTGTCTCCTTGTCGCTTTTGCTTCTTGTGGTCGGCATTTTCTAATTTTCTCCGTATCTCGATAGGCGATCTTCTGGATGACGATGGTTCAGGAGATCCGGCTCGAAGGACCAGATGTTGGTCACGATATGCGATCTTCTGGATGACGATGGTTCAGGAGATCCGGCTCGAAGGACCAGATGTTGGCTACGATATATATATTATATATAAGGCGGTGCTCGCGATCGATGTTATACCGCAGGGCCAATGTTGCAGGCCGCACGTTGCCTTCCAACGGGGGGTGTAGGGGTGAAATACGGAAATAAAACGCTGCTCTAATTCACATTGAACCACAGGAGCGCAGGGAGGAAGCGGCAGTCGGCAGCGAACTCGCTTGTATGAACTTGTTAGGTATCTCCACTATGAGGAGTCTGTTATATCAAGTCACTACTTAGAGTGTTAAATGTAAAACTAGCAGTTCAAGTTACTACTTGAAGTGCTGAGGACGAACTGGCCAAGAGAGGTCGGAACCTATGCCTTTTATAGCAAGTTCGCTGCCCGTGCGATCCCCCTGCTCCCTGGGGAAGTTTATTGTGCTATTCGCTCTCCAACGTCATACATAACTTCTGAGCTACAAGTCACTTATCCTAGGGTTTGTCCTCCTCTTATGCGGAGGACAAGGCTATTTTCGATGACGAAGTATGAAGATCTACATTTTTCTGGGCAATTTAGCCCTTTTTTCCCTCCCGCCTTCCTTGAGTAGCAAGGGGAATGGGAGGACTGAAGGTAAGGGGAAGACAGTGGCGCCGATACCGGATTTTCGTCATCTAGCCCGCAACTTTATATGTTTAATTCAATGCTTAATAAAACACACTGCGGGCGGTAGCCTTTATTTTTCCTATACCCTGACCTGCAACCCAGTTTCCTAATACATTTATGGAGAGCGAATACAAAACACATACAATTTATAAACAAGGACACAACAATAAAAAACATAATATAAATGTACGTACTAACATCCCATAGTCTCGTAGGAAAGGTGTATGGATTTGTCTCGTACGCTTCTATTAGTGTAATGTGAGAATTCATTCGTCCTCACCTCGCTAGTTGCGTAACCCTTGTGAGACAACCCCCTTTCTTCCCCGAGCCGTGCGATGCCAGTACGTACATATCACGTACACTTGATTCTATTTACATATTAATATACTGCACTTGTGCTACGCTTTCATTCTGTCGTGCACAATGATGTTATGAAGATATTTTCTATTTTAGGATCTTTAATCAGGTATATGCTTATGTGTGTTGTATAGGTTTGTATAATTTTTCACAACTTCCAATTAGTTGTAAGTAATTGGACGTAATATTCTCTCCCAAATCTCGATACGATCTTCGACATTTTTTACTAAAATTACACAACTATCAGATAGGTACACTTCGTACTCAACGATTTCAATCACGTAATACGTAACGACCTTTTTGTTGCTATAGGCGTGGTCCTTTATTCAATGGGAGAGTCCAAGCATGACAAATGTTAGAAGAGTTTTAATGTAGAATTTTATGTAAGTTTACTATTGATTAATTCACACATTTCACGTACATTTTATTTATTTAGTACTTCCAGTGATAGTAATGGGCATGGGACGCATGCTTGCAGTTACGTTTTAATTTATGCGTGTGCTATTGGCACTGCCTCGACTGATCCAACTTGTATTGTATTAAGTTGCAATGGACGCAATATGGTTTAAAACGTTATATTGTACGTGTGTTTTTCCTCTTTGCGTCATACTCGTATTATCTATGATTTAGAAGTTTGAGTGGATTTTATACGTAATTTTATAATTAATTAATTTTATCATGTTTAGTAATACATCAATGGCGACATTCACGACATATTAAAGTGTTGTAAGTAATTGCAAGAATTAATGACACAACAGGTATTCCTGTAACTATGGAACTAACGAGACAACCAAATATCGACTCACGCGCATAATGACGTAATCCGCGAAGGATTCAAACGTGACTCAGAATCTGTGTTGGATTCAAGCAGCGTCTGACAGACGTTCTAAGCAAAAAAAATTACACAAGCGATAGGTATGTTCTTCCGCATTTGGGTTGCGAATATGATTCATTAAGAATGTTCGATTCAAATCAAAAATTCTAAAACGTGAAATATTGCAAGAAATTTAATAAAAAAAATCTTAGGTTGACCTACCAATAGTATTAAAAATCATCTTGTAGATGGTTCGAACCGATATAAACCGTTGACCACAATTCGTGTCTTTCATTATTATTCCAAAGGGTTATCTAATTTGTGTTCGAGTACAAAGGAAGTGGATTCTTGTAAGCAATGTCCTGTTTGAACTTTTTAAAGCACCTGGCGCATTGGCGTAGTGAAACTATCAAAGGATAGTTTGAAATTATGCAAATATGAACCGGTTCCTGATGTAGTAACTTCCTTTTTCTTGACACTAGTGTACTCATATTTATTAGTAGTTGTAGATATTTTTAATCATTTTAACGAATATAGAACATATTTTCACGGTCTGCAAAAATCAATCATCTATAATTATTTTACTGCGTTCAAAATTGCTAATATTTTGCTTAATGAACAATATTCGTTTAAAAATGTTGAAATTAAGGAAGGAGATGAAAAATAAAATTATTTTTCTACCGCACAGTTGTTCATTTAACTTTTACTTAAATCATTTTACTAAATACATAATACCACGGACACGTTAAATAATTTATGTAAAATGTTTTTTATTGTTTTATCAATCTCATTATTCACCGAAACGCGTTCATATCAACATACAGAAGGTCGTTGGGTGAATTTGTAATCCAGATAATAGTAACGAGTTAGTTACCACGTTAGAAATTATAGCGGCTATAACATTAATTAAAATTATTGTATTAAAAATAAATAAAAATCATTAATTTAACGAAAATGAAAACGAAAATAATAACGTTGCTGATGTGGCAAACCCCCATAGCAGTAATTTTATCGGTATATACATCTAAGAGGCAGCTATTTAAAGACGTTTATGAAGAATGCAATAACAAATATGCATCAATAGTGCCATAATGAAATTAAGGCTATTCATTGCTAATCTCTGTATGTGTTCCATACAAGACTCAGCAACAAAAACGACTGGCCGTAAATAACTATGATTCAATGTCAACGGACAAACAGCCGTTCTGGGTGTCAGTAACGTCAGTCTACTTCAGGACACGAGGAAATGTCTTTAGCTTCAACAATATCTCATACTAGAATTACCGATAAATAATTTCATAATATTAAAACGTGTGTATAGGTAGTAAGACCCACTTTATTAACTTCAGGTTTTGATGATGTCTGTTTTCGGTTAGGCCATAGATCTAGGATTTCTCGTTATGGGCACCACACATTATTACCAACAAAACACTTTAAATATCTACTATGAATATGAAAAACTATACATACTTTCATAGCTTTTTAATTTTAATTATTAATTATCAAATTAGTTTCAAATCTCAAAAGTTAATCTAGACGATATCTACAAAGATGTGTGAAAGGAATGCATTTGTGATGCTCAACATCAGATCAAACATTTTTATTGAGGTAAACTGCATAAAAAGCAGGTAGCCTTGCAGGCTATCGTCGACAATGGCAACGACATCGACTGGTAAGGCAACAGGAATGAGGTCAGCGGGCGAGGCCGGTCTGGTGCGATCAATGAATTGCAAAGCGGTATACGCCTGGGAAAAGGGAAATAAGTTAAAACAGAGTCCTTTAATTACAAGTTCAAAGAACGTACAAGTTTGAGAAATGAAAATCTCACAAAAGAACCCTAGTAAAAATGCGAACACAATAGGTGGAGTCAAATGACTAAATATTGTTTATAGAGAAATTCAAAACGTTGGCGGTGAATATTGTTTTATTTACTTAGGAGAAGGAAACTAAATTTTGCCGAGAGCGGTAGGTGCCTACGCTAGTAAAGATGAATAATAATAAAATTAAGTTTGTTGATAAAAGTTTTATTAGCAAACCTCTAGGGTTTAATACTTTTACAAATGTTCGTCCATTTCTAAAGGGAAAGGCTGTTAAGATACAATGACAATATGCTGATATTTTGAACGCTTATGGATTTCTTTCGAATATTTATTTTGTTTATGAGGATTTTAAGAACAATTTTTAAGAACTGATAAGTTTTCGGGATATATTTAACTTTTGTTAATCAATCACAATATTTTATTTTGTTAATCATGTTAACCAAAAATAGTCGTGTGCCTCTTACAGTCATCGACGTCACCACGTCAAAACAAATTCTCAGTGGTAAATTAAACAGCGCAATGCACAACACACGTGTGTTAGATGTTTCTATATACTAATATAACTATGGAGTTAGAACAAAGCTATTCAAACAATAACATTAGTTGATGTATCGAATGTCTTGTTACGCCACATGCAGAAGGACATGAGCAAAGGTTTTGGAATGTATACTGCAATCCAATTGATTAAATAGAGATTGTTAAGAAAATGCGCCAAGAGCGAGGTGAAATTTGGTCAAGTGTCAATCTTAAACATATGGCGAAGTTTTGAAAGTGGCCTGTATTTAAGCCATATAAATAAGTCCCGCGTAAAGGCTAGTACCTTATAAGGTGTGGTTTGTGTTGTAAGCGTTGTAACTGAACCGTGCCTTATATGAGTCATCGTCTCAGTGAATTAGTGTATAATAAATTCTTTTGCGCTAATTTAACATCTGTTCTTCTTTACTTATTTGTACGATTAATACATTAAGCAAACAATATAATATGATGTATGTACCTACTAGAAAATAGCCTATGACGAATCAAAATAAACTCGACTGAGACCTTGTTACGACTAAAGTAATAATATGGAAAACAACATGATTTTCGTAGTAGGTATTTAATATAAATAGTCAAACATGTTAGAAAAACGTACAACTAGTGCATAGGAATAATTAAAATAAAATATTTAAGTCATTAGTTGAGCTCTGACAAATTGTGGAGAGATGTAAATATCGGTTGACCTGCATAGTTGTTTTGCTGATAAGACGCATTACTTCACGTACTAAATTTGTTTGTTATTCTAACATGGCACTGAAGTTATTATTAATTTTTAAACAATTATATTATTATAACCATTTCCAAATTATATAATAGGTTCTTAAAAACTTCAGACGGACTAACAGGTTTTCATTTCCACAAATACCGCAAATGCAATTTTCAAGGCGAATTTGTCTACTTATACTAAACTTGTAAATTTTAGGTTTTTTGGAATCTAAAGTTAAGGTCGATTAAAACAGAAAAATTGAGAGTGGCCTATGTACCTGCAGTCAATACAAAAGATGATGCTGTAAATCTGTATAAATAAGTAAAATAGAAACATACATAAGTAATACAAACATGAATTAATTTATCAATTTACTCCATTCTTAAAGTGTATTACACAATTTCTTTGCATCATTGCTAGCATCGTCGTTACAGCTTGAGCTCACAAAAATCCATTAAAACTTAAACCGGTTGTAAAAGCCGAACCACTGATTCTCCTTGACCCACATCCTAACTATATATCGGTTCTTACTAGGAAGAAAGGTGTCCCGACAAAATACGTACGATACTTTTGAATCTTTCTTATGAATTACTTTATCGTTATCATCTTCTTTAAAAGTTACATCATCTTTATATATAATGTCTTCTTCAAACTGTACTTTTACAGTTTTGAAACCAACGGGATTAATTAAAATAATAGTTTATTTTTAAGGTTCCGCAATTGCATATTTAAGTTTGCAGCAGGCTTGGTTGACGAAGCGTAAGCGTGTTAGGGCAACGACCGTGTACCTACTGCAAACTCAATGTCGGCAGTTTTAATTTTTTTTTTAATATAAAATTGTAAGTAACGTAATGTATTACATATATACTCGTACGTTTGAGAGTAAGCAATGGAAATATATCATTTTATGATTTATATTATTGTTATAAAGAATTGTAAAAACTAACTCATGGAGTGTAAAAAATACCTATGTTTTAATTTCAAGCAAAACTAAGTTTTGTTTTAATGAAACGAATTTGAATAACAATTATTATTGTAACACACTTATAAGATTTAAAAATTTAATGAGAGAATCAGTCGTATTTTGTTATAAAACTTCCAAATTGCTTGCTCAGAATTAAAAATAGAGTATTACTTCATTCCATTCGTATAGGCAGTGACATCGAGTAGATAACAATGGCCTATAAAACGTATGATCTAAGCAGAGAATATATGATTTTGGTCCATTCTTCATTTAAAAAACTTATTTGAAACCTTCAATAGCAACAGCATTGAGCATTGATTATTTCCAGTAATATACTATCTCGAGTGTTTGTGTTACTTATTTATTAAAGCTTAAGGATTAGTGGCATCATATTACCTACATTAGAATACTACATAGGGCTTCAATTAACTGCATAGAGCGTTTAGCTCTAATCAAACTGCTTTGTTGCCGCAATTATTGCATTGACATGTGCTTTAGTTACAAATGTATTTTTTTTGTTTAACCAATTTATTTCTTTTTCTGTATTAAAAATAATGATCTCAGTAGCCCTGTGTTCAAGGTTGTCGACTCTGTATTGAAGATACACGAGTTGACTTTTAAATGCATGTCATTTGTACACAAGTTGAGGTCTTCTTGAAAGGTAGGTATTCTTTAACTTTTTGCCTCTAGTGTCTTTATAGCGCGCTTGCGTAGTAGATCCCTAACTAGTGAAATTAGCAACAAAAATCATCAGATTGTCAAGATCGGATTGATCGAACTAAGCAAATATGCAATTTTTACAAAAAAACAACATTGGTGTGAACAATTTGTTTCATTGTAATAAAAATAAATTTTGTTATTATAAGAATTGACTATATATAAGATACGAAAACACAAAAATCGCGAGTAATTATACTAATTATTTATTGCAAATCGTTTTTACGGTATCCTGATTGGCTTTAAGTCCTAAATGTTGTTATATTGTATTATTTATCATTGGGTATTAAACACTCATAAAAGTTATTGTAAATTAATTAATGGCGTCAATAGGCATAGTTTCAATAGTCGAGTGAACCGTTTTTACTACAAAAAGAAAGCAGCGAATTGCTGTTTGTCCTCATATATACAGCTGTAGTGCCATTTAGATTTATGAACACATTCATTTTAGACTAGATATTTTTAACTAGTTTCTTTTTCTTTACAAAGTAGCATTTCTCCTCCAAGAAGCATATAGTCATACACATGTCATGGGACGTCATAATTATGAGAACTCCAAATATAAATTAGAATTAAAAACTTGAGTTAGAGCACACCGCTTCCTCCTTCGCGGTACTTTTCCTACACGACGAGAATACTTATAAGAAATAATATCGATGTATTATATCGTGTAGATTTTAGGTGGGTGTACATGTACCTCTTGACTTTTTGTGAGGGAACCTGTTTATACGGACGTTTAGGATGCCTACCTCTGGCATAAGTATACAAAATTGTATAGGTAGGTTTCTGTGTGCGTTGAGGTGACATTACGTGAACAGGTAGGTATGTGGACAGACATTAGTGGCAATCTAATTTAAATCCGTTGTGTTTGGTATCAATTGTCTGATTTTTTGTTCTTCTAAAGCTAACTACCTATAAATGTCATATGAGTCTTACATTGTTTTGCTTAAAAAGTAATGGGTTACATCCCTAAATTTAGCAGATGAGTCCTACAACAACTATTTAAAATTGTTTACAATTACTGTAATTAGGCAGGAATACCTACATTGCAACATTTGGCTTCAATTTAAAAACAATTACGTCGCGCGTTCACAAATGAGAACGAACAACACATGTTTCATAATGTAGGTCAGGGCTAAGCCCCTGTAACACAATTCTGGACCTCTCACAGCATCCCGAATCAATATTCTAGTTGCGCAAATCGACCTATTTAAGAAGAACAACTTCCGACACGCGCACTGACAATACAACGGACCTTTCTAACATGGTCCGATAATATCCCGGTAAGTAAACTACAAAATTCAAAATACTGGTACAAACTCACCTTTCTTTGCGCCTCGGCGGCAAATCCAGACTTGGCAGCCCTGTTGTTGGCCATGTTCGAACTATCTAACAACTAAGCTAATATAAATAAATTAAATAAATCACAGGCACGAGTTATCGTGGTCACTGCGTACAGAATGTAAACAGCGGCGCGGGTCGACTCACGACTAAGTTGTGTGAGTGTGTGTGGAAGAATGACATCATGCAACGAGGCTACGCGTCGCGACCGGCCGGTGTGCGCACCATGGGGAAGGCATTAGGAATGTGTCATTATCGATACTTTAAACTTAATTCTTCCATACTTCAAGATTTAAGTTTTAACTTAATGCACAAAACATGCAAGCTTAGCAGTGCTAGCCAAGCTAGCTAGCCATTTGGTAATAATTTCATATTTTTAATATAATATATGTATATTTTATTATATTATTGATATTTTATTTTATTATCTATATTTTATTTTATTGTCTATATTTTATTTTATTATCTATATTTATATTTTAGTAATGATTCTATAGGGTTATATAATGCAAAAACAGAAACAAGATTGTTAGAAAAAAAATAGAGAGTAGAATTCAACCAGTTTTACAATAAGTTTTTTTTCATAACTTGTTGACCAATATATTTCTTATTCTACGCTCAATCACGCAAAACTAATTGTAATATGCTCATTGCGACTACAGGGCGCAGCGCGCTTGCGCGCCCGGTCAGAACTCTGTACTAACTAATGAACGCTACGAATGTTTTAGATAGAACAACAAAGCTTTATCTATTTGGAACATTCGAGTTATTCCCCAAAATAATCATTTTATATATTGTAAATGTGTTAACGTCTTTCAGGTTTTGCGTTATTTCAGTGACATGTTGAATATGGGTACCTTTTTATGTAGATACTTTTTCCATTTTAGTTTTTAATCGAGTGGACTGTATGCTGTCTGCCGCCTTTTTCCTTATCAAAATGCATTATATTTTCGTAACTGTTATGAAAAAGATATTATTAACATTTCTGAAACTGAAACTTTCCGTCTTATTTTAGGATGTAAGTGTATAATTTAATTTGAACATATTGTTTAATACGTCTGTAGCTCCTACGTATTGTGAAATAAAAAAACAGAATTGTATTATGCAATAGATGCAATGAAAAAAAAAACGACGCGTATACGCCAGTAGCATTTTCAAACGAAAAAAAAAATTACAAAAAGATCTTAGTATTTATTCAGTTTACTCAGTTACAAAATTAAATACAAGTCAGTACGTAAGGTAATAAATACGCCTTTACACATGTGTAGGTAGTGCAGGTTCAATGAGCGTCAAAATATAACAACTGTACCAACTGACAATCGATTGACATTACACATTGAATACGACCCCAATCTTTAGTTGTCTTTAAGCGGACCCAAACAAAACGTCACTAATCGGGTGTCCGTTTAGGCAAAATCCTAAGATAACAAGTCTTAAGAAAAGTGAAGGAACACTTGTATAGGCAAGAAAAGTAGCATCGACAAGCAAAACTATCGATATCACGAACAGCGCTAGGAGTTCGAAATGTAAAATGAAAACCAAGTATGGAATACAATGAGAGCGAACAGGCTGGCTACATCTTCTGTTCTTTTCTTTCGTCTCGATGGAATGGCGGCAACCGGCAACTCGGGGACCGAAGGAAGGCTTGATGAAGTAGAAGTTGACTGCCCAAATAACTTCCATTTTATGCTTCCATGAACTCGTTATTAAATAATTTAGGGAAGTAGGTAGGTATATATTTTTACACTAAATACCTACGTATAGATTTACGTATAGAAGTTACGTATAGATCTTGTAGAACAAATTGTGTGGACTCAAGTAAGTATGTATTTGTATAAAGTGATTACTGATTATAATATGCAGTTTATTCCAGAGATCCTGATATACTGCAGATAAGATAGACTGCAGCTGTGGTAGATCCTATATAGGCCAAACTAAGCGTTCAGTTGCGGAAGGGGTCAAGGAACACATCGCAGCTGTTAGAAACCGCCAAACTAGTAAATCAGCAATATCCGACCACATTCTCAACGCTGGAATTAATCACTGGATAGAACTTTGCACTCCCAAAATCCTCTTCGCCGAACGTCACTATTATCCCAGGACTTTAGGTGAAGCGATTGAAATTAAGAAATATGAAAATATCAATCGGGAAGATGGATATAAACTCTTGTCGATGTGCCATCCAGTGATTAACAAATTTAAACCTTGCGACTTATCGTCGAATACGTTCGCGGACATTGTTACAGTAGTGTGTCGCAGCCTTTCCGAATGTGAAGATCAAATGTGGGTAGTTGATGAAACTGCTCGCAGATCCCATCCTGGCCTACCCGCCTCTTCAGTCAACTCGTGACCACGGCTGGTGTAACCCGTGCTGTAACGTCGAGTAGGAATAAAAGGTAAACAAATACCTTTATTACACGCGTTCAGACCCGATTTAGAATATAAGATGTGTACTTAACCCGAAACTTTAAATATTTCTACGGGTTCCATTTTTGTTCCATTTTTTATTACATTTTTTCAAAGTACTTTCCACTTGCATCTATACAAAGTTTCATGCGTCTGAACCAATTTTGAAAACATTTTTTCCACTCTTCCTCAGGTACCTCTTTCACAGCCTCTTCGAGCGTATCTAAGTGTTTGAAACTAACCTCTAAACAAATGGTTGTCAAATCTTTTTGGTCAAGGGCTAATAAAGACAATGGAGGTTTGTCACCTGGGGCCGCATACATCCTTATCCTTACTTATATATATATAAATGAAAAGATGTCTGTTTCGTTGAAACGCTTTCACGCATCAGCGGTTGGAAGAATCATGTTGGAATTTTGTATTGACTCTCCTGAGGACCACGAAAAGGAGTTGGGCTATATTCCTTCTCGGAAAAATTAGCGGTTTATGCAGGATATCCACGAAAAGGTATGTATGATATTCATGAACGGTTCAAACGAAAATCCACGGATACCAGCATATTACTGCCAGGTGTTGGCTAGTCTAATATTTATTTACTTATTCATTGTAACTAAATGGTACTCAAAATCAGTTACTGTAGCTTGGCTGACTATTGGTAGGTGTTATAAAATACGACTGAGAGCCGCTGGTATCACTGATGAGACAACATGAGCTGCTGACATGAGGCCCACTACCGCAATTTGAAGACCTAAAACTGATAGACTCATAGAGTGATTTAAAACACAAATTGCATTAATTCTAAATTAATTTAATTAATTGCATTATTTAATTCTAATCGTATATATTAATTTAAGTACGAGTAGATATAAACTAGGAACGTACAGATACATTACGAAAACATTGGCCATTGGCTAATTCGGAAACAACCAAACGAGTTATCCACGTCTATGAATTACCGTAGGTACCTTTAATTGCATACTTTTTTACGAGATACTTTATTGCTTAAAGACTTTATTGCATAGACATGGATGACGCGTTCGGGGTGTTTCCGGATTAGCCGATGCCC
The DNA here is from genome assembly GCA_943735995.1 of Sesia bembeciformis. Classification (NCBI taxonomy): domain Eukaryota; kingdom Metazoa; phylum Arthropoda; class Insecta; order Lepidoptera; family Sesiidae; genus Sesia; species Sesia bembeciformis. The sequence goes on along the minus strand of OX031033.1, from coordinate 12,707,637 downwards.
AATGTTTTCGTAATGTATGTGTAAACGTGTTTTGTACATAAGAGTAAATTAATCGGCAATTATTTACTTCTAATGTAATAAAAAAAATCATGAAATACATGTTAATTTTACTTGTTCATACATTTCAATTAAATTCATATTATTACATTCATATTAATACATTCTTATTAAAATATTTCACAGTATTTTTGTAGGACCTTATATTATAAAGGGTCTTTCAAAAGGGACGATCGATTTTTAAAAGCCTATTGCAGCCATCTTTAAAAAGATATAGGTTATCTGTCAAATATGACATTCTTTTGGACTTCTGAATTGATCTTTTGACCTGAATTGGACATTATTGTGAATTGACCTTCTGGATGATTAAAATCTTTGTATCTTAAACGACGGCGCCAGCACTCGTAGAGTATCTCCAACACAGAACATTAGTGCCGTTGATCTTACCCTTGCATCCCCTAGCCTAGTTTCTTCTCTTTCTTGGAAGGTTTTACCTAACTCCTACGGCAGTGATCGCTTTCCTGTTTCGACTACCACCATTCTGTCTCACTCTCTAAAGACCCTCCCCATCTTCTTAAATATAGATTATCTATGGCAGACCGAGACAAATTCTCCCTGCTAATAGATTCCAAAATTGCTTCATTACCTCCAGTCAACGTGTCTATCTTCAATATACATCGGTTCTCTTAACTGCTGCGGACGAATTTATCCATTTAAAAAATCCTCTTGTAGTAGAATTCCTTCCCCTCCACGGTGGGATGCAGATTGCACCGTCAGTATTCGACAACGAAACGAAGCTGAATCTTTTTTCCCTATCGATTCAAACATGAATTCCTATATTAACTTCAAAAGAATTCTTGCTCAGTCATGTAAAACGCAGTCCCACGCTTTTATTTGATTATCACAAACACCACGCACGAAAATCACTTTGAAGTTTAATAAACTATCACTAAGAAACCATAAAACGCCCAATACACAATTTTTACAATAATCACACAAAAATTCAACTTCACTTCTCAAGTTCCCGTCAAAAAGTCCGATATAAAAGGATTTTTTATAAATTTATTTTTATCTTATAATTATATTATAACTGAAATGACAGTTTTACATTCTTTTTATTTGTAATCATATCTATACACATAATAAAAATGTAACTGATCGCTGTCTGTACATGGAAGATATATGAGAAAAATATTATTGGGGGCCTTTATCAACGCAATAGAACCCAAAACAATGATTGTTAGAATTTTTGTCTGTTTATCTGTTTGTCTGTGCGTTTGTGCACGCTAATCTTAGAAATGGCTTAACCGATTTGGGTGCGGTTTTCACTAATGTATTGTGGTAAGCTTCACTTAAAATTTAGTGTTTGTTTTATTTCAATCAGTTCATAAATAAAAAAGTTATATTTTTTATCGAACATTTGTTCGATAAAAAATAAGCTATAAGAAATAATGTGTGTGATCGTTTTTGAAAATATCAAATACCCCTAGAAAGGTAAAGACGGTGTTTATAAACTAAAGTCCACGCGGACGAAGTCGCGGGCAACAGCTAGTTGTAGAATAAAGTTGTATGTTTTCCTAACGGTAGTAATAGCGTAATTAGTATAATAAGTGAGTGTCAAGTATTTTCGTAATTAATAATTTTAATATCAAAATTTTTCAAAAGACAATATCCAGTCCCGTCAAAGTAAATCGGGAGTCGCTGAGTAAAAAGGTGCTAGTGGTTTCACTGAGGGAGGATAGAAGAGTTGGATCCTTGGAAGCACACGAAAAATGCAATCTTGCTTATATTTGATTACTACGAAGAAACACACCTTGAAGTTTATTAAACTATCAATATTAAATCTCAGAACGCACAATACACATTTTTTTATAATAATTAAATAAAAAACCTGACTTTCACTTCTCGAGTTCCCGCCAAAAAATGTATAATAATTTATTTTTTTTCAAAACTATTTTCGTTATAATAATTTCAAGCGCCATCTATCGGAATACCCGAGAACTTATTAGCATAGATGTTAACAACAGCTCTAAGCATTCTAAGCACTGAGATGAGACTTGATACAGTTCATAGATTTTCTGTTAGATGGTAGGTACATATGGTACAAACTTAAAAACTTGGTACTATGTAATCATTAATCAGTTTCAATATATAATATGTGATTTTATCTGACTATAGAGATTAGCTTAAAATTACATTCTTTAAATGGTGTTTAAATAGAATTATACTTCAACATCTAGCAATAAAAAAATAAAATATGTCGTTTTTTTAAGATGAAGCCTTGAATGTTATCTGTTCCTCCTCTCACAAAATGTTATATAGTTACACATACATTGGTAGTTACTATTGATCATACATTGATAGGTAGGTACTATTGAACATACATTTATAGATACTATTGATCCATACATTGATAAGGTACTATGCATCCATAGTTTTTATTGCTAGATCAATGTATCATCATACATTGATTTTTACGTTAGGTAGTGTAATAATATGTCTGTGGTCGCATACGGATATTTAATGTTTATTTTTCTTATAATTCAAATTAAAGTTTATAGAAATAACTGGCTAACGATATTCTTGTAAAACTGTCATTAGTATAAATTTCGGTTTTCTTTCAAATTTTGTCATTACCATGTATGTCATTGTCAAAATGGAAGCGTTTTTATATAATTAAACTTCTAATAATAAAACAGGAAAACATTTTAGTGGAAATGTAAACAAAACAGCTACAATAACAATAGTATAACAATAACAATACATTGCAAGAGTGGCTCGAAACACATTGACAATTCTAAATTTTAACAATTGACAATGGATGGTTGTGGCAGAAGAGGACGCAGAAGAGGGGGCCGCTCGCAGAGAAACCCGTTCATAACAGCACATGCATTCACACCACCACAACATAATAAGTCTTGGTCTCTCCTCGGTGCAATGTACAGCTTCTTCATCATGACCAGTTTGATGGGAGTCATTTACCTGATGCTGGAGTACCATTGCGCTACATGCAGCGCTAGACATGATTTGAATAATATCACGAAGAGCATTAGTGACATTGGAGTAACTATCTTTCTAAACTATTTTTGTTTCTGTGAGCCAGCGAAAGGACTTGTTAAAAAAAGTATAAAAATGTCATAATAATAAATGAAAAAGTATAAAGTATGTTACGATAAAAGCATCGTCCACTGCTGGACATGGGCCTTCTCATGTACATTGTCTCGTGTATGATGGATGTATGGCCTTATAACGCCATGCTGGCCAAGTGGATTGGCAAGTCAACTTTTTAGAGGTGGTGTAGTTCCTCGAGGCTTGCGATAGCAGCTTTGTTAACCGTTAAGACGCGTTTTACAACAGCCACGGGAAGAGATGGGGTGATGCTGTTCTAAGTCCCGCCGACACCACACGGCCGTTTCGTAAATTACAAAATAAAAGGGAATGCGATACATGTACGATTGAGTGAGATATGCCAGAGCCCATTTCTCATCCCTTTGCATCGATTCAGGAGTATAATGGGCTAATATCTATTTCACATTATTTTCAGTACCTTTTATTTTCAGTCAAACACATACGAGGTCGATAATTTAAACCACGGCTCCTACCACTGAGTTGTGGATTTTTCAATTAGATCTCATTAAGTCGACTTCAAATTATTTAATTTTAATTTTTCAATTCTTATTACTGATGTGCCTGAGAATTAAAAACCTTCGTAACATCTAACAATTTGCACTGTGCCTGTGTGCTATATTATGATCCAAAAGCTCCTGATGATTACAAATGCACTTCTGTCATCTAAAGCACTGCATGAGAAATAATCTCAATAATATTACTATCGTATCAATAAATTAATTTTTTAGCTTTTTCAGAACAATTTGTCCCAAATGAGGGAGAATTACTACGAGCTGGAAATGAAGGTGTCGAAATTCTCACAAGAATTACCAAAAATTGAAGGTCAAATTGATATTTTAGAAGCTTTAGCAACCACTCTTGAAAATGATAACTACATATTAGACCCAAAACCCCATCCAACTAAGACAAAAGTAGAGGCCTTTTACAATCAAGCATTGGTTAATATGGAAAACATAACCAAGTCGTGCCCAAAACATTGTCCTAGACCAGTAAAAGTTCAAGCGTAAGAGGAACATCAAAATCAAGATAATATAGAGGAATATAAAATCAAAGATAATATTTAAGTGCATTCTACTTTATGTGATACATTGTCGAAAATAATAAAAATAGCAAATAAAGCTCAAATAATAACTGATTTATGATTTTTATTACTATGTACTTATATTCTCCTATCATTTTATTATCATGATAAGGTTTCGATCTTTAAAAATCTGTAATAGTCACTACATTTAGTCATAATTTCTTAGGCCTTCAAAATTTCCAGTAAAACGGGCTGCAGTATGCATTATATTTTTTACAAAAGTGATGTATTCGTGTACCAGCCGTGCAACTATTCTGATAATTGCATTTTGTATTCCTATAAGACCTTTGCTGTCTTTTAGTAGAATCTGAACTAACACCGATGAATGAAGGAGCATTACCAGATATCGTTACTGCCTTTCTAATTTTTGGCATTTTGGTGGCCATATAGTTAACTTTGTTAATTGTTTCGACTCTAGCACTGATTGTTTTTGCACCAAAAGTGTGTTTTTCCATATTCTGTTCTTTTCTATTATAGGTAAGATTATTATTTAGTACTTTTATTTCCTTATCAGGAGCAACTTTATTACTTTGACTTCCAGTTATTGGTTCTCCACTAATCTTAAATGACGGCATATTTTTTGCAGTTACAGCCGATAAATCATTCAATTCAATTTGTAAGTTGTCGTATGCAGTTCCTATTGAGTTTATTGTTTCCTGTGAATGCAAAACATTTTTAATTTAAGTATTTCCTTTTTCTAAAACTTTCATATAGGATTTTTGGTGTTTTATGCATCTGTTTGTGTTTGTGCAATTGCTTATATGAAATATTTCTTTTTGTTACGGTAATAAATGAACTTTGCACATTATCAATGTCGAAAATTGTGCATTCACTACGAATGTGCAATCATTTAATTTGATAAACTCAAACAATTTAGTACCTATTTCTACAGTTATACTACCTACTATTATTACACTATTTACCTTTAGCGAGTGTAAGTTGTTCTTTAGATTTAGTAATTCATTTTGTATTACATATCTTTCCCAAAAAGTCATTGCAACATGTCCAATTACAGTAACAAGTCCAATGAACAATACAGTTTTTACGCACAGACTCTTAATAGACTTGTGATGAGGCATTTTGAGAAAGAAATTATTTTTCTGCTTGTATCTTTACATATTATTCGTAACTATTCACTGACGTGGAACTACTAATTTTGAAGCAAAAAAATAACATATTTTTTAGGAAATAAAGTGAAATTTTTGACATTCTTGTTCTCGTTGCCAAATTATGTCATGGTTTTGACCATAGATTTATACATTTTTTTTTAACCCCAACTGCAATATAAAGAAACCGTGCTCGTGTGCGAACATATACTATAGTAGAACACGTTTACGCTAAAATGATGCGTTGTGTTGCGTTGTGTCGACCACTGCGGCGCCGGGTGGGGGGCGCTGCGCGTCGCGGACGCATTGTCCTACTTGGGAATCGTGGACGCGCTGCGCTATTGGCGTCAGTACTGTTCGAATGACAACAAAAAATGTGTTGCTTATTACGCAGTGATAACATTTACTAAAAGTATTCATATTTAGAAAGGCAAGTAGCAAATTAAGTCTTAAACGGATGCGCGTTACACACCGCATCACTAGGCTCACATAGCTCACGTCTTGCGTGCGCAGCGAATTGATATTTTCGAGACGCGACGCATCGTCGCGTCGCATGCCCAGCTAGAGCATAGGGGTAAGGCGGGCGAGTAAAATGGTGGCAATTCGCAGTATTACAAATTGGTACTTTCGAAATTCGAAATACACTATTATTTGATGTGGCAGAATATGATAAACATGTAAGACAAACGCGCTCACGCCCTGAATTAATGTCATTGCGCCGATTCCTGCGTCATGTGTCATTATCATTACACCTTGAATAAAGTATCTAGCACATGACCGTAGCATTCACCGAAAGCATAGAAACACGATAGAAACAAATGAGCAACAAAGAGAACCACATCAAGGATTTTTTTTGCTAACCGTCTAGTCTAGTAGGTTCGTCTATGGTTCAAACGTACTCGAGGGATTTGTTTGTTTATGAATCGCGTACAGGAATTCACAACTGCACCATGAGAATCTTTTGAAAAATAGCTTTTTTTGTACAACAGCGTACTTTTTGTAGAACTAGATAGTTGCGGTGTGCTAAAGTTTATTTAGAATTTTATTTAAGGTTAATAAAACACATTAGGTACATACATCAAATCACTTAATTTATTATAACATTTTTAGGTAAGTAGGTACAATAACGAGAACGATATAGGTCGTTGTACAATTTTCTAAGAATTTAATATGTTCTACGTCTTAGGTCTCTATAGGTCTATATGTCTCTATAGGTCCGCGTGACGGTAAGTGGCCTATGGACACCTGTAACACCAATATTTCCAAAGAATATTGGACCAAACGTAGGACAAAGAATTACACAACTTAAAATGATGGAGACTTATCTACTCTATCATTAACCTATAGGTCTCTGAAAAGTGCAGAATTTGTTCAAGTATATCCATATACATTATACATACTATATTTTTTGGTCTTCTTACTCGTGGTACTACCGGCTGCACTGCTGGTAGTACCACTACCACGGGTAATTTTTTTCCCCTATTACTACTGAAAAAATCCAAACTAATGAAAACGATTCAAACTAAGTAAATATTTATTATGTACTCAGGGGATTTCTTATTAATCAATACAAAAAAAAACATGACAATATTAGTCGCATACAAATACAACTCATAACAAATGAGATTACATTAGAGTTGACAAGAAAAATATTCCAAGGATTTTATTGTTTTTTTTTGTTACTTTGTATATTAAAGAAGCTTTCATTTTAAGCATTAGTAAATAATAAATACTTAATGAGTTCGAATCGTTTTTAATAGTTTGGATTTTACTCAGTACTGACAAGGGTAAAATAAATCTCCCGTGATACTACCCACCAAGCTGGTTAGTAGTAATACGGGCATGAAAAAATACCCGTTGTACGACCGGCCGTACAACCGGTAGTACCACGGGTAAGAAGGTATTTTGTGATGATATGGAAAAAGAGGATGTGCACGACAGAAAATAAGGGCGTAGCACAAGTGCAGTACAATTAAGATATGTTATTATGTAATGTGTAAATTATGTAAATCAAGTGTACATGATATGTACGTACTGGCATCGCACGGCTCGGGGAAGAAAGGGGGTTGTCTCACAAGGGTTGCGCAACTAGCGAGGTGAGGACAAATGAATTCTCACATTAGACTAATAAAAGCGTACGAGACAAATCCATACACCTTTCCTACGAGACTATGGGATGTTAGTACGTACATTTATATTATATTTTTTTAAAGTGTCTTTTGTTTATAAACTGTATGTGTTTGTATTCGCTCTCCATAAATGTATTAGGGAAACTAGGTTGCAGGTCAGGGTATAGGCAAAATAAAGGCTACCGCCCGCAGTGTGTTTTATTAAGCATTGAATTAAACATATAAAGTTGCGGGCTAGATGACGAAGTTCCGGTATCGGCGCCACTACTTCCCCTTTACCTTCAGTCCTCCCATTCCCCTTGCTACTCAACGAAGGAGGGAGGGAAAAAAGGGCTAAATTGCCCAGAAAGATATAAAATCATCATGTATCGTCATCGAAAATAGCCTTGTTCTCCGCATAAGAGGAGAACCGACCCTAGGATAAGTGACTTGTAACCTAGAAGTTATGTATGACGTTGGAGAGCGAATAGCACAATAAACTACCCCAGGGAGCAGGGGGATCGCACGGGCAGCAAACTTGCTATAAAAGGCATAGGTTCCGACCTCTCTTTGCCAGTTCGTCCTCAGCACTTCAAACAGTAACTTGAACTGCCAGTTCGTCCTCAGCACTTCAAACAGTAACTTGAACTACCAGTTCGTCCTCAGCACTTCAAACAGTAACTTGAACTACCAGTTCGTACTTAACACTCTAAGTAGTGACTTGATATAACAGACTCCTCATAGTGGAGATACCTAACAAGTTCATACAAGCGAGTTCGCTGCCGACTGCCGCTTCCTCCCTGCGCTCCTGTGGTTCAATGTGAATTAGAGCAGCGTTTTATTTCCGTATTTCACCCCTACACCCCCCCGTTGGAAGGCAACGTGCGGCCTGCAACATTGGCCCTGCGGTATAACATCGATCGCGAGCACCGCCTTATATATAATATATATATCGTAGCCAACATCTGGTCCTTCGAGCCGGATCTCCTGAACCATCATCATCCAGAAGATCGCCTATCGAGATACGGAGAGAATTTAGAAAATGCCGACCACAAGAAGCAAAAGCGACAAGGAGACAACAGAAGCATCCTCGAGCTCGCAAACCGAAGCTACGGCCACCACGGGCGCAACAACGAGCACAGACTCGTACGCAACGACTGCCCAGACCGCAACCGCGACCGACACTACCACAAGTAAGTCCTCAAACAATAAAAAACAAGCCAAGGACAGTGTCGCTGTCGCCGTCTGCTCCAGGCCACCATCGCCTGTACCTGAGTGCTCCGACCACACGATGCGCCCACACTCGAGCCACGCTCGGTCACGTCGCTCCGTACCCTCACGCAAGAGACTCCTCGCGGAGTTAGAGGCGAAAGAGCGGCTCGCCGAGCTGTACCTAAGAGAGGCCGAGTGGAAAACGAAAGAAATCCAGGCCGCAGCTGAACTTGAAAAGGCGAAACTCGAACGACTGAAACTAGACTCGTCGTCGAGTGAGGAGGACGAACTGGACGAACAGGATTCAGATCCTCAGCGTGTCCACCAATGGCTACACAATCAAAAACAGATATTAGCCATCAAAGACGCCGAGAGAGAGAAAAGTCCCAAACCCAAGGAAGCAGCTGTGTCGGAAAAAGGCAGTATTAGACAATCGGCCGGGAATGAAAGAGACCCGGGTGTTGCGGGAACCCCCACGAAAGAGGTCCCGTCTTCAGACCATTCTCCACCGGCGATTGACGTGACTACATTAGCCACGGCCTTCTCACAAGCTATGCGCCAGAATAGGGACTCACCTCGGTACGTACAAGAGTTACCCGTGTACAGTGGACACGCCCATAGCTGGCTCGCCTTCCGAGCAGCGTACAACGAAACAAAGGAACGCTTCACTAAAACTGAAAATGTGGCCCGACTACGAAAATGTCTAAAGGGACCCGCCATGGAAGCCGTGAGTTGCCTACTAATAAGTGAGCCTGACCCGCCAGTCATATTACAAACGCTGGAGAGAAGATTCGGGCGGCCAGAGGCACTCATCCGCTTAGAATTGGAAAAAGTGAAGCGTTTACCCAAGGTCAGTGAAAACCCACGTGACCTTTGCATATTCGCAAGTAAATTAGCGAACATCGTGGCTGCTATAGAAGCATTAAAGAAACCACACTACCTCCACCACCCTGAGATGTTGTACAACGTGGTGGAGAAGCTCACTCCAACCCTGAGAAGTAAATGGGTAGACTACGCGGCGAGAGAGCTTTCAGAAGTGTCCGACTTCAAAAAGATGTCAATATACTTGAACGAAGAAGCGGATAAGTTTGGCGCTTACGCCCTTCCAGAATACATCGCCGACGAGTCAGCAGGGAGAGAGCGACCTATGCGAAAAAAGGTCGAACGCGCTTACACAATAAAAGAAAAACGCAAGCCGCAAGAAAAGTGGCAAGAAAAATGTTGGCAGTGCAAACAATCACATCAGTTAGTGCATTGCCCACAGTTTCTCAACGCTAACATACACGAGCGTTGGGAGATGGCAAAAAAGAGCCATACTTGTTTCCGGTGCTTAAAAGGTACGCACCAAAGAAACACGTGTCGCGTCAAACCATGCGGCCGCGACGGATGTACCATGAGACACCATGTCCTACTCCACCACCAGAAAACCGATCAACCATCAGACATCCCAGAAAGAACAGAAGAGGTACTGACTTCAACAGTAGCTACCAACTCGAATACGCGACGTCGGGCGTACCTAAAAATAGCACCTGTCGTGCTATCCGGTCCCCAGAATAAAATAGAGACGTACGCGTTGTTGGACGAGGGGAGTACAGTAACCATTATCGACGCATCTCTGGCCGATATATTAGGGATAGATGGGCCCAAACAACCAATGTGGGTGCAAGGGGTGAGTGGGACAGAGATAAAACACGAACAAAGTCGGAGTGTCAACCTGGGCATTAAAGGGAAATTCAGCGGCAAAGAATTCCAAATCCAAAATGCCAGAACAGTAGAAAGGCTGAATTTCACGTCGCAATCCATAACAGAGGAAAACATGAAGGGCTGCACTCATCTACAAAACATAAGAAAAGAGCTCACGTACGACTACGCGTCCCCAAAGATACTGATCGGTCAGGACAACTGGGACCTAATAGTGTCACGTGATCTTCTAGAGGGTCGGCGCGACCAACCAGTGGCATCACTAACGAAACTGGGGTGGGTACTCCACGGATGCCACACGTCAAAAAGTAAGCCCGTAACCTTTTGTGGTCACCTATCCACAACACAGGGTGACACAATGGAAGAAACAATGAGGAAATATTTCGAACTGGAGTCATTGGGAATCGAACCCAGAAAACCCAAGAACGATCCCGAACAACGGGCGTTGGAAATACTCGAAAACACCACTCGACGACTTCCCAATGGCAGATTCGAAACCGGGTTATTGTGGCGAAAAAACGAACTAAAAATACCCAACAACTACCAAAACACACTAAAGCGCCTCTACAACTTAGAAAGGAAACTAGATCGCGACGAACAGCTGAAAGTTCAATACCAAGAACGGGTCGACAACCTCTTCAAACGCGGATACGCCGAGCGAGCCCCCGCAGCGCCAACTAGCGGCAGAATATGGTACCTCCCACACTTCGCGGTCATCAATCCCGCCAAGCCAAAGATAAGAATGGTACACGATGCGGCGGCTCAATCGCATGGACTGTGCCTCAACGACATGTTGTTGGCAGGACCTGACCTATTACAGTCCCTCCCAGGCGTTATTATGCGATTTCGACAACACCCATACGCCGTATCCGCAGATATAAAAGAAATGTTTATGCAAATCAGCATAAGAGAAGAGGACAGAGATGCCCTGCGTTTTTTATGGAGAGATCACCGGCGGGAGGGTCCGCCAGAAGAATATAGAATGACATCGGTGATATTCGGTGCGTGCTCATCACCATGCACCGCCATACACATAAAGAACAAAAACGCAAACGAGTTCGTCGACATCTATCCAGAGGCGGCGTGCGCAATAGAAAGAAACCACTACATGGACGACTACTTACAAAGCTTCCCCACACCTGAGAAAGCGATCAGAATGATCAAAGAAGTCGACTTTATACACCGACAAGCAGGGTTCGAGTTGACGGCGTGGACATCTAACAACATGAGTGTTATAAAAGATTTCAAGGAAAGAACGGAAACAAACGCAATACCAATAGGTGCGAGCGAGACAGAAAGAACGCTCGGTCTCCTATGGAGCACAAGGGATGATTGCATAAGTTTCCGCTTGAACAAAACGAGAATAGCACCTGAAATGCTTGAAAACACGCGCCCACCAACCAAGAGGGAGGCCTTAAGTGTCATAATGTCCTTGTTCGATCCATTGGGCTTACTATCGCCGATGACAACGCCCGCGAAAAGAATCATGCAGGACACCTGGCGCTACGGTACCAAATGGGACGAGCCCATTCCAGAACAGTTAAGGCAAAGATGGGACGCATGGCTGTCATTGCTAAGAAAGGTAGAAGACCTACGCATCCCTCGATGTTACGACTATGAATCGGCAACCACTTACGAACTACATACGTTTGTCGATGCCAGCGAGGAGGCCTACGCCGCAAGCGTTTACTGGCGAATCGTGCGTAACGACGGAAGTGTACACGTCACGCTGGCAGCCGCAAAGAGTCGCGTGACACCACTGAAGCCCGTCTCAATCCCCAGGTTAGAACTACAGGCCGCCCTACTAGGGGCCCGCCTAGCCGATACAGTGCTACGAGAGCACGAGTTTGAAGTCGCGCATAAAACATATTGGAGCGACTCGCGTACGGCCCTGGCGTGGATAAGATCCGAACCACGCACCTACAAAACCTTCGTAGCACACCGACTCGCAGAATTAGAGACACTCACTAAGAAAAATGAGTGGCGATGGGTGCCTACGGCAGATAACGTAGCAGACGACGCGACAAGAGCGACACCTCACGACTTCAACGTGAAACATCGATGGTTCAATGGCCCCTCCTATCTACTACTATCTAAGAATGAGTGGCCTACAGAAGTCGAGGTCAAAGTCAACAACTCTGGGGAAGAGAGAGAAAAATGTCTCGCAATAACCGATAAGCCAACTCATGACCATCTGCCAGATGTCCGACGATTCTCAAAATGGATCAGACTGATAAGAGCGACAGCTAGAGTGCTGCAATTTGTCGAATTATGTCGGGGAAATAAATTCCAAATCACCGCTACGCGTTACAAAAGAACGCGGACAAACAAGTCACGTGACCCCGACTGGAAGAAAAAAGATAAACAAACTCGAACCCAATCGACCGATACGATGGTTCCCACGAGTTCATCGACCCGCCGCGCCATTGACCTAGAAGTGCGTCATATTGAAAAGGCTCAAAAATTGTGGATTCTAGCGGCACAACAAGACAGCTATTACCTAGAAAAGCTGCGCATAAAAGAGAACAGGGCGCCACCTACCGGAGATTTATTGTCGTCACTTAGTCTTATCATCGACAGTGACGACATAATAAGAATAAAGGGTCGTATAACTGCGGCCGAGGGAATACACGCAGAATCTGTGAGCCCAGCCGTACTGAATGGAAAACATATATACACAAAATTGTATATACAACAAGTCCACGAGAAACTTCATCACGGAGGCGTAGAAACAGTCGTAAATGAGCTACGCCAACGGCTATGGATAATGAAAATCCGACCGGCCGTGCGAAACGTGATCAAGAGCTGTATGGCGTGCAGAATAAAAAAGACTAAACCAACAAGTCCGGCCACAGGCGACTTACCTCCAGCTCGCCTGGCCCATCACGCACGCCCCTTCACATTCACCGGATTGGACTACTTTGGTCCAATAGAAGTCACCGTCGCGCGCCACCGCGAAAAGAGATACGTAGCGCTCTTCACATGTATGACGTCACGCGCCATACATCTAGAAGTCGTGACCTCCCTAAGCGCTGACTCAGCCATTTCAGCGCTGAGGAGGTTTATAGCCAGAAGAGGCTGTCCAACAGAGCTGTGGAGTGACAACGCAACTTGCTTCAAGGCGGCTGATAAAGAGCTCGCCCAGTCCATAGCTGAAGCCACCCAGCACGAGGCCACAAACCGCATGATCAAGTGGCGGTTCATCCCACCAGCAGCGCCGTTTATGGGCGGTGCATGGGAGCGCATGGTGCGCTCCGTTAAAGAAGCCCTGCGAGTCACCCTGCACGAACAACATCCAAGTGACGAGACGCTCAGCACACTGCTAACTGAGGCGGAGATGACCATAAATTCCCGCCCCCTTACTCATGTGGCGGTGACACCCGACGAACCGGCAGCACTAACGCCGAACCTTATACTACTCGGCCCGAACTGTCACATGCCGGTTCCCGGAGACTTCACCGAAGGCGACCTGAACGCGCGCCATCACTGGAGGCGCGCCCAGAGGCTCGCAGACGTATTCTGGCACCGCTGGGTACGGGAGTACATGCCCTCACTCCAGTACCGGCGGGAGCCCCGCAGCACCGGTGAACCACTGAAGATCGACGACATCGTCATCGTGTGCGACTCCAACTTACCCCGGAACACCTGGCCACGAGGCCGTGTCACCAACGTCTACCCGGGTAAAGACAACGAGGTACGAGTCGTCGACATCACCATGGGCAACGGCACCGTGCTACGCAGACCTACGAAGAAAGTCGTCGTGCTACCAGTCGGTTCGCAGTGTTGCGACGGCGGGAGAATGTGCACGACAGAAAATAAGGGCGTAGCACAAGTGCAGTACAATTAAGATATGTTATTATGTAATGTGTAAATTATGTAAATCAAGTGTACATGATATGTACGTACTGGCATCGCACGGCTCGGGGAAGAAAGGGGGTTGTCTCACAAGGGTTGCGCAACTAGCGAGGTGAGGACAAATGAATTCTCACATTAGACTAATAAAAGCGTACGAGACAAATCCATACACCTTTCCTACGAGACTATGGGATGTTAGTACGTACATTTATATTATATTTTTTTAAAGTGTCTTTTGTTTATAAACTGTATGTGTTTGTATTCGCTCTCCATAAATGTATTAGGGAAACTAGGTTGCAGGTCAGGGTATAGGCAAAATAAAGGCTACCGCCCGCAGTGTGTTTTATTAAGCATTGAATTAAACATATAAAGTTGCGGGCTAGATGACGAAGTTCCGGTATCGGCGCCACTACTTCCCCTTTACCTTCAGTCCTCCCATTCCCCTTGCTACTCAACGAAGGAGGGAGGGAAAAAAGGGCTAAATTGCCCAGAAAGATATAAAATCATCATGTATCGTCATCGAAAATAGCCTTGTTCTCCGCATAAGAGGAGAACCGACCCTAGGATAAGTGACTTGTAACCTAGAAGTTATGTATGACGTTGGAGAGCGAATAGCACAATAAACTACCCCAGGGAGCAGGGGGATCGCACGGGCAGCAAACTTGCTATAAAAGGCATAGGTTCCGACCTCTCTTTGCCAGTTCGTCCTCAGCACTTCAAACAGTAACTTGAACTGCCAGTTCGTCCTCAGCACTTCAAACAGTAACTTGAACTACCAGTTCGTCCTCAGCACTTCAAACAGTAACTTGAACTACCAGTTCGTACTTAACACTCTAAGTAGTGACTTGATATAACAGACTCCTCATAGTGGAGATACCTAACAAGTTCATACAAGCGAGTTCGCTGCCGACTGCCGCTTCCTCCCTGCGCTCCTGTGGTTCAATGTGAATTAGAGCAGCGTTTTATTTCCGTATTTCACCCCTACACCCCCCCGTTGGAAGGCAACGTGCGGCCTGCAACATTGGCCCTGCGGTATAACATCGATCGCGAGCACCGCCTTATATATAATATATATATCGTAGCCAACAGAGGATAAGGTGCGAAAATCAAGAAAAACCGGGAGTTAATTGATATATAGTTTTTACAAATAGATTGCATATTTTTTTTTTAAATATTTGATATATTTTTTACACATATTTGTTAGTAAAATTATAAATACAAATTATAAATTGGGGACAAGTCCATGGTTTCAGGGTTTGGAAATTGATAGGGAACACCTGTAGTGTATAGGTACAATTTGTCATTGAAATAACGCAAAAATTGAAAATAAGTTGTTCTATATTGGGAGTAGAATCGATTCTATACAGTTTTTTCATAATTTATAGTGTAATTCTAGTATATCTTTGATTCTAAGCACGTCGCTCAAGCCGCGTACGCGTTGTGCTTGCGCTCTACCTAGGCGCACGGTCTGACTAATGAGCATTACGAACGTTTTAGACAGAACCTATTACACATTTGTAACTTTTGATTTATAAGCAAGTTGGCGTGTGATTTTGCAATCAGCACTTTCAGTATCCACTGCAGGACATGGGCCTTCTCATGCACATTGTCTTGTGCATAAGGTATATATGGCCTTAACTCGTCACGCTGGCCATACGGGTTGGCAAGTCCACTCTTTCAGTAGTGGTGTAGTTCCTCAGCGCTTGTGGTAGCGGCTTTGTTATCCCTTAGTCGCCTCTTACACCCATGGGACGGGATGGGGTGGTGCTATACTACAGTCGTCCGACCACACGGCAGCTATTAAATTATGGCCACGTTCGAGTATAAAGTGCCAACTATTCAATTCAAGAATTCAAGATGGCAAAGTGATTAATAAAAATAAACGGACATAATTATAACATACCCACGTATAGGCTGTTCAAATTAACCTCAGGAAATATGGGTAGGTTGTAGATTACACAGGCAGTTCGCTGCTGCCTTTTTACCCTAGGAAAAATTTATTTAGTGAAATGGAATAATTGACTATTTTTATAAAATTAATTAAGATGTTAACATTATGCTATTGAACAACAATCAGAATAATTCGAAAGATGGCAAAGATAATGTGAACTCGAATATAGAAAGTAAATACATAGTCATAATTATAAAAATGATAAATATTTTTAATACAAATATGCATTTCACTGATCTAATAGATACCTACTAACCGTTTCTGTGAAGTCATCCCGCATGGAACAGTGCATGCAACAAACCTCATCAGCAACAGTGAGACACGTGACTTCAGCTCGGGTCACTTCGTTCTGATGACAATTGCATGGGTATATTGCAAAACTATCGATATCGATCGATATCGAGCATACAGTCCCCCCGGTGGTTGAGTGCCAAGTGTGTGCCAAGATTAGTCCAGAACGACAAATTTTGACACGCCCCCGGATGCGCTGCCTGCAGATGGGACAAACGGCCACCCGGAAACTAATAGCTTGACAGGAATTTGTATGAGGTTACTTTAAAGTGTTGAAAGTGCTGAAAGTGGAGCGCTGCGCATTCTCGCAACTTGATATCTGATCGCTATTCCCGGTTCTCTTGTTTCCGTGTCGCTACATGGAATTTACCGAAAATACCCGGTTAATTTAAGATCGAAATTCTTCAAAACTAGGCTGAGTTGATATATGGGAGTTCTATTCGTGCATTTGATATACTTGCGGCTGTCGTTTTATGAAATAAAATGATATCCGATTTTAATATCAAATCATACACTGCGTGTATGATTTTAAGATCAAATCGTATACTGCGTGTCGCCGGGATTAGCAATCCGGTGTGACCGACACCTTATAATTAAATGTTATAGTGTTAATTAACAGTTGTGTTTTGATACACGATCACATAAACGAGAAAAATGGAATTATATTATATTAAATTTATATGGAAAAATGCAAATTTTTTTTTGTACGAAAATTATATATTTAATTAACCGAAATATTGTCCATCATTATCAATGCACTTTTGGCATTTTAATGGAAGTTGATTGAAGCCTCTACTACAGAACTCCTGGGGACGGGAATCGATGAATTCTCTAAAGGCGTTTTACACTCCTGCATCGGAGTTGAATTTCTTCCCCCGTAAAAAGTTATCCAAATTCCGAAAAAAATGGAAATCAGTAGTAGCAAGGTCTGGCGAGTACGGTGGACGATAGAGAGTGTCCATAGAGAGATTGTCGATAGAGACTGTCATGCAGTGTATAGACGAGTGATATCATGGAGACGTTTGGGACATTGTTTGGCCGTTTCTCCTGAGTTCAATCATTGTGACGAATGTTTATGATTATCATCATACACTTCGCATTACAAGTGACAATACGCTTCAGAATACCTTCATTTTTGTGCCGGTTTAGCAAAGTAAGGCAAGCTTCGACGCGTCTTCACAGCTGACTTTCATTAAGCTCATACGGTACCCGATTTCCGAGCTTCTTCACTTTCCCGATTTGACGCAAATGAATCAATATCGTTTTGTCACATAAGCCGAAGGCTGCTGCTAACTCAGACGTGGTTTGAGATGAATCCGCTTCCACTATTACTTTCATTTCGTCATTATCGATTTTAGTCTCCGATCGTCCACAGGGCTTTAGAATTTGTTAAAGGTTTTAGAAAAAGATAAAGTGAACAAGATACGCGCACCCGTATTCTCCCTGGTGTTGCAGTGTCCATCCATGGGCGGCAGAGACTACTTACCATCATGTGGCCCACTCGCTCGTGTACTATCTCTTCTCTATAAGAAAAAGTTTCTGAGAGAAGATGCAGAAGATGGTTCGAACAATACGTATGATGTTTTGATATTAACATTAGATACATAGCATAAGATCCTTCATTTTATAATAATATCAGAATTTTGAATAGGCTGACATAATTTTCTGGTAGACTTACCGACATCACATCAAGCACTTTTTTCATTTCTTTCAGCTCCTTCGTTTGCTGTATTTTCTGCGATATATTGGGAAATAGTATGCTCAGCGCAACAAGTACGAAGACGCTGGCAAGGATGACACAATTAGAGCTGATAGCGGAAAAGGATGTCATGAAATATTCTGAAACCATATTGGCGAAGCGCTGGAGATGTCCAGTAACGATTTGTCGTTTCTGTGAGAGGCTGGCGACTTGAATGGGCAGTTGTGAACATTTTCCTAAAAAAGAATTAAAAATAATCTATAGAGAAATTTAATTGATCGTTATAATTTTATCTTCTGTGAGGTCTAGGTAAATAGTTTCGGTAAGTGTTAAGGAGAAGAGGACAGTGTACTTACAGGACTGGCAGAGTTAACATTCTTTCACAGAAGACTGCCGTGAAATGTATTGTGTTGCAGACAGGATGACAGACAGCAGAGTGACAGGATTGTAGAGATTGTCTCTATCGCATCCCATCGAATAAAGTGTAATGGGGTGAGGTAAAATCTTGCATCTCATTAAAAATGAAGAATGTACGAGAAACTGGATAAAATAATCCCTCCTTCCCTGCGAGGAAGAATGGCAAGTGTAACAGGTAACGAGATAAGAGAAAACTCTTCGTCCCCGTTCAGCATAATTTTGAAAGAAAAAAAAGGATTGTAAAAGATTGAGAATACCCATCTGTTCACTCTCTTCATCCTATAGAATAAGGAAAGCGGAACGGGAATAGTGTTTTTCGGTATGTCGCTCGTCTCCGCCATTCGGTAATATTATAGTCCTACATTCATTCGGGACTATTTAAATTTAGCATTCCAACCATACCAATCCGTTGCGCCGAAACACGTACGTACATTGGGGAAATACGATAAAGTGGGAAATGCAGTACATTTCAAAGTAGTCTTCTGTGAGAAAGGGGTAACGTGGCCAGTCGAGCGCGCCCAGAGGCTGTTGGATTGCAGCGTGCACTCTCTCCCTCAGTAAGTCGAGGTTATTTAAAACTCAGAAAGAAAGAACTCTCCGACTTGCAATGGCCAGCACTACATTTTAAGGCCTATAAACCCCGCTCGGGACAAAGGGAGAACTACACCCTGAAGTAGGACTTAAGCTGATATCAAAATGTTATTGTATTTTTGCAATAGATATTTTTTATTATTTATAAAAATACCGATGATAATCCACCGCCTCGCCATTTACGTTATGCTATTTTTATTTTGGAATTTAATTACAGTTACGATTTAAGATAAAATTCACATATTATCTAATATATATACTATATTTCACAATTTGATATAATTTTGACAAAATTATCTACAAACCATAGAGTAGCTACAAACCATTTATGCAAAGATGATTCAGAGCTACAGACCATCCATTTGAGAATACATTATCGATGTTACAGACTAATCCACAGACATATAAGGCATAAACCTGACGATTCATAGGAATTCATTCATTTTCATAGGAAAATAGTTTTCTATAACCGGCGTTAGAATGAATGTTGCTCATATTCACCATGGACTTTATTAGTTACCTTATATTTATTAAAGGTTTTATTTTTACTTAATTATTGAGAATTCTTTGATCTTAAAATTTGTTTATTGCTCTCGGGAAACCAAATATTTCAGTATACTCGTGAATTGCAATGATTAAACCTACAAATTAAAACCAACTTATTTAAGTTTATATTAAGTTACAAATTGGTCCTCAGAATGTTGCAGGTATTAATTACTTAGCTCGATTACTAGGCTGATGCGTTCCGCGAGATAATACATAGCACTAGAGTCGCGTATGTATCCTATATCAGGCGCTATAGGATGTCTTTTTTTCTTTAAATAATAAATGAGAATCAGGACCCCATAGGGTCAGGGTCTCCACACCGAATGCAATAAAAATGTATCCGGGGCTAATATCCCTGACTTTGCAATGTGCGGCAAATTAAAATAGTATAAAATGGAGTGCTGGATAAGTAGGTGTGGCCGTCCTTGATTACCTATCTTAACCCTATAAAGAAGTTATTAAAAATAGGTAGCATCTACCTGGATAAGGAATAGGGTGCAGGCGAGGCTTCAAACGGGAGCTGTGCAGCGGTGCGAAGGTGGTTAAGGCGACAACTGGCGACGACTACCACGAGTGAGTGGGCACGCACTATATACACATTTACTGCAGAAACTACGCCGACCGACATTTCGCGGCTGCTGCGCGGGCGCGACTCCAACCATCGCTGCGACTGGAGCGGGGGGCGAGGGAGGAAGGGGGCGCTGCCAATGCACACGGCTAAACTAATCCTCGTATTAAGATCATACGCCTCTGCTTCTCCTGCCGCTGCGCCAAACCTTTCTGCAGGTTCCGTGGATTAATACTTCTTAAGTAGACAGACATGCTATACTATACCACCAGCGTGCTATTCTCCACTGCTGGATCACTACACTCCAAGGGCGTAGTCAGGATTTTATCCAGGGTGGGGCAGACAAAACAATTTTTTTAAAATATTAAATAGAAATAGTGCAATGCAGAAAGTCTGATTCATCTTTAGGGGGCAAGCGCCCTTATGGGTGGATCTAAGCCTCCCCCAAGGCGCACGATCTCCACTCATCTCCCTACCAGCAAATTTCTTAAGTCCGCCTGGCGAATTTCTTTAAATCGTCAGTCCACAGTTTATAACGTAAACTATCTTATAATTTTATAACATGATCTTAACGTAAAATACAACATAAGTTACTACAATTCCACAATTTTTTGGCAAGTATGATGATAGATTCGGCTATGGAAATTGCAGCCTTCTATATGTGGGTGGAAAAATATTTACGTTCGATCACAGAGCGGCTGACCGTCGAACTAAATAACCACACCGTGTATGTAATAACGTGGAAAAATCGCATCTGAACATACAGGCAACAGAATGACCAAAACAATTTCGTTTTGATGGAGTTTTGTCGACGAAACTATTTCAGTGCTGTTTGTATGACGTAGGAAATATTTTTTGTTTATACGTTACATTTATTAAGATTAATTAACATTAACCATGTTTTAATAAATGTTTTCTTTGTAGATTTTTTTTTAATGTTCCGTGCAAGCCATGGGAAGAAAATCTGACACATGAGATTGACATTTACATTCATAGAGAATGTCAACACCTGACTCTTGAAAGGCCATTAGAGCCACAAGAATTATACTTATAATAGAGTTACATATATTTAATGTAGGTACCTATAGTTAACTAAGTAATTTATAAATTTTATTTAAGTTATACCAAGTAAGATAACTAAAAGAGATTAAGATTATACAAATAATACTTAATAAAGATTATTTAAAATGTATTGAAAATAATGTATTATATTTTATCTATTATTTTTAGTAGTTAGGATATTTGTGTTATCTTTGTTTCTGTCGAATCATTAATATATCTATAATTGTATCATACATTATTAACTTTTAGTCTTTTTGTCTCAGATAAAATCAATGTTGGTTTCGGTTTTGAAGAGTTAGGATAGGTACTACTCGAACTGTTGTTAAAGGTTTAAAGGGTTTCGCTTAACAGCATTCTTTATCAATCATTATTATCTATCAAATTGCACTGAGTACGCGTGGTGGATTGTAGCTCGAAACCCCATTGCGAAATAAGGAAGACTTGTTGTTTGCCCTGTTAAAATATAGGACATTATAATAATATAGTGTAGTAAAAATGACCGCTGAGCGTTCGAGAGCTTAAGCGCTAAGCCAGCTCTAATAAACCTTAAAATATTTAACTTTACCGTTTACAACACGAGCTTTTAACCTTAAAGGTTTATTAAGATTATTAAGAATTAAGTTTATTAAGATTATTAAGGTTTATTAAGAACGTTCAAAAATTGGCGATTATAACGCTCGAGTCTCAAAAGTTCTTAGCATTCACTCAACGCTCGAGAGTCGAGCACTCAGCGTTCATATTTACAGCACTATCAAATATGCTCAGCATTATATCAAATATCAGCACTATAATGTAAGCTCATATCAAATCAAATCGAAGGACATTATGCATGTTTTTTTCCTTTATTAACCATTTTAATATCTATTTAAAACAAACAAATTATAATCAACAGTATCAAATATTTAAAACCATACTACATAATTTATAACAACAAACAAAAACTGAATAGCAATCTATGCGCGTTACTTTCTTACGAATTTTTCTATCATATTATACAAAATAATTAAATAAGCGTGTGGGTATAATCTAAAAACCTAGACTTTCTACGTAGTTTGGTACCCATTGTCACATCGGACTGTTATTCAGGTTGAGCCAATTGACTTTGTGATTTTTTTTTACTTTTACAACACATTGAACAGCACGATTGTATCATTGAAACGTCTTCTGTCGGGGTTGTCAATAGATCAGCTGTGAAAATTAAACAAACTACAGTTTAATATTTGTGCTGGTTGTGTGGACTGGCTTTAGAATAGCACCACTTTTATCTCTTCCCGTGGGCATCATAAAATACGCCTAGGGGAAAACACGAGTCGCTACCATAAGCCCTGAGGATCAATACCATCTCTGAAAGAGTAGACTGGCCAACCGGCTTGGCGCCGTTTTAAGGCCATACATTCCTCAGGCTGTGGACGGCAAAAGGAGTGGTTAAGGAATTACAATGTTTTATGGAAGCCCGTGACAATGGTCTCCTTTATATGTGCATCATACATGACAATATATTTAATGGTACGTATTACAAATAATTAGTTTATTTTTGCCATTATATAGAGGATTTGTCGGAACCCCATTTATTATACAAGGTAGGTCGGTATATAAAGCCTTGGATTTCGTTCGTGATTCTGAGTTTATAAAGATACGATATAATATATATATTATATATATATTATATATATATTATTATACATACTTGCTAAATACAAAGTCCTGATAAATACAAAGTCCTATATTTGCCCTGATAACCTTTTTTTCTCTTCATTCATGTTTCACTACCTTATATATTTGGTTCAAATATAAACTTACACTCTTACACCGTAATTACTCTTACACTCTGCGTAACGAGATTAGAGAGAACTAAAACGCAAAGAAACCTACGTTTATGGTCCGATATAGTCTTGTCTGCGTTGACTGACCTGGAAAAAAAACATACATTAATTAATTTAAAAAAAATCTAGCTGTGCTTCGTTTTCGTGGACTATATAATAAGTGTGATTTTGTGGTTAGTTCATTGTATCACTAACATTTTCAATAAACAGGTTTTTTTATGGACGAAGGCGGCAGACGAGTATACAGTCCACTTGATGGTAAGTGGATACTGTCGCCCATAGAAACTAAGCCTGTAACAAAGCCGGACTTGTCGCGTCTGACTGGCTCAAAAAAGACTGATATGAAACGTGGCAGTGTTTTGGAATTGAGCCAGAGTTGCTAAAGTTAGTTTCCCATTTTATTCTATAATCCCATCCCACTTCATTCCGTCCCATTCCATCCCATCCTATAATTCCATCCCATTCTATTCTATCGATTATGGATTGTAATGGAATAAGAGTAATGCAATGCAATGCAACCAGCCCTTTCAGTATCCACTTTTGGACAATGGCGTAATGCACATTGTCTTATGCATGAGGGATGTAAGGCTTTAAACGCCACGCTGGTCAAGCGGATTGGCGAGTCCACTCTTTTATAGGTTGTGCAGTTGTTCCCAGGGGTTTGTGGTAGTCGCTCAATCCGTTAGTCGCCTTTTACGATGGGGTGGTGATATTCTATAGCCGGCCAATGCCATACGGTACTATAAGAGTAAACATAATTGTGATGTAGGTAGTATATATTTTATTAATTAGTCTGTTGAGGGTAAGTCAGTTCTAAGCCAGTCTCCGATTAAAGCTGTTAACAGATAGATGTGGTTTTATTGTAATAAGTTCCGTAGGATCCCCAGGAGTCCAGAGATCCTCTAGTGGCGACGATTATAGCGAGTATCACGCGTTCACATTAAATAAACACAGAGTTTGTCTGTAATATGTGTAAAAGTGCCGGAACTGTGCGGTGTTAACTATTGCGTTGCGAACAGTGATTACAAAAAATGGCGGTTGGAAAGATCGGTGCGTTTGACGTGGCTAATGACAATTGGGACACATATGTGGATCGTCTAGATCAATATTTTATTGCCAATAATGTAAAAAGTGAGTTGAAAGTCGCAACTTTAATTACGGTCATTGGTAATAGTGCGTATGAGTTGATGGTTAACCTTTGTACCCCGGACAAACCGTCTTCAAAAACTTATACGGAGCTTGTGGAAGTAATGAAAGTACACTTAAACCCCAAGCCGAGTATGCTGGCTGAAAGGTTTAAATTTCGGCAACGGATCCAAAAACCAGGTGAAAGTATCGCGACATACTTCTCGGAACTAAAAAGACTGAGCAAGGATTGTTCTTTTACGGCAGACAGTTTAAAAGAAAACATGAGAGACCAATTCGTGTGCGGCTTGGTAAACGATGACATACGGCAGAAGTTGTTTACCGAAGACGACAGCATCACTATCGATAAAGCGTTTAAGCTGGCCTTGTCAATGGAGGCGGCAGAGACGAACGCAGCATTAGTGGAGGATGGTACGAGGGGCAGGAACGGCAGTAGCACACAGGATACCGCGACCGTACCCGTGCATAAGTTTGGACAGGGCGGCAGCGGGCGGCGCGGGGCGACCGGCAGCGGCCGGCGCGAGGCGACCGGCAGCGGGCGACGCAGGGCGACCGGCGGCGGCAACCGGCCGGCGAGGCGAAACACGCGCATGGCGCGGGAGTCAGTGCAAGCTAGCGGCGGCGGTCCAAGTACCACGAGCGGAGCGGGCCAGGACGAGTGCAGAGTTTGCGGGGGCAAACATAATTCAAATACGTGCAAATTTAAGCTATACGTATGTCGAATTTGCACTCAAGAGGGGCATCTAAAGAGGATGTGTCCGAAGTTAGCGAGAAAAACTTATTTGCATAATATGCAAGAAAACAGACAGAGCAGCGACGGCGACGGCATCAGTGGTGCTTATTCGGCGGATAGCGACAGTGACGAGGTAATGGTACCTATTAATCGCTTATCAATTGGACAGTGTAAGCCTATTACGATTTCTTTATGTGTGCAAGGCTATGACTTAAAAATGGAATGTGACACGGGGAGTGCAATCTCTTGTATTAATTACCAGTTATATCAGAAAATGTTTTCAAACTTACAAATTAAACCCACTAAGTTAGTTGTAAGATATTATACGAGTGAACTAGTGTGCCCGGTGGGTGTAATCAGGCCAGTTGTAAAATATAATAATACGGAAAAGATATTGGATCTGTACATTATGGAAAATGGAAATACCGTTTTATTAGGTAGACAATGGATGGCGGAGTTAAATATATTAGTGTCAACCCTACAGTACAATACAATTAATAATAATAGTTGTGAAACCGGTTTTAACTTCACGGAATTTCGATCCAGATATTGTGAAGTGTTTTGGGACGGCCTGGGGCGGTTCACGGGAGGACAAGTGAGCATTCATGTGCAGTGAGCTTCTAAATACACATCAATGTTCATGTGCGCGAGGGAGCGCGGCCGGTGTTCATGCGCGCGCGGCCGCTGGCGTATGCGCTGCGGGAGCCGGTGGAGCGCGCGCTCGAGCAGCTGGTGCGCGACGACATCCTCACCCCCGTCGACCACTCGGACTGGGCAACACCGATCGTGCCCGTTGTGAAGAAAGACGGTACGATTCGAATTTGCGCCGATTTTAAGTTGACCTTGAATAAGGTTTTGGAGGTCGACCGTTATCCTTTACCTAAAGTAGAAGATCTTTTGGCTCGCTTGCATGGGGGCGAAAGATTTAGTAAAATAGATTTGTCACAATCGTATGCTCAGCTGGAACTGGATGATACTAGGAAAGACGCGGTAATTAACACACATAAAGGGCTTTTCATGTATAAACGTTTAGTATATGGATTGTCGTCGAGCCCGGGGATTTTTCAGCGGCGATTAGAGCAATTGTTTGCAGATTTGCCTCACGTGGGAGTATTTTTAGATGATATTATCATAACGGGGAGGGACACGTCTCAACACTTAGATAATTTACATAAAGTTTTCGAACGCCTGAAGTCCAGTGGTCTAAAAGTAAAAAAAGAAAAGTGTTCTTTCTTTGTGGAATCTCTTGAGTATTTAGGGCATGTCATAAGTAAAGGAGGAGTACATACGTCCAAAGATAAAGTAGAAGCTATCGTTAGAACTCCGATTCCAAGAAACGTATCAGAGTTAAGGGCTTTCATTGGGATGGTTATGTATTACGGAAAGTTTATAAAAAATGTAAGTTCAATCCTTACACCCCTATATAATTTATTGCGTGTCGGTGCGAGATACGATTGGAGTGAAGCGTGCGATGCGGCGTTTTCGCGGGTGAAGCGGGCGCTGAGCTCGAGTGAGGTGCTGGTGCACTACTCGCTGGAGCTGCCGCTGGTGCTGACAGCGGACGCCAGCGCCACGGGGATCGGCGCCGTCATCTCACACATCACGCCCGGGGGTGAGCGGCCCATTGCGTACGCTTCGCGGACACTGAACTCGGCTGAACGTTCGTACGCCCAAATAGACAGGGAAGCATTAGCCATTATATATGGTATCAAGAAATTTCACCAGTATTTGTACGGTAGGAAATTTATTTTGCGGACCGACCATAAGCCGTTAACATACATTTTTGGTAGTAAAGTAGGTATACCAGTTATGGCGGCGTCTAGGTTACAAAGGTGGGCTATTATCTTGTCAGGTTATTCGTACGATATTGAGTATGTTTCGTCTGCCAAAAACTGCGCCGACGCGCTGTCACGACTGCCGCAACCAACAAAGAAAAATAACACCGTGAACGAATATACGTATTTAAATTTTGCGGAAAGTTTTTTGCCAGTGACAAATGATGACGTGCGCGTAGCAACGGCTCGGGATCAGGTACTGAACAGAGCAATGGTTTACATACAGTCAGGGTGGCCGTCACAGTGTGTAGACGATGTGTTGAAGCCGTATTTTAACAGACGACATGAGCTATATCTTGAACGGGGTTGTATTATGTGGGGCTACAGAATTGTAATACCATCGTCATTACGAAACACGATTTTAAAAGAATTACATGTTAGTCATATGGGCATAGTAAAGACGAAATCTATGGCTCGTAGTTATGTGTGGTGGCCCAATATAGACGCAGACATAGAAGCGACGTGCCGCGCGTGCGAGACTTGTGCGATGGAAGCGACCGCACCGCCGCACGCCGCACCTCGCAGTTGGCCGTATTTAGCTCAGCCGTGGAGTAGATTGCATGTAGATTTTTTAGGCCCGTATCAGGGAAAAACTTTCTTTGTAGTTATTGATTCCAGCTCAAAGTGGATTGAGATATTTGAAATGAATAAAACTAACGCTACAGCTGTAATAAAGGTAATGCGGTCGCTATTTGCGCGTTTTGGCCTACCATTAGAGGTAGTATCCGACCAGGGCCCGCCGTTTACTAGTATGGAGTTAAAGGAATTTTTAGTTTTAAATGGTATTAAACAGTCGTTTTCTCCAGTGTATCATCCGGCTTCCAACGGGGCAGCAGAGAATGCAGTCAAACTATGCAAGCGAGCAATAAAGAAAGCCATCCGAGATGCAGTAGACATTGACACAGCGTTACAAACATACCTATTAGCTTATAGAAATAGTATTCAAAGCACAACCGGGGAAAGCCCTGCCATGCTGTTGCAGCGCAGGCCGTTGCGGTCGCGTTCAGACCTCTTGCGTGGAGATCACGCGCGCCAAAACCAGGTGGAGGAGGCACAGCGCCGGCAAATGTCGAGCTCCGGCGCTGAGCCGCCCCGACAACTCGCGGCGGGGGATGCGGTGTGGGCTAGGAACTACGGAAGTCAGGACAAATGGTTAAAGGGAACAGTTATAAGTCAAGAAGGTTCGCGTAGGTATTTAGTGAATAGTGATGACGGTCGACTTCTAACGAGACATAACGATCAGATTAGGCGCAGATTTCGACGTTCTAGTCTAATGTATCCAAACGCACCGCCCGAGGAGGCCAGTGAGGATGTCGTCGAACAACAGCAGCCACCGACAGTAGCGACGTTGAGATATAGGGAGGGGACGGGTAGTGGTGAAGTAGGAAGTCAGGAACCACCGCTGGTGACTGATGCAACTGTAACAAAGGTTTCACCAACCCGTAACGTGAGAGCGCCACAGTCGCCGTTGATTATTAAGGAATCACCGACCGCACCTACCGCGAGTCCCGTGAAGCGTCCCACCCGTATGCGTAAGGAGCCGGTTAGATATGGGTTTGAGTTTGATTAGGTTAGTTATTCGAGAATACTAAATCTAAGACTTACTTAATCATTTATTAAGTTAATATTTAGTTAGTATTAAGTTTAGTTTAGTTTAGTATTAAGTTTAAATAGCGTCATAGTATTTAAGTAGATAGTGTGTATGTAATAGATATAAGTAAGATACATAGTTTCTTAATAAGTATTGTTATATTGGTAAATGCCGTAGTTTAAGTGTGGAGGTGTGATGTAGGTAGTATATATTTTATTAATTAGTCTGTTGAGGGTAAGTCAGTTCTAAGCCAGTCTCCGATTAAAGCTGTTAACAGATAGATGTGGTTTTATTGTAATAAGTTCCGTAGGATCCCCAGGAGTCCAGAGATCCTCTAATAATATTATTATACACAATTCTATAAATTCGTATTCCCCATCAGGTCGCGTTGTCCAGGTGAACTACGTGATAGTTACCACAGGAACTTGTTTATTATTCTATTAACATACTTCACTTCAATTATTTCAAATGAACTGGCTGCTCTGCAGAGATTTTTCCTTTATATTGGTCCTGCTTGTCCAAGTTGTTCCAATAAAAATATTTTAAAGAGCGGGAAAGATTCCGATTGGTCACTGGAAATCATGTCCGTGATTGGCTGAAATCTTTGGTCAGAAATACCAGTGTTGACAATTTATTTATTTTTAAAAAATATCAATATTGTGTTACTATCAATTAAATAAATATAAAACTACAACCTAGTAAGGAATCAAGCAATTTTTGTTTCAAATGTTAATTGAAGTTTTAGCAATAAATAAAAATCACGACTTATGGGTGCAGGATATTAACTATTAATGTGAAATTTAAATAAAACCCACCACATGTTTTGTGTGTGATGTCGGGTAAGTACATGAATTTCGTAATAAAATTGCATACCTACCAATATTCTTATAATATTGTTAATAATCGTTACATCCTACCCTGTCATTGAGACTATGTTTTAATTCTAATGATATAAAATGCCTAATGCCTAAATCTTCCTAATGCCTATAGATATTGTAACTAAAACATTTAGTGTAACCTATAGCTACTGTAGTCTCAGGCACTTTTATTGCTATTTGAGTGTCACAATTTCTGTTTGAATATCACAATTAAATTAATAATGATTCGGGATAAAGTGTCCTTCCTATACGTTAGTGCAGAATATAAACTATCAATGTCATCCTTAAGTTTCATTAAAAACCGTCCAGTTGTTTTTATGTAAAGATTGATATTGCACCCGTGAACTTGATGATGATCCTCGCGGGGACTTTATATTGGATCTGGATAAAAATTATCTTAAATGTTAGCCCAGCTGTATATATAAGTTCGCGGCCTTTTTGTAGTGAAAATAATAAAGACTTTTTTTGTATTACATAAATATTTATTGAACGGAATATTGTCCATTTAATTCGACTCTCATTGGCCATTTTTCTGGCAGAGCCATTATCTCATCGCTATAAAATTTTCAGGGTTTCTGAGTGAAAAACTGATTTAAGGTATATAAAGGCTTCTCTTGAATGTAATTTTACTCCATTTGGAGAATTTTGTAAAGAGCGTAAATGATAATCCGAAGGTGGAGGGAGGGTCTGGACTGAATGGAGCATGCATTAAAACTTGCCAACCGTTAATTTTTGTTTAGCAATCAAAGATGTATGCGATCAAGCATTGTCGTTCTGCAACGACTTTTTCAAAAAAATGTTTCATGTACAGACATGGCTGTTTTAAGATTTGGTTATATGTATAGATGAAGTAGGTAGGTGGAGATCCAGACAAGACATCAGCTCCACGATTCATAACTTTTCATTTGATTATTTTATTTATTATTGCACATTATCGTACAATACGCGAGCTCAATGCCTTAAGGCATTTTTTTCCAGCCAAACTTTGGGTTGAGGAAAGAGAAAGACTCAAATCATAGAAAGACTCAGTCTTCTGTACTATTTCAATAATTTTGTCGCGTTGAACAGGATTAAAGTATTGCTCCTTATTATATCATTTTGGAAAGACCTTGATTCCATTAATGAGTTATTATTATTGGAACTTTGAACTTCCAATAATGAACGATATTGGACATTGGTGTAGCCGAGGATGTCGGTTGTCACTAATTACTAATTACCCCTCCTTCAATGGATATCAGCGCTTCTTTGGGAATTATATTGAAGTGTTATAGTTATTGGTTGATAAAACATTACAGTACTTACCTGTAAGGTAAATAAAAATAATCAGTCAATACTGACCTTTTATCATCTGATATTCCAGTCTGAAAACGAATAGTCGAAAGTTAGTAAAAATGTCGATAGATACCGCCAAGTTAGAAGATAATAATATAATACCATTAACCAATGTCTGTTTGTCGTGTATAGGTCTTTCCCAAGGCTCGCCATCACATATGACCATCGGCTCTTCTCATATAGCCACTGCCGGCGAACTTCTTCAAGTGGTCGCTCCACCTGACCAGAGGGCGTTTCACATTACACTTCCCAGTAAAGTTAAAACATAAGGGGGCGAAGGAAACCATGCCGGGATTGAATCCCTTTCTGTGGTTGCACCGCAGTCGGCCAATACGGACAGATCCCTGGAGTGGCCCTGTTTCAGGCCGTGGCACCGCCGTCTTAGAATACCTCATGCCGCCCTCGAGGTACCAGCCCACCAGGGGAATTCCGCTTGAATCGTAACCAGCCCTTTTAACGTCCACTGTTAAACATGTGCTTCCTTTTGCCCATGAGGGATATATATCTTTGAAACTCCTCATTCGCTACGCGGGTTTGTGAGTTCACTCTTTTCGGACCTTTGAGGTCAAAGGCCCGAAAATCATGTTAAAGCGGTATCCATGTCATTTAAACAACTACCAAATTTATTGACTTTGGTTAAGATTTTATAACTTGAAAATTAGTTATTTCAAGATTCTGTTTAAGTAGAAACATGCTTAACAATCGATTAAAATGTTGAGTGATGATTAAATTTAAGCAATCAAAAAGGTTTTGTTTTCAATTTCACTGGTGTCAATATTTGGGAAATTGAAACCAATAATAAATGGAACTGGTCCTTTTTCTCAGATAGTTCACATATACGGCTATATTATATATGAAAGTCAGTTGCACTTGCACATACAGCAGTAGGGACACTGTGCTGACACAATGCACTCAGAACGTGCACTGTGTTTTACGTTGTCAAGAATTTGGGGTGGTGCGTCACTGTGCACACTTTACGCGCCAGTTGTCTCCCGCAACGTAACCAGTCTTTCTATAGTTCATTGGTGGGCACGGGTCATGATGGGTCTTCTCACAGACATTGTCTTGTGCATGAGGGATGCTGGCTTTAAAATGCTATGTAGGCCAAGCGGGTTGGCGAGAATCCATTCTTTTAGAAGTGTATGTAAGTGTAGTTCCTCGGCATGCGGTAGCTTTGTTATTCCATAGTCACCTTTTACGACACCCACGAGATGAGATGGGGTGGTTCAAACCGGGCGAAACCACACGTCTCCCGCACGCCCAACTCAATTGTAATTAATTAATGTTTTTAGTTTTTAGTTAATTATGTGGTCATTTGATTAACTAATATTTTAATTGGAAGACAATAATTTATTATGTCAACCTTCTGAAGCTGCCCATGCATAAAATTTGAACCTATAAAAGTCAATTTTAAAAATTCTATGTCCTCTGTAACCTTTTTATTGTAACTTGAATCAGAATTAGATATTCGATATATTCGATTCCTTATCTCCGATTCGCTTTGTAACCTCTGTGGGTCTTCGGCTCCTTCGTTATCGTTGTTGTCCATACCATCGTCTTGAAACATTCGACTGCTTGGATTCATAGTGCTGTCAATATTTCCTGCAATGTAGTCTGAATGGGCTGCATTTCTTCTATAAAAGCCTGGTGAAGAGAAACAATAAATAAGTAGAGAGCTGTTCTACCCAAAGGTTGTCTGGCAGAGATTGCTTTTAGCGTATTGTCACTTGTGATGAGAAGTGAATCCTGTATGATAATCGAAACGTTCGTCACAATGGTTGAAGCCAGGAGACACAGCCAAACAATGTCCCAAACGTAAACTGAGTCAAAAGCAGCTCATGGTGAATTTATAATGGTCATGTGCTGGCATTATCCACTACAGCTTCTTGAGATCTGGCACAGAAATTAATGCGAATGTGTACTGTGAAGAACTGCGAACGATGATGGACAAGCTCACTATCAAACAACCGAGTCTGGTCAATCGCTCTAGCCCACTACTTCATACAGTCTCGAAATTACAGAAGTTTTGACTGGTAACTTTCCGTCACCCACCGTACTCGCCAGACCTTGCCTTTGGATGTGGATAACTGTTTACTGGGAAAAAAATTCAACTATGATGAGGCAGAGAAAAACGCCTTCAGAGAATTCATCGGTTCCCGTCCACAGGAGTTCTACAGCGGAGGCATCAATCAACTTCTATTAAAATGGAAAAGTACATTGATAATAATGGACAATACTTCGATTAATTACATATTATATAATTTTCATCCAAAAAGGTGTTTTTTTATATAAAACAGAAATTTCATAGGTATATACAGAACCTATCATATATACGTAGATATATACAATATTTATATATTTTATATGTACCTGTAACACATATATAAAATAAACATAATTTTTTTTATACATGTGTTACTTATATGCAATCAAATGCAATGCAACCAGCCCTTTCAGTATCCATTGCTGGACACGGCCCTCATATACATTGTTTTGTATGTGAGGGATGAATGGCTTTAAAACGCCACGCTGTGCTGACCAAGCATCGTGGCTAATCCACTCTTTTAGAGGTGGTGTAGTTCCTTTTATATACTTTTGTCCAATCCAAAGGACAAATCCAATCCATTTGTCCAAAGGTTGTCTGGTAGAGAAGGCCATAGAGCATTAAGTCCAACTTTTGTACATTTTGTCCGTGGAATGAAGTTCAAGTACATAAATAAAATTTCTTTTACACTTTACCTCTACGAGATGTTCCCAGCGAACGGTCAGTAAGGACCTTGAAGGCATAAATGAGCAGCACTAGGGCCGATCCAACTGCTACAGAAAGAACCACCAACGATTTCTTAACAAATTCTTCGAAACAATCCACTAAATCATCCATATAACATTCCAAACTATCTATTAAGTCGAGTGAACACATTTGTAATACTAAAAATTAATTAGAAGGCATAATATATGTACCTGAAAAATAGAAATAGCAATAATACAAACCTGAATATCTGCTCTACAATAAGTTCAGCCGTCATTGGATTGAAAATGACAAGGTTATTAAATATAGAAAGGTGGTAAACGAGCATACAGTCCACCTGGTGGTAAGTGGATACTGTCGCCTATAGACATCCGGGATACATGCCAACATTAGTCCAAAATGACAAACTTTGGATGCATTGCATTGCCTACCTTTGTTGATGAAAGAATGGATTTGGAGAAAGGGTTGGGGAAGTGAGAAGGGATAGGATGGGAATGGGCTCTGGCATCTCTCACTCACTACCGAAACACGTACTTACATTGGGGAATATGATAAAGTGGGAAATGCAGTACATTTAAATATTTTGATATTTTTTAACATTTGCTTTTCGTCAATATTTCTCAATCGTATAATTGCTGTGTTCTTTAAGACGTATAGTGCGGAAACGTGTACTCCGACAGTGGGTCTTATTCATAAGTTCAAAATCGTTCAACGAGCTATGGAGAGAGCTATACTCGGGGTTTGCGGGATAACATTCCATACTAAGCGATTCGATAAAGAATGAAAATAATACAAGTCTAAAATAATACGGGCATTGGACAGGTTATATCTGCCTTAGAATCGAGAACTCATCGTATAGACGAGTCCACGGATGATCAAGGAAGGATCGACGTAGTTGTTTATTTTTAAGTTTATTAATTTTAAATACAACCACAATCAATGTCCAATCAACTTTTACAAGCTCACTTGATGTCTGTTAATATGAAATGTTAAAGACTTCAAGCGAGCTTAATGAATATACTATTAAATATACAGATTTGAAATAGAAGTGTAATATATACCAGGCAATCCTTTTTACATTTTTAAAATACTGTGGATATTTTCTGTATACGAAAATGGGGCGCATAGTTTGCCCGATGTTTTTGTTACTTTATAAGTGTATAAATTCAATAGCACATAGCTTTGAGCATTTAAAATATTATGAGTTATGACAAATTATTGTGATTAATTTATGAAGTTTCCGATATTTCATTCGCATATTTAAAAAGTAAGAATGGAATGGACCAAGAAGATTGGATTTTAAAGAGTATAAAACTTATTCTTCATTAGAGTTGTATTACGTAGGTATTACATGGTCTGTTATAAATTTTACATTCTATTCTCTGTGATAATTATCTATCTCCTTATCTAACAGTTGGTCTGATGTAACAAGTTAAAAAGTGGCTCAGCGAGCTATGCACAGAGCTGTAGTCGAAGTTTCTTTGCGGGATAATATTTTGAAAGAAGTGATTCGTAAAAAGACGAAAGTCACCGACATAGCTTATAGAATTAGTAAGCGGAAGTGGCAATGGGCAGATCATATGTACTGCAGAACCGAGAACCGATGGGATGGACGAAACTTTGAATGGAGGCCACGTACCGGGAAGTGTAGCGTAGGACACCATCCGGACAGTAGTGGCTGGATGACAAGAGAGAAAGAACGTGTGTGCTGGTGAGCCTAGGGAGAGCCCTATATCCAGTAGTAAAGAGACATAGGCCTATGATAACAGTATGGTGACAATTATATGGAATAGTGTCATCCATCACAGATTTAGGAGCTTTTGCGAAACAGGAATGCCTATGAGTGTCAATAAAACGAAAAGAGCATTTATTTAAAAGATCTTGCATTGTTTATATATTTATTTATTTAACTCTTCGCTTCTATGATTCAATTTCCGTTTTAATATTACAAAGTTTATACCGTTAATCATATATTTTATTTATATTTAGTTTCACACACAAAATGTACAGTAGGCGGACTATGAAGTCCGTACTTACTTTAACGTACTTATTTAAACTCCACATTTATAGGTAAATATTCCCTTTAAACAAGTCATAATTTTTCACGAAATTATCAATATTCCTCCTTTGCACTTAAGTCAAAGTCCAACGTCCATTTACCATAATCAATAATAAACTGGCCATATTTTCCGTGACCAAGGCGTCGGCGACCGCAATCCCCTATGATGGATCGGTCGGATCGGTACCCAACTCTCTACTTTGATTTATTTCACTACACGGTAATTTTTTACGGTTTTGTTTTTATATCTAGACTAAGCCCTATATAGGTTACTTATTAGCAGAAAATTTAGGTTAGGCTGTAGGTATAGCGTAAATCGATAAGTACAAATAAATTACCAAATCAAATCCAAATTCAAGTCAAATCATTTCTTTGTGAACACATTACTGCTATATAAAAGGTTGTTATGAATAATTAAGTAGGTACTTTTTAAAGACGCCTAATAAAAATCTACAATCTACAATCTACAATCTACAATCTACAATCTACATATAGTCTTTTAGATAATCTTTTGTTGAATAATATGTACAAAGTTATTACAACATCCATAAAAATAATCTTTTATCATATTGTTAAATAACGTAATCATTTTTCACATTGAGCAACAGTTCAATTACATCTATTAGTCCCCTTACCTATGAAATTGGCGTTTTATATGAAAAAAAAATCAAATATATTTTTCTTGTATAGAAATTATATATTTAATTAATCGAATTATCCATTATTATCAATGCACTTCTGCCATTTTAATGGAAGTTGATTGATGCATCTGCCATTGAACTACGGGGACGGGAATCGATGAATTCTCTGAAGACGTTTTTCACTGCCTCATCGGGTTTGAATTTGAAGTTGAATTCGGAGTGGAGTTGAACTACACAGACCCGTGTAGTGTGTGTGTGTGTGGGCGAGCGTTATCATGGAGAAGCAGTGGACTAGAGCGATTGACCAGATTAGGTTGTTTGATAGCGAGCTTGTCCATCGTAATTTGCTGTTCTTCACACCACATATCTGCATTAATTGTAGTGCCAGATCACAAGAAGCTGTAGTGGATAATACCGACACAGGACCACCATACGAGATTCTATTGACTCAGTTTACACGAGGGATGTATGGCCTTGAAACACCACTCTCTGGCCAAGCGGGTTGGTGAATCCTTTCTTTTAGAGGCGGTGTAGTTCCTCAAGCCTCGTGGAAGTGATAAAAAAGCCACTGAAGCAACTTTGTTATCCCTTAGCCTTTTACGACATTATCCGACACCCACGGGATGAAATGGAGTATTATTATTCTGAAGTCGGCAGACAAAGGTTGCCTGGAAAAAATCGACTTAGCGATAAGGCCGCCTGTTGTATTCTGTCATTTGAAAATATGATTGTAATCTACAGATTAGTACGAACCATTTCCATGGAATTTTGCAATCAGTCTCTTCAGTATCCACTACAGGACTTGTGCATAAGGGATATATGGCCTTAGGGATCTATGGGACTCGCCACGCTGGCCATACAGGTTGGCGAGTCCACTCTTTCAGAGGCGAGTTCCTCAGCGCTTGTGGTAGCGGCTCTGTTATCTCTTAGTCGCTTCTTACGACACCCACGGGAATAAACTTGGTGGTGCTATTCTATAGTCGGCCGACACCACACGGATTCTTATAAGGAATAAAGAGTATTTATTCCTTAAAAGTGTCTGTGTAAATCTGTGTAATACGGGCCATGATTACAAAGTAAGGGTCCATAAAAGTAGATATGTCGGAGGAATTCAAAGTATGCATACAAAAAATAATAAAAAATAATAAAGATTATTTACGAGTATTATTAGTCGCAAAAGACAATCCTTCCGATTTCAGTGGTGACATATTGTTGTTTATATTATTTATATGGTGTGAGTGCGACTGGCCAAGCGACAACGCTTCTCGTGATTGATGAGCCCGCCGTGGGGAAGCGATTTTGTTAAATACAGAGAGATGGATGTGTGTCGGTTTGTTTTTACGGAGTGATTTTGGAAACGTATTGAGGATTGCGAGCTAATGGTGTACCGTGACGCAACACGCGATGATGAATAGAATGGGCGTATTATGTTTATTGAAGTGAGCAAATAGAGATAATGTAAACTCCAATCGGTTTCACGTGTCACTGTAATTTCCAGATAATTTATGTATCACGCGTTAATTTGCGAAAGTTAAGCAGGTATTATGGGTTTGTGTGCATATACCCTTCCCGAAAAAAATAGAGTGAAGTAATGTATTATATACCATAATTTCCACTCTTAGACAAACCGTTCCTTGCGTTTATATGAGATCTGAATTAAAAACTATTTTTCTAAGAGATCAGTCTCTGATTCGAGCGAAGCGAATAATTTAGCGACAAGTAAAACTCAAATGTAACTTCTTTGCGACAGTATTTACTGTTAGGTGTTTGCTCATAGAACACTTTTTTTTATAAAGAGAATGGAAGAGACGAATAGACGAAGAGATGATGGTCCAATATAGAAATGATGTCTGGTAAGGACTTCCAGAAATAACACGTTATAAACAAGCCAAACAACTTCAACACGCTCTTCCCCCGATTCGATCCGAATAACCGCAAGATTATTAGGACCATGGGACGCGGGGGGACTGGGCAAGCGTGGTGGAGAAAAGGGACCAGTAAAAAACCCTTTTATGAAGTGTGTCCGAATATAGACGTTACATGTAGTTGTGTTGTAAAAATCAGTTCCGAGCGCTCGAGCTATTGAGCGCCAATGAGCTAAAGAACCTTCTTAACTTTAACCGGTTTAGACTCAAGCTTTTAACCATAAGGGTTTAATACCATCAAAACAACAGCCTATGTCTCTCCAATGCTAGATATAGGCGTCTCCCGAGGCTCTTTTCATCCAACCACCACCGGGGAATTTCTTTAAGTCGTTGGTCCACCTGGCCGGAGGGCGTCCCACACTGCGCTTCCTGGTATTTGGCCTCCATTACAGGACTCGTCTAAACGCATTCATGACAGATCATATTTGCCACTTCAACATGCTATTGAAAATTCCAAGGAATATATAAATAAATAAAAGACGATAACCATAATTAA
This sequence comes from Sesia bembeciformis, assembly GCA_943735995.1. Classification (NCBI taxonomy): domain Eukaryota; kingdom Metazoa; phylum Arthropoda; class Insecta; order Lepidoptera; family Sesiidae; genus Sesia; species Sesia bembeciformis. The sequence continues at coordinate 12,669,115 of OX031033.1, read as the reverse complement.
GTCATCACTAACTAGTATGTGCCTGCGGTTTCGTCAGCTTCAAACTTGATTTGACACGATTCGTCATTTTGATCATCTTCTCAGGCAAACCTTAAAACATTTTTAAAACTATTATCTTATTATAATTATATTGAATCTTATTATATAGAGCCGAAATAAATTCCCAAATTCCTAGGTAAATGCAAGAAATAGATAAACAAACGTTATTTTGTATATTTAAAAAATACAGTAAATACCTAGTCTAGTTATAAATATTGTTACAAACATTGATATTTTTTTACATTATCATTTTATTAGAAGAATTTGGGTTATTTTAGAAATAAATAAGTAAGCATTTTAAAAATTAACATTTCTTTCGAAATGGTCACCATTTGCCTTTATACAATCATTCAAACGTTGTGGCCAGTTTTCGATTGAAACACGCACCTTGTCCATGAGAAAATTGGCAACTGCCACCCTTATTGAATGTTTTAGATATTCAACATCATCATGGCGTCTAGAGCATGCTATGCTCTCTAAAACAGACCATAAATCATAATCGAGCGGATTATATCGCCATATATTAAGTATATTCCTCGTGTACTTATTACTCAGCGATATGACAGATGTATTCTCTCATATCGAAGTTATTCCTGTAGTTATGTTAGTGTCAAGTGCCAACTAACATAAGCGTCAAGTGCGACGGAACCCTTGAACCTTGATAGCGCAGGTTCAACTTAGTTTGAGGTTCTAGGTACAAAAGTTGTACTTATTAACTCCCTTGAATTACATGAAGAATTTGAATATGAAATCTGTTTCATATATTGTACTTTATGTAAGCACTTAAAAATTGTAACACTTGGAATTTTTCAAATTTTTGGTTACTTCAGACCAAATATTAATAGTTACACAATTAATAACACTTGGTTTGAAGTAGCATTTGTTTTGAATGAGTGAGAAATTTTTCGAAAGCTACGAATGAATAAACCTTCTCATTCATTCAATACTTTATTCGAATATGAAAAAAAAATTAAGAAACGGGTAGATTAATTTAGAAATACGGGTAGATAAGTTACACTATTGTCCCAACAAACTAACCTGAGCGTAAGGTTTAGTTTTGTTGGGTCTATAAAGACCCTCCTCACTATCTCGACTTCTAAAAGTACACAATTTAACTACAAAGATAGGACCCAACTCTTCTATGTCTAAATCGCCCTTTCTGTATTTTACGATTTATTATAATGTTGCACCATTTGTATCCATAGAAATAAAATTTTAATAGAACGGGGCAGTATTTGTAGTACGAGTATCGCAAATAAAACTTTACATATTCGAGTAGCGCCAAGGCTTTATAAATTCAATAAAATAGATTCCATTTCATTGAATTTTCATTAGATACTTATACTGGTATAAACATTACTTTCCAATTGCCACTTGCCAATTTATAAGGAATAAAGAGTGATATCATAGGTACGGGTAATTAAGAACACTAATTCGATGATGCGAATCGGTTGAATGAGAACCCATTGTTGAATGAGAGTGAGAATAAAATTTCTTTGACGTGGGTGGAGTTTAGGCCATAAACAGCCAATTAGCACACAAGTTGTCGTCGCAGGGGCCACGATCACTCCCTGCGATTTACGTGCATCACTCTCAATTGTTTTCCTTAAACGTAATTGCGTTTTTTTCTATTCGACTTTGATTTATTTGGCGTTACCATGGATTCTAACTTTGTCTCCATGACAGGTACACGCTCAAGTGAATGTACAGTTCCGTATTTTCAATCTGATACCGACGAATAAAAATAAAGTCAATAAAACGTGGGTATAAAAGGGAGACTTAACAGAGTGTCCAGACATTTTCCATTTAAATATTTAATCAAAACACAGATCAATCGTTGTCTAACATAATTTTACTTTTGTATTGTATAATTAAATTATTTTTAGAGATGATCAAAAAAGTAGCTACCTATTATGTTCAGTTCAAAGAATATCTATTGTCAAAAGTATTTTAAGCTCTATGAATGTATTTCTTGTTAATCGCTTTATTTTGGAGCAATTGATGATATAAATAGGAGCTGGTGGTTTTCGCTTTATCCGCTGATTACAAATTGCTGATAAATTAATCATTTTCACTTATCAATCTATAATATTCGCAGATGGAAATTCAAATAAAACACTGATCATTAAAATCACACCCCTTTCATACATATCGGGGCCTTTCTTATTATTTTATTTCTGTTTACAAGGAAATGATATTTTCACAACCAAGGGTATAACAGACGTTGACTCGGTGGCATGGAAGGCTTATTATTTGCCAACCGAAATATGTGACCGACTTCGGATATGTACAAGTCATCGGAATATTAATAATAATTATAGTTATTAGATAATAATTGATCAAATTATGAATTAAAAAAAAAAAACAACACGGGAATACTGAAGTCACCATAAAAATACCATAGTTAATATAAAAAGTAGAAAATACTTTAACATAACCATTTATCAGGTACCTACTTCGGTAACACTAGAACAGTCGAGAGGACTGTTACAGTCCTATATGTGCTTGCTGCCTGTTTATGGCTTGAGATTTAACTGTGTTCACCAACAGACTAACACCAACAGAGTTCAACAACAGATGGATTTTAATATTCTTATGTTGATTTGTTTGAAATTAATAATCTAGAGAAAATCGTTTATACCGCGAACCCGTAGCATAAGGAACGAACTATCTCTCTCAATTGGTCTTTATATAAATACGAGTAAATATAATGGCGCACCCAATGGTCCGTCGTGATCGTGTCGTGGGTCCCAAGAACATACAAAGGCAAACACACAAACATTTGTCTTTAAACAAATGAATGTCTGTCCGGGAATCGAACCCGGGACCCATTACAGCAGTGAGGATCACTACCAACTGAGCCAATCGGCCGCCAATTTAATATTTATTAAATTAATTTAAACTTCATTGCAAAAGTATTTGACCTGTAGGTGCAAAAGGCGGACTTAATTCTTTGCGGCATTCTCTACGTGTCAACCACGAGATGAAACAGAAAACAGAACGCGGGTACAGTTTTGGTACGGACATAATAACATACATATATAGTAAATACAAACATACATAAGAATATAATTCATATACATACCTACATAGAAAAAAATAATTATAGAGGCAACGAAAATCAGACAGAGAATATCCTATATTGAATATCATCAATATATCATCAATTGAAAATTGAACATCATCAATTGAAATATCCTATCATTGAACTCTGATGCTTTAAATAGTCATTCCAAAGCAATCTTTTAAAAGTGGTTTTTCGTTGTTTTGGTCTTTCAGTCTTCAGTCTATACGGCATCGGGTTCTTCAAGAAAGTTCTGAATAGGATTCTGCAAGGTCGGCAACGCAATCGCACAACCCCCTGTGTTGTGGGATTCCATGGGCACCATCACTCGGGCCGCTTATCAGTCTGCCTCCTCTCCTATGAAAAGAAAATTGATACCTATATCTGTTAATTAATGAATAATGCATTTTATGAGGCATAGGAATGTTTTACAAAAAAAATATTTGTTCATTTCTTCGCAGTTTGTATTCTGGTCTGGACTGGAACCCTTGTTTGACTTATTTAAGTGGGTACTAGAGGAAGTTCCTCTAGCCTCATACAAGTGGCGACACGTGCATTTGATTTGGCCTTTTTTAAACCATATTGTGTGGCCACTAAATCTGACTTTTGTTTCTTTCTCCAGACTAAATATTAGTATGAGTATACTGTCACAATCTTATGTTTTTATTATTATAGGTTGGTATGTCCTAATCACACGTAACTTATCTAGGCGAAATCTAGTTTTTTTTATTTCAGGTCAGTACAACCTAAATTTAAAACAAATCTTTACAGAATCCTCTTCATTAACTGTTAGAGTTTTTTTTCCCTTTTTACTTGCCAAAAGCGTAATTAGCACATTGTGTCAGTCTCGAATCGAGTTTTTAAGTTAATTAGAAATTTTAATATCAAAACACATCATGTCCAATATTCAGTCTCGTCGAAGTAAGTCAGGAGTAATAGTAGGTCTACTGAGGACAGAAGAGTTGGAACTACACGAAAAATGCCTTATGCTTTTATTTGATTATCACAAACATTATGCACTTTGAAGATCAATGTCACGGTGATCAATAAATACTTACCGTCTGATACAAAACGTTTTTTCCATTACCCTAAGGGTTAAAATGCATGTCGACGGTTGTCGGTTATATACACAACTTACGAAACACAAAGAAAGACTTAAACTTTCTTAAGTAAATCTTACCTAATCGCGTAAACATTCAGTTACCCGGTACTTTACTTGATCTCAAGTACATTTGGCAAGTGATAATAATTTATTCACTAAATCCGGTGAACGGAAAAGACGCGTTCACCGACTAAATCAGATTCATATTTTCTTTCATCTATGATGTCTTAAAAGTTCTTATTTATATGTTAATAACTTACTCCGGGATTCATTTATATGCAAAATTTTCCATCAGTTTTTTTATCGGAATATAAATATTTATTATTTAGTTCAAGTTTTCTTTTGTAATCGGTAAAGTGATCGGAGCTGATTGCCAACTTCCACTAGTTGGAGAGGCACCACAAGAAGAAAAAGATGGGCGGCGGTGACCATTTGCCATCCGGTCGATCCCCCACTCGTCAGCCTAAGCTCGTCGCTCTTCTATATAAAAAAGAACGCGAGTAAGATGTAATATTATTTAATCGTACGGCTAATAAATCTTATTGTAGTCTTCGTAGCCACAAAATCTTGCGGCCAGGTTTTATGGGTTTCCTTTATGATTGATGTCGTCTGCCGTTCGAATTTGTAACCCTAACATTTTTGCTGGATTTACGAGATCCCTTTTTTGCACGCCACGACTCTGGTAAATATTAAGTGGTTTGATCAAATTTTGAGAAAAATAAAAATTATGTGAAATATTTTTTACTGTGTTTTGATTATTGTTACTGATAATATTCCGATATCAGCATTAGTTCCATGACGGGGCTACTCTTAAAGGTTTATTAGAGGCCTTAAAACGCGCCTTTGGCTATTGTTAGTTGCCGAGTCCACCCTTTTCTGCGGGCTACTTATATCCCATGGATTATGGTAACCGCTCGGCTACTATAAGCCGGTTACTTTACGGGGTCGTCATTTTACCGGCATCTGATATTCGGCTTTGTATTGCTCACCAGATGAACACATATATGTGTCCCGTAAGAGGTATCCTTTACAGACACGGGACAAAGCGATTACTAATTACCTACATTATATTCATTAATTGCATCGTAAACAAAGTCAAATTTACTGTCAAAGACCTATGTATTGAGGGTCGAAGGTGGATAAAAACGCTTTGTGAAGGTAAGAGATGATATATTCGCGATCTAAAGCACACTTTCAGGATGACAGGTTTTTAAAAGATGACAATAGATTTTTATATAAACAAAAAGCATTCAATAGAGGCTATAAAAACTGTGAGTCCAAATATGACTATGAGGACACTATGAGTCCATTGCTAATTCTCAAAGAATACAATTCTTGAAATAATTCATTGGATTGTTTAAACTTAACAAAAGGTAAGCGAAGGCCGGCGCCCGCGTCGAGCCAGCGCGTTGTTGTGTTGTTTTCATACTCATGAAGTTATTACATTACAATATTCATTATAATATTAAATGATGTTCGTGAATCTTAAGCAATGTTACCTTATTATAAAGTGTATACACAAAATTAACATCGAATAAAATATTTTTGACTACATCGCAGACAAATCGACATTCGGTTTTGTATCCAAATACAAAATGTCAAATATTCATATTAGAAATAAACAAATAAATAGAGATTTATTACGGATTAATTCATTGTTCTATTCTCTATTTATACGTTGTGTGTTTCTGCCAGATAATTCTGGAAAGGTATGTAAGTGACAGAATATAGGGAGGCAATCACTTTGTTTGACGTCAGATCAAAGGAGCTATTTATTGGGCTAAAATTGTGGGATCACTATTCGCCGAAATAGATGCTCAATAAATTGATATACTCGTACTATTTGGGTTTTCAAATTGTTTTTTGGCTTTTTGTTATTATGTGCGATGGTTAGAAGATATTTACAGTTGGGGCAACAATTTATAAAAAATATCTCTTATTCACAGATATACATTAATAATGTAATTTATATCTTATGTATTTTTCGTTATGTATCTTTACAGAATCAGCATTCTAGATAAACCTGAGTGATTTTTTAATGCTCAACGACGAATGATTCTGATATCGTAAATATATTTGGTTAATTCAAACAATAAAAAGGTAACTTCGGTATAATTAAACGATTACGAATTTTTTTTAAATACCATTTATATGAATTCGTAGATAGGCACTTATTTGAAACTTAATTTTAAATGAAACGAATTAAATAATAATGTGTTTATTATTCATTTACTTTATTTACGAATTTTATTTATATTAGTACTTTTTTGTAACACAATATTTCCGACAATGTGACAATTAATTTTATATTAAAAAAAATATATTTTGCTTCAGTTAAACGCCTTGAGCGCAATTCTAGTTCGTATTCGAAATTCTAGTGTTAAATTACACATTTTTCTACCAGTATTTTCTCAATACTTAACATACGCTACAAAATATTTTAGCGAGCGTTTCCTTCCGCTATTTTACATTTTTACAAATAAGGCATCGAATTGAAAGGGAAAATCTTCTGGCATATATTTGCCGGATGTGGGCCGTCGTCACATGTGGTTTGGAGGCCTAATCTTGCGTGGATTTGTTTGGATACGACAAGAAAATCTCGTTATTTACCTACCTCGTGATTTTGCCGACATCGACATAGCTTACTAGCCTTTTTATGGAAATATATTTATTTACAATTTATTTTTCCTGTGCTAAAGGGTAAGTGTAATCATACACGTGTATTCAGAAGAGCGGAGTGATCCAAGTTGACCATTTAGAATAAATGACATGAAGCGGTATACCGAGCAGTAATATCATTACATGTGAACTCGTGTTAAACAGAAAACTTAGATATTTCAATTTAAAATGGGATCGTGTCAATATGGTCCAAGTCATGGCATTGTCATAAGAATAAATAATAACTAAATAAGGAAACACTGCCGCGCGACCTTGAGATATTAGCCTAACGCCGCGCGGCGTCTAAGCTATCTTAAAACGCGACCGCGCGTTAGTGTCTCTTCTACTTTAGTATGGTTATGAGTACACTCATAGTATATTTAGATAATTACCTACAAAATAAATAAAATTTCTTGCCAAATAAGTTTAATAATTTACAAGTAAGTATAATTACTATTATAGTAAAAACTTGTAGCTGGTTTTACTGTGAGCCGCATCAAGCTAGGTAACCGAGGTAGCCAATTTCATAATTATTGGATCTATTACTATCACAAAGTAAGTCCCTTAGAATCATGCTTGGCTTGCCCTATAATATGTTAAACAAGTTTCGACCTTGCAACCGCCCACTCTCAATTTTCCCAGGGGCTCCCGGAGCTGCCGCGAGGCGCTCAATGACTGACGTCAATGCTTTCCTTAGACTACACTATTAAATACAACAATAATCACGACACACGCGCACCCCAAGGTCTCCAAAATGTGCAGCCTATTTGCACAACAAACAAATTGCTATCGTACAAGCAATTACAAGTACAAGCTACACGTTCAAGCAATTGCTATCCGCACAAGGATCCATGGCCGACTTTTCGTCGCAGCACGTGAACTCACCCCTCACCTCTCATCACCTGAACAATATCGAACAGTATATATGTATTGTAATAGTTGGAATTATATTACATTAGTATTTTACTCACGTAGGTTCATACCTACTCTATTATTATGTAGGTATAGGTTAAATCACATTGCAATACTTAGGTAGATGTAACATTTCACTACAAATGCGCTAACTACAGATATCGAAAAAAAAATAGTTTACTCTCAGAGACAAAATGGAAATAAACAAAGATTGTTTCGTGTCATTATTTATTATTTCACTGCGATAAATAATGTGACCAAGTTTTTCTTTAGAATTGCTTGTCTAGTAGAATACAAGTCATTGACTGATTTACGTAAATTATCAACTTTCTTATCGCCATTGAAGCATTATATAATATATTATGTTAAATGTAATTTAAATAACCAATTGTTTATTCTTTTAGCTGTACCCTTTTAATACGTAATCCTTCACCACACATTACTTAAGTCGTGTTTTCTTTCAAAGCGTGACCCTTTGCTTCGTAAAGGCCTCTGCCCTGTTTAATCCCCTTGTCACCATCTCCGACCTTTGAGACCATTTGCGACCTTTCCATATCAGTTGATCAGTCAACCGTGACGCCTCAAATCGAAATACGGTAAGGAAGTACGTGAAGGTGAATAAAATATACTATAATATAACATAATAGTACTATAACATTTGCATCTAAACGAGTATGTATAGAAATAAGAGTTAGGAAAGCGATATAGCTAATAACAGTCGACCTTCAATCAAAACAGACTATAAGTCCTTGAGACAAAACTGTGTAAATGAGTGATGCCAGTGGTATAAATAAAATGTACAAAAGAAATTACTGCCAATATAAACGAATAGCAATAATTACGTTATGTGGTTTATTTATTTACTTCAAATCAATTACACAAATACATTTACCGGATTTTTTTTTTTTTTTTTTTTCAAATATTTCAATATTATTTTTCTTTACATTGACAACACCGATCGTTAAAAAATATTGAAGTTAATGTAAAAAAGGTGAACTACCCACGTTCTGGGTAGTTTTTGTCGCCAAATGACAGACTGAATTGACAGGAGGTAAATTTGACCGTTTTGCAAATGTCTCACTTGTTTTGCCGTAATACTGCATCTCTTTATTTTGGTCGATCGATGCTTAGAACTAACAGTACAGTAGCCTTGAATTTGTTGACACTTTTTCTCAGAAGCACTTAATAACTTCCCAACCACAAAGGTTTACATCTCTCGCACCATATTTATACAACTAGCTGTATGTATATACGTATCACATAGGTATCATCCACCGTTTTATTTTTTATTTTTATATAGATGATGACAATAGTACAAGACATTGTGCCAGTGTCGAGATTTCCTCGTAATTAACATCTTTAAATTGGTAGCAAAAATTATATCTGTGATCAAAACAATTCAAAACGCATCTCATCAATTTTTGACGACATATATCAGCTTTGAGACAAACCTTCGTAGGTTCAATGATTTCTTTTTGTGCAAAAAGAAAATCGTCAGATAAGAGATATTAAATAAATCAATTCATAAAAATAGCGAATAATTGTAAAATACTAATTTTATTACGATTAACGCTTATATATTTTATAATGGAATTTTTAATACGATACTCATATCTATATATAATAGGTACATATTTTTTTTATTTTTTTTTATATAATAGTGGGCGGACGTGCAAGCGGTCCCACGTGATGGTAAGTGTTACCGCCGCCCATGGACACCTGCAACATCAGGGGGTATGCAGGCGCGCCGCCGACCTTGCAAAATCCTATTCACAGCTCTCTTGAAGAACCCCATATCGTAGCTTAATGGTAAGACCTCTTGAGTTCCACAGCCTACGAGTTTGCGGTATAAAGTAATTTTTGGACCGAACAGTGCGCGACACCTCCGTATCGAGGAAATGCGGATGGACCGCACTTCTGTGACGGGAGGTGCGGTTATAGAAACCCGAGGTGGGAATTATATTGAACAATTCTTCAGAGCATTCCCCATTGTACAGGCGGTAGAACACACAGAGAGACGCAACGTCTCTCCGACTGCCGAGGGATTCTAAACCGCCTGTGAGAATGGGATCGTCGGCAATACGAACAGCACGTCGTTGGATGGAGTCAAATGGGTCCAGTTGGTATTTCGGTGCGCCGGCCCAGAGATGGGAGCAATACTCCATATGGGGCCTCACTTGAGCCTTGTAAAGCATAAGGAGATGCCCAGAGGTGAAGTACCGCTTCGCTCTGTTCAGCACAACGAGCTTTTTGGAAGCCATTTTGGCCTTATTTTCCAGATGACCCCTAAATTCGACTTTGCTGGAAATGTCGACACTAAGGATCCCGATACTCTCCGAGATCTTAAGACGCGTGCTCTGAAAGCGAGGTGCTTACGACAAAGGGTTTTTTTTTTTGCGGTGAATGCACAGACTTGCGTCTTACGGGGGTTGAAATCCACTAGGTTCAGAGAACCCCAAATCGAGACTAGATCTAAAGAGTCTTCGATTTCAGACACAAGCCTGGCGCGACTCTTCCACTTCGACCCGAGGGATGTTGGCGCGGCCCCTGTACAAAGCGTCTCCAGTACTGTCATCTGCATAGCAACGCATATAAAGCATATACATATAAAGAGAAATGTCCCAACTGAGACTGAATGACTGACTGACTATCATCGCCAAGTCGAAATTCCTGAAGTAGAAACATGAAATTTGAACAGTAGCTTAGAATTCCTTCGATGACGTAAAGACTTACTTAGAAGGGATTGCTAAAATTTCAACCCTTACAAAGACGAAATATATTTGAGGGTCCTATTAACTTGAATTTTCTTATTTATATTCCACAATATATAACACGTACTCTAATGATTTCAAAATTGTGTCGGGCGGTTAAATTACAGGATGTCAAATTACAGGACGTCAGGATGGAATCATAATTAACCCCACGCGAGCGAAGCCGTGGGCAACAGCTAGTCTATTCATAAAAAATATTGAATATCTGTAAAAATACCATTTTTATTATGGTTAAC